>OY755084.1:23229647-24565897 GCA_963576655.1 Gastrophysa polygoni | reverse complement strand
GATTTCAGTACTCAGAAAGGTCATCATAAAAAATTCCGGGAGCGATAATGAATTTCTTGTGACGGTAATGTGAAGTGTAGTGGAATGAAAAACATGAATTTGTGATGTAAATGTCATGAAGCTGCTTATTATATTTTGCTCTGATTCCTGATTCTGATTTCCATCATTATCCCACATTATTTATTCTAGCTCTTGCAAAACTCAGGTTTGTCTCAAAGATTGATTCAATTCAATAATTCAATGCAATCTCCATACTAATAACACTATATTATGAGGTATACAGTGTAGAACAGCCAAATGGAATAAATTCGACAACAAATAAATGAGGGTGTGTTGGGAAAAACGCTTGGACTTGTATTCTTAAATACGCATTTTTCTCAGAGAAATTCAATTAGGTATAAAGAGTGTGTCATGTGACAGTGGTCAATACCAACTTTCTCATTTCAAATGAAACACCCTGTATTGCGTTCCTTTCTAAAATTTTCACTGGAGAGCTGATTTCATCGATACACCACACTCGGGATCTAGCGGAAATGATTACAGAGATTAGGGTGTGAAAAGATTTTTCAACTTTGGGATTTTTTTGTGTCGAAACTATTCATTATTGGTCAAAACGGCTCACATGTCCCTGTCTCAACTTTTGATTTACTACCTACTGTCATTTGATTGGAACAAATATAGGGTGGTGCAGAATTCAGAAAATTGATCATCCTGTATCTGTCCCAAAGAAATGTCAGTAGATCGTATATCGAAAATCAAGACAGAGGCATGTGAGTCGTTTCGACCAATGATGCATAGTTTCGACACAAAAAAATCCTAAAGTTGAAAAATCTCGATTTTGTATATACTATACTCGATATTGTTTATACTGTATATATTGGCGATGATATTGTCTACTTCACGGAAGGAATAATAATTGACAAATTCATTTCTGAAACTAGAAGTGTTAGAGTGAAACATGTTTGAATACCAAAAAGCTCTAATACTATACAGGGTGTTACATAATTCAATACAAATATTTTAATGACATATTCCTGGGGTCAAAATAAGACTTTTTTTTTCCTATAAACATGTGTCCTAAAATCCACCCCCTCCAAGCTACAGACATCGCAAGATGCGCAAAAAAATCTTAAATTTTGAATTGTGACTACAATTATGCGTCAAATATTTTGAAAATTCACAGGCACTTGTATTTTTAGACGATCTATTCATTTCTTGATTCGAAAATAAGGTAACTCGAATCGAAAGGGGTGAATGAGGGTTGCATACAGATTTGATGGCAAACATTTTCTATTTCCTCCAAAAAAATTTGAATTCAGATATCATCGTTGAGTTGGCCACTAAAAAAAAACATACATTTCAGTCTTGCATTTTTTTGAATTAACTAACCGTTTTAGAGAAAATCGCTGGTAAATGAAAGGGGTGTATTGAAGTAACAAACAAAAATACCTAGAGGGCTATGACTTTTCACTTTGTTTCCCCTATTGACGCGTTTGACGTTTAATTTGTGAAACAGCACTGAATCACTTGTAAGTTTGACGTTTGTTAAACAGTTTATCTTTTTGTGTATTTTATTATGCTGAGTAGGTATCAGGATATTTGAGAAATAGAATATTATCGTAATGATATCATGGCTTTGAATTATCAAAAATATTATTATTTATATATATATATATATATATATATATATATATATATATATTTATATTATATATATATAATATATTTATATTGATTCATTTGTTGCTAGTCCTACGCAAAGGTTATCAGTACCATATAAAATACTCTTCAACCCTGCCGATTTGATTGAAGCTTGATACCTGAACTTCAGAGTCCTAAACTTCATCTCTCTCAACATTCTACTCATTCAAGAGTATTATCGTTTTATCTCTTCATTAATGAACAGAGGACCAAAGACTTGTGTATAATTCTCAAAACCAGGATATAAATAATACGTATTCAGAATCTCTTCTTCTTTTATGTATCAATATTCTTCATTTTCTTGCTTACTGCCTGTTTTTATTTTCTTTTTCGATTATTACTCTGCATAAATTCGATGTTCTTCAAATTTTTATAGTCAATCCTCAAGTTTTTCCGATTCTCAATGGAATTCAAGGTAAATGCATCTGGAATAATTATTGAAATAAACAACTTTCGATGATAATATAATGATGTACATGATAGTATTGCCAAATATAATTCACAAAAACGTGAGCATGAACTATAGAGAGAAAAAAAATAAGGTCCTACTGAGATTCGAACTCAGATCGCTGGATTCAGAGTCCAGAGTGCTAACCATTACACCATAGGACCTGTTAGTAACATGTTCTTTTGTCCAGTACAAAGATAAACTTATAAAACTTGCTAGAACGCAGCTGTAAAAATATTGATTTTATGTTATGAACAGGGAAGTACTATGGTACATATATCATTATACAAGTTCCATGAAAAGCTGCTTCTTCTAATTAGTGATGAATATAAGGAGTATGAGCGATGCTTGCCAACAGTGATGAACACACCCACACAACGATTGCTTTCAGAAAAGTACACCTGTTAGTTAAGTCCACCTGCAAAGTCGCTCGGTACTCGAAAAAAAAAAATAATTGAGGTATAACCAGTTCCGACCTACACAGTTAGTTATCTGCTGTGTTAGTTAGTTGTCCTACTTTGAGTTACCTTTCTTTATCCAAAATACTATTGGATGATATTTTTGAGTGGGGATGATTTCTTATTGGCAAACAACAAAAAAAATAACGACTTTCCTTAGGCACGTTTTTTCAACGAATATTGAAACCTTATGTCCAACATTACAAAAGGTAGTTAGGTATAGGAATGATTCTTTCCTCAATCGGAACAGAATTATTTTCCACTTCTCACAGAAGAATGAAAACAACATGAATTATTTTCAGTTTTTTGTTAATTGATTCAGAACTCGGCAAACGACAATTGATTGTTGTCCCAGCGCTTTCAGTTATTTGCAGAAAATAGAATTGAAAAAAAAATACGTTTCGTAGGAGCTCGTTCATGCAGCATATAGCAAAATCCACCCCCTTGCAAACAACACCCGAGAAAGCACCCCTAACTTTTGTTTCTCAAATTGCACCCCCATGTTTGTGTTGGTTCAACGAACATTTCATTCTTCATTCAACGATACATTATAATATGTAGTTGTGAAGGTAATTAATCAATAAAATTGAATTCGTTAGCGGATACTGATAATTGGACTGAACTAATGATTCCACATTGTAGAGACAAAAAAATGTGGGTGTGAAAGAAAAAGAGTCAATAAGATGTTAGAATTGGCATTCACCAAAAATTAGAAGCATATCAACGTATTCGTTGGGAGTGAAGGTAAAAGGCTTGATATTGAACAACAATATCACGACTGATCGCACCGTAGGAATGAAACAAAGCACAAGAAGTTCTGTAGAGTATTCTATGTCAAATACGCATGAGGACTTCAATAATAGATGTTGCTCGAACGTGTTTTCGCTTGCATTCCTGATGTGGCCCCTAAATGCCTCAAGAATTCGCGAAAATCATCTCGTCTCATCTTCATAGATGAGTTCTCAGCCCTCATAGACCTGTCACTCAAGAACAAAAAAAGTCCGTTGAAGAACATGTGAAAATCTGAAAGAATAACGTCAACGTCCATTGGATGAAAATTCGGCTCTCACATTCGAACTCTACACTGATTATTTCTGACCACTCCAATCCCACTTTCTCGGACTAGTGCCACCCAAATAATTTATACAACTTTCTGAACAACATGCTACTCGAGAAAGTCCACGCTAATCCTTTTGTTTTCCAACAATCGTAATCAATTAATCAATTTAACAAAAACCCCAATGACAAATTGCACCAAGTTCGTGTTAGTTCAGTAACACGTATAAAACATGTAACATCTGCGTTAGATTTGTCCTAGCACGCCCCCGGAGTTGTGTTGTCGCAAGCTCTCTCTGGCCTTGTGGCTCTTCTGATAATTATTGTTTGTGTTGGAGTAAGCAATGCCCAATAGTCTGCCTACTCGAACTGAAGTTCTCGCCAGTACTCAAGAGATCGAAATCAAATGAAGAATATCAAGCGATTGTTGGATATGTTCGAACTACATAGGTAATATAGATCCAACAATAATTATATTTTGCATTAATAATTGTTTCTTATATTATTCATTTGAATTCCAACATCCATTTTTCAGAAATGAGTTTTTGTAGAAAGGCAGGCATAAGATTATTCAATGTACAGACCAGACTCTTCAACAGCTCATAAAATTAAGCAACTTTGTATAGAGGTAAGCTTGCTTACATCGAAGATTTGTTCTGGTCTGAGGAATATAATAGGTTCTTATCGACCTTCTAGCCGAACATGCACCGATGAAATTTGTAGTGAGCTGTCTCGGTTAAGTTAAATTGCCCCATATTAAATCGCCAATGCAATTTGGCAATTCACTCAATTTCTGTAGTTTGGAAATTTGCAAGGTGAACGATATGTTTGTCTTCTGTCTGATCAGTTGATTTTCAAATTATTTTCAAAAAAGAAAACACCCTGCAGCCGCATAGCAAATAAAAATTGGATCACAACATTACAAACTTTTCAAACGTATTTTCAAGTATTGAATCTCTTACGAATATTATGTTATAGCAGTATAGAAGAGATATAATGTATGGAACTCACGGAATGCCCATTTCTCACTTGTTTGCATTATTTTCACCATACTTTCACTGCTCATGATGCAAACTTCATCTCTTGGGAAATCATCCCGAGCAAATCAAACAATATACTAATTTGTCCCTCGTGAGTTTTCGGACATTGATCGTTCATTTTAGAACATAGAGTTATTGAAAAGTGGCCATTTTACGAAAACATTATATAATCAATATCATTACGTCGTGTTATACACAATATTTGTTTTGTTCGACTTGCCGATACATTCAAGTTAGAAATAAAATTTATGAATAGATAGGGACTGTTTGACCTCGCTTTATCAACATTTGAGGCGAGTTTGTACCGAATCATTACCGCTATCGGCTATCTATAAACAGTCTGGAATTTATGAATCGAAAGAAGAGTTGATTATACCAATGTTCCATCATTAGGAATTGGAAGCATTGCTTTGAAATGGATCTGATATGGAATGTATACAATTTCTACTATCATATTAGGTTTTGTGTTGGTAACAAACACATCAGCTAAAGCACCAAGAAAACCGACATCTGTTAATAAGATGAAGTTGCATGTCGAAGTGCATTCTCTGCATAGTTCTCGTCATGCATTATTTGGTTGTTTCTGAGGATAGGAGAATACGAATGAATAATCTACAATCAAAGAAGAGATAAAAAATAGGTATCAAGAAGTTGTACCTAATATTCATTCAATGTTTCAAGAATGTTCAACACCAATGTTCAGTACCATATATGGGGTTCCTTCAATACTCACTTCACGCAAATTGATTGGGAATGTTTAGCAACCATCAGGAATGATGAATATGTTTGGATCCTGAGATAGGAAAATGGAAAAATGCTATCAATGCAGTCGTATAGGTGAAGTGTAGAATAGTTCATTTTGTCAGTTAGCTTCCACCACGGATGGAATTCAATATAAATGCAAGAATGAAGAAGATTGAATTGAAAGTATGTAGAGAGTACCTATAATCGGATTTTGTCGAACCGTACTGTGATGAATGAATACCATTGATGGCCTTGGTGATCAAACACCAACCAAAATCAGAATGAACGTTGAGTAATCACTTCTTGAGAATCTGACTTCAACATGAATATAATTCTCTATTCTTGACATGACGTTCATCACATGACTCACATTATACGCCCAAGTATGTTCAATCACAAGGGCATATACGATGGCATTCGGTATATCGTCGAAATCAGTTGAATATTTAGGAATTACAATCGATATCCATCTCCGGTGGAACATTCTTATAAAAAAAGTTCGACAAACTGTAGAAATTCAGCTTTTACGGTTCATTTCTCGACATAAAATATATGAAAAATGTCTACTGTGCTCTGGTTGAATCCAGATTCCAGTATCGAATCATAACTTAAAATATTCATAACAGAACATTATAGGTTGTCCAAAAGATTCTCAAAATAATCCTCCATAAAGATCGTACGTATCCCTCCGACTCATAGTACAAAGTATCTTATGTATTTGACATGACAATTGTCACATACCAGCACGAAACCAGACATCTCCTTCAATTAATTGACCACGTAAATAAAACTACAGAAAATCAAATCAACAAGGTAGAATAGCAACATCAAAGAACAATAGGAAAAGAAACTATCGATACTTATCGACAACACTGTATGATATAATTCTCATAGAAATAAGATTAATTGCCGCGTAATCCATGTACAAAAATAAATTGAAACAGTCTCCACTATCAAATGACTATTAAATGTTGCAAATCTTAACTTATTAATGGGAAATGAATTTTGATTTTGAATACCCATCTCAAGCACAGTAATTTTTGTAGGAATCAGCTAGTTCATTCGCAAAACTCAAATTTTGTCAACTGAATGACACATTTCTCTTGATTTAATAATAATCCTTGGATTACTCGTCGATGTTTGCTTCGTTATTTCATGACAGTGAATAAACATCAATATTATTATTTTTATCATTATCATTATTATTGTTTTATTAATTACTATGCGGCCAGATGGTCGAAGTTGTCTAGCGACATGGTCGGATTGGAGTTTATTCATTTGCTATATATATAATGTATATAAAGTTCTACATAGAACTAGCCCAAATGCCACAGTGGTTTGGATTGCACGTGCTTGAAATGTAGATCCCCGTCTTTTTCACTGGCACGAGCCGTACTTCTGACGGTTGCTTCGGAAAATGAGGAAATGAGTAACAATAACTACTTGTCATGCATGTATGTGGGATAATTCCCAATTCTTTCTCTTCCCGTTATTTCTTATACTCAACTCAATGTTTTTGATTTCAACTTGAGAATGAAACCGTGTAGACAATGAAGTATTTTGTTCGTCAATGAACATGTGCTCATAGATTCTTTAATTGAAGTTCTGTTGTTATCAAAAATGGTTCTTGAGTTGAAACTCTTACGTGCTATGGACACTTCAAATAACCGATCATCATAATTTATCCAGGTGATCCTCGCAACCAGTCATGGATTACCAATCAACCATTTCATTCAAAATGATATGTTGATATAAAAGCAAACTTTCATTTGACCCTATCCAGCATCATTCTTCTTACATTGCCAGAAAAATTTAATAGCGATTTGACCTGTCGTCTACGTTCATGGCCATCAAGTGGAGATCTGAATAAAAGAAGCAGGAAATGGAAAAAGAGAGATAAAAGCGACCCAAATAACTCAAGAAAGAACGTTAGGAAAACTAGAATGTGAGCCTGTGGTTATACATTTATGCATGTATGTGAATCATATGTGACAGTGGAATTGATTTCATAAAATCACTTTGGAACAAAAGCAGTATATGCTTTTCCGAGAATTCATGGTATATATAAGAGCGCTATTTGACTACCGTATATCAATTTTTTGTTCCTTTTGTGAAAAATGAATAACAGTGTAGATTCAGATAATGTACCAGAGTATACTACCACAGTATACTACTCGAAAAACTGAATAATATTGGCGTAAGAGGAATTGCACAAAACTTATTCAAAAGTTATTTGTCAAATACAGAGCAATATGTATTGATAAATGATAAAATCAGTAAACCGCGAGTAGTGTGCTGTGGAGTACCACAAGGGACAGTTCTCGGACCAATACTGTTTTCTATATATTTAAATGATTTGCTTACTTTGGAATCAGAAGGGAATATTATTTCATTCGCTGATGACACTGTCATACTTTACGAAGATGAGGACTGGCATAATCTGAAACACAAAATTGAGGGTGACTTGGATCGACTATTTTGTTGGTTTGACCAGAATTTATTAACCATAAACTACGATAAAACATCATACTTACCATTCACGTCATATAAAACGGGGCTTCCAAATTTCCATACAATAATAACGTCGACAGATGGAAAAATAGTAATCAAAAATGAACAAAGTACCAAATATCTTGGGATCATTATAGACACACACTTGAGGTGGGATATGCACATTCATTATGCCGTTCAAAAAATTAGGGGGTTAATATACAAGTTCAAAAAATTGAAAACTCTAATGAATTCTAAAGAACTCAAAATTTTGTATCATGCTCTTGTTGAGTCAATACTACAATATGGAATTATCACCTGGGGTGCTTGTAATAAATCGACGCTTATATACTTGGAACGAATTCAAAGACGCATTCTAAAAATTATATATGACAAAAATAATAGATTTCCAACTGTTTTACTACATAAACAAAACAGGATATGTGATATGAGACAGATCTATGCAAAAATATCAATTATATATGTCTTCAACAATAAATCCACCTTTCCACAAATTCAGCATAATAAAACTACCCGAGCTAAACACAACAATCTCTTGAGAAGTCAAAGGGCTGAAAAATCAATTGGACAAAAAAGTGTATTCTACAATGGTCCAAAATTATATAATTTGCTAGATACGGATATAAAACAATCAAAAATGAACTTTTCGGGAAGAAAGAAAATAAAAAAATGGATTCTCGACAACTATGAATTGATTCACGAAAGCTTGGAATGAATGAATAATATTCTTTGTTTCGAAATTGTTACACAATACATCGTCAGTTACTAGTGAATAGATGTAGAATATTGTTAATTTTTTATTATTCATATTATTTATTGTTATCATTATTTCATTTTTAGATAGATTTATATAGAGGGCAACTACCACTATATCATCACTGCTATCAAAACTTACTAAAATATTGTATATCCACCTCCAATCAAGAATCATCAGATTCTTAAGGAGGTTCCTTGCTTTATTCAGTAACTTTAGATATAGATAGATACTATTATAATTCGTTGTATTTCTTCTTTTCTCTGAATAAAAGATTATTATTATTATATTCAGAATCTACAAATGCATGTTCTCACATAATTTCTATGTCAAGTGAATATATACTAAGATGACATGAGGAAGAGACAGTAATCAGCCAGACTTCTTACTCTCATCTTCACGTCGAACAGTTTTTGCGTGCTCTTTTTTTTTTCGTGTAACAATTTGCTTATTGTATGAAGCCAGAGTAGTACAATTCTCGGAAATATTGGAGACATCTTGAACCTCTCCGATGATAGTGGGTTCTCCAAATATATAAACCAAACAGAGAAGAATTGTGAAATGTAAGACAAAAAACATATCGAATTGATCATTCAGCAACACGCTCATCTTGATGCCAGTAGTTCAATGAAAGAACTATATGCCACTGATACATGATGTGGTGTGGGTTCAAAACTCAGTCTAACTATGGATCTTCATGATCCACAAACGAGCAAGTCTAATTTTTAGAAGAAAAAAATATTATATCATTCATGAGTCTCCAGACATATATATTCATTCATTTCTTATCGTACTTTTGAGAAACCTGACAACCCTCTGAGAAAATATTAGTTATCTCAGAACTCATGCGGAAGTGAATGGACTTGCTTGGTTCTGATAATGCTTGAATATTTCTAATCGTGGAATTGCTGAAACAGTATAGAATGAGGACATCAAGTCTATCAATACCATCTAATATGTGAATGGAAATGATATACAGAGAATGATGAGATTTGAGATCATCCACATACAATATTTAGAGAGATACTACTATTGCAAAATGACAAATTTTCAGTGCTCACCATTCAGATCTTGCCGTTGGCCATTTCATGAAAAATCTACAAACCATGTATACGTATATTTCAATGAGTTCTTAAGAATAATATGAAGATTGAAGATTGGCAGGAGATTTGGAGGTGATGACTCATTGAATTCATCCAAGAACTCCATCCAGATCTCCAGATGTTTTTGCAAAGAGATTTGATTGGTTTCCGAAGGAAAAAATTACTACTCCTCTTCAGTTACTGGTGGCTATGCAGCATAATGGAACGGAGCCTCAGAATACAGCTGCATCCTGCGTCTGCTATTGAATAATGGTTTGCCATAATTCAATATCTACATGATTTCCTGAGAGGAGGAAAATCTGAGTCCCCACTCATCAGAGCTCTACTTGAGCTACTGTTTTCGAAAATTTCAGTCAAGATTGGAACAGAGGGTGATCATCAAAACTATGGCACGAACCGTAGCAAATTCATTTGCCATATGACTTCACATCTGTAATACTGTAATCTCAAACTATATCTTGCATCAAACATGGTTACTGCGAGAGAATTACAAATATACGCAGTTCAGCACAGTTTTGAAGAGGAATAATTATGGGAATGAAACAATCAAAATTACTGAAGAGTGACCATAAGTTGCGATTTTCAGCGGAAAATGGTCTTTTCACATGTTTCTTTATACGGAGGCGAGGAGATATTATAATTGACTTTCAACGACAGTCCAACCCATTGCAAAATTTGCATCATATGGGTTGCGAAGAACTCTTCCTGAACTTCTTCTGTTTTCTTTGGAAGTCCAAAATAGTCAAGTTGCACTAACATTCAGGAAGAATTATGCGCATTCAGGAGGAATATCTCATTTTTTATCGAATCGAGAATATTTAATGTCGAAACACATAGGGAGCTCTGCTATGAAAATATCCTTCCTGTGATTCTGACGATTGTAGTGTATTCCTCATTCTGCGGTCCTGAGATCTAATCAATTCATTTTGTTTGCATGTTCCGACAACACGAAAGGTAATCCTATAACGTTCGAAAAACATCGGAGTAGCCAGTGGTGGAATTTTGGGAGAGAAGGCAGGTATTGGATTTTTTCTGCAGGTTCGGGGATCATATCAGGAGACTTCATTAGGGGGAGAGTTCCATAACTTTGCTATTCTATTGATGAATAATGCTTGGTAAAGAGAAGCTCGGCATGTCTGGAACCTGACAACGTAGGGATGACTGAAGCAGCCTGTCTCGACTAGTTTGCAAACTTGAGATTACTCGTGGTGGCATGACAGACGAGCTTTCAGTTGAACAACGACCTTCGAAATATATATATGAAAGAGGGAGCGATCGCCCACCTTTTCACGAGGTTCTAGAGAGGTCAATATATTCGTTAGTGTAGTATCGCCAACTAAGCGGTGTCTGAATAGAATCTGAGAGGTTCACCGTAATTTCTGATAGCTGAACTACAAACATGTGAACAGTACTCGATCACATCATCTTGTGTAATTTGCCTCCCTGGTGGTGATATACAAGCTTGAGTTTTTGTTGCATTCAACTCTACTAGATTTTCAGATCCCAATTCATCATTCAAAGCATCGATCTGTCTTCGCCTTGCATTTCTGGTCTACTTGGATCATATAGAAGCTCTAGAGGTCTAAGTTATAGACTGGGCAGGAGGTCACATCTAAAAAATAGTTGTAGTGGAGTAAGAACAATGTTGGTGCTAAGACATATCCTTGTGGCACACCAGCATTGATTGTCTTTGGATTAGATGAGGACTGCAGGAATACTCGATAGTTATGGAAGATCAGAAGACGCTCCCTCCTTCCAGCAATGAAAGAGAGGAACGTACTCTGAACTCCGCCCTTTCCAAATAGTAATATGTATTTTTTTTGTTTTATCTGGAATAAAGGCTATTATTATTATTATTATTATTATTATGGACATTAGGGCGGCAAACCATATGAGGGGAAGCTTCGCAATGAGGTCTTGGTGCTAAATTCGGTCGAATGCTTTGGAGATAGCCAATGATACAGCCAGGGATTCTCTATGTATCCCGATTGATACCTGCTACTTATGTGTCACGTAGACGAGCAGATCTGCTGTTGATCTTCGGTGACAAAAGCCTTATTACCGGTAGTTCACGATTCTTGAGCTCTTAGGTATCGGATGTGGTCGATGTTGATAGCTCCCTCCATTACTTCATTGTAAGACTAGAAGGGAGTTCTTACGGCTGAATTAACGGCTTAGAGTGTCTAAGAGTGAACTAACAGTATATGTGCAAACTGACTTAGTATAAACATCGAAGATTTGGAAAGATGTACTGACAAAGTTTGGCATTGAACTTTGGTCTGCGTAGATAAATACATTGCAAAACTATTTCTGACAGGTAAATTATTCAAATCCATTCCGCATTAAATTTTTCTCAATTCGAATTGGTCCACGTTATATCTGCTTCGAGTGCTAAACATATACCAGGTGTCAAAGTATTCTCAACACAAACAAGAAATGGTTTCCAGAATTTCGAGGTTATCAGATTCAGACTTAGCATGGGTAAAGGATTCAATAATTTGAAAAAAATACTCTCCTATCACTTCTGGATTGACCGTTAACGACCCCAACTATCAGAGATGAAAACTGGTTCATATGATTTCTGATAAGCATTTCCCAATTCTTGAACCCAACACCCCTGCCAACTATGATTCTCATATCCTTGGGATTCAGGATGCTCTGAATTCATCTTTCCGTACCCTTCTGAATTGTTATAGCAATCAATGGTTGCGATTATATGAGTTCATAATGACTGCTGCGACAGCTTATATCTCTCGTATCACTCGTCTTTTCTCAATAGCAGAAACAATATCCAACAAAGTCTGAGCATTTGTATATGGGTATGTATATCGGCAATGATAACGTGTTGGAAAATGAATTCATGCATTGAATTCTGGAAAACAAGGTAGAACTGTGTGAAGTTCTAACAATCGTTGAGACAATGCCCTCGTCTCGACATTTATACAATCGTAGGTTTGTGAAACATACGAGTTATACAATCATGAAAGTAATTCATACCTATATTTAGGTATATCAATAGGAGCCTTCAGAGAATACATTTGAATGGCATGAATAGTCATTGTATTGTTGCATCCAGTCAAGAGGGTGAGTTGAATTTCAGCGACTTGATAATGTTAACTTCATGCGAGGTAGCCCAATGAAAATTTGACATGACGGTTCCAGATGATGATAGCATAGATATATACATCGCAAATGCTAGAAGCGGTCGACTTTAGTTTGCATTATTCAACTCGAAACACGCTTCTTCCACATTGTCTAGCCTTATGACGGATCAACATCACAATTCACAATTGAATACACACTACATATCCTCATCTCTTCATGCGATTTCATCTCATGTATAAAAAAAAATCAAATATTAAATCAGTTATGAAATAATTTTTTCGAACATTTTTCTGATCGTTTTGCTTCCGTGGTTGTTGTAGTTCGAGAGTATATTACGCCTTTCATCCATATTCATCGATATTACATTTTCCAGCATTTTTAAATTGATTAAATCCACAGTTACCTGCTATATGAAGATCCAGTTCTTGGGACACGAAAAATTTAATCACAGGTTGTGAAGACCCTGCATCATGAAAATATTTCTCCATCTTCGAAGCTGAAATTTGGGACCATTTCTACAATAGTGAGACTTCTAGGATCAATGAGTTGAGAACTCAACCAAATGATAGAAAGTAATTATTAGGGTCGAAATGATTCATATTTTGATTATTATGGCAAATTTCGAATGCTCTTGCAGTTGTTGAGGGATCCACTAGCAAGTCCTTAACTGGACATAAATTAACTGAAGTGACGTGATCAGTTTATCTCACAAGAAATACACGATGATTGATTGAAACGGTTCATTAGATTTTCCTGACGAACACAAGCCAAGGGATCGTTACAAGACTAAGAGTGATCGCATGAACGAACCCGCTCTATCTTCATAAAATGATTTCAATAATACGGTGTTGCCGATCCTACCAAAAAGTTGTAGCAACTTTGATATTCCAAATGGAACACCCTATATATAATATCATTGTACAACAATCTTCTGAGAACCTCTCTGAATATTGCCCTATATCTATCTTCGACTGTTTCTGAGGACATAAAAATTTTGTATATTTTGTCTTAAAAAACAGGACTCTCTGAAAAGTAGATATTCTTCAGCTGTGACTGAGGCCTTGAAATTTGGTATGGAGTCGAAGATTACCAGAATTGTCTCATCCTCACACTTTGTCCTTGAGTGAGATCCCATTTCATTTTATACAGGGTAATACAAAAGTTCATTCAATTCTTTCACTTTTTTTCGAATGAGTTTTCTTCAAATGAAACATGCATGCATTACTCACAATGCAGTGAAACTCTCTCCCAAACCAGATCCATTATTACCACTGAATCAGCAAAACTAGCGCCACATCATCGTGGCTACAGTACTACAGTATTTTCTTCGTTACTCTTCCTCTCCTACTGATGGTCAATATTCATAATGTTATCAATATTCTTGGAATTGTAATGAGTTCTCTGCTCATGTTAATATCTTTTTATCTTTAGATCTTTTTTTATTTCTTTTTTCTTCTCATCTTTTTTTTTTTTCATTTCAATTTTAGTTTTTGTTTTTTTTTCTAATTTATATACTGAGAAGATGAGGAGTCTGAGAGTAGGTTAAGCTTATCTTCTTTTCAGGGCAAATTTATCATTATTATTATTTGATTAATATTATTATCATTATTGATATCACAGGTATAGGGAAATATCAAGAGGATTTGCCAGAAAATTGTTTCAGATTATGGAAATGATATTATATACAGGGGGATCCATTTGAAATATCAAAGTTGCTACTACTTGTTGGTATAAGCGTCAACATCATTTCATTGAAATTATTTCAGAGAGATAGAGCGGGTTCGTTTATGCGATCACCCTAACTTTCAAAACAATCATCTGTATTTTCATGTACATTAAATCCAATATATCATCATAACTTCTTCTATTTTCAGACACAAAGACGATAATCGTAAAATATTAGGAGAATGAACAATCACAACCACGATCAACGTACAGTCAGTGAGTATGTGAATAAAATGGATTTTTCAAATGAATATTCCTATACGTTTGGTCTAAGACTATAAAATTCACATCATTTCGAAAATGTTGATCGACTAACTGAAAAAATCTCCTCCTCCCAGCCACACTGGTGAAGAAATATTGAGGATATCTGAGCATTAAAAATAATACAATCTTTAGCAAATGCATTCATTGGTGCTCGAATGTTTTCCACTTTATGGACTGTCTGTTTGGATATATACAAGAAATTCTGTCGTTCCAGTACAAAAGTGAGATCATGTCATATCTACAGATTTCTAAATGAACCACCTTGTATATGATTGTGCTCGAACCAGATGCTGCGTAACATGTTTGGTAAAATTCTTTCGCTCTCTTTCATATCCGCGAATCGAACCACAATCGATATCGTTCTAATTGCATGATGTTCGTTTTGACATAATTAGGCAAATATCGAATAATTTGCGTTAACAGTATCCTACAATCGCATAGATCACGTTAATCGCCCAATTAATTATCGTTGATTTGAAAAGCAAATACCAAATTACAACATATCCAATTTGGTCATTAATGAGTTCACAGTGATGGGACTGTATCTTCAATTATTATACCAACTGGAACAAATATTATATAATTAGGAACAAGCAATTCATCAATCTCGTAATGTATAAACAAGCTTTGTTGAGCATGTACACATTTTTCATTGGACTTATCAATCACAGTATCTCGAATATGCAGGTGCAGATATTATTTCACATGTTTTCCCTAGATGATTCATAATTCCCAATTGTCAATGGAAGTTGCGCATCTTTTTCTCAAAAAGAACTCAAGAACTCTATCAATGAGAGAAAATAAACTGTTTATATTGAACAAGCTACCTATGTGAAATTTGAACTCAATGTATTGTTTACATACCATATCATATCATTACATGAATTTAGTATACAAAATATTAATAAACGCAAGGAAACAATTAGATCCTTCATTGACCACAACTTCGATTTCTTGAAAGAAACATTTGAATCAATCTACTGAATCATGCCTGAATGATTTTTTATTTTACTCAGACCTGTCTCCCTTTCGCCTGATTGTCTAGTCCAACCCACCTGTGGGTTGATCATTGATTTCTATTGATTTTGGTTTTTATTTATAACTAGAAGGAATGAATAGTTTCTTTTCCCTCATTCATATTCATGGTTGTGTCCAGATCTAGGAAAATACAACACAAGCTTTGCTTAGGCGTTTCCCAAGAACTGAACACCACCTCTAATCTATAATAATAATAATAATAATAATATCGACTTTATTATTTCTTGAGGAAAAACCAATACATAATCCTTTATTGTTTTTTAACCAAGGAATCAAGAAATAAAGGGCGAAGTTCATTTTCTGCACTGCTAGGCATAACAGAAAATGTTCTTCCACTCAACCCTAATTGGTAATTTTTATTTTCAATTTACTGTAATTATCAGTGAGGTGGTTGGAATGATTCGCGGAGTGATGTAAAGACATATCGTTGAGATGAGTGTGTGGTCAGAGTTTCCTAGTGATGTGCGGACTTTCACTTCATACGGTTCCGAGTGGGTTCATTTATCAGTTGCTCAAGACCATAGGTGATAGCGACAGCTTCAGCCAGACTTCCTGCGTCATTCGTTTTGTTTGAGAATTTCAGCCAGGTGGAGTTGTGGACATTGAAATCCCCCATGATGATGATTTGGTTGAAATTGAGTTCCAGGAAAAGGAATTCGAAAAGGTCACGAATCTTTTTGGTTCCAGTTCCCCCTCACGATGGCATGAGAGATCATTTCTGGAAAAGAGACTTATACCTCCTCTGAACGAGCATGGAGTTCATATCCAGGGCAGAGCATAATAGAGGTCGTCTTAGTTGATGAGCTGACTATAATGTTGATGCGATGGAAATGAATGAGGAATTGTTCTAAAAGTACTTGTTGAGGATTGGAAGAATTCAAAATGAAGAGCTTAAAATTTCACTTCATGATAACTTAAGATAAGACGAACTAGTCTCGTAACTACAGTTATTCTGATAAAGTTATATTCTTCATGATGAATAGACTAATCGGAAACCGATTCAGAATTACTTCCGAATAATTGATTCAATCTGCATGATGAGATACAAAGATCGATTATAGAAGATCTCAAATTAAAATGAGAATGTCAACATAACAATAACAAGAAGCGAGACGTGGAGATAAATGATGAAGGTGGACAAAATTTCAAAAATATGAATCAATTTATCAATTGCAGAATAGGTATATTCACATTTATTCGATCTAGATTCCACGTGATATTGATATTGATATTGAACAAAATCGAAAGACCAAAAATATATTTCTCATTGAAAGTATGGATTTTTCGGCATTTGCCCGGTGTATGATTGTTCTTGTAGCTTCTTGTTGTTGTTTTCATTCAACGGACTATTGATATTCAATACCATATTCTATAACAAGAAACTTTCTCTGCCGAAAATGTACAGGGTGGTCAGAATGACACTTCAACTCTCCCAATTTTCAAAGGCTCGTATAATTTCCTTACTTTTTACAAAAGGAACACCCTAAATCATTTCACATTATTCGGCAGAGATGAGACAGACAGACTGATATGAGTTGTCTACACGGAAACTATAGTCAGCTGTCATATTGAAGAACATGATATATTTTTTCAACCCAACACCATGTATGATCAAAATCCATCCGTGATTTCTGACTCTCCATTTTTGATCACGAATAACGTGAGCTATAGAAATCACGGCCACATTTTTGAAGCTGACATCATGCCACATCATGAGACATCATGCCACTGTGCATCAGAAACACTCTCAATTATTGCTTGTAATTCTATATAACAGGTTGAACTATGATATTCAGATATATCAAATCTCATCAGTGAGAAGCCTAATGAAATATCTGCCGAATAGTTTGAAATTATACAGGGTATGCCATTCGAAATTACTGAATTATGAACGTTGAAAATTCGATAGAATGGATTTGTGATTCTGACCCTCCTGAATTTAAAGAAGTTTGGTGTTATGCAAAATGGTATTGAAAACGGTCATAACTTGGTAACACCGATTCCGATTTTCGAAAATTGAGAATAAATATAATTCAGTTAGTATTCATGTATGTTGGAATATACAGAGTGTTGATGATCAACACCTATCTAAAGAAAAAAATTGATACGTCACGTTTTGACGAGTCACACAGTTTGTCATCACACATATAAACATATTTTAAAACATATGAACATATACTTGCCCTTCATTTGATCTTTTTGGCATGATATCTTATGGCATTCTCAGAATGAAAAAGTATATAATGAATAAATGATAAGTTTCTATACGGTTGTATTGATTGAAAATCATTTTTATGAATGGAGTTACTGAATGACTTAGCACCTTCATACTTTCATGAATTCATGAAATCGGCACACATTCATTCATTTCCACGAGGTATAACGCCAATTTGTATGTATGTAGAAAAAATAAGAGAAGTATCGTGCATTTTTTGTTCCTCGAAGTCTAAAAGGCTCTGCTACATACAATGAAATAACAAACAAAATTAAATCTGATGAAATATTAGGCATTTTTGAAACACATTCGTGGTCTATCCATATCCATATCTATCTATATGGGAAATAATTCTTGATAGAATACTGCATAGTGTTATAGTGATCGATTTTTATTGCACTATTGTGATTTTTTGAATTTTCGATTTCTTCTAATTGTAATGATATTTTCGATCATCAATCCAGAATCTCCAATTGAAGCTGTACATCTGTCATGATCATTCACAATGTGAATATTGTTGATGTAATTATGTATTATCGTGCATTATCATGTTCTTTTCTCATATTATTCATACTATGAATACTATGTGATTTTTCAACTGTTCATTAGGGTCACCTATTTTCGATAAAAATTATTCTTATTTTTCTCCAGAAGTGATGTTAGAGATGAATTTTCAGATTTCGAGATGATAGAAAATTGCAGGAAGAATATATTTCACAACGATTTTTGACAATGATACAAAGACTTTTCACAGCGCTAAATAATGTATTCATTCTGTTCTGAATTCATTTTGATATGAACAAATTGTCATGAATACATTCAAATGATGAAGAAGTGTATTTTCTAAATAGCAAATCACAGCATGACATCATATTTTACAAAATATTTATTACACTCTCTGTATATCATGAAGCTTGAAATGAAATCTATGGAGACAGGTTTCCCCATCTAGTTTAAATCTCCCTGTTTAATTAATATCATTATTCTGTCAGCCTAAGTGGCAGCATATGTTCGGGACCATTTCGGGAGCTCCAGGATATGACCAATTGTTTATGACGTGATTCTAATTGCCATTTTGGCTATCCCTATCCAATTCGAGGTTCGACCTCTAGTTATCTCAGTTTAGATTCCCACAATCTGCTAATTACTTTCGACCCCGCACGTTTTTCCATGCTCTCACTGCTATTCGTGATACATGTTTCAATTAGTATCCTTCATGTTTCGATATTTTTCCTGATTCAAGTACCTTCTGTTCGGTGACTACTCCAAAGAATGGAGAATATCAACTGATTCAAGATGAAACATCGAGCAGAATTAAGTACTCAAAAATTTCATTTCTTCAAAAATTTCTCAGTGATCTTCGAACTATCAATATTCTCTATAGAATAGAATAGAATAGAATGCAAATTATATTCAAGTTATAACATATTTTGATGATTTCATACATTGAGTCCTTAATGATCAATCTTAAAGGCTGAGCTACCTAAGCAGAGCTAGAGTTGAAGTCATCAACCTATAAACAACTCATTGGTGTCATTTGTACCGTTCCTCATGCGAACAGGCTCCACGTGTAGCTCAAGTAATCATCTATTCATTTCAGCTGCCTCATAATATTGAAGATAAATGTGTATATCTGTCTACCTAAATCCAAGCTGCTTCCTATTCTGAAACTGAATATAGTATAATCCTAAATTCGATTTGAAATGATTGTATTTATTTGATCATTTTTTTCACACTTGTAGTATGAGGAGATTTAGCTGTGTATTTATTGCGCGGATATGGTCCTCGAAGTCTATCTTGATCACTTTATTATAGTGGTCGCCACAAAACTAAGCCTCCCAGCTATCATTTTCATCACCCTTAACCCTGTCATATAAGTTTCCGTTATCTGGCTAGTCTTCCCCTCGAAGCGACACCCCTTCATTCCTGATACTGAAATCTGGAGAGTCAGTGGCGTCCCATCACTATTCGTAAATCTTCAGAGATATGCCGGATAGTGAATAGAAACCGATTCATTCAGGAATTCAAAAAGGCACGTGGTGATGCCATAGTGAACCGTAGTCATACCCCATAATTATTTGATTTGCCTGATGCAGTGATACCCAAACAGCTACAGTAACTGCGTGAAACAATTTTGGTTCTAAGAGAGCTATCATTTTTTGTTTTGTCTATTCTATAAGCTAACCTTGCTGAAGTTATTCTAATCTGAACTCACCCAACCTGACCGAACCTTATCTAATATAATCTAAACTACTCAACTAATTCGAAATGTGCTTCCTGAGCTGTTGAGTAAACCTACATCGGAGTGTCCTCCACCAAGTCAGTGAAGGATACTAATTCGCATGTTATCAAAAAAATGATAAATTATGGGGAGACAATGAAGTTCATGATTGCCAGAAGAGGATGAATCATTATAAATGATAACACAAAAGGGGATATGATTCTGAAGCAGACAAAATAATGGTGGAGAAAATGAAAGAATATTGCTATAGCTAAATTGGAATGGAAGAAAGAAAGATATTAATGGATATCTCATTCTTCTCTCATTCCACTAGCACTATCAGTGTCTAATCAACAACGAGAGAGTCTGCAAAAATGCAAACCCAGAACAGGACAGAACAGAACTTAACTAGTAAGGACGGTGATGGCAAATATTGATGAATTATATACTACATTCAACCTGATGAACCAAATTAATTCAATATATACTATCCTAATATAAATCAGGAATTCATGAACCAAACTATAAAGTTCATCAGTTCGTTATCACAAAATCTAATGAAACCGTGATGAAATTTCACTTATGATGATTTCACAAAAAACTGGTCAATTTCGAAGTTATATTCAGTAACCTCTACTATGTAGGAGACTAGTTTTTGATTACTGGGTTGCAACAAAAAGGGAACAAAGAGTCAAACTATAACAGCTGACCTACCCTTCATCCTGAATTTTTCACTAGAAGTAGTAGGTACAGGAACAAAATCTCAATGAGCAATATCATCCCAGATATCTGCTAATACTATCAGGATACTCAGTCTACGTGTTGGAAAGGAAAATAGTTCTTTTTCTCCAAACCGTCATATAACAAACCAATGTATTTTCCACTCTAGGAGAACTCTCATTTTGAACATCGTCGAGAACGAAGAAAGAATATAAACCTGAGTAGGCATTTCCTGTTTTAGAGAGTATATAGAATTGATGTTTTCAGTTATTCGTTGCGCCTATGGGGTTTCTTGAGGCACCGTGAACTCAGAGTTAGTCACAATAATATCGCTCGAGGGTGCCTTTGTTTGACTAAATGCTACAATTCAGAAGTTGGCAACTTGTTTGCCTGCCGAGGTTTCCATTATTGTCCTTATTAGATTCAACTTGCCATTTGCGCCTCCATTGTTTGGGAAATCTTATAAACTACCTATTGAATAATACCTTATTCAAAATGATGAAATTTGTCCTGCCGCTAGCAATACTCTTCGCTGAGTCGAACTTCACACAAAACATGGCTTCTATCCAATCAAACGCTATTAATATTGGCTATTGTATTTGAATGAATAGCTCCTGTTATGACTATATTGATGATGATAGTAATAATGACGCAATGCAGACTACGATCGCTCGGTATTGGCTAAGTTCATGGAATATGCAATGGGTGGTATGAATGAAAATGCAGTAAATGCTTATGCTGCAAATTCTATTTCGAAGTATTCAATCCATTACGATCTAGTTGATTCCAGTAGTTTTGCTTATTTGCTATATAAATAATCAGTTCATTTAATTGAATGAACCTATCAAGGATGGTCGAGGGTTGTGTTGTCATGAGAGTATAAAAAATGCAAATAGTCGTTATTGAGAATGAAATGTAAAATTTGCACATCACATGTTGCTAACATGGACGAACGTGTCAAAGTTGGAAGTTTGAAAAGTGAACTGACAATGGCTGAGAAAAGCGCCCTGCTACGTATCAAAGAAAACTTTTTGTACGGGAAACGCCCTTTTTTCTTCGTCGATTATCATCAACATATTTTTCCCCATTCAATTTGGATCTTCAATGAAACATACCCAAGCTTCTCAAAAATACTTCCATTTGCATAATGTGTGATCGCACAGAGCCTCTAGTTTCATTTACTCATCTTAGAAATGTAATAAGCGTAATAAGCTACATTTTCCTTATTGAATCCAAGAGGAAAAGGGAATTAAAACATGATAGACACAAGTTATACTCCATTCTACTTTTTCCGAAATATTTGATGATACAAAATGTCATCACTGACGTGTCGTCTTGCACTCTTCAATTTTGTTCTACAATTTCTTCTTGAATTGAAGTTTCTGCAATGAGGAGTCGGTGCATCAAAGCGACATTTCAAAGTATCTACTTTCAACTGCAATTCTTTCTTAGTTTCGACGTATTTACTATGTTGATGTAGAGAATGCTAATACTTCTAGTCTTTGTACATCGTTCTTATTCATACCGGCCAATGGAGTCGGGAATTTGAGAAACTGAATTCAGAAGTGAGCCACGAACATGTATTCTTGAGGCAAAATTGTTGTAGGCACTGGGATACAAAAAAACATTTCGTGCGATAGCAGGTGATGTATTTTACCATTACCTGCCGCACACAAACGATAAAATCCGTTATTGTTGGCTTCAGCTGATCTACCGAGAGAGTAAGTAAGTAAGTTAGTAAGTAATAGCTTTATTGTCCAACAGAAACCCATTTACAGGACAATTTTTCAGAATATAATAAACAAAAACAAACGTGTGAGTAGTAAATGAGCACTGAATTATTCAACAGTTTATACAAAAATTTCAGCGAGGTACAACCTCTCCTGGATTCTAAAGATCTCATATTTAAACGCTCACATAGATCACTGTTGGTGATTTCTCTTCGAGGATAAGTACCATCAGTTTTGAATACTAAATATTTCATGAATTCACGCTGGACCTTTTCCACGGCTTGAATATGGACTTCATAAAATGAAGACCATGTTATACTAGCATATTCAAGTTTTGTTCTGACATATGTGGAATACAATAGTTTGATAGCTCTCATATTGGTTAAATCCCTGCTATTTCTAACAATGAATCCATACGATCTGAGTGCACATGCAACTTTTGAGCGTGTATGTTCATTAAAAGTAAGCTTCTGGTCAAAAACCACTCCCAAATCCATATAATGTTCAAGATGTTCCAATATAGATCCATTGATTCCATAAGGATACTCAATAACGTTTTTCTTTCTTGTATAACTAACCACTTTACATTTATTGATATTCAAACATAGTTGATTCTTATCACACCATCTATGAACAAGGTTCAATTGATTTTGAAGAGTACGGCAATCATCGTAGTTATCAACTAATGAAAATAGTTTTAGATCATCAGCATAACACAAATGATGAGCAGTGATTGTGTCACATAAATCATTGATAAATAATAAAAGCAATAATGGACCTAGGTTAGAACCCTGAGGTACACCAGCTATGTAGCATAATATTTGTCTGATACAAAGCCATTGTATGATACATACTGTACTCGATCGGACAGATAGGATTGTATAAAATTCAGAGCATCATCTGTGAATCCAAATTTTTCCAACTTAATAAGCAAGACATTATGCTGTACTCTGTCGAAGGCCTTCGAAAAATCAGTGTAAATAACGTCAACTTGATTTCTGTTGTCCAAAGCCTCTGAAAGATATTGTGTTACAACCAGCAGGTTTGTCACCGTTGAGCGTTCCGATACGAATCCATGCTGATACTGCGACAACTGGATTTTGACAGATGAATAAATTCTGTTGTATAGTATTATTTCGAAGAGAGGTGAGGAACACCCAGTTCCAATACCAATACGTGTGCATTATCACAAATTATCACCTTATTACTGATATCCATATAAGAAATATATGTTTTCAATAGTAATGAAACATCAAGGTTCGAAAGTATGTACGATCCTAAACTTGAAATACGAAGGCATCATAATTCATGGTGGCTGTAGCGTGAACTAACTCGAACATTTTCTTTTTATCTTTTGACAACATGAGAGGAAAATCTTCGATAATCGTGGAACATCATGTGAGCTAGCGATGGAATGTTGGGAGATAGATATCGGAACTTGAGAGGCATCATAATTCATGGTGGCTGTAGCGTGAACTAACTCGAACATTTTGTTTTTATCTTTTGACAACATGAGAGAAAAATCTTCGATAATCGTGGAACATCATGTGAGCTAGCGATGGAATGTTGGGAGATAGATATCGGAACTTCAGAGGCATCATAATTCATGGTGGCTGTAGCGTGAACTAACTCGAACATTCTGTTTTTATCTTTTGACAACATGAGAGAAAAATCTTCGATAATCGTGGAACATCATGTGAGCTAGCGATGGAATGTTGGGAGATAGATATCGAAACTTCAGAGTTTCGAAGCATAGGCATCAGAAACGACTCAACTAGGCAGATAACTCACCAATTTTGCTGTTCTATCGATGAATGATGCTTGGTAGAGTCAGATATCGAGTCAGACAATGTTAGTGTGACCAGCCTGAGCTCGTCTAGTATGTATACCTGGAATCGCTCGTGGTGGAATAGTAGACAAGATTTTCTATTGAAATTGATCATGGATTATTAAAAAAAAAAACTAAGATATCGTCCACCTATCTCGTTAACCTAGAGAGGTCAATGATATCGTATGAGTATAGTGCCATCGACTAGGTGAATGACTCACTTCTGGATAGAATCTGAGAGCTTTCGCGTATGCTCGGGAGCTGAACTTTGAATATTTGAACAAGAAAACAAGACAGGTACATGATCAGACTTGGAAGATCATGAGGAGATGTTGGGGTGTGAATTACCTCTTATTTGCACGGAACCAGGAAGCTAACTTTATACCGAGCATGGATATTGACAATTTGATTAGGATGATGGTACCTGATTTCATTTTCATGAGGCCTTCCTGGTGAAGATGCTAGCTTGAGATTTAGTTGCATTGAACTCAACTAGATTTTCAGATCCCCATCTCGGAATTCTTGTCAGATCTTCATTAGTATCGACCTGTATTCGTCTTGCACCTCTGGCCTCTTTACATGATATACAGGGTGTCCTTAAAAGGTCTTTACAAAAAGCTACCACATATTCTTCAGACCAAAACAATTCGATACAAGCAAACTTACCTCAGTAAAAAGTTGCGCTAGACGGCTCTGAAGTTGAAATTTTCAAATCGATTTTGCTTCATAACTTTTGAACGGCTCATGAGATTTTTTTCAAATTTGGTACGTTGGCATAGACTCATCGGGCAATGAAACTCATATCATAATCATAATGAATATCATTCCATGGGCGTAGAACTTGATTTTTTCAGTAAATAAACATCTAAAACTCCTACGCCAATGGAAAAAAATTAGTTTCAATATGAAATCTAAATTATTCAACTCATTCACTACAAAAAAGGTACTCTTGACAAAAGTCGATTCCTCTCATGGTTTCGACAAAATTTTAATTTTAGTGATTTAGAGCATAATTAATAATAAAACGATTAACAGATATTTCATAAAAATTGTTCACCATTTTCACGTATACAAAGATTTATACGACGCAAAAAGTTGAGATGTACTTTTTGCATAGGTTATTTCTATTGAAAATAAGTAGCACTGGTTTTTTTTTCTGAAGACTATTATTATCTGCTCGAAAACAGTGATATTCACATTCTTGGTTTCCATAGTTTCATCTGTGTTGATTTGTCGAGTTTTATTGACGTTGATTGTTGATATCGGACTTTTCTGATTTATCATGGCCGTACAATACACCAATGAAGAATACACCGATATGTTATTGGTATTCGGATATTGTCAAGGAAATGGTCGAGAGAGTGTGAGGGTGTATTCGGCAAGGTTTACAAATCGTCGCGTACCAAGCCACCCAACCTTTGCTGCAGTTGAGAGACGTCTTCGGGAGACCGGTCATTTTGCTCCTAGAACTGGTGATTATGGAAGACAGCGTTATGTAAGGATTCCCGAAGTCGAAGTAGAAATTTTAGACCGTATTGAAGAAAATCCAGAATTGAGTACTAGACGGATAAGTAATGAACTAGAAGTTTCTAGGAATGCCGTTCATGAAGTACTAAGAGAACAATTATTATACCCATACCACAAGACGCCAGTTCAAGATTTATTAATCCATGATTCACAAAGTCGTCTGATGTTTTGTAGGTTCATTAATTTGCAAAGAGAAATGAATCTGAACTTTGGAAAGAATATTTTGTTCACTGATGAAGCCTGTTTCACGAGAAGAGGAATAACTAATTTTCATAATGAACACGTTTATGCAATTGAAAATCCTCATTCCATTAAAATAAACCATTTTCAACACGAATTCAAAATCAACGTTTGGGCTGGAATAATAGGAAATTTTATAATTGGTCCTGTCATACTTCCACAAAGATTAACAGGAGACATGTATTTACAACATCTACGAAATACGTTGCCAAATTTGTTGGAAGATTTACCACTCCAACATCGGGTAGATATGTGGTTTATGCACGATGGAGCTCCACCACATTTTTCGGTGGATGTTAGGAATTTTTTAAACCAACAGTACCCAGACAGATGGATAGGTAGAGGTAATGATGCACCCGTGAATTGGCCACCACGTTCTCCAGACTTAACACCGATGGATTATTTTGTATGGGGTTATCTCAAGTCTACGGTTTACAAGACCCCTGTGAATACTGTAGAACAATTATGGCAACGTATCCAACAGGCGACGAATAATCTTACAGGCGATGAAGAAGTTATGCAAAGAGTACATTTCAACTTTTTGCGTCGTATAAATCTTTGTATACGTGAAAATGGTGAACATTTTGAACAATTTTTATGAAATATCTGTTAATCGTTTTATTATTAATTATGCTCTAAATCACTAAAATTAAAATTTTGTCGAAACCATGAGAGGAATCGACTTTTGTCAAGAGTACCTTTTTTGTAGTGAATGAGTTGAATAATTTAGATTTCATATTGAAACTAATTTTTTTCCATTGGCGTAGGAGTTTTAGATGTTTATTTACTGAAAAAATCAAGTTCTACGCCCATGGAATGATATTCATTATGATTATGATATGAGTTCCATTGCCCGATGAGTCTATGCCAACGTACCAAATTTGAAAAAAATCTCATGAGCCGTTCAAAAGTTATGAAGCAAAATCGATTTGAAAATTTCAACTTCAGAGCCGTCTAGCGCCCAAACTAAGCAACTTTTTACTGAGGTAAGTTTGCTTGTATCGAATTGTTTTGGTCTGAAGAATATGTGGTAGCTTTTTGTAAAGACCTTTTAAGGACACCCCGTATAAGCAGAGCTGGGTAGAAGGTCACATGAAGTTGTTTCCGAAAAGGTCCTATGTGTCACCGTTCCAGGTATGTTAGAATAAATCAAATATAATTGAATAAAATATATTTGGATATAATCATCGATAGAATTTTGTATGATTCACGTTCGATATGAATTCTGAAATGAAACTTGTGGAAATGAACAACTCGGCTAACACCTTGTGGTCGAACGTTATACGCATTTCGCTATAGTGTTCATAGTGAACAATGAGTATCAATAATAACTATATTAGTATACTATGAGTCAGGAAATGGATACACAATTATGTTTATAGTGAAGTTCATTACATTTTTATATTTTGATACTAGGTAATGTTTCCTAATATCAGTAGCGCCTCGTGCGAATTTGAGATAGGTAGACTCATAGACACATGCTTATTTGACAGTCAACTTGTGGCGAAATGATAGCGAAACATTTTCGAATATAAAATAATAGTATAGATATACATAACAAGAGTTGTAAATCGCATATTACGCACGAAGTGGAGAGAGTTACACACATAGCCGCGCAGCGGCGAGTGTGTTACTCCACGAGTGCGAAACTGCATTACAACTCGAGTTGTGAGCTATAATTTTTCTACGACCACGAATACAGTGTCAAACAATTCAGCGCCCTATGGATAACATTTCCATCATCAGTATTCGTCAGAAAATTTCATAATTGATGGAAGTTGTTGAATTGTAGAAAACCCACAATGATATCATCAAATTTCAAAATCTAGGAATGTATACAAGAGATGAAAACATAGTAATTCAGATCAATCGTGAGTTTCCATCATTTTCGACATGATCAGAAAATATTTTCGCAATGCACCATCTTTTTTCGGGAATGGAATTTCATGACAAATCATGAATTGAATTTGTTATGTTCATGCGAAGAAAACATTTTGCCTCACTGTATATCCTCTGGAGTTGGATGTGTATGTAGGTAGGTGTGTAGATATGATTGTATTGGTTATCTATTCGAGAGCAATCAGCATAAAACAATTATTATTCATTTCATCAATTCATTCAATCATTCAACAGATTATTCGGATGAATCTAATTCAATGAAGAAAAGGAAACCTCTCCCATTCATTTCAGAGCATATTATTAGTGGTGAAAATATAATAAATTCAGGGAAAAAATGGACCTGCGCGTGTGATCCGATCATGCGATCATAACGTATATGCTGCGCTACCAAGCAATTTATATTTGAATCTCCCCATTAGATATTGAGTAGGTACACGACTCACTATTGGTTCACACATTATTATCAATGACATGATAATATAATCAGGTGGGATACAGAATATGAACTATTATAAATAGGTACGTACACAAACTTGATCGATATTATGGTAGAAATGTGATATGTATAGCTGATGGAGAGAAAGGTCTTCTTGTTTTAGAGGCGTATCGTAGTAAGTTATTAGGTGAAGATTTAGAGAGACTCTTAAACCCCTCCTATCCACTCATTCACCAAGACCTTTCTCTGCGAATCAACGTTCAAACTCACTTTGAAGCTTCCTTGCCCATGTACATTTTCAGACTCATCTCCCAATTACGGACTTGCAGTGAAAAATCTCTGAGATCGACATTCAGTGGCCTAGACTACAGAATAGATACTGAGGTAATTTGTACAATCTGTAACCTTCATGGAATCGAATCCCTTGAACATATTTTTTTGGCATGCCCAATGTATAAAGCAATACGAAAGAATGATCTATCCGAATAGTGAATTATGGAACAATAATAGAGCAAAAAATTTTGATTTACTCAGTGATGAATATGCTCAAACTGAGGTCCTCCATCTTAAATGAATGATCTCTCTTTTCTCGTTGTGCACTACTATACCACATACATACTGATGTTCACGGAACTCGAGTGTTTTCTTGTAGTCCCCTTTTGAAACTATATTATTCCTCGCTCAACTATGATATTTTTTACTTATCTCCGTATGCTATCGAAATATCTACGCCTATATAGCTGTACTCTCAGTTTCTTTCCTCTGCGAATAACTAGGTTACTCCTCACTTATTATACTCCATTGTTATTCATGCAATCACATTTGTGACGCTTGGTTGTGATCTCACACCCATATCCAATCCAACTCCATATTCCAATCCATATAGCCATATTCCAATCCATATTCCAATCCAACCCTTGCTATAAGAATTGTAAGTATTCAGACGCAATAAATGTTCTATCTATCTATCTTCTAATATGTATTGATGGTAGGTCAACCAAACAACCTCACTGTCAGATCAGGGTCACGTTACAATATATACCCCTACATTTTACTAAAAGATGTGGATGGTAATAAAGCATGAAGAAGTTGCGAGCAGAAATTAGAACGATCATAGTAACATAACCGATTCACGACATAATAACCGACCCAGTATCGACCCAAGAGGAAGAAACTTCAATGTGTTTTCGTCGAGGTCTCCATGTATGGGTAACTATATTGAATGATCATCTAAAAGGCGAAATGAATCAACATATCTTTGGAAACCGTGCTTTCGCTCATATTACATAACACTTTGGGCAAACTGTGTGTAAGCTTTCTGCGATTGTCTTTTGTTCGTAATCACCAACTTACACTAGAGGTCGTAAAAAAACAAAATAACAATCGAGCAAAACTGGACAATCGAACTTTAGTCCTCGAATTGGCAGAAAATCGTCAGGAATAATTATTAATAATAACTGCTGATCCTGAATCTTTCGCCATTTGACAGATTCTCCTTATTCTCAGATGAACATAAAAATTCTAGACGAAAACAATACAGAGACAGTGAATCAAAAGGAAGACCTGTGTCACTATGGAACAATGCACTTGAAACTGAATGCGGCAAGCCTACCCGCTAGACTCTCCATGATGGGATTCACGGGAAGTACAGGGTGTCCTTAAAAGGTCTTTACAAAAAGCTACCACATATTCTTCAGACCAAAACAATTCGATACAAGCAAACTTACCTCAGTAAAAAGTTGCTTAGTTTGGGCGCTAGACGGCTCTGAAGTTGAAATTTTCAAATCGATTTTGCTTCATAACTTTTGAACGGCTCATGAGATTTTTTTCAAATTTGGTACGTTTGCATAGACTCATCGGGCAATGAAACTCATATCATAATCATAATGAATATCATTCCATGGGCGTAGAACTTGATTTTTTCAGTAAATAAACATCTAAAACTCCTACGCCAATGGAAAAAAATTAGTTTCAATATGAAATCTAAATTATTCAACTCATTCACTACAAAAAAGGTACTCTTGACAAAAGTCGATTCCTCTCATGGTTTCGACAAAATTTTAATTTTAGTGATTTAGAGCATAATTAATAATAAAACGATTAACAGATATTTCATAAAAATTGTTCAAAATGTTCACCATTTTCACGTATACAAAGATTAATACGACGCAAAAAGTTGAGATGTACTTTTTGCATAGGTTATTTCTATTGAAAATAAGTAGCACTGGTTTTTTTTTCTGAAGACTATTATTATCTGCTCGAAAACAGTGATATTCACATTCTTGGTTTCCATATTTTCATCTGTGTTGATTTGTCGAGTTTTATTGACGTTGATTGTTGATATCGGACTTTTCTGATTTATCATGGCCGTACAATACACCAATGAAGAATACACCGATATGTTATTGGTATTCGGATATTGTCAAGGAAATGGTCGAGAGAGTGTGAGGGTGTATTCGGCAAGGTTTCCAAATCGTCGCGTACCAAGCCACCCAACCTTTGCTGCAGTTGAGAGACGTCTTCGGGAGACCGGTCATTTTGCTCCTAGAACTGGTGATTATGGAAGACAGCGTTATGTAAGGATTCCCGAAGTCGAAGTAGAAATTTTAGACCGTATTGAAGAAAATCCAGAATTGAGTACTAGACGGATAAGTAATGAACTAGAAGTTTCTAGGAATGCCGTTCATGAAGTACTAAGAGAACAATTATTATACCCATACCACAAGACGCCAGTTCAAGATTTATTAATCCATGATTCACAAAGTCGTCTGATGTTTTGTAGGTTCATTAATTTGCAAAGAGAAATGAATCTGGACTTTGGAAAGAATATTTTGTTCACTGATGAAGCCTGTTTCACGAGAAGAGGAATAACTAATTTTCATAATGAACACGTTTATGCAATTGAAAATCCTCATTCCATTAAAATAAACCATTTTCAACACGAATTCAAAATCAACGTTTGGGCTGGAATAATAGGAAATTTTATAATTGGTCCTGTCATACTTCCACAAAGATTAACAGGAGACATGTATTTACAACATCTACGAAATACGTTGCCAAATTTGTTGGAAGATTTACCACTCCAACATCGGGTAGATATGTGGTTTATGCACGATGGAGCTCCACCACATTTTTCGGTGGATGTTAGGAATTTTTTAAACCAACAGTACCCAGACAGATGGATAGGTAGAGGTAATGATGCACCCGTGAATTGGCCACCACGTTCTCCAGACTTAACACCGATGGATTATTTTGTATGGGGTTATCTCAAGTCTACGGTTTACAAGACCCCTGTGAATACTGTAGAACAATTATGGCAACGTATCCAACAGGCGACGAATAATCTTACAGGCGATGAAGAAGTTATGCAAAGAGTACATTTCAACTTCTTGCGTCGTATAAATCTTTGTATACGTGAAAATGGTGAACATTTTGAACAATTTTTATGAAATATCTGTTAATCGTTTTATTATTAATTATGCTCTAAATCACTAAAATTAAACTTTTGTCGAAACCATGAGAGGAATCGACTTTTGTCAAGAGTACCTTTTTTGTAGTGAATGAGTTGAATAATTTAGATTTCATATTGAAAGTAATTTTTTTCCATTGGCGTAGGAGTTTTAGATGTTTATTTACTGAAAAAATCAAGTTCTACGCCCATGGAATGATATTCATTATGATTATGATATGAGTTTCATTGCCCGATGAGTCTATGCCAACGTACCAAATTTGAAAAAAATCTCATGAGCCGTTCAAAAGTTATGAAGCAAAATCGATTTGAAAATTTCAACTTCAGAGCCGTCTAGCGCCCAAACTAAGCAACGTTTTGCTGAGGTAAGTTTGCTTGTATCGAATTGTTTTGGTCTGAAGAATATGTGGTAGCTTTTTGTAAAGACCTTTTAAGGACACCCTGTATATTCAATTTATTCTCCTCTTTTGGAAATTTGATTCATCGATTCATTTTACTCTCCCAAAGCTCCCAAGCTTCTCGTATAATCAGAAACAAGAAGACTTGATTTCTTGAAGTCTTACTGTCACTGTACATTTTTCAGAACACACACGTAGGCTTTAGAATTCACATCATTGACGAGAAAATTTGCCAATCATTCATAACTCTTTCGTTAAATCACCTGATATTCTCAATATTCTTCCATGAAAGCTTCATGAGTAGCAATGATTTCAGCCACTACGCCAGAAGTGTGATTCTTCGTATCCAAAACTGATCTAATAGGACTCTACGAGCTCTCCATCGTCACCGACAGGCAGATAAAAGCTGTGCATTCTGTGGCTCTGTTTACGAAATTCGTAATTAAATAACAATAGATGGCAGCGTAATAGAAATGGAATGATGGAATCAGAGAAAATGTTCGCAAGGTGTAGTGAGAGACGTGAAAAAAGAATTGGTCATCATTCTATAAACAATAATAATAATCATAATCAATGATGATAATATGAAATGACGAAATATTAGGAATATTAGAGGGTCGGCACTGCGCTGAAGGATCGCACTGCATACTACTGCTCACGTAATTCCTTTTCTCATATTATTTTCTGTTTGGGAAACAAGAACTCCATGGTGAAATCTGATGCGACAGTACTCTATATTTTACAGTTCCTCCAATCGCAATGAATAAACAGGAAACTATATGGGAACCACGAGGGCACCAAATGTAAACATTTTCATAAAGTTCAGATACGCCAGAAAAATCTATGAACAAGTTCTTCTACAAAAGTCATTTGTTTCGAGTAAACTCGCGTATAGTTCAATATCATTCTGCCTATCTTCATTTCTTATATGATGTGTCTATTGTTACACGACTTATATTCCTTCAGAATAGAACAGTGGGGGAGTACTATGTGATGATTAGGAACGTTATTGAATATGATCGCCTTGCATGATTATTCAGATTTAATCTCTGTAATAGACACCTCCTTCAGTAATCCAGCTCCTATTCGCAGAAATGATCTGGTCGGAAATCAACTCAAATTATCAAATTTATAATTATTATTCTGTAAACTTACTTCAATATCGAGCCGGCATCAAATTAGCAACAGATGGCGTGTTATACAAACAACTGGAGCGAAACCTAAGGGCTAAATAACGATTTTGACCCGTGATTAGGGACAGGGAAACTGGCTCACGACCAATAGTTCATAGATTCCACAACGCTACCGATGATAGTTGATGTTCCAATGATACATTAATCTATTTTCATAGTTATCTATCCTGGGAATCTCATTATCTATAATAGAAATAATAAATGACGGGAAGAAAATATACAAAGGCTGACAATATACAATAAACTCATTTCTTCCAATTCGAATTGCTGTTTTGTATCGACATTGAACATATTATAAAACGTCACGAAATCTCCGTCATTTGGGGTAATTTATAATTTTCAAAGAAAACGTTGTACGAAACACATCCGGAAACTCGCTCCGAAGTTTGGAAACTCCTGTCTTCAAATTATTTTCAGGTTGGTCAGTATACTCAGTCATCGGACTAGTTCGGAGAATATCAAAAACAGAATCAACTATGGCTGGAAATGACGTTTCGAAAGTGGAAAAAATGAGTTTGAGTACCTATACGATATGGATTTTCCGATTTCTATCGTAACGAAGATACAATGGTGTATATACTGTGTAGTATAGTAGTGTAGTGTGTGTAGTGGTGTGTAGTGGTTGTGTATACTATTTCGTGTAAATATCGTTTATTCGGATAAAGTATAGGTAGCTTTTTAGCTTCGAGCTAGTGACACCATTCTTTATCGTGTCTATTTCGATTAATAGGGCTGCTGTATTTGTTTTGTTATTATTCGAGAGTCAGTGTAATTATTGTATATTCCGGATTATCGAAGAATGATTACATTCATTGAATTTGTATGAATATAGCAATAAGACCTTCTTGATGATTATTGTGAATTATTTCTTGTATACCCATGGTGGTGATCTTACTACGGACGCATTCTTGTGAGGATGAAGTGAATAATAATTTTGTGTGTCCAAAATTTCGGGAATGAGATTATATAGAGGAAACTAGTATAGTGAGAGGGATATAGTATAGTAAGATAATAGTAAGATTGTGTCGGCTTCTATTCTGGTGAAATGTACTGAAATCATGATCATATCAAAGTTCTTTTGCAGATTGATTCAATTCCCGAATGAACAGTAATTATATTCGAACAATGAATTATGTCATGTTATTATGTCATGTTATTATGTTGTTATGTCATGTTATTATGTGTTATGTATCGAATAATACTCGCGATTTACCAACGTCCTGTAGAATGAGCTTGTTGAGCATTCTCCAGACACTGAAGTATTGCTGTGGTCAGTTGCGTTTAACAGGTCAGCTTAATCATCGACACGGCCGATTACCGTTCCTCCTAAGCCCAAATAGACTTGATTTTCTAGTGATTTGTGTCCGAATTAAACAGACAAATTGGCCACTTACACGAGATTTATCGAATAAAAACTATTAGTCGCAAATCAGGGCCATAAAATAGGATTGCTTCCGATGAACTGAGTGTACGTATACCAGATTAGCTGCCGTTACTGAAAAATTAATGTCATTATTTTTCATTGCACAAGCTTCCACCAGACAAGATGAACGATTATAGTTTAGCTGAAAACTGCAAACATACATGATGTTTCGAAAATTTCGAACATTTTCATGGGACATCGCCTGACGGTGTTATGAAGATAAAACTCCACCATGGCGTAGGATCGAGCAATTCCATCAAATGAAATCATATCAAAACCAAAAAGGTATTTACAAAATAATTGTCGAACATCAATCGAACTGCTCGATTGTTGCTGCAGCACCAATTTCCATTAGAATCGATAGACTTGCTGATAGAGGAAGAACACAAATTCTGAAAAATTATCTATCACTCCTTGTTTAATGATATTGGAGCCGTTTCAGAGCTGTGTATAAAACATATTCATCCAAGGAATTTCCTTTTGAGCTATGCTTCATGTTTTTTGAAACACCCAGTATTGCCTTCGATATTTGCAGAACAAGTGAATGAAACATTTGTTCATTCACTTGAGTGTAATATTTAATATATTTATCCAGTATTTTTTCAATTGAATACCCAATATTTCTACCAAATTCGAATGTAATCACTCATTCTATCATCTGAAATATTCCGACCATTCTTACTGGCTTCCATCGGAGAGGTTTTATTTTTATAAGATACGAGTGAGTAGATGACTGAAGTAATTGGTTGGCGGATTCACAAATGCACTCGAATGCATCCCTTTGTGATTAGAGGTTGTTGATGCAACTTCCCACCTACGAGCAACCCTGTGAGACTAATTCGAAACTCCATTCAAGACCCCCACAATTACCGTTACCACTTCCTAAGACTTATTGATTAGCGTCCCTTAAGGCTTAATATATCAATGGTGTAGTGGCTCAAACTCGAAACTTAAATTATAGTTAACTCGAATTTAAGGGTCTGTTCGGCGAACACTAAGCTATTGTCCATAAATTAGTTTTCTCGATTCAGTTTATTGGAACAAATAAATTCACCGGTTAATGCAAACTTGAATTTGAATAGCAAGTCGAAATTAGGATTACAGGAATTGAGTTCGGAGAGTTTCTAATCACTTTGGTTAGAGTCAGGGGATAGCCTATTGTTTCAAGAATATGCATTGGGGTATCGATTATCCAAGATTGCCATGATGAAAAGAGGATCTCAAGCAGCCTGGAACGAAATTTCAAACTACAGAATAGATAGGGATAAACGACGCGGGTATGGATATGCAATACTCAATCTCAATCTCAAGATGAAGCGTACACTAGATTAGACGAATCTATCAAACTATGGAGATCGAATAAAATTCCTTTCTGTATGAAAGAACTGTGTTTAATAATTCCATTGTGGAAGTTTTCAGTGATTACGAGAATATTTTTGATATACGAGTAATCGCAGATATCTGGCTTTGTTATATCTGTTCTTATCACCCATCATTTCATATACAAGTATAACAACTGGAATAAAAGGAGGGCATGGAGTGAAAGAAGAAGAAATATATGTTGGAATGGGTTTCCATAATTTAGTAATATCTGAATGTAGAAGAAACCTTTACTACCTCAACTTCACTATAGAATGAATTTGTACTCAATTCAGTTCTCTGATGCATCGAGGGTTGAATGATAGTGGTGGTAAATAAGAAGATGCTTCACTATGTAACAGTTCGTGGATGATACTCAGGAATGAGAGTCAATTTGAAAAACTCTTTTTAGGAGTGATTTCTTATGGATGTGATGGTTTTGAAACTCTTCTGATTCAATTCACCAATGATTTTACCTCTTGAAAATTGGTATTGATTCAGCAGAATTGAAGATTCCTCACTGATAACAGATCCATAGTAACACTGAGAATGATTTTGGGACTGGAAAAACACTAGAAAGATATGAATTATGAACTATTAGGCCAATTGACATCAAATGATTTCCGTGAACCAGTTACTCGAGTTTGATACTTCAGAACCGAAATGATTTCATACCGAGTTAAAACCCAACTTTTGGATCCAAAATTTCTACAATAGAATTGGTAGCAGGACAACGCAAAATATATTAATATTATTCCATTTCATTTCACTTATAATCCTAATCTTCATAGACCTCTTTGGTTAACTTGTGTGATTATATTTGACAGCACTGTGAATCGAATAAAGTTCAAAACTTCATATTTATTGGCTACCGTTACTTTGCTGACGATATTTCCACTTTGTTTTGGGCTTTTCCCGACCATTAAGATCAGGCATATTCATTCAATCGAAATTTATGTCTTGTCTGTGTCAATTCCAGAACACTGGACTACTTACTGCATCGTGATTCTATGTCTAGCATGTCTACATTAACTAAACAAGCATATTCACTTCCAACGTAGCCGAACTGATCCTTTCGTCTGTCCGTCTGATGTCCTTCGCTATATGCCTCGCTCAACTATTGATGAACCGAGGGTCGAAGGATTCGGCAACTGCATTATTGAGTCGCCCAATTTTGCTAATTAATACTCTTGGAGCGGAAACGGAGGAATATAGCGACGAGTCTTGAGCAGACGTGAGGTGAAATGTGGTTCAGGATGAAGATGGTGAAGTTATGTTGGTGGTGTTGTTAGTTAATGTATTCCAGAGGTGGATGACCTGAAAATGTAACGATTGTGTAAATATAGGATATAGCTGATACTATGTATATTCCTGATAACTAGAGAATGTATATTCAGACATTGTATATTCAGATGAAAGCATTCAATTTGAGACTGATGTACTTACTTTGATGAGATATTGAAACACGATTACATCATGTGACACTGCGTTGTCAATTTATCTCTTCTGGTGATCAGTGGTGATGGCGGTTGTTGTGAATGCTTATATGTTTATGAATTGAACTTCATTCTCATTCCATTGTCGATTAATTCGGCAATTACGGAAAATTCTCTCGAAACCGCTCCAGTTACTGATTTTTGGTTCTCCATGAATCCGCTCAAATAATTCACAATAATTGTGATATCTGCTCTTGTTACTGTTGTATGAAAGACAACCAAATACCTCATCTATATGGTTTGAATGATTTTGAAAAATATTATTGATCAAAAATTCAGTCGATGTCAATGTCGATATCCGAAACGAAGTAATGATCAATTATATTATTCTTGTATTATTAAATTTATCCAAAGAATGATAGCTAGACTCAATCAATCAATCAATCAATCAATCTATTTATTGTTTCTTTAAAACAGTTTTATGAACAAGGAGTTGGTCGAACTTAAGAATTATAATATAATACATATCCTAGCAATTGAATAAAATGTAAAAATAATAATTCTGGTTTAGCGTAATAGCGTGCACAGTTTCACAATACTCATTTATCAGATGGAAGAGGAAAGACCTGTTCACTCATTCCTAATGAATGAGCGAAGCATCAATATATTACATATATGTGATGATAGAGTTTTAGCAGAGGAGGGCGTAATATTATTGAGAGTATCAATCAAGTTATTAATGTTATCTAAGGATGGTGTATTAGGAGGTCGCATGGTAGTGTAAATAGGACACTCGAACAGCATGTGTTCAATTGTTTCTTGCTCGTTCTGATTGCACACTGAGCATAGTTCTCTCGGATTGATTCTATAAGCTGAACCACGATGAGTAAATTTTATTGTGAAGGTACTGCATAGCCTGAGTTGCGCAATAGATCTGATGACGTGAAGCGGAATCTTCATATGCAGGTAGTTTTGTGTTTGATTCGAAAGAACTGGGTGAGTGGGAGGAATGTGGATCGAAATAATAATGATTGGTCATCATGTTTCAATTGAGACATAAATCGAGAGAGCATCGAATTCTTTTTAAATGGCGGAACAAAAGTTGTCATATGATTTTTGTATTTCAGGGATATAATGGGCTTTGCAAGAGTTCCGTAAAATGCCAGTTTGTAGTTGAGTTTGAGAGAGTCGTTCCATTTCAGCATTGGTGAATCAGAGGAATGCATTGGTTTCTTTTCCTCTAGTTCAGCTGCGAAGATATGCGAGATAGTTATAGAAACAGGAAAATGATCAGATATAAGATCTTGGTTGAGTACTTGCAAATTACATATGAAATCGAGTGTAGTACTGGTGATAAATACTAGGTCTATGACGGAATTACCGTTGTGCGAAATATAGGTATATTGTGCAGGTCTATCAAGAGAAGTTCTTCCATTCAATAAGGATAATGAATTGATTTGCATGAATTCAAGAATATTACGCCCTCGTGTATTCAATACCATATCCATACTCAGTCTGTGTTCGAACAGATCGGTATTTCCAAGTAGTTCTACCGGTATTGCATTGAGGTTGGCGACCCTGCAATTGAAATCGCCGCCAATGATAAGAGGAACATCATGATATTTCTCGAATATTTCATTGAGTACTACTTGAAAACTGTCCAATACATAATCAAGATCTAAAGAAGGTTTGAAATATACAGAGCACAATACAAATTTTATATTTTGGTAAGAAAAATGACAGACAATCCACCATGGGGATATGTCGAGAATTATTACTCCGGGATTTTTCTTATAGTATATACATATACCACCACTAGCTCGTCCAGAAGATTTTTCTTTGACAGCGGGAGAACTGATAACTCTCAGGGTGTCCAAATCTGCCAGTTCAGAGGTCTGCCATGTTTCACAGAGACATAGTACCAAGAATTCTTCATTTGTGAGCATGAATTCATCGAGATTTTCGTAACCATGGCAGTTTCAATATATTATCTTCGATGATTGCTATTGGTTGTTGATAGTTGCGACCTCTGATATACAAGACATTTTCAATCCATCTTGACGCCTGGGAGAGTTTTCCTCTTCCCGATCTCTCTTGGATATGGTATTTTTATCAATTGAATTACTTTTCAAGGAAATAATTTTTGGTATTCTGTTGATGTACCTAATCGTGATGTCTTTTTCGCCGTTTCTGATTCTTTGGTCCAACTGGATTCGTAAGTCGGAAAGGAACTTGGATTGAGCAGGTGTTGAATCGGATTTAATAGTAAGATCAGGGTAACGTTTGGAAATTTTTGACTTATTTCGTAATATCAGGAAGACTTCGTCTGAAGAATTGCTACATAGTTTGAGTGGACGGGGCTTCTTATCATGCCTTAGTTTCCCGATCCGGTATGCAGATTTTATTTTGATATCATTGTCTGGTGCAATCTTATCAATGATCATTTCGGATTCTGCTATGTCTTTTTTGTTCCGGGAGGCCCAATATAATTACATTTTTCTCTCTCCTGAGTCTTTCCAATATTTCAACTTGCATGTCTTGAACTTCCGTTGCTGGGTGACGTTGTTGCATATTGGTTTCTAGTGTGACGACCTTGTTCTGGAGGATGTGATGATCCTCTCGGAGGGCAGCTATATCGTTCGCACAGTTTCCAATATAAAGAGATTGAGTGGCAACTAGAGAGCTGAGCTCTTCGATTTTATTATTTGATAGTGTCATGGCTTGGTTAATAGAGCTTAGTTGCGCCATTATAGCATTGAACTGAGCATCACCCAGTACACTTGGATAAGTCGTAGGGTTCGTTGGCGAGATACATTCCTCACAAATCCACGAATTAAGCGTAAGCTCGTCCAAGTTGGGAGGTTGCGGTTTCGCGCATACCCCGTGCCATTGCTTCCGACACACTGAACAGGTTACTCTACTCTTATCTGATAAGGCGATAGTTCTGCGACACGCATGGCAACTGGGCATCTCGATATGTTGGTATATGCACAGAGTAATGGAAGAGTCGTTTTTAAATGTTTGTTGATGATAGTGATCAATTAGCAGATAATCAGATCACATAAACGTCTTAGACAAAACCATCTAAACACTTACTTATGATGATTGATGGCTTTTGGCGGTTCTCAGATATGTACAAGTTACTTAAAATCACTTTTAGTGGAGCACGAATGAAATAACGTGTTGACTGGAGCAATTTATCGACTCAAATGAACAAGAAAAAATGAGGATATAATCAAATTTTTTTCTCAATTCCGAATCATGTCTGAAGATATTTCCCGAACTCAGTAACCGAAGCTGAAGGTTATAAATGAGTATTAGACTATTTCGACACATACGCTTTCGATTTCGTACCATAGTTGTTTGTATCTATCCATAGCAGCCATTATTCTGAGAATTTTGAGAGAAATATAACTTATTCCACCCATAGTTCATGCAGTGCATGGTTTTATCTCCAAGGCTGAGTGAGACTCCAAGGCTCGGTGGGTCGACCCGATCTAATCATGATTTCGGGAAATTCAAAATAATGCCAAAGGAACGCATCAAATATAGCGGAACCTACCTGTAACCTGGAATCAATCCGGACACTCGACGCTTGTCGATGAGCCAATATCTTGCAGTTCAATCCAGGATCGGTTAAGAGAAGGTGGGTAAATTGTTCAGCTGAGGCAGTCCGACTTCAAGCTGTTTTTTTTTACGAATACTAGTGTGAGTTCGTGATCAGGAACCAAAAAAATTACAGAACGCTTCTTCTTACACACAGTTCGCTCAAACTGTTATGTGATATGAGCCAACGCACTGTTTTCAACATATGTTGATTGATTCCGTCTTTCAGATGATCATCCATTCATGGAGACCTCGACGAAAACACATTAAGGTTTCCTCCTCTTGTGTGGATACTTGCGCGATTCGTATCGTGAATCGCTCATGTCACTATGATCTTTCTTATTTCTGCTTGGAACCTTCCACGCTTTCTTGCTAATGCCAGCTCTTGGTGAATATATTCGTGTATGAGTACTTTATGTTACATGACACTGATCTGACAGAGAGGTTGATTGGTTTAACTACCATCAGCTCTACATATTACATTCCTAGCGAGTAAAATCTGAGTATGTACTAAGCTATGATAGTTTACATTATAGTTCAGTTTTTGTATTCCAATGGTAATATAAATTATTAATGACAATAATTAAACATATTTGAGTCAATAATTGTGCACTTCAGATTCAACTAGTTCATTCTTTACAAAACCTAAATTGGTGGTCGCGATGGTTAGGTGTCTTCGTGATGGTAAACCAATCATCGTGACTTCATATCTCATGTGGCTCCAGAAAGAATTCAGATTGTTTTTTTTGGTCACTGAGTTAGCTTGGTCTGTGATATTCATCACGACTTATATTGTTCCATGCTGGTTGTTTTTGTATGGATACTCCATGAATGGTGCATACCAAACATTCCCAATTAGTGACTTATTCCCATTTTTCCATATTATGTCCACTACTATGGAATATTCTGTCAACACCTGCCTACATACGCATCGAATTTCAAAGGATATACAGTAAGCTCCAAAAGTTCCGTGTGAACAATCAGAAAATATCTTTATTGTGTAGTGGGCTACACAATTCAAACATGAATATTGTTTCCAATCATAAACATTTTTTCTGAATCATCTCTTTCGATCATGTCGAGAATAATGGTACTTTACAATCAATCAAAATGTTTTATTCTCCCTTGTAGACCGTTCTGAAATCCAGAAATTTGATGATACAAGTGTGAGTTTCCTGCTATACATCCACTTTTGCAAGAATAGAATTTTCTAACGAACCGGTGATATAAATGTCAACCATATGGCGCAAACTTCTTGATACTCAATATATTGATGTTGGTAGAAAAAGTGTAGTAAACAACTCGAGTAATAATGCAATCACGCACTTGTGGCAAATAGCCACGTAGCCGCGAATGTGTATGTTATGTGATATACTATTTATCTTTCGAGTTTGCGTCTAGTACACTAGACGGTGTTAATTGTTATAACTATCATCAAGAATGTCGAGGAGATATACAACATGAAACCGTGGAATAATTAGATGTGTAGATTCAGGAGAGAGTGCCAGATCAGTCTGGCTAATTCACAATAGGAAAATGTGCAGTTTCAGATATCTGTAAGAATAAAATCAACTCAACTCAGGGTTCATATTCGTTTCGGCTTCAAGTACAGTAAATACAACACTGTTTACGCTTTTACATCCAAAGTTTTCGAAACATTTCTTGCATACCTATCATTCGTAACTTTGCATGAACGATTAACGTTGTGTGTGTTATTTTGGAGTTGAATTATACCGTAAAGATATGTTTTGGTTTGAATTTAGTGATCCGGACGAATCACTAATCCGTATATCACCCTCATTACAATTAATTGTCTGGATTGTAGAGGTTACACTGTAGTCTGAGTAGACGAATATCTCATTATAGAAATGAATGAGAAACTGTCAGAAATGAAAAACAATGAATGTTGATGATAAGCTGAGATTGATGGTAGACCGAAAAAAAATCATTCATGAAATTGATTCTCTAGAAGAGGAATCACGGTTTTCACTCATACATTATTCAGAACATACATTCTATCGTCCCCTATCGGTCATCGTACCCCGAATGAGCAGCATTTTTCTTGTCATGAAGAAACAAAGATATAAATGGGTTGTTAGTGAATGCGGGCGGGCCTTAAGCTGTGCAAAGACCGGCGATTTTTCCCACTGAACATCAGGATAGACAGCAGGGGCACCAGCAGCATTGACCACAACTCAAACGTTGCAGGGGACCGACGGTCGCATGAATCGTCTTATGTACGAGGATTGCTGAATTTACACAGAATGTACTCGTATCTATCATCACGAGTGACTTGATGCTCATCGAAACACAAATTACTTCGATTTTGAGAAACGAATGATTTTGCTTGCCAAACTGAATATTCGTGTTTCATGAATTTATGAGCAGTTGAAACTTCCCCAACCCTGCGGTTTCTTTCCGTTTTGTGAGTCCCATCTTCGAAGAATTCCATCCATTGAGCTGGATGAAATTCCCCAAAGACACAACAATCACTCCTCCTGGAGTGATCCTCACGTCATTTCTTCAAAACCTGGTTGGAGCAGAGCTTTGCGACCTTTACGGTGGCGCTTTCTACTACTCGGGCTCAGCATGAGAGGCTCTCAGACCGTCATGTCGTTGTGTGGAGTGAATTGTTTTGGAACAAGCAATAACTGTAAACAGTTATTTTCTGTCTTGAGAATCTATTCTTCAACAATTTTTCATTCTGCGGATATTTTCTGTTGGACAAGGACACTAATAGCCAACATAGCAAAGGAACGAAAAGTCGACACAGCATTCCGACATGCTATGTTCCATATATACATATGTCATTAACATATACATTTAGCAATAACTGAATATCTTACAGTGTGAAGTAATTCCTAACATGCCCATCAAATTCCAAATGAGCAAGAAACTATTATTATTGATGAAAGAATTGTGTTTTCCGAAATTCCATAGTGATGATCACATGAATACTACATTCTGAGAACATGAATTTGTCTGAATCATACTTCCTACTCCGAAATACGAGAATTGTTACACTTCATACTGTCATACTGTATATTTACACAAACATAACCACTGAATGAGTTTCATGATTCTCAAGAGTGAATAATTCATGTAAAGTTCCTGGATGAGGCTTTGGGCATAGTTCCGAGATCTTTTCAACATGATCATTGGTCTTGAATGCCTAGTTACTCCATATAATAGTTTAATCATTGAATAATTGTCAATTCTGGAATGGTCAGTATAGTTGAATCATAGTCTGACAGAGCAAATACTTCAATTCATTGATTTCCATTCGAAATTTTCGAATAGTGAATATAGGAATATTGAATATTGAATAGAATACCAACTCTGCTCCAAGCGGGCTACCTTCTAATTGAATATACGTCATAAACGAGTGTTCATTTCCGATGAGCTATATATCTCTTGTAGGGTAGAAGTTTTCAGGAGTTCCAACAATTTGGAAAAAATTGGAGAATAGTAGATCGAGGTCTGATTACTCTAGACCTACTCGCAACTCTGTCTTCAAGTTCCCTACCATCACACATATCATTATTATATTAGTACCATATCACGTTTCGTTAGATTGAGTGATGAATGCTACAATAATACGAAACCATTGTAAGATTTGCAATCTATTACTGTAGTGCTACTGGAATTGTTTTGTGTTATATTTCTCATTCAGAAAAGGAAAGAACCCGTTGATAATATTTGAATAAATGAATATTCTCAAGTTCTAACAGCTCACTTGTTGGGCCAATTATGTATATCATCAGCTGTTCTACCGAACACTCAATAGGTATATCAGATAACAAAAACGTATATCGAAGCAAGTTCGGAAATAACCAAAGGAAAATTATAGTTAGATACTGTCTGTAAGTTTTTCGAGGATATGGTACATTCATTTTCCAGCTTTTTGTGGGATTTTCTCTTCTCGTTTCTAAAACATGAAGTAGAAGTTATTATGTTCATTATATATATATATATATATATATATATGTAAGGGAAGTCTTTGCTGACCAGTTAGAGATAAAACTAGTATTCTTGGGGATAGCAGCAGGTAATAAGGAGTACTCTTTTAAGTTATTCCAAGCTTTCGGAAATGTTTATTTCCATCTTCAGGGAAGCTACAAAGACAGAATTGGAACCAGTGTGAGAATATTCTTTGTAAGTGACTTATCTGAAAAGTACTTACATCTTAGTTGAGAATGCATTAAATTGGTGTGAAGTCTAAAAATATTTGAAGGACGCCACACTGACATAACAACAGAAATTTAGTCTGGTCAAAATTCGAAACATATTGAAATAAATTGTTAAAAATTATAAATTCTAGGAAATACCGAGATTGTAAATGTCGGTTAGAGATCACATTGTTGAAATTCAAAATTGGAGGAAGTTGAGGTTATAACGGTCATTCTTTTTCTTGTCATCATAACGAGGGCTAGTTGTCAATTGGAATTCCTGAAACAGGTAGTAGACATGATGGTGCTTAGCCAGCCTTCGAGATAATCACAATATAGCTTCCCTGAAGATGGAAATAAACATTTCCGAAAGCTTGGAATAACTTAAAAGAGTACTCCTTATTACCTGCTGCTATCCCCAAGAATACTAGTTTTATCTTTATTCATATTAGGGAGATCACAGAATCTGTCCTCACTACAAATATATTGATATAATTTTTGATAACTTCTACTTCATTTTCCAGAAACGAATAGAGAAAATCGCACAAAAAGATGGAAAATGGAAAATTATAGTTGATTCGAAGTGAATACCAATACATCGGAGTAAATTTACAACACCGACAGATACAAAAGATACAATGCTCGCTAGCAGTTATGGGAATACAACATTATTGGAAAATCATATCAAGAGATATTAAAGGTGAAGAATTCCTTCTCTGGAAATCAAATTTATTATGATAGTTGCACCTGGAGAACTGTTGGTATTCAAAAAACTAATTTGTCTCACTTCGCAGGAGCTTAAGAGGAATATACATAAAATATACAGAATGACCTAGTAGAGGCATCAGAAGTAGTATGCACTGCTAGCCAGTAGCCATAGAATTTTTCTTGGGAATGACTATGGATGAAATTTGTGTTGTAAATAAAGCGAATAACCTTCTTATCCAAATATATTCATCAATATATAATGATGTCACTTCCCTTTGGTTGCCATAAACATCTCAGCATATAGATATATCTTTCATTGAAACTCTCTAAGAATATCTATGTACAAGAACATTATCAAATCTTTTCGTATCGAAGAGGCTCGCCCCTGTATTTTTTGCTGATACGAATATAGTATACGGAGGTTGAATCGCATATGTCCTTTTGTAGCAATTATCAAATATCATACAGGGTGACCCCTGAACGCGTTACAAACTACAAATCGATATTTTCTAATAAAACACTCTGTTCCTTGTATTTTTTTCTGAATCTCTCACGATCACAAATATATATGGGTTTCTCTGAAATTCCTGTACATACTACTGAGATCAAAATGAGATGATTGAACTGAACTTACCTCCATCCGAAGATGCTTTGTTCAACCGCTACATGGCGTTGATTCCAAATATATCGATTATTTATTTTATTATTCCAATATTCTCCACAGATATCTCTCTGAGATGTATAAGAAATATGTCATACCATTGCGATTGACATGAAGGGAGATACATATTTTGACTACGATCGATTGAAAAATTGATAGAACTTTTTCTATGTACGTCACTCATCAGATCTCAATGCTTTTTCATATTTCATCATTCTTCACCTAACCTTCTGTCTTCTTGAGAGTTTGTGATATCACTCTCGATCTGTAAAATATCCGACTAACATTGGCTGACAAGAACGATTTCTATCGAAAATATTGAAACATTAGGATAAATGCAAAAAAAACAATTTCATCACCCTGTAGCAACTGAACGAAGGAATTTGGAATATAGGTGAGCTTGGTTCAATTATAACATTTCGGTTTCAGTATAGTCTGTGGTATCATTTTCATCTAATTCCATCAATCCGATACAGGGGCCTCTTCGATGAATAACCATGTACCATCTTCCCATCATTTTAGTTCTCTCTTTTCATAGATCAACCACCCCCATTATATACTTTCATATCAACGATTTCAGATTTCCTTTGAGAGAAACCACCGTCATGCTGATGTGCAGAGGAGTTAATTCAATCTAGGGCGATGTGTTATTTGACCAATGTAGTGGAAGTCATGTTAGCTATTCCAGAGAGATTATTATGATTCAATACCCCTTATTGATTTTCTACCTCGATAGTTTGGATAATATGCCAGATACTCTCAAACTGAATGATTTCCTCATTCAGAGAATAGATCAAATCAATGATAAGAATGATACCTTGTTTATGTTTTTGATAAATACAATATTACCAACTCAGTTGGATGATCTGTTCTCAACAATTATATAACCTTTCGAAATGAATGAGCTGAACTGTTTCGTGATATCATCACAATATGAAAACAATTATCGCTCACAATACTATCGAATGAATCTGAATGAAAAAAAAACACTGTCAATTAATTATCAGATTCTCCTAAAGAGTTTTTTTGATTAAATAAATGACTACGATTAAACTGTCATGAAATTTGCAATTCTGAGAAATGGACATTCACTTCATGAAGTTGATCTCTCACTCTATTTTAATCTCAATATAATATGAATCATAACTTGGCAACGAGGACTACAATATTTGAAAATTTGAATTTGATTTTCTTTATGTGTTTTGAATGTATTTGTGTTATCTGTTATCAGTTGATTTCATAAGTGACAAAGATGTTATGTAATCACCTACACTAATCAATGTTTCAATGTTTATTCAGCAACGAATGGAAATTCCCAAATACATTAGGTTCGTTACCTATATCAAGGGAAACCCGTCAGGATGAATAGAAAGCCACTGAGTATTCAGGATGTTTGTGCTGTGCTTTCTCTCTTTCAACCATAGATTGGGAACAGAAAATAAAAGGCAAGAGAAAACAAAACTCCGAAAAAGAGAGAGAGAAGAGGAAATGAAGAGGTCGAGTGGAAAATTGAGAATATCTGTGATATTTGGTTTATACAACATGTTTTTCTCATGAGATGCGGTAATTTTTTTCAATAATTGTGGTCAGTAGGTTGAATAACTTGGGACCGTAAGAGGAAACTACTATATGTCTATGACTTTTCTATGAACTGATGATCTAGTTTCATTTACTCAGTATTATATTGTCGGACAATTACTACGACTCATTTACTAACTATGCAGAATTCCAACACAAGACAATATAATATACACACTACTATAGTATAACCACTAGATCCACATTTCAGATGTATTCCATATACTCTACGAGACAATGAGATGATTTTTTGACATGCTGGGCATGTCACATGTTGATATATGCATGGTATCAAACATATTTTATATATTAGGAGGCAGTTTTCTTATATTCTGTAGACTAAGCTGATTGAAAAAAAAACTGCAACTGACGATTGCATATTTAATGTGTTTATTTCCATGGCCATATGCCTCAGTTCTCAGATGAATTACAAGAAATGATTCTGAGTTAACTTCACGCGAGTCTTCATGCAACCGACCCTTCAATAAATTGATATAATATTCCCGAAGAGGACTAAGGAGCACAGCATTGGACTCCACACATGGTGTCCGTGAACAGTTATATAAGACGAAAATCTAGCACATATCTTCCTGAGAAGATGTTCAGAACAGAATAAATTAACTATTTTGTGAATTGTTCATTTCTATTCTTGAATGCTTATTCAGGAAGGTTAAACTATTAGGATTTCGTATACAGATATGTGGATACGTTGGAGAAATCAATAGAATCACCACAAAAGTTGCCAGATTGAACTCCTCTGACTACCGTTTCATGATTATTCTCAAAACTTATGTGTATGAAAAAAGATGAGCTACATACTTGGTAGTTGCGATTCCAGCTGCACACTCTTCATTTCATAGTAGCATATTTGCTAATCCCTCCGTTTTTATGTTTCGGATAATATCATTTTGTGATAGATCCTAATGTTCTTCCATAGTATTCGGTTGGGAAGACTTTCAGATTTGGAAACCAAGGAACCATTCCATTGTTTCAGTTGTGCTCAGGTTGATTGAAACTATAAGATATTCATGAATGATTCAAACCATATTGGTCATGTTTTTGCCTCAGCCAGTATCCAATTTTTCGTCAACCCGACAAAGCATGAACAGCCTTATCAGATTAGGTTTGGCAGTGGTAAGCGGTGACTATATTCGCTTACGCCGCCTGTCATTTATTTTACACATTTGTTCATGCTACATTACCCCCAATGTCAGTTTGCGGTTGGGATTCTATTTGGCTTTGATGGTTTTCGATCCGCTCATGAATGATAATCTCGTTACTTATATCGTTGCTCATATAGCATTATCTTAGTTTTTGCATTCATCCCCTTCGGGATGAATTTCTATTAGAATGAGCATCTCAAAGTCCCATTTCATTCTAAATGAAGACGGGGTGGTGATTTTCAGAATGAAAATTTCAAAAGTTATTCAGGAAAAAGTCAATGATGAACCCGTATTGAAATATACATTCTATCACAAAGAAACAATTTTGATTGCTCAAAATAAAAAAAAAACATATCCTTGAATGCATTCATATAGTTTCTGTTGAAGTTTTCTATAGTCCTTATAAGCTCTAGCCATAGCAAATTGACTAATTAGTTGAATAAAAAAAAAACATACAACCAAGTTGAAAGTATTTCACCATATCTGATGATGGCTTTATAAAACTTTTGACATTTCACATTCATCATTTATCACTCCAAGAGTCAAGACATTTTAATGGCTCAGGTTATGGAAATATTTAACATTCAAAAATCATTTGAGCTTTGTGAATACTAACGTTTCTTTTTATTAATTGAATAATAAATTCCAAACGCCGAAAGCATTGAAAAACTGGTTAGAGTGATAATACCCATGACAAAAATCCGCCAAAATCATGAAAACACTGATAATATTCTCGTACAGTAAAAGATAACCTCAATACACCTCTGAACAAAAGCAGGAAGCAGAGGTGTCACTTGTCGACACTCCCGAAAAACATCATAGGCGAACATGTGCACATCTTATTTTCATTTATGGCCATTTAACAATGATTTGTCAAGGTTCGGCATCTTCTTGAATAATAAATGTTAAATGGAAAGTCTTAAATGGTTTTATAACATGTACAATAGTATTTCCATGTTCCATATGTCTTAAATGTAAAGTCTCAAATGTTAAGTGGTAAATCTTAGGTAATACATTTTTTTATGAAGCCACCATTATTTTATCTGAATAGTTTTTTGCTGTAATGCAGAAAATTTAAAGGAGGATGATTGGAGTGCTATTTTCCTCGTTTTTACAAAGTTCTTTATAATTTTTTTTTACACTCATTTCACTATATAGGAATTCGAAATAAAAACTCTTTTAAGATCTGTAGAAGTATATAGGGTGTCTCATTTGAATCAAAGGAGTTGATGGCATTTCCGGTTGAACCGGAATTATATTATTAACAAAAAAATGTACATCAGATGCATTTTGTTCCATTGCATTCCTGCGAATTCTCATGAATATCGTTCTTTTCGTTCAAAAGATATTCACTTGGTTCCATACTCTATCCCAACCCTGTATCTAGTAGATCGAGCTCAGAGAAGAAGAGAGAGAGAGAGAGAGATAAATGATATGGATATTACCATAAGAAAGAGACGCAGCGATTGAAATATATGACATATGACATTATATCGACATATACAGTAATTTTCATTTGAATCGAGTTTCGAAAAGTTTATTGATCCATAGGCGTGTCCATAATGTGTCTATGTGTGATCCATAACATGAGTGTGTTCGAAGGAAGAGACTCAGTTTCATTTGGTGTTTTTTGATATTGGAAATTGGTTAATAATCCTAGTACGTTCAGCCGTTTCAGCCCATGAAGTTAAGAAAGGATTTCGAAATTTTGTTCGAATTGGTGTTCTTCTTTGCTTCTACCTCTGTCAGAAAAATAAAATCAGCTGAATCGAAATGACTTCATTACATCCATGAAATGAAAATATCATATACTTATCGAAAACTATCAAGTAAGTATGAAGAAGCATTATCAGAACTCAAACCTAGTACTGCAACATTTCATAATAATGACTAGATAATTAGAATGAAATAACGAAATTGAAAGAATTTTTCATATGAAGTTCTGTTCAACGAAGAACATTAGGGAGTGGATTGGTTCATCTCTATTCAAGGCACAGTCGATGTAACGAAATACTTTGAGTAGTTATAATTCTCTTTCGAGTCGTTGTGTAGTTTGGCGGATTATATGAGTGCATGTGGGCAGGATGTAACTGAAACCGTCCTTTCTTATATCACTCCATCACTAATTCACACATAAAGAAAATATATTTTCAATAATGATAAATCATCACTGAATATGCTGAATATAACCTGAACTGATTTAACATTTTCATTTCATTTCATTTGACAATACGGACGAAAAATCTACAATTTTCGTGGTACATCATATGAACTAGCAATGGAATTCTGTAAAAGGTGGAAGATATTGGAATATTCACGTGCAATTCAAGGCAGGTATCATGTACTCTTTCATTTCATTTTGGACCAAAATACCCAATTCTATACTTTCGCTTCAGTTCTTTTCCAGAGTCCTGGGATCTGTCCTCCTATCCGTTCTTCTAAACCCACGAGTGTAACGTTATTCATTGGATGATGCTTCAGTTGTTGCTAGACAAATACATCGTTCTACAAACGTACACCTCGTACACCGCAACTATACAGGGTCGCTGATATGTATTGAAACGGTCGATTATTTCCTAAAGTAAGATAGCTAGCAAAAAATGTTAAGATACAAAAGTTGTAGCGTTTTTCATTTGAGAGTAGTAAAAAGTTATTTTCAAAATTCGATATCTCGAAATCGGTTGAATTTAGGAAATGATGCGCTCTATCAATTTTGTTCAGAATCCCGAGCAGAATTGAAATGTGGAATAATATACAGGGTGTCCCATTAGAGAAAAAGCAACTTTGTTTCGTCCTGACTTTTTGACTCATCCTGTATACTTAATTTTTCATTAGCTTAATGGATTTTGAAAAACCCTACAACTTTTGTATCCTAACATTTTTCGCTAGCTATCTTACTTTAGGAAATAATCGACCGTTTCCATACACATCAGCGACCCTGTTATATCTACTGTATGCTGTATGTGAATCATTGTGTCCATGTAGATGACTGTGAATTTTAGGAAATTCGTTTCTAGATGTTGTGTGAATGGAAACTAATACTCAATCCACGAGATAGACGAATGTTATGAATTCTTATAATATTCTTATATATTCAATGCTATATATGTTGTATATGCCACAGTACAATTGTCAGTTTGACAGCGGCAGAAATTAGCTGCAACTTTCACAGCGACAAATTCCAATGTGTTTTTTGTACTTATTCATTTGTTAATCAATCATCGCTGTGTTGGTTGCCGAAATAAATAGTTTGACAAGTTTGTCAACAACTTAACGAATTCCTAACCACTAACAATGAGTCGATTCGGTGAGTTCATGGACGCCAAAATAGTCAAACTGTTAATACCTGTGTGACTAATCATACAGCTTCGACAAGGTTATCAATCTGGCGACATTTTTCTACGTTTTGTTATTTATCGAATTGCCCTATCGCATTACACTCGATGTTCGTAATAATATCAGGTGAATTCGTGTTTTTCAAATTCTAAACATTTTCCTTCAGCAATTTGACTCGAAAAACTGTCAACCATTGAAAACGCGACACCGACAGTGGAGCTAGGCAACAGTTTCTCATCATTAAAAAACCCACATTTACCCGATAAAATACAAAACTCTCGTGCAATTATTATAAGTGAGTATGTACGACTCAGCATACGTACCCATCTCATTGTCTTGATGAATTGCCAGTGAAGTTTCCAAGATTTGAAATCGAAAAATCTAGTCAATCGCAGATAGAACATCAGCCAGGTGTGAGAAAGCCATAGTTTCATCATATCTCAGGTTTTAATGCTATCGATTGGATGTCATGAAAGTGATAAGGTATTAACTGCTATTTTTCAATGAATATTTCCTGTTATTTTCAGGCTGTGGAACTGAAACAAATTCTTTCAATGCCGGTATATACGACATTTTCATTGCATGAGAGCATATTCCGACTGATTCTTCATACATATTCATCATACATACCGCGGGTGTTTCCTAACTTTCGATGATTTATGCTGACAGTTCTGAAAGAAGTCCCTGTTATCACTGGATCCGACTGATCTACAATGACCGTTTGATGGTTTTGCCTTCCTATTCTTCGGCTTGCGATAAAATACTTTTTCGTATGTGTTCGCATTAAAATGATATCGCTTGATTTACGACGACTTTTGGGCGAGTTCTTTTGGGATCTCTGTGTATTCCGAATACAATTGATAAAAATGTATGATTCATGGGTGCGAGCAGGAGAAATGTGTAATCGCTTCAGTCCGTTTTTGATATCTGGATTTTCATTCGAATATTCCTGGCAGTTACTAGGAATTGAAATACATTTGTGCGAAAATATGGTTACGTTATTCCAGTTCGCTTGGAAATTGCTTTCCAAATTAATTCGTACAATTCAGAATGACAATTTGTTCAGCAGTTCACTGTCGATCTCAACTTGTCTCTTCGCTCGCTCAGTTATCGAAGCAATTTTTTCCATTATGACAGAATAATTCAATGACTCAGAAAATACTTAACATCTGAATATAATCATTACAGTTGGTATGATCAATCACATTAGGATGGCAACTTTTCTGTTATTTAAGGAATGATCAGTTTCAATCCTCAATTGTCATTTATCAATTCCTTATGTCTCTCAGGTATTCATAAGGATTCAGATGGTACTTAGTTTGATATAATAATTCTCCAATATCAAGATTATTTATTGAGATCATCAAATGTCTTTGCAACGACCTCGACTTGTGTCTACTTCTTGTTCTTGACATGTGAGAACTTGAAGATTCAAATTTGTCGTCAATTTATTCAATTCATGATGTGAACTTTAATACCTACTTTCATTGTGTAATTCAAACTATTGATTGATCTCTTTTGATAACTATAACTTTTAGTATTCACTCAGGTATTCATCAAGCAAAATAAAAATTATACACGGTATACAAACTACATTCTCCAATACAACTCTGAGATTTTTCTTGCATCGATACTACTCATATGATCTATATCTAATATCATATGATGGCTAGAGGGCCTTGGTACCAAACTCGGTCAAATGATTTGAGGATTAACAATTCTACAGCCAGTCTCCACATATTCCGCATTGCGGAAGCCATATTGCCGGTCATTCACGATTTTTGTCCTTTCTTCGAACATACAAAACCTACAGTGAACTGAGCTAGAAGTGAAATTTCTTCCAATTCCCGTAACAAAGGTCTCAAACGAAGGGGAACCATTTGGTACTAGATGACCTTTGATCTTATCTTGGTTTCTCTGGTATGGATGTCTCTTCAGACGCGTTCGTCATTTGATTGCATGTATTTCTAATTTCAAAAATTTCTGCTTTTATTTCCGGGCATGAGCACCTGCACCAAAGACTGTATGCTGCTCGCTCCGAACCGACAACCTTAAAGAGGTTTTTTTGAACCATGGTTCACCAGTGGATGATGATTCATTGGTATGAGGTATGTGAGTTTCCATTCCCATCGTAATATCCTCCGTAATCTCTTCAGCACATCGAGTAGAGTCCCTTGTTTCGTTGACAAAAACAATTGATGGCTAGCCCAGTCGACACAATTGTAATGCCAACCAGCGCGTGGTGGTTTGGACTGGTTCGTGGAAGAATATAAGAACAGATTGTGGAGTTTCCTAGTGGTACACTAACTTTCACCTCATAGTGCTTCAAATTGTTAGTAAAGAATATGAATAGCGTATTGTCATATTGTTCGTTGATATCAGGGATCCAAGTTGCTAAAGGCTGAGAGTGATAACAATAAAGAAGAATTCGAGCCAAATGGAGTTGTGGACATCAAAACCTCTCCTCGGTGGCATGAGAGATCATTTCTGCAATATAGAATACACCTCTGAATCTCTATAATGAGTATGGATTTCATCGCAAGAGCAATGAATATGGATCATGTTGGTGATGATCGAAGACAGGAGATATTTTGGAATCAACAAGACGATAGAAGGAGTGGAATGCTCTTCCTGTCACTCGAGCTGATAACATATAGTTTCTACTAGTTGCTAGCAATTGATGAATACTAATACCAATTGTATTAAATGAAGAAGCTGAGTTGGTTTTTTTATTGAAGCGAATACATGGATGTGAAGCATTTTCATAACCTCCAAATAATTTTGACTTCATTATCATTATCGGTCTAATTAGCGAACCTCAATGAGAGCTAATGTTCCCAACAATATACATATACAAGTAGTCGTTAGTTCGTGGTTGGTTATTTTATGTATGAAAGTCGGTGGATACCCAACAGAATTATTTCGATTTGAAAGAGTGATCTATGTTATATAATATTCACCCTGTACTATTTTTCTGAAACTAACGCTAACATAACCTAAAGGAAGTGGGTCGCCCGCAAGAACGAGGTGCATCCATAATGGACAACGAAACAGCACGAGATGGTCTTCACGGTCAATCTTTAACGTCCTGTAGTGGTCTCATGGGCTCCTACGATTTAGTAGTTAGCGGTAGTTAAATAATGTAGCACGGCTGAAGCCGGCCATTGTGAGGCAGTGCCGGTCATCCTGCGGATTCCCGCAGGATTTGCGGATTAAGTCGACAGCCATTACTTTCCACCGTATCGAGAAAGGTGCACGCCTCACAGGGTGGCTAATGCATTCTCCTCTCTTTCTGATACTGATATATTGATACTATCGAATAGCCAGGTGAATTCAGAGTGCTCATGATATTCATGCATCATAATTTAATTGAACAAATTCATTGGTTCGCTGATATCGTCTGGACCAGGACCAGGATGCACCGATAGCGATGTGTTGGAATATGACGAAAATAATGAATTCATAAATGAATAGGATGATATTGATAGAGTTTTGAGAAGTTTCCACCGTTTCACAACCACAGACTGAGTGAATTATGTTGTTTTGAAATTCACAGATATCATCCGTCAAATTCCAATGTCCAGTTCTTAGTCCGGGAGTCGATTTGCCGACGACGACGATGTTTTGCTCTCCTTTCAGTTTTCGAAAAGACAAACTTTTTTCTGGCTCCTGTGACTCAGATTATTCTATTCAGGTATATATAGCGTTAAATTTTCAACCAGTTCCATCATATAGTATACTCACCAAGATAGATAGATGTAAATGGATAAGATAATTCATTCATTTCTACAGAGTTGCTTTCACTCTGAGAAGTCATACATACAGGAAATCAATTGAACTGAACATTCATAAACTCTCACTGCTCAAGATATCTAAATTTTTTTCAAAACTTGGCAAAATTTCCCAATATGGGAAAAAATGCTGCGAAATTGCTAAAATTTAGTATTCCAGCATTTTTCTACATTTCGAGAAAGTTCGTGTATTTTTTCATTCTTGGTCCTTATGTGGTCAGAAAAATAAGTTTGACTAGTGAAACTTGTGGCAAATTCTATCTACAACATTGAATAGGGTGGCATAAGACTAGGGACCCGATAGAAAAAGATTTTGGATCAAAAACTGAAGATAGTGCAGCCCCCAGCCTCACGGACGAAATTTTCGGAAAAATGGAGTGTAGCACTACTGGACTACTGGGTACCAACAAACAACTGACCGAACTTTCAGAGAATTGGGAGATTTTGCAAGGGTAGGTGGATTTTTTACCTATCACGACTGGGCTATTACCTCCACCGAGGTTAGTGAATGCAGCAAATTAAGTGAAACCAGGTGTACAAGGTGTAATAGGAATGATATCACATCTTCTGACGGTTGATTGTGATTGCATATTGGTCATATATGTATACTTGGACCAACAATAAATGAAATTTAATCTTCGGAACATTATTTTGGTGGGCTGATAGAGATTCTAACGAAATCAGAAGAATTGATGAGACCACATAGGTACTTACTCTCAATATTTCAATGCAACTCAAGGATAGCTGAAAAATGGCAACCACTCTGTTTCTCATTTTGACACAAAAACTGAGGAGCTGTGATGGCTACATATCTAGTTTAGGCTTCAAAGATGAAGGAAAAAAACAACTCTATCGCTCTCTTCAATCTCCAACAGGCGTTTCTATTATTTGCAGTTTCGTAGGTAATGGAAGATACTCTATTTTCTTATCGAAATTTCGACATTATTTCTCTCGTAGTGGAAATCTTCGGTTGGATCTGCTGATCACCCGTTTCCGAATAAGAAAACTGGAAATCTGTGAGGACCTTTTCATGTGTACCGCTTTTTGCAGTTTGCAGTGAATGTTTTCGTGACTTCATACGAAGTGAATATAGAACAGCGATCTACATCGGTTGCATCATGCATCACCTGTCATGTTTAGAATCTAAGACACCTGAAACGGGGGTCTGGAAAAGTATTTTCCTATTGAAGAACCTCATATCAGAGAGTTTGCCCAATGACTTTCCATTCTCTTAGTCAAATCTTGATTGCAAGGTCGATTGGCCTACAAGAGAGAACAGAAATAAACTTGCTGGTATGAATCAAACGAATTCATAGAATTGTCAATTCCAAAGATGATGTGATTAGGGTGAATTAATTCTCGTTGAGATGTAATGTGGAACAGTCAAGATGTACCACAGTTCTGATCGTTTTGAATTCTTATGAGCTCAGATAATCGAAAATGAGTACGGAAATGTTCAGACTCGATGATTCACCTTGCTCAATATAATTCATTTGTATACATTTTTGGATGGAATGATGACTAATTCGGAGCAAAGCCTCATGATAACAAACATTTCGATGGGACTCATGAACTATTCATGAATTCTAGATAACTATATATCATTACTTGAGTGGATTGTCAACAAGAAAATATCATCATATCCGAGCATACAACAAATTCTTACTGATTAACAATACGGATTTAGAACAAGCATGAATAACTCTGATGCCACCTTCCAGATGATAGAAAAAATAAATGAAATCTCAGAATCGAAACAACTTCCTCTCGGAAAATATTTTGCGACTTCTCAAAGGCATTTGATTGCGTGAGTCATAATATATTATTGAATAAACTAGACTACTATGGGATAAGAGGTATGGCTAACGATTGGTTCAAATCATATCTATCAGAACGAATGATGTGTGTCAGAGTGGAGAACGAATTATCAAGTCGAGTATCATTTAAAGATTCAGTATACACTTATAGCAGGCTGGAGTTCCGCAAGGATCAGTTCTGGTCCCAACATTATTTCTTATCTATGTAAATGATATTGTTTGTAACTTTCCTACAGTTAGTTTCACAATTTTCGCTGATGATACTAGCATAATAATCACGGAAAAAAATACGGACCTGCTCACTACATTATCAATAGGAATAATGGAGGGAGTATCAGACTGGTTTCTAGCAACATTGTTTCTAGCAACATCTTTACATGCAGCAGAGGTGTTTAGAATACAGAAGGAAGCCATCTGTGTATTATTTGGTTCAAATCAGAACACTATTCAGTGAGCAAGATCTTTACATTGATGAACACCTACATATTTTGAATAAGTTTATTGATGCACAAAAAGCGAGCGACTCTGACACAACTCTCAAAGAGACATACATATCCAACTATAAACCACGAATATACTCTGCCAAAACTATAACTACAACAGTTCGAGGAATGGTCTATTGTATTCAGGAATCAAAGTCTATAACCACTTACCCTCCAGTATGAAATCTTCGAATAACTCGCGATTCAATGCAAGGTTGAAGAAATTTTTGCATAAACATGTTAATCACCATCTAGACAAATATTTATCTCGCAACTTAGAATTAGATATAACATGAATTTTTTTTCTGTTCCGCACTCGACAAATGTAACATTGATACCACTGTACTTCCGATTCTGAGAGATCAATCTATATATCTGAATATCTATCTATCTATAGACAACCTGTGATCTCTAGTGATAGGGAAATTTAATTGACTCAAATTTTCCGACCCCAGCAGAGTCCTTGTTCGATCATTTAACATGCATATCATGACTTAGTGAAAAAATGTTGCATGATGTTGTCTATGGATATTTGAACAGAGAATCACTTTTCATGTGCAGGTATAATGAAGTCTGGAAAAAAACATAAATAGATAAGCATGGAGCGAGAGCATCAAAATGCCATTGCTGTATCGTGGCTAAGGTGAGAAGAATATTTAGTTGTAGCTCCAGTCAGGGTTGGATTTTTTCCGGGTCGATCCATCAATATTCCGATTGAACATTGATATTCCATGGTATTGCTATTATCATTCATAGATGGTGACAGATGCGCTATGACCTGATTGAATCTATTGCGCTCCATCTTGCTCTGCTATATGTCGAGATTTTCTCATCTATTTGGGAGTTTCAGGATTTTGAAGGGGCCCATTCGTGGTTTCCCTTCCACCGATATGATATCATATTTCAATATACAGGGTGTTGCAGAACATTTGAGTAGTGGGTCCCATGTCTGGAAAAGTGTCACTACGGCACTACGGCCCTAAGACGCGTTGAAATTCAGAAAGACAATGATAATAGGATTCATTGCATTCAATTGTTGCCTTTTGTACATGATATCATCACGACAATTGTTCAAAATATTTTCCTTCAACCTGAATACACCGATTTGAACGTCGCACATGATTTCGGCGGACTTGACTTCAAAATGCTGCTGTGATTCGTCAAATTAAGTCTTGCTCTGTTTCTACTGAAGTTTCGTGGACTATAAAAACTTCACATGTCCCAACAGGAAAATATCTAGCGACGATAAATCGGGTGACCTATGAGGTCAAGAAACTGCTCCATTGACATTGACATTGACATTTTGACGTCACACTTCTCCGGACATGTGACCCACAAAATATAAAATATTCCAATTCCTTACCTATCGATAGCTTTCCTGAAATTCAATGATTTCACGAAACGAATATCGAAACATGAAATTCTAATTCACTTTCAGGGGCGTCACATTCAGGTAAAGTATAGTGAGTTGATTGAAGAAGGAATACTCCATACCCCATGGAATAAATGAAGTGAATTGATCATGTAATCGAAATATTACAATTCTTATGATTCATGAAATGTTTCCATTGTTCACATTGGAATTATCGTTCAGAGAAGAATTCTGCGATTCTTTCAGAAGCGGCTCATAGCTAACCTCATTGAAACATTGAATTTGGATTTGAATTGTCTCGGAGAAGATGTACCATATACGCCACTGTATGTACACTCCTGCAACACCGTCCCGTAACGATGCTGCGGGAAATCAAGCATCATTTATAAAGATAAGCGGTTAACTGTCGGCATTGAGCTGTTGACAGCCAGCATTGATGATCGATTGGGAATCAATCCGGCACAGAGAGCAGTCAATGGGCGTTTGACGTCATTTCCTTTGTGCCCTTATCTCGCTTCTGGTTCATAACGCGGGGATAATAGCCAAAATGGAGCATACACGCATTAGGGCGCTGTTATGTCGGTGTCCTAATCGGATGGATGAGTTGAGCTTCGCCGACAATGTTTAGTGGTTCTGTTTTATGCAGAGAGACCAACGATCACGTTTCAATTGTAGACATGCATGATTAATTGAATGTTCCGAATACAGGAATATGATTGAATTTGTCTCCATCTACAGGGTGCTATCGAAATGGTGGACAGTCGTCATCATCATCACCGTCAACATCGGTATGCTTCAATTTCAGAAGAAATATTATAGAAATCCAAGAATGAATGAAAAGAATATGCAGTACATTGAATGAAACGATAATATACCCCGTTGGAGTTGGTATAATTATTTTTTCTTCTTCTATCAACACGAAAGAAAACCCAATAATGTTCTTGGAACATCGTGCGAGAGTTACATAAAACCCACATCACATTTAGACGCCGCCACTGGGTCCACGCAACCTTCAAAGATTAGCACCGGTAGAAGATGACTAAGGATTCTCCCCGTTGTTTATCGAAGACATTTCAATAGCTTGCACTTTTCTTGCATCTTATTTTTGTAACGCTGCATTATTCTCGCTGATTATCATTTCATTCGAAGTCATTGTTCATTGGAGGACAGCTTTTCCGTGGAATATTCACCAGCTGATACGTAAAAATGCTCTTGATTCAGTGTTAGAGTAACCTTGTTCCTGATAAAGAGAGGAGGAATTTCTTGGATTTTTTCTCAAATTGTGGATATGACATGCTTGAAAGACTTCGCTAAGCAGAGAATGATGCTTGGTAGTGATACGTGCGGCAGGTCTCTACCCTCACAATGCAGGGGTTACCAAGCCTGAGCTCGTCTAGTCTATCAACCTGGATTCGCTCATGTCGGAATAATAGACGATATTTCCGATGAGCATACCACTGAAATATATAGGGTGGTCCAGATTGAAATAGCAATGATTCACCATTCGATGGTCCATCGAAAAGTGAGTCGACATGCAGAAATTAATTTTATTTGGAGAACAACCTTTACTAAGGTAGATAAACCTCTTCGAATCCCAGTTTTGAAAGTCATTTTTCTGCCATGAATCTCAATGAATTGAAATGTTTTCGACTATTTTCTGTACGAGAACTTGAGCCATGAAATGGATATTCGTTACTTGAGGTCAGTAAAATTTGTCGAAAGTGGATAGAGGCGTAGATACAGATGAGATTGTCATATTTCCCACGCCCTATTTTTTACGGTACCGAATATCCTTACCAATTCGCTTACAATGGTTCTCATTTCATTTGTGAATAGTAGTACTTTACTCTACCACACGACAGATCATTGCGCTTTGTGTGAAGAACACTTTGCATGAATCAAAGTTCTTGTGAGGCAGTTCTGTCAATGGACCTCACATGATCGACCCATGAGAGAGCGCTGTTGGTGGTGATACCGAGCATGGATGTTAACGACTTCAGAAACATCATGCGATCCGGATATAAGCTCGAGTTTCGATTGCATGGAACTCCACTGGATTTTCTCATCCTCATTTTGAAATTCCTCACCAAATCTGAATGAACACTGAATGAAAAAGTCTTGTGGGATTCAGGTGAATGAAGTTGGTTGATTTTTGAACGTCATTGACCTAAATTTTAATATGGGGCGGAAAACCATATGACAGAAGTTCAGCCAGAAGGCGTCGGGGCCAAACTGGGTTGAGTGCTTTGGAGACATCCAATGGTGCTACAGCTAGAGACACCCCATGTTCCTCGATTGATAATCTATCACAACGATTTGAAATTCATTACTTCACATTGTGAAATTCCAATTTCTAATAGAATTGAAATAAAATGGAGAGGTACAATGTTAACAATATAAAAACGAAAACAACAAAAAGCGGCCGATAGCAGCGTAAAGATTCGTGAACACATTTGTGAAAACATTTGTTCTTACGAATCTTCACTATCCTCATGACAGCTTTCATTTTTATTCTTGAAAACGAGGCTAAAGATTGCCAGATCATCTAGAAACAATCAATCCACTACCTTCTCGAATGAACAACAGACTGTATTCAGAATTTCGTTCACGTAAAAGTATAGAACTTATTTGATCAGTCCGAAATATCTTTTCTTCTCGATCACTCTACTTTATGTTAGGTTATTTATTCAAATGGAATGTGTCATTACTTTTTTTCGAATCCGATGACTTCTTATTCGTAATACATACGATATTATTCATATGCTTATTAAAACGAATTCATTTCCATGGAAAATGTCAGAACATTCCAATTAGAAGATAATTACGGAAGAAAAACCTACTTTTTAGATAATCATAATCGGTGAAAGCTTTTATAAGCCGCAGTACTTGAAAAAAGGGGAACTATATAAAGTCGAATATTCATCGACAGGAACAGCTATTGTGGAGTGTATCAGATCAAGATGTCAAATATACTACTATCGCTTGTGCTAGTCACATCTTGTTCACTGGTGAGTGTTATTGTGACAAAATTTTGATCTGATTGTAGATATTACCACAATCAAAACTCATATTCATGAAGCAGAGAAACAAAATAATGAGAAAAAGTTTATATATAATATGATAGATAAATTTCGATTCACGAAATGAAACTCCCTATTCTAATAAAAGTGCAGTGTTCTTCCATACAATGCATTTCATTTAGGAACCTCTCCGGACAACTTCGAAAACAATGATTCTCGGAAAAAAATGATGTACAAGAGGATTCATTTTGACATATTCACATTTGATGGAACTCCACATTTTTTCAAATGGATTACATTGATATATACTTCGCATTATCAACACCAATGATGAGCAGATTTCAGAAGAATTATAATACAGATGGTCTCGAGCTTATAGTTCGGGAGCTCCAAAACATTCAAGTTGAGAACAAGCCTCCCTAGATGAAGTTATGTACATTTTGATGTAAACTAAGATATAACAAACATTTCTTCTAGTTCACTCCAGAAACTGTCCTATTCATTTTGCCTAGTAGAGATTGATTCCGACTTGTTCGACATTCTGTGTTTCTCTGATTCTATAATAACATAATATAAAAAATTGGTGCTCCTGTTTTTGTCGATTCTTGTTCAACCCCTCCGGTAGAAAAGTATACGACACAATACAATTTGGAATAACTGAACAAATTCATAGAAACTTGATCGTCAGTAGTTAGTACTAAGTTAGTGGTAGTGAACGAAGTTAGTGGTAGTGAGTTAGTTAGAAACTAGGTAGAGAGTTAGTGGAAACTCAGTAGTTGTCAATAATGAAGCAACTACTATTACAGTTCCAGGCCAGTTTGGACAAACGGAAAACATCAATCTCTAATTGGGATATCGCGATAATCAAGAATTACTCGTACAAATTTTTACTCGTACGTCACTCTATTCGTACATTCATCTATCTGTATCTGTATCTATTGATTATCTCGAATCCGGGACTGTTGCCCGATACCCAAATTCTCCACAACATATTATCAAGTATTGCATTCGTCTGATGGTGATTCAAAGCTCTGATGATTTCCAGACCGGTACAACAGTTCATTTAATAATTGTTGCGGAATATTCCTATACGCGTTTGTAACTCCATCTTCATCCCAAGGATTGACCTACATTTCTCATCGCATGCAGAGCATTCCTATAAAAATGCGAAATCATCCTACTATGATCTTCGGATTTCAGTTAAATGAAGTAGCAGCGAGAGGATTGCCGGAGAGTGAAACTGAAGAGCGTAATTGGAGTCCAGGATGGGAAACGGGTATGAATCAAGGTCAAGGGTGGGGACCAGGAATGAATCCAGGTCAAGGGTGGGGACAGGGAATGAACCCAGGCCAAGGATGGGGACCAGGAATGCATCCAGGTCAAGGATGGGGACCAGGAATGAATCCAGGTCCAGGCTGGGGACAGGGAATGGGTCCAGGTCAAGGTTGGGCACCAGGTGAATCTCAAAAAAAATCTCTCATGCAACAGTTGACTTCAACGATCATTCCAGGCTGGGGTGCAGGAAAGCATCCAAGTAGAGACTGGAAACCAGGCATGCATGCAGGCCCCAACGGTTGGATGGGACCACATGGATGGCAAGAGTCTAATCACAATAATGAAGGGTCGACAACCACGAATACTGTTTCGAAGGTAATCAAATTGCGATCCAATATCAAGCGGTTATTGAAATTACCTGCATTATAAGAACATATTTCCACCACTTGCTGGGAATTTCAAGATTTTCTTGTGCACTCGCACATGGAGGAATGAGAAAATTCTCCATATACATGTCCGGCAGTATCGTCTGCTACAAATCCCAATTGATAGAGTTAACATGCATATAGATCATCGCGGGTGAGAGTGAAACACGTTTGAATACAATATTCGATGGGGGCATGGAGTATTCAAGGACGATGGCTCTAGTGTTGCCACACGTCTGATAATTACCGGAATTTGCTATGATGAAAATTCATGCACTGAGTCACTGACTGATTTGTTAGTGAGGTCGTAAGTATGCTCCAGTGTATCTTCGCCAAGCGGTTGCTATTTTCTTAGAAATTCATTTCCTCAAATTCTCAATATGCATTCCCCCAATCAACATTTGAATCGAAAGAATCTCGTGGGTAACGACACAATTCGTTGAAGACTAGCGCACACCGTAGAATTATGATATCTGTAATCAGTGAATAATTGGTGGAATTATTCCGTTGCAATGAGAATCTCATGAAAATAGCTATAAAGATCGTTTTCTGACTCTCCCAATCACTATTGGGATTTCGTAGGGATACAGGGTTAGTGTATTTAGTGGAGACTTTCGAGAAGTATAAGATGAAGTTTGATGAAAAACATTTTGCTCCCGAAATGTGACGACAAAGTTGAAAACCAAATGTTTTTTCTTTCGATTACTTCTCTATCTGATTGACAGATAATGAGCCGAATTCTTGTATACTACCCGAATAATTCACAAGGAATATCACATTAGATCTTGAACAATGTGAACTATTTTCTATTACAGTACCGAAGAACAGTGCTTCTCATGGTGTCCGTATTGGATTGCAGCCATTGAAAATAGCGAAAAATAGCCGAACATCACGTATTACTCATGATATTCATAATTTGAAATGACAGAAAAAAAAAATTCCTCTTTCACTCGTTATTCCATCAAGGTTTCAATTAATTTTTTCAGCTCTTTTCGATGGCCTCAAAATCCACTATGGCCGCTTTAAGACAAACTCAAGGTGAATACTGCATATTCAAAATATTTTCATAAAAATATTTTCATAAGATTTCTTGTGTATTATTCGGGTTGGCATTTTTTTTTATCAAAATCTATCAAATATCAATGTTCAGCATCAAAACCCGAAAGTTTTCTCTCATTTGATCAACCTTATATCTCTTCTAGTACACGGTGATGAGATGAGTTGAAAGCGATCTCAACTATAATTCGATAATCGATATAGTCTACTCTGTTATTCCATTCTTCATTTTCTCAACAGTCGACAATATTCATCATATTCATTTCATAATTGGGTTTTCCTATCTGAATGATTTGTTAGACATGTTTTCATAACGACATTCAGTTAATATTAGTATGTATTGGTAGGTTATCGGTATTATCAACTATGGCATCTATATAGAATATATGCAAATATTTCCTCGTTGGAGGAAGAAATGGAATTCTCTGACTCGGTTTCACAAACTTGATAATTCCAATCAACTTTCCAGAATTTGAATCTGAATGCGAATTAACGTTTTAGCCATTTTATAAGGAATATAGTGAAATATCAAAAGCAGAATAGAGTTTGAACATCAGTGAAGTGATCCCATATTGCACCATAACCATTAGAAAACCCTGAATTCCAGGAAAATAAATTGCTGGAACATGACTGCCAAGGGTTAGATTTTGACGGAGATGTCAATTCTCATCATACCAAATCTATCATATCATAGCTTCATTACAATAGGTGTGAGATCATTGCGTTGGAAAACAAAGATTTTTTTCCACTGAAAACAGCTTTATATTTGAAAAATATCTCATATCTTATATCTTCTTTCTTCATTGAACTCTGCTAAATCTAAATAAGATATTCCATATTTCAGAACGATGTCCTCTCATCCAATGTACGACTCATAACTGAAACGACTACCAGCAAGAATAATACCAACGATACAAATTAAGGTGATCTCTAATAATCTATTGATAATTATAATAATTTTTCTGATGTGAACAAATCTGGTGATATTCCAAATGAGAAAATTGAAATGAAAATTATTTGTGACTCTGTGAAGACATGAGAGGCTAATCTGTTCATTAGATCCCTCCGCATGAGCACTCATCATCGATGTGAGACATTGTCACCAATGCTTCTTTAAGGGCTCGAACACAATTCCTGAGCTTATATTCAACAAAAAAGTGCTTCAGAAATTCATTGAATCTCACATATGAATTCAAGAATCCTTGAGGAGGCATTCGAAATGAAATATAGCTTGAAAAATTACTTACAATGAACACATGGAACATGCAACTCACAAAACAATTTGTCACTGATCATTACTCCTTGATATTCATTCAATAAATATATTTCTGCATGAACGAGGACAGTTGTCAATTTTGAATTTCATTCTGAGAGTTCGATCATTATGAATGGAGATATAGAAGTGATGATCAATTTGGGATATAATTATTATTATAATAATTAATATAATGCTATTGTATTCAATATACAGGGTGTCCTTAAGAGGTCTTTACAAGAAGCTACCACATATTCTTCAGACCAAAACAATTCGATACAAGCAAACTTACCTCAGTAAAAAGTTGCTTAGTTTGGGCGCTAGACGGCTCTGAAGTTGAAATTTTCAAATCGATTTTGCTTCATAACTTTTGAACTGCTCATGAGATTTTTCTCAAATTTGGTACGTTGGCATAGACTCATCGGGCAATGAAACTCATATCATAATCATAATGAATATCATTCCATGGGCGTAGAACTTGATTTTTTCAGTAAATAAACATCTAAAACTCCTACGCCAATGGAAAAAAATTAGTTTCAATATGAAATCTAAATTATTCAACTCATTCACTACAAAAAAGGTACTCTTGACAAAAGTCGATTCCTCTCATGGTTTCGACAAAATTTTAATTTTAGTGATTTAGAGCATAATTAATAATAAAACGATTAACAGATATTTCATAAAAATTGTTCAAAATGTTCACCATTTTCACGTATACAGAGATTTATACGACGCAAAAAGTTGAAATGTACTCTTTGCATAACTTCTTCATCGCCTGTAAGATTATTCGTCGCCTGTTGGATACGTTGCCATAATTGTTCTACAGTATTCACAGGGGTCTTGTAAACCGTAGATTTGAGATAACCCCATACAAAATAATCCATCGGTGTCAAGTCTGGAGAACGTGGTGGCCAATTCACGGGTGCATCATTACCTCTACCTATCCATCTGTCTGGGTACTGTTGGTTTAAAAAATTCCTAACATCCACCGAAAAATGTGGTGGAGCTCCATCGTGCATAAACCACATATCTACCCGATGTTGGAGTGGTAAATCTTCCAACAAATTTGGCAACGTATTTCGTAGATGTTGTAAATACATGTCTCCTGTTAATCTTTGTGGAAGTATGACAGGAACAATTATAAAATTTTCTATTATTCCAGCCCAAACGTTGATTTTGAATTCGTGTTGAAAATGGTTTATTTTAATGGAATGATGATTTTCAATTGCACAAACGTGTTCATTATGAAAATTAGTTATTCCTCTTCTCGTGAAACAGGCTTCATCAGTGAACAAAATATTCTTTCCAAAGTTCAGATTCATTTCTCTTTGCAAATTAATGAACCTACAAAACATCAGACGACTTTGTGAATCATGGATTAATAAATCTTGAACTGGCGTCTTGTGGTATGGGTATAATAATTGTTCTCTTAGTACTTCATGAACGGCATTCCTAGAAACTTCTAGTTCATTACTTATCCGTCTAGTACTCAATTCTGGATTTTCTTCAATACGGTCTAAAATTTCTACTTCGACTTCGAGAATCCTTACATAACGCTGTCTTCCATAATCACCAGTTCTAGGAGCAAAATAACCGGTCTCCCGAAGACGTCTCTCAACTGCAGCAAAGGTTGGGTGGCTTGGTACGCGACGATTTGGAAACCTTGCCGAATACACCCTCACACTCTCTCGACCATTTCCTTGACAATATCCGAATACCAATAACATATCGGTGTATTCTTCATTGGTGTATTGTACGGCCATGATAAATCAGAAAAGTCCGATATCAACAATCAACGTCAATAAAACTCGACAAATCAACACAGATGAAACTATGGAAACCAAGAATGTGAATATCACTGTTTTCGAGCAGATAATAATAGTCTTCAGAAAAAAAACCAGTGCTACTTATTTTCAATAGAAATAACCTATGCAAAAAGTACATCTCAACTTTTTGCGTCGTATAACTCTTTGTATACGTGAAAATGGTGAACATTTTGAACAATTTTTATGAAATATCTGTTAATCGTTTTATTATTAATTATGCTCTAAATCACTAAAATTAAAATTTTGTCGAAACCATGAGAGGAATCGACTTTTGTCAAGAGTACCTTTTTTGTAGTGAATGAGTTGAATAATTTAGATGTCATATTGAAACTAATTTTTTTCCATTGGCGAAGGAGTTTTAGATGTTTATTTACTGAAAAAATCAAGTTCTACGCCCATGGAATGATATTCATTATGATTATGATATGAGTTTCATTGCCCGATGAGTCTATGCCAACGTACCAAATTTGAAAAAAATCTCATGAGCCGTTCAAAAGTTATAAAGCAAAATCGATTTGAAAATTTCAACTTCAGAGCCGTCTAGCGCCCAAACTAAGCAACTTTTTACTGAGATAAGTTTGCTTGTATCAAATTGTTTTGGTCTGAAGAATATGTGGTAGCTTTTTGTAAAGACCTTTTAAGGACACCCTGTACTTGCAATCATAATTGTCTTCTTTTTTCAGAATACAGGGGTATCAGCACCATGAGGGAATGTGCCATCAAGATGAATAACGAAAAACTTGCTACCACGTCGTTTCCTTATATTCATGAAAATATTGAAATAAGTGGAATATCAACATAAATGTTTGTATGAACACTCAATGAACCATCAATAATCATATATTTCCATATAAAAGTACTGATGGTATTCATGTCTGAATAATAAATGGATTATCCGAATATTCGTCTGTAAGTCTTCCTCATCCAAGAATATCATGTAGAACAATGAAAGTTCACAGTGTATTCCAATGAAAGCTATCCATCCTATATAAATTGGGAATACATTCCGTCATGAACACTGAGCATGACACCCAATTTTACACCCGATTTTAAAATATATATTAGGTATGATGTGGATTACGAGGTAAATTCGAATGCACGAGCAATTAACACAACGAAATAATGAAGTAATCTTGCTGAATCCATGAAATAACAAAATATTAACATACATTATTTGGAAACTGAATGTATATTTATAAGAATGATGAGCATAGCATTAGCATATTATGTAAATCCTAATAAAACCCCATCTCAAGATAGAGTTCCCTACTATTGTAGGCAATATTTTTATGGGATGTGTGAATTCTGGACAGAACAGCACACTAGATTCTTGTCAGTCTGATTGAATAGAGATTATTGAAGTATTCAAGGTTGAAGATCAAAGGAGAAATTAAACTGATGAATCCAACGCACAAAGTCCATGATACAGAATATTGTATCCCCATCTTTCTTGGATGTCCGTCAATATCATCTTGCACATGAATAATATTCATCAGCCGGCAAAAGCTTCATCATTAAAAACTCATTTCGTTTCTCATCACATTGTGCATTCTCTTCCGTCGCAATTTCCAGCAAAATAAAGTATTAATGTGTTTCAAATCAAAACAAGGCATGAAATTGATAAAAATTCTATAATGAGCATAAAAATGTTGTCACAGACAGGAAATGAGCAGACAGCTCGCACCCACGTTTAAGAAGCAGCCGTCTGGTGGCAGTTCAATTATTGAAAGCAGCATCCTCACTTTATACCTATCGTGGAATTATTTCCTGTTTTTATATTTTTGTATTCCAACTGACGTAAAGTGGAAAAAAATTCTTCATTTCTCATTCATTATTTCACAGAATAGACATTGGAGAAATTGACTGCCCGAGAAATAGAATTTTGAAGAAAATAGGTCATTTCCGTGAACGTTTCCGATAGTTTGATAAGACGCTGTTTTGGCACACGAGTTTCTTGAAGTAGGAGGAGAGAAGTGAGGAGTGCTCCAACAGAACGAGAGCGACAATAGGTCTTATAAAACGTGTGTTATGTACTCATTCTGCATCAATGAACACTAGAAATGATGAATGAGTGCTGGAAATGCTCATAAGGAATATTGGCAACAGCGTCAACACTGATGAAATGATCGAAACCCAAAAATGGATACCGCAGTTTCAATCTGTTAACTCATCGATTTGCTTTTAGGAAATTATTTCAAATGATTATAAGAAATGTATCAGTCATTATATGTATGAAATCAAATTCCGTTATTTCTGAATGTGGAATTGCACAAAGTAAAGGAAGTTAATAGGTTGAGTCTTTGAACAGATAATTCTATGAAGGCATATATCTGATGTTTGGACCTTACAGTTGAGCAATATCACAGTTCAATTAATGAATATATACTACGTTATTCAAGTATTTTTGCGCAGCGAATGAATGACGAATGTGTGCAAAAGACAGGATAAGGCACAACTTGAACATACCGGGTGTCCCAACGAAAACTTTCCACCCGGATTCACTGGGAAATGACAAATTATTTTCGGAAACACTAAAACAGGTCGATTTTCTAGGGGGACACATGTTAGTAATGGATTCAGTCGGACAACTCCACCCCCCGGACGGGGGCGGCTACCCCCTTGCGAATCATCATAGAGAACGTGGGTCGAGTGATACATCATCTGAAAGCTCTCTTTATTCTCTATCCAAACGTGTATAATTTTTTCAAAATCGAATGAATGGTAATTGAAATTAGTGTTGTTGACAGGTTCAATGTAATTAGTCAATATCTCACCTGTTCTTATTCAAATTAAATTCAATTCATCAACTATTTTAAGACTCAATGAGTGGACAGATAGACAATGGCAACATCCCATCCGGTCAGCGAACCCAGTCACCCCACGAAAAACGAAAACAAATTAGTCAAAACAAAGTAAGTAGCCAGGCTGGGACTATTAATTGCGGAGATCTTTCAACCAAGTATCAGGTTGATGTCGCTATTCGCGAATACAACAATACAAGCGGAAGATGCTCGCCCCAATTGTGAGCGAAACGTCCAAAGGAACCTCCTCCACAGAGGTGAACCGATCACGGCACTGAAGCCCGGAAACCATATTTCTTAGTTTTTGTTCTGTTGACTTTTTCATAGACAAAAAATACATGTTTTTATGATTCGCCTGCGTGTATGTTCTCAGAATGAATTCACAGTTCGCATGATTCTTATTGAAATATCATTTGATTCGTATTCTGTGAGTTGAGTTTCTTCTTGAAAATGGTTTACGCATCAGAAGAACAAATTGAGTTAGTGAAACTTCACTACAAAAATGATGATTGTCTAAGAGCTGCAGCTAGAATTTTCAATACAAGGCATCCAGGGAAAATGCATCTCATACCTATGTTCGAACGTTCGAAAAGAACTGTATCTGTGGGAAACCAGAAACATCATCCTGAACGTCGGATAAGGAACGAGGCTGTTGAGGTAGCGGTTTTGGGACACGTGGCTATGGATCATACTCAAAGTATTCGAAGCTTGGCTGAAGCTTCAGGTGTAGCGCGATCGCGTATTCAGAGAATTCTCAAGTCACATCGATTCCATCCATACAAAATCAAACTTGCTCTTCAATATTTGTTTTCCAGACAAGAGTACATTTTTTCTTAATGGAAACGTGAATCGTCACAATTGCCGCTACTGGAGCAATACCAATCCCAGGTTGATACGTGAGGTCCACACACAAACTCCGCAGAAGTTGAATGTTTGGTGTGGTATTTTTGGCAAAAATATTATTGGACCACTTTTTATAGGTGATAATTTGAATGGACGAATGTATTTACATCTTCTTGAGAATGCCATCGATCCCACGATAACGGATATTATCGAAAACGATGGAGATTATTCGGCAGACAACCTCCATTTTCGACAAGATGGAGCACCACCTCACTATGCATTAGCGGTTAGAAACTTTCTGGATGAACGATATACCAATCATTGGATAGGGCGACGAGGACCAATTGAGTGGCCAACTAGATCACCGGACCTCAACCCGTTGGATTATTTTTTATGGGGGCATCTCAAAAGCAAACTTTTTGCCACTCCGCCAGAGTCACTAGAGGATCTACGTGGTCGAATTGTAAACGAGTGCGGCAGCATAACTCCAGAAGTATTGGAAAACGTTCGTAATAGTTTCGAAAGTAGACTTCATCATTGTATGGAGGTAGGAGGGGCTAATTTCGAGCAATTAATAAATTGAATTTCGATAAGAACAGGTACGATATTAATTATTTAAATTAAACCTATTACCACACTGATCTCAAGTACCAGTCATTCGATTTTGGAAAAATAATAAACGTTTGGATAGAGAATGAAGAGAGCTTTCAGATGATGTATCACTCGACCCAAGTTCCCTATGATGATTCGCAATGGGGTAGCCGCCCCTGTCAGGGGGATGAAGTTGCGTGACTGAATTCATCACTGACATGTGTCCTCTAGAAATCAAAATCGACGTGTTTCAGCGTTTCCGAAAATAATTTGTCAATTCCCAGTAAATCCGTGTGGAAAGTTTTATTTTATTTTATTTTATTTTCATTTTATTTATCATACACCACTCAACAGAAACCATTTACAGATTGGGAGTAATCACAAAAACAAGAGAATATACAGGATGGGTATACACTACTGAAATTGACAATATGATGTTATAGAGTCATGACGCAATTCAGTTAAGGCAGATTTTACGTATAGTGTTCACATTCGTATTGAATAAATCAAGCTGGTCACTGAATTTGTTGCATGTATTAGACATTCTATATATTGGTGAATTCCGTAACACATTAGTTCGGGGGGTTGGCAGATAGAATAAATCTGTTCTGCGGGTAGTCAGCCGAGGAATGAATATGCTGAAGTTTTCAAGGAGGACACAATCATTAATCATATTATTCATCAATTTATATGTGAAAATAACAGCAGAACACTCTCGGCGGACATCCAGACTACTGACCTTGTGCCTGTGGAGTAAAAGTTCGTGCGGGGTGCCCATTGTGGGATACACGCCATCACATTTGAACGAGAGGTACTTCAAGAAACGCCTTTGCACAGATTCTAGTAGGTCAATGTGCACCAGGTATAGTGGCGACCAGACTATGGAAGCATATTCTAATTTAAACCGAGTGTATGTATAATAGAGAGTTTTTAACGTTGAAACTTTCTGAAAATCTCTACTATTTCGAATCAGAAAACCATAGAGTCGATTCGCTGCAGATACCATATTTTCTATATGAGGGGTGAAAGTAAGTTTGCGGTCGAAAGTTACTCGTATTCAGAGTCTATTCAGAGTCGTATTGTCGATCGAATATGGATAAGATGTGGGTAAAGATTTCAAGGTGAAAGACATAACAATGCACTTATCAGGATTAAGGGGTAGCTTGTTTTCATGGCACCATTGTACTACATTTTCTAAACTATTCGATAATCGAATGCAGTCTTGAATGTTGGTTATCTCACAAAATAATTTCATATCGTCAGCATACAAGAGATACTCAACTTCAATAATGTCTGTTATATCATTTATAAATATGTTGAATAACAGGGGTCCCAAATTGCTGCCTTGAGGAACACTAGAGGAGGCTGAGTATTCCACCGACTTAAAGCTAGCAAAGGCAACATATTGTCTTCTGTTAATTAAGTACGAGTTGAATAATGAGATCAAAGAGTTAGAGAGACCAAATGAGGCAAGCTTATTTAGGAGCAAACAGTGATCAAGTTTGTCAAAGGCCTTAGAGAAGTCGGTGTATATAATAACAGTTTGATTTTGCCTATCTATAGTTCCCGCAATAAATTGTGTAACATTCACGAGATTCGAGACAGTAGAGCGTCCTTTCATGAAGCCATGTTGTCTTGGAGAAATTAGGTTACTCAGATGGTTGTACAGCTTGTTGTAGATGACTATGTCAAATACCTTACTGAAATTTGATATTATTGAAATCGGTCTGAAATTTTCAACATCAGACTCGTTTCCTTTTTCATAAATCGGGCAGACCTTGGATAGCTTCCACGTTTCAGGGAATGTTTTGAGTTTCAGACATAAGTTGAGGAGGATAGTAAGCGGAAATACAAGGAGCTGAGCACAGTCCCGGATAACAATCGCTGGAATGTCATCCGGACCTGTCGTCATTTTTGGTTTAATTTGTTTGAGAGCTGATAATATCTCACTTTCAGAGAGACAGGGTATAATCAAAGTGTTATTATTGATTGATATGTCGTTGAGTTGAAATGTCGAAGGTGGGCCGTACGATCTTGCGAAGAAATCAGCAAAGGCATTTAAGATAGTTTCAGGCGTGTCGACCGTTGTTCCTTCATAGGTCATTTGGTTAGCAATACGAGATTTTCCTTTTTCGCTGTTAATGAAACTCCAAAATCTATTGGGATTATCGATGAGGTCTGTTTCAACATTTTTGATATAATCTTTATAGGCTTCATTAATTTCTGACTTGATGTCCCGCCTCAGGCGTGAAAATTCATTATAAACTATAGGATCATTGTTCTTTTTATACTCACGATGATATTTGGATTTTTCTTTGATCTTTTTTATGATTTGAAAATTGAACCAAGGAGGGTAATTAGCTCTCTTCTTTGAAGAAGTGAATTTCGGAACATATCTATCGAACACATCATAAAGCTTACCGTAGAAATAGTTAGTTGCATCATCCACATTTTCAAATACTTCCAAAAAGTTCCAGTCAATGTTTTTTATTGTTTCATACATTGGTGGAAAATTTGATCTACGAAAATTATATGAATTAATGTAGGAACTGTTGAAGTTGTTCTTCGAGTTGGAGCTGACATTGAAGTTACAATGAAAAATTAGCGCAGGATGATGCGAATCCTCAGACAGTAATGGGTCCAAGGATCTTTCAACTGAACCTCTTTCATTGTACAGTATGAGATCCAATAAACTGCCATGATCATTAACAACGTCGTTATGTTGAGTTAGATCAAAAACTCCAGCGAAGTTATTTAACAGTGAGACTTGTAGTGACAATTGCGAGCTCATCCTAAAATTTATATATGACGTAATGTTAAAGTCTCCAAGTAAAAGGATTTTGCTTTCATACATAAAGTTAAGTGATTCAAGACCTTCAAATAATAGTTCATAACCATTATTTGAGATATTAGGTGTAACGTAAATTGCAATGTCATAAATTTGGTAGGACTGTGTAACGATTTTCACGATCAATATGTCAATGTTTGCGAGTTGTTGAAAATAATTGTTTCCACCAATGTCAACATGGGAGGACATTAGCAACTTATCGACCGCAAGAAGAACTCCTCCCCCTCTCGAACAATTCATAACCTGAAAATTTCGGTCCGCCCGATAGACATTATAGGAATTTCAGATTATTTCAGAATTATTAATTGACGAATCTAGCCATGTTTCAGTGAGACCAATAACCGAAAACTTATTCACGTGGGACGCATTAAAAAGCTGAACGGTTTTTGTTCTCAGTCCTCGACAATTTTGATAGTATAGTGAGAAGTCCCAGTTATCGGCTGACAAAGAAGCAGACTCATTTTGTCTAGATATACTCGACGACAAAAAAGAGGACGTTGATTGCTATTGATTAGCGAGAATATTCGATTTCAACGTGTCTAAGGCTCTATTGTAGGCAGTACATTTTTCCCGCTCCCAAACAGCGTGATTGACTTGGATGGTGTTGTCTGTTATTGAAAGTTGAGAACAATTAGAGCATTTACGAGATTGTGAACTGCAATGTTTGACATCATGATCGCTACTACACAAGGGACAAGAGATTGATTTCTGACATCTATTAGCCGAATGATTGAAACCATTACATTCAAAGCAACGATAGACTTCAAGGGCGTCGAATATACTGCAACTGTCGTATGCAATGAACAAGTGACCAGCTTTTACAATTCTGTCATAAGATGACCTATCAACCTGAATCAATGCCCGATATACGGAGTTGTTTTTCTTGGTGGGACTAACATTCACAACTTTGCAGTCGGCACCATCTGGGAGTAGATCAGAGTTGCAGTTTAGAATGAGGTTCTGTAATGACTCGTTCTCATATTTTTCAGAAAGACCAACTACTCGCAATCTTGGATTCAATCCTGTAGTCACAGCTTCAACTAGCTTTCTGAATCTTTCGTTTTCTTCCTTGCTCTTTCAGCCTACCACCAGTCCACCATCTCTAATATTACGAATTTTACGAAGTTTTCGTTGGGACACCCTGTATATACAATTTCTGCAGCATATGGAGATGGGCGATTTGATCCAACTACCACTATCTGATACATGCTCATCCACTATCCAGCAGAGAAAACGTAAGATCTGTAGGGTAAGCTAAACTCGATGGCGTATTAGAGTATCTAGAGAATGGAGAGAAATTTATATATTTTTGTCTTAAATTATGATTATAGAATTGCATGTCATCTCCTACCTGCGCAAAATGATTCAGAGCCTCTCATTATATCAGTCAATTCTAGAATGCTTTTTCGTCATTTCCGAACACTGCGCAGTAAAAATAATACGATGTTTTTATCCCTAGTATCATTCGTAGCATTAGCTGGAATAACGTTTCCAAGATCAATAGATTTTCTCTATCCTTTGATGGAAAAAAAAATCGATACCCGTGAGGAAATAGTGTATTGTTTAACGAGCATGGAATTATGGGCATTTCCCACGAGTATGAATGTGCATCATGAGCAGTAGGCTGCAAATCATACGAAGAAGAAATGAGGATCACATGCGAGTTATACACTTCACTTTTTCTACCGCTATATTATTCATTCAACTACTGAGATAATTCACTGAATGATGCTGCAGTAATTCATTTTCTGAATTTGAGGCCGTGACCATTTCCATTTGCCAATCTGTGCAGGATAATTCGATAATTCTGCCATCACATTCACATAAATATCTGATTTGTGTCAGTAGATGATCATTTCTGAAGTAATGAGTTCTAAATCACTTTCGCTGCTCATCAACATAATTGGAAACAGAGCTGTCATCAGTAGTATGCATTTCTTGAAATTTGATATCCCCTAGAAGATGTGATTCATTTTATGTAACTAATGACACACATAATGGCCTTATTGTTCCATAAAGTGAGAGAATAACCTTACCATCTCATCAGAAACAGTCGAGGAAGATCAGTTCTGTATGTTATAGCGGTAGAGAAGGAAATTTTTGGACTGAAGTGATTTATTTATTTTTCGCTATTTGCTCTCGTTTTTTGTTTCCTTGTTTTGATATTTTTTGAGTTGACCTCCCATTTATATCATGAGTTCTATCGTGCAGTTTGATTTGGTAGGTGGATTTGTGAGCGCAGCGTATAATACCTATAGCTCATTCCAATATCATAACTTTCAGTATTCGCATTTGTTCCAATTTCCTTAATGAGTAGCTACATATGTATTAATTCTTCAATTACAATTGTGAAAAGGGGCACTTGAATTCATATTTTGCATACAGCTTGTTTTTGCTCTGAATTGTTTTAGACTGATATTCAAATGGTACCTAACTGTGGTTTAACATTTCAGACACGACACGAATACAATATCTTCTGGCTTCTCTTCAGCAGAATACGAGCCTACTTCAGATGTACTTTCAAACATCTACTCGAATTGCTCTCCATGAAATCACACGTGTTGATGGAATCCTAATCTGATGTAAAATTTTCGGTGTGAATTCTGCTGATACATTCAAAATGAATAGCAGGCGAACTCGAAGAGTTCGTGGAACGAGGAAATGAGGCGTGAGGCGTAATTCAGAAATAACGGCCAATTCACGTCGAGGTTTTTCACGTTTTTTATCTCGCGGTTGGATGCCGGCCAGAGAAAGACAAACACATCCATAAATAGGCTATCTGCCGTTGCGAATGTCTTTTTTGACACCAAGCCCGTCCTGGGCCTTACATTTCCGCTTGTAACCGGAAGCGAGTTACATCCCCGTATCTTTTCATGTAGGAAAGAATCAGTTCATCAACATTCAACTTTTTCTTGTTTTTCTTGATATAGTTTGACTCAAAGAAAAGTAAAAAACAACAGGACATTATCTCGCTTTGCATCGCAGTACTTTCGCTATTATATTCGTTTCAAGAAAATAGATTTTCTGCAAAATCTTGAAATCTGAACGTTATCGAAAATGTTACATGCAATGTTCACAATATAATTGTGTCCAGTTTGGAGTTATTGTAGTTTGCTTTGTTGTTGTTTCTCAATATCATTGAATAATTTGACAACACAGAAGGAAAACAGGAGATACTGTCTGTGAGTTATTCGAGAAATGGTACATTCATTTTTCGGTTTTTGGTTGGGATTTTCTCTCCCCGATTCTGGAAAAAAAAAAGTTATTTACCATCATTCAATATATTTGTGGTATAGGAACAGATTTGTGATCTGCCTCAGAATATCACTGTGCTTGAAATAGAACCATCAGATACCCGAAAGAGATATTCTCTTTTTATTAGTGACACCTTGTTTTTCAAGAAATTTGGGAATATAAATATATTTTTAGTAAAAACAAATCTTCTACTTATCTAAGTGGACGTTTCGGGAACGAATATGCTCCCGTTTTCATCACAATTCGAATTTCATCGATAACCAGTGGTTACCGATCTTGGAAAGATCTGGAAAAGAGACATATACCCTATTCTGAAACGGGCATGGGGCTGATAGCCAGGGCAGAGCATATAAGTCAGATTACGTACCTTACCTGCCTAGACGTATACTTGTGAGGGCACCTCTTGGTCTGAAATCCGAATGGTGAGGTATTTTACTTCCGAGGTATATTAGTTCAGAATGATCCACCGCAAAGATCATTTTTCTGAGACTGGAAAGAGCTATGACCAGAGGCATCGACCACTGAAACATGGGAACACCCAGTTCACTGCACCTCTGTTTATGGGGTGAATTCTTGATCCATATCCACACGGTTTCCCTCCTCAATAATCTCAGATGCATTAGTATTCTTCTGATAATATCTGAGGAGGATATCATGGATACACAAATATAAGCACTCATTCAGATCGAAACAAAATCTCACCTGGTGAATATTCTGGATTCAGAACAGGATTCAGCTGTGAAACTGCTCATGCCAATTCAACTGATGAATTCGTTGGAGGTATTGATAAAAGCAAGGCGAACATTTCAATTTCAATGGATCCTTCGAATGAATCAATCACAAATCATTATTATCCATATTACATTTCCCCGGATTCAGCGAGCCTGTCTCTATATCAATGGATTCATATCCAACAAACATATAGGAGTCAAAGAGTAATCTCAGATGAGGAAGTACCGGAGGCCCCCTAGGTATCGAGTGGTGTACCTCAGGAAAGTATATTGGGCCCGTGTCCATTTATAATAATAATAATTTTCATTGACAGTCTTTGAAATGAACAGAATGAACAAACATTGATATTTATCTAGACAGACTGGTCAAGAGGCAAAGTTCAGTCTAGTTAGAGGTCACACGAAGTGACCTCTAAAAAGCCTGCTCATCCACTCAACCTCATCGTTCACTCCAATAGTCCCGGAATATTTACAATATTGTATCATCACATGTATGCTGATGATACCCAAGAATATATAACGTAGATTCAAATTCTTCATCGGATACCTGCGAGACACACCCACTGAAAATTATTTCACAATAATTTGGTGCTCTTCTGTTTTGTAATCGTGTCGATAAAACTAGCCTACTTGAATCTATTGTTTTGCGCATATGCGATGATGTGATTCCTTTCAAAATTGCCACGAAGAATCTTTTCAATGACATGCTGGAGAAAATGTTACTTCAGTCTGAAATTAAAAATGAAAAAATGACTCGCGACTCTCGGGTACTCTCCAAGCATAATTATTGCGAATCTGTTTATGGACCCTGTGTAGATTCCGTCTATGAACTCTTACATAAAGTATAACGACGATAATATCATGGTGGCTATGATCATAAATATACAGGGTGAGTCGATAATGTGTACCGACCTTTCTGGGGGTGATAATAGATTGAAAAATAAGTATAATATGTTCGATAAAGTTATGGCCCAAAATGCATATTAAGGGAGATATATCCTTCCGATGTTGATAAAATTGAAATAATTTCTTCTAATAACTTCTTAACGGTGAAAGCCACCAGATTGAAGCTTTCTGCATGAATGTATATGGTTAAAATAAATTTTTTCATTACACTTCTACATTTCTCATATTGTTATAGAGGATGTTTCCAGGAGGTGAGTCATGATTTGTTTGGTACGTCTTCTTTCCTTGTATTCGTTTTGGTAAAAAAATGGAAACATTCCATGGAGCGAAAAAAATTACATGAAAAAAGTACTCTTATCCAAACACAAAAAATTGAACCTTTTTCGAGATATTTGAGTTTTTTAAGTGACATTATTTCAGCAGATTAATTCATCGCCAGATTCATCGGTGACGATATTTTAGCAGGCCATGAACATCCGACCCGTTTTCGAGCGAATTTTGCGATACACATTAATTATTTGAACCGACTTCTCAACCCTTACATGTTTTTCTCTTTCTGTTTTTCGAAGAAGTTGAGTCTCAACGCGTACGCAGAAATCATTCATAATTATCTATCTAATCAACTGGTCGAATTGCAAAATGTCTCAATGCATAGTCTTCGCCGTTCATGTACCTATCCTGTGTATCATACATACCCACCTATGTCTCTCTTTCCCTCTTACTCTTTTTTCTCCCTATCTCTTTTTTTTTTTGTTTCTCTTTCTCTCTCATCTGTTTTTTTCCTGGATATACAAGACACTTTTATGATAGAATGGGTGAAAAAACGCCAATGATCCATATTTTCTTGAAGAGTCATCATGAACACCTTCCAACCCCCTTCATGCACACGAGGGGGTTATCTTATCCGCAGTAATTATCGCGTGCTCTATTACTTTTCATTGTTGAGCAGGGCATAGCGAGATTTTTCTCGAATGTCGACTCATCGCTAATGATCGCGCCTAATAGCAGCTTGTCACGAAGAGGATTGTTATTGATACTTCGCGCAAAGTCCTGCACGTGAAGATTCCAAGATGATTAATATGACTGTGGAATTCCGTGTAGCAGATGGAATGGATTCGTTTCAGATAAGAATACGCTAACCATAATATGCAGCAAAAATTTCAAGAAAGATCACGGTTTTGGTGTTTTAGCCGTAGAAGAATTTGTATTTTCTTGGATATCACCCTGAATACTCAAGGATATCACAGCTAAATGTAGAATGGTACTAAAAAGTAAATATACGGGGTGTTTCAGACCAACTGAATAAAAGCTTGTTTTTTTTACATCACTTAGTCCGAACCTGCAATAAAAACTGGGAATTCCCATTTAAAATGTCGAAGTGAACCCCCCCCCCTCATCTTTTCCCAGGAGGTTGGGGGGGACTCTCGTTTGGTGTCATGTCATTCAATAGAACATTTGAAAATATTTTGGACGTATTTTTTTCGTTTCTCAATCCGTTTTGTGGATCGCGAGTTATTGGGGGGGTACGGGTGATCTGAAACATCCTATATATTGTGAAGCTCAGCAAGGATATCTTCATATACCAGGTGTCCGACTGAGGTCAGTAATCCGTAGGTAGGATGTATGTTGTATGGATGGATGTATGTTCTATCTTTGTTATAATTAATATATGCGGCCATTTTATTATTCATAATGAATTTCTTGACTCAGTCTTCGAATCTGAAGAAGTTTATCTATTGGTTCTTGCGAATAACGTCGCCTTGAGAAGTACTTGTATTGCTGAAAGATTAGAGAATGATTTGTGAATCATATAGTGACTTAATAAAGTGTAATAAAACTTTGGAAAGAGTTTTCCGAATGAAATATACTTTATTTGAAGATAACAAAGTGAAAACCCGACAGTTTCAATTTCAATTCCAAAACAGTTTCAAAGAGCATTCTGTAAGTTTTTCTTCAAAATATATTCTATCGAATCATAGGAATTATTAATCACAAGAAGATATCTTCGATGACTTGCGCTAATACACATCAACACAGTATTTGGAATATCTATTGAAGTGTGGCTCCGGAAACGTTTCAAAACAACCATTGCGAATATGAAGGAAGCAGTTCTAAGCTGATTTGGGGCATCTGGAAATAGCGAAGCGACCTTCCTTGGCATTCGTCAAACACTATCTCGAAACTACGATAACAGATGTTTGATGTCATCTTCCATCATAATAATGAGAATAGGCAAAAATCCAAGAAGAAATCAAATATCATACGAGAATCAGATATTTTTATCGGAGGATTTTCATTCAATTCTGTGTCACCATTATTCATTTATCATACTTTCAAAGAGATCTCATATTGAGTTACATCAAATTGTGCATAGGGATGAATTGTGTCTATATTCCCATAGTTTCCCAAACTGCTTTCCCATTCTTCATCATGTTACACCACAAGTCAACCCCAACTAGAAAATTCGGGAGACTCTCTTCAGTTTTCAGGTAACTCAGTAATCAGTTACTTTCTTCCAATGTCATTCTCAAGTATGCTCATTCTGAGAAACCACATACCTACTCTTGAATCTTCCTCATTTTCGATATCAATCAACTTTGACTGAAACATCTTCAGCTCAGAGGAATGCATCAGGAAGTTCCATGTGGACCACATGTTTACCAAGTCCAAAACAAAAATGTCAACCTTTTGTGTTCAGAAATCTCCAAAGTATCATCCACAAGTTTTCACAAAGCGTTCGCTCCATCCAACAGGAAGCACATTTTTTTGAGGCCGTAAATCAGACGGGGGTCGGGCGGTTCTTTCAGATTTATCCGCCGTGTTTTTGGCCAGACAACCGCTGACCGTAGCGTAAGCATTCCATTAAGGGCAGATCCAAGCATGAATCAAGTTCAGCAGCGCTCCCTGGCGGCAGAGACCGGCCCGCCCCGCAGGTATTGTCAGGGGGGCACTTACGCTAACTCTATTATAAATCTGGCCGGGGCCCGATCAAATATCTTATTTTGGGCTGGTGTCACTCGCTGCCCGCTCGAAAGATTGATGAGAGTCGAGGTTAGTGGTTAGCTTTGTCCCCGAATCATGGACAGTTAGAGATGTAGAAAGAATTAAACGTACCGTTCGAACCGAGCGCAGTCAACTTTCTACTGAAGTATTTCCATGAGACATTCCAATTGTCATTTAGCTATCGCCTTCATACATCAGCTGTGATCGACAACTCACTTTCAATTCCAAGTATCTCAACATGTTTTCATCAATATAAATGAAGATCAACTAGATTCATTACGAATTCAAGTAATGATATAACTTTCCATGAGTATGGTCTAAACATTGATGAATGAATAATCGAATTTTGGAAATCAGGACATATTATATAATATGGAGAAACTGTGGAGTTTCAATGTTCTGCACATATGTACGAACACTTAATACACTAAGTCATGAAGCGAAAAATACGTGCACCATTGCTACTGAAATTCCGAAATGTAGGAAAATGAGGTCTCCGGGATTTGAAAATCCGTAACTCAGTGATATTCCGAGTTGCACTCGGAATTTCAGTTGCATTGTTCCAAGTTTTATCTCGGAATTCAGTAAAATTCCGAGTTGCAACTAGAAATTCAGATATGTTCTGAATTGCAACTCGGAATTATCTAAGATTATAGACAAAAATCTCAATATAAATGAAATTTGGCCCTTCTACGCTTCCGTACAAGGCCACTGTGAAGAAGTTGATGGGTATCCCTGAAGAATATTTTCGTCAAGATAAGTTTGATCTCCGTAATTTGGGGTGCATTTACATTAGCTAGTTCCCATCGAATTCAAAATACGAGAATAAACCTTTTACATACCGAGCGAGGTGCACCTGCACCCGAATACAATAGATACAATAAATAAGAAATACGTTTATGGAAAATAGCTCTGAAGACGATGTAATTCCTCCACTGATCTCAGTATCTAACTCGAATTTCAAGTCAACTCAATTATTTGGACTCTCGTTTCAATATGCAGAATTAATGTAAACTGAGACTGTAATGTTTTGATTCGGGTATTATATTCAATTTTTTATTCCTCATTGGAAGTTCTTTGACTATTCATGTTTTTCAACTCGATTTTCAATTCCAATTCATTTCGTTCACTCCTACCAGAGTGTGAGGATGTTTGAAATAGGTATATCGCATTCATTTTATCTCTTTTCAGATCAATAATCACTCATTCAATATTCAAAATATGAAGCTTCCACATCAACATACAAGGTATTTTACATATTCATTGGCTCATTTCTTTTTTTAGAATGAAGATCTTATCATCATTCATTGATATCCTCTGAATATATTCGCTGCATCTGATTGAACTTCTTGTAATAGTGGGATGCTCATTCAGATATAATTGGATTGGAATTAGTGACTTCTCATTGATATAAGAACTCAGGTATTTTTTCAATTCTTTCAAATGGGACCTCGTCTTCAAAATGTCCTCATTAGTTTCAAGTGTGGGTTTTTTCATGTTCTCCAGTGAACTCAGAGAAAATTGATAGCGTGAATTCTGCAATCATGCATCAGTTGCAATCATAAAAAAAATTTGATTCGGGGCTTCAGTTCAGGAAGATAATTCAATTTGAAAAAAGAGACTCCACGAAGGCGAAAAGTTCAATTGATAAAAACTGGACTCCACCAAAAAATGAATGACCATGCATTGTTCTATTTCCTTCAGAACGATCGAACTGAATAAATCATAATAAAAATATTTCAATGATGAATTCCAACTCAACAAACATACATACACGACTCGCAAATAATATAAGAACCGATCCAGAAGTGTTCTGAACTTTCAATTCACAAATGAGTAAAATGAGAATTCACAAGAGCGCCTTTTTCATGATTTGAACAGGAAATTAATAGGCGTAGAAAATAGGGAGCGGAAAGTGAAACTATACCGCTGTATCTATGCTATTGTACAGTTTTGACAAAAGTTACATGTCAAGTAACGAGTAGGTATCTATCATAAGTACTTGTACCGAATCTGTTCGGAAACGCTTCAATATCCTCTGAGGGCTGCATCTTCCTTTACGTTTTGGAAAAAAATATCATACAAGTCGACCTATTTTTTTTATGGACCATCAGTGCTACCATAACCTGGCCCACCCTGTATATGACGTGGCCGATGAACATCTTTATATTGATTTTTTCATGGCAAAAGATCAGAATTCCAAGTAGGAATCAGAAATCATAATACGAATGGAACATGGTTTACCTAGTATCAATTGGGAGTGATTATCTTGAAATATTTTCCCACATGGAACACCAACTTCAATTTCTGGTGTCGATTCGTGTACCTAATTCAAAGACTGTCCCAGACAATTGAATATCAGGAAAATACAGAATGGCATGGAAACCATCTCTACAAATTAAACTTCACAGTTCAAATCCATGAATGAATATGAAAAAATAATGAAATCGCAATTTCCCAGAACGGATGCCAATCAGCTTCACAGAAAACATATTACACCGTAATAATGTCATCGTGATATTATAATGAAATTACAAAATGAATCTGAAAAGGTCATTCTTGTGCAGTGAAGTTTCTGATTGAATTATAAGGGCAATGGAGATAAAGGTTACTCACTTCATCTTTCCATATCGAATTGACAAGTTGGATTAAATTCGTTAAGGTGAAGGGCAAAGGTTGGTGTTATGGATATTTGTACAAGGTGGACTAACAATATTTAATAACGATATTTTGTTCCTATAAGATGTATGATAATCGACGGATAACGACGCATACCTCGATTGTCTTTCTGAGTGTGAAGGTGTGAAAAAATGTCGAAACATATGCAGGATTTCTGGAACGAACTCTGGAGCAACAGAATAACTCAGATTGTAAGAGCCTGATGAAGAGACCCAGAACTGGCCAACTTCCAATTATATGTTCAGTACACATCATCCTTCAGAATTCTTGAATGGAATGATCTAGCACCTTATGTCACTCACCCTCCGCTTACCTCACTGTATGGTTGTTCCATCACGAATTTAGCTGTCGGATTCGAAAGAATTTTTTTTGATTTTTCGTGGGTAATCGCGGGTTCTGATTCATTCCATCCAATGATTCCAAGGGGTGAGTAATCCGCATTATGTCCCCTTTCGATGAAAGTTCTACTGTTCTAAGAATTTTCCAATGCAGACTTATCATATTTTCTGAGATATTCAAGATGGTTCCTTGCGAAAGGAGAAAGCTTTCGAGGACTTGAATTTGGGAAGACAGAGTGGACAAAATCAATTCATTATTGATCATGAAAAATGAAGCAAGGACAGGGACACGGTTATCTGCTCTTATCGTTACAGTAATGTCACGATATATTATTCTCTTGAAGATTGTCCCCAAGGGACATCGCTTACGCTCTGACTATAATCACTAGTTGTCGACAAATTGATAGTTAAACTGCACAAGTCTGGTTTCACAACTGGTGCGTGAAGGAGGGACTTTATGTCTACCCTTACAAAACAGTGCTGGTCCCAATCACCAGGAGGCGAAAGAATGAACTTGAAGCCTCAATATTGAATGGAACCCAGCATACATTTTCCAAAATGATTTATTATCTGGGCGTCAAAATTGACGAGAAACTGACATGGAACAGCCAAATCATTCACATTTTATCCAGGGCTTTAACGACAAGCGTAGCATGACGCAGAGTCTTCGATGAGTCTCTGATAAGTACGCCTATCGCCAAGGAAAGCAGACAGCTTCTCCAGTTGAACAAGAAATACTTGAAATTGGTAACGGGCCTCCTCGAATCAGGGACTAATAGTTTCGGCTACTGCGAGAACAGATCCGACAGATTGAAGGGCTTCTGAGATTGCATATAATCCAATCTGATCTAGATATTATTCGTTTTTGCACTTCTCACATATTTCTTAGTTACCACAGAAACCTCATATGAAATGTGTTACCGTTAAGGCATCTCGAATGAAATTCCCAAGGCAACCAAACAGATCACCAGGAAAATATTTTCACCTGGGAATAGTGGAATCGAACCCGCAGTTTTGAAATTGTGTCTATGTTCCTTTTGACATTACTTTCGACTAAAAACAAGTCATCACCTTTTCCTGTTGAGCTAATGGCTCCCTATCTCTAAGTCTCAGTGATCATCACTCCATTACTCAACTCTATCAAGGCCAAGGTGGTCAGCTCGGCTTGGATGTAGAGCCAAAGAACACGAAAGTATGTCAATTTCAAAAACATCGTACCTACAGACACAGCTGGATACGAAGTTATGAAAATAAATCAGAAAATCTGGTGGATGCGAAACAAGAGAGTTCGCCAAAATAAACACTGCTACGTGAATTTCTATTACTTATTAATGAATGAAAAAAGATCGATTGTCTTTCAGCAATTTATGAATTTTCCATAATATAACCCTTCCATCTCAATCCAGGAATCCATAAATCCTAATCTGCTCACTCCTTCCCAACTAAAAATTTTATCTGCGGAACAATTATCTGAAGAGGAATAACTCCTTCAAGGATAATAACAAGGATAATAAAGTACAGGATTGTAAAAATATTAATTGGTAAAGTTGGTAAAGCGTCAAGTGCCGTGGGAGTGCTCAAGGAATAGAAGGCCGTTTTGAAACAGTTGAATGCACAAGAAACCTCACATTAAAACGGTAGTTTATTCTTCTCAATTATGGCCACGAATAATAGGATAGGGTTGAAATCTGAATGAAGACGTACTTCATTTCAAGGAATGTTTATTTCCTGGGAAGAAACTATGAACTTGATAAATTGAAAGAAGTAGTCCATTGTCGAAGTAGAGTTCGTAATCGTATCGAATACAATGTGGACTATCAGAATTATCAAGATGAAAACGAGTCACATGTTGATGAAACTGTATGACAATCAAAAAAGGGTTGAACAACCCCATTAGGGTGGTTGGAAAGGAAAATGCCCGGAAAAAAACTGACAGAAATACTGCTATACAATTATGTATGAGAACACCATAAGCTACCATGTTCTCACGAGATATGCTGAGAACGCTGACGGATGCAGAATCATCTTACACCTTCCAGGACACGAGTCATTCTCCGACCGATTCTCATCAGATTTGACATAGACTTCACACAGTAAAGACGAATTGTATTTTTGCTCTTGAATAAAACTTCGATATTTTGGTGTTCAATAAATAAATTCTTTTTTTAAAAACCTTTTGGTGATAACCAAAAACATAAAGTGGCGCAGTCGGTAGGATACTGAACGGGCTTTCATCGTGAAAATCCCGTCGGTTTTCAAGCTATTTATTCAGAGGACCTCCGCAGTGGAAAACCCTGAAGACTTCGAGTACCAGATGAAGACTATCAACACCATCGTAGTATTGTAAGTTGCTTTCCTTATAATAGTCTATGTCATTCTCCTCGTCCCAGCCTAATTCTATTGCAGAAAATAGAGCGAACGAGTTAGATTTACGTTTGAATTTAGATAGTGAAATAAGCTCAATTTTTGAAACTTTATCACTAGTAGAAGATATTGATAATCGAAATAATTCACCTTCTAATTTAGTACCTAACGAATCAATAATGGCAGTAGTTCCAAATTTCGAGTCGAAACTACTTGAAATAGTTCCAAAATTCGATGGCAACCCACTGGAGTTGTCATCATTTTTAGAAACAGCAAACACTATTATAAATACATATTGGGACCCAAATCCTGCTAACATAAACTGTGTTCAGAATACAACTATCATTTACGGAATTTATTCCAAACTGATAGGTAAAGCCAGAGAAGTTTATAGCATTTGCATTGCCAAAGATTGGCAATCCGTAAGAAGCGCTTTGGTTGCCCATTTCGGCGACCAAAGAGACGAAAATGGACTCTTATTTGATTTAGATCAGTTGAGACAGCAAAATAACGAACCTTCTTTACAATATTATACAAGAGTAATGTCTAACTTGAGCGCTCTGCATAATTATATCGACACTCATGAAGTGATACAGCAAACAAAACATATCAAGAAAACATTTTACAACACTCATGCTTTGAAAATATTTCTTGCCAGTCTTAAAGAACCTTTAGGATCGACTATTCGAGCCATGAAACGAACCAGTCTAGCGGAAGCAAGACAATATATAATTTCGGAAAACAATATCCGCCATTTGCAGAAACCCCATCAGTTTGAAAATTTCAATCATACCAGAAATAAACCTCAGAGACCAATTCAAAATTTCCAACTTAGTAATACGCACTTCAATAATCCTAATTTCAACTCACAAAAGTTTGCACGTAATAATCAACAGAATATTCCGAATTTCAATCGATATAATAACTACCCTCGTGGACCTATCCCTATTCAACCAAGACCAACCCAATTCCAAAGATTCCCAACAAATAGTCAAGTTTTTGGTCAACAAAGAAATCCAACCAATGTTTGGAGACCCAATCAACAAAATTCTATTTCCCGTGTTAGACCGACTCCTATGAGTGGCATATCTCATGGCACGATTCCTCGACAAAATTCATTTCAACCTCAACGTTCAAATTTCTCGCTAGATGAACTACACAACCTTGAACCGTATGACTACTATTCCGACTATAATATCCCCGGACCTTCTCAACATTATGAAAACTGCGAATATGACAATTACTATCCTGACGGATCATATGAATAGCGAAGAAAGACATCACATTCAAAGCCTTTGCAAGTCCTTTACAGATATATTCCACAGAGAAAATTCAAAATTAACATTTTCTAATCAAGTAAAACATAAAATCAAGACTGTAGACGAAATTCCTGTTTATTCCAAATCATACCGGTACCCATTCATACATAAACCCGAAGTAGAAAGACAAATTAACGACATGCTTGACCAAGGAATTATTCGACCTAGCGATTCACCATGGTCTCCGCCCATATGGATCGTTCCAAAAAAGGCGGACGCATCTGGTAAAAAGAAATGGCGCATTGTCGTTGATTACAGGAAAATCAATGAGAAAACGATTGACGACAGTTACCCCCTGCCTAATATAACCGACATACTAGATAAATTAGGCAGATGTGAGTACTTTTCAACGTTAGATCTGGCAAGTGGTTTTCACCAGATTGAGATGCACCCTGAGGATATTAAGAAAACCGCATTTAACGTAGAAAACGGACATAACGAGTACGTTCGGATGCCCTTTGGCTTGAAGAACGCACCCGGAACGTTCCAGAGAGTAATGGACAATGTTTTAAAGGACCTGCAGAATGAATCCTGTCTTGTCTATATGGACGACATTATTGTGTTCTCAGCTTCTCTGCAAGAACACATCGTTAATTTGAAACAAGTATTCCAAAGATTACGCGATAGTAATTTGAAAATCCAACTTGACAAATCGGAGTTCCTACACAAAGAAGTGGCTTTTCTAGGACACATTATCACTCCTGATGGAATCAAACCGAATCCAAACAAAATAAACGCTATTCTAAATTATCCAATACCAAAGACGACAAAAGAAATCAAAAGCTTTCTTGGCCTCGTCGGGTATTATAGAAAATTCTTAAAAAATTTTGCTCAAATAACTAAACCTTTCACTTCATGCCTGGAAAAAGGCTCTCAAATTGACGTAAATGATCCACTATACATAAAAACTTTCGAAGATTGCAACGCCCTATTAACCAACGATCCAATACTCCAGTACCCTGATTTCTCTCAAGATTTTGTTCTTACCACCGATGCTAGTAATTTGGCAATAGGCGCGGTTCTCTCCCAAGGTCCTATTGGACACGATAAACCCGTGTCGTATGCATCTCGCACTCTAAGTAGTTCGGAAATAAACTATTCAACTATTGAGAAAGAGCTGCTAGCAATCGTTTGGGCAACCAAACAGTTTCAGCCGTACCTTTTCGGCAGAAAATTTATCATTGCTACAGACCATAAACCACTTGAATGGCTTATGAACCTGAAAGAACCAAATTCCCGTCTGGTCCGATGGAGACTAAAATTGGAGGAATTTGACTACAAAATTGTATATAAGAAAGGAAAGAAAAATACTAACGCAGACGCGTTGTCACGAGTCGAAATTTACCCCACCGAAATTAACGAAAATAATGATGACGATGACCTCCCGATTCTTCAATACATTAGACAATTCAACGAAAACCCTGTTTTAGATGAAAACCCTATCACAATTCCTGAAACCGAAAATATTCAAAACCAACCTTCAACTAGCCGAGAACCTGATAATCAATCTATAATAGCACAATTTGACCCTGACGAAAATGACGGAAACGAAACAGTACACACATGTGCCGAAGATCCAATTTTGACAATCAAAATTTCTGAAAAACCACTTAATTACTTCCTATACCAAATAATCATCATCAGAGTAGACAGAAATTCACGAACAGAAATCAAGAAAATATTTGAAAATCCCGTTAGTCGTACTCGTTGGTATTTATACGTTACTAATGAGTCGTTTGGAGAACAAATTATTCAGTTCATAAAACAATATGCTGGACCAACTAGACAGTATGCGTTTTATTTCCAAAACGACGACAATGACGATCTATTCAAACAAATGTGCAGACTTGTTCCACAAATTTTCAAAAACTCTCCTTATAAATTTCTTAAATCTAACAAACTTCTCCATGACATAGGTAGAAGCAAAAGACAAGAAGAGCTAATAAAAAATCAACACGAAGGTATAACTAATCACAGAGGAATTCTCGAAACTGTCAATCAACTCGGAACTAAATATTATTGGCCAAAAATGAGCGAAGATGTTCAGAAGTTCATAAATAATTGTAACATCTGTCAACAAGTCAAATACGAAAGGCACCCTCCTTTGATAAAACTTCAACTCACGCCTACTCCGAAAGAACCATTTGAAACAATTCACATTGACACCTTTAAATTTGGCAATTCGATATCCCTGACTATCTGTGATAGCTTTTCGCGATTCGGTCAAGCTTACATAATTCCAAGTCTCTCTGCTCTATTTGTTTATGAAAAATTGTTACAATTTATTTCAACCTACAAAATTCCAGAAAATATAATATCTGATAACGGTACCGAATTTACACAACACCTTCTCAGAGACTTTGCAAAGATATTCAAAATAAATTGGCACTATACACTACCTCTCAATCCTAATAGCAATTCTATTGTTGAACGGTTTCATTCCACTTTACTAGAACACATGCGTACTTTGACATTGACAAAGCCAAATTTGAATCCCTTCGAGAAACTCACCTCCTCAATTCTAGGATATAATAATTCAATTCATTCCGCAACTAAACAAAAACCAATAGACATGATTTTAGGACACTTAGAGCTCAAGGATCCAATCGATATCGATCTTGATTCACGACCAATCAATCACCAGTTGAACGAACACAAAGAAATTATGGCAAACTTATGTATCGTACACGAGAAAACGGCAATACAAAAAGAACAACTCATTGATAAAAGAAATGAAAAGAGAAATGACCCCCCTGACATTCAACCCGAAACTACTGGCTACAGGAAATTAACTGACAGACAATTGAAGACGAACCCTAATTACAAACCAGAGCATATCATCAGAAGTAATGACTTAACAGTGACAACACCCCAAAACACTTATCATAAAAACATTTTCAAACCTCCTAGAAAATTCATAGACAAAACATTATTACAGGCTGATGATTCCTCCCCTAATGAAGACACAGAAAGTTCAAATTCGGAACCTCAAAACTAATCCCGGCATCCTTCCCTTCAAATTAGGAAACGCCCGTATCAAAATTGCCTCCCACACTTTCATCCATTACATCCACATCGATATCATTAAAACTCAAAGTACTTCAATAACAAACCACTACTATAGACCTGGCAGAATGATTGACAACGCTACATCATTTCATAAAAAATCACTGTACAAAGCTCATAAACATTTGGAATACGAAATGAATATCTTGAACGAAAAAATTACTTCACTATTTCCTGAGAATAGACGTAAAAGAGGATTGATAAACCCGCTTGGTTCTCTTATGAAGTACGTCACTGGAAATATGGACCATGAGGACGCTACTGAAATTCATAATAGTATTTCAGAGCTCGAAAATAGTCAAAATAATATTATTAGGAAGGTAAACAAACAAATTTCTCTCACTAAAGAACTAATGTCGAATATTAATGACACCTTATCCAAAACAATTCGAAACCAATATAAAATAGAAACCAAATTTGAAGATTTGAGAACTATTTTAAATGAAACACAATTCAGTTATGCACATTACCTAAAAATTCAAGAGATCCTGAATCAAATCAAGATAAACGCTGACCTGTTATTGCATTTTTTATCAGAACTTGAAAATGCTATAAGCTTCGCTAACATGAAAGTCTTGCATCACAGCATTATTTCGCCTGACGAATTGAAAACAGTAATATCTCAATTACATCAAACACATAGTGAATCTCAACTACTATTTTCCTTGCCAGATTACCTAAAATATTACGACATTGTTCGAACCAGTGTTTTCTACTTGAATAGAAAAATTATATTTTCGCTCGATTTTCCCTTAGTTCATTCTGAAACCTTCGAATATTACCACCTCTATTCTATTCCAAACCAAAACCAGTCAATCATTATACCTCCCTCGACATACCTATCCTTAAGCAACAACGGATACCAGTACTCAGACGAAGAATGCACCGAGCTCCAGCCAGGATTCCTCTGCAAGAAGAATCACCTACTACCACTTCGACAAAACCCCGATTGTATCACGTCATTGCTTTCTGTCGAAAACAGTATCCAAAACTGCCAACACGTCCCAATTCGAGTAACCCAACACATCATAGAGGAAATCAATGAGAGCCATTACATTGGAATATTTCCCGAGAACCAGAAGTTACAAATCATCTGTGAAGAAAACGACGTTGCCATACTTCGTGGAAGCTACCTATTCATAGTACCGCCAGAATGTGGAATCAAGACATCAGAATACACCTACAGGAATGGAAAAGGCCTGATAGTAGGACATCCAATGACCTTAGAAGAAATTCGTGAAACCAATATTCCAATAAAACAAGTCAAGACACTTAAACTAGAGAAGGTATCTCTAGACAAGTTGCATAAACTCCAACTTCAAGAGCTTGCAGAAGAACCATTAGAAGAAGTTAGAATCCATTCCCAAAACTCAAGATGGTCCCTCTCAATCACCCTATTTTTGGTTATAACGATTTTGGTCTACTTATTAGCCACCCACCGAAGAACGATAGCGGGCCTAGCGTCATGTGCAGTATGTTCTACGCCAGAAGAAGACAACAGGGAAGCAATCAACGCAACTCAAGTGGTTCCACCCTCGAGTTCCTTCTAAGGGTGGAGGAATTATGTATGAGAACACCATAAGCTACCATGTTCTCACGAGATATGCTGAGAACGCTGACGGATGCAGAATCATCTTACACCTTCCAGGACACGAGTCATTCTCCGACCGATTCTCATCAGATTTGACATAGACTTCACACAGTAAAGACGAATTGTATTTTTGCTCTTGAATAAAACTTCGATATTTTGGTGTTCAATAAATAAATTCTTTTTTTAAAAACCTTTTGGTGATAACCAAAAACATAAAGATACACTATCATACAGGGTGATTTATGAGGAGAAGTGAAGATGATGTTAGTATTTGCTTCTACCTTGATTTAGGTTTCTGATGCATGATGTGACGTTGCTTATGGCTAACCGAATTGCAAGGTAACATTCATCAGTTACGTTCTTCAGGCAGATGATAAAAATAATAATATCGTATTCACGATTGATGATTGATAGCTGACTGTATCCTGTTCGAAGATATACTAAACGTTATAACAATTCGGAATCTAGTATAGGCTCTGTAGTCTCACTTCATTCCCCCTCCATAGTGTTGATGAATTTATAAAATCAATTCCAGCCACTTCTCTTGTTCACATGTAATTTGTACACCGCTACATTAAAAGTTCCTGAGATACATCAGTCGGAGTCCATTCACGACCAAATATCTGATATATTCTACGTTAATTCTCAGAACGATATTCCAAAATTGTCAGTGATTGATTGATAGGAGAGTTCAGTCTGAAGGATATAGTTCTATCAAAAACAGAGGGAGAATATCACATGCAACATACTCAGAAGTTCCAGGATTCACAAAAGGAATGACTCAATTTTAAAATATAAAAAAATCGAATGCCTGCAGTTCAGTCTTCAACACAAATTCCATTTCTCGCTCTCTATGTGATCAAGACAGGCACCAAACCAGCATCACATCACCAAATAGCGAAACAATAATCCTAAGAAATGACCTACATCTGGACTCTATAGATGGATAATTAGATGGTTTCCATTGGAATTCAATATTGCAATTCAAAGGAAACAATGTGTCTTCGAAACATTCTGAATTCAATATATGAAGGAAAGAATATAACGGTGATATAGTAGGTACATATGGATAATTGAAAATCATTCGAAAAATCAATATTCATCTTGCAGTCGAGAATTGACTACACTGAGATCACTATTCCGGCAGACTTTATCTTCATTAAGTTTCACTGGCAGAACGACCGAAGCTACGAAACAACACTCAACTGTCTGAGCCAAGACGGCACTCGAGATATTCAATATTGATAATATAACCCTTCACGTCTAGCTATCCAGTGCGAAGCCATGCTGTTAATTTAGTCTCAGAAATGCACGGTTTATGAGCTTCATCAGTTATAATTAGGTTGTCTGAAGTATTTCACATTGATATCAAAAGATATTTCTGAGCATTGATTTGCAACAGATTTCACTTTATGGAAAGTTCCATTCGAAACATCAGGTGCCATGTTGAAATATAAATTTACGTTACGAGTCACACAGTTTCCGGACGTGTTGAGTATACGATTTTTTCCGCAACCATGTGGAATAACGAATCAATGAAGCAGATTCCTTCATCATTTTTATTCTCAAGGCGAAATTATGCAGTGTGGAACAGCCAAATGGAATAAATTCGATAACGAATAAATGAGAGCGTGTTGGGAAAACGCTTGGACACGTCGATTCTTATTTTTACATGCGCATGCTCCCAAAAAAAAATAATTATATAGGGTGTGTCATGTGACAGTGGCCGATACCAAATTTCTTATTTTGAATACAACCCCCTATATATTATTAGTTTTTTGGATTCTTCAGAAAATTCTAGACATAATTCATGTACAATGTCCTATACCTATCTTCACCATTTTCGAAAATATTAAGTGTTTTCAGGTGTCATACAAAAATCAACATTGAAAAAAATATATTTCATTCCACAAATGATGTGAAGAAAAACAAAAAAAAAACATCAATATCAATGTGAGAGATGTTCAAAATGTTCGCCGCGAACGTCTTGGCACCATGCTAATCTGGTATAGAAATGTCTTCTAACCTTACTCAACATCTCAACATGTTGCCAAAACGTTCGCGGCGAACATTTTGAACATCTCTTACATTGAAATTAATGTTTTTTTGTTTTTTCTACATCATTCGTGAAATGAGAGATTTTTTGATGTTAATTTTTGTAATACATCTAAAATGTATGAAGGTATGGGACATTTACATAAATCATGTCTAGAATTTTCTGATAAAGAATCGAAAAAAAAACTAATGATAAATGTATTTGAAATGAGGAAGTTGGTATCGGCCACTATCACATGACACACCCTATAAATTATTTTTTTTTTAATGCTCATCTGAAAATACAAATCGACGTGTCCAAGCGTTTTTCCCAACATGCTCTCATTTATTCGTTATCGAATTTATTCCATTTGGCTGTTCCACACTGTATATAATAACATATTGGAATTCGAAAAGATGCTAAGGAACATTCTGATTCCAATTTTTAATTATTTTCAATATTCATACTTGAACTCGACCAATTCTTGATATTGCAGAGAACCATTTTTTTTAATGCTTGGTATATTTAAATGCTTGTTGTTGAAGTCATTACATGATGGTGAGGTTTCCGATCCACAATGATCATTTCCATGTATGAATTTCGAATTATCATGACCAAAAACCATGCGAACTTTCGAAAAGGTATAATGTAATAATAATTTCATGTCAAATTTCTGTCATCTGCATTCTTCTGAATTATACAGGGTGATCCACGGTGGATGGCCTATTAGAAGTATCTGGAGAACGAAAAGACAGAACATTCTGAAAATTGGGATGCTCTGATAATTGAACATTCTCTATCTGTCTAAAATATTTTCATCGATACAGTGTTGCCAACATTTTTTTAATGAATTTTCGAAATTAATTTGATTCTCGAAAACGGTTTGAGATAGGTATAGGGAATTATCATAGAAAGTTGTTGGGTAGTCGATACAGATTTAGGAAATGCAATGATATACAGGGTGGTCCATTTGAAAAACTAGACTTTCAGTCACTTTTCTATATCATAAACATACCTTGATATTTTAACCACCCTGTATGTTGTAATGATGATTTGGTTGAACGACCTAGAGCTTCCGGGCGTGACCTCTTTGTCGCTCAAATATTAGCTTCCTAATATTTCGGATAAGGAAAATATTGAAGTTTATTCGATGACAGATTTTGTTCAAAAGATACCGAAGTTAATTATTATCTCGAAAACGGCTCAAGATAGGTATTGGGAAATATTGATGAAACATAATGGAAAAGCAACGTAGATTCGGAAAATGGAATAATAAACAGGGTGTTCCATTTAAAATAAAGAAGATGCTAGTTGTTTCTGATAGAAGTGGCAACACTGTATCGATGAAAATATTTTAGACGGATAGAGAATGTTCAAATATCAGAGCATCCCAATTTTGTGTTCCCAATGTTCTGTCTTGTCTTTCTCCAGATACTTCTAATAAGCCATCCACCGTGGATCACCCTGGATATACCAATATTAAAGATAACAACACATACCATGTCGGAAAAGTGCCACTCCTGAGACCAATACTACATATTTTTTCACAGTTCATCGTCTGACAATTGAGTAGTCAAAGATTCGAAGGATCATGTCGAATTTCAATACTGGTGAGGATCAATCGCAAACCTAGAATTTCTGGAATCTACATGCTGCGAACAATAGAGATTCTGCAAATTCCAAAGGCAGGATATAATTTTTTGACGCAGAGAAGTCAAAACGTCCAGAACACACAGTAAAACAGGTAAAATATATCCATCCGGAAAGCTTTTCATCATATTCATGTATGTGTATGAAAAACAATATCGAACTCTCATTCAATGGTAGTTGAAAAATTATCTCATGAAATTAGCGGGCATTATAACCTATAATCGAGCCAAATCTCTGCGATTGTCGTAGATGTTTTTTTTATTTATCAGCGACGCATTTTGTTTCTTAGAGGATATGATGATGATGCACTAGTGTTAGTGGACATTCAACGAGAATTTTTTCATCTGTTCCAACGAATGTCAAAAGGAGGAAGAAAATGGTTCTCGCCAGTGAACATTCAACGGTCCTCTCAAATCAGAGAGAAGAGTCATTTCGATGTGAGTTACTGATTCATATCATATCATATAATAATAGCAGTCATTGGATACCTTGATATCAATTCAGGACACGTAGTTTTCTCGTTTTTTTGGGAGTTTGGCAGCGTTGATGAAAGCTATCTTTATTGGTTCATCACAAAATTCAGAGCTGACTAATACCTAGGCAGGAAAATTATTACGTTTGAATAGGTTTCTTGATAACGCTGTACTTCGAATTTGAAAATGAATCAAATGAATCAACTTAGGAAACGAGTGATGTCGTTACATGATGTTTTTACATGAGAACATCATTACTAAGATGGTTCCAGTTGGGAATTCTACAGGTATGTATTCATTTCCAATTTTGCTGGCTTCTCAACCAGGTCGATTTCCCATCCCTTTCTTACAGGAATAATAAAGATATCAACCTCCGCCAAAGACTGATTCACGATGAGGACTTATCTCGCAGCCCTCTCGATTACCGCGCGCAAATCGCATGTCATTTGTTAACTCCTCGGGCGCTGGGAAGCATCAGGTGTACGCAAGGTAATTTGGTCAGGATTTACTGTTCAACAGAAGAATTCCGCGCTCCGTTCTGACACCCGAACTCTCTTCAGACTAATCGATGTGGCGTCTTCATTAACTCGGTGGAGATGGATCTCTTTGCTCCGGGAAATGCGCTGACGATTATATTTCTGAGTAAGATCTCGAAGTAGCGTTTTCTCTCTCAACGTTTGATATGGGACATGAGCACTGTACGAGTGTCGACATCTGATACGTTGTCTTCGTTGTCAAATCTAGAGTGCATCTATAGATTTTAGAGTTTTTTGTATTATAAATCACTTGACAAGCAGTGACTAACAAACATTACCGAAAATTCATGAATGATTACGGTATAGACAATGATGAAGAGGGAATACTGGTGCAGCTACTCTATTTGTCATTGCGGCTATTTGCTATTTGCCAGATAATAAGCAAGTTGATAGCTTCTCGTGGACCACCGGAAATGCCACCATCTTGGAAATAACTTAGCCGAACTGCCCCCATCATGCCTGCCCTACTCATAGTTTTCCATATATTGATCGATCAATAACTTCGAATCGAAATGCAGTGACTATCAGAAATTATTCCTCTTCAAGATTACTACAAGTTCAGCAGAGTTGGCGATGAATCTTTCTGCTTGGGAAAATGCGCTCTGTTATCGTCTCTAGGTGAGTACTCAGAGTAGCGTTCTTTTCTCTCAACGTTGTGTTTCTGGAGCGCTCTACGATTGTCAACATCAGCAACTGTTTTTGTATCAAAAGACACTTGGAAAGTTACGGAAGCGCTGAATGGACATGATGACTTTTCTTTATAATTGCCACTTTGAACTGGCAATTAGCACTAGTTGTCAGTTCAAACTGACAATTAGGTCTGATTGTCAGTTTGCACTGGCAATTATGGCTAATTGCCATTTCAAACTGGCATTCATTCCTGATTGCCAGTTTGAACTGGCAATTAGACCTGATTGTCCATATTCAGCCATAATTAGCCCTAATTGCCAGTTCGTACTGGCAATTATAAAAAACATATCATCATGTTCGTGCAGCTCTGCATGGACGTTATGAATTTTTTCTTTATAATTGCCAGTTTCAACTGACACTCAGGGCTAATTGCCAGTTCAAACTGGCAATTATAAAAAAAAGTCATCATGTCCGTTCAGCGCTCTCGCAGAAATCAGTGACAAAAGTTGTAATAGATATTTATAATATGAGTATAATAATAATCGATGGGTCATCAAACTCCCAACTCCCATCTCATATAGTAATATGAAGTAATGATACGAATATGGTACAATATTTCACATACTACAAATAACGCCAATGATTCAATCAGAAAAAGACAATATTCCTTCAATTAACGATATTTATTTAAAATATGTAACAAGCAAGCGTTGTCGTGAATTTATTGTGTTCTCGGTTGTCACTCATTCAGTGAACTGTTAGCTTTTAATATAATTTGAGAATGAAATTATCGACATGATTTGCGATCAAGAAAGTATGGATTCAGATATAGAACTTGCGGCAAATAAAGCAATTCAAACAAAGTACCGGCTAAATCCCAAAAAAAGGTACGAAAATGAATATAGGCGAATTGAAGAGTGGTGCGGTCCAAAGAAATCCGTGATATATCAGAGAGAATTCTATTCTGTCATTTAGCTGGAAAAGCTGAAAAAGAAAAGCCATTCTTACTATAGACACACTACGGTATGCTCGGAACAACCATTTCTATGAAGGACTATGTGGATATAAGTTAATATTAACAGCTGTTGGCCTTTTAAAGCGGAAAAGTGAAGGCTACAAACCGAGGACATCTAGTTTATTTTCAAATGGAAATATACACAGATTCCTGAAAGATGCTTCTGGAATTCGAAATTAGTTTTTTCACTTTACCGCACTAGTGCGATTAATTTTCCCATTACATATTGGTAGTAGTTAAATCGCATATTACGCATGAAGCAGAGAAAATTGCAAATGTGGAACACCACGAGTGGATTCAATTTAAGAAGAAGAAGGAGAAATATTTATCAAGTAGGTTTCCCAAATATATATATATATATATATATCTCAAGGAAGTACTATCTAGGGAAGTACTGAAGACTGTTTACTTTGGCATGGTACACTGTCATCTGGTATATGGGGTCTCATTGTGGGGGACAAGCCCAGCCTGTCATCAACTGGTGGTGAGCCAAAAGAAAATTATTAGAACTATGGCCAATTGGGGCAACATAACACATGCCAAGCCAATTTTTATTGAAATGAAAATCTTGACACTACCCTGTTTATATATAATGGAGGCAATTCTATGGATACATCAGAACAAAGATAAATTTATTTCGGGAACAGATCTGCATGACCATGATACACGAAACAAAAATCAATATAGGCTTCCAAAAGTAAATAACGAAAAAACAAAAAAACAAGCTGAATATCTGCCAATGAAACTGTACAATCAAATACCAGTGGAATGGAAGGAGTTCACAACTAAAAAATTAGAATACCAATTAAAAGAATCATTGCTACTGAATCCACTATATGATATAAATGAAATCTTTCTTCACTCATGGATTTAAAAACTTCCAGAGTGTGGACTACTGAGATTGTGAGAAATATTTATGTGATTTTAACATGTGTCACCTAAATGTAAAGCTTCTCATATATGTATAAGTGTGACTAGTCTTAGTATTGAAAATGTATTGTGACGTACCTAAACAAAAACTGTTGTGTGCCTTTTGTAACATAACTGTTTCCTGTAAAATTCTTTGGAGGTGAATAAATATATTATCTTATCTTATCTTATTGAACTGTACTATATTTTCAGTTCCCCATTTCAGAATTCTTGTCAGATCCTCATTTGAAGCATCGACCTGTCTTCGTCTTGTACCTCTGGCCTCGTTGGATGATATAGGATCATAGCTCACATAGGTCACATTCAATAAGTCATTGATGTGGAGCAAGAACAAAGTTGGTGCCAAGACAGAGCCTTGTGGGACATCAGCATTGATCGTCATTGTATCAGACGAGACCCCGTCTACCACCACGTAAAGTGATCTATCTGCAAGAAAACTTGATAGTAAAAGACACAGTTGGAGCGGCAAACCATATGACGGAAATTTCGCTAGGAGGCCTTGGTGCCAGTCGGTCAAATGCTTTGGAGATATCCAAGGCTACAGCCAGATACTCCACATGTTTCTTGATTGACACCTGCCACTTATGTGTCACATAGGCGAGCAGGTCTCTTGTTGACCTCTGGTGACGAAAGCCATCTTGACGGTCGTTCACGATTTTTGAGCTCTCTAGATATCGGATGAGCTCGATGTTGATTGCTTCTTCCATCACTTCAGAGATTACTTAACATCATTTAAGATCATTTAACATCAAGTGGTAAGTTATTGTACTCTACCATACCTTTATAAAACGATGAATTTCTCGTATTTGATAATTGTACTCTTGCCTCATGTATGTTGTTCAAATTACGGGTGCAATAATTGTAATTCTCGTGTTTGTATTCAACATAATCACGGAAGTGAGAAGGTGCTTCACTATGTACTATTTCATAAATAAATTCCATTGTTAGGAAGTAGAGTCGTTTCAATGCAATGTATTTAACATTATTAAAATGCGGGTATAGCGATTACAGCTCAAAATAATCCTGATGCTTCTATTTTGTAGTTGTTGAAGCTGTCACATCTTATTTAGATTGAATTTGTATAGTAAAGTTATACAGTTCTCAAAATGAGGTAGTGAAATTGACCGGTAAACAGTGATTCTTGTTTCCATTTAATTTTCAGATATAATTTTTCATGAATTAGTGACCCGAAAAAAGCACTGTGCATTACTGTGACAAAATATGAAACTCCAATTTGTTTTGCAGATTTTTTGAAATTCTCACTGACAGAGGTCATTTCAAACATGTCTTCTACTAAATTGAGTCCAAAGCCTCGTATCACTCTCAGTTGATGGAGCGGAGTGACAAATAGTGACCAAATAGTCGTGCCATTCATGAAAATAGAACATCAGTATGAAATGGTGAAACGCAACAATTCCACGAGTGTATTCACAACAGCTTCGACAACATATCTGACATTCAACTGGAGATTCCATGAACACCTAATCTTCCGAATATTTTTTTTCAGATATTTCTCGCGTTAGGCACCACGAACTGAACCTTTCCCATATGTATCCAGCGTAGATTGGTTGTATTCAAATTTACAATGTTTCCCATCTGAATGAATGGGAGGTATATCATTTCTATCAAAACTCCACAGAAACAAAATAGAAATCCGTGGAGATTTAGAAACTCGAGTATTTGCTGTTCTTATTGTTGATATCTCATTTCACGAGCTGACGGGCCTTGGCGGGCATCATTATGAGGATACATCTGTATAACAATGAGTTTGAATCATAATGAATCAACATAAGAGTGAAAGACGGACTTCAGATTGCATTGCATAGCATTCGTTGAGGACTGAAATCACCGAGCTCACTATGCAATCCTAATTTCTCACACAATTTGTGTCACTGAAGTGAAAATTCATTCGAATGATCACTGTCTATAAAGTTGAAGAGCACTGATAAACTGAACATTATTTCCTAGATACAGGAAATAAGCATTATTGATATCAAAAATAAAATAAATAAAAAAAACATTTGGTTTGTTTCAAAATGTCATGCCATTCGAATATACATTTTTCAAGTGTGTTTGTATCATTTTCCTCTCAATCAAAAAGTATATCGGTCAGTTTTTTTTCATCATCGAATAGAAACAACACACAACAACAGCTGGTAGAATGCGAACTCCTCAACGTCTCCTGTGATTGCAGTCTATTTACGTGATAAAGACGAAATTCAATACTTATGATCATTCTTGTGTGTATATAAATCCCAGGAACTCCCGGAATTTCATATGGATCCCATTCCTAGAGTGGACATTTCATAATGCAAGCATGACATCAAATTGGTGGTTTTTCCAATGATGAATCTAAATCAGCAACTTCAATTTCACATTAGATGATAACACTATTGATGATTATAAACTCAGCCTTTCGAACCTTATTCAATAAGAGAATATGTCATGATGATGTAATTGAAGTAGACAAAAATGTAAAAACATTGAATTATTTTTCCATCGCAATCTATGCTGTATTCGTTTACCTTTTCAAAATGAAAATGAAATTTGAAATAACATATATTAGTGTGTGCTCAATCCAGTGCGATCTTTATACGCTTGATATATATATATATATATATATATATTTATTTATGTTTTATACTCATCCCATGAATTATACAGTTTCCATTCAAGATATTCACATTCCGACATTATACGAAAGCCCGAAGTTTCGCAGCAATTCACCTAAGCGGTTGATCTGTTAAAGTTGGAACTTTCAAACTTCCCAGAAGTTGCATTATTCATGTTGTTCGAGCTATCTCCTTCAGATAAGCCATTGTTGTTACAAGTTGGCTATTTTTCGGAATTCTATCCCTGGAATATTCTTCCGATGTCTCAAACTTCTGAAGGAGCTGTGCTAAGTAATAGATTATTTACGAGATTAGTTTTATCTCGGCAATGATGTGGGGTGTAGGCAAACAGTGAATCTGCTTTTGTTATTCCTCTCAATCAATTTTTCAAGAATCTGCAGGATTACATGATATAATGTAGAGAATAAAGTGCCATTCAGTTCATTCCTGAGGTGAAAGAAACGTCATGAATCGAAGTTCTATTCTTCAAATCAAAAGACACACTTCAAAATTGCGTTAACCTTCCATGAAAGTATTTATGTTATTAGGAATACCAGTTGAATCAGGATCATCAAGTGTTCTGTTCACTTCGTTTAGAAACGTATCTTCCTCCATTGGCATAATGGAAATATTCCATCATATCAGGAGAAGAAATGGACGTTGCCAGCTATATTTGCTATATTTGTAGGAGGCAGGTGAAAGAAGAAATATTTGCTGAATATGGATGACCGCGATGGTTTTCGAAGCGTATATTCACCAACACCTGCACCATTCGTCACAAGAGAAAGTCTAATAGAATTTTGGAATTAATCCTGCCTGCATTTTTGAGACCATGACTTCCTCTTCTTCATACCTGAGCCTGCACGATCAGAAATAGAGCATCCGATTCCTTAGGTGCAGGCCATATTTCTTGCACATGCACGAAGTTTTGTTATATTCTGAACTGAATTTCTCGATAATGTTTAAACTAGATTCCACTAATTATCGTTGGCCGAGAACAAAATATGCAACATGCAACCATGAATCATAGAATGAACATCAAGTCCATTTATCTATAGATGAAATATTGGCCCTACTACATGCCGGGTTATTTATTCTCATCAGGTACCTAAATACCGTATCTTCAAAGTCGGCCCACTGATAGTTCACCATATTGCACCATAATGCAGGCCCGGAGGGACACCCTGCATCACTATCATTCGGAACGATTGAGTGATGATAAGTGAAGAATGAGTGATAGAACCATCAATAATCTTTCATATGCACTTCATCAGTGCGACTGTATAACTTCAATTTTTATTAAACGTACAACTCTCCTTTACATTCAAATACCACCATTAAAACTTCCTTCACTTTTATGTTCTCCGTTTTAGCGAGTCTGTAAGTCTGGAAATATGCTAATTCGAATACTTCAACCATGTTTTTTAATTAGTTTTAATTTGTTGGGAATCCTTCGCAAGGAGCTTGAGATCGTTTTTTATTATTCTCCTGATAGATCCATATGAATTTCTTAGGAAGTTCTTCTTGTGCTCTCAGAAACTGACTATAGTTGAAATCCTTTACGAATAGCATGAATATTCCAGCGGTCATTATGTTCGATTATGATCAGCTACGACTGAAGTGGAGAAAGAATAGGTTGGACTATTCTGAGTATTGGGTGATATACTTGATATGATGGGACCGTGGCTCAGTGGTAAGTGTATCTGCACCACAATGCAATGTATGCTAATTCAAGCCAGGCCGACTGCCGTTAGTTTTCATTTCATTGGTTCCATTCATGATTTCAGTTCAGGCCCTCTAGAAGTCATTTGAAGCCCAATATGAAACAAATCATTCCAATGATGATGTCGCTAAATATAAAACAAAAACGACCTGCGAAAGACACTTCAATCAGGTTGGTTACAAATTGAAGATTATTCTCATTTTTCCATTATTGAGTGGGAATTAAAATAATCATTTCAATATATCTGCCCAAAATGTCACTGCAATTGAACCTTCAGATACCTAAGAAATCATTTCTCTATTTGTCAGTGTCACCTTGTTTTCTGAACTATACACCGATACCTCACTTATCTTGGTGGACGTTTCGGAAACGGATCTGCTTCTGTTTTCAGCACATTTTTTTATTTTTCTCACCAATATATCTAGTAGTATTTGAGAATGAATAGTGGCATTTTGGAACAGATCATAAATCTGTCCTTCCCACAAATATGAAGGAATGATAATGAAAATTTCTCATTTTCAGAAACACTTTTCAGTGTGAAAACCGACAATATCTTGAAAAATTTTGCGAACAGAAAAATATTTTAATTGTGTTGAGAACGGGAGCAGATTTCTTCCAGAAACGTCCACCAAGATAAGTAGAGGTTTTATTCTTATCAAATATATTTGTAATTCCAAATTTTCCGAAAGGTGTCACTGACAAATAGAGAATTGTTCTTTCAAGTATCTAAAAGTTTAATTTCAAGCGCAGTGACATTTTGGGGCAGATCACTAAATCTGTCCTCACTACAAATATATTGAAATAATTTTCAATAACTTCTACTCTATTTTTCAGAAAAGATGAGAGAAAATCCCACAATAAGCTGGAAAATAAATGTACCACCTCCTCGGAAAACTTACATACAGTATTTGAAATATCTTATATCCGATATCTATCAATTTCTATAATTTCGAACCAGATCCTTTAGATATTTCAATGCCAAACCATTTCCCAAACAAATAATTGTGAAAGGTGTCTCTTTTCTTCTATTTAATACTGATTTCATAACAATCTTACACTATATATGACAGTACATTTGAACAGTGAATTTCTATGAGAGCTGAGTGATCGAACACAGTTCAAGAAGAAACAAGATGAAATACACATTCAATGAATTTCGAATACAAATTAGCAAATCCCTAATGCATTGGGTAAGCAAGAGTTCCATTGATACATAGATCTGATATATCAATCCTCCACGAGCGATTCCAGGTATACAAACTAGACGAGCTCAGGATGGTCATCTATATATTTTCAGGGTTCTCTCCACCACTGGAACTACAAAATTATGGAATTATTTGCCTTGTCGAGTCATTCCTGCTCACGACCTCAAAAATTTTGATTAGAAATTCTTTCCTTCTCTCCCAACATTCCACTGCTGGCTAACAGGATTTTCTTCGCACATTTCTTTTCTTGTTCACAAAAAATTAATGAAAACATAGGAAACGTACATAAGAAATTAGCATATCTCTTCTCTCATAGTACACGAATTCTTTTTAAAATTTCCTGGACGTTCATATACTCCTTCTAATCTTTCGACTACATGAAAGAAAATCCTGAGCTGTTTGATGGATGATGTTTATCTGAAATATATGTAATCATTATTCCATTAGGAGTGTGAATATTTTTATTCCAACTATAAATTAATTCAATTGTAACTTCACTTCCCATCCGACGAACTCAATTTCTAATAAATCAGAATTTCTGTCAGGATAGAAAATACCCGTTATACAAGAAATTCCTTTTCTTCTCATTCTTTGACGTGCATGGAAGAATTCGCTGGACATTCACTCATATATAGGGATCACATGGAAATATTATAGAGAAGTGTCCTTTCGGATGAGAGGAGCAAAATAGATACGTATCCTATAGAAGGACAGGTATGATCATATTGACTTGAAAGGAAGGTATTTTTCATTTCACGATAAATAAAGTGAAAGAGTATTGCCTGGACGAGGAGGGCTTTCATAAGAAAAAGTCATGATTTGATATTCGTAAATTTTCTGACCTGATTGAAATTCCACATAAAGATAGTATGGTCTTCTCCATTCCGTTCTTTGATAAGAATTATGGTGGAAGCTGTATGAAATTTGCTATGAGGAAATCTGTTGTGAATGTGAAGTGAATGGGTCAGGCGATAATCTTATTCGATTAATACACGGGCCATTTGGTTCAGTACGATGAGTTGATTATATGAATACTGGTATGAATGATTGAAACAAGCTATTAACGGTATAGTATTCAAAGTTCACCATTTTCTAATGAACCATGCTATACAAAATTTGAATATCTTGTATTTTTCATTTTCAAACTTTCCGTTGTTGCACTCAGAGTCTGTATAATGTGATAATAATGTTTCTTGAGGCGTCATTAACACTGCATTAACATTAACATTGCATATGTTTATGACTTCAAATACGATATCGCTCATCACATATCGTGATGTCTTCTATATTCATATTAATCACTCAATATTACAAGTTCAAAATTCGTTGCAGAAAATAATAATTTTCATTGCGAATGCGAAGATTTCCGTTTGGTTATCCTCACCAAATGAAGTGTAAGTGTATTAAGTGAAAAAATATGTATATGTATATGTATATATACGTATGTGCGTACTAATGATTCACATTGAATTCGATTCCAAAAGATGTCACCTTCTGTGTCATCGGTTTGCGCAAACCGAACTTCATATGTAACCCAAAAATTTTTACAACACTGAGGAAACAAAACTTTAATGTTACAATCCTCGTGCAGAAATATGCAATAAAAGAATTCATGCTCAGGTAATTTCTGTACAGCAGGATTATATAACTTATGAACAGAATATATAACATAAAAAAATCTCTATATATAATTATATATATATATATAATATATATATATAATATAATTATATATATATATATATATATATATAATTATCTAAGTAATGTAGGCAAGTATTACCATGAAATGATTCGAAACTTTGCGTTGATTGATTGAAATAATAAGTAATCATATCAAAAATTGTTTACTCTGACGGAATATTTTCTATTCATTTTGAAGCATTGAAAAATCAATAAGGGCAAAATCAAAAATTATGGACTCGTCTAAAACAGGTGTGAGCTAGGTAGAAAAATTATCCTCCACTGCTTTCATCAGTTACTCATATTTTTTTTTCATTTTGAAAGAAGACACATACACAATTTGGCTGAATACGCATCGATGCGATGATGAATTGAACTGAATAGTGATTGTCTATTTTTTGGGAATGAACATATTCATAACAATTTGTAGCCAAATGACCGCTTTATCATATAATGAATATGAATAAGTCACAGATCAGATCGAATATCGATGACAAACATGTCCCCTCTCTGTGACACATCCAATCCTGATGACTGAATAAACAACTTTCCTATATAAAGAGTACACAAAAGTCATTCAATACATTACATTTTCTCTCTATTCAGACTGTACAGAACCGAACAATTCAATAATAAAATAATTTATCTCTGCACCTAACAGACACAATAATATTACACAAATCTTAGGTCTTGAAGTAGAATTCGATACTGAATTTTTCTCATCGTCCTAAAAATTGAACATTTTTTTTGTATACAGAGTACACGAGTCATCTCAATATATTACTATATTCTTCCCACAGAAGAAAAGAGAAAATCAAATGAAATCACAGAAATATCAGAAAAGTGATCCACCTTGTACAAACTATCATGAATAAACTCCGCTACTATATACACGGATTCAGTTTTTCACCTGTGAAATATGTACTCCAATCCTTTCGCGACAATAGAAGTATCTCGAAAACTCCGTCCTATTAAGAAGTAAGACATTAAAACTTCCCGGGAATTTGTTGAGGTAATTAGGCATGATATTCCCGCTTGAAAAGTTATAAAGTTTAGGCTGCGATTCATATCAGAGCACTGCAGTCATCTGAATAAGATGGAAATTAAAACAGTGGAACATTACATCAGGGTTTCGAAAACCATAGCTGTGAATATCGTTTATCGTCCCATCCATCTATTATTATATCAGACCCGGAAAGTGAAGATAGTTTCATTTATATCTCACGTCAAAAATGGAGATATTGTAGTTGTCACAATAATCACGATGATTTGTTGAACCAAACATGTTCGATTCTGCCTGCCATGTATTTTAGTATTAGTAGTAGATCTTCATTCAGTAGAGGAACCTCATTCACAAAATACAATCACTTGCACAGTAATGAGATTAACACATGAAATAAACCAACTAGTAATGAAAGATAAATGAGAAAAATATAAAACGATGTAAGATGATGGAAGAACATATACATACATATAGAGCTGTTTCTGAATACTCAATTTGTATCACTAAAAGAGCAATTCAATGAAATTATTAATCATGTATTAATTATTAGTGATCAATAAAACCCTCCAGAAACAATGAACTACGTGTCTCAAAAGATTCAGAATGTTGTTAGTATCATGTATACAAGTTGACAATTTATTGTATTCATGAACTTTTCTTGCTCAACAACAACAAGATTTGGCCTTGCTATATGAAAGTTGTGACGGTTTCGAGTATCACGATCATGAATCTCACAATTCAATGCAACGAAATCTTCAAAATATGGAGGTTGAAATTCTTCGATCAGCTTGAAAATGAAAATCATGATAGAAAAGAGTAGACGTTCAAAAACTGAAGCCAGTTCAGGGTGAATACAGTAAGGTAGCACAATAATCAGAATGTGGCCGAATTATCCAGTTATATAGTAATTTTGACATATAAACTCGAAAATTTGGAAATCCAAGAGAAGAAATTGAGTTTCTTAGATATTTTTCGACTATATATCCAGCATGTTTATTTGGAGATGATAATGAGTTGTCAACTATGAATTCGAGATATTCAATTCCTTCTACTATTTCAATTGGTCCTCCATTTATGTGGATATTAATTCAATTGTCAGACCATCGTCAAAATTCTTGTAAAATATAATACGGCCTCTTGAACGGGATGTTCTCAATGTTTCTTCCTAAAAATCTCTATATCTACATTCTGATCTATATCTAATTTCTGACTTCGATTGGCAAGCGATTATACATCTTAACTCCGTTATATAAAATTGAATCTTTGATCAGAGAGGGCGAATGTATGGGAAAATTTCGCTCCTCCATCGGAATCAACATCACTTCATCGATATGTATGGCCCCCTGAGACAGTACCTCTGGAAGTAGTCGAATGCATCAAAATATTGCTTGACCTGGGAGAACGCTCGAGGAGTGTTCATAGACATTGAAGGTGCTTTTGATGATGCTCGAATTGCATATAGCACATATCATCAACTCCACCCAGGTGGGGTGGATAGAAGTAATGCTTGTGAATCGCACACTGATCCCCCATTAGGGATTGTCAGAACTGTGTCTCAAAACTACAAGGCTATTCTACTTTGTGGAACATCCTCGTTGATTCCTTCATGATGAAGGTGAACTCAAAGGTGATATACAACAACTCCACCCAGGTGGGGGTGATAGAAGTGATGCTTGTGAATCGCACACCAATCTCTCAACAAGGATTGTCAGACCTGTGGCTCAAAACTACAAGGCTATTCTACTTCGTGGAACATCCTAGTTGATTCCTTCATGTTGAAGGTGAACTCAAAGGTGATATACAACAACTCCACCCAGGTGGGGTGGATAGAAGCAATGCTTTCGAATCGCACACTTATCCCTCAACAGAGATTGTCAGACCTTTAACTCAACAAAACAAGGCTAATCTACTTCGTGGAACATCCTCGTTGATTCCTTCATGATGAAGGTGAACTCAAAGGTGATATACATCAACTCCACCCAGGTGGGGTGGATAGAAGCAATGCTTGTGAATCGCACACTAATCCCTCAACAGGGATTGTCAGACCTGTGGCTCAAAACTACAAGGCTATTCTACTTCGTGGAACATTCTCGTTGATACCTTCATGATGAAGGTGAACTCAAAGGTGATATACAACAACTCCACCCAGGTGGGGTGGATAGAAGCAATGCTTGTGAACCGCACACTAATCCCTCAACAGAGATTGTCAGACCTGTGGCTCAAAACTACAAGGCTATTCTACTTTGTGGAACATCCTCGTTGATTCCTTCATGATGAAGGTGAACTCGAAGGTGATATACAGCAACTCCACCCAGGTGGGGGTGATAGAAGCAATGCTTGTGAATCGCACACCAATCCCTCAACAGGGATTGTCAGACCTGTGGCTCAAAACTACAAGGCTATTCTACTTTGTGGAACATCCTAGTTGATTCCTTCATGTTGAAGGTGAACTCGAAGGTGATAAACAACAACTCCACCCAGGTGGGGTGGATAGAAGCAATGCTTGTGAATCGCACACTAATTCCTCAACAGAGATTGTCAGACCTGTGGCTCAAAACTACAAGGCTATTCTATCGCACACCAATCCCCCAACAGGGATTGTCAGACCTGTGGCTCAAAACTACAAGGCTATTCTACTTTGTGGAACATCCTCGTTGATCCCTTCATGTTGAAGGTGAACTCAAAGGTGATATACAACAACTCCACCCAGGTGGGGTGGATAGAAGCAATGCTTGTGGATCGCACACTAATCCCTCAACAGAGATTGTCAGACCTGTGGCTCAAAACTACGAGGCTATTCTACTTTGTGGAACATCCTCGTTGATTCCTTCATGATGGAGGAGAACTCAAAGGTGGTATACAAGCTGATTCATGGTGGATGGAAAATTGGACGTTTCTGGTGATATAGAGAACAAATCACTTCGAAAATTTGTTGTAGAGCAAAATCCTACATTTTCTATCTTACAAAAATATTTTTGACAATATTATGTTGCCGCTGCCATTAGAAATCAGTAGCAACTTTGATATTTTGAATGGAACACCCTATCATGTCTTGAATCTCCATTGATTTCATGGAAACTTCCCTACATATTTTTCTCTAACGATCTGTAGCTGTTTACGGAATGAAAATCAATTCAAATTTTCCTTTGCGAAAATCATTACCTCTTACCTCCAAAAACACCAAAGATATCGGTCAATTTGAGGGTCAACACCCGCATTTTGAACTGCATGTTAGTAGCTTGCCAGTGTTTTCAACTCGTTTTCAAATATTCCATGTTCTATTTGAGATAATTAACTTCCAGTCACTTTTCGTTTTTTTTAAACCCTCTATTGATGTAACTGAGATCAGGCTCGACTATGAGAACTCACTAAATATCACCTAACTCCAAACCACATTTCGATTCCATAGTATTCCTCATAACTTGAAGATATCAGCATTTTTAAAGGTCATGATTCTCGAAGAAAAAAGTTGGAGTGAATTGTCAATTCGATAGGTAGAGATAAATATCAAGAGATATCGTTTGTGAATCAATGGAGATTGTAAAAATAGTAGCACATACAGGGTGATCGATTTGAAATACCAAATTTGCTATTGCTTTCTTATATAAGCGACAACACCACAATCTAGAAATTATTTCGAGTCAGGTAGAGAATGTCCAGATATAGTCTCCATCCAAATTTCAGAAGTGATCCGTTGTCTGGTTCACTGAAAACGTCTATATTCAGGTCATATGTAGGAATATTACATGGGAACGACTGCAGCACTTGAAATGCCTCTACAAAAGAAGCCTCGTTCATCAGGAATGTTCACTGGCCACAGAACTGTTGAGTTTGTCTCAGCCTGAAGCGGATTGTGATCTGCAGGTAAAAATGGAATTCGCTTCGAACATTGATTAACAATGAAGTGGTTATTCCTACAAGAAAACCTTCTGGAGCGAAGAGAACCGATCACGACTATTTCCAGAGGCAAAGATATACCCATTTGCACAGATAGTCGAGCCGACATGGCGGCTTCGAAGTTGAGCGAAGTTTGATTCGAACTTCTTCTCCAATTCCACAATGCGCTCTGAGCTAAGAAACCTCAACAGACTGACAATTGTGATGAATGAGCGGATGAACTAGGGAGAGCAAGATGATCAGATACACAGTTTATACGACCCAAACCTCAGATTGATTTTGTTGCCGCAGTAATGAGAACCTTTCTAAATATAGGGATCATGATATTATCATGATTCACGAACGATTATCAGAATGAAAAGGACCCTTTCAAACACTTCTAGACATAGAGAAGATCGCGTAACATTTCGTGTGTGAACGTCCTAAATATTCAATTTCAAGAATATAAAATTTTAGGAACGTCATATTGGAGAACAAAAACAACGTCCTTCCTGAAGAAGACCGTTAGACTTTTCCTCTGACATACTATTGGCAGGAGAAACACAATTATGGGTCATTGATGGCCTATGTACAGATTCTGCACAAGGAACCCCCATTCATTCATTCAATATTATGATCATTCGACAAGCAATATTATAACCAAAAAAAGCACTATCTAGATTGTTCTATGATTGGTAAGGTGAGAGTCAAGTTTGCTGAAATGGGACTTCTGATTGCACAATAAAATCAAAATTAGATGTCAGTTTCACTATATTGAGCATTGAGAGTTGAGTGATTATTTTCGCAGTAGGTCTAATATCATCATCCGAAAAAATTACATAGAATATTCGATTCTTGGGTTCCCATTTTTCATAATGTGAAGGAAAACAATATGTGATAGATGATTACCTACTGCCAACATAATGGAAGACGGTAGACCGTCATTCCTTCTTTCTTTGATTTTCCAAATTTATTTCCTCTTTGAGTTGTTCAATAGTGTGACGTTTGTTCTTATCCATACCATATACCTAATGTGTCCAGTGCTCTCAGATCCAGAGAATCAGTAAAACACATTATTGTCATCATGCACTAACATCCTGTATCAACATGGATTTGATTTTCTGGTGTCTGATCAGAATTCCAACAGTGAATAAGCTGAAGAAAACCCTCATATTTTCCCAGTGGAATATACGAACAACTCACATATGCGAAATTTCATTTCAACTTTAATCTACTTCACACGATTTAAAAATCTGGCACGTACCAAATCGGACACCAGATGGTGCTCGATATTACAGTTTTGAGGAGGTTTATGATTCCGAACAAGGGACATTTCACCATTATCCGGACGGTTAGAGTGTTTACAATCTCATGAGAAAGCTGCGAACATAATAACACGTTGGTTTCCGGGGACCCTTGTCAATATTTCCGACGTTTGATATTTCATTTGTACAAATTCACTCTTTGATCGATAAACCTGCGTGATTGAAAGTTTTGCTTCAGCTATTTTATTTTCCTGATGTATGAGATATTTTCTTTGATATGAGGATCCTGTTCATATAATCAACCATAACTGTTATGTAGCTGCTTAAGTTAAATATGAATTGAAATAAAAAGTATATATCTATCTATATATCTACTTTTGAGTGCGAATATTTCGAAAGTCACTTCACAAGTATTCAACAAAAAAGCACATTGGAAACGTTAAAGACATTATATACTATTACAGTCGAAATTCGTGTTCGGTCAGTGGCGTAACTTACCCATGTCATCCGCCACTGACAAAGCTTCTTGAACTGACTTTTCCACCAATAGGTTCGTTTCATGAAAATATCGCTTCAGCAAATATTAGTGGTAGTAGATCAGAGAGTTTTTGTTTTTATAAGACAGTCAACGGAGGATGTATTGCTGTTTGTAATCGCACACACCTTTTATGACTTCATTTGGTATTAACTTTCTACGTAGATTTACCGTTACATTGGAATTGAAACATATAGCTGATGCTAAGTCTCATAACATTCATACCATAAGAATATCACCAAGGAAAGAGGTGATTTCACATAGGGTGAATCATGAATAGATCTAATTCTTAAAACGAAATCGATAATAATTCATCGCAGATGAATGAATGGATCTCTCTGCAGCATTTATAACAAAAGTGAATATCTGAAATGACTCACTTCCTACATTTTCAATTACACCAAACTATACCAAAATCATTTTCTCGTCAGAGACCACCCAATAACTATTGCCATCTCCTTCCGAAAATCCAATTACGTTTTTGATGTTCTTCCAATATGATATTCATTTCGATGAATGTGCGAGTCTGAATTTCATCAATCGGCTCGAAATTTTAGGACTCAGAAATCGATTGGCCTACTGGGTGTAATGCAACTCAGTTTCGTGACAACATATGTGTTACGTAAATTGGAGAACGTTTCCACTCAGTCTTTGACATTCAATCAACTGTTATTCTATCCTCGCGAACTTCCCTGATGTTGATAAATTTGCCCGGCCTTAGGGATTAAAAAGTTGGGTGACTTTGGTGAAGTTGGTTAACAAAGATGACAGCTGAAATATCCGAAAATTGACGTACTCGAATCACTTTATCTGCGCACAGATTCGTTTTCACGAAACCGACTTATTATCATCAAATCCGCTGAAGGGTCACCGCTCGGATATCCTAATTCCTGTATTTTGAGTTGTGTGGTAGCTGTAGACAATGAGAGAAACTGACTAAAAACATGATAGTCGGTCTTCGAGGTCTCAAACACTCCTAATGTTCATGATTGAAATATTCATGGTCGTAGGAAAAATGGTGTACATAACTCTTTGGAAAGTGTATTTCATGCACTTGTTACATTTCTGTAATATGTCACTTTCCACACTAGTTATGTGATATACTATGTTTCCCTATCATTCAAAAGGGTCGCTCGTTTCGCAGACATTTTGTTTCGAAAAAATGATCCAATCATTGTTGATATGATACAAAGATGAGTATCACAATTTGTGAAACTTATTCGTCAGATCGTGGTTAAATTCAACGGAATTCAAGTTGTCTAATACTCATTACTTATTTTACATATTTGCAGAGATTCAGTTCCAGAAAATTGATCAATTCATGGAAAACGGCTACGGATAAATACTTGCAATTCTTGATTCGAATGTTACATTTTGAAATGAGTGCTTGTGAATGGTGTGCTACCATTCACATTCTAATACAACACGTATCGCGTATGTTCAGTTACCTAAGCTGTGAATTTTTCAGAATGTACTGTCCACGCATTTTTCAAATCAGGTTACGAATAGAAAACTGACTCCTCGGAGTATATTATTGAATTTTGCGTAATTCGCATCGCCTTTTCCAATTTCAGCAAAGGAACTAAATGAGATATATACATCTCTCAAGTCTCAAAATAACTCATTCTTGACTTCGAAAAACCTCAAAGCATTTAGATGCTAATTCAAAGCAAAAAATCATCAACGGGACCAATTTTATTCCATCACATATACACATAACTGCTGGTTGAGGATATATAAATGTATATGAATATTCTGCCACTGTAACCGTCAGATAACCAAATAAAATATCATGTTTCTCGTGTACCTATTACTCCTGATGATGGGTACATGTGCTTGTGCATATTTTACACCAAATACTACTTTGTTTGGACTGCCATTATTCCATAATGAGAAATGACTGCATTAAAGTTATTCATGCACATAAAATCATGACAATTTCGAGTAGAGCTTTATATTTCAGAATGTCATTTCGATCTACATATTCTGAGCGAAGTGATCGTGGTTCAATCAAAGTATTCTAGCATGAGGCAGATATGTTATTGTCATTACCATTCGATGTTGATGTGTCAATAGCTGAGAGTTATTTCGATAAAATTCAGCAAATCGAATAATGTGTGAAGTCCTGGAACTACCTACAACAAGTCGCAAAATGAAACATCTATAGACTGAAATCTAAAAACCATCGGTTTTTGGTTACTAGCCGTATGTGTGTTCTTGAATATTATGGTGGATTTATGCAACATTCGCGTGATAGTCGTAGTCGTAAGATTAAGCCTAACTTGAAATTAAAACATAGTACTTGAATATAGGTGTTTATACAACAAATATAGTTCTGAGCATAAGCACAAGCCTAATGAAATGACCTTGAAAGTTGGTTAACTTGAACTTTTGTGATTATGCTTATGTCTAGATGGCATATGCGCATGCCCTCACAAGAATATTTCCTTCTTCTCCCTGTCTCCCTGTCAAATCGGTTGTCACTTGAGAATTGAGATTTCGGAAACGAAACCAAAAACCGAAGTTAATTCGTTTGTTCATTTTGCACTTTTTCCCGTGAAAAAAATATTAAGTCTCAAAGATGAGTTTGGAGGAAAATAGTTGGCAAACCATATCCAAAGTAATTGAATTACCTTTCAGGTAATCTCATTGAACTTCGGAGGTCTTATCATTGATTACCTATGTTTTTCTTTGAAGTGGATCAGTGTCAAAAAATATGGAAATCACTGAGAATAAAATATATTCGAAAGAGGAGGATCACCTTGAAAGGCCTACAGGTTCTCAAAGCTATTCATGCAAATGGCCGTTATATGAGAGGATAGGTTTTTCAAATACTGTCATTGCCACCCGAAAGTGAGTATATTGTCTGCAGATATCCAGTTCATCATAAGAGAAATCATTTACAGAACAAAAGGAAACATTCCTCGGAAATTTGCTGTTCCTCTTGACATGCCTCCTCAAGAATTGTGACAAGACATATTTTCACAAGACACATCACAAGATATGGAAGAATCTCAGAGCCAGGAGGGAGATGTGAATGCATATGAGGAAATCATTATTGAAAGGGAGAGTTCTGATTTTGAAAATATCCAAGATTCAGATGCTGTAGAATCAATTAAACACCAAAACAATTCAACAATCACTTCTACACCATCGAAATTAAATAATTTGGATACCAAAATAGGTCATTCAAGGAAAGAGAGAAATGAGAGCCGGAAAAGAAGCAATGATATTCCCTTAGATAAGTTATTACAATCAGACACATCAGACATAGCTAAAGAAGATCTTCATATTGCAATGTCTTTGGCAGAGTCGCTGAAGGAATTTGATGAGAAAAAGAAGTCGGACCTGAAGGCCAAAATAATGAATTGTGTAGCTGATGCTGCTGAAGATGTCTGATATCTCATGTCTTATATAGATGTTTCATTCTTCATTATTCATTGGTTTTTTTTTGTAGTTGCATTTGTTGTTTTTATGAATATAAACTGAAATTCATTCATGTTGACCTCTTATTCAAAAATATTCTACGTGATAATCCTAGTATTGGAGAAGCAGATCAGCAGTACATTGGCAGAACATATATTTCGTATGTACAGTAATATCCACCCATTCTATGGAAGAAATATAAACCTCAAATTGTACCCATTAATGTCTTTCAGGAGGTATACTACCTCTGTTCACATAATTTTCTTGCCATGGTAACCATTCTCCTGGAGAAACAAAGTAGTCAGCCAGCCTTTCCCTTTGCAGTTTGGCAGAATTAGTAGCATTATTGGAACCAACCTCATTTACAGACCTCAAATTACTTCTCTCTTCTCTTCACTCTCCAGGCTGTAATTCCCCATTTTTATCAATATAGTCCCTAAAGCCTGTTCTGCCTGTTGTACAATATTTCCTTTGTGACATGGGGATATCTTTTTCACTGTTCTGCAAAAAATTATGGAGCGCCACAGTTGCTTGAACATTTTTTTCTGCAACCTCCACACTAGCAACAATTGGTATAGCAAGAACAGTATACCAAATGTATTTTTTATGGTTCTTCTCGCTCTGCTCACATAATAGTTGAAATTTTTTTTACCCAAATTACTTCCTGGATATGATCTAATAATATTTGTGTGGAGAGGAAATGCTGAATCGCCAAAAATGAAATGATTGAGGACAAGATCAGTCCCAGGAAGATTCTTAGGGAGAGGACTATCCAATTCTCCATTGAACAAAGCACTTATTCCAAAACCACTTTCCTTGAACACAGCTGAATCATGGTTTCACCCTGCAGCGCCAATGTCAATCATTGTAAACCTGTAGCAGGCATCACAATTAGTCATGAAAACAATGCTAAATGTTTTTCCATAATTAAAATAGACCCTACCAGAATTGGATGGTGCCTGGATAACTATGTGTTTGCACTCCTATACAATTGCTCCTATACAATTTGGTATATTCCACCTAATGAAAAATCCCAGAGGAACAGTCTCCCAGTTTCCTAGTGTAGGAATTGGTAGCTGTGACTGGTGCAATGAGTCCCAAACGACTTGAGTGGTTTCTTTAATTATTTTGTGAGCAGTTGTCAAGCCAATGCGATATTCCCATGCAATCTCCTGCATCGAGCAGCCCTCAGAGAGATAACTAAAAAGGAAAATGAAATATCAGTTTCCAATCAGAAATTCGAGGACCAATACATACCGAATTGTAATCATCAGACGCTGATCAGGAGAGATATGCTTTTTTCTCATCTTTTTTCAAAGTTTCACCAACTATCTGATGTAAATAATCAAACTGTTTTCGAGTCATTCTGCAATATTTGTAGATTGATCCCCATCTCATTCCAAATCATTCATCCCTTTAATTAACGTACTAAACAGCCCCTCTGTGTCCCGATTTCTATTCATTGGTCGTACACCAAATCGCCTAGCTCTTCTACGTTTGGTTTTCATAATGGTACAAATAGAAGCTATCATTGTAAATGATAGAAGAAAACCCCTTATTGCCATTGCCACTTTCCTTTCCCCTTCCATCTTATTAAGAATGAAAAACAGAGTATAGAATAGGTATAATATAGAAACTCTCAAATGAAAGAACGTTGAAGTTAGAGGTTAGGCAAATCGACTTATGATATTTCTATGATTAAATCCTATATCCATCATGAATAAGTACTTTGGTAAATACCTCATATTCTTAAAACTATGCTTAGCACGAACACTATGCTTAGAATTAAGAATATGCTTGTGCGAATGTCGCATAAATACGCTATTACAGATTTTGACAATCATGATAATCATGTTCTTCTTCGACATAAGTTCATCTTTTCTCACACAGCCTTCAAAAAAACGTGTAAAATAGTGTGATTAACCTCACTTTCTGTTTATTTAGCCTTTTTCTAAACTGTTTCTGCGTCTGGATTCGCTGGTGAATTTTCAATTCGATATCTCCTCTCTGAAATGTTGAAGGCTTCATCTAACAACACTGCATCTTGACAGAAATCATTGTTTTTCAGAATGATCGACTACACACACCTACGGAATCTATATGTATGAGTTTGAATCAACGAAGTCATTGAATAATTTAACTTCAATTAGTCACACTGACGATTAAATGGTCGACATGAATGCATGAATTCTCCACGTTAATTTTTCTAATGAATTTCTCTCTCATCCAGTTCACGATGATGGAAAGAGAGAGAGAGTTTTCGAGGTATGGTATATTTCCATAACTTCAGAACCCATTCATGAAGGCGTCTCATTAACGCGTCAAAATAAAATCCATCTGAAAATACTAAGTCAACAGAAGATCCTCTGTGGTCAATATTCTCTAATAGAGGAGGGTAACTGGTTGGTACCGCGCGCGGATATAATCTGGATTTGTGGTATATTTTTCTCTTCTAGGTGTTTCTGAATGGTATACAAGATTTTGAAATTCTTTCATCTATTTATCTCATACCAACCACCTACTGAATAGTAAATACTACACTCCTCACACGAATTTTCGTTCCTCAATTATTGTCATGGTAGTCGATGAGAAATATGTACAGAATAGAAGACAATCAGTAGTGGAACTTCACGTTGCAATCTTGCCCTAGGCAGTAGTCACTCGCTTGGGAAGTGAATAACGTAGATAAAACGATGGTAAATAATCCAGCACCAAGATCTATGTGAGAAAAAATATTACTAACATTTCTACCTACGGACTCTCATGACTATTCTACTAGAAATAAATGTAAACTACAACAACCATTCACCAGACTATCTGTGTCGCAGAATCATCCGGGATCGATTGGTGTCACACTCTATAATGCTCTTGACGACAATATCAAATCTGCCAATAGCTTACATTCCTTTGAAGCTGATCTGAAAAACCATCTTCTGTTGAAAGCACACTACTCCGTTGACGAATTTATACAGAAATGAATTTTTGTCCTCTCACTAATTGTTTTAAAGAACACATACTTTTGATATGTCTTGTTGATTATAGCTCATGCTATTAATTGTAATTTTTGCTTACTTTTCTGTTCACAAATATCATTCTTTTCATTTGCAAATTCTGCTACTGAAAGTCCAGTTTTAATGTTGTAAGTATGTTACAATGTAGGCTCCTGTATTGTAATTGGATACTTCTTCAACTGATAAATTGATTGATTGATTGATCCTCTCAAATGAGCGCATTTATTTACTTGCGAGAGGTCCCCTGTTAACACTTGTCAATTTCGTAACCTGGATGTGCAAGCCGTATTAGCAGCCATTTATCAATGTCCAATGTACTAATGTTACCAATGTACTCACCAATTCACTGTGTTACTAACCATAATAGTGTATTACTTGAGGATTGCAAAATACCTTGTGAGTCAATAGTGAGGCAAACTAAGATAGTAGCATACCTGTTTGAGATAGATGAACAAAAATTTCACAGTTTCGTGATGTATAATAAGCTTTGACGATCATGGGAAGAAACACAATAAAATGACATTGCAGTAGAATTCTGGTAAACTCAGCAAAATTCACTGTCACTGTATACTCCTTATTCGCACAAAATGAAGCATGAAAACTGTATGATTGGTTCATACGTGTCGAAAATATTCGATCGTAGGTATGCAACCGGAATATTTATGTTCGAAATCTCCTTAAAATATTCCGTGGATGGAAGGCATATGAATATTGCATGATATGGGATTCGGATGTATTGTATTTGTGTTATATTGAGATTAATGGTTGGGTTTTCAAACGTTTGAATACATCAGACGAAATGAAATCGTTGAAATAGTGATGCATGAATTCGACACATAGTAATGTGGAGCTGAAACATATTTTAATAAAGTATCATAACATCCGAATGATCAGGTATTACTTATATGCATCCCTCGATCAAAACCACGTTAGGAAATATCGGAATTCAATTTCATACGCACAATGAGTGTTGCATCTTTTATAATCATTTGTGACACTTCCTAAACAGCAATAGATCATTTCGTTGAATTATCACATCAAAATTTATGCAGAATATAGATAATACATTATGTAATGAGCATATAATGATTCTCTGAATTGTCCTAGAGAATAGTTATATGCGAGTAGAATACTATACTTTTTTCTGTACGACTTCTTCTTCCGAAGGAATTCTCTATCTTAGTCATAATTGAGGGTTGATTCTGAATTACCAAAATTCATTTTTCCACCTACAGTTATTTCATGTATATTCAACTCTCGAACACTCTGTATCAAAGGGAAATCATAATTCAACGAACTGAAATGAAAATGTAATAATCCGATGAACACGTCAAATGAGTGAGAAGAATACAAAAATATAAAAATTTACCGCGAAGGTGATTTAACAAGGGTTCAACAGCTTCTGTTTTGGAGCCGATGCGTTTCAGCGTCTGCACATCATTCTTCACTTTATCTAGTTTATATAAAATCGCATGATGCATTATTGCATACATTTGTTGCAAGATAAACATTGTAAAGAGGACGATTTGAATACACTGATGTTCCAACTCATCCCAATCCAGCCACTAGAAAGAGTTGCAGATATTGTCGAATTTCATTACCTCACGAAGGCTTCCCAAGATTGACACTAGGTGGCGTCACCAATGCTGATCTCGATGGTTATCTTGGAAACTCTGGAAAACGAATTCAACACGAATGCACAAAAAAAATCGGTAGGTACCTATCAATCACTCTCAGATATCCGTTATTTTCAGTGAAAGCGGATTTGAGTTTACAGGATCGACGATCGTATCGCCATCTATACTCAAGCGGTACGGCCTAAGTAAGGTTGTTTGACAAGTCTACATGTTTTGGAAAGGAACAATTGAATAGTTGTTCCACCATCCTATGTCCACCTTGATAAACAAGAAAAGTTACTTAAAATATTACCAGTTTGTGTGTGACTGTGATGAGATTGAAAGTAGGTGAAATATATGGAAAAAATATAATTATCATCATATTAAAATCAGGAAGTGAAGGATCGTAGCAAAAAATGAAAACAAAATAGAAAAACCTTTTTATCATATATATTTAATATAATTAATAAACCACATTTTGATATATCATATCTTAGAGTGTTTATAATAATATGATCGGAATGTCTATCTCTGATGGAAGAATAAGCAATACATTCATTTAGGTACCTCTGTTTCTTGACCTCATCTCGATTTTTCGAACTCCTAATTTGATTTGGTAGCATATTGTATGATTTGAGGTTCATGTATCTGTTACTTCAGTCCTTTAGGTATCTGTTACTTTATTTTAGTCCTACAGTTTCATTCATAAAAGGCATTTTGAAATTATTCTGTTAGGTTCGGATGTTGTATTCGTGTTCTATTCTTGGATATTTGTTTGTTTGTTTTGATTTGAAAGTTTTCACCTTGGTACACAAGAAGAAGAGTCTGGATCGAATATATTTGTTTCAAAATAGAGAGCATCTGTCCGATGAGTTCTTTTTTTTAAATTCATTCCAAATATTCCTTTTTGAGTTATCATCAGTTCATTTATAGTGGTATTTCCAACTGATCTGATGTGAGTACACCGTAGGTTGTGTTCGGATGAGAGAGAAATATAAGGTTTTGAGTATTTTGTTGTCTAAAATATCTATTAGAACTTTGATACGTTGAAGCACTCCTCAAACAACGTCTTATAAAACTTGTATCATTAAATATAGAACTCGTATTTTGTGTAACTAACTTGGAATATTTTGGAATCATTCTATGCGAGATCAGAATTGCAATGGCAAGTTCATTATTTCCTGAGAATATCATGAGATCACTCCTTGTATCTTCTCACCCTCTTTCTTCAAGAACTTTCTCAATACTGATGCTGAAGTTCTATAACGTTTATAGGTAGAATGAAAGTTAAAGATATTTAGTTCCAGCTCTTAATCACTTTCAAATGTTTCTCACAATAAAGAGTTAGCAAACTGCGAGGGCAATTCTAGAGTCGAGAGACAGGGACGTTAATTTTTATGCGATTGTAAGTCTTTCGCAAAGTTGCGAACGAACTTCGAATAATAAGGTATGGAATTTTGAGCAAGCCAGTGGTCCAATTATAATCTCAGTTTAAAGTTGTCTTACCGCTGTTGGAACTATCAAACAAATAGTCGAAACATTCTAAATGAATGGTTTCATCGAAACTTTTACCTTCAATAGTAATAATATCCTACCTCAAGTCGTTCAGAGCTTTTGTGAATACTGACATCGTGAATCTTTCACCTAATATGGATATAATATAGTTCCTCCACAATCATTGAATCAATCAGATGTCATTTCAGTATTACTGGAGAATTGATCCGTAGCAAAATTCAGGTGAATTTAAGAGTGAGACTGGAAATGAGTATTCCTTTGACTATTAATGGGTCTCATTTTGAATCTCTCATTCCAAACGCAAAAGTATTAGAAAACTAGTAAAAGTGGTGATGTTATAAATTAAATATCATTAGAAATAATCACCTATCATAATATAATTCTATTTCATATTTCCAGTCAAATTTATCTTGATTTTCTCCTCCTGATTCTTCTTTCAATCAATAGCTCACTAGGATTAGAATGATGTTTATGTTTTTGGTTTTCAATAAATAGGTAAATAATCCTATCTCAAATGAAAATATTTCGAGAAGTATACACAGTATCGATATAAACTAGGAGTACCTTTTTGGAGTGAAATTGGATGATGTTCAAATCCACATGGAATTTGGATCGAAAAATCGAACCTCAAAGAAGTTGCATTGAAAAATACGGAACTTGCAGCTAGCACTCTCTATGACAGACATGAAAACAAATTCATGCGATTTTTCAGATTGCAAAACATATTCATACAAGATTTCATCCTTATGTTGCCAGTACCTAGTTTCAGCAATGTCGTAAAAAATGTGCATATTTTTTTTCTAAGACCCTGTAAGACGGGTGCCGTAACATTTTTTTTACCAAGCAAATCCAAATTATTTTGCAGTGTTCTACGTATCCTAGCAATGGAGCCATCTTTTTTTAAACACTCTGTATATGTCACAATTTCCAAAACAAGGAGAATTTTATTCTTTGAGCTTTTTTGATAAATCCATCTGAAATTTTGACATATTCATTCCATTGCGCCAAAATTATCACACAAAATTATCACTTCGAGCAGGCTTTGGAAAGTTTTCAGCTTATTCAAGTTTAACTGATTTTCGGTCGACCTAGCCTGACCTAAAGCAGAGGGCCTACTCTATCCTACCAACTAGAGTAGGCCCTGTCCTGCTCCGGGTATGTCAACTCCTCAGTACAAGGCGAATCATGAAAGAGAAAATTTCAAAATTTGCGCCATCAAATAACGAACACCCCATTTGAGAAAGTGCTTTGATATCTTCCGTGAGGGAATTTCATCTGTGCTGAAACGAATAGCCGTTTTTGAAATTTTGATCCCTGAAGCAAAAAAGTACGCCTTGATAATATGATGAATATCCCAAATCTGTCCACATTTCCGAAAGAAGCTCGTTAAGTACTCATCAAATTGAGAAGGTGTTGCGGTTTAAAATCTGTGAGGAAGTGAGGAGTGATTGAGGAACACCCTGTAGAATGGTGTCTCCTTATGAAAGAATCTGAAATTTCGCTCTCCAACCAATGTTTCGCTCAACCATTCCTAAAAGATTTTTGTATTCTTGCTAAAATCAGTATGTCTACTCACTTCCGGCACACTATTTTATTTGGATTCTTGTAAGACCCCCAAAACAAAAAACTCAATATCTAGTGCTTCGATTTTTTCCATCGATCTTCCTGTGTTCACAAATCCTTCGAGAATCCGGCTTTTCGCAGATGTCTTCTCTCCGGGTATATTACATTGTGCATAAATACTCGATGACAACTGGGGATTCCTCTCGCTGCATAAGCTGATAATTGATCGTTCTTCATTCCGCGATTGAACAATAGGAATCCGTGTATCACACGATCATTTTGCACCAAAAAAATACCGAAACCTACTAACTTGTCAATGTTGAATGAACATCAATTCGAATTGTTGACATTCGAATGATTCGACATACGAATAATTCGAATTACTTATCTTCTATATCAGAAGAATATTATTATATTAGGATTTTTGTTATTATCAGAAGAAGATGAGTAGTGAAATGAAATGGAAAGAAAATTGAATTCTTCATCTCATTCGAATAGAATCGAGTAATTCGTGCTAAGAAATTTCTGAGATTCAGATCAGATTCGGATCAATCTTGTGTAACTTTGATGGGAAAAAAAAACAAATAGACTATGTACTTTGACAAAGCAATGACCCAATTTCAACCAAACTGTGAAGTCACATTTGTTTTGGTTACGGACTCATATATGTCACATCGTTGTCACATCATAGAATTATTCTATTTAATTGTTCTCTATGGATGATTTGGTGAAATTGCCTACTGTTTCATATCTGACACATTCTCATCTGAAGTCAGGCACCCTTCGACAAGAATCAATTGACTGGAAAACCTAGTGAATGGTGTGGAATTATCTTTTCAAAAAAATATGAAAATATGAAGAAGCATTCATGTGCTATATGTGAAGAACTTTTCTACCTTTTATCTCTTTCATTTTTCAGATGATAAAATGATACTGTGGTAAACTCCCATATGGTATGAGTAAACTCCCAGATAGAGGCGAGAGAACCAAGACACATATTCTCATTTATGAGTTCAAATTGGCTCTTGCACAAATCCTACCACAGTAGATACAGCTGTTTGAAAATCATCTTCATCTTCATCTCTATAACTGATGATCTCTCTGATAACCTCTAATAATCTCTAATGACTAACGATACTTTGTGTGAAGAATGGTCGTTATGAAAAATTGAAATTTCTCCATACTTTTCCTGAGAACTGAAGTGAAGAGGCAAGCAAAAATATTTGAAAGAGTAGTATACTAAGTGCTAATGGAGTCACAGCACGTCTCAATGTTCGTCGAAGTTATCAAAAAAAATCAAACAAAGAAACAAATTCTAACTCAAAAAGTGGCATTCAAGCCCAATAAAAAATTCAGAAATCCAATAATATACACAGTTTTCTTTCTGAAATAAGATGACAATGTATTTCCGATATAAACGGAAGTTTACTGTACTCATTACATGACTGCTAGTGTTTACTAGTGTGAATTTATATAGTTTACGCCTTCGTCGATATGAAACTCCCAGTCATTACATCAGAATTTATAGCCATGTGTTCTTCGAATCGGGAGACCGTTAATCCAAAAACCCATCAACTCAATTAGAAAGATAAGACAACACTTAACTAGGAAGCGATAAAGCAAAAATCGAAGAAGTTGCCTCTCCAGACAAGGGTTGATGATTTATAATACTTCGTAGGCAATTGCCTTTTCATCGATGAGTAATTTTCGAACAAATGGAATATCCACTATTTCCTGTTCTATCCATAACGCCCACTACACGTTAGAAATACTAATACGTTGTGATGGTTATATAACTGAACTGGAAGTCTGTATTCAGCCATTAGCGATAATATTCCATTTGATATAATCATTATTGGAGTATTAACTCAACAAACCTCCGAAGTGCAGGAATACATTCATGCAGAGGACTTCATAGTTCAATTCTTCCAAAGTTTTCTTTCACTAAATAAAGTTACATATTTTGTCGATCTGTCTTACTATTCTGTCATAGTTTTCAAGTGATGTTGACTTTTCGTCCAAATTACATATGTAATTTGGTGATGATACATGATAGGTAGCGGATGACACAGACTCATGGTAAACTTCCTTTTATACTTTGTTTTTCTACCTACATTTCCGAAATTTCGAACATCAAATATGCTCACTATAGAGGGCACTTTTTGACATATTTATGATTTCCAAATGGAACACACAGAATATTATTACAATTTTAAAAACTTTATTATTTTGTGAATCCAAGTGATACCCAATTGTTGATATTTTAGCTGTCCGAGTGAACATTTCATTTTTCGAATTAGATAATTATTCCAAATTATCGAAATGATGCTACACTAGCGTTATTCCGATGAAAAAAAGTTTTGGTTGGAATCAGGTGCCAACGTTTTTTCACTAGAAACTTTATTTCTTCAAATGGTACCATAGTGATATTCTTACGTCATCCATAGCATGAAATTTTGAGAAATGTATCAATATACAGGGTGGAAATCAAAAATGAACGACATTTCCGAAAAAAAAAAACAGGAGTTGAATTCTTTTCTGAATATTATGTGAGCATATTTGATGTTCCAAGTTCAAGAAATGTAGCTGTGAAAAGAGAAATGGACGTGTACCATGAGTCTGTGTTACGCGGTATAGTGAATGGTTTGTTTGGTATGCCACTGTGAGCTCAATACCGAAATATTTCGACGAGATTATATGAGAATGAAGAGTTTTCTTTACTTTCTGGAAAATTCGAACTGATATTCAGCAGATTCAATATTCTTGGTGCCTGTGACGAGATGCTTTCTCTTGAGACTCGAGTGGGCGAATGAGATGTTTGAAGAAGAATTATAGCGAAAAAGTGTGCGAATGACAAATCTCATTCCGATAGGTAATTATGAAATCTGAATGGCAACTGCCAGTATAGTTTCCTTCTCGATCCCATTGGTAAATCCTTATATACTGAATTTGATAGTTAACCCAGTACACAATCATGAATTGAAAAAATAATCACAAATTCAATTTCCAGGTGTATCATTTCAATTAATTGCTACTCTCATTGGACTACTAGTTATTTGTACATCGTATTATTGTAGAATATCGCATTATTGCCGAGGGACCATTGTATCTAAATTTTTCATGAAATATTCATATGTAATACCACATGTGATAATATTTTGCCGGAAATATTCGGCGATTGTTACGACAGCTTGTTGCCTAGTAATTTCGCGAATGTCATTTTTATCAAAACTACGAGCCGTAGGCGAGTAGTTTTGAATAAATGTCATGAGCGAAATTAAAGCAGCAAGCTGGAGTATGACAATTGACGAATATTTCCAGGTAAAATAGTATCACGAGTTGTATTCGTATGACTATTTCATGATTGAATGAGACAATATAATATATACCAAATAGAATCATTATAATGTATATTCCAACTCAAACTAGGTAGAAGTTAATACAATAAAGAACATGATAATGTTAGTAATGATATACATAATTCAATTACTTGGAAATTAACTACTTATAGTTATTCACAATGTGGAATGTACAATTTTGATAAATAGTTTTATTGTAATCATCTTGCAGATGGTTGTTCTCAGAAGAATCAGTTGGTTTCATGGCTGTATTGATTCCGGTGCCCCTCATATTACTCACTAAACGTGAATGATGTACTGAATCGAGCTGCAAATATGGCTTTATCGATTGGGCATTAGCATGGCCAGTAATCTTTATGAGTTCTTGTTCATGGACTCCATTCTTTGCCAGAGAAGTAACAGTGGAGGATCTATGGGAATGATTGGTAATTTTAATTTTTTTTGTATCAAGGCCAATTTTTTCTGCCGAAATTCGTGTCCACTTCGCTAAAGAATTTATTCCCAAAGGCATATTCTTAAACCACGCTCCATGTTTCCAATTAGGATTGACGGTAAGAAACAGTCTATCAGTTTTTATGGAAACCCCCCTCTTTTCAATCATCTTTCTGACTAGGCGAACAGGGCATAAACTCATATTTTCAGAGTTTGGTATCAACCATTTGCTATCTGTACAATTTTGGACCCCACCTTGTCTTGTTTTCGAGAAAATTGGGTTGTATTCTATTCTTTCAGTAGAATTCCCTTTATTATCAGTTTCCCACTTGAAGTATGTTATCTTACAATTTGCTGCTTCATTTCCTCTCCATGCCAATTCAAACGCACATATATGGAATACCTAAAACAATTTTAGATTAGAAATAGTAAACAACTATGAAGACTTTGTATACATGAACTGGTATCCAATTCGAATAAAATAAATTGACCATGAGAAGATTCAATCTTCAATATTAGGTGACATGTATAATTATAAAAAGAAAATATGGCCGACGGGTTTGAACCCACGACCTTCGTATTTAGCAGCCGACGACCTTACCAACTACGCTACTTCGTTGTCTTACCAATTATTCGTTGGCCACCATTATAATATATTCGGTAATCGAAAGATATTATTTCGGTAAAGAATTTGAATTGATGTATTGTCTGACCGTGCCCAAATACAAAATATCCCCATCATTAGGTATCTCATAGGAACGTACCTTTCTTTGTAATCCATCTGGATTATCTTCATCCCACGCAGAGGCCATATCTTGAATTTCCTTTATTGTCAAAGCTTTGGCACTTTGTTTTCTTCTAGTAGGATTGTTTTGTAAAAGTTTCCTTTTAGCGTCTCGCGCATTTCTAGCTTTGAGAAAGTCCATATCGGAAAATGGGTCGAATGAAATGTTGAATTCGTTGTAGTACTTCTCTTGAACTAATTTTGCGGTGGTGTTCCACAAAGCCTTAACACAACTTTCCATGTAATCTTCGCCATTTCTTTTTCTCATATTGAAGGCCCAGTCTTCCAAAATTGTGCTGATTTGTTTGACTGGAGTAGTTGAAACAAACTCATAATTTCTCAACTTACAGAAGTCCATAAACTGGTGCCATATTGATGCGCGTGTTTTGATAGTATTCTGCGGTGTAAGAATGGTGAGGGTTTCTCTAATCTCTTTGAGAGAATCATACCCGAACCGTTTTTCTTGATTCATCATATAAATAGGTATTTAGGTAGGTATTATTCTTTTTCAATAATCGTCCAACAAGAATATTCTCAATTTGACACAAAATGTCACAGTAACCTGCGAATTATGTCAATATATAAATAAAGTGATTTGACCAACGCAATCTTGACCAGACACGGAGTCAAAAAATTATCGCTGAAAAACGAGGTTGGTTGGTCACGTGTGGGTTAATTCGGCTTCTGTATTGGCAGAGCAAGTCTGATAATTTTTAGTAAACAAAAATATTCGCTGTAATACAGGGAATACCGTGAACATGGGCGATTCTGATTGGTTCTCGAAAACAAGAGTGGAATAGTCATTGATATTTTTGTTCATATCAAATATTTTTCATCATTGAAAGATTTATAAAAGAGATAAGAATGGCTACCTCTGTCACCTGACCTCACACCATCAGATTATTCATGGAGTCTCATGGAGACCAAGGTAGACACCAAGAAATCACTTTTCTCAACAACAGGGTGATAAACAAAAGACGAACAATTTTTCTTATTGAGCGAAACATTTTGAAACTTTCAGTGAGAATTAGATACTCTTTGAAAATAATCCCTTATAAATTAGTCATATCTCCGTTTAGCATCAATAACTTGTTGTCGGTCAATAACGACTCGAAAATTATAATCGTAAGACAGAGAATTCCTCATTACAGACTAAAAGCTACATGAGTACACCTACTTTTAGAGCACTTCGTGTCTATGCCATTCATTGTTGATTGCTATTTTTATGCCTGTGCTCATTTCGCGTGGAGGAAGTAAGTTCTGATCAATAATATGGGCAATGATTTCATAAACTTTGGCTACAATCAAGGCTGGTGGTGGGAAAAAATTAAAAAAATATAGGCAGGCATAGAGCGATATTTTTCTGAGCACATAGGTATTTCATCAAAGTTGGGTTTGCATTGAACGATAAACATCAAGAATCAAACTAGAGGTTTCTTCACAGTAGCATTATATTTTCCGAAGTGGTTTTCTTCATTCAAAACTTATTCATCGTCTAATCGAATATCCTCTCTGAATGTCAAGGAAAAAACCTATCTAATTGTCACGCTCTGAAGCATAGGCGCCGGATAAAACTGTGTGAAGGAAAAATAATTAGTACGTATATCTACTTACGAACATCCTTCAAAACCGCTAAAATCACCAATAACAAGTGAGCAAATGCTCAGCAAGACTTCCCTAAGTAAGTATTGTGAAATTGGTATAAAAGTTAGATTGAATAAGTAAAGAATAAATTTTTTGAATGACACCTCATTGGATTTTTTCGTATTTCCATAGAGAATTTAATTCTTGAAACAACAGGAGACATCGATATTTTCTTCTGGATGGGAAGAATGTGGTGCTATGTGAAATGAAAAAAATGGAATGAAGTCCGCACCATGGAAACAACGGAAGATATGACCACATAGAGCAATCGCATAGTCACCCAGTATGAAGTCCACGTGAATTGTTTTCAATATTCTCTGTTTCTAGCGTTTAAGCTCCTCTAATGCTCTTGGTGAAGTGCAAGATACCGCATTTAAAAAACGGTGCTCACTCTGCAACTATAGAAATGTCTTTTCTTATTAGATGGGATTGAATAATGAAAATATTCAGTGTATTTGGATCTGGGGAGAAAGTCCCTCCTGGCCAATGTATAAAGGCGCCTGTCTGAACATGCTTGTGCTCAATCACGCTGAGTGGCAAAAAACTCAAATCAACAGCTCCTCGATTTGGTGTGAGACAAATCATCAATAGGCACCTCTACATCCTCTCATATTATACCATGAAATTCCGAGACAAGATACGAAACAACGAAGGTTACGAACTCCAATTCCAATGACCTAGTCGTATAAAAACGCCAAAGACTTCTCTGGGCGTTTCAGTGGCAGAGTTGCGGTTCCTTTTGGCGAGTCAGTGAAATGCGTCATCGGATATTAGAAAAATTCATATTCTCGTTGGGGGTGTTAGTTTGTGTGACCGCCAATCCAATTATCATAAGATCAGGGGTGGTGAAGAGTCAGGGACAGAAGCAGGATGCCAATATTTATGATGCTTCACACCAGAAGGGTCGGTAAAAGGCTCACTTATTATTTTTTAGGATGAATACTAACATTTACATAATTTTTTTTTTTTATATAAAATATCTGATATATCGCTGAATCGAAACTTGATAAGAACGGTAAAGTACATAGTATATCATTGTTTATATTAATGAGCCCAGGTCACAAAAATTTGGGAGGATAGTATCTTCATCCAGAATTACAATCAGATGAAAAATCAAATCGAATCAGATATATCAAGCCTCAACGGAGCACCTTAGAGGGTTGTCTGCAGGGGCTAATGTCGTAATGTCGTATATCAATCCATAGCATTTCCAACTGGTAATTTGCGAATATTCGTTCAGAGATTTATGATATCTCCCCGCTTATCCTACTGGAAATTCGAAACCGAAACTTGAAATTTCCCTTAGTTTTGGGGTATTGAAATTCGATTTAATCTGATCGTCATTCATGGTTTTCTGTTGTTTTCGAGTATCCTAAAACTATTGTGTGTGCAGGCCAGTATCCGAGGAATATTGGATAATTTATTTTTCAATCACCTGGTGGGATGATAGATAGATAGGTATTATTCAGGTATTCATTTCAGTTCCACATAAATTATTCATTACAAGCAGTGCTTGTATTGTAATTGTCCTGGGATAATATTATAATCAAATAGAAGCCTCCATTTATATTATAATAAAAATTGTAATAATGATAAATATAATAATGATGGTATTAGTAATGGAAATGATAGTAAAAATAATAAAATGAAGATAATAGTATAGGAAGTATATTTGAATATATTGGAGTATACATTTACATTTGAGGAAGAGAGACATTATTCAAATAGCTGTTTGAATATATCATAATTCATATCAATATATTTTTTCAACTCTTTTTTCATTCTGTATTCATTTTTCGACGTTCTGAGATGTAGTGACAATTTATTATTCAATTTCGGTCCATAGTAGGATATGAATTTTTGTGTATAATTCTTGAGATACAATAAAATTGATATCGAAAGGTTGGCAGTATTTCTAGTATTCAATGCATGACTGTTATATATCATTGAAGAGTTCAGTGTCAAGATCAAACTATGATAAACAAACAATTTCCTCACATCGGATAGGTCTGTTTCATGATAAAGTGAAGTAGTTGGATATATGCGACTTTTTTTAAACATAATTTTTATCGAGGTATTTTGGATGACCTGAATATTGTTCAGGATGGTTTTACCAAGACTACCCCAGATTAAAATGCAGTATCTTATTGATACTGTGTAGGTTCGGAAGTTCTTGAAAATCTCATGTTCGTTTCCGTGGATCTCAAGGAAAATGCTGGTGATTTCTTTGGTACTTCTATTTTATTCGTATATGAGGCATATGAAAGAGGTGGTTATTTCAATTCTGATAAATTATATACTCGCAAAATTTATTGTTGAATGTTGTAAGGTAAACTCTGAGCAAAATTCGGGAGATAAAATATAACCTAACAAATAAATAACTCAATATTCCTTCCCGATAACCAACCTAATTCAACACTGCAAATAGTTGTGGGAATAGATAACAACAGAAAACTATTAATAATAGACTATTCCACCCGTTGAAACAAAATTTTCGTATTCATTAGTAATTTGAGGAGTTTTCCATAAGAATTTGTGTCCAGACGACAGAAAATACGTATACGTGATTGTAGTTCATCTGCGCTCCTCCGATCCTCAAATTCAAATATCATCAAATGCAAGGTCTTGTTTTTCATATGTCATATATATCATTTCATTCTGAAACGAATAATTATAGGTAGCATATTCATATCATAGATCATAAATCACGTAGTGTATACATATACTGCATGTGCAAAAATTGATGAATAATTATATGGAGTGATTCAAATATCTATGGCCTAGTGTATAATTATCCTGAATCGATAAGTCGCACTGTACAGAGTATAATTCAATTGATGGCTAAAAATATAAGAAACGGTTCCTAAGCTCATGCCCTGAACCTCTTAACTTTCGAGCTATAGGAAGTTGAAATTTTTAGGAAAAAGTCGTTTTCTTATCATTACTCCATAATGTTTTCGATATTCTCATGAAATTTGACATGCAACTACTGTAAGCACCAATAGGCAATTTTTGATGCGAGAGGTTTTTTCAATATCTCTACCAGTGGCGTTCGTATGGGATATATACTAGAGATTTTTGGAAAAAAATATTGTACGCCCTTGCTTTTCACGTAATATACTGTTTTCAAAATAAGGATAAAGATATAGATAAGATAATTTGGTTGAATGGTGAAACATTTGCGTAATTCAAGAACTCACAAATTAAATCCGTAACGTGATTTTAAGTTTTTGAGCTATTTTCATGAAACTGATTTTCCAGATTCTCGATTTTTTTCTGGCATTAATAAGTTCATTATGGCTTCATCGCTTTCTGTTTCCAAAGTTTCGCCATCAAAAACTGTCGTTCTGAATTCAACGATTCGCAATACACATTATATTTCTGATCCTTCCTGAACATCATCAAGAACATTAATATGCTCAGTGAGTGTGACGGAAAAAATGTTCATGTATGTGAGCTCATATAAAATAATCCAATATCTCTATTCATTTCTCCCATGAAACTGGTGAATCTGTAATGAAAATTATGGTTTTCCAGTTGGTGAAACTGTCCATTTTGACAATTACCACCTCGTATATTCTTGAGATTAGAAAATGCGTCATCCAAAAAAAATATGAGATGAAACGATGATATAAGGACAGATATTTTTTCGCAAACTGGACATCAATTGTTGTTGCTAAGAGATGCATCACTAATCGTGTGTGTATGGAATTGAACTCCGTTATTTCCAAATGTGGTGTTGAACAAGTGTATGAACAAAAGAAAGTATGATGGCATATATCTGATATGTGGTTGATAGAGAAAAAGATATTTCGATATGAAATTTCATTATCTTCATCACAAGATCTTCCATTTGACATGAGTCTTTTATTTGGTGATGATATTCTTCCTCTCTTCACAGGAATAGCCAACTTTGAGGGCGATGAAGGTTTCAACAAAGGTAACGAGAAACAGCACGTGAGTTCTGCGGATTCTGGAAGGTATGGTGAAGAGAACAATAAGAGGAAAGACCATCTAGACCAGAATAACTATGATAAAGGATCGTTTTACCAAAACGGAGGCGGCGACGTCACGGATTTCACAGACAAGAAAGCTCACAAAAAAGGGCATCACAAATCTGGGTTCCAAAACTCCTACCATAAGGACGAGCAAGGTAGCAATTCTAGCTATTTTGACGATGGGAACGACGAAGGAGATGAATATGTTTACAAAACCCATAAAGGTGGGTTTATGTTATGGGTTTTGAAATTGGAGACTCACAATGCTCAAAATGTACCGTTCGCAATTTCCGTTATACTGAGCAATCGAATGTAAAAATCATTCTACCAATTTTGAAAGCAAATGCTACAAAAACAAATTCAATTCAGTGATGGATATATAGGCGACAACGCCGATTTTTTGAAAGAAAAATGGGAATTGTTCTTTTTTACAACCCTCTCTATGGAATCTTATTTTTAAGTTCCATTACGAGGTTGAAAGTGGCACATTGCCCCACGATGATAAATTCATCAGCTTTGTTCGTAGGTTTGTAATATTTTCCGTTTGCATAAAAATCAAAAATTACAAAACTACATTCAGATTCAATTTTAACAAAAATTCTTGAAAGTAGCTCGTTTCCCCCACGAACATAAATTCATCAGCTTCGCATCTTCTTGTTCGTAGGTTTGCAATATTGTCCGTTTGCATAAAAATCGGAAATCACAAAACTACATTGAGATTCAATTCAAACAAAAATTCTTGAAAGTGGCACGTTTCCCCCACGAACATAAATTCATGCTCTGCATCTTCTTGTTCGTAGGTTTGCAATATTTTCCGTTTGCATAAAAATCGGAAATTACAAAAGTACATTGAGATTCAATTTCAACGAAAATCCTTCGATAATCAATAATGAAATAATAATAATGAAAAATTATTCGTTCTTCTGTGTTTTTGAAGTAGCCCAACTAAACATTGTACAATAAAAATATAATAAGATAAAATTATAATAAGACATATGAAAACACCATATTTCTTTTTTATTATTCGTAGGTTTTTGTGGAGGCGTTATAAACAATCTTACTTCATACTGGAATAAAATTTGCAGTGAACCTGACATTCAGGAGAAAAAGTGTAACTTTCTTTTCTAGATGAACAAATATCTATTTCATTCCATAACAATTTCATTGGTCGGCAAAATTGACCTTTCTGAATCAGAAATCTACTGAGATGAGAGCTACATCATTCATACTAGGAGGTTACTTTTTCAGATCAATAATGCCATAGAATTACAAGTAAAAATTGAGCTGATGCTAGTAATTACAGAAAATTCGTTTGAACTAGGATCCCAAATCAAACATGATTGAATGTAGTATTGCACTGATCTCATTTGTATTGCCTGTGAGATTATCTGTAATTATCATCATTTCTATATTTCAGGATCATATGGAGATGCAGAAAAAGACAACAGAAGAGGCAGCCACAGCGATATATCTCACCACTCCAACGAACAAGGTAAACGGGGCCAGTACGACAAAGCTGGCGAATACGAAAATGATTTCGCTAACCGCAAGATGTACAACAGGAACAGATACAATAACGACAGAGAAGACGCTAACAGAAGAAATGCAGCGAACGCATACGGTTCAGGAGGCAGATACAATGAAGAGAAATACGTAGAAAGGCGGCCTTATTATAACACGCCTTACGAAGATCCCTATCTTCACAGTTACAATCGGTATAGTGGGGGATATCCAAAAAAACAAATAACTATCTATGAAGATCCTAGGTACGAAGATAGGCTGCCTCATGAGAGTACATATAATAGGTATGGTGATTATGTGGAGCTCGACGTGAGACCACCAATCAGAGATATCTACCGCGACAGAAGACCGTCGTATGACTATTACTAATCACTGGTATATATAATTATGACATAACAATAAAAGTGTGTGAAAATACACAGTAATTCTTGACAAAGTCAAATTCAACCGCGAATACTATCACCCCTATCATCACATGGTGTTACTCAAGATCTTAACTTGATAAATCTCATTGGCGTGGCGTGTGGCTGTCACAGGTATACCCTCGATTGGGAGGAAATCTATCAGCATCTTCCTTTGCTATATATGTACGCTGTACATGTATTGGTTAATATGGGGATAGATTTCATGCTTATCGATAATAAATACTTTCCTGTTACAAGAAATAATGAATGAGGATCATGGGTCTTCATAAACACTGTCAAATCTCAGTTTATGACGTATTTTCTTCATATATCCAGATATTGTCTGCTAAATGGAATCTTATAGTCTGGAGCCCTGTTTCGCATGGAGCTGTCCATTTTATGGAAGCATCATGTAATACTAAAAGGAATAGGTCATACTGGTCATCGAGGAAAATAATTTACGTACGTGCATGCATACGTTATGGAAACATACATACTTCAAAAGTGCCCTTGTCATCAAAGATCATGACGAGAACTAACTTGGACCCACTATGCAGAGGATACTTTTCAACATTTTGATAGACCCTTTCAGTCAGTAAATGTAGTTATCATTTGACAATAACATGAGGTCGCACTCCTTGAATAGTGCTGAAAACTACACTTATTTATCTGTCAACACTCATCACAAGCATACGCAGTTGAGTTCAGCCGTTGTGTTATTTCGTGCGTTATTCGCATGAAATATATTCTGCCTACCTTCCCTTTGCAATTCCAATTAAAACGTACATCAGTGATGTTTGAACCATCATTCTTTCAACTCCAAGAATAAATATTCAATTGTCAATTCAAGTGAATAAATTTTCAATTCTTACAGAAAATTTTAGGCAAACTTATTCTATTTTCATAATATAATTTACTGACCCAATGTGTTGAAAGAGATCTCAGAGTATATATATTTATTGTATTATAAGCGTATATTTGGAGAATATTTATAAATTTGAGATGACCATTATTCAAAAAGTTTCAGTGACCGTAATCTCATGAATCAAATCCAGATGAACGTTTCCAGAGTATAGTTTCCCTATCGTACCCCTCGGGTCTTAGAATCAATTTTTTACTATTTGTTCTTCCACAAACAGATTTTCTTCGTACCAATGTGATGCAGTTTTCACACGCTTTTCATTAGTTAAGTATTATCAACGAACTCGCGAGTTAAATTGTTCTATTGGGGTGGCTACGACTTTGGGGGCTGAAGTGCATTGGTCATTTCGTGAGTCAATCTAGGCTCCCCTCAATTTATAGGAAAATTTCTAAGGAACATTTGATATTATATCATGTGGTTCATGAGATACAGTCACTGAAATTTTTCGAATTGTCACCCTCATAGACCTATCTGTAGGTCCATGGTCACCCCATATACATATGTATGTATAATAGTTTCAGATTTGGTCTCTCGATAATTCATTAATTACTCTCTATACTTTCCAAAATGACTTTATAATGATCATTCAAACGAAATTGAAAATAATTTCATAGAGGATGAAAAGGAATGAAGACATCATGTCGATTCTCGCAGAATATTTTTAGAAAAATAATTATCTTAGTAATGAAAATTGTTCATCATAAGAATAAGTTTGAAAAAAATATCAGATAAATTTTTCTCATTGTGGAATATTTTGGATAATGGATTGTGAAATATGTCGGATATTGGATGATTACATTCATATCAATTCTCTTTGATAAGGGATCAGGATGAAAGAGTTTGTCAATTCTCGCAGGATGTTTTATAAAATACCTCCAAACGTAGAAATAAAACTTTATTGAAGAAAGATCTCGAAATACACAAATTTCACATTAAGCTCATTCTTTTTTATTATTAAAAATACATGAAAAAATCAGTTCTGGAATACACATCAGAAAATATCTCCTCAATGGCATAAGGCATTACGCCTTTCAAAATACAGTGAGACAACACACAGATTACACTCAATACATTACAATGCTATTGAAGAATATATGCACTTCAAGCAGAATAAATAGGGGATTGTTTCACAACTGAGCACAATGAATGAAGGTTTATAAATGTTTTCCATCTCGAAAATAGCGATTGAATAACATGACTGCTCAGTTCTCCTATTTATACGCTAGTATAGTTATAAAAAATTTGTAGCGAAAAGCTATATTGTATAGTGCTATAGAACTTTCTAGTCCTCACACCATCTTCGGTGTTTCTTACTAATAGCACAAAATAAAACTAGCACTATGATGAGATAATAATGTCCATATCATAGATGTTAATTTCTGACAGCTCCATTACGATCTCTGACTATCACCAACTTCAATAACAGTTTGGTATCCAACCAGGATCAAATTGAATGCACATCAATCATGCATTTGAATCAGATCGAGTGTGTAGAAACTACTTCCTAATAATATTTAGTATAAGTACCACATCAATTTTGTTCATTTCATATTACTATGTTGGCAATAAATGATTATGGTCCCCACGAAAAGCATATGACATGAACCAACAACTTTCAAAAGTGAAAGAAATCAAATTTCAAACATTCGGGTGAAGATACCTTATTTTTACGCGAGATTCAATCACTCAAATGAATATCAGAACTTGAGCAATAATAAATTATTTCAATAACTATTCATATTTGTAAAAATCACAATTTTCAATAAATCAGTCAAAAATAACTTTGGTGTCTTCTTCCTTTTTGGAACTGAGATAAAATATAATAAGAAGCTGCTAAAATGTTTTCAGTCTCAAGAATTACAAAATCAAAGTAACGAACTTGTTGAATGCATAAATAAATCAGTAAACATACTTAAAACTAAAGGTGAACTCAATTCAAAACACAAAGAAAAATGAAAGCTAAGACTTATTCACTGTCTTATACCAATAATGTACCTCAGTTTGTGCATTATTACGTCATTAATGAAAATGATGATTTCCAATAGTGTGTCCATGTATTGAAAAAATATAAATGTATTTCTAATATATGACCTTTGATTGTATATTTTTTACTCAATATGTTATATGTAACATGTTTGAACGATCATGAACACTCTACTGGTTAATTAAATTATTTTGTTCGATTATTATCGACGATATGTGAAATCTCAAAATTGTAGTCTCCAAAAAAATTACTGATTCGATGTTACTTGTGGACAAGACCCTAATATAGAAAAAGACTACACAGTGAAAAATTCACACATTCAATCGTGCACAATTTTTTACTCAACATGATTATAGATCCTGTCACGTACACCTAGATATCAGTGAATAAATCGAAGCTCCTAGTAATATGACTAATCATCCTACTACCTACCTAATTGAGTATTAAAATGTAGAGAATGTCTCTTCAACCGTGAATTCATCTGCGAATATTTTTCCAATATCTGATATATTGAAATTTGTGCCGAAACGGCACATATAGCATAAAGCTGTAAAATTAGGAAATGATCATATAGGAAATTTGTTCATGGCGTGATGTCTCAAGAGCCTGGAGAGTTTATTCACTTCCCTAAACAAATATGTACTATATGATTTCATTTTCAAACATTTTCAATACCAGTATATGAGTATGCTGAATAGAGGGATTCCAATTACGAATCATATTCGCAAATATCAGGTATGCAGACTATTTTTATCCCACTGAAATATGGGCACAGCAAACATAAAATCATTCATATTGCAGTTTTTTTTTTTGCTCTTGTAAAAACTTGATATACGACATACTACAGTGTACAGAGTATCCCATTATCAGCCAGCCAAACTTCACTGGCGGCTTCTACGCTATCAAATGGCATTTTCTGAATATTGTCATTCACTAGCATTTCAAACAGGCTGGTTCAAGGTTGTAAATTGCTAGTTTTGGATTGGAATTTCTCCATGCTCTGGTCTCATATTAATAATACTTACAGGTGTTCATTATGATATCTAATATCATAAATATTCTCGAATAAACAGTTTAAAATTATGTCAACGCGAATTGTTGCATTATAATAGTCATCTGAGAATGTGTATGTCAATGAAAATTCATTCCAAATATGCGAAAAATTCATTCCGACAATATTTCAACATACCAGATAGAATATGCTAGATGGTTAGTAATAACACTGAGTTAGCATTGGAATTCATGATGGAACCTATTTTCGATTATATACATTATATATACGATTATATAATGAAAGAAAAAATCATAATAATTATTTTACAGTATATTCGTAGTGACAACAGTTATTTGATTCGCCTCAAAATGTCAATGCACTTGGAATTCAACTTTCACGCACATAAAGAAGAAATTCTCTATTTGTCAGTGACGCTTTATCTTGAAAAAAAATGGAAGTCATATATTTTCAATAAATAACAAAATTTCTACTCATTTTACTGTTTTGAAAGTTTCGGGAACAAATGTGCTCCTGTTTTCAGCACAAGGTAACAACAATATTTTCATATGTATTTTTTTCGCTGGTCACTTTGACACTAAACAGTGAAAAGTTAAGTTATTTTTTTCGCCGGTCGCTTTGACACTTAACAATGGCAAGTTGAGTTTAGTTTCAAAGCGACAAGCAAAAATATTACGGAGGAAAATATTACCTTATGCTGAAAACGGAAGCAGATTCGTTCCTGAAACGTCCACAACGATAAGATGAGTAGAAATTCTGATATTTATTAAATATATTTGTCGGCCAAGTTTTTTCAAAACAAGGGCACTGACAAACAGAGAATTCCTCTTTATATCGTATTATATGCATTATATTGTGAAATAAATATTATAATTTCTACTTTTATTATCTTTTTAGAAAAGAGGAGGAAATCTCACAAGAGCTGAAAAATGATTATGAATATAGTGTACACCAGATTAGTTTAATAATCAAGAGTGCCTTCAAATTGAATACGAACCTTATTTGATACACTACTCAATCAGCTATCAGAATATTTTTTTTTTTTCGCCACTGTATGAGCATAAAAAGTTTGGCACTTCTGAAAATTTTCAGTCTTATGGTGTAGAATATATTCGGAAAATACCATATTCAGAAAATTTTCTCCAACGGCTCTCGAAAGCTATCAACCATGGTACCACAAACTTTTTTCTTGTATCTTATTTTTCTCTCATCATAATAGCTGTTGGTGAAGTTTGACAGGTAAGTATTAGACACTCAGTCAATGTTGATATAAGAATTATTGCAGGTCAAGACCATGTAATTCAAAGAGTACAAATTAGAATTTCCAGATCACCAGAACATTCTCTGAATTTATTGATCGCATTCTGCAGTCTATCATGTCTCATGATATAAGCACAGGCCTAGGAAAAATATCGATATCAACATGTTTATCTTTATCTTTAGGACTGCAGTCATATATTTAGACCTGTTCAAATGACTTCTCTCCGTTACAAGCATGGTGTAAATATACTGGTGTTCCAACTCCCTATCCTTAGTCACTAGAATGAATTGTAGACTTCTGCCTACATGATTATATCTAATTTTAATACTTTACTAAGGCTTCCCAAGATCGATACTAGATAGCGTCACTTCTGTTGATATCGATGGTTATCTTGGAAACTCTGGAAACCACAATTTGAATTGAATGCAAAAATTGAACCGTCATCTAACCATTTCTCTCAAATATCCATTATCATCGGTGAAGCGAATTTCGCCATCTAATCTCAAGCAGCGAGACCTTGTTGTTTCAGAGGCCTAGATGATTTGGAAAGAAACAATTGAAGAGTTGTTTCACCATCCTATTCCACCTTGGTAACAACCGAGCTTTCGAAATGGCTATTTTATTTTTCATGCTATCGAAGTAACATCAATTTCATAATGATATATTCATTTTCTTTGGAAATTTCAAACATAAAAGGCCGATGTTGACAACATGAACACGAACAAACATATTTCCAAAAGTCTGGTGATAACGAAGAAAATTAAAGATCCTGATTGTCGTCTCCGTTAGGTTTGAGCTTTGTTCAAATATAAACATCAATATTTTCAGAATCTGATTCTAATATTCGGTATGTCGACTATTATCTATCGATCAAACATATCGATATATTCTTAGCTTACAATCGACTTCTGCAGACGAATTACATCGATGACTTACGGACAACCAATAGTTGAATTCGAATATCGCCCAAGCCTGCAAAGTAGATATTTCGATATTTTCCCTTTCCATGGAAAACGTATTTTCAAAACCAGGTGTGATACAGATGTATAATTCATGTTTCATACGGTGAACCAGATCTATTTTCTGAACTTAAATCACATAATAAAGAAATATAATATGTATCATTTGATATAATGGGTACTCATGACCGACCTTCGACAGGAATATTGAAAATATGAAAATTGTATAATCGGCAATGCATAATTTTGTTCAATCATATCATTTCTTCAATAGACTACATAATGTTACAAAGAGATGGAAGAAAAACAACTAATTTCAGAGATCATAAATAATGAAACCTCACCTTACAACAGATTAAATATAACTCCACAGAAGTCATGAATTTTCATTTTCACATATACGCGTGAAACCAATACACCAAGGTCTATATTTTTAGATGCTACTGTTTGTTTTTTTTTCATGGAAATCAGTCACAGCTGCATATATTCATTTTTTCAAAACGTTCATGAATACCTTGCATCTCCGTAAGTGAAATTGATTACAGAAAATTAAATTTTCTCACAATTCGCATCCATTTTGTACACTTCACTATGGTGCTCATTTCATTGACCTCAACATAACAATAAAATTCTTCTCGATTTTCAGATTTCAAGGAGTGTACGGACGAAAATGAAAAAAATAAGAAAATGTTTCTTCATGAAGTCTCAATGTATCCAAATTGCATTTCTATCAAAAAAAAATCTAGAAATTAGGCAGCATCTCAAATATAGGCCGTCTTATATTGGTCTAATTTCACAAGATCTATGTGGTTCTCCTCGAAGTTGACAAAATATCATAAATGACATCAAAATGCGCCGGATAATCGATTGATTCCTTCAGAAAATAAAGAACGTTGAGAAAGTCCACTTAGTATGCCGAATATTGTAGTTACTAAATTTAAGAGCTAAACGTACAAGTGCATAAACATGCCAGTCTTCAATGTTTCATTGAATCGAATGTGAAAGGTTTTCATATGTGCCTCCCTATAGCACAACCACATATTAAATTACCTTAAAATTAATCGAGCGCAGCATACAATGGTACCATATTCTTCAGTATCCAAAACGTGCAATGCGAATATGTAGAATTTGGAACGACACTCGGTCCTACCAAAAGTACCTTCTGGCCAATCATTTCCTTATCGATAACTCCACGAAGAACAAAATCATAAAACAAAGTCTGGAACGAAGAAACATACTGACCTTCTTCAGTGCCAGAAGCTCTGTAATAACCCAAAATGACGTCTATATCTGAATCTATATCAGCATAACCCATTGCCGACCTCGACTGTGTTACGACATAAAAGGGTACTCTGGACATCTGATTAGACAGCGAAAACAAAGGACAAACTATCCTGATATCGGATATCAGAGAAGTCAGACCTTTGTAAGTAGACGGATACATTTTAGGGACGAGTCCAGAGAGGTTTCTGTTGGACAATAGAGACCGAGAGATGTGTTCGTTGACGAAAGATTCGGTCCATTGCGTGTGCTTCATGAGGAGTTTTTCTGTAGCGCCTGATTGGGCTGTGGTTCCAAGAACTAATGGTACAGATAGTCCATCTTCCCTGCCCCACACGTCCTCAGGATATTCTCGAAGAATTCGACCATCCAGAACCTAGATTTGGTGAAATAAATACGGTGAGCAAATGTGATCCTAACCAAATTTAGTGAAATATCCTAAAATTTTCTCGCACTTTTGCGTGTTTTCGTGTTTTCTACTTTTGCATATGTATAACAAAATATTTTGGTGACTGAATGTTTTCAATTGCAATAGTAGTGTATAATAACATTTACATGCCTCAAAATGGTTTTTAATTTTTACACAGAAAGTATGCGTCGTACGATAAAATGTCAACAGACGATTTTTCTTCACAATTGAACAAGGAATGGAAAACAATGTTCCATTTTTAAATAATCCTGTGCCGTCCTATGTTTTTCATTGAAAATAGACAGTGACGTGCCAATACGCGAGCCGCTGGTGAGAATGAGAAATCGTTGTGTATTGCAAAGTATGGGTGTCTCATATCTATTAACACGCCTAATATTTCATCACAATATCTCGAGTCGTTTTCAGAATATCCTGTTTTTACTGTTATATTTGATTAAACACTCTGTGAATCGGTAACGAAGCGTATGCGGACTTACGTTTATAGGAACTTCTTCTCATAAAATGGCCTGGGCAATCACTCCCTCCAATATTGTCGTGTCTTTTTTGAACACCCTTTATATTTCACATTTTCAAGTTTTGGTATTCTCAGTTGGCCATGATACAAAACAAGCATGAGTAAAATAATTCAGTGTTGAGGCCTTCCATCTACCACAAATGATACCTTTATTTCTATATTATTAGGCTGAATAGAACGAGGATATAAAATTGAGAGATTCCTATTTAAAAAAGTAATGTTCTGCTGAATGTAGGTCCTCTGCTGGGAAGATATAAATTCACAATAAGAAATAATCGTTCAAATGCAGGAATAGTTATAATTATTTTTTGGTCTACATCACCTTGAAATCATCATCATCTTGAAATGGTTAGGCTTGAGGACATTATGGATGGAATATGGTCAGAAGGTTTTGACAAGATGAAACCCACTTCTAGTGGAACTGGATGTATCAGATTTTTGAAAATATTTCAGGGTCTTTCAATGTTGTGAAGTTGAGAAGAGAAGTGGAGTTGAAAAAACAAAAAGTTATTTATCAACTGCATGAACGATATTCAAGCGACATTCTCATTATTAACATTTAATATGGATTCTTTGTTCAGACCAAATCCTACATCAAACCCTATATATAAAAATCGAGCCGTTTCAAGGCATATATTCATGATAGAAATGATTTGATCATATAATTTGAATACTGTGTACTCAGTTCCAATATTTTCAACTCAGTTTTTTTTCTCTCGGTAACAAGAAACAGAAAATCTATAATGTTCGAGTACCACCGTGGTCAGCCAGCCAGCTAAGGAATTTTGGGAGGGAAGGAAGGTATTGAAATTTAAAGTTTGTAGGTCGATAGCATCAGGAAAGACTCCACTAGGCAAAGAATTCAACAATTTTTGCCGTTCTATTGATGAATGATGCTTGTTAAAATCAAACTGTATCTGAAAAAAACATACTATTTTTTTGCAACTCCCTTTGAATACTCACTAGAGGTAAGCAAAATTGTTCCTACTCTATAGCAAGCAAACATTGCTTAAAAAAAATCAGAAAGAAAATTGATGATCATGCTCATTGCTTCTCCTTTGTTGAATGAAATCAATAATTCTTCTGAAAATTAATGAATAATAAATGTTCCTACAAGCTTCAGATTTTTGGTTTCTCTTGTTCTGAGGTCAGCGCTTGGATTTGAGATTAGTTATGCTCTGTACATGCTATTTCATATGGTTATCTAAGGAATTGAGCCTGAATGTCACAGTGCTTTGGATTCTACTTGCCTAATCTGGAGACCCCGTCAACTCAACTCATAAGAGCCCTTCAAGGGCATCTGAGGATACTTTGGTAACCAAGGTGATGAGTAAAATAAATGAATGAATAAATAGATAACGAAAGTTTCTGAGCAAAGTGCAAAGGTGACTCCCTAAAATCTCGGACTACGACCGCGCCTGGTCTTGTCAGTGAACTTACCAGCCACTGATGCCTGCTCTCCGGTTTCTCATCCTCGGTTGGCAGATCCGGTTGAGATTTCCTCCAGGTATCCTCGACGGCGGTCACCAATTTTTCGCTATCCAAACCCCTCAAACATGCTGCATCTTCACACTGCAACGTTTCCATAAAGCTCTGGTTGTCTGTCTCGGCTTCACTAACGGTCTTCTTGGGATACATAGCACCTCCTGAAGAAGCCCAAGCTCTAGCAAAGTATTTCTTCGCGTCCTTCAATGTTGTTAGAGCAGTAACCAAGGTGGCACCGGCTTTGTGTCCAAATAATGTGACAGATTTCTTGTCGCCTCCGAAGTGTTCGATGTTCAATTGAATCCATCTGAGGGCAGCCAGAATGTCGGAGAGGCCGTAATTGCCAGAAGTTTTGGGATAATCGGACTCTGACAAAGCTTGGAGCGCTAAGAAGCCCAAAGCTCCAAGTCTGAAGTTGGGTGTCACAAAGATCACGTCCTTTGCTCTAGATACTTTTGCAGAGCCTACCATCTTTCCCGGGGAACCACCCATCAGACTATCGGCTCCGATCAGTACTACCACAGGTACCGGATTGTCGTAGGTAACCGAAGGGGTTATGACGTCCAAGGTGAGACAGTCCTCTTGGCCTATCACGGAGCCATTGCTAAGTATCTGAAGGCATGCTGGGGTCGCATTGTGGGCAAGTAAGGTGCCGTTCCAACAATATTGCAGATTATTGAGTTGTTGGGCATATTTGAAACGCAAACCGCCGATCGGAGGTCTGGCGTAGGGTATGCCTTTGAATACATATGCGCCATCTTCCATTATGCTAAAAATATCAAGATCATTCTAGAGATTGGAAGGTGACTCAATTGTAAAATGAACTAATATATTTAATATCAGACAAATATGATTATTCAAAAACAACATCAAAATTCCTACAATGAATAGTGGTTGATTTTCAGAGAGCATGTGTGCATGTGCGAACAAGAGTTGACCAGAAAATTCTCACCCTTCAACTTGTCCGCATCCAGTATGAGTAGTGATGAATTTTCCATCTCTGAGAGGTCGAAATTTTTCTGCACTTTTACCAGTGACTGTCATCAAGATGATTATTATAATAACTGTTATGACAAGTAGTAGTGCGATGCCTGAAATATATAATAAATGATTAGCTGAAATAAAAATGTTCCCTATCACTTCAATAATAATTTACCAATTGCTAATTTGTAATCTCTCATTCTCACGGTGAGCGGAAGTGCTTTAGACGGATCTTGATTCTCTACATCAGTTTTATCGTCCAGGGCGACGTTTTTCATATTTTTTCCATCATTACTCTTTTCGTCTGTGCTCTTGTCATCCAAGGTTTCCATCGAGGCCAAGCCAGCCTGTGCCTGGTTTTCCAATTTGTCATCCTTTTTCTTCTTGGGAAAAACAGACACTAAAGGTAACCGAATCGTGTTCAGAAATTTTTTTTTCTCTTTTTGCTCTGAAGTTTTGTCCTCTGAAATCAATATTTCATCAAATCAGTGCCATACAATATTATTGATTAAAATGAATAATTCATAACTTTTGAAAATGCATTGAAAATATCAGCTTCCAGGGTCTACTCAACATTAAATGAATAATATGCATTCAAACTACAGAATGAAATGAATACTTTGTTGGCCTCACCATCGTCTTCTACTTTAGATTTTCTAAAAGGATTTGGCAATCTGATTGTTGTCTGTGAAATACAACTTTCATTATTTTCGGTACTTTTCTGAATCAAATCTACTTCGTCGACTTCAGCAGAATCATCCTCCTGGAAAGTGAGTAGATAATATGTAGAATAAGTATCCTATTTAGTAACTAAGCCTATGCCATCACCAGTCGACTCCTTGAGGGCATTACAGTTTTGATATTTGGACATCTCAAGTATAAAAAAATCTCATAATAAACAAAAAGGTATGGCTTTCTATCCATGGATTTTTCTATCAAATATGTAGAATTTATAACTCCATACCTCAAATGATAAAAGTTAGAAGTATGTGAAATTTCAAGAACAGATTTCAACGGTTTTCAAAAATTTTCATTTCATCAACAATATATAAAATAGATCAAGGAAAATTCATTTTCTAAATTACTTTTTGATTCTCATCCCATTGATATCTACCAACTTTCTAGGTATCATTCACATATATATGAATTATCAAAATGAAACAAGCACTATGACATCAAGGTAAACAGACAAATCCTATCACCACCTAAATTGATACCTGCCTTTCATTCCAAATGTTTTTTTCTTGATTATTCACCTGTATTACCAAAATATTTATATATTCAGTTTTGTGAGTAATACAGATGGTGATTATTATCAACATTATATTATATTCAACCACAACATTTCACCAAACTTACCAGAAATAAATATACCCAGTGATGACATCCATACCATTAACAAAATAATATATAGGGGTGTAGACATAGATCACAAATTGAATTTCAAGAACATGATGACAACATAAAGATTATCAACAGGAGTGCCACTCAATGCTGCCCTATTCTGGAATACTGTCATCCAATATACCATACTGCAAAGAATCTCATCATCAAGACACTCCAAATAGCAGAGACCACTGCCTTGAGGACTGTAACACAAATTAGGCACACCAGAAAACCTCTGCATAATCTACCCATTGACCTACTATATAAAACAACACAAATTGTCCACATATTTCAATACATACACCACCTTTCTGAAAAGTTTTCTTTTACAGAACACAACCTGAAGATCCAAAACCTATTCTGTTCACACAGGAATCAGGAATGGAGACCCCAATAGAAAATTCCCGCTCATCACCATCTGGGAACACATGCGAAACTTTGATGGATAATGAAACTACATTTGATATCAATTTTTTCTTCAATATTCATTTTGATACAATGCATCTTGTTAGTATTGATGCAAGTAATCATATGATTCATTGAAACACCCTGAAGGACCTTGGTCAATGGCCTATTGGGTGATCAAATACAGTACACTTCTTGTTATCATTGTAACTATTTGAGAATCTGTTTCAGAACAACTAGTTCTGAGAGTCAAAATATCAGATTCTCATTTGAACTATGCTCATTCCATATGAAAGCAGGTGAATCCACCTTCATCAAAGATGATAAAGAGAATTAATTCAACTCAATTGATGGTGTTTTTCATTCTTTTTTTTCACTTCTTTCCTGGATTATCTGGGAAATTCAGGTCCCTGAGGATACAATATGTAAGTACCAAAAAAACTTCAACAAAAAATCATGACATGATGAGTGCAAGATCATCAAAAATTAATTCAGGTTTTAGTGAAGAATAAAATCTTATATGCACCAAAGGTATTCCTTGGGCCAGAGGCACTCTGGCTGGATCAGTATAAATATTGAGAGACAATTCTTGAAAACCATAATGTTCAATGAAATTCAACTCAAAAACAAAAATTCTTATAGGTCAATTGAAACCAATGAACTCACTTTGCATCTTTCTTTAGATTTGCTTCTTGTAAAAAATCCTGGCATTTGAATTCCACCAATTGGAATTTTCTTTGGTTTCACTTCCATTCCCTCTTTCATATCTGTAGTTACCTTCTTTTCTTCAGATTTTCCTTCAATAATATCTTTGTTGTGAGCATTATTTTCCGCATTCAACATCTTTTCTCGTTCCTCCATTTCAATATCTTTCTTGTCCTCACTTTTTTGATTTCTATCTTCTTTTTTCTCGCTCATTATCTGAGAAATAACATTGATATCACAATCATTTTCATTTCCCCAGAATTACAACAAAATTGGAATGCCGTTATTGATTTCCCACATCTCAACTCGCGCATTCTCCATTAGAAAATATACATAATATCATTATAGAATACGCAGGAAATACGTAGAAAAGTTATTGCCTTAGTTGTTCAATAGTTCGCCATTACCTTAAGATCTTAAGATCTGAATAATGAAAGTCTGATACAAGAATCTCAGCCAAGACTATACAACCCAAATCTTAAAACATCAAAGATCCCACCAAAACCAAACAACAAACCCAAGCAAAATCCATTACAGTCACAGAATCGCTTGACAGAATCCAACCAAACAATACATCTCAACAAAGCCCAATTCAGTGACAAATGACAAGTGACTCTCCAAGAATCGTAACAACGATGTAGGGAAAACTGGTGCAAAACCAAAGAGGAGACTCTTCTGTGGCAAAACTTATCATCCTGCTCGTCAATTGTCTATGACGTCAGCATATGTGCTGTGCACTGAACTTGAGGTGGTTTGTGCCATCTGGTGTCATGTCAGCATTATTTTCATGTCTGTAATTTGAACTGAAAATGAAATTGAAAATCATATTCGATAACTGCGAGTAATGGGAATTCGATCGACTGATGACTGCCTTGTGTTTCAACGAACTGGCTAACTTGTGGAGTGGTTGATTTACGTTTATTTTGATGTTTTACTGTGATTTTTATCACTGTTTTATCAGGTATCTGAATTCTTCTGAGCCTTTCATTATTAGTCGTGCCGTACTTATATAGGTTGGTGTTTTGTTGTTTTTTCCACCGTTGGACTCATTTTTCGAAGGCTTGTTCGTGTGTTGAATTATCATTCATCTTGTTCTCTTTGTGAGTTTATTAAAAATATGTTCCCCAATAAATATATCGATCCAATCTTCTGATCCACGCTTCACGTTTATTGATGTCCTCACCTGACCGAATACATTCAAATATATTTGAATATAGATGACGAATTGAGTCATCATATTCACTGGTGCTACCCATAGAAACTTATATAAATATTTTCCTATATGACACGCTACACGAGGATATTCAAGCACATATTGAGGTTTACTCATCTATATATGTTTAGAGCATACTCTTCTGTATATATGTATATCTGTATCACACCATCAGTTCATAGAAATATATATAGGAATAGTTATTTGTGGAATAGTGATATTCATGCTCATGACACAAGATATAAATCAGACTCCTCTATACCCTACCGCAGTGTGGAAAAATCTATGAAAAATCACATGTAGTAATGAGAATCAAACTTCATAACAGGTTTCCTCAATATATCTTGAAGGTATTGCCTTGATACATGAATTTAAAATGAAAACAAAGAAGTATCCTATTTACATGTGTCCATATTCGGTTGAAGAATATTATGAATACACGTTGAATCATGGTCTAAACTGCAACATACACTTTGTCATATTTTAATTGTTTTTAATATTTTTTTATATACGTGTATATGTGTTTTTGTATATCTACGTCCCTATACGTCTATCTATATCTATCTATAGTCAGCGCATGTACATATGTATACGCTGGTATAGTTCACGGTTCATAGATCTTTTAACCGTGTGTATAGTCTATGCAGGGTTTATAATGAGCGTACATCAAAATTATTACATTACGTGGTAACGTGGTATGGATCCAGCACAATTTCAGCAAAAGATCCACGCCACCATACGATTGTATTACAATTAACAACATGAGGCTTGGATTTTTTCGAGATATAGTAAAAACATCTCGCATTCATCCTCAAATTGTTCCGATAGTAATTCGGATCTCCCAATATTGTCTTATTTACTACCATAAGTAGGAGTCCGCTGCTTTGACCGCATATTCCTTTTTTTTTTTCATTATTCTCCGTACAACGAACACAGCACCATATATCGTATAGTGAAATTGAATATTTGTTACCTTGATATCCATAAAAATTTATTTGAAACTAATCAAAATTCTTTCAACTCGCAAATCACAGAAGTTGAATATTAAGCTGTCATTATCATTTCCCTTAGATCCCTCACCTAAGTTATTTCCCTACAGAGATTAATAAAAGAAGGTTCCCTTCGTTGTCATTATTGTCGTTGACGACTTTTGGTCGGTCGGTTTCACGGTCTGTCGAAGAACCAGAAGTTGATAACACACTCAAGAGTTGTGGGCCAGGCTTCAGGCAAAGAGTATTAACCATATATGTATTAACCATAGACTTATTATCCTGATATCCTCAGGATAATAAGTCTATGGTATTAACTACGAATATTGATAATAAGGACAGCCTATCTGATGTCAAAATAAAAGAGTGCAATTGGCTAGGATTTATTTATGCGCATGCGTCAAAATGAAAGTGGAATATGACAGACTCTTAGTGTTGTTTCACTCTTACGCCTGTCGTTGCTACTCAAATTGGGAATGATCGTGCGTCGTGTCTTATACCTAATACTTTTTTTGCAGCGCAATTATTCAAACAACCAGATTCTCTGAACTGTCGTCTTGTCTATGTTTGAATATTTTTATTACTCGTAATTCTTTTTTTCAGTGTTTGTGTTTAGACGTTAGTTCATAGTTGTTGTTGTAGTTATAGTTTAAGTTTGTAACTGTTCACAAAATGTCCGCAAAAAACGTACAAATTTGTTTTCTCTGCGACTCCATGAGCTCCAATTCATATCATCGGTGAGAAATTTATCACATTTTTATGCTTCCATGATGAATGTTCATTTACATCATTTCAATACTGAGGATATCTTATATTTCTACTGAGATTTCCACCATTTTTTGAATATCGATTGCTCCATTCTATTCAATCTGAGAAAAACGTACCTGTATAACCAGATCACTCTCTATCAAAGCTAAGTTCATGGTTTGTTGTCTATCATCGATATATATACATATTCAAATATATATTTTCCAAATAACATGATTATTAACAGAGAAAATCTTAGATGAGGATGATCTAAGGAGAAAATAGATAAGTAGTACAAACATAACCTTTAAACTGAAGAGATTGACACATTACACATGAAGTTTCAAAATGTGAACTTTGCGCATGCGCCCTCGATCATCGTTGCCAATTAGACAAGGAAAGACGTATATAATGAAGCATAACTTTTCTAACATTGCTCTTAAGGCGTTTGGTCAATATTGTAATACATGTATGTACATATTGTAATACATATATGTATTGTAATACATATATGGTATTAACCTTATAATATATGTTCGAAAGATCATGAAAACACAGCATGAGGATATGTAACCATCTCAGCGCAACCATAGAGGCGAGACCATAGAATAATTGACTCTTTGGCGCGACACTATTTAACATTCGCCAACATTAGGAATGTAAAGTAACTGAAAATAGCATGAATTTTCTTCAATTTCATAAAAAATTATAACGATTGCTCTCAAATAGTCGGCATATATAATTTATTGCATGTTGCATAATCTTGTCAAACATTTCTTGAATTTCTAGAAAAAAGAGTTGAAAAGTATTACACGAATAAAAGGTGAAGGTTGGCAACTTGCAGTATTTGCACCGAACTCCCCTAATCCCTAATAAAGATCGAAGCATGGCGTCGATTTTAAGATCCTCAAAATTTGTGAGATATATAGCTGGATTTGCAAAAAATATTGTTGTGAACACACCTAGAGAATTCGATGGAAGCTTAGTGAATACAACACAATGTATTTGTGGAGTTCTGCCACGGTATGCTCACTTGTCAAAGCTTATGATGCAACACAAATCATGTCTTGAATTTTCAGAACTCTTGCTACCCACACCGCATCCATAACCGATCAGAATTTGGAAAGTAGTTTAAGAAGGATAGATCAAGATGTGAGGAAATCCGGTAGAATATCTCGCAGAGATATTGAAGATGTCTTAGAAGAAATTCGAAATGCGAGATCAGCGACAAGCTCTCAAAGTCTTTTGGTCATACGATGTTGTGGCAATCTTGTTCCAGAAGAGCTTCCTGAAACAAGGACTAAACTTGTTCAAGAAATTTGGAATACTCTTGACAAACTCAATGTTTCTATGGACATATCTCATTACAATGCCCTCTTACGAGTGTATTTGGAGAATGAGCACTCTTTCTCTCCTACAGACTTTCTAAGTGAACTGGAAAGTAAAGGAATCGAACCAAACCGAGTAACTTATCAGAGGCTCATAGCAAAATATTGTCAAACTGGAGATATCGAGGGAGCTACTAAGATTTTGGAATATATGAGAGAAAAACAAATTGCTGTTAATGAGAATGTCTTCAATGCATTGATAATTGGTCACTCAAAATCTGGGTGAGTGACACTTTCATTAATTCCAATAATAATATCACACTTGTTCAATAATATTTCTCTTTTTTCCTTGATAAGCTACCACATTTTTGATAGTTACTCTCTCTATCTGATGAAAAATGTTTGAGAATTGAGAATAAATTGTGCAGGGGACTGTTATAACACCCAGTTTTGCCTTCTGTTTTTAGCCTTCTCTAACATTTCCAATTATGCACTGCACTTCCCAATGTTCCAAACATTAAATAGCGACCTTTTAGTGTAATTAATACCTTCTCAATGTCTTGAAAATAGATTACTAGATTACCTTCCCCTAGTGAATGTACTAAACGGCAATCAATTTGGATTTATGAAAAATCTTAGCATAAATGATGCTTTATTTGAACTTGGCAATTCAGCCACAGAAAGGGTTGGAATTCCCAGATGATTTTTCCACCCTTCCGAGAGGTTACCGCACAGGGTTCTGGTAGCAAAAACGAAATTGCTACTGAGAGAGTTGGTCAAGAGATATAGCAGTGTTTAGTTGCCTTTTCTTGGCTGTATTCTTGCTTTTGTTTTATGTCAAAATATATCTGATAAGAGTGTGGATCATTGTTTCAATACGTCTTGTTAACAACCCCCACAAACTCGTAAATTGAGTCGTAATTAATATAAAAAAAGTGTCCAAAGTATAGTTTTGATAATCTTCAAGAATTATTTCAGTAATAGAAAACAAATTATAAATTTCAAAAGTGATCCCCTTGAAACTAAGATAGGTATCTCCCAGGGAAGAGTGCTTGGTCCACTACTTTTCATCACTCACATCAACTCATTACTCAAACTAAATAAAAATGGTATTTCAATCTCTTATGCAGATGACACAGTTCTCATTTTTAGAGGTAAAACCTAGAAAATGTTGAAAATGAAGTGGCGCATGGATTGCACATGGTGAAATGTTGGTTTGACAACAACAAACTAACATTAAATTCTGATGAAACATTATATATTGCCTTTTTAATGACAGATTCAAAGAGACCCTAGTTCAATTCTATAACAGTATATGATCTTATAATAAAAGAAACTAAATACTGTCTGTAAGTTTCTCGAGGAGGTGGTACATTCATCTTTCCGCTTTTTGTTGGATTTTCTCTCCTTGTTTCTAAAAAATGAAGCAGGAGTTATTAAAAATTATTTCAATATATTTGTAGTAAGGACAGATTTTGTGATCTGCCCCAAAATGTCACTGTGCTTGAAATTAAACCTTTAGATACCCAAAAGAGAAATTCTCTATTTGTCAGTGACACCTTATTTTTGAAAAATTTGGTTACACAAATATATTCAATAAGAATTAAACTTCTAGTTCTCTTGTTGGACGTTTCGGGAACGAATATGCTTCCATTCTAAACACAATTAAAACACTTTTCTTTGTAAAATTTTTCAACGTGCAGTTGGTTTTTGACACTGAAAAGTGACAATTTGGCAGAAGGAGGAATTCTGGTTACAAGATGTTTTTATTAATTCAATATTTAATTTTCCATTTCAACTGAACAAGAAGCAATATTATTGTCTTCATTTATGAGAATGCAAGCAGACTCTTTGATTTTCCATTTTTGGTTGTTGTCTTCTTTTCCTATGATCTCAATAATACTCCAATCAGCCATATGTTGTCCATTTCCAGTAAGGATATGTTCAGCTAATTTTGATTTGTCAGTATATCTGATCAGAATCGATCCCACTGAGATCGATTTCGACTCATACAAAACCCAAAAATGAAGAACAACCATCAAAAAATTGTATTCACAGTATACCATGTGTTTGTGGAAAATATACCGGTGAATCTAGCAGGCTTCTATCAGCAAGGATGAAAGAGCATAAGAACAATATAAAGAAAAGATATTCTGACAAATCAAAATCAGCTGAACATATCCTTACTGAAAATGGACACCATATGGCCGATTGGAGTAATATTAAGATGATAGGAAAAGAAGACAACAACCAAAAACAGAAAATCAAAGAGTATGCTTGCATTCTCCTGAACGGAGACAATAATATTGCTTCTTGTTCAGTTGATATTGAACCTTTTCTTGAAATTGAATATGAAAATGGAAGATTCAATATCAATTAATAAAAACACCGTGTAACCAGAATTCCTCCGTCTGAAAAATTGTCACTTTTTAGTGTCAAAAATCAACTGCACGAAGAAATGTGTTTTGATTGTGTTGAGAACGGGCGCAGATTCGTTCCCGAAACGTCCACCAAGACAAGTAGAAGTTTTATTCTTATTAAATATATTTGTATTTCCAAATTTTTCAACAATAAGGTGTCACTGACAAATAAAGAATTCCTCTTTTAGGTACCTAAAGGTTTAATTTCAAGCGCAGTGACATTTTGGGACAGATCACAAAATCTGTCCTTACTACAAATATATTGAAATAATTTTTAATAACCTCTACTTTCTTTTTCAGAAACGAGGAGAGAAAATCCCACAAGAAGCTGGAAAATTAACAGAAACTAATTCCATAAAATACCTGAAATGGACAAATCATATGAAAGATTTGACCTACAAAATAACTTCTTTTGAAAATCTACAAGTCCCTTATTGAATTGCTCCTAAATTATGGAATCATGGTGTGGGGAGGTCAAATATAAGTTCATGTACCCAGTTATAATTCCTATATGACTTTGTTCAATTTTTTTCAAATAAATATCTTTGAAATTCATTTATGAAATATTCTATATTGGTTGGATTCTATATAAAACAATAATTATATATTGTAATTCATTTATTGTGAATCTGGAATTCGATAAATATTTGTACATTTAATTCAAAAAACATTCATTCCAGTGATTTGTAGATTTGCAGAACATCCCAAATTTTATTAAAATTATAAGTAAGTTTTCTATAGGATAGTAAAAATTAATTCATACATTCTCTCATATAGTAGAGAGTATATTTTCTATTATCATCAGACATGATAAGATTAAAAAAAATGACTCCAGATAATTTATTGAATCAAAATGTGAAAATTTTGTACATTTCGTTTCCCACATTTTTGTACTCTCTCTCTCTCTCTCTCTCTCTCTTAATTATAACCGAACTTTTTTTTTATTTTTTTAGTGATATGGACTCTGCTCATGGCATTATAAATGTTATGACTCAAGCTGGTTTAGAGCCAAGTGCTGATACTTATACTACTCTTCTTTGTGGTTATGCTAGTAAAGGAAATATTGAAACCATGATGAAAATCATTGGAGAATGTGAAACCCAAGAAGTGTTTCTTCTAGATAAAGATTATCTCGATATGATTTTCTCTCTGGCCACTAATGGACATACAAATCACATTCCAACTGTCCTAAGTAAAGTACGAAGAGCTGTTGGTTACAATCAAGATGCTATTAATGTAATTTTGAGGTTGATCAACAAAGGTTATGAAGATGCAGCATTACTTATATTAAAATCAATGATTAGACCTGTCAGGGATGATGGAACTCTTGCTCCAACTGGCAATTTCTTCATTAGACAGCTAGTTAAAGCTAATAGACCCTTGGAAAAAATTATTGAGATTTGTGCTGAATTAGAGGAGGAGGGCATGTATGAAAAATCACTAATCTTAGCAGCAGAAACCAGTTTGCAGATTGGAAATGAACATCTAGCTTATCCTCTTTTGGAAAAATTACGGGATCATGGTATCAAGATTAGGCAACATTTTTTCTGGCCTCTGATTGTTGCCAAAGCTCATGATCCTACAGGTCAGGAAATTGTTAATGTATTGAGAAAAATGCAGGAATTCCAATTACTACCCAGCAACGAGACTTTACGAGAATATGTAATTCCTAATCTGAAAGGGAGTAGCAGTGAAATATTAGCATTGCTGAGGGAAGGCAACATTTCTGTAGGTAGTGCAGCTTCAAGTTTGGTAGTATCTCTGCTACACAAGAATGAACTTGAAGAAGCTGCAGCTATTGCAACAAAGGTGCAAGCTTATTATAGACCAGATTTGATCCGTAGACCACTGACTAGCTCTTTGTACAAAACTGGAGATTTCAAATCATATATTTCAGTATTGAGAACTGTCTATGACAATTCAGATCGTAAAGTATCTGTGCATATGAATGAAGCTGATCAAGAAGGTGAAGATTCTCCTGATTTCATCAACAAGCCTGAATTGGTTGGGAGTTTTGTTCTTGATTTAGCAACAAATCATAGAAAATTTACTGAGTGTATAGAAGAAGTTTTGGAGGAACTGGTAAGCCAAGGTCTGAGTATTTCCAGCATAGCAGCTGAGAAAATAGAAGAAAAGCTAGGTGAGAAGATGACAGATCAGATATCTAGTTTACTTGGTAAACTAACCTCTGGGGATCTGACACCTGTTCCATTACAAAGAAAATCTCCATCATATGTTCCTTCTCACCAAATGAATATTCCACAACTTGTGAGACTCATTGATAATTTGACACAGAAAAATATGGATACTAAGGGATTGAAAAGACAACTTCTCACTCTTTACTATCGAGCAAAAGATCTTGAAAATACTGAAAAGCTAATTGAAGATATGCAAAAAAATGAGTTTGTTTTCACCAGTGGTATTTATGCCCAACTATTAGACTTGTATGCATATCATGATGATGTTGAAAAAGCTCTTGAGTGTTACAACAAAATCAAAGAAAGTGATGAAGATAAATTCACCCTTGATGACATGAAAATTATCCGATTGGCACATCTCTTAACAAAAAATGATAGACTGGAAGAGGCCTTGGCAATTTTAGAAAATACTCCGAGGGATAAGTTACCTGAAGAGAGAATATTTTCTCATAATGCACTGGTATGGAGATTTTTGAACAGCTTGGCTGAAAAGGGTCAAGTTAATGAATTGAACAAAATTTTTGATACTTTATTGAAGAAAGAGTATATCATTGCTAATAATGTTTTATTGGGTCCACTTATTAAAGTTCACATTGTAAGGTGAGTAATTATTTAGCAGATACATTAATTAATAAACTATTACATGTTTCACAGGGGCAATCGAGATGTGAATGAAATAATTCATTTATACCCACCAGGTGTTCCATATTCAATGTGACAAGGAGTATTTAATTTTTTTATGGATATGATAGATATTCTTTCTCAAGAAGTAATTCATTGTCATCAACGATTTGGGCCACCTGGTTCTCAATTTAATCTGTTCTTTCTGATAGTAGGGTTTCTGATTTTATCAAAGTAATTGCAAAGACATATTCACATCTTTGCCAAACCAAACCAAAACCCAACACATTAATTATTTAATGACACTAATTTATTTGGATGTATTACTTCATAGGATCATGCCGTAACATAAGTGTGGATGAAAAACTCATGCACTTGTCAATTAATGTATCTGATAAAGGAGAAATAGTGAACTGTCTAATTTTCTTTTCAATGTGGTGATGTCAGTATTCCAGTTAAAAGCGAATGGAAGTCATTTCTTATGTTCAAATTCTGAGTCTTCTCCATATGGAGCTGAATTTTATTGGTTGAAACCAGGTTTCAGCTTAATTTTCTACATGATTATCGGATGCAGGTAGTTTTGAATTACCATTACCATGTAAACAGTATGGACAAAAGTCATTAGATTGATGAATAAAGGAGGGCCCAAAACAGAGCCCTGTGAAACACCATGTTTCACTACTTCGAAATATGTACAGTTTTCATTGACAAAAAAGCCTAATAAGGGTTTTCTAATTTCAGGAGAATTAGTGGAGTACCTCTTATTCCCTTATATACTTTTTTTTCAATAAAATGCCATGAACGATGCTGTCAGATAATAAAGCATGATGGCAGTTTGTTTGTCTTCATCAAGTTGCTCAACTATGTCTCAAACAATATTCAATATAGCATATTATGTAGTTGTTATAGAACTTCGAGAGTCATATTGTGAGGGACTTTTTTTTTTTTTTTTTTCAATTATTTTTTCTAACGTTGATATAATTGAAATTGGGCAATAATAGATATCAGCTATTGATTTATCTCCTAGTTCAAAGAGTGTAATTGCTTTGGAGGATTCCATAATTTCTGGATGTTCACCAGTGCTACAAAATTATATTCTATTATATTCTACGTATGTTCATAGGCTCTACGGTTCTAACAATATATCAAAAGTTTCTTTTACTAGACAACTGATAATTCATGAGTATCAAGGCAGTCAAATTTTTCAACATGCTTGTTATGAAAATAAGTTGAATTCAGACTCTCGTGTGCACTTGTATACCTTGTATTTCAAAGGATAGTTGGTCAAGATAGTTCTTCATGAGTGCATAAAAAAATATGTTCCCATATGAATGCTCATGTTTGAATCAACCATAAAGCTGTACCTCACATATTCTCCTATATTCATTTTCCAATACAGTCTTCTTATGTTGGTTTCCCATTCATTGAGTGTTGAATAATTGAAAATTTCGATTTATAATTCACTTACATATCCAAGCTCAGCACATTGTCATTCTGCCAAAATACAATGTTTCTAACAAATAACCGCTTCCAAGTCAATATTGGGCCTCTTATTGAACCAATTCTTTTGTTTATTTCAGGAAGGAAATGGATAAGGCTTTGGAGAAATTCGAATGGTGTGTGAATAAATTCAAAGTTACCCCATGGAAAAATGATTTAGCTTGTCACCTTATCCAACATGAGGATGCCGAAAAACTCCAGAAATTGACAGATCTAAGTACTAACGTGCATGGAGAAGTGAATAGCCTTTATGATTTAGTATTTGCTTTTGTTGAATGTGGCAGAATTAGACAGGCGAGAAAAATTTTGGAAACGCCAGGGTTGCAAAATAGGCCACAGAGGATAACTTCTGTATGTGAGAGGTATGGGTAGAAATATTTATGATGCAATTTTAATGATGAAGTAAAAAATACTGAATTTGGGTGACTATTGTAATTGCCTCACCAGTAGAATCCGCTGTCAGCTATTTTTTAATTGTGTGATTTCCTAGTTTCTTTAATAAATAGTCTTCTTCTCGATAGCATTCCAATATCTAGGTACTTATTTGTAATCCCCAGGTATCAGCAAGAGGGGCTAGTCAAATCTCTGGAAGGTCTCAAAGATGCTACCAGAGATTTGAATCACATTGACCGCAGTGATATCTATCAACAACTTTTGCTCAGCTACATAAAGCAAGAAGAAGCAGATAAAGCATTAGGCCTTTGGACACAAATGCAGGAAGAAGATTTGGCACCATCAGATAATTTCTTGTCGACTCTTGGAGAATTCTTGCAGAAAAAAGGTCTAGAAGTTCCTTTTGTTATGCCGAATCATTTGAGCAAGCCAGCAAAGTCGCTAAAGCCACAGGTTAGTAAATCAAACATAGTTCAACTACTGCTCTACGTGCTGTACGGAGGATGAACTTTTTTCAACCCATGATCACAGATGCCTCAAAAATGATTAGGAACATTGGGGGTTCAGTTCAGAGATTAGGAATAGCAGTTCAGATTACCTACTCATTCATGTGTAGCATACCTATAGCCATCAATCAGCCACATACATATAGTCGATTCCATAGCCATCTATCAATAAAGTCGTGAGATTTGTTGACGATTACAAAGTTAAACGAGGATCATCAATAATTGTTTATTATTGGAAAACCTGAGTAGATAGGTATAGGTATGATACACATGCATGAATAGGTAATCTGAACTGCTATTCGATGCGATGATAAGATACAGGGTGTTCCATTTGAAGAATCGACTTTCAGTCACTTTTTCAAGTTTAGTTTAGTTTAGTTTAGTTTATTTATTGGCAAGGTATTACACTGAGGTGCTTTTACAGGTCAGATATAAAAAAAAGAGAGAGAAAAAAAAATGTTACAGTTAGTACAAAATAATATAACAAATGACAATAGTAGCGTAAGCTTGTTGGGCAAGATACAATACATAGGAAGACAGACATCAAGTAAAGAGACGAATACATTTATATATTAAAGTCGCTTTCTAGATACTCTTCGATGGAATAGAAGGCATGTTTCAAGAGATACGTTTTGACTTTGGTTTTGAAATTATTAAAATTTAGGTTTTTTATCTCTATTGGAAGAGCATTAAAAAATTGTTTGCCATAGTAATCGGCGCCCCTTCTTGTGCGTTGTAACCTGTGGTAGCTGAGGACTAAATTATCTCTATTTCTAGTAGAGTATGAGTGAATATCACTATGTGATTTGAAGTTGACTAGGTTCAGTTTTATGTAGGTTAGACAGTGAAATATAAAAGTACATGGAAGTGTAAGGAGTCTCAGTTCTGCAAAACTATTTCTACAACAATCTCGATATCTTAGACCTGCGATGATTCTGACAACGTCTCTGTAATTTGAAGATTTGAACAGTATTGGGGGAATGACCCCAGTTTAAGATTGCATAAGATAAATTTGAATTAAAGTATCCATGGTAAGCAGACAGTAGGGTGTCCTTGGATACATTTTTTGAAAGGCTTCTTATCAGGAAAGTTATTTTGGACAGCTTGGAGCTTAGATGATTGATATGAACGTTCCAAGTCAGCCCTGGATCCAAGTGGACCCCCAAAAATTTAACCGATGCCTGACTTTCCAGGTTTGATGAAGAGGTTTGCAAAGTAAAGTTTATATTATGTGTCTTGTTGTCATTTAGACTCAATTTGTTAGCCAAAAACCAATTCCTAATCTGGTCATCTTCATTTTGGGTCCACTGGAGTATTGGGTCTGAGGGGTGATAACGCATCAACGTAGTGGTGTCATCGGCAAATAAAATTATAAGCAGAGTGATGAAATTGGCGAAGTTAGGCAGGTCATTTATGTAAATGAGGAACAGCAGAGGACCCAGCACAGAGCCCTGTGGAACTCCATGCTGAATCCTCTGTTTTTTTGATTCCACATTATTGAATGAAACATATTGCTCCCTCTCCTCCAGGTAGGACTTGACAAGAGCTACACTGCTTTGATGAAAATTGTAGTGAGTTAGTTTTCCATAGAGGATTTCGAAAGAAATACAATCGAACGCTTTTGTCAAATCGAGGAAGGTAGCATAAGTGTTCTGTTTATTATCAAAGCCTTCAGCTACAAACTCAATTAGTCGATCTATGGCTAAGGTAGTACTTCTTTTATTGCGAAAACTAAACTGGTTTGTTGAAAAGATGTCATTTTGTTCAAAATATTCATTCATTTGATCTTTTAGCAGCGATTCAAAAACTTTTGCTATTATTGGTAACAATGATATCGGCCTGTAGTTGGTTTGATCTTCGGGATCACCCTTGTTCTTAAAGATGGGTAATACTTTTGCTAGCTTAAGATGAGATGGGAATTTGCTTACACGAATGCAGTGGTTAAACATGTCAGTCAAGGGTTTACATAATATATCCCTAAGATGTTTGATAATTTTAGAGTTAATGTCATAGCAGTCTTTGCTGCTACTGTTTTCAAGGCATGAAATTTTGTATAGAACCATATCTTGACTGAGAAACACAAAGCTATAGCCTGTATATTGTTTTGTTAAATAATCATTGTAGGAGCAATTTGTAGTGTGAAGGTTTTTGATTATTTCGTCAGCTATGGAGGTAAAAAAATTATTAAAGACATGAGCGTTAAGCCGAGTTCCCTCAGGGGTAGGGGTAGAGTTCCTGTGAGAATTTATGATTTGCCACATTGCTTGAGATTTGTTTGTTGCATTGTTAATAAAATTATCATGGGCAGTTTTTTTGGAGTTGGTTATAGCTTGTCTATATTGAAGTTTATAGTTACTGACCATGTTTTTGGGGACCAGAATTGGATTTTGTTTGTGCATGAGACTTAGTGTTTGAAGCCTACCCCTCATATTCCTAAGATTGTCATTAAACCAGCTCACTTTACAGGAATGCTGATTAATTTTAACCATCCTAGATTGAAGTGGTAGGTTTTTGTCAATTGCTTCTGTTAGGACACTAAGAAAATTGCCTAATTGGGCCTCGACATCACAATCATCTTGTGTTATAGAAAACCAATTGAAAACTTTTAGCTGATTATATATATTCTCAAGACCTTCATTGGTAATCGGTCTGTAATTGATCATAGTACTATGATTGTTCGAAAATTTCAGAGGTGTATTCAAAATTATTGCAGAATGATCTGAGATACCTTCCAAGGCAATAGGTGAGATATCGAGATTTGATCTATTAAGGTTTACATAAACATTATCTAGCGTAGCTTCCCCCCTAGTTTTAAATTTTACCGTTGGAAACAAGTCATATGAGCTGAAAAAGAGGTTAAGATAATCAGCCTCCTTACAGTTCGGCTGTTCGTAGTGCACATTAAAGTCACCAAATAAAATAGTATTACCTGTGAGGTCTAACTTATCCAGAACCTGAGACATAACTTCTAAAAATTTATTTAGTTCTCCTTTGGGAGATCTATAAACTGTTAAAATGTTGGTGTTGATAGAGGAAATATGAATCCCAGCTACCTCGCACTGTAGTTCCCTGGAAAGGATTGGTAAATTAAGTTCTTGACATTCCAAACCTTCTTTAAGATAGATGCCAACACCCCCACGTGCTTTATTAGTTCTACAAAAACTGGAAATGGCCATGAAGCCTTTTATTTTTATTTGTGAAAACTCATCAGTATGAAGCCAATGCTCGTTATTACAAAAGCAATCAGCCTTCGAATCCTCGAGAAGTATTTCAAAATCAAAAATTTTGTCCCTAATCCCTTGTACATTGGCATAAAAAATTTTAAAGTTTTTATTTACTAAACCCTTGCGATTTTTTCCTTCCTTTGGAGGAAGGCTTTCCAGGGAGATATTTAAATTACTTTGGTTTACACACTTAATTTGTCTTTTCTTAATTACATCATACGAATAATCACTTTCGTCTGGGCAGATTTTCAGATCCCCTTTCATTAAAAATTTCCAGCTTTGGCTCTATCGTCGTTGATAACATCTCTAATATTGAAAACTTCATAGTATTTTTTGAAGTCAAATCTTCTATAACACACCCCTTTTGGCCAGAAAGAAGGAGTATACAGTTTGTCCTTATAACTAATGTCTGTGGCAACTATGAAACTTATAGTATTTATACTGCTGCACTGAACCTTCTTCACAATGACTTGTTCACTTTCTTCCTTATTATTCTGTTGAAAGTTTAGTTTATTTTCTATGAAGGATTTGATGTCCTTGTCCTTCACTTCTTTTCCTACTCTGTAGATGTACATGTAACATTTAGGTTTGTTTACTGCACTCTTGAAATTGGTATCCTCATTTGATTCACCCACATTTGAGCGCCTCGTTCTCCTTTGTTTCTTTTCCCATCCATCTAGATTAGGATTTGTGTCATCATTCAGTTGAATGTCCTGGTTCAAAACATTACTTTGATCTTGGGTAGTGATTAGTAATTTATTTGCATCATGATTCTTAACCTCAGAATGTATTTCTTCTTCTTTTCCATTTTTAAAATTTTTGTCTGGCCTGTCGTCTCTGTGTCTAACAGCCGGGACGGTAGTATCATTTTGCGTATATTTACGGCCGTCGGCAACGGAGCTACTATTACTACCACTTGCACTTGATGTTTTGTTTACCTTTTTTTTTTATGGTATCCGAAAATGTTTTTGCGACTTTATCTGTATCCTTCGGGCTTTTTTCCCCGATTTTCTGTTCTAGTTCCTGTAATCTTTGAGTTAGCAGATTGTTATTTGCTTTAAGAAGGTCATTTTTCTCCTTTAATTCAACTAATAATTCTTTAATGAGTTTGTTTTCTACCTTGTATGTAATAAACTCGGAATGGGTATAAGTATATGTCACTTCATTTTCAATGTCAGATAGCTTTTTTGTCGAAAATTGTTGTTTCACACAGCAAGTTTTACGTTGAGAGCAGCTTAAATGTAAAACTGCAGCACAATTAGCACATATCACACCTTTTAATACTTTTTTATCACAGTAAAGACAAACTTTATCAGGACCGACCTCGACTACGTCTGCCTCGGTCGCCATCTTGACCACGAATAAATCAAATTGAATAAATCAAATGAGTTTTCGTGTTACCCTTTATGAGATTTCTTTATAGGACAATGAGTCTTCTGGTATTTCTCGACTCCATACCAAATTTCATCTTTGGAGAGTCATGTTTTCTAAGGAAAAAAAATACAAAATAATTATTCACTCAGAAACGCTTACAGATAGGTATAGGAAAATATCAAGATAAAGGGTGTTCTATTTGAAATGTTTTATTTATCTGTGGACAACACGAAAGGGAAACCTATTATGTTCGAGGAACATCGTGTTAGCTAGCGGTGGAATTTTGGAAGAGAAGGAAGGTGTTGGAATTTTTCTTGAAAGTTTGGAGGTTATGAGCATCAGGAAAGACATCACTAGGCAAAGAATTGATGATATTTCCGTTGAGCACCGACCGTAAAAGTACCTATAAAAAAAGGCATAGATCGCCGACCTTTCTACGATGATCTAGAGAGGTCAATGATTTGGTGAGTATTGTATCATCGACTAGGCGAATAGCTCTCTTCTGAATTGAATCTAAGAGCTCTAGCATATGTTTGGGGGCTGAGCTCCAAACATGTGAACTGTACACCAGGACAGGTCGAATTTGTGCTTTGTAGATCATAAGCAGTTGCTGGGATGTGAAGTATCTCTTCGCAGGGAATAGAAAACCAAGTTTTTGTGAAGCAGTTTTCGCAATGGACCTCACATGAGAGCACTGTTGGTGGTGACACCCAGCATGGATATCGACGACCTCATAGGAACAGTGGTACCCGATATCATCGAATTGGGTATTGTGTGATCAGCCTTCTTGGTGAACATACAAGCTTGAGTTTCAGTTGCATTGAACTGTACTAGATTCTCAGATCCCCATTTCAGAATTCTTGTCAGATCCTCATTTAAGGCATCAACATGTCTTCGCCTTGCACCTCTGGCCTCGTTGGATGATATAGGGGCACTAGAGGAAAAGGCGGAATGAAGTGTACTATCATCCGCAAAGCTATGAACTGGACTGGAGGTCACATTCAACAAATCATTGATGTGGAGCAAGAACAAAGTTGGTGCCAAGACAGAGCCTTGTGGGACACCAGCAATGATCGTCTTTATATCAGACGACACCCTGTCTACCACCACGTAGAGTGATCTATCTGTAAGAAAACTCGATAGTAAAAGACACAGTTGGGGCGGCAAACCGTATGACGGAAGTTTCGCTAGGAGGCCTTGGTGCCAAACTCGGTCAAATGCTCTGGAGATATCCAAGGCTACAGTCAGAGACTCCCCATGTTTCTCTATTGACACCTGCCACTCATGTGTCACATAGGCAAGCAGATCTCCTGTTGACCTCTGGTGACGAAAGCCATATTGCCGGTCGTTCACCATTCTTGAGCTCTCTAGATATCGGATGAGCTCGATGTTGATTGCTTTTTCCATTACTTCAGAGATCACAGATAGTGGTGCAATCGGTCTATAGTTGTTAGGGAGGGTTTTCTTGCCCTTCTTCGGTTGGACCCTAGCTTTCTTCCAATTAGAAGGAAATACGCCGAGTTTGTACGAAAGGGTGAACAACCTGCAAAGAACTGGTGTTAGTTCTGGGGCACAGTTTTTGAGAACAATAGGCGCCATAGCCTTCTTGACGTTGAGGCTAAGCAGAATGTGTCTGATTGTGCGTTGCTGGAAGACAATTTCTGGCATATGGTTATCGATGGTAGCGATTTTGGGAAGTTCCTGGCCTCGTGGATCCAAGGTAGAATTGCCTGCAAACATTTTGGCGGAGGTGTTGGCTTTTTCATGAGGTGTTATAGCCAATGTATTATCATCCTTTGTGGGGGGATGAAATGAGCTAGAAGTGAAATTTCTCCCGATTGCCTTGGCAAAGGTCCAAAATGAACGGGACCCATTTGGACACTCTATGAGCTTTGATCTCATCTTCGTGTTGTATGCCTCTTTAGACTCATCTATCGTTCGATTGCATGTATTCCTAGCTTCAGCATATTCAGCTATAGTTTGCGGGCATGAGTTTCTGCGCCAACGACGGTATGCTGCTTGCTTCAGAGCTACAAGAACAGGTTCTATTGAACCATGGTTCACCAGTGGTTCGTGATTTGGTGCTATGAGGTGTGTAAGTTTCCATTCCCAGCATGATGATTCCCAAAATCTCTTCAGCACATTGCGTAGGATCTCCCGATTCAAAACACGTTCTCCTCCAAGGAAAGAAACATGCGAAGGCCATCCCAGTCGGCTGAATTGTAATGCCAAACAGTGAGTGGGGGTGTTGGACTGGTTCGCGGAGTGATGTAAGGACATATCGTGGAGATGAGTGGTCTGAGTTTCCTAGTTGTGCACGGACTTTCACTTCATACGGTTCCGGATTGTTAGTGAGGAACAGGTCGAGCGTATTCGCATAATGATTGCTGATATCAGGGATCCGAGTGGGTTCATTTATCAGTTGCTCAAGACCATAGGTGATAGCGAAAGCCTCGGCCAGACGTCCTGCGTCATCTGTTTTGTTCGAGAATTTGAGCCAGGTGGAGTTGTGGACATTGAAATCCCCCATGATGATGATTTCAGCTGCTGGGTGATTCTGTCAAAGTCGCTACTACTTTTTGGTAGAAGCGGAAACACCGCATTATTTAAATTATTTTAGAAATATAGAACGGGTTCGTTTATGCGATCACCTCAACTTTCAAAATGATCCCTTGGCTGGTTCGCCAGGAACGTCTAATGAACCGTTTGAATCAATAACCCTGTATAATATATATGATATACTCACTAATTTCAGAACACACCTGAAATCCATTTATTTTCGTCTTGTTCGGTGTCGTTTACAGTATCTTAGGAAAACTATGCAGGATTTATTAACCAGGTATACATTATCACTATCAAGAAATACAACTGCTGGGCGTAATTTCGATAGTCCTGTGGATGATATGAACTTTTATTTCTAAATAGTACAACTTGCATAACAGTCCATATATTGACTCACGGGAATTATCACTAAGAATTCAGCAATACCAGATTCAAAAAAAAAAATTATCTTGATCAAGGTATAATCATCAAAATTATGATTTACAGATCAATGAACAATCTATCTTCAGACAGAAACTTAAAGCAGGCAACGTTGACGAAGCTTTGGAAGTAAGAAGAAAAAATAAGGACGCCATTTCAACAAACGATCTCTCCCAACTCATGGAAACACTACTTCAAAGTGGACGTCTAAAGGAAGCGTCGCAGTTGTGTTTAGAAATCTTAGATAAGGGCCACCTTCCAATAAACAGGGTGTTCAGATTTTTACTGAACAAGTTAGCAAGCAATGGAGATGTCGAAACTTTGTCATTGATTGGAACTAAAATCAGTAGAGATGCCAAAAAACTAGTTTCATTCGATAATAGGATATGTCATGCCAATTTGATGGCAGGCAGGGCAAAAGAATATTTAGATAGATTGGCTAAAGAAGTTGATGAGACGGAGGCAGAAAACTTGAAACTGTTGAGTGAAGCTTTTCCCAGAGGTGGTGCTTATGGGATATTGGAGAAGTGTCCAGAATTGATATCACAGTGTAAGTAATATTCATCTTGGTATGTTGTTGTAGAGTTTGGCAGTTCTGTCAGGTCCACCGCGACCTGTAAAGATCTTTTGTAGAAATTTCTTGGTATGAACTACATTCCTCATTTTTTTCCTCATTAGTGATGTATCACTTTGTTGCAACCCACATTACTCTAGAAGCAGAAAAGATGAGGGTAATGGTAACAATTACAAGTTGATATCTACCAAAAAAACAAATATAAAATAAACGAAATAAGAAAGTAATCACAATTAAAAAATGCATTCAAGATAAACTGCAAGCATATCAAAGGTTTCTGCGTTTTATATTGGCACATCAAATTAAGTGAATGAAACATAAGTTTCATTAGATTTCAACTCTTCTTTCATAATTTCCACTTGCTACTCAAATCCCTTAGCCTTTTCTACTATTGAGGGCCGGTTTATCAATCACAAATTATCTGTGAGATAATGCCTAACTGTCAGTTATAATGAGAAGGTGAGTTTATCAATGACAGGATAAGTCTCATCTGGCAGTTAAACTACCCGATAACTATCTAGAAGTTTCAACTGGTGGATAAGTAGAAACTAGAGGATAGCTCACGAAAATATCACAGAACGTGACACAAAAACGTCAGATGACAGACGATACACTTGTGGAAGTGTTGTTCATAGATAAACTTGAATGAGGTGTTGTGTTTTGAATGTTTTGATGTAGTTTTTCAATATTTCTAATATTGCATGAAAATCATGGTCATCCCATTTCTCGAAGTTATCAACTCTTTCCCTTACGATATAAGGCCTCCGTTCGTGTTGAAGAACTTCCACAATATCCAAGTCTTCATCACTGTCGAATATGTAATCCTCCACAGAATCCATCTTCTATCCAAAAGTATTTTGATCTGGAACTCGATAAACCGGCCCAGAACCAAATAAAACAACAGCAATACATATTTTCAAAGGTTATAAACGTTATAAAACATTGACATATTAAACAGACTTTCTATTGGTGGGTGGAAACAATCAACCAATCAAGTCCATTATATTTATTTATCACTATTGCCAACATACCTCACCTGTCAGTTAACAAACTATTGGATAAAAAGTATTGGAAAAACCAAACTCAAACTATATCTGCAGGTTACTCATATCTGATGGGTACATAACTAGCTGATAAATCTGGAACTTGATAAACCGGCCCTGAGTCATATATGAGTGGTTCCATGAATATGATATTTATATATGTTGGAATTTTTTGTTCCAACATATTCATAAATTTAAATTGTGATTATCGGAAATATTAACGGAAAAGAGACGATATGTGTCATGGAATGGAATGAATTTGGCGTATTATGCAGATTGCGGTTTTATCAACAACTTTTGTCTCGTGAAGGCTTGAATGTTTGTTATCATCACTTCAAAAATGACATGAATTTGAACTGCATGAGATGCACTTTCTGCTTCCTAAGTGATGAGTGTTTCTATCAAATTATTACCATACAAGTACTTCGAAACTTTCCAATCATTGCAGTAGAGAAGGAATTTGGGTAGAAAATCAGCTATCGATTTAATCGTCTGCCGGTCTTGGGTGTCGGGGTGGATGTTTGTGTATGTATGCCTTCCTTACCCCGCTCAAGTTTCGAGTTCTCGGGCATTGGTTCCACGTAACGAGAGAGTGCGATTGTTGAAAAAAAAAAAAAATAGAATTATATTGTAATCACAAACTTGTTTCAGATGAAGATGTGGCCATCAAGTACGCCAAAAAGGGTATAGTTGGCCCTTTGAACGTTCTTTGGACACACTGCTTCATATGTGGCGAAGATGAAAAAGCAGAGCAGATATGGAACGAGTTCCTCAAGGACTCGCCGAGAATTATGTTCCAAAAAATTGTACACACAGCTAGAGACAGCAAGAATGAAGACTTGGCAAATAAATTGATTCAGCATTTGAGAGTGAGCAATGTAACGGAAGGAGCTATAGGAAACGCATACAGCTGCCTTCTGGATGTCTTAGTTGCCAAAGAGAAGCATGCCGAGGTTGTTGATGTGTTAACAAGGGCGGCAAACGAGGTTTCGTTGAGTCAGATCAATAGGACTGCTATGCTCAGAGCTAAAAATAGTTTTGATAAGTTGAGCAAACCGTTTGAATACACAATTCCACCAAGAAATAAGAAATATTCCACACAACCCATGGAGGAAGAATCAATGTGAATGAACAAGATAGTTGAATATGTTGTGATAGTTTAGAGTGAACTGGAGTTCATCTGTGTGAAATTCGTATTTGTTAAGAATAAGTTCTTTACAATTCTGCATCACTCTAGATATTTGTTTATAAACTTTTCCGTTTTTATTTTCTAAATAATAAGTTTAAGAAAATCAAGACTTGGTTTATATTCTCAGTTTTTTTGAGATTGAAAAGAAACGATTTCAAATTGGAAACATGGGTACAGTATTATCTCATTCAGAATATCTGGATGAATTTATGTTCTGTGGTTGGCAGCAACTATATCTATTGATACTTATATCGATATGATCAATATGAACATGTAACTATCAGTATCATGAGACAAGTGAATCAGGAAAAACTTTTTTATCACAGAATATTTTTGTTTTCAATTCTGAAGCGATTATATTGATTGTCGTAACAAGATAGAGGATGCAGGGGAAAAATCAGGATGCAGAATTCACAATGTTACATCTCAGGTTTTCTTTGTAAAGGGGACATATAGCCTTCAATGCACCATCTGATCGTGAGAAAAATAAACATACCTCCTACATTTCTCTGTTGGGTTTGAACTAGGCTGAGTGATGAAGATTTTAGACAATATTCATTAGATAACTTACAGATATCTCCCTATCGATGAGTAACGGGAGTTCAAGTCACGTTAGCGTTATCATCGAATGATAATTCTATTATTCCTGGTAAGAGGTAAAATGATTGCATACTCGTAATGGATGGACACAAACTATTCATCAGAATTCAGATTCAATCTTCCATACTATAAATTGAAATTATTTGATTCACAAAAACTATATTTTTAGGCAAAAAGATCATCGACTACCATTAGATTAGAGTGATTACCATAAAAGCCCTCCTTACTTGGTAATTTCTCAACCAATTACAGATGTTGAAAAACCATGAGCACAGTTTAAGGGATATATATTAGTTGATATCAGTTGGATGACTTCCCGTCAGGCCTTTGTTATTCTCAGTTCAAAAGCGATTTGTTTACACGTGTTCATGCGACAAAATTGCTGTAGCTATGGGATAATTTGAGGTACAAAAAAGCAAATCGCATGATATATGATGTATGGTATGCGCTACCACTCGAGTCTTATTTATTACGGAAAAAAATAATGTAGAGATGAAAGCCCAAATGAAAAAGATCTCACTTCAATTTTGATTAATCCTCTTTCATGTTCATCTCGAACAGAATTATACCAGATAAACAAATAAAACCTTAGGAAATTAGGAAAGTTTTGCATAAATCCTACAAAAAATTCAGAACTTTTAGGTTCAACTATAAATCAATCTCTATCTTCGTCATCGCATATTCAAATGCTTAGAAATAAAATATCTCCCATTTTTGGGTCTTTTATTCTGCTAAAATATTTGAAATCGATTTATTTCAGTTTGATTTATTTCAAACTAATATCAATCTAGGGGTAATGCAGCAAAATCTATGCTAAAACCTTTGAAATATCTTGAAAATAAAAATGTATTTTGAAACTACCATATTCGGAATTAACATCTAGTCTATACAAACCAAGGGATCTGCTAGATATTGACTCTGTCTTAGAAATGAGAGTGTATTTTCATCCACCAAACGACAAATAAAAAAAACACTCGAATCTTGTCTTCAATGTCATTTCTCACTCCCATCTATCAATCTCGTCACGAAATTTAAGATTGAACTGAAGAAATATATCCTATCAATTTAACTCTCCCACTTATTGGAAAATTCTTTTTCAACTGTTCATCTAATTCATATGTTAGTTGTTAGATGGCGGCCCAAAAATGACAACAAAATCAGTATCGATAATTGCACAATCAGTGTTATAAAAACGTTGATTCAGAAGTAGTAATTTTGATTACTTCATTTCATTTATTCAACTGATGATCAAGCTACATAATTACAATTTCTTGTGCAGAAATCTCTGGAGAGTTTCATAACTTTTATGTCATTATAGGAGAAAATGCCGTTAGCGGTTTTGGCGAAACAAAACACCATCAGTGTCTGTACATCGTTATCTGAATCATTTTTTCACAGTGATATAAATGAAAGAGCGATACCTTCAAATATATGGCTTATACATAGCCAAGTCCTGGGGCACCCTGTATATTTTTTCCTATAGATCTTTCTGTGATCTTTCTGTGTAATCTTTTAATTTCGTCTTCGAAATTTGATTCCAGTAACTGTTATTTAAAACTCCGATAAGTCCAAATCATAATATAGTATTTAATACCTTGATACTCCAAATGGCGAGTTTTCTTCAATGAAACGTTTACACATTATACCATACATAAGATATTTCTAGTTTTCCCAATTTATGAATATTTTTACAAATATATCAGAAGATTCTGCTTATAAAATTTCACGGCGTGACGTTTTTAATTCAAACTTTGTACTGAAGATCTGATAGAATGCAAATTTTTTCAACATCAAAATCAGTTTGATAATGTATTCCATATATATATATATATATATATATATATATAGAGTGGCTACCACACAAAAATTGTTGTTGCAGACGCACAAATGATTGCATGATCATGAGAGAATTTAGTCGGTTATTGCATATCTGCCAACTAATCAAATCTGGATTTTCTAATTCATGGAGAAACTACGCATTTGAATGATCAATCAATTTATTAATGAAATCCTTATATAAAAATATACGAATTTTCAAAATAACTCTGGTTTCCTAACTCACAAACAACTGGAGGTAAAAAATCCTTATTTCAATATTTTTACAGGATGGCACGCTTTTTATATTATTTCATCCAGTCTCCAAGTCCGCACTTCTGCCTATTGGCAGCGACTGAATCGAGCTCATGTGTTTCTATCGTAGGCTTTTCTACTAAGAATAGTTGAATAATATAGAAATAGAAGAATAATATGAAACCATTCCACCTCAACTCAACTCCTCATGAATGTATCCCATCCTAGAATGGTCTACATTTGAATCATTCGGGTTTGTAGGAGCCAGAAGGTACTCATGTGTTACCATTCTGTCTGACAAATATACAGGGTGTCCTTAAAAGGTCTTTACAAAAAGCTACCACATATTCTTCAGACCAAAACAATTCGATACAAGCAAACTTACCTCAGTAAAAAGTTGCTTAGTTTGGGCGCTAGACGGCTCTGAACTTGAAATTTTCAAATCGATTTTGCTTCATAACTTTTGAACGGCTCATGAGATTTTTTTCAAATTTGGTACGTTGGCATAGACTCATCGGCCAATGAAACTCATATCATAATCATAATGAATATCATTCCATGGGCGTAGAACTTGATTTTTTCAGTAAATAAACATCTAAAACTCCTACGCCAATAGAAAAAAATTAGTTTCAATATGAAATCTAAATTATTCAACTCATTCACTACAAAAAAGGTACTCTTGACAAAAGTCGATTCCTCTCATGGTTTCGACAAAATTTTAATTTTAGTGATTTAGAGCATAATTAATAATAAAACGATTAACAGATATTTCATAAAAATTGTTCAAAATGTTCACCATTTTCACGTATACAAAGATTTATACGACGCAAAAAGTTGAGATGTACTTTTTGCATAGGTTATTTCTATTGAAAATAAGTAGCACTGGTTTTTTTTTCTGAAGACTATTATTATCTGCTCGAAAACAGTGATATTCACATTCTTGGTTTCCATAGTTTCATCTGTGTTGATTTGTCGAGTTTTATTGACGTTGATTGTTGATATCGGACTTTTCTGATTTATCATGGCCGTACAATACACCAATGAAGAATACACCGATATGTTATTGGTATTCGGATATTGTCAAGGAAATGGTCGAGAGAGTGTGAGGGTGTATTCGGCAAGGTTTCCAAATCGTCGCGTACCAAGCCACCCAACCTTTGCTGCAGTTGAGAGACGTCTTCGGGAGACCGGTCATTTTGCTCCTAGAACTGGTGATTATGGAAGACAGCGTTATGTAAGGATTCCCGAAGTCGAAGTAGAAATTTTAGACCGTATTGAAGAAAATCCAGAATTGAGTACTAGACGGATAAGTAATGAACTAGAAGTTTCTAGGAATGCCGTTCATGAAGTACTAAGAGAACAATTATTATACCCATACCACAAGACGCCAGTTCAAGATTTATTAATCCATGATTCACAAAGTCGTCTGATGTTTTGTAGGTTCATTAATTTGCAAAGAGAAATGAATCTGAACTTTGGAAAGAATATTTTGTTCACTGATGAAGCCTGTTTCACGAGAAGAGGAATAACTAATTTTCATAATGAACACGTTTATGCAATTGAAAATCCTCATTCCATTAAAATAAACCATTTTCAACACGAATTCAAAATCAACGTTTGGGCTGGAATAATAGGAAATTTTATAATTGGTCCTGTCATACTTCCACAAAGATTAACAGGAGACATGTATTTACAACATCTACGAAATACGTTGCCAAATTTGTTGGAAGATTTACCACTCCAACATCGGGTAGATATGTGGTTTATGCACGATGGAGCTCCACCACATTTTTCGGTGGATGTTAGGAATTTTTTAAACCAACAGTACCCAGACAGATGGATAGGTAGAGGTAATGATGCACCCGTGAATTGGCCACCACGTTCTCCAGACTTAACACCGATGGATTATTTTGTATGGGGTTATCTCAAGTCTACGGTTTACAAGACCCCTGTGAATACTGTAGAACAATTATGGCAACGTATCCAACAGGCGACGAATAATCTTACAGGCGATGAAGAAGTTATGCAAAGAGTACATTTCAACTTTTTGCGTCGTATAAATCTTTGTATACGTGAAAATGGTGAACATTTTGAACAATTTTTATGAAATATCTGTTAATCGTTTTATTATTAATTATGCTCTAAATCACTAAAATTAAAATTTTGTCGAAACCATGAGAGGAATCGACTTTTGTCAAGAGTACCTTTTTTGTAGTGAATGAGTTGAATAATTTAGATTTCATATTGAAACTAATTTTTTTCCATTGGCGTAGGAGTTTTAGATGTTTATTTACTGAAAAAATCAAGTTCTACGCCCATGGAATGATATTCATTATGATTATGATATGAGTTTCATTGGCCGATGAGTCTATGCCAACGTACCAAATTTGAAAAAAATCTCATGAGCCGTTCAAAAGTTATGAAGCAAAATCGATTTGAAAATTTCAACTTCAGAGCCGTCTAGCGCCCAAACTAAGTAACTTTTTACTGAGGTAAGTTTGCTTGTATCGAATTGTTTTGGTCTGAAGAATATGTGGTAGCTTTTTGTAAAGACCTTTAAAGGACACCCTGTATAGATGAATAAGGCATTAGAAAATGAATACATTTTATTACTTGAACTCTGAACTCTTCAATACGAATTTTTTCAGTTGATATTGCAATGACAATTATATGAAAGGGCTATTTGCGTGAAAAGCGCGTGAAATATTTTCGATAATTTATATTCCTCATTTCAAATGGCCCCTCTCACATCTCAGATATCAAATACGATATTCAAACTGAATTTGGATTGGTGTCAATTACCTCCAACAGGATCAGAGTTCATTTTGTTTCAGAGACGACCATTACTTTGGACAGTTATTGAATAATTTCTATGGAGTGGAGTTTTTTGAGAAATTCTAGTTTTCAATAGTCACAATTGTTCATACATCAGCTATGAACAAAATGATGGGAGTAGGAAATTTATTGAAATATATAAAGATTTGCACTCAAGGATTCAGAGGCACGACAAATAATGATGCAAGGTTAGTTCCTCTGAAAACATATCCAAATATGGCCACTGTCCAAATCCATACTTGAATTGAATGAAATGTAGAGTGGGCCATTTTGTGTGACACGCTGTATAACTCAAAGTATATACAGTAGCACTGATTGTTTTTCTATACCTCCATTTCGATGAAATCAGGTTACATCATTTTTAAACACTATTCTGAATAGTCATGATGAAATATTTCTATACCATCAATGGTGAAAACAATGTACATAATCACACAGTTTTTTTTTATATAATCTCAAATTGAATTTCCACTTGAAGAAATATAAAATATAAATCAAAAAAGTAAATCTTAAAGAATCTCTAAATCACAATGTCTTATTTCCGGATGACTTTTCTGAAAAGAAAAATAATTTTGTCCATATAAAATATTTTGAACATTTTTATACAGGATAAATCTACTCACTCTCAATTTCATTTCTATCCTGTCGATCTCACCACCCATCATATCAACTAAATTTTCGCCATGTCTCAACATGAATTCTTCTAGCTTGTCTATATCATCAATTTTTTTGATTTCCTGAATGAAATATGATAATATCAATTTGAAACATCTCTATCATCTTACTTCTAATATATCGTTCAATTCTTGTTTGTCCAAATAAGCTCTTGTCAATTCTCTTCCATCAAAATCTAATTCAGCTTTATATCTGACCAAATAACTGCCCATATCTATCCCTTTGACATCATGGATAGCTCTTATCATTATATCTTTTTCTAGTTCGGCGTTTATTTTGTTCAAACTCTCCTCTGGAATGGACCTGAAATTCCCTTATAATCAACTCTGGAAAGGAAATAATTTCAGGAGTTTCGTCAATTCTGGTTGATGCAAGAAGTTACTGAGGTGATATATTGGGGATTGGAATTCATTCTCGGATTTACTGGGCATGCAATTTTAATGTCGTGGGGCAACGGTACTTCTTTCCTTCTTGATATGATTTTATGAAAATGTATGATTGCCCGTGCTCTGACCTTCCAACTAAAGCTGCCACATTGGTGTAGATGATGAAACTCGCCACAGATCCCAAAATGCATCCAACTAGCAATGAACCAAGCGAATCTGGGATGGGACTTTGTGTGAATGACGAAATTCCCATGCACCCTGCTGCTACTATCACACCTACGACGGCTGCAAAATCTTCTAGCAGTACGACGTTCACACTAGGATCTTGTCCTCTGAAAACTTGAGAATAAAACAAATACATCACATACTGTGAAGATAAAATGAATCCAAAGCATGATATTCGAATATAAATAAGTAAATCATATATTAAAGATCTCGCACCTCCAATATAAGTTAATAATAGTCAAATATAAGTTAATCTCATTCAAATGATATCACTGCAACAAAATTTATTAGGCTTTCGTACAATTTCAGGAATCAATAAATACGATTACTTATTTGTATTGTCAGGATTTTCTCATCATGTCCGCACAAATAAAATGCACCTGAAAAATTTCTGAATTCATCGTACTCCTACAGCCTCAAAAAACTAATGAAAGTCTATTCATAACAGTTTTAGTGGCACGCCTTGAATACCATTTCAACATCGAATCTACCCGTACGGCCTTCTTGATATTATATTCATTATTGTTTATTTTATTCGTACACCATCCAACAGCCGATGCCAACTACAGGATGGAAAAAATACAGCAGTTTTGCAAATATAATATACATGAATAAGTCAGTTGCCCCCCTTATAACTTCTTCATTTCACATATTACAAGAAGATGTTAAATGAATGAGTTGTAGGGAGTTGTAGAAAGCGCGGAGCTTTGAAATTTAATTTTTGTAAATTCGAATGTCCTGTATATTATTGCATTATTAGATTCTGCGATGAATTTTGGTATTAGTTTTGGAATTATGACCAGTTGTAGATTATTATTTCGACTACCTCAGCACCAATGAAAATCTGTATAAATGAAAGTCAGCATAACTGAATAAACTGAAGAAATATAAAGACATAGAAATTGTACAGAAATGCACACCACCATCAATCCATCTAATTGACCATCAGCAATTTACAACGATACACTCTTCATGTCAGAAATGTTACGATGGAAAATATCAAAATTATCTCGAGCACGCATGTACTCTCATGATCAAATTTTGTAAATTGGCGAGAAAGCAAGTAAAATATATTGGGTAGTATACAAATGAAAGAGTTTTATCATTACTCACAGGCAGTCGGAAAAAAAAATGAATATCAATGAAATATGGCAGATGGGGACAGTAGAGTTTGTAATTCAGTAACTTATCCAGTAAAAACGGAGAGAGACCAATGATGTTGAAACGACTTGATGGTATAAGACGCAATCTGTTTTATACCAAAGGTATTTGATGAACTTTCATACCCAGGACACGAAATAACTGATGAATACTCATTAACAATTCATCGAATATACTGGAACTTTACTCACATGTTAGATGTTCGTTAGAAGGTGATAAAAAAATCACAATAACATTGGGAGAGTGGATGATGGAACAAAATCAGTTTCCTCAAAATATTGATTCAGAAGAACTAAATTCTCACCTATAATATCATATAGTTACAATTTTAGAACAGAAAAGATTGTACAGGAATCTGCCATCTTATCATCGCCAAAAATTTTAGAGACTTGAGCAGAACAAAACACCAATGTGAGTACATCATTGTTAAGAATATTCATTAGAGAACATGTTAATAAAGAGATCAGTTGACAGGTATCAGCAAAATGGTAAGGCGTTCATTTAACTTCTCAAAGCTGGCAGCAAGAAGTGAGATATCAAGAAAATGGCATATTGGTGGCTCAAAACTCATCAAATACTTTGTAATACTGGAGAGAAACTGGGTTCCAAAGAGAGCAAACTCATTCAAATAATAAATGTAAGTACTGTCTGTAAGTTTATCGTGAAGGTGCAAAATTATTTTTTTTTTCAGACTGGGATACACCCTTGTTTCTAAAGATATGAAATGAAATTAAAATAATTATTTCAATATATTTGTAGTATGGGCAGATTTATGATCTGCCCCAAAATGTCACTGCTCTTAGAATTTTGGTATGACTATGGTTTCGCCATTATTTCATGAGAATTTTTTAAAAAAATAATGTGAGAGATACAATAAACTACCAAAAACATAGTGAAGATATGTAGACGATATGTTTATTATTTGGCCACGTACCCATATAGAACTAGATAATTTTCTAAATCAATCACAATAAAATTCACTTCAGAAATAGAATCTGATAATCAGTTACCATTTTTAGATCGTCCAATTGAAAAAATCATATGACGTTTTGATAACAAGTGTATGAATCAAATCATCATACGAGTATAGAAAAAGGAATAATCAAATCACTCCATGACAGAGCCAACTCCATACTTCTGAACATCAAATTCTTAATACCGGAATCAACTATATCAAAGATGTTGGTCAACTCTTATACAAAACATTTCATTGATAAAACAATACAACAAAAATGGGAAGCCAACGCTCATAACAAATATTACCTTATACATTGGAATAACTGAAGAAAAAATTAAACGTGTTGCTGAAAACTTCAGAGTGAAAACAACAAAAAAGGCAGCCAACGCTGATAACAAATATTACCTTATACATTCCTGGAATATCTGAAGAAAAAATTAAACGTGTTGGTGAAAAGTTCAGAGTGAAAACAGTGTTCAAAACTGAAAAATTGTATTTTACAGTATACCTTGTGTTTGCAGATAATGCTACAGGCGAAACTAGAAGACCCCTTTCAGTGAGGATGGAAGGTTATGAGAATGATATGAAAAAAATTGTTTAATTTATCCTTAATAACATTCATTCTGTCTTACAACTTGTCATTGTTTAGTATCAAAACCGAAAATCACGAACATTTCCAAGAATAATATTATTGCAATTGTGTTGAAAACGGGAGCAGAATATAAGTAGAAATTTCGATATTTATTGAATATTTGTCTTTGAATTTTTTTTTCAAAAACAAGGTGTCACTGAAAAATTTAATGAAATTTTTCTTTTAGATATCTGAAGGGAGAATTCCAAGCACAGTGACATTTTGGGACCGATCATGAATCTATCCTTACTACGAATATACAGGGTGTCCTTAAAAGGTCTTTACAAAAAGCTACCACATATTCTTCAGACCAAAACAATTCGATACAAGCAAACTTACCTCAGTAAAAAGTTGCTTAGTTTGGGCGCTAGACGGCTCTGAAGTTGAAATTTTCAAATCGATTTTGCTTCATAACTTTTGAACGGCTCATGAGATTTTTTTCAAATTTGGTACGTTGGCATAGACTCATCGGGCAATGAAACTCATATCATAATCATAATGAATATCATTCCATGGGCGTAGAACTTGATTTTTTCAGTAAATAAACATCTAAAACTCCTACGCCAATGGAAAAAAATTAGTTTCAATATGAAATCTAAATTATTCAACTCATTCACTACAAAAAAGGTACTCTTGACAAAAGTCGATTCCTCTCATGGTTTCGACAAAATTTTAATTTTAGTGATTTAGAGCATAATTAATAATAAAACGATTAACAGATATTTCATAAAAATTGTTCAAAATGTTCACCATTTTCACGTATACAAAGATTTATACGACGCAAAAAGTTGAAATGTACTCTTTGCATAACTTCTTCATCGCCTGTAAGATTATTCGTCGCCTGTTGGATACGTTGCCATAATTGTTCTACAGTATTCACAGGGGTCTTGTAAACCGTAGACTTGAGATAACCCCATACAAAATAATCCATCGGTGTTAAGTCTGGAGAACGTGGTGGCCAATTCACGGGTGCATCATTACCTCTACCTATCCATCTGTCTGGGTACTGTTGGTTTAAAAAATTCCTAACATCCACCGAAAAATGTGGTGGAGCTCCATCGTGCATAAACCACATATCTACCCGATGTTGGAGTGGTAAATCTTCCAACAAATTTGGCAACGTATTTCGTAGATGTTGTAAATACATGTCTCCTGTTAATCTTTGTGGAAGTATGACAGGACCAATTATAAAATTTCCTATTATTCCAGCCCAAACGTTGATTTTTAATTCGTGTTGAAAATGGTTTATTTTAATGGAATGAGGATTTTCAATTGCATAAACGTGTTCATTATGAAAATTAGTTATTCCTCCTCTCGTGAAACAGGCTTCATCAGTGAACAAAATATTCTTCCCAAAGTTCAGATTCATTTCTCTTTGCAAATTAATGAACCTACAAAACATCAGACGACTTTGTGAATCATGGATTAATAAATCTTGAACTGGCGTCTTGTGGTATGGGTATAATAATTGTTCTCTTAGTACTTCATGAACGGCATTCCTAGAAACTTCTAGTTCATTACTTATCCGTCTAGTACTCAATTCTGGATTTTCTTCAATACGGTCTAAAATTTCTACTTCGACTTCGGGAATCCTTACATAACGCTGTCTTCCATAATCACCAGTTCTAGGAGCAAAATGACCGGTCTCCCGAAGACGTCTCTCAACTGCAGCAAAGGTTGGGTGGCTTGGTACGCGACGATTTGGAAATCTTGCCGAATACACCCTCACACTCTCTCGACCATTTCCTTGACAATATCCGAATACCAATAACATATCGGTGTATTCTTCATTGGTGTATTGTACGGCCATGATAAATCAGAAAAGTCCGATATCAACAATCAACGTCAATAAAACTCGACAAATCAACACAGATGAAACTATGGAAACCAAGAATGTGAATATCACTGTTTTCGAGCAGATAATAATAGTCTTCAGAAAAAAAAACAGTGCTACTTATTTTCAATAGAAATAACCTATGCAAAAAGTACATCTCAACTTTTTGCGTCGTATAAATCTTTGTATACGTGAAAATGGTGAACATTTTGAACAATTTTTATGGAATATCTGTTAATCGTTTTATTATTAATTATGCTCTAAATCACTAAAATTGAAATTTTGTCGAAACCATGAGAGGAATCGACTTTTGTCAAGAGTACCTTTTTTGTAGTGAATGAGTTGAATAATTTAGATTTCATATTGAAACTAATTTTTTTTCCATTGGCGTAGGAGTTTTAGATGTTTATTTACTGAAAAAATCATGTTCTACGCCCATGGAATGATATTCATTATGATTATGATATGAGTTTCATTGCCCGATGAGTCTATGCCAACGTACCAAATTTGAAAAAAATCTTCTAATGAGCCGTTCAAAAGTTATGAAGCAAAATCGATTTGAAAATTTCAACTTCAGAGCCGTCTAGCGCCCAAACTAAGCAACTTTTTACTGAGGTAAGTTTGCTTGTATCGAATTGTTTTGGTCTGGAGAATATGTGGTAGCTTTTTGTAAAGACCTTTTAAGGACACCCTGTATTGAAATAATTATTATATTTTCATTTTAGAAACGAGAAGAAAATCCAAAAAAAAATCTGAAAGGATTTGTAAGTGTAGGGTTTCAGAATCGCTCATCAAACGAAAGACTGACCCAGCTTCTTTGGTTAGGACTATGTCCACACGACTTTATCTTTGCAAGGTGAGTCATATTTTCCATGAATGAGCGTTGTCGTTTTTGAGCTCAACAAATATTTCTTGATATAATACTCACTATAGTCTTTCACAGACATATTTATTTCTTTAGCACCCTTTCTTATAGAATTGAAGGCAACCAACCATGTGGCTCCTTCTGAGACAAGAGAACCTCCCAGGATGAAATATGCCTGAAACACAAATTAATTTTGATTAAATAGTCCATGTAATGTAATGTATCAGTCAGCCTTTAAATATAGTACCTGCGAAATTTCAGACCATTCTGATGTAATATATAATTATTTGTAATGAGACTTCAAAAATAGGGTCACTTTCAGATAGAATTTCAAAATATTCACTAACTCAAACTGCTAGTTCTAACTTAGCAGGAATATCGCAATAATTATTGTAATAGTATATAATGAAAGGTAGATGAAAAAGTTGTGGGATTTCATTTATAGTTTCTCAAAATATTGCTGCCATAGGTCACGTGATGAACGAATACAAATAGTTTTCCAGTTTGTTAAAGATCTATCTCTTCTAGTATCGAAAATATATTGGTCAATAAGTCTACCTGTTATAGCTTTTGACATATTGAACATTGAACATACTCTGAAAAGTCATGCATTATTTTCAAGTTAAGTGCAGTAGGCTTCGGTGTTTGATCCAAGACAAGGTGATTAATAGTATTATAACTGAAGGACTCAGTAATAACACATTTTTTAATGCTATTTCTTGAGAGAATTTCACAGGTCCCATTGATTAACACTATTGGACCCATTTTTGTGGGGAATTTTGAAGGAGGAACTCAATAATATCTTCAATAGCAATTCTGAACAACTTTCTGAATAATTCAAAATTCTTAACTGAATAACTTCCCGAATTCCTAGGTAAACCACCCTGTATAATCTTCAGAGTGATGCATATTTTATACAATTCTTTGAAATGAAAGATATTGAAGAGTTGCTTTCTGTGAATGTATAATTGGGGATTTTGAAAAATCATACACAATTTAATCAACAATGAAATATCGAAACCAATATGCATTACTTTTATAAATCGTCGAGATCGGTGATACTACACTTACAAATCTATTCACTTCTCTAGAACATCGTAGGAAGGTTGGCAATCAATCCCTTTTCAAAGCGGGCCACTCATATACAGATATCGAAAAGGCAATAATCTGCAGGCCAGGACTGGCGGGCGTTATCGAATATTGCCACACTGTATCGCCACAATAGATCTTACCGCGCGAATCATGGAACTGGCAAAATGAAAAATTTCAGAAGTGCCTTCCGTTAAGAATTGAAGAATGTAAGAAAAATCCAAGAGAACTGGATCGTCTGCCGACGATGTGTTTGTACCCAATTTAAGGTTCTATGTTACAATATACCGAAATTATAACTGTTTGTTTATATACCTTGAAGTCGACGATATTAAAGTTCAGTTATTGAACTGAGTCGATGTGTTGTTGGTTTTTCATCACAAACATCAGATCTGCCTTTCAAATATCTGCAAGTGAGTGGCTCGTTGTGAGATCTCCTGAAGGCCGTTAACTGACAGATATAATCTTTCAGTTATTTGACAGAACTAATGTGTGGCGATATTCAATCATAACCGTCAGTCCGTCCCGGCCTGCAGATTATTGCCTCTTCGATACCCGCATGTGAGATAGATAGATAGATAGATAGATAGATAGATAGTTTATTTAACTATGTTATATACAAACGTATATTAATAGCAGGTCATTTGTGGTTTGTTGTAAAATCTACAGATTATGTAAGCAAGTTACAAAGGAAACACTGAACTATAGTAACATCTTAAAATACGTAAATAAATGAAGACTTTAAGAAGTTTCGGTAAGTACGTTCCCAAACACAACACATGGTTTTGATGTTTTTTCAAGGTATTCACTGACAGAATAAAAACTATTTTCTGAAAAAAAAAATTTCATTTGTTGTTTGAATTTTCTCATATGCAACAGTTTGATATGCTGCGGTAGAACATTATAGAGGCTAAAGCCCAAAGAATTATTTTGGGACACAGAAAGTCAATGCCTAGGAATCCTGTGGAATCAGTCCCGGCCTGCAGATTATTGCCTCTTCGATACCCGCATGTGAGTGGCCTGCTTTATAGATATTTTCATGGTCCGTGCTCAACGGGAATTTCTTCTATTGTGCCACTACGAGCGATTTCAGGAAGATAAACTAGACAAGCTCAGGCTGGTCACTTCGCTCAACCAAGCATCACTCATTAATAGAATGGCAAAGTTGTGGAATTCTTTTGCTTACAACCTCCGAATTTTCAAGAAAAATTCCAAAACCTTCCTTCTCTCCCTATATTCCACCGCTGGCTAACACACGATGTTCCTCGAACATTATAGGTTTTCTTTTTGTGTTGCCGAAAGATAAACAACAGAGCGTCACAAAAATAAAATTGAGAAATCATACTGAATTCAAATTACAGTAACATGAACACATTTCACACACACACACACACACACACTGTAAATGACAAATTCTCAAACCACATGTGAATAACAAAACAACTCACAGTTAAAATTAAAAAATATTGAATTGAATATGTGAACAATTCATTCTGAAGTGTACCAGTTGTTCTGAATGAGGAGATTATTTGGTTTAGTTTCTGAAATGAACATTTTGGGAGCAGTTTCAGTATGCTGCTATTATTTATAGAATGTGGTTTTAGCAGAATATTGTTGTTCGTGAATAGATCTGTCTAAATTCATTATATCAAAATACAACTCTTGTATATATCAATATTTGAATATTTCAATACATTACCATATTAATAATATTATTATAGTTATGAAATATACAGTGAGTATCTCATAGCACACTTTTCCATACCCAAAAGAAATCTTGCAGAGGGTGTGGATTCAGTAAACCAGAAATGCCATGGTAGAAGGAAAGACCTGTGCCAACACAAAATATACCAACTCCTGATATAAGTGAGGCTACATACTTCATATTGGAATAGCCATACGGATGGTATGAATCAGCTATCTGGAACAGACAACATGGTATTGAATGGATGCATGGTTTTCAGTTACCAATTTGAATTTACCTACGATAAATGTAGATAGAAAATTTCATGATTTCAACTGATCTCCCTTTGATGGGTCTACTTCTACTGTCATTTATTACTAAGATTCAGGATTTTATCTTCATTTTGGCAAAATGTACATATGACATAACTTATTTTGACCTTTTTATATGATGTTATCGTACATACCTGGTATGTATAATTCAGGTATATTACCGATTGAAACTGAATAGAAATCGAAATCAGATTCCAAGTCCGTCGTCAGGAACAACTTTCAATTTATTATATTTCAAAAATGATAAACAACATGTAGGTACTTATAGCAAAATTATGTAGATCTGTTTGGTATTTGAAAAGCAGAAGAAATCAACAAAAAGACATACTATTAATGATCGCGCATCCAATCATTGATGTGTGACCAATAGTAATTATTTTACTTTGAAATTTGAGCCTGATTCTCAGACATTATTCAAAACGATATTCATAATCCAGTTTGAATACAAAATAATTATGGACGTGAGAAATTGTATTATGAGAATGAATGTTATGCTGATAGATAGTTCATTTTAATTCTCTTCCATTAGTCCATTATATTCTTCAATATTCATTGAATATGTACCATCAAGTCATTTGCAAAATATTTGGAAGTAAATGTGATAAATTTGGATATGTGGATCTTATCTTTGGCCTCTAAGATAAGATGGCCAGATCTCGTTGATTACTCTCTATGAATTCACCAAAAAAATAATAATAATCAAAAGATGATGATGACAATTTTCAACTTATTGCGATTTTTATGAATATATCCAGTTTTTTCATTATCTCATGATATGATGATGAAAAAATGAAAATTCATTCAATTTTGGGACGTATTTCCTAAGCAAATTTCCTTTACCTCTCTTCTAATTCAAGATCAGTTATTATTAAATTTTCATGAGAAAGAGATATTATCAAACAGAAATAAAATGTTTCTTTTCATCCAATGAAGAGGCTAATGTATCATAACACATCATATTTTAGTCTATCCAAAACATCAACAAGTGAGAAGATACAGCTTTCTGAAGGAACTTGTTCACTTAAAATATGCAAACAGGACCTTACCTGAACAGATTTGTGAATACCATAGGCTAATATAAGTTGATTGATAGTATCTGCCAATGAATGTATACATTCAGAAAACATGCTGTGAGATCCTGTATAAACCCATGCAAATAGTTTGAAGAGGAAATTTGTACCATTTCTGGAAAAAAAATTGTATGCATCAGTTGATAGTACTATTTGATTATTATACTGGATTTTCCTGAAAAAAAAAACAAATCTTGTGGATTGCAAGTGCTTGTGTCTAATTTAAACTGAATATCATATTTCAACAGATGAACCAGTGATCCCAGTGACCAAGTATATATGAGTAATTTCAGCTGATGATGAAACTATGTGATGAATATGATTTTTATTTCAGTACAGAATGAAATGCATAATGAAAAATCCAAATTCAACTCCATAATTTCAATATTTTTATTATAGTTGTAATTATTTTTGTTTACAATGTGTCATAATTATATAATGAGTTGTATAACTGATGTAGTGTTTAAGCTTCACTCCTTTTAGAATTTTTTGTGAACAAAATTGGGCAAATACAAAATGAATAAATACGCAAAAACCATGATATTTAGAAAAACCTAGATACGTATTTCAGCAACTGAGTTGCCATTTTTAGTAGACCTGAGAAGTAAAAGAGACTAGCGACTACTTAGTATCTTTCAAGATATTCTCCAGAAATCACCATCGAGAGTGACTCACTTGGTTGCCAAAATACGTATTTCGGCTTTTCTGAATATTATTGTGGTTTTTGGTATTTATCAATTTCGTATTTGTGTATTCAACCAGTCTCCGCGAATAGTAACTTCGATAATATTATTGGTGTTTGGCCTGAATATATATGATAATGGTTAAGGTCAGTATAGTCCTGATTCTATGATATTGAATTTGAGAAAACTCTTTCACTCTACATTGAATAATGAATCGCATGGCATTCCCATATATTTGTGCAACCCTCCTCACGAGGCATATTTAGAAAGTAATTAAAAAATATTAAGTACAAAATTCAATATTTGTTACTGAATCATCAGAATTTCTAGTGATAAATTCGAGATTATTTCGAGAATGGATGAAAGGAAGCATGTGTATAAATTTTTTGAATCAGAAAAAACAGCTTATGTTGGATGTGAGATGACATACAGGGTATTACATTGAAAAAAAAAAAGACAACGCGTCAATTGACATTTGCCGAAATAAATTAGAATTTTTGAGAATTTTTGCAGAACTTGTTTACCAATTATTTTTTGATAACTTCCAAAACAACCCCTGTAGGTAGGAAGCAAAAATATATGAAAAAAACCTGTACTTCCTACACATTATGTTGATCATGTTTTGAGTCCTTTTTGACTATTTCAAAGAAAGTGCTTCTCAAAGTGGATATCATAGAACTAGGATTGTATTTAATAATAATAATAATAATAATAAAATGTCTTTATTTTAATTATCCTCGGCGAAGTCCAGTCAAAAACTGCTCTACTTAACCGAGTACCAGTTACATATAATATAGTTCGTGAAAAGAAATAAAGTTATTTAGATACATAAATGATAACAACCATAATATGGAATATATATATATATATATATATATATATATATATATATATATATATATATATATATATATATATATATATGAATCAGAAGCTTATATAACTAAATTATTCAAGACTACGCAATGAGTGAGCATTCAAGTAGCCAAAAGATATTCCCTATAACATTTTTTGAAAGTATTGAGCGATTTATTTTTGATAGCTATTGGAATAGCGTTGAATACATTCACTGCGAAGTGAGAAAATGATCTCCTGAACGCAGCCGTTGAATGCCTGGGTATCACAAGAAGATGCCTGTTTCTGGTTTCCACGTCATGAACAACAGACCGATATGTTAACTTTTTTCTAATGTATGGAGGACTTTCTTCCGCCAAAACTTTATGAACGAGACATGCAAGGTGTAATTTTCTTCTGTTTTCCATATTAAGCCATCCTATTTCAGCTAATAACGGAGTTACGTGGTCTCTGATTTTCAATGCATAAACAAAGCGAATACAAGCATTTTGAATTCTTTGAATTCTAGCTGATGTTCGAACATCGAGACATGGTCCATAAATTATATCTCCGTAGTTTGAATGACTTAAAACTAATGATTCACACAACTGTTTTCTCAGATTTTTATTCAGAATTGTCCTATTACGGTACAAATTTCTCAAGGACATATAGCTTTTCTGGACTACTTGTTTAATATGTGTTTTGAAACGTAGGTCATCATCAATAAGTAGCTCCAGATTTTTTATTGTTCGACTAGGCTCAATACCCACACCATTAATCGCCACTTCATCCATTATATGAACTTTATTACCGAAACAGATCATCTGTGATTTAGTAGGATTCAATTTCAGACCGTGTTTATTCGAGTAGTCGAATATTTCATTGAGGGTATCATTGATTTTTGAAATTACTATATTAGCATTGGCCTCCTTGAAGCTTGCTTACACTTGGGTGTCATCTGCGAATTGATGTATAGCATCATTTAAATTAGCTGGTAGTTGTATATCTGACTTCCTGGAATGGATAGACAGTCGTTCAAGAGCTTTCCAGGTCTCTTTTCGGTTTTTATTATTTTTGTGTACCTCATTCAAATAATTCCGTTTTTCTGATCTAACTGCAGCGGTGAAATCATTTCTGACTCGCTTATAAACTTCCCAGTCCTCCAAATTTTTTGTTGATTTATATTTGGCGAGTAGTTTATTACGTTGTTTTTTCATTATCTTCAAATGATTTGTCAACCAAGGGGCCCTTGGTTTAGTTGTTCTCACCTTTCTAAGCGGAGCATGTCTATCAAAAATATGATTAATATTGTTACTTAGGATGTCAACTTTCGTGTCAATATCATCTGTATAGAAAATTTCTTGCCAATTCAACATACGTAATTCCGTGTCGAACTCTAATTGATTAAAATTAGTGAAGTCTCTATAGGTTATATATTTGATATTATTTTGAGGAATTCTTATTTTGAGTTGGCAAAGTATTAGTTGGTGGTCCGTCACATGGTGCATATCAACATGCTGTGGTTCACCATCAACAAACTCAGCATCACTCACTGCTATTATATCTATTAATGTATTACAATTTTTAGAAATTCGTGTTGGGGCTTTTATTATTTGGGTGAAATTGAATAATTCCAACAAATCTGTGAGCAACTCTGTTGCTGAAGTCACGTTTAACAAGTTCAAATTGATATCCCCCACTAATATAATTTTATCAGTGTCAGGTAACATAGATGCAATCGAGTTTTCAAGAGAATTCATGGCATCCAATACATGACTGCTCGGAGGCCTGTAGATGGTACCAATCAAACACTTGATGTTCGCTATATTAATCATTACCCAAAGTTGTTCAATATTCACCCCAGTCCGGGAAAATTCCCCTACTATACTTGCCTAAATGGTTGATCTGATGTAAACACCAGTACCACCACCACGACGATTATCACCTCGATCAAGTCTGATAAAGTTATAGTTATCAATTTTCACCGCTTCATCAGGTATAATTGCATTCAACCACGTTTCAGTAATACCCAGAACATCCAGACTATGATTCAATAAGACCATTCTCACACTCGCAATACTAGGATATAATGATCGAATATTCACATGACCTATTTTTGTATTCCCACGATCCATTTATTTTTGTTTGATTTCTTCAATTTGCCCAATATTATTTATTTTAATTAATTCTTCTCCCTCACCCCTTCTCGCATATACCCTCCCATTCCTAACCCAAACATATCTAAAGTTATGATTTCTTAATTCTCTTGCTTTATGAAATAAAATCCTGGTATCTTTGGGTAAGTCTTCATTGAAGTAGATACTCCTTCTTTCACCCGGAATGGAGCATTCTTCAGTATCCAAATTCTTTTTCAATTTATGCAGATCAAGTGCTTTGCGACTCAACTCGACCCTTTTGAATTTTACAAGTACAGGTTTGTTGGGAAGTTTACTGGACAGGACTTGCAGCCGATAATCTTCTTCCTGAATTTCGAACTTTAGCTTTTGAAAGGTTTTCTTTATATCCTCCTGTACATTGTCACCTTTCAACCCGACAATGACAATATTGCAGCTTTTCTGTTTCATCTCATCATGATTGACTTTTTGTTGCATGTCTTGAAGTTTTTGTTCGAGATCGCTAATTCTTTTATTCAACACTAGTTATTCTTTTTTAAGTCGCGAATTTTCACTAGCAATGTTTTTCAGAGTTTTTTGCAAATCATCCATAACATCACTGTTGAAAATCACAGACTTCTCTAGTTCAGCAAATTTCTTTGTCATAATTTGCAGTATTTCTCTATTAGAGGGGTCTGATTTTTTCAATATGAGCTTCTCCATTTCTCCTTACTTGGTCTTCCTTCTCGATCTACCGCATGAAGGCGCTTCTTTTTCGGTTTCTGCTTCATCTGATTCTGAATCACTTCCTGATGTAGATTCCATGCATTCCTGGCAGACCCATTTACTCCGCGAATTTTTATCACTGTATTTTTCGTAATCTTTATCAGTTAACTTTGTACATTCCTTATGGAACCATAGCTTGCACTCACCATTGCATTGCAAGCTATTCTGGGTCTTCGTTACATTACATCTGCACGATTTACATGTTATCTTCTTCTTTGACATTTTGAGTATTTTTGCAGAGGAATCATAGACCTGGCAACACGGCCAATGATCGCTGGCAGCGAGAATCGAATCACTCACTTTCGCGAGAGACGATTTTTAACGGTATGATTTGATGTTTAGTTCTTGAAATTGATGACTATGATGAGGACATGATGTTCTATGATGAGATGTTGGTCAGAGAACTCAATGATGATGGTTTGAAATGCATCAGTTTTATTATAACTTCACTATCAACCCCTGAAATCTGTAAAATCAGTTCATGAGAATGACTCAAAATTCACATCATTCACATCAGATTTTTCAGCATCATTTTGAGAGTCATGGAGTTACACAATTATTCCTTGATTGAACCAGATTTGTAGTTTTTGATATCTTCGTACTGGACCTCCTTATCTTGGACATAGTGTATAGAGATGTCAAAACATTTGATAACCATGGACCACAAAGAAAATGTGGTTTTATTTGATATGTCAAGACAAAGTTCACAGTGTCATGGGTCTTATATGAAGTAATGAATATTATTGAATTCAATCTAATTATTTGCAAGAACATATCATGATGATCTTGGAAGTAGTGAAAGTAAAAGTGAAGATGATATTGTGAAAAAAATCACTTATATCAACTCACTTATATGGTCCTAAAATATTTGGTACCTGATTATTCAGGAAAATTTCATTTTTAATTTACATCAACTTCACAATACTTACATGGCAATAGCAGTGATTACAACCTTGCCTGATCTTCCCATCAGTCCTGATTCATCTTCAAGAACATCTGCTGCTTTTCCCATCTCTCTTCTGTAATCTCTTAGTCTTCTTTTGACAGTGAATATATCTGAAACAAACTTGCATATTCCATAATAAAATTATTGATATCTATGATTGGAACTTCCATAAAAATAACATTCAATTGACTATTGACCATTTCAATGTATAGTTTTGTACTGATCATGCCCCAAGTATGGTAATCTAAGCTCACTGGATAAATACCTAATACAATGATGAAATATTTGTAGCAAGCATGTAGCCACAAGATGGATGCAATATAACTTTATCAATCCAAATGCAGAAAATTTTTACAGGAGTCTTATGACACATTTTCAATTCATTTTCACCACTACACCAATTCACCAATTATAATACAATTTCTTCTCAAACTGAGAGCTGAAATACTTGTAGCAACTGTCAAAAATTGCCTTGATATGTGCAGGCAGTTTATTCACATGACTTTTTCAAATGAATGTCAATTATTGTATTTCTTAGAATGTTTTTGGCATTTGAATAATTGAAATGATTGGCATAAGTTTTATATTTGAGTTTTCTTTCCTAAACCACTAAAACATAATGTGAACAGCAGCTTCATTGTCAAGGAACCTACATACTTTGCTGGTACTTCTTTCGCTCTATGTTTCTTTTGAGCAGTTCTCTTTGTAAGATTTCTTGGGATCCCCAAATTTCTAATGCCTTGGCTTCAACATCCTTTCTCCAATAAACAGTGATAGGCGGTTCTGACTCATATGGTGAACGTCTCTTAGTTTTTGGTAATGATTCCAGATCTGAAGGCTTCAATAGGAAATCAGACATAGCTTTAACAGGTGTGATGAAATTCCTTTCCAAAGATTGGACTGAAAGGTCTACTCTCTTGGTCTTTTTTGGTGGTGCCTTAGCTGTTATGTGGTAATAACAAAATTGATGAAAGCAAATGTTACACAATATCTAATCTAACCCTTACTTTTAGTTTCATCTTCTTTATCAGATTTTCCAATGATTTTATCTTTGAATTTCTTGAGTGACTCAGTGGACAAAAGTTGCTTTTTACGTTCATCTTCAGTTTTTTCTTGCAAACTTTTTTCTTCAATATTTTCTAGCATTACTTCCGATTCTTGAATATTCTCTTCCTTTAGATTAGGAGAGATGACTTCCAGTACAGGCTTTCCTTTAACCTCAGCTTCAGTTGCTGAATTGCTGATTTTGGGATCATTCTTATGTTTCCGGAAGATTGTCGAGAATGATATTGAACGGTATCCTGTTTCATTCTCCACTCTATATAGAATTCGCAAGTGCCTTACTACAATTAGAAACACAAAATTGAGATTATCAATAGGTACGTTTGCGAGAGTATTATAATAATCGAACCTTTTTTATGTAAATAATTTTCAGATTTGAAGACCGTGTTTCGCAATAAGTATTGAGAGAAGGAATGGCTACGAGATAACATCATCATTTTTTTTTTGTTTCCCACTTGGTTTTCAACTAACCACTTTCCAAATTGCAACCGAAATTCGAATTTTTGAGGTTAGTCATCTGCCAAAATATAACAGTGTTGTTCTTGTACCTAAATTTTAAGGTTTGTTCGCTGTGTCTGCATTAAAAATGTATTGTACACTACAACTTCCTATATCACACTCAGTGTCAATGGAACACCAGAATCACGGAACCATAGAATAATTGTATATACTCTTTGACCGAACAGTTCGAGTGCTACACAATCTCCATTTGTCTATTTATTGTATTTCGGTGCTCAGTTCGAAGAGAACATTTACTTGTAGTAGGCTTGCCTAGCTACTCAGACCCAGTGTACCAAAGGGAAGAAGAGGAATGCATCTAACCTCTCTATTATCACATCGCCAACTTCATTCCAATTTGCTGTGCGCAAAACTACACGTGTGCCAATTTGCTATCTTTTAATATTTTTTTCTATATATTGTCTTCTTAAGGATGGGTGAGCATAGACGGAGTTGATAATAATCGATTCCTCGCTCACGAGGACATATTAAGCTTCCCTTATCAGCTTCTCCCACGAAGCCCAAGTAATCATTCAATAAGCTTCGCTCACGAAGCCCAAATAAGCTTCGCTCAAGAAGTCCAAATGAGTTTTGCTCACGAGGCCCAAATATAAGCTTCGCTCACTAAGCCCAAGTCATAGACATCATTCATGATGCCCAATATGCTTTGCTCATAGAGCCCAAGTGATGGATATCGTTCACGAAGTTCAAGTATTTTTCCTCATTGAGCCCAACGAGACCACAGACTTCAGTTAGACACATTCTACATGAAGAAGCTCACAAGGCACAATGTTGAATTCCAAACCCACTGTAGACAAAGGCATGGTTGTATCACAAATACTCTTGATCGCCCTCAGGTAGAGAAAGTCTTGTTCAATGTGGAGAGGGATATACTGAAGGCTCCATAGAGCTCCCAATATATCCTCTCATAAGTAAGAAAATGTGAAGGTATAATATACTTGAACTCCATGGAGTTACACAGAAAAGGTGATGAGAGTCTGATATCAGCAAAGGATTTTGTGTGGATGAGAAGGAATATCCGTCCTTAGCATATATCAACATACCACATTTAATTTGAAAGCCATGAACTCTCTCTCTCAAGTTGAATTCAGAAATCAAATTTGCAGTGCAAAGTCCAAAACATGAGAGTATAATACAAATTAAATGATCATCTAGTAGTTTGTCAGCCTCAGAATATGCTTTTACACATTGAGGAAGTTTCTTATTGGCTTGAGTCATACTGAAAAATGAATGAAAGATTTACTGGGTTCATGTCAGGATCTGAGAATTATCTCTTGAAGATCCAGAGTCATCTAAATTTTCAGTAACTTGAGAGTTCAAAGACAATTCGAAGGCACACGACAGTCAAAGCATTCACCCCCAAGGAGGACATTGTATGAAGGTTATGCCTCATATCATTGGAGAAACCAAGTTTAAGAGCAGCTACTCTTTCCAATGCAATCATTTGCTGAAAGTCTACTTGAATACATGGTTATAAAATATCAAAAATCACTGAGCCCACTCAAAAATTTAATTCAATTCACCATAATATATAGAGCCTGGATACAGTAGAAATATGCTATTGGCTGTTGACTGGCATCAGAAACTGGTCAGTTTGTTGTTTATTTTTTGATTGAGAACCCTGATGGATTGGATATCTTGTCATTCAAAAAAATTCTCAGAATGCATGCGAATAGTCCGAATTTTGAAATGAATGACTATTGCTGAGTATGGAGGTTTTTTCAAGAATGGTGCTTAACTGATCTTTAAGATGAATATTTGTTACCAATGTAATCGCATAAAAAATTAAAGATATCTATTTATGCCATCTCAGGTTTATTGATCGACCAGTTTACCTGGACGTCTTTTGATCACCTACATACAATTCAGTTTCTCAAATTTGCGAGAAAGCTGGTGTTGACACATTATCAATCAATTGTGCTGTTTTCTCAGATAATATTCTGATTATGTATCGGAATGAGGACATCAACTATGTGATGAAACTCTTTCAGTCTCCTTTTGGTTCGTCGTAAGCCTTGTTCACAAGAATGTAATTTTTTATGGATTTATTTATATCCAATATTCTGAACTTGACGAAGAGGTAAAATATCGTTGAGATGTAATGAAATATGAAATTTTGGACATGATGAAGAGATTCAAGCAGCTGAAGCCTGTTAGGGCATTTGCCAGCCTCATTGTTTTAATAGTACAAGCTACCACAGCAGTTGAAAAAAGCTCAGTAATAATAATCCCAGTACCAGTGTAGCTTATAGAAGCTATAAACTGTGTTAGTACCCTTGGTTGAAAGTAAAAGAATCATTGCCGCGTATTGAATGCTGCCACTCGTAGCATTCAACGCGCTCAAATTATTCTAACAAGAAGGTAAAATAGGTACTACAGCTGCTTTCGTGCATAAATCAGATAGGAACATTATTGTCACATGGTTAAAATTATGGATCAGTGCATCAGTTAGTAGTAGCATCAGTTAGTTGACTGTCTATACAGGGTGACATTTCTAAAACTTCCCACGTTAAGTTTTAGAAATGTCACCCTGTATATTGGTTGCAATATTCCTTGTGTGCTCAGGGTTCAAGATGATGATGAATGATCAAGTAATGGTTTCTAAGCGTTTGAAATTTGTCATGTGAAAATCTGTTCATGTAGGTACCTACTACTGGCTAATATTTTATCATCTCCTTTCAGGAGATGCTATCATCATATGTGCTATAGCCTTGCAATGGTGGCTACACAATGGTATATAGCAAGAATTCCTAGCAACAAGAATAAGAAATATCCTATATATAAATCTTGCTGGGAATATTGTGGAATTAGGGAGATAAACACATTTCAAGCAGAATTTCCAGATATTCTCAAAGCAAACTGAATGACACGAATTACAGATGTGGTACAACGAACAATATGGAGTTCTGTTCTCACGAATAATATTGAGAGATATCAAAGCAATAGCATGTTATTGTTGCCACAACGTCCAAGATACCCTCAATAATTTATAAGTATAATTTCCTCTAAAGGATCGAATATATTTAGTTATCCTAGCTATCCCAGATACTTTGACATCTGGACGGTAATAAGAAGAACCTGTTCAATCTACCCTTGCTCTAAGATCCACACATTGTGGATATATATACAGGGTGTCCTTAAAAGGTCTTTACAAAGAGCTACCACATATTCTTCAGACCAAAACAATTCGATACAAGCAAACTTACCTTAGTAAAAAGTTGCTTAGTTTGGGCGCTAGACGGCTCTGAAGTTGAAATTTTCAAATCGATTTTGCTTCATAACTTTTGAACGGCTGATGAGATTTTTTTCAAATTTGGTACGTTGGCATAGACTCATCGGGCAATGAAACTCATATCATAATCATAATGAATATCATTCCATGGGCGAAGAACTTGATTTTTTCAGTAAATAAACATCTAAAACTCCTACGCCAATGGAAAAAAATTAGTTTCAATGAGAAATCTAAATTATTCAACTCATTCACTACAAAAAAGGTACTCTTGACAAAAGTCGATTCCTCTCATGGTTTCGACAAAATTTTAATTTTAGTGATTTAGAGCATAATTAATAATAAAACGATTAACAGATATTTCATAAAAATTGTTCGAAATGTTCACCATTTCCACGTATACAAAGATTTATACGACGCAAAAAGTTGAAATGTACTCTTTGCATAACTTCTTCATCGCCTGTAAGATTATTCGTCGCCTGTTGGATACGTTGCCATAATTGTTCTACAGTATTCACAGGGGTCTTGTAAACCGTAGACTTGAGATAACCCCATACAAAATAATCCATCGGTGTTGAGTCTGGAGAACGTGGTGGCCAATTCACGGGTGCATCATTACCTCTACCTATCCATCTGTCTGGGTACTGTTGGTTTGAAAAATTCCTAACATCCACCGAAAAATGTGGTGGAGCTCCATCGTGCATAAACCACATATCTACCCGATGTTGGAGTGGTAAATCTTCCAACAAATTTGGCAACGTATTTCGTAGATGTTGTAAATACATGTCTCCTGTTAATCTTTGTGGAAGTATGACAGGACCAATTATAAAATTTCCTATTATTCCAGCCCAAACGTTGATTTTGAATTCGTGTTGAAAATGGTTTATTTTAATGGAATGAGGATTTTCAATTGCATAAACGTGTTCATTATGAAAATTAGTTATTCCTCTTCTCGTGAAACAGGCTTCATCAGTGAACAAAATATTCTTTCCAAAGTTTAGATTCATTTCTCTTTGCAAATTAATGAACCTACAAAACATCAGACGACTTTGTGAATCATGGATTAATAAATCTTGAACTGGCGTCTTGTGGTATGGGTATAATAATTGTTCTCTTAGTACTTCATGAACGGCATTCCTAGAAACTTCTAGTTCATTACTTATCCGTCTAGTAATCAATTCTGGATTTTCTTCAATACGGTCTAAAATTTCTACTTCGGGAATCCTTACATAACGCTGTCTTCCATAATCACCAGTTCTAGGAGCAAAATGACCGGTCTCCCGAAGACGTCTCTCAACTGCAGCAAAGGTTGGGTGGCTTGGTACGCGACGATTTGGAAACCTTGCCGAATACACCCTCACACTTTCTCGACCATTTCCTTGACAATATCCGAATACCAATAACATATCGGTGTATTCTTCATTGGTGTATTGTACGGCCATGATAAATCAGAAAAGTCCGATATCAACAATCAACGTCAATAAAACTCGACAAATCAACACAGATGAAACTATGGAAACCAAGAATGTGAATATCACTGTTTTCGAGCAGATAATAATAGTCTTCAGAAAAAAAACCAGTGCTACTTATTTTCAATAGAAATAACCTATGCAAAAAGTACATCTCAACTTTTTGCGTCGTATAAATCTTTGTATACGTGAAAATGGTGAACATTTTGAACAATTTTTATGAAATATCTGTTAATCGTTTTATTATTAATTATGCTCTAAATCACTAAAATTAAAATTTTGTCGAAACCATGAGAGGAATCGACTTTTGTCAAGAGTACCTTTTTTGTAGTGAATGAGTTGAATAATTTAGATTTCATATTGAAACTAATTTTTTTCCATTGGCGTTGGAGTTTTAGATGTTTATTTACTGAAAAAATCAAGTTCTACGCCCATGGAATGATATTCATTATGATTATGATATGAGTTTCATTGCCCGATGAGTCTATGCCAACGTACCAAATTTGAAAAAAATCTCATGAGCCGTTCAAAAGTTATGAAGCAAAATCGATTTGAAAATTTCAACTTCAGAGCCGTCTAGCGCCCAAACTAAGCAACTTTTTACTGAGGTAAGTTTGCTTGTATCGAACTGTTTTGGTCTGGAGAATATGTGGTAGCTTTTTGTAAAGACCTTTTAAGGACACCCTGTATATCGTACTACCGGTCATACAGTTATCAAAGTAAGGCAATATAGAACCAATATCCTTTTGCTAGACGGATCAAAGGAATTTTGTAGTGATAACATCAATAATTGCGGCATACTCAGCATGTCATGATGCAGTTTAGATCTGGGGAAATCATATCATTCTGTAAGATTGTCTCAGAACGCTCTAGAACTTCCTTAGATTTCATTATTAGCACTCATTGTGCGCACATGCACAGGAGTCGGTTAAATATGCTGTGTATATAGTGGGAACAATACAAGAATCTCTTTACATTAAACGAAATTCGAATCGCTGAACATCAACAAGTGAAGGTTCTCTTCGAACTGAGCACCGAAATACAATTTAACAAACTTATCTGTGATGTTCGATCGTAATTGTGTGAGGTGCTTCGCTCGAAGAGAACACACCCTCCCAAATGAATTTTCATACTCTCCTTCCGAGGGTACTTAAATTTCCCCGCTCGGAATCGAATGATGTTGGCGCTGTGATAATAGAGACTTTAGGTGCATTGCTCTTTTTTCGCTTTAATGAACTGTGTCTGAGTAGCTAGGCAAGCCCACGGCGTGTGAATAATTCCTTACGATGTTTAGTGATGTCAGCTACGTTTGATGATGCTGCGTCACTGCTCTTGAGATAAGATTTTTCAAGATTTGGTAACTACCATCGATAAACGAATTATGTTACTATCTATATTTCATTCCATACACTAAAATATGATGAAAAAATTATAAGCAAAATCTTCTAACCTATAAATTAGTCAAAAATAGATAATAATTAGGTCGTATGTCCTAAGTATTCAGCGAATTCCTCACCTTCGAGCTACAGGAGCGCTCTAACTGGCTTTATTTTCGGTACCATTTTGAAGATCTCCATGCGGAGGCGTATATTATCATGTAACGATGATGTCAACAATTAGGATTTTCATACCATATAATACGAGCTCAATTTCAGAAAAACTCAAAATGATACAACTGGAATTGAGATATGTTCATTATTTCCAGAGGTACAGTGGAGAGAAATTCGATTATGTAGGAAGCAAGCATATTGATGCTTGCTTCAAAATTTGTTTCCGATCATCAGCAGTTGAACACAAGTGTATATTATGAGTATGTATGATTCGAACAAAAAAAAAGATGGAAATAACACAATACTGGCTGTGCAAACACAATGTTTGAATTTTTCTGAAATACATGTGAAAATGTATTAAATAACTATTACCTGAAATTGAGAGTTTTTTCATGTGCTCGTCCGGTGAGAACAACCGCATGAAGATTTAGATTAGAATTTTCAAGCTAATTTGATAGAAAAATAGTTATACAAGTATATGAATCATTTCAGACAGATATCAAATATTTCTGGAATGACAAAGCTGGCTTCTAATATCATGATCTGCCTTGATACCTGGAGACATATTTCAAATAAACAACATGATTGCACTTTTTCGGTCGCACCTCATACGTGCAGCTAGGTACATATCATACAGCATCAGTTTCAAATATTTGCTCTTGGATTAGAAACAATGAAGATGGATTAGATATGATTAACAATTTGCCATTTTTAATGGAAATATTTGCATGGTTTCTGACCTAGGTATATAAAACTCATGAAGGAGTCGACGTTATTCTCAAAAGAGATGATATCTACAAAAGTTAGTTTGTGTTTCCGTTCGAAGACTCCTAACGGATTGAAGGAGTTATATTTTTGCAGAGGAATTTCAACGAGCTCCATCGACTGTTCCCAAAATGATAACATCTCCAAAAAGTTCAAACTCCCTCAGCGATACGCCGCAACAGGAGAAAGCGTATGGTGAGTCCTTCAGTGCTTATAGGGTCTTCACGGATACTTTGAACTCAACTCTGTCATTTATATTTGATTTTCTCATTAATTGAGAAACATTTCCTGTATATCTCATGTAGACAGAGAATTAGAAAAACATATCAAACATCATCCACCATAAATATCAGTGATCGCAAATACCCATATTTTATAAGATTCATCTCTGAATGCCATGATATGATAGAATATGAAAAAATAAGCGGTCTCATCATATTGAGAGCTGCTATGAGCTAGATATTTATGACTTTTTCTTCAGGGACAGCAAATAATGAAAGAGGCAAATAATCAAAATGATGAAACTACGCAACGAGAACATAATATCCGAGAATTTCACATAAGATGCTGATAACATTTGTTGAGATGTTGAACAAAAAACCTGAAACATAAAATTATTTGAAATATTGAGGAAATCCGAATTTTACCGTGAAGAACCTGTAGATTGCAGCTCTACTATATTTTTCGTGTCCAGTGCGATCAATTGTCGAAATAAAATACAATACTGTTGGAACTGCATCATCTAGCAGATGACAAAGGTCCACATTCTGTATGCATAATGGTTTCCACATTTCGCACTCTTATCGTGATAGTTCCCATTATTGTGAGGATACCTAGTCGAGGATATATGTTCTTCAATTTCTCAATAATATTACGGATCTCCATTTTCTCAATCGAAAGACTTGATTAGTTATCTTGAGTATTAATTCACGACTGCTGAGAACATTTGCCTTTCGAATTCGAAGAGATCGGCTTCTATAGAGTGGACCATGATGCGATGGGAATTTCCAGAGATGTCACCTGAAACATCGGTTTCAGAATAGATTTTGAAATCGACTCGTTTATCCTAGATTTATCCTAGAAACTCATATGTCGGCAAATGTCCACTAGAGAGTCATGGCCTCTTATAGAGTCGCTCCTAAAGATTTCCAACCATTTTTCCGAACATATTTGACTTAATATGGCGCAATTTTACGTACTCCCCTAGTGTCTTATGCTGAATTTGGAAATGTGAAGGGAAGTGAGAAAAATCATTCTGCGGTATTCAAATAGGTTCGGTCTAGTTTATTTTCAGCCCTGAATTTCTTATGTGCTATATCTTTTGCAATTTGGCCACAGAGTATGAACTTTGAATTTATGGAATTCAATTTGAAATTTATACATGGAAGACTACTTCTGTTGAATCGATAAAATTCATCAATTTTAAGTGAAATCAATTTGAGAATTTTGTCACGGTGTAGGTGTATTTGGAATTCAACCATTTTTTAACTATTGAAATCGATCTCAGATTTACCTATTTCTGGCCGTAGAAGTTTTTGGTAGATTACTGCACACTATGTATTTTCGAAGAGACCATGTTTTTCAACACCATAGTAATAGTTTCTGTGATTTCAGTGCATGTCAGAAATTTTGAATTCATTCTCTTGAATTCTTTCGGAATTGGTGAATCCATCAAATTTACCTAGGACAGTGTTTTTTTAACCAAAAAAATCGGAATTTTTATATTCTGCGGCCATATTGGAGAAAAAAAAACACACACGAAGAAATTTGGGATGAAAATAATTCAGACCGGTCCTGTTCGAATACCGCTGGATTTTTTTTGCACTTTTGTTCACAATGAAATTGCATCGTGAAACCATTTCGGAAAAATTATTGAAAAAACCAACTTCAGGACAAACCCTATGGGGCTGTCTCAGAGGGGTCAAGGGAGCTCTCTTAGGGGTCATTTGCCGACCAATGTTTACATGAAGTTTTCCTAATATTTCTGGTCTGGTCTGGTCTGGCCACTGGTAAATTGATGCACACTATTTCTGGGTCACTCTTTACTAATATACTCGAGTATATTTTCATATAGTGCTAGTTTTCGCAAGTAACAAACCTCGTCGCTTTATCCTGTGAGAGCTCGAGATGCAAGCTTGACACGAATTCGCGTTCTCCAAATCAAGATAACTCCATTCCGTGATTGTGAACAAGAAGAATCACCGTATTGAATGTCAATCAATTGAATCGATGAATGTGTCAGTATCGAGTACATGTTACAGGAATCAATATGCCGCACTGGCTGCAGAGCACAATCCAATCAACTTGGGTCAAGGATTTCCTGATTTTCCTCCACCCAAATATATCACACGATTATTGAGTGAAGTTGCTGATGGGAAAGATTATATGATCCACCAATATACGAGAGGATATGTATGTATGAAAAAAAAAATTATGTTTTCATTTTGCTAACATCAGCATAAAACAAATAAAAAAAACTGTTCCTTTATGATTCATTTTCAAATCATCTGTTCAACTCATATTGATAACATTTTCGAGAGCGAGCAATGCTACGAGTGAAATCTCGTTAGATTTTTTCGTTTGTGAGATTTAGCAGCTATCTGATATCAGTTCATCTTTGTCCAACTCATTCAGTTCATTTCTCTGTTTCTTTTCAAAATCAGATGCAAGCAGCTGAATCTGACACTAAAGAACAGGCCTATTATGACATTCCATACTCTCTATATTATCGTTAAAAATATCGTTCTTATTAAATTCATGAAATACGAATGTGCTTCGGAAAACGTATCTGCAAAGACTGTATTTTCAATATAAAAGAAAAAAAAATGTCGGATTTGATAATTATCACAATACCATCCAATGATTTAATATATGCTGGTTATTAGTGTTGACTAATGTTCATGCTCAAGCCAAGTCAATCGGCAATGAATTACAGTGTCTAAAGCTTGTCTAAAGCTTTTGACTGCGTAAATCATGAAATACTGCTGCAGAAGCTATGGTGTTACGGTTTCAGAGGAGTAACTAAGAACTGGCTGAAATCGTATTTATCAAATCGCAGCCAGATAGTAGAAACCTTGTCAAGGTCTTCCAGATCTATTATAAAATGTGGAGTGCCTCAGGGATCAGTGCTGGGCCCAGTTCTGTTTTTGTTGTATATTAATGATCTGTCGAATATCAACGTATCTGGAAAGTTTACACTATTCGCAGATGACACCACATTATTTTGGCATGCCAAGAACAGCACTGAACTCAAAGAGACGATATACAATGATGTCAGCAGTATCAAACTTTGGTGTGACTCTAATCGACTTGTCTTCAATATATCAAAAACCAACTTGTTAACCTTCCGATGTTCACTCGAGGACATACCCCTTGGATCAAACATCATTGAAAATAAATTCAACACAAAATTCCTAGGGTTGTATATTGATACCAGGTTGAAATTCGAGGAGCACATTCTGGCCCTGAAAAAAAATATATCTTCTGGGTGTTTCGCTGTCAAGATTGTCGCAAATGAGTTGGGATCATGTGCTGCTAGAGTCGTTTACTATTCCCTAATTGAGTCTCATCTCAGATACGGCATCCCATTCTGGGGTACATGTAATGATAACTGCCTGAACAGTATTCTTGTTATTCAAAAAAGAGGGCTGAGATATATGTGCAAAGCTAAATATCGTGATTCCTGTAAGCCATTATTCGTTAAATATAAAATACTCACGATAATAGCAATATTTATATTGGAAACCGTTTATTTGATTAGGAAACATTTGAACACGCTTAACAAACCTCCATTGCGTTATGTCACTCGACAAGCTATAAACGTAAGTCTGCCACTTCCTAAATCATCACTAATTAAAGATTCTGTTATTTACAACGGCTGCAAGATGTACAATCACCTACCTAATTGTATCAAAAGCACCCCCAATTTGAACATATTCAGAAAATCCGTTAAAAACTTGCTGATACATAAACCTTACTATAATTTACAGGAATTTTATTTCGACTCATTTTAAAACTTTCATTATATCCTATTTATTAGATATCTGTTTAAATATACAAAATCTGTTGCTTTACATTTATACTTTTATACATTTACTTTATTACTTTGACTTTGATTAAGTTGACATTATATCCTATTTATTTGTTATCTGTTCTTATATAATCTGTTGCTTGTTGGGTTGTGTAAGCATATTGTATTGTTTTGTCTTTATTTTATTTTATTTTATTTTATTTATACATTCACTTTATACATTGACTTTGATGAAATTGACATATATTATCTTAGTACTTTTCTTTTCCATTACTGACTAGTGGGTATTAGACATACTTGAAACTTGTACTTAAACATAAACATAAGCAAACTTTGTCTACAAGAATTTAATTTCTTATGATAATAAAGTATATTCTCTCTCTCTCTCTCTCTCTCAGTTTAGTATGCCAAGCATTGTTGATGACAGGAAGGGGGGGCATCTAACACCTATGAGATTATTGATTGATTTTCAATGATTCCACCGAGATTTGTGTAGCAATAATTGTCTCCAGAGTATGGAATGCATTATTTGTGAAATCAAGCTCTTCGGAAACAGAAATTTAGAGATCATAGACTGTTTCGGATGCTTCATTGTCAGTGCTTTGAAGAATTACGAGTACTATCTGTATCCCAATTTTTAAAATCATAATATTGTTACAATACAGGAAACCAACGAAAGATAAATAACCTGCCTGTATGAATCCTAACAACCCAAGAACTCCAGTTACAATTATTGCTGCAAGTTTGGTATATCCACATGTAATTTTCATCTCTCTGGCGCCGGTCATCCCTATAATTAGCTTCCAGTCCTGTCTGACGCCTTCAAGACCGAAACATGTCTGGGGAAATAGGGACGTATGGAAAACTCAACTGAATGAATAGACCTGGAGATATTCTTTCATTATTAGTGATTTTAAAATTGTCATATTATTATTCGTCAATCTGTGAGAGGGTTTTCCATTTCAAGGGACATCCAAGATTAGTGCAGGCTCTGGCAAAACTATATTCGACACTGATTGGACAAAATATCAACTCAAATACTGAAGTAATCATAACAACCGGTGCATACGAGGCACTATTCTGTGCTATAATGGGACACGTCGATACTGGAGATGAAGTTGTCCTAATCGAGCCATTTTTTGATTGTCTGGAACCAATTGTGAAATATGCCGGTGGAATACCCCGGTTCCTCCCGCTGAACATGGTGAGACAAGATTCTTTTCAGAAGGAGGAGTATAGTTTTCACGTTTCAATTAACTCGTGTTGTGACATAGATGGAAACACACTACAATTTTTTTTCATGATATCCTTCAAACATTTTCACAGATGCTAATCCAAACATTTCATAATTTCAACGTTCGGGTTGTATGTACGTGACCCAATTCATCATACCTACGTAGTCTGAGATGTCGATGAGATACACCATTCTACTCTCAGAATTTCAAGATGAGATATCATCTGTTGCAACAATGTATTCTTATAGAAAGACACATCTGGAAGGCAACCCACATCAGCCGATTGGGTTTTAGACAAGGAAGAATTAGAGGGCATTTTCAATGAGAAAACTAAGCTCTTTGTACTCAACAGTCCAAACAATCCGCTGGGCAAAGTATTTTCAAAAGAAGAAATGACTGATATAGCTGACTTATGTAAAAAGTGGAATGTGGTGTGCATATCAGATGAAGTATATGAATGGCTAGTTTTCAAGCCAATGAAGCACGTCAGAATGGGTGAGTACCGCAACTATAGAGTATCGTTAGTACACAATCTGATTCCAATATCATAATTGTATATTATATACCCAGGGTGAGAAGTATATAGCAAGCACATTTATATCCTGAGGCGCTAAGTGCGAATGCTACCGCTATCGTCGAACTGATAATAATATAACACTAGTAATGAATCATCTACGAACACAGGTAATCTCTAAGTTGATGCCCGTCTCTAATCAGCACATGACAGTGACAGCTCAGCTCACGTATGATTCGAGACATTTTAGGAAGTTATTCATAATTCGAAACGTTTTTCATATTTGCTGAAATCGTTTTGGTCTGTAGTGAATTTTGCAGTGTTATTTATATTTCTTTTACGTTTCGGTTTGAAATGAATGTTTTATTGGTTGCATAGGCATCGGTATCTAAGTGTATATACTACATATCGGCGCTATTGACAGTTCATTGTTCACTCAGGTCATTAGAGGAATTCCTTGTATAATGGTATTTCTCAGATTGGTAGTGGAAAACTATATTTTCAGCAGATTTTTTTTTGAATAATAGCATAATATTAAGCAGGTAACTTCCGTCGATTCGCAGATGTTCGTCGTAAAACAAAGTATATTACATAGTGTAACATTGTGTACTACATTGTCAGTGACATATTTCACACTGGAAGATATTCAGCACGAGTCGTGTAGCGGCGGGGAGTGCTGCAATGTAACGATTATTGAAATACACTTTACAACGAGTTATATAAACTACTTCTCCTACGACCATGAATATTTGAATCAAGTTGTACACTTCTACGCAACCCAAAATACAGCAGTCAGGAACGAGAAAACCCGAGCGGAGACCCGTGATATGGTTCGATTTGATGTCGAGTTCATGATATGTCGAATTCATGAAAATAAATGTATGTCTATGTGTATAGCTTCAAGTCAAATCAAATGAAGAATTACTTCATTGTCTGAAGAATAGAAACTCTTATTGACAAAGTGGTAGGATGAGAAGAAATAAAATGCTATCAGAACATGTGAAGCCAAATACATAGTCAAAGACTGTTGGAAAACTACAGAAAATAAATATAAATACACTTACAATCATACTCACACAGTGAAGAAGAACACTACATGTCAATTCATAAAAATTAGGACAGGTAATAATATCTAAAAAATATATACATATGAAGCGGGAAGTCGTTGCTGACTAGTTAGGGATAAAACTAGGGAATATTGGGGAATGCAGCAAAGTGAAAAGCATACTCTTTCAGGTTATTCCAAGCATTCGGAATCATTTATTCCATCATCAGGGACTAAAATATTCCAAAAGATATATGGTGAAGTTTCCTCAGAAAAACTCATACCTCGATTGAATATAAAATTATTGTAAAAAACGTCATGACATAACAGAAATCAACGAAATCATGTGAAATGAAAAATATTGGAAGAGTTTATTCTGAAGGAATATGTTTTTTCCGTTAGTCTCTACATCTCTTTAGGAGATTAGGCACCAAACTATTGATTTATTAACTATTGAATTATAATGAATATTTTCTACAGAATGACTGAAGTTTGCTGCTTGGAGAGCTCAGAATGAAAAAAGTTGTTCCAAATTGTTCGAAATTTCTATTCGGTTATGAATAGATATCACTTAAATGTTTCAAATCTGTTCTCCTGTTCATACATTTGTCCTTTTGGTATATAAAGGTAATTTCTAAAAATGATCTTTGACTGATATTTTGTTCCCCCGCTAAGATTCCTGATAGTTCCTGATAGTTCATATGGTGATCAGAATTATTAACATATTCACACCTTTCACAGCACACCTTTCCGGATGTGATCTAGAGTCGCTTTCATTCATTTCATTTGGAGAATATCGTTCTAACTGTGAGAACTGTTTTGTTACTAATTTTGATATTAGGAAATTGTATACATATATACACATATATATAATATATAATATTATAAAACACAAAATTTTCGTGATACAAGTTGAAGCAAGATCATATAAAATGAAGTAGAATGACATATAATGAAATCTAGAACATTTTGTGGCCATTGTATATTATGGAGTTTTTTTATTTTTGGGGACCTAGGAAGTGGTGAAGACAAGCTGCAACTATGATGAGTATGCGATGATACTAACAGTAACATCTATATTTCAGCTGGCATCTTTGGTTACCTACATCATTCAACTGTGTTGTGTCATTGTCATGTATGTATCCAGAGTATTCTTTCCTGAAGATTCATTCATTTTCCGAATGATCAGGATGCGTTTTACTTTCCACTTTCCTGTATTAAAATGGGCTACTTCCAAAATGGAAATAGAGTCACCTCATTGTCAGCTCAAACAAGTACATCTTTTTTTATTCCAGCTTTCAATTCATCCACTGATTCGTCAATTTTCAGCCTCATTGCCCGGAATGTGGGATAGAACGATAACAATCGGCTCGTCAGGAAAAACTTTCAGCTTAACGGGCTGGAAAACGGGGTGGGCTTACTGCCCAGAAAATTTAATGACCAACTTGCAGATAGTTCATCAAAATACCACCTATACAGGTATAACCCCAATACAGGTGAGTATTTATTATTTTGAATCGTTGCACAAATTGCAGAAGGTGTTTCAATATTGGCTCAATCATTGATATTTCGATTAGTACATCACTCCTTGTTCCAAGTATTTTGTTACAATGAAGTAGTTTCTACAATGAAATATCCCATACTTCAGTTTGAACTTCATTATTTTCATAACGGGAGATGGGGTGCCAATTGGATACCCATAACCGACACTGTACATTGAATCAATCACTGTACTGTTCGGATAGACGTCGGTACCTGCACAAATAAGTAGAATCACTCTGTGACGTCACCATTGATATTCCGTGTAGTTTCACAAAATATACAAAAATCCAATATGGTGCCCATAAGAAGGAACAAAGTTGAGTGTTGTATCTCTGTCATCAAGAATGCCCTGGAAAATACGATGACAGATTCAGATTTTTAGCGAAGAAGTGCATTGGTTTTTGTCTGAAAAAATTGGAATAAAATTAAAAATTTCAAAAAATTCTGCGAAAAAACTGATCCGGCTTCATATATGACACCGATCGATCTTTGTGCGTGTTTGCAGATTTCAATATCCTCCATCCTACATCTGAGGATGTCTAGCTGTCATTGATATACCTTACATTCCTGACTTTACTCTACTGCAGGCTGATGTAAAGTATCCACCACCACATTTCACGCACCTTCCGGACCTGAAACAGTTGCTGGTGGCATGTCACCACGTCTGACACCTCCGGCATGCCTCATCTCTCGATTGTTTCCTCTCATCTCCCAAAAACCTCTGGTGTGAAACAGATATATCACCAAACTGCAGAAAGTGCTAGATATCACAGGGGCATTATTTACATGCCCTACTGCAGCTTCAGAGGTAATGCTGAATCACTCACCATAACACCTTTGCGTAATGAAAGAAGCAGCAATCAGTGCCTTCAGACTGAACCAGACAGTGAACTCAAAAGCAGGAAACCTGATCAGACATCTGAAGATTCTGGAACACATTTTCCTAGAATCCATGTCTGAGCTGACAGATATCATGCCAGTTAGGTACGACTTCGAAATGCAGTTTGAAGTGGTCATAAACAACCACCAAATTTGTACAGAGAATGGACCTGAACTGGTAAGGGATGCATCAGTGTGGTACACTGATGGATCAAAGATGGATGAAAAGGACTGGAGTGGGCACTACAGGGTCAAGATTCAAGCTCTCAAACCCCTTGGTGACACCCCGACCATATTTCAAGCAGAAGTACATGCTATAGAAATATGTGCCCAGGAGTGTCTCGAAAGGGACACCCGGGGGACAGAAATCTATATCTTATCTGACAGCCAAGGAGCATTGAAAGCTCTGAAGTCATATACTTGCCAGTCTAAGCCCACTTGGGACTGAAAACAATCCTTGAGACAACTGGCAGCAAACAACCAGGTCACTTTGATGTGGGTGCCAGGTCACAGAGGTATTAGAAACAGGCAAACACACAATTTTCTGGTCCAGAACCCTTTTGTGGACTCTCCAAAGCCCATCTGAAAGAGGAGTTGCGGCGCTGGGAAATCGATGAAATGAAATCTCACTCGAATAGAGTGCCAGGACAAAGACAAGCAAAAAGGCTAGTGAGGCTATCGCCAAGGAAAGCTAAACAGCTTCTCGAGTTGGACAAGAAAGACTTGAAATAACGAGACTCCACACTGGTCACTGCCCTCTGAGATATCACCTCAAAAAATGGGCAAATCAGAAAGTGACAGGTCCGGTATTCCGAAGATTTCGCTGAAACTGCAGGACACGTACTATGCGAATACCCAGCACTTTTCTGCAAGAGACTCAAGTTCGTCAAAGGGGCCTTCCTGGGCCCCTCCGACATCAGGAACTTGTCTCCCAGGAAACTGCCAAACTTTGCAAGGAGTCTCGGTATACCTGGCCTCGAATAGATTAAGGGTCATGCACAAAAGATCGAATTGGTCGAAGTGCTCGTGAGGCTGCAGAGCCTTTACGACCCCTATAAAATCTACCATCTACAATCTACCTTGTTTCTCAGGATATGCTGAAAAACATTAGGACTAACTATTACCAAGTATAGCGGCCTAGATATCGTTCTGAACTAGAAGATCTACCTTGGTGCTATCTTGTGTTGTTTTTCCATCTCTACTGCGATTTCTTCCGGCTCAGGTTCGGAGTCCAAGCCACGAACCACAAATGCATTGGATTTCTGATAATAATAATAATAATAATGATAATAATACACTTTTTGACCTCGTAGGTGTATACGTGTGGAAGCTCACCGAGTGAGTTTTGAGCCATTCTCAGGTTTTTGTGAAGTCTATTCTTTCCTTAATGTATACCATCGTACCTAGGTCTTTCATTTATTTGGTGAATACTTCCCTATTTTTCCGTTTCCGTTGGTTGCTCTGAAGGTCGTCTTGTGTTCATCGTCAAATATATCTGACGGCAAATGTGAGAGAGTGAGCGAGGAGGGAGACTTTCTGTATCTGATTCACTCCCTCGGAGAGTGAATCTTGATTTCTGGTAGTAGTTGGTGGATTGCCTCTTCTTTGTCCCCTGGGGAACCGAATTTTCACCGTTTCCTTGGGCTTGGTATACGTCTATTATTGCTGTGGTGATACACTTCTTCATTTTTCATCATCTCTATTAGTGGAGATGATAGTTTCCTTTCTTCCTCCGACGCATCCAGAAAATGTGCCGTGGAAATTGGTGTGGACCTCAGGGTTGGTGCCGATTGATTTTCTCCAGTATAGTGGAAGACCAAAACTGGCTACAGGAGTTATTTCTGCATGGTCAGTACGTGATCCTCCGCTGAAGATGATAGGTTCCAATAGCTCTTCGTTTTCTTTCATGACTGCTTCGGTTTTTGCTCATTCTTCTTTTCAGACTAGTTTATTGGAAGAAAGGTGAACTGCTTCCTCTATATCCTCCTATATCTCCTACAATGGGGTAATCCCCATAGATTTCTGATTGTCTTCCGTCTACATATAATTTGATGATAATATATACAGCCCTCAATTGGTAGCGGAATAAACCTCTAACATTTGGATCAGCCAACCTGATTTTTTCCGAAGCTATTTCTCATTCGACCTGAATAGTTGGTTTTCTAGCAAGATGGTGCATCGACCGATATCAAAACTGAAGTTTGAAGCACTGTATCTCCTTCGGGATGTGTTTTGGAGAGAAAATCATATTATGCATATTGACATTTATTTTTTGATTGACTATCGATTGGTGAACTTTTGCCACTATAACTCGAACCACCCTTTATATTATTACTTGATCATCATCACAACCCTTCAGTTCGGAAATCAAGTTAGGGCTCCAGAGATGAATTTCCAATATCACAATAATAAATAAATTTATAGTTTTAAAATATAGTTGTTATCATTACATTCATGGCATTTTCTTTTATACAGGGTGGCCCATCGAAAACGTACCGCATTACAGGTAGGTAAAGAGCTTTTCGATAAAATCCGAAAACGGGTCGAGTTTGTTTGTCAGGGAGACACATTTTGATGTAACAAGCATAGTTAAACCTTCAACCCCCTGAGTAGGAGTGTCACTCCAACATTTCTCTCAAATGGGAAGGGGGTCAAGCAATACCTCTTTAGAAGAGGCTGGTCATTCCCTACACAGTGCTGCTTACATTTCCAAAATCGATCCACTCGTTCAGAAAATATGGAGCTTATTCAAGTAAATAATCGAAATGCTGTCCGGCAACCTGCATACAGTGGTATAAGTTATTTTCAAACCGTTGGTGTACATTCTGGAGCATTTGGGGTGTCACTTCGCGACATAGGTTAATATTTCATCGTTGCAACTGTTTTAATGTGCCTGGTGGTGTTTCGTAAACAACGCTTTCGATGTGTCCCTACAAAAAATATCTAAAGGATTTGAGTCGGGTGACCGAGGAGGCCATTCTATTGGGCCCCGTCGTCCTATCCATCGTCCTGGAAATGTGGGAATGATGAGGAGGAGATCCGTCTTGTTGGTAAATCAGTTCCTGTTCATCGTATGCGGGATCGTTCTCAATGATATTTGTTAGAGCTGGGTCGATGGCATTTTGTAGTGAATCCAAGTACATATCGCCTGTTGAATTTCCAGGAAGGAAAAAAGGTCCTACAATGGCATTTCCAAAAATACCAGCCCACACATTTGATTTCTGAGGTTGTTGCATGTGTGTCTCCTGGAAAATCCTTGGATTGGTATCAGCCCAGTACCGGCAATTGTGGCGATTCACTGAACCATTGAGAAAGAAGGAACATTCGTCCGAAAAACACACATTGAATAGAAAATTATCATTGTGTAACGCTCGCTCACTCATAATTTCGCGAAATTGCAAGCGACGATCAAAGTCGTCTTCATTCAGTTCGTGCACTAAGCGTATTTTGTAAGGATTGAATTTGTATTTTTTCAATACCCGTCGGACACTGGTATGAGACACACCCGTTGGAATGGCCAATTTTCTTGTACTAAGCGTACTATCAACTGCAACTTGCCCCAATACGTAGGTTCACTTAGTACCGGATTTTCAAGCTCTCTCTTTTTGTTATGAAATGAACCTGTTCCGCGAAATTTGTTCTCCAATTCGTACACAATTTTTCCAGATTTTTCGTCAGGATGCCGTTGGTTAAACAACTCTGCGACCCGATTTCCACATTCATCGTTTTTGAAAGGAATCTCAATGATTTCAACTCTGTCTGCAATTGAATACACCATACATTTTAAAGTCAACAATTCGTGAACACTTCAATCATCGCTCGACTCCCCTTCCCATTTGTAAAAAATGTTGGGGTGACACCCCTACTCAGGGGGTTTAAGGTTTTACTATGCTTGTTACGTCAAAATGTGTCCCCCTGACAAACAAACTTGACCTGTTTTCGGATTTTATCGAAAAGTTCTCTCCCACCGCCTTGCGGTACGTTTTCGATGGGCCAACCTGTATAATCTTCCCAAAACGAACAATACATACATATATATATACCACACACACACATATATGTCATATATGTCAAATACAATCTTTCATATCTACGATTTTTGTCACACTTCGAAATATTGTGTACCATTTTATGTTTATTTTCAATTTTTTCGATTATGCTGAGTAATGCGGATTAATTTGACTTCACTTTGATTCGACACCAGGATATAGTTGAGACTCCCATAATTTCTGATTTCGAATACAAAACCCGTAGGAAGCGATCGCCAGAGCCTTCGAAATAGAAATGGATAGATTCGATTCCAATGAATCTTATTTTAAGTCGCTAGCTCTAGAGTTGGAAGCGAAGAGAGATTATTTGACAAATATTCTGGAAGACGTTGGAATGCGACCCATTGTTCCCAATGGGGGATACTTCATACTTGCTGACTGGACGCCTCTGGGTATGTTCATTTAATATGATTCATTCAGAATACGAAGTTGGATGAACAATTCAAATTGTTCGTCACAAACATTCTGTCTCACACAATGATTGTACCTCAAGCTTGATTCATGTTTCTTGTTTCTTTCGAACTATTTGCGAATTTCCTTCGATGAAATACAGTAACTTTTTCAATTACCTATAATTTGATCTTCTGAATGTGTATATATTTCTGAATGTTGCGATCCATTTCACTTTTTTCTATGCCACTAGACATTTCCAATTGATATTCCTTTTTAAATCATATTTCCATTCAGAAAAAATGACACACTATTCAGATTTTCACTAGGGCCTTCGATTGCGAAATAATTCAATTGAAAAACAAAGGTGGAAGGACTTTACCAAAAATAACTGGACATGCATTGTTCCATTTTCTCCAAAGCGGTATGCACTGAATGAATCATAATAACAACGTTTCAATAATATAGAATTTCAACTGAATAAACTTGTAATGTATTGAATATAATGGTACTAATATAAATACATTTGGCTCCTGCGCGTGTCGAGAGAGACAGAGAGAGAGAGAGAAAATAGAACTGATTGGTCGATTCCTGGTGTGCGTACCAATCGGGCAGTATAGAAATGTGTCAGAAATATATAGTTTTGATCAGGAATCTCTAGTCGTTCGATTATCCTTCCCAGACACTACAAAACAATTATACGATCTACAAATAATATGTTGTTCTTATATGGACCATGAAATGGTGAATTATTATCACTTAGTATATCCTAGATCACCCCGGAAAAGTTGTGGATGCCGAATCTTCACAATGTCTTCCTGATTCATAAACTGATCTATGAATGTTGGGAAAATGAAGGTATTGGAGTAGCTAAAAATTCCATTCCAATTGTGATTCAGCGTCAGCTCTCATCAATGTAATATCTTGCGTCGTACATGACTGAGTTACAAGATTCATTTCATAGCCATTATAAAAGTCAGCTGACCTGCCATGCATATTTCTCCACTTCACATCTCAACCTCTTATATCATCAAGTCCTCAACATGGTTCCACAGTTTCTAGTAACACTTCAGAGATTTCCGTGGCTGCTATTGGACTAGATTATCAGCAGTCAACAGTGAGCAGCAGTCCGCCAACAGCAGATAATAAAAACCAGCTGAGGGACTCTATTCAATGCCGGCACACTTTGGTCAGGTATTGGGAATTTCAAACCTGTGTATGAGGTCAGAACACTCACTGGGACGATGTTCCCGAGCAAACATTGAAACCATATCCACTATCGAAAAGATGGACTCTGAACAATGATGATATAATATACTAAAGTGCAAGGAACTAATTCACTGAATATTCAGTCTTCGGAAAGAAACTCTTGATGACAGTTCTCACATGTATTCTAGTCAATTCGTCTAATCTAATCTAGTTAAGCTGAATTCATAAACATAATACCTGGTAACTGACATGATTTTTTATTTATAGCTTCAAAAGTGAATCTCGATTCTGAGAAAGACCAGTATGATGATTTTCGTTTTACCAAATGGATGACTAAAAATGTGGGTCTTCAAGGCATCCCCTGCTCAGTATTCTTCAGTGCCAGGAACAAATTTATTGGGGAGAAATATGTCCGGTATTGTTTCACTAAGGTAGGCGAAAACTTCAACTATCTGTAAGGGAACAGGATCAGATGAGATATTGTCGAGGTATCGAATGAGACTTCGACGTCCTCTGTATTTTAGTTAGGGTAAATATGGTCGGTCCCCTTTTTCTTCGATGATAGTTCATTCAAGAGTTGAGGCTAGAGTCTGAATCTCAATCATCATTCTGTTTCATTACAGGATGTACAAAATGAACTAAATCTATTCATGAGGGTCAAAGCAAAACGAGTGTGTTTTCTCATTTTACTACTATATAGAAATTACTATCTATTTGTAATCACAACTCAATCAATCTGTCCAGTACAATTGATTACACTTGGTTGAGAATTGGAGAAACTGTAATAATATTTTCGTGATGATGTTTCCAATTTTTTAATGGTATTAATTAATTTTAATAATGCGTTTTCTCATATATTTTCTATATACAATTGTTACTTCTTGATTCCAGCGAGCCGACATTTTGAAAGAAGTTTCCGATATTCTGGAGAAGTGGAAATCTCAAATGAATTAGGGTCCCTGATTACATTTACATATTCACAAATATGGTGGTGATGGTGGTCGACAAGCAGAGATAAAATCTTTCAACGTTTTCATCACAGAATTATATCGATATGATTCTCAGCAATATTTCAATAATGAAAATTTTATTGATTGAGAATCGACAATGCTGGAAAAGGAAGGAGGAAACAATATCACAAGAGCAAAGAACAGAAACATCCAATGTGAGAAATAAAAAACCACGACGAATTGAAACACGGAATTATATTAAAAAGTTTGTAAAAATGTATTGAGGTTTCATTTCTTGGATTATATCTTCAGGAATGATACATAAAGTATCAGGATCAAATACAAATTGCTATTGTTCAACCGTTATATTGAGATTGGTGGCTGATGTTGATAGGTATCTCCGGTGAATTCCTGAACCACTCTTTATCATTCACATCCATTTCAGGATACAATGCGAGTAGAATAATGAATTAGCTATCGATATCAGAATGTAATATCAATTGTCACCAACCTTTCTTCATGAAAATCTATGAGTACGTTCATAAATTCCAATGAAAGAGGTTTTCTGGGTATTTATTGTCGAAATTTGAAATTTTCAAAACATGTTGCGAACTATCGGAATCAGTGACTGAACGAAGCGTATCTGATGTTTTTGGATTCAAACCCATATCTTACAATGAGAGAAGACCCAGTATCACATTTCAATTTGTCAAACTGATTTTCATTGATGTATCATCACACGATGGTAGCAGAATAATGCAAGTGACATTTTCTTATTTTATATTACTCCAACTTTTTGTGATCTCTTCCGAAGAGATTCACGTATGCAAAGAACGTGATCGACCGATTTCCTCGGAAGATGCAGATGCCTTCGATATAGTCGACGCCGTGCTTCAGCAGAATCTGATTTTGCAGTGCCATTTCTGTGAGGAGGAGGACGATTCACAGCCAAAGAACTGGTATAAAAGAGATGGAATAGGATCAAGTGAACCTAGAGAACTGAACCTAAGTATGGAAAATGAAAGAGAATTCAATAGGATCTGGGTTAGCAGTGATCATAGCTTGAATATTAATAATTTTACCGAAAATGATGCAGGAATTTATTATTGTATGAGTTTTACTCAGAAAAATATTCAAACCAAGTATAATTTCCTTGTGGATTTGGTTTACGATGGTAACACTACAGGTGAGGAAAACTTTTCAGTTGATGACACACACCATAAGCTACTCAGTGATATTTATTCGTGGGTTATATCTGAACATTCTTTCATTCCATTCATGAATAATTCGTATGAATTATCAGAAATCTGTCTGCCGATTCCAACAGATAACTACAATGGGTGAACTTTTTTTTCTACTTACGTATATTGACGTCAGGAATCCGAGTTTTTCAATAAAAACTTGCCCAAACTTATATTTATCTAGGAAAGAGTGTGAAATTTCACCCTATTTTCTCGGCCCGTTTTGGATAGAAATCATAGACAAATATCAATTTCTCCCACAGAATACTTTCTATACCTTCATTATACATCCAAGAAGTCGAAACTAAAGGAGAAACATCATCAAAAAAGTTGAATCAACGTTATTTAGCTCCTTGGAGGAAGAACAACTAGTTCTGTGGTTCAGAATATCACAGATTCTCATTCGACAGCGGCGTCCCTATGAAAGAAGGATTAGTCAAAGATGCTGAATTGATGAATTCGTCTTCTCCGAGAATATTTTTCCTTCTCTTCGACTTCCTAAATGTATAATTAAGGTACATCATGCGTGTGAAATGAAACTCCGATTGACTATGATACTACCCAGAAGAGCCCGTGCGGAAAAGTGAGTTCTCACACTTTCTCCTGGAAAATCTCGGAAAATTAGGTGAAAATATAGTCAAAAACACGTAAGTAACAAGAAAAAAATTAGAAAAAACTCATCGCATGAGGGAACCAATACCCAATTTCGATATTTTCGACATTCATTTTTTAATTCACTGCGCCATCTTCTCCATCAGCATTCAAAAATCTCCCTCCATAGTTTTTATAGGAGGATGGCGATTCCGATTACGATATCTATAGTATTATAGTCCACAATTCTTCAAAATGAACAATATCATTATTGAACTGGATATCATTTCACGTATTATCCACGTATTAACCACAATTCTTCAAAATGGACAATATCATTATGAATTTAGTTCAAAGAACAGATGTGAGATGTGAGCATTGAAATTCATCTATATACTACATCCAATTGAAACGTGCAGTCGGCTTTGACCCAGAAGTGAAAATATCCAGAAAATGATGATCGATTCGTAAATTCCTCTCGAATGATTTCAACCAATATCACATATATTCAATTTCATCTATCAAAATGAGATATTTTGCATATTAGCGTTCACAGAAATGAATCCTGAAATTTTTTGAAGCACCATTTTCCCTATCAATCTCTAATACAGAGAGAATGTCTTCCCCTACATATTTGTTGTCGGGACAGGGGGTCGCTACACTACACTACACTATGATAGGATGAATATAATACTTTTTTGTTTTCTATTTCCGGTTGAAATCCAACGCCAGCTCTTGAAACTGGAAATCTCAGCGATTGGGTGAAATATAGCGAAGATTCATTCAAACCAATCAACAAGCTATTCACAGAATCAGAAAGTGAAGAATTCGTGGTTTTGAGAGATCGATTGAATCTCAATCTTGAGGTAGTAACTCACTGGGAATCGTGGAGTTTGTGCGAGGTCTGCGGAAGACCTCAGAATGAGGGAATCAAGAAGAGAAAGGGGACCTGTAGAATGAAGATAACTAAACATCCAGAAAGAGAAACTAAATGGGATCCAAAAGACATGAAATTTCTAAATGTCAGCGAAATATCTTGTCGCTCGATCAAAATGGGACAGTTTTTTCCAGGTGTTTGAAAGAAAGTATTCTTTTCGTTTGATAGTCGTAAGACTATGAAAGATTGACTCGATTCAACTATTCAGTAGCCTCACACATCACATCATAGAACATCGAAATTTTCTCAATCGAACGTATCTATTCGCATGTCTCACATCCAGAATTTCATCCAAGAATTTCATGCAGAATGAGTGTATTTCATGCATTAAAGACGAGAAATCAAATGATTCATACTGATCATGGAGTGATAATGATAATTGAGCAAAGATATGTTATCGACCTCGAACGAATGAAGCATGAAATTGTATGGTTCTAGAATGGTAACAGAAAATGTATGTTATTCAACAAGCACATCATGATGCCTATTTCCAACGAAGATGTAATTTGCATGTAACGATTCGAATTACATCTGCTATAACATCTGTGTAGGTGATACCCATCATCATGTCGTTTATAACTTGACTTCATCAACAACCGTTCGAACAACAAACCTCATATAAAGAAATGGTTTCAAAACTTTCAAAACATTTTTTCGGTCTCTATGAGCTTATTGAGATGGTGTAATAAAAAACATGTAGTTCATGAATTCTTTCAATATTGCAGGCATCAGTAATCTGACAAGGGTAGTTCCAGATTTCATCCAATACACCAAATGTGAAGGCATTTGCAATCCAGACGCAAACGGCACAAATAGCGGTTGGAAAATGGGAAAGAGCAAAAATTTCAAATATAGAAAAACATTTGTTCTACCAGAAAAATCGCACCTCACCATTATTTGTCCGGAATCCTCATTGGAGAATGTAGTCATATGGAGAAGAAGGGGAGTAATCCAAAAACCGGGCTTCACAGGTAGTAACTCAGTTTCCTTATGAGCATCTATAATATACTAATAGCTTTCCGAGAATTGATACCACTGGGAAGTATTTTCAAAGAGCTCTCCAATAAAGTATCACACATGTGGGTTGAACTAGGAGTTGATGAGGCGGAGCGGGTGAGAATTCTTTCTATTGACTTGTGAGCTAGTTTGGTTTCCCCGACCTCTCCTCGTGAATGGTTTGGAAATTTCTTGATATATCTTAACAATCCCGAGATAGTCACACCGGCAACTGGAGAAGTTGACACAGCGTGTATCAGTGAAGAATATAATCTGTGATAGCTTATGTGATTCCAATATAAATGATATTAAATCTATTCGGAACTCAAACCTGCCGGTGCACTTTCATAGTCGGTGATGACGTTCAATGTACTGTTATTGACTCTTTTCACATATTTATATGTATACGACGAACCATTGGTTTAGGAAGGTAGTAAGTTTCACTTATATTATATATATTTATATTTATATAGTATACTACTCGCATTGATGTAATGAATTATTACATCAATCTACTCGCAATATACTATTATGCGTAACACGATATTTTCAACATATTCGAATTGAATCCTTCCATTAGAATTGTTTAGGAAATGCTTCTATGAATGAATATGAAGAAATATCATTCTGAGACATCCTCAGAAATTTGTGATCTTGCCTTTCATGCAATGGTGGATCGCTCATCAATAATTGTGAGTGACGTCGTTGACTGCCTATACAAAGTGTTCCTTCATGAATAATCGATGATGTCATTCTACATGGATAATTGATGATAGTTTCTTTGATATACCATGGTCCAAAAATAATCCATGACTGAAAAGAGAGAAAAGAGATAATTTGAGTTTTCACATTGGTCGAGGTGTTTCAGTGATAATCAGTAAGTAGTGATGAAGGCGCATTATTTTTTGATGCCATCATCATGAAAAAATGAGTACTAATTCATCATATCCTGGAGAAACGCAGTTTCCGGTGCCGAACGTTTGGTCCAGTATAGGTATATCAGGCCAATAATTGATACACCTATCAATAAGAGGTAGATGGGTGTTTCGCATCCTTCAGGGTGACTTGCTGCTCCTTTTGGATTTGGTGTAGTTGATCCAAGGGTAAATCGTGGGTGACTAGACTAGTTCTTGTAGGTGCGTGCTAGATATCTTAGGAATTCTTACAGCGGAAAATAGTAAGAGTTTGCCGCTGATAGTGTCCTCGCTGTTTGTATAGGAGCCTGGAGACGTATGGAAACTGCATCCGGATGGAACCTCAATGAAGTAGGGTCTTTTTAGAGTTGTCATCAGATCAGTTTTATGATACTTAGCCTCGATTTTTGTTTCTTCTTGGAATATGGCTATGTAGTGGGTGGCGTTGATTTTTCGACGATTTCACCTTCAAGTAAGACTGGAATTCGCTCACAGAAAGTCGGTTCTTTCGCTTTTAATTATAGAAGTTGATATATACAATTTTTCTGATTGGAGTACTGTTGAAGTTTTCTAGTGCTGCAGTAATACGTTGGATCTGTATTTCTGCATTAGATATCTTGAAACTGATGGAAGTTTTCGTTCATTGCCAGAAAAGTTTTGGTAGGGATCGAATACAGATGGAAGTATTGATAGGTTTCAGGAAGCATTATGGAAAAGTGAATAATGAAAACTACCCTATCATTTGATTGGTGAGATTCGATTTCCAGAATTTCGTAATATTTCTGTAACTTAATATTATCGTTTTCGAACAAGAGTTGATTTGATTGATGATGACATACAAGTGTTTGGATCATGAATTCCAAATCTTCGATCTTCAAATTGCTAGTATGAACAATTTTCAATCTCAATAAATAGATAATGGCCTTTTCAGAGTGTTTTTGTGGCTAACTTTTGTTGATCTACTTATTATTGGAGGTGTAGCGGATTCGTTTCTACGGGCTGTTGTTGAAATATTAATTTTTTGATCTTCTTTGAGAAAGTTAATTTTGAATCTGGGGCTTGCTTTATTCCGAGCTCTGGTTTTATGGTGAAGTGTCTGGCTGATAAGTCAATGGGTCGTGTCTATTTTGGTTAACCTTTTCCAATACCTTTTCTCTTTGCTTTGTCATCTGTTGATTGCGTTTTTTATAGATTTCTATAGTACCTTCCTTGTGTTGGTCTATATAATTGTTATATATTTTTTCACGGATGTTGTTGTCGAAAGGACTATTCGAATCGACGTGTCCGTTGATGATGTCCATAGGACCTTGTTTGGTTGCTCAGTGAATTGCGTGGTTATAGCCGAGGATTGCATGAGGCATTTGATTTAAGATGTTGAAATCCTTTTGTGTTCCCCCGATTATTTTAAGATGTTCAATAATGGTCGAATGGAACCTCTCTATTGAACTATTTGAATTAGGGTTCAAAGCTGTGGTATAATGGATTCCGATTTTGTGTAGTGCGGCAAATTATTTGATAATGGTGTTATTAAGTTCGGTTCCTTGGTCTTAAACAAGTAATTTTGGGGTACCGTGATCGGTCAAGAATGTTATGAATGCTTTTGCAATATGTATTGCAGTTAGTCATGTGAGGGGGTATGCTTGCGCATATTTTGAGAATTTATCTATCATGGTAAGGAATTTTTGGCCTTTTATTGTGAATACACTGTGTCAGTGGCAGCTCGTGATCCTTTCAACAAAGGAGGCTGAATGAAGTAATGAACTTCCACTGAGTCAATTCATCAATCAGTAGCACATCCACATGATAAGCATAACTAACTATTGCCCAGAACGAACCGAAGGTGAGGTGTAACATGAATTGCAAAATCAAGAAATTAACATTTCGATCCCGCGTGCTGCTTTTACGCGAATTTCGTTCGTTCAGAGGCTAGTCTCCTCAGGATGTTGACAAGTCGCGAATTTGGATTATATTTAGAGTACCTTTAAGTAGCAGCATTGTTGTCAGAATTCTCGATTACTGTATATCTATAACAAACATCTACATGACCTCACTTTATTATAAAACCGATGAAACGGACGAATGTCAGCGATTCCTGTGTATATTTCATACAAGTATATATAACTATTCGTTGTACGGAGAGCTTCGAGGAGGCTCAGCCTCCGTTGCCTCCTCTGAGGAGCCGCCACTGGTCGGTGTGAGTTCATATTTCTGTTTTGGTGGGTTTCTGTCATATTTCATTATTTGGCACAATTCGCAGTGATTTGTAACGGTACTCCTGATGTTGGGCCAAAAATATCGTCCTTTTATTTGAGTTTCAGTTTCGATAATTCCACGGTGGTTGGTTCTACCTTGTGACATAATTTCACAGTTTCATCTCGAGAATCCGATGAGAAAACGTCTTCTAGAACATTATTACATGAGACTAGTTTGAACGCGGAGTTTTTGAACGTGTCTTTCAGTATTTCACAGAGTTTGGGGGTCAGTTAATTGTTGTCTAAATGTATCGCGAAAGTTTTATCAGTCGTAGTGAATTCTCTGGATGTTTTTATCACATCTTCTTCGAACTTTTGTTTTGAAATTTTTATTATTGTTCTTGTTTCATTTTCGAATAATTGTTTGATTTTTAGGACTTCTGGGGAATGTTAAACGATTCTACGGAATATTTGATTTTTGAAATTATTGATTGCGGTTTCGGAAATGGGAACTTCGAGTATTGGGTTTTCGTGACTTTTGTGTGTGGTTTCATTATCGTCTTCATTGTTCATGTCGTTATTGATGGGGTAGACGTCATTCAAGTTTGGGCTTTCATCGATATTGCCGGCTATAGATTCGGTATCATTTTCGAAATTGTTCCCATAATCGTTTACTGTATCATTGCGCGATGTTGATGGGTTATTTGAAGACAATGTCAAGTTTTGCGCCTTCCTTTAAGCGAGATGTGAGGGGTTTCGTGATTATCGAGAAGTCCGGAATGAATTGGAGGTAGTACCCTAAGAGATCTAGAAAGCTTTTCATTTCTTTCGTAGTTTCAGGAGTTTGAATTTTATTGCGGTGATTTTGTCTGGGTAGGGTTCAATGCTTTTCGTGGTTATCACGTGACCTAAATAGGCGGTTTCTATTTTGGAGAATCCCGACTTGTCCAATTGAATCTTGAAGTTGGTTTCGCGTAAACTTTTTTCAGATTCACAATGTGCTCTTGAAGAGAAGCTGAATATACAGGGTGAGTCAAAAATGTGTACCGAGCTTTCTGGGGGTGATAGGACATTGAAAAATAAGTGTAGTTCGATGATTAAACTCATGACCCAAAATGCATATTAAGGGAGATATATCCTTCCAAAGTTGATAAAATTAAAATAATTTCTCCGCATAACTTCTGAACGATGGAAGCCACCCGATTGAAATTTTGTGCATGAATGTATGTTGTCAAAATAAATTTTTTCGTCACACTTCCACATTCCTGATATTGTTATAAAGGGTGTTTTCAGAGGGTGAGTCATGATTTCTTGTAGAAAACTTTTTTCCCTGTATTATTTTCGGTGAAAAAACAGAAGCATTTGATGGAGCGAAGGAAATTACATGAAAAAGGTACTATTATTCGAATACAAAAAATTGAGCCATTCGTGAGATATTTGAGTTTTTGTAGTTACATGATTTCAGCAGATTGATTTTATTCATCGCGAGAGTCATCGGTAACAATATTTTAGCAGGCCATGATGAATAATTTTGTTCTCAATTTTAACGTTCATGTCATCTACATTCGAGTCAACATTGTTGTAGTCGATTTGTTCGTGTGGTTTTTCTGTGTCATTTATCACTGCGATTATCAACTGAGATTTTAAGAAATATGGCAGGTTATTCGTTCTCTGAACAAACTGATATGCTTCTAATGCTTGGCGAGTGCTTCGGAAATGCAAATGCTGCTGTGAGACGATATGCAGAGATGTTTCCCGCTCGACGCGTTCCAAATTCGAGAACAATTTTGAGGATTGTACAAAGACTGCGTGAAACAGGATGTTTGAAAACCAATAATAGAAATGGTGGCCGACCCAGAAGTGGGAGAACTGTAGAAGTTGAAGAAGAAGTATTAAATAATGTGGAACAGGATCCGGAAATAAGTACAAGGAAATCAGCAAGACGAATAGACACAACACAAGCGAATGTAACCAGGATTCTCAGGATTATCATTGTTTGCAGGTACAAGAACTGTTACCACGAGACAATAAAATAATATTGAGATTTTGCGAAGAGTTGCTGGAACAAACTCGAAGATGTCCTGAGTTTTTAAACAAGATATTGTTCACAGACGAAGCAACTTTTACTAGAAACGGTGTTTTCAATTCGCGCAACACTCATTTCTGGGCTGACGAAAATCCACACGTTGTTAAAGTAACGCATTTTCGATATAATTTCAAAGTGAACGTCTGGGCTGCGACTTTAGGAGACAAATTCGTTGGATACTACATGTTCCCAGGGTCTCTGAATGGTGCAATGTACCTCAACTTCTTAGAAAATGAGTTAGGTACGATATTAGAAGACATTCCTCTCAACATACGTAGGGAAATCTGCTTTATGCATGATGGAGGACCACCTCATTATGTAAGAGTTGTACGTGAATGGCTTGATGATAATTTTCCTGATAGGTGGATAGGACGAGGCATAGACGCTCCTATTTCCTGGCCCGCTCGTTCGCCTGACCTCAATCCACTAGATTTTTCGATCTGGGGTTACATGAAATCTAGGGTTTATTCAAGCGAAATTCGGAATGTTGAGGAGCTGAGGCAAAAAATTGTGAACGAATTCACGTTGTTGAAAAATGATCACCAAACTATGAACGGTTTGATGAATAATTTACGTAAACGCCACAGATTATGTATAACCGAAAACGGTGGACAGCTACTTTAATTTGTTATTTTCCTTTATCTTCCATTCAAAATTATGTATCAATTAAAAGTTTGAGTTGTTACAGGAATATCGATTTTTGTCACTGTATTTCCGGGTAGAAATTTTTCAAAAAAAAAGTTGAATTTGTATCGAAATATTTAATCTGGATACAAGCGTTAGGAGTCGAGGGTTTCAAATTTGGAAAGTCTAAATTGGCATTCAATGTTTTCATAATATCGATACCTAAAAGACCAACGAAGACGTTATGGAATTTATAGGCGTAAAATTTGAGTTTTAAGTCCGCATTGAATTCTTGGAATGTTGGTATTGTTAAAGAAATATTATGTTTTGAGGGAGCAAATGGGTGGTGACTGTAAACGAGTCATTCATTTTGTATTGGGAGAAATATTTATTGACGATCATTGGGTCTAAAAATGATTTAGTAACTCCTGTATCCATCAGTAATTTTTAAGGTGAATTTCTTATAGCAATATAGGGTAATTGTCGTTCGTCAAAATATTTATGAAATTCAATTACGTCTCTGGATTTGGAGATTGTCCAATTGAAAATCCTCAGATTCTTCGAAATAATCAGGATTTTCCGAATAGTCATATTCGTTTCCGATTGGATCCTCAATCTGGTCTCGGGGATTTTCATCAGAAGAATCGAACTGTTCAGCATTATGTAATTTTTCTGAAATCCATTTTCGATTGAGGTTGACGTCTAGTATTAGCGGTGAACTATCTAGACGTGGTACTCATGGGTGTAGGTTTAGGTTGATTGGAGTTTTGAAAGTTTGGATTTGGTTCCCAAACATTTTTCGGGGGTTCAAAAACTTGAATATTCGAGAAACATTTTTGAGAGTTATCAGGTCGTGGTTGGATGTTGTTCACAAAACCTGTTGGGAATGATGTTCTTTGTTGATTGTGGAATGTTTGTGGGACGAAATTTGGGTTTTGATGTCTTTGTTGACATCTGGTTGAAATTTTGGCTGAAGTATGGTCTCTATACTTGATTTTGTTGGGTAGTTGGGGTTTTGTCTACCAGGATTTCTTCTGGTTTGAGTTAGATTCGCATATTGATATGGATGTTGTGTCGAATTTTGAAGATACCTAATATCATCTTCTTTTTGATGTAGTTTATAGCATCTAACATTGTTTTCGGTTCTTTGGTACGAACCGTATGTACGAACGATACCATAAGGGTTTTCCAAGCCTGCTAGAAATACTTCGAGCCCCTGTTGGTTATACAAATTTTGTTCAAAAGCGCGAACGTCTTGTCCTGTTCCATGAATAGCCCAGTAATTTGAAATTGTGTTAAGTACTTTTCTAACTCTGTCGTGAAATTGGTAAATGGTTTCATTGGCACTCTGTCTCAGGTTATTCCAGCCTAGAGACAAACATGTCTCATTCCTATGATCGCTGAAGTTCGCGATCAGAACGTTTCTGATATCAGGAATGATTTTCACGCAGCTAATATTACCGACCTCACGAGAAGGTCCTTTTAGTTTGCTGATAAAGGTGCGAAAAATAATCACATTTCGATAGTTATCCGCATTTGCTACGTCAAAGAAGTGGGTATAAATGCTATCGATACTTTCGAGAAAGAAATTCAACTCGTTCACGTCTCCATTGAAATCAGGTATAGTTTCGGCGTGAACCGTAGTCTAATTTGGAATCGAAATTGTATTGATTGCAGCAGAACTGTTTTGTATGAGTGAATTATCAGTTTCCGATGTAATGTTTTTTTTTCTATCTGTGGACAACACGAAAGGGAAATCTATAATGTTCGAGGAACATCGTGTTAGCCAGCGGTGGAATTTTGGGAGAGAAAGAAGGTGTTGGAATTATTCTTGAAAGTTTGGAGGTTGTGAGCATCAGAAAAGACTTCACTAGGCAAAGAATTCCACAACGTTGCCGTTCTATTAATGGATGATGCTTGGTATAGCGATGTTCGACAGGTCTCGAGCCTGACAGTGTAGGGGTGACCAGCTTGAGCTCGTCTGGTTTGTCTACTAGGAATCGCGCGTGGTGGCATAATGAAGGATATTTCCGTTGAGCACCGACCGTGAAAGTACCTATAAAAAAGGCATAGATCGCCGACCTTTCTACGATGATCTAGAGAGGTCAATTGAATTGGATCTAAGAGCTTTAGCGTATGTTTGGGGGCTGAGCTCCAAACATGTGAACAGTACTCCAGGACAGGTCGAATTTGTGCTATGTAGATCATAGGCAGTTGCTGGAATGTGAAGTATCTCTTCGCACGGAATAGAAAACCAAGTTTTTGTGAAGCAGTTCTTGCAATGGACCTCACATGATCGTCCCATGAGAGAGCACTGTTGGTGGTGACACTCAGCATGGATATTGACGACCTCATAGAAACAGTGGTACCCGACATCATCAAATTGGGCATTGTGTGATTAGCCTTCTTGGTGAACATACAAGCGTATTCGTAGGTGAACTTATTTCTAACTCTAGGGGATCTTCACTATCACTGGAAAGGAAGAATCACTAGAGGACTCTCGACATTAACCAAAAAACGACTTACAGATCATCTTTATCGAACTTCTGGGTAGCCGAATTTCCTGTTTGCGTCTATTTCTCGATCCTTGGTATCCTTAGTAACTGTAATGTCCTTTGGTATCCACTTTTCGGCAATAAACGAACGGACACGTAGGAACTTTTCGATTGTTACTCAACTATGAAAATGGAAAAAGGTATCCGCGATGTATTTTTTGTAACACTGCACCACTTTTATAACTCGTCTAGAGTTTTCAGTTTTTGAAAAACATTTATTTTTCGAAACGACGGTATATACAAGTGAAATCGATGTTAGCAGTACGAATATTTTGTCTAGACTAACTACATGAAAAAATGAATTATCAAAATATGAAATAAGAACGATGACTCAAATTCCTGGAATCCATCTCGCATTTCGTGGGGACGCAAGGTGGTGAGTTGCCGAATTGATGATGCAGAATGTTTACCATGGGTTTCCTGGGAATGTGGTATGTAACTCGCGGCAAACCAAAATCACCAAAAATATATTTGATGAAAACAGGTCCACATTTCATTATTTATTTATTTATTCAATATGATTACATCCAGCAGGCTTGAGAGCCTATTTACAGGTGTAAGTAGTAAAGAGATGTTGAACAGATGATATATAAATCCAGCTGGGAATTCAGGATAACAATATTGAGTTGTGAGAAAGACAAAATGAATATCAATCAAAAAAAAATCAACATTGGGAATATTGTTTACACTTTTAGACATTGTAGATATAGTAGTAAGTAGTTGAGATGATGTAATGCTTTAGGAACAGGTATATGAAATGTTTTATAATATGTGTGATGTAATGCGTGGAACATTGAAGTGCATGTATGCTTTTATACAGAGTGTTTCATTGGGAAAGGTGAATATCTCAAATGTGGATAGGGGTGATTTCAAAGAAATCATGGTCAATGGGTCTTCGACATCTCATAACCGAGATACGGGATGTCTCATCAATTTTGCCTATTTCATCATTGTCTCATAACTTCCCAACCAACCTGTATATGTTTCTGAAAATTGGTACACTCACGCATTCTATCCTGCTGAATTGATTGGGTTCCAAAAAAATATAGAATCCAGGTTCGGCATCACTTGAAATTTGAACGTTTCGAATTGTGTCATACATGATGTATTTTTCATTATAATCTTGGAGAATGTGAATTCCAGGGATGATTTCAGAATTTCACTTCATCACGGTGTCATTTACTCTCACATACGTGCCAAGCTCATCTTTGGGTAACTTTCTCACATAGTCAAATCTGACCGTATAAAGGAATTGGTGAATACCAGTATAATTAGTTTTCATGGACAATGCGTAGAAATGAATTCAGATTTGAAAGACTACCTTCCATATCAATGATTGATAAATGATTCAATTTGAATACTTCCAGACAATCCAAATATTTTCGTGGATACTTTTCACACTCTCTATCTAGTAGATGTGACTAAAAATGAAGAAGGAAACTATACTTGCCAAGTCGATGACATAAAGATGCAACAAATCATCATTCACGTTGTTAGCAAATCACGGTTGATAACATACGAATTCGTTAGACACCTTGGATATCTGGCGTTCATGTTATCGTTGACAGTAAGTTAAAGAAAATCTATAGTTCTGAAATATATACAAGGAGCATAAGTGGAACAATCTTCGATAGCTGATTCGATTTTATATGAATACATTAATTCTTTTCATCAATTGATTTATTGTCTTTAATAATAATTGATGATTCTATATTTCTAGATTCCTTGTTATTGTGCCGGACTTATTATAACATGGTGGAGGCGAAAAACTTTCAAAAGTTATGAGGAATTACTTAGTGAATATCCTGATAGTGATGAGTTCGCCGGATTATTGTGAGCTTACCAGAAAATCAAAAGAAGGTCTCTCTTCGATATTTGTGATCATTCGAAGAATGGAATTGTTATTTTTACAATCCCATTATTTCTGTATGGATACGAAATAAATTAATGATTTTCTATGCACGTATTCGATATCATACGAACTGCATTCTACGAAAGAAATCTACTCGAATCAAGGCACAGTACAAAATATTTCGAACTACATTGCACAGTTTGTTACAAATTGGCTAAGCATGGGCACCTCGATAAAAGATACAGGGTGGGATGTGATGTTGGTGCCGAATTCTGCGAGATGGTTCTCGCGATTCTTCGAGAGTTTTACGAATTTTTCGAATTTCAAAGCATCATTATTCATTATTATTCACTTTTAGAAAATGCAATATTATGGAGCACAGGAAATAAAATTCTCGCCATTTTGATCCAAAAGTGCTATATTCCTCGTTTTAACATTTTTTTACACTAAACTCAGTATGTATGCATTCAACAACAATATGCAATAAGAAGCTCTTTCGAAATCTGTAAAAATATATAGGTTGTCCCATTTGAATGTTAATGGCATTTCCGGTTGAACCAGAAGTATATTATCAACAAAAAAATATACATTAGATGTATTTTGTTCCATTACACTTACCTGCGAATTTTCATGAATATTGTTCTTTCCGTATAAAAGATATTTACTTGATTCCATACTTCATCCCAATCCTGTTTATGACATTGATAGTATCAGTACTCCACTAATTCTGAAGATAGAGGTTTACTGACCTTTGTCGTATATTAAAACAGTGTCGTTATTTACATCACCATGTTCTGGAGTATGGTGAGATGCACATACCTTCGTGAGGAATACTATTTTCTGCGAAAGTAATATTGAGGATACGATCAATGTTGTGGACTATTTCTGTTCATATCAGGATCTTGATGATGATAATGGGAATTTGAATAAACTAAGTATCAAATGAATAAATGAATCAATTAAGCATATTTTATCATTTACTTCGATTTCGTATGAGTTACATGTATATATCTCTACAATATTGTTTTTTATGTATCCAAATAATTCACTCATTCATCAGAATGTCAAGATAGGCCCCTCTCGGTGGTCCAGAATATCTGTAACAAAAACATATTCATCTCTGAGGAGAACACAAATTATGAATATAAAACCTTGACATGAATAGTACTCCCACAAAAAATACCAAGTTTGCTAACCTGTTGTTGGATTGAAAAGAAAAATCCATTCTCACAACTAATATACCACATAAAGCTAATAGTTTCGAGAGACTCATCATGAATATGTTGCCAAAAACTATTTTCACTCATTAGATAATTTATAAAATTATATTAGTGGCTGAATTCCGTCCTGAGTTTCGAGATATTTTGGAGAATCCAAAATGCTGCATTTCCGAAAATAAGTAAAATTTCGTCCATTTCCCAAGGAATAGGGATAATTCAATTATCGTTTTCAATATGTGGAATTCATTTCTGCTGTTGGAAATGAATTGAAATACACAAAAGAGACTAGATAATTTATTGCGCTGCGTTGACTTGTTGATCCAAATAATATGCAATTTAGTTTTTGCTGTTCACTTCTTTTCACAATTTACTAAACTGCAGCTGGTTATTACTTGAAAAGGTGGAATTGAATACTTCGCATATGCCATAAAATAGAATATGGCAGCTTTCAAGAAATGGAGTGGATGGTGATTTTCGGTTAATTTCTGAAGGTGTTACCTGAATTTCTGGTATTTTGCAACTTATATGATAGGTAAGTCGCAATATATCTTATACAATACGTTAGTGCAGCCGTTGCTCAATTCTTGTGCAAAACTAATGGTGACTGATGGTGACTCACTGGCGTTGACTGTGGTTAAGAAGACATGCTGACATCATAATTCAGTATCCGATAGTGAAATGCGTTTTGCGCTGTTGCCAAGTTACTGTTTTCCTTCAAAATTCGTTTGGTAGTTTTCGGGAATGAAAAAAACTCCGTTGTGTTGAACATGATTGGAGAGTGAAATCATGTACATTCCATTTGTCATTGAATACAATGTAGCGGCATATAAAGAATAATAAAGTTGATAATGGTTTCAGAAAGCGGAAAGTACAAATCAGACTTAAAAGTTGAAATCTACATGGAATGTTGCCCTGAGAATGTTCTTCCAGAGGAATAAAAGAAATACTGAATATTTTCGAAAATGCAGGATCTTGGATTTTCCAAATCATTTCGAAACTCTTGACTTGATCATTCTGCGAATGGAATTCAGTTACTTATACTCAACACACTGTATGGGATCTTATGAACCCTTGATGGAGTACGATATTTGTCACATTTTCAACACTTTCAAGGATACGTAGGGTTCCAAGGTTCATTCACGAGAATCTTTTGATGTTTCAGGTGCTACATATTTCTTGCTTTGTATCACAGTGAGATTTTTCTTTACACGGCCAAAATTTGAGAATAACTCACCTTTGGCAATACTCCACCAAGGCAGTGTGATGTACGTGAGGAAAGCGTTCAATGGTACTGATTGTGCTCGCTTGTTTTCTTTCCAAAAGTGGAAAGTTTGCGTGAAGCCTCTCATCGCCCATAGAGGATTGTAAGCTCCATCATCCAGTTCTGAAAATAAAATAGCAGTCACGAATTTCTAATCAATGGCATGAGAAGAATAATAATTATTGAAGTATGAAATATCTTCGGAATAATTCGAATAACTGGCATGAATCATTTTGATAGCATAGAAACAGAAATTGGGTTGATGTTGAGAGGTGAATATGTTGAAGAAATTCATTGATACGAATATTCTTAGTGTTCCATATATTATTGACTCTCTCCGACTATTTTTCACTGATAATGTGGATAGACGTAAGAGAAAAGAACCTTCACAACAAGGAAACCATCAATTTTTACTGATATTGATTGCATTCTCACCGTAATTTCGAAAATAGTATCATTCGAGTAGTTGATTAACACAGACAGTATTCAACAAAAATGATATTGATTCACACGCAAATTTTTAGAAATTGTTACCATATATGGGATGATACTGGAAAAGCTATATCTATCTCGAAAGTATCTGAGTTGACAAATACTTCTGCCGGATGTGTCCACAAACGATGATGAAGATGAATAATTCATTTCTATATTACATTGAAATTCATCACAAAGCGGAGATTATCAGGATCATAATCATTTCGTATTGAGAGGAATTGGAAGATGTTGAATTAATGTTAATCAGAATGTTCTTCTAGAAGACTCTATAACGGAACCTATTTCCTCTGAAAAAAATCTAACAGGAGAATTGTAACTGCATTTCATGATAAATTGAATAGATTCAGATCACTAAGTCATTGATAAATGACGTTGATAATGAGGAAAACATGTTGCTTGATGATTTGTTCATTTCAATCAAGATGGAGCCCATTTGGATGGATCATGCTGCTTCTCTGTGAGAATGGTTTGCAAAATGGAAAAGAAAAGAGAATATCAAGAATGGCCTCTAGAATCTATTGAGTCATGCATCTGAAAACAAAAGTTCACGAAACGTCGCCTGAAAACATTCAAGAACTATGACGCGAGATAAATCAAGAATATAGGTATATAACTGGCCAGTTAGAGAGGAGTTAGGCTTTTTCACATTGAATATTCAAATTGCCTTCTCCGTACATAAATATGAATGTTTCATGAACATTCAGTCTATTTGAGAAATGTATCTGCTGGTTATCATCTTCTCGGTATAGATATATAGTAGTACTCTTCAGGGACTAAACAATTCAATGTCTCACAATGTAGAGGCTGTCATTTGGAATTCCATTTTAGGGGTGGCTGGGGCGAGAGGGGTGAATGTAGCACTCAATCGATTTCACTGTATCACTTCCCCTCGACACCATGTGTCGTCCGGTTTTTCAATTATTCAGCACACAATTTAGTATTTTGATGTGGCTAATTTCGAATGGAACAGTATATGCGGGATGTTGATGGATAAATATGTCAGGAATTTAATTGAAGAGGATGATTACTCTCTGTTGGATTATATCGATACGAAGGACAGTTCTAACCACGAGGTTTTATTATCCATTTCTCGATAGATGATGATAGATATTATGGTAATTTACTTGCGACAATATATGAGAACCAAAACAGAGCTTACCTCTTCTATGTTTTTCATCCACGTCACACCAGTAATATATATGAGTCCCATCTGGAGTAGTTCTTTCGGGTGGTTTGACATGTTTCAACCAACATTTCTGATAAAAGGATTTTTTCTTACCCCTAGGTAGAGTACAATAACTATAAACATTCCTAATATTGACTCGATTGGAATTCTTATCTTGATTAGTCAGTAGCTTATCTTTCATTACCATTCTGTCGATGAACAACTCATGGCTCTCAACTATTCTACTGATTACTTTTGAATCACTATCCGAATGATTATCATCCAAACAATATTTCATATGATGAACGCAAGGTAATTCTTCTTTACCATTGACCATCATATACATATTTGTAGATGATTCAATATATTTGGAAGGATACTGTATATCTGTCTTGTCAAAACAAATTGCATCATCAGCTAGTTCATATTCGTTACAGTTGAAATTATATCGGGACTCTGTTAAAACTGATGTTTTATTTTTCTTGCAGTTTGTATAGTTGCAGTCACTGTCAGGAGGCCCCAATCGAGTCCTTTGAATGCACATCTTGTGATCATGTTGTGTACACCCCATGCTGTACATTTCTAGACCGTACATTTCTCTATTCTTTCGTTGAAAACATCCGCAGCATGAAGCTTTGGATGTGGAAGCAGAACCAGTCTTATCTAAAAGAACCAAAAAATATGTTAGACTATTTGTCGCTCTAGACTATTTATACTTTCTGAACTAAACTACTATTCGAATGCAGTTCACCAGAGGAATGCGAGAAGAGCCTTTCGGCATTGAGAGAATTTCGATATTTCTACTGGAAGTATTTTGGATATTCATCGTCTGATTGAAATGATGCAATGAAGGAAGTAAGAATGAAGGAGGTGTTAATATTCCTTCATATAGGTATATAAGTTTATTCAGGTATAAAGTATGAATATAGGTTCATCTATATAGGTATGAAGATCACTTCATACCTGAAATTGATTATGATGATTGGTAGAAGAAATTGATGGGCGAACTCCAGACGAATCGATTGTTGAGTATATAGGTATATATTCATTTCCAGATTCATCACTGATATCTTCAAATTGGTTATCTGTCGATATTCGCGATGTGAATATTTTTTCGTCAAGTTTTTGTGCACCCATTGTATTCGTATTCCACTGGTTTCATCTATGCTTCAACTATAGCAAGACAATACTTTTGCTTTGAGGACCAAAAGTCCGTCACCCCCTCCCGTAACTTCTATATTTTACATATCACAAAAAATCTTGGATGCATAAGTTGTAGGGTTCCATTCGATCTCTTCAATGGTTCAAGTTTAATTTATACAGAGTGCCTGAAGAAAGCGCAGCGATAAAGGAGTTTTTTTTTAAAGGACACCCTGTATATAAGTGCATTATTAGATTCTACGTTAAATTTTGAACAAGCTTCATGAAGGGTTTTATATCACGAGTTGATAGTTTTGGTATTATTAACACTTGAAAATTGTTATTTCGTCCACCTTTGCACCAGTTCAGCGAGGAAACCGTTACAAATGGAACACAATGTATTCCACTCTACTGTTTCAACTCATGTTGTTAACTGCTGATGGGCACCATATGTTGTGAAATTTCACGTAGTTACACCCTGTATAAAAGAGATAGTCAGATACAGGGCGGAATCTAGTCATAGAAGACGATTTGAAATGTGAAAATAGCTGTTGATGAAATATTGTCCAGTGTTAGTGTTATCGATGAATTCGTGTAACCTTAGGAATCAATCAGAAATGAATTGATCTGTTTGTTATTGAAAACTGATTACATGACAAAATATTCTTGGTGAAATCCGCTCTGTGAATCCAGTAGATGATATGTTCTAGAAGCCCTCTGAGCCATCTTTTTGTTTTCATGAACTGTTTTTGCATCATTTTGTAGTCCGCAGTGAACCATTTGGGACTCATTCGAAACTTTTCATTCGAATCAAGAAATCAAGTAGAAAATATGGGTAAGAACATTTGTTGACTCACACTGTACATCTTTGCACCAAACTGGTATCAACAGTCACGAATTGACCAGACAAGAATTATTTGAAGAAAAAATTAGATATGTCTTGGAAAACTTCGTAACGTTTTACTTCCCGTTCACATAGCAAGTTTCAAAAATAACATATGAGGGAATATGATCCTCTTCCCGCTTATGAAGAAAATCATATACTAGTGCAAGAGATCTGGATCCACAAAATAACAATATCGAGTTTATTCGATTTCATAGATGAGAATTTTGAGTATGGTAAATCTCTATCATAATCTCACATCTCTATGATATTTTCTCATAAACTGGACATAATTTGGTCGAACAGGAAACGTTATATTTGGTCTGGTACCTTCAGGAAAATATTGTTTGTCAAAAATAGTGCGAATAGAATCAAAATAACAACGAGGATATAGTTGAATGATCTGAATTGATTCATCAAGTTCATGAGATTTTTAATCTCAATTCATAATTCATCGGAAGAAGATAAGACTGAATTCTGCTTTCACATCCAATGAGTAGATTTCTCGGCCATCATCCAGATTTATATTTGTTCAGATAGCTATTCTGGAACAGTTCATCTATCAATCTGAATTACCGAACTTTCTAATTTCCATTCGCAATCGAGACTGTTCAGATACGATCATAATCATATCAGATGGATTATTCGTATGATACTCACACATGTACCTACTATCCGAACAAGAAAGTACACATGCTATTCATGAACCACAATTATATGTAACATACACCACTTTTACTCGATTATACCCAAATAATCATATGACATTGGTATCATTGGAAGATTGCCTGACTCTATAATTTTCGAATATTCTCTCTTGGCAGATTTGATAGTGTTGAGCAACTGAAATACAGTATAGTTAGTTTCTGAGAGACGTTTCTCTTATGATTGTTCTCTCATTGTGAACTGTCAGTGAAGATATTAATAAATCTGTAGTGTTTCGGGGCACGGGCAGACTAAGGGAACTAAAATTACGTGGTACTTTCAGCAGGATCAATTTTTTGAATGCTCCATCATTGAACCATTTGCCAATTCAAATTCCCTAGTGGGATGGAGCGGTGAGGGTGAAAATATTGAGGTTTGCTCATGAGCTATCTTGATTCACTTGATACCTATTGCATCGGAACTCTTTTGGACATTTCGCAAAATGTTTTCTCCGTTCTAGAGATATTCACAGAATTCACAGATATTCTGAATTTGACACAACTTACAGCAAATTGTGTTTATTCTACTTATATCATCATGACAGATGATGAATTGGTAGAAGGTTTCTGGCAATGATATACGTTGTTCTGTTCCAAGTTAGTTTTCATTGATAACTAGCTATTCACTAACGAACTCACAATCTTTTGGTTAACAGCTCACTCACCATCGAATAGATCATTGAGTTATTAATTATCACTCATAGGCAGATGTGAATTTGAATTAATCGAAAACTTCCTGATGAGCAGATCTCAACCGTTCATATCTGAGAGCATATATGTAGACATTCATTTGGAGAATTGTGAATCACGTGTGATACTTCACAAAAACACAAGAATATCCTTCGATGATATGAGGAATGTGTGGAGTACTTTTATCAGATGCAGAATGCAATTTGTATGAATGAGGAGTTTATTTCTGTTGGAGGTAGGTTGGTTACGAAATTATTCTATTTTTCCAGCAACTGGAATCGACACTAGCTCCAAAAATAAAGCGGTATCATTGTGCCACTTCTTCTAGCATGTTCACCATCATCTACTCACCATCTCTCAAATCTCCAGCTTCTATTTCAGTGACCCCATTATCGATACAATCTAATCCCTCACTTTCAGATCGCGCTTTGACATCTAACTTAGTTTTCCACCCTCCCCTCACGAAGTTGTTCAGATTAGCACTCGGATCACTCAATCTCCTCTGAGTCCTGTATACATAGAAATCTTCGGGATCCTCATCCCAATCCGAGTCCCACATATCGGTAGCGCAAAATCCTGGCTCGGAAGTCGGAGTTTCTACTCCGGAGCCCTTGGGCTTGGTGACTGCCATTTCGGCATGTCCTTTGCCCTGTGGACCCTTCATGCGCACGAATTCGCAACGCTGGTGAGTCGTCGATGCAGAAAAAAGACCAAAGGTCATACGTTGGGCCATTTTTGTGCTCAGACTGGATTGCTGTAATACAGATGAAAATTGATCGATACTCAGATGAATGATCCTGCATAATTGTATTATCAATCAAACATATAGAGGTCTAGATGTTCCATATGACTTCAGTTGGAATTCGATATGTGATATAAGATATCGCGAGTGGAGTGATATGTAGATTCTTGATAATTGAATGAAGGAGCATCTCCGGAAAAAAAATAATGAATAAACCAAGAATTAAATGGTGTGATGAAATTGGATACATCAAAAATACATCATTCACAATCAATATGCTACCAGTGGGTGATAATTCAGAGGTGATATGAATATGTCAATCAAGTATTAGGGAAACAGCTAACAGGGAAAGAAGTTACTCAGATGGTTACTAAGGTTGCTAGAGATAATGAACATATCAACTTGAGTCAATGGATACTACCAAATAGTTGCAGTGTAATGGATCTGCAGAATTTTGCTGATTCAGTAAATTAGAGAAAAATCTTTATGCGCATTCAGAGTGATGCATGGAAATGAACATATTGAATTTCCAATCATAACCAATCGGCCTGAGAGACTTTAAGATTTTAATAACTTCACGATTATGGATAATGAAAGATTAGAGAGTTAGTTGAGTGTTATCAGTTGCTGATGGATATTCAGGAATTATTCGTTTATGAATTCAATTTGTATTCCGCCTATGAAATTTACTTTGTAAACCGCTTTCGACTATTCAGTCATCTTCACTGCTTCATGTCCGGAACCATAGTAGAAGTCATTGTAACTTCAAGCAATGATGATGACCCAATATTTTGGCCCAGTTCAGTTCATTCACCCATGATGATCAAGTGGTCAGGGTTCGACTATGTTGATCTTTCGCCACGCACCAAATCGAAATCGGTAATCGTTGAAGATACAGATATAATAGTTATATCTGAAAAAAAAGGCCTAATAATGAGCTCAACAAAATGTCGAGAAGAAGATATTTTGGAAAAACAATATTTCCGATTTATTCCAAGACTTCCATGAAAGGAAAAGACATTTTTCGAATCCATTCTCCTTCCTTATTTGTATTTTTTATTATTCTGATGGCAAACCTACATACTATGACATAAAATGCATATTTGACGTTGAGGTTTCCAAGAACTATCGTTACAATGGATGAAATCAATGGAAATTGAAAATTTAAAAAAAAATTATTCTTCTGAAATATAGTGGAAATCAAAAATATTATCAACGACTCATTTGTGGTATATTGTTCCATTCACGAATAGGGATTTTCTTTCCAGATTTAACTGACTCTGTATACTCAACAGTTATTGAGATCCCAATGTTGGTTCGCGGATTTCATACACCCTGGACAGTAATACTATTGATGTGGATTACGTTGAATAATCTAAATAATAATGATATTATTCACAATTCAGTCTCTATTATGTATCGAACAAATTTCATCAACGGAAAATATGTTGTCGTCTTATCCTACCACAAGGACACGAGATTCAGTCTCATACTCATCTTACACCTAACCTTACTAATCAGCGATGAAACTAAACACAAATGGACATTATATGATAGGCCGACATTTTGACATGTGTTCGAGAACCTGAATACCACCAGGCCAATTCGATATGGGGCTATTGGGTGGATTGACTATTCATCATATATCTTCTGAATGATTGCAAACCTCTAGAGATGAGATATGTATCATTCCAGATAATTCAACCATCGCAACAATTCCAGCTCATTGAGAAGTTGACACCTGCGATTTATGATTCCATTTGGTCAGATTCAATATCAGTCTTATACCAAAACGTACCTATGAATCTTTGCTTCCAAATTAAAATGAATAGTCATCAGGCAATAATTGACTTCGGCAAGAAATTTACCACAGTTTTTATTTTGTATTTTTCAAGACAATACCCACCCTTGCATCGTATACTTTCTTCAGTGCATCATATCTGATGGATCCCAGAAATATAACTCCTTGGATCCTACCAGATCGGTCTGAAGCCATTAATTCAACACATACCATTTCTCCATCCCTAACGAGAATATCGTGGAATACTTCGTCAAAATTATCAACCTGAAAAAAGAAATGAATGAATCGATATGATTGGTGATTACCTGATGGGTATGGTGAATCACTCTCATCTATCTAAATATATATGTCATCTATCCAGAGATATGGGAATGGATTTTGGATGAGTTCATCCTATGAGTTGGTGAGATAACTGATACCATAATCCAACTGAATACTCACTATCAGATACAGAAAGAGATATTCATCGTTGTATATTGTCGTGTCATGTAGAGAAATAGTGAAAAATATCAAAATCCAGAAAAACAAATATATGTTAATGTGGGTATGTTATGCACTTGATGAAGTAGTTCAAAAATGTATTTTATTTCAAGCTGCAATGATTAGTACATAATGATGTGTAATAGATGATAACCAACAACAATCCTCATCGTGATTCAAAGGTTCAAAATCCCTCTTGGTTTGTTTAGTGAATAAAGACCACGCCAGACACAAGTCGGTTTGCAAAAACACACTGTTAACAAGCAATTAAAACATTCGATCACTTTCGAGTTTCACATATTCAATCAGTGCATGGAAGTGTTCAGTTAGTAAAGAGAACTCACCATAAAACAAATATGTGGGTAAGTCATCTCTTCAATATCTCCCTTTGTATCCATTCTCCTTCGACTTGGCGAGGCGTACACTTTTTGCGAGTGTCTCTTCAGTACTTGCAACTCTTTTGGACTTGTTCTTGTACAAATGGCCAGAGTGAGAGTGTATTCGAATTGATGAATGATGAGGTTCAGGTAAACAGTTTCTTCCCAATCGATGTCAGGGTCTCCTATTGGCAATTTGCGGCTGTCTTTGCGGAAAACGTCTACTTCAGTCTGAATAAAGGACAATATATCTCACAGTTTTGATGAATGATGACTCAGTACTTAACAAAAAATCTACGTTTGCATGAATTTGAAAAAAATAATTCCACTTTTCGGGCATGCTATATCTATTTTTCATGTTGAAAATTGTGAATGATAATCAGAAATTTGCAATTAGATTATAATGGAAAATATTCTCTAGGAACGAAGTTATAAGGACATTCATTTTGGAAAACCTCAATATTTATGATTATTTCAGTTTCTGCGATAATCGACCACATTGCCATCATGTATGTTAAAAAAATACTTGTGAGTTTCCTAGTAGGAAACCAGATGCATCTATTACGTATGATTTCGCTCATTTAATTCAAAGCTAGACTTGAAACTTTCAAACTGGCGTTTAGATTATACCTTAAACAATAATTCTTCTTGCCTTATGATTTCTCGGAATATTTTTGGGAACGACACCTCAATCCATTGAAAATTCAATTCATTCTATGCACTGTGCTACTGCTAATATGGGGCAAGCACATTATGGAATTCACAGTAAGTTTGACTGATAAGTGAGAATAATTTGTGTTATAACTTCGAATCACTAACAGGGAACCTCAACGAGTATTGATAATGTTAATTGATTCGTCTGGAATGATAAGTATTACAAGTCATGAAAATCGGCAATGGTTGAGTATTGCCAATATTTATGAGTTATCGCATTAAGTCCAGTAACTTTGATGTGAATGAATGATGAAGTTGCACTTGATGAATATTTCGATAATTACCTCAAATTTCGGGAGATATCGAGGTGAACCTTTCACATGTTTCTTTCGAACAAAAAATAACAAATCATCGCAGTCCATAGTTGATTCATTTTGGAATAGAAAATGTCGTACGAATAAATCTGTCCAGTATGTTGTGCCTTGTAACATCACGAAACCGGATTCTGAAAAAGGATCATCATTATCATCTCACATAGATGAAATCGAAGTATTCTACCATCTTTCAGCAGTTGACGCATCTCTTTCGCCCTCTGGAAGTTTATCTCCTCTAGCAATTGCTCCAAAACTGTGGGAGATTGTAAAGCCGAGGGATTATAATAAGCCATTTCAAAATGGAATCCAATACAATGCAAACCAATTTCGATAAAGGCACTCAGAAATATTTGTAATTACTGTATTGTTACATTATCTGCGTTTTTTGAATGTCCTCTCACTGAACACCACACAGCACATGACTAATGCGGAAACTCTCGGATCAATACTGAACCCCAAAGGCATGCGCTAGGCGAAATGACAGATATATGTAATGAGTGATTGCCCAAAATGAAATAACGAATTTTCATCTTTCACAATTCAAAAAATCAATCCGAACAATTGAAACAACGAAACATCATTATTTGAATATCGAATTGATATTGTTCAGATGATTGAAAGTTGGGTTGAAAAAGTATTCAACCAACCATAGCGTGACTTGAAAATGCGTGAGAAATTCCTTATGTTGAAGTAGATGTCAAAATATATATTGCATTTCATTTGACCAAATTATATTCTAATAGCAAACATGCAGTGATTCAATGAAGAAAATTTCAAATTATTTGATGGTGTTTTTCCATGACAACTGAATTCCTGATGAATATCGATAGCGATTACTAATGTTGATGAAATATAAAGAGTGACACTTCTGAAACGTACAGCACTCAATATTTCTTCAACTGATGACACTATGAAAATTTGGTGAATTTGACGTTTGTCAATAGGGACAACTCATGAGGTATTTTTTGTTGAATATATTCAATCCCTCAACCGCCAGGGCCCGTACCCTTGGAATTTTCAATAGCAATCCCCAGTTATTCATCAATATTTGAAATGCATAGGTCATTCTAGATGAGTTAAATTTTTTTTTAGTTCTTCCCGAAATTGCAGTATCTAACATCACAAATGTATGGAGTGTATTGAATATTGTTAAAATGAAAAAATACAAGTTTTCAAAGGGGTTGCGTTCACTGGGTCCTCACAGTCATCTATTGAAAAATATTCAGTGGAAAGTAGGTTTCTGATTTTATTCCTGATTCATATTTTGCTGGTTCAAGTTACGAAATTCATAGCTCAAAACCTGATAAGGACCATCAGTATTTCTTTTAAAAATCGAATTCCACTTTTTTCACTTTTTTCTTGTCTTCGTACTTTTCTCATGGATTATGTATAAATTGGTAGCACCAGATATGATTCGAATTGAAAATATCCATCTATTGACAAATGATATTGATACGATACCTACTTAGCAATTGTTGAGCTCTCTAGTTTCGAAGTTCGAAGTGATAAGTTCAGTTTGTATTCTGTCACGCATGGTATTCATTGAAAAATAACATGGAGTAGTTATTGTTGTTGTTTTTCAATCCGTTTCTCAAAATGGTTCGCACTATAGCATAACGCATATGAATTATATTCATTTATGGAGCAGAAATCAAGGAAGAAATATTCGGCACAAGTACATCAGATAATTAGTAGCCAAATTTGAGGGAATTGGATCTGTTTCCGATAAAGGGAGAAATGATCTAAGGTTGTTCAAGGCCGCTAAGATTGAAGTTGTTGGCCAAATTACTATGCCTTCAACAATGTCACCTCGTCAAGCTGCAGATCAAAGTAGACTGTCGCGTAAATCAGTCGGAAAAGTATTGAGGCTTCATAACTTTGAGTCTTCTCAAGAATCAGGATATCGTCAACAGGACAATAGTAATAGGAAAATAGTATTTATAATCATTTCAATATATTTGTAGTAAGGACAGATTTGTCATCTGCCCCAAAATGTCACTGCGCTTGGAATTAAACCTTCAGATACCTACAAGAGTATTTCTCTATTCGTCAGTGAGACCTTAAAAAAAAATTGGAAGAACAAATATATTTTTGATAGTAACTAAGCCTCTACTCTTCTCAGTAGACATTTCGCGAACGAACGAATTGTTTTCAACACAATTCGGATATTTTTTTCAATGTTAGTTATTTCGACAGTGAGAAGTGACCATTTGGCAGACGGAGGAATTCTGGTTCCTGGGTGTTTTTTTTTTATTGATTGATAATGAATTTGCCATTTTCATATTCAGTTTTGAGGAGTGGATGCCAAGTTCTATCCATAACAACTGAACAAGCAATAGTATTATCTCCGTTCTGAAGAATATCAGCAGATTCTTCGATTTCCCGTTATTGAAGCGACATTAATCATCACATCATTAGAAAGGCATACACGATATCCTCAAGATATATATGTTCAGACGAGCATGTGATGATAGTAATGAAAATAATGATAATAATAATGATGACAATATCAATAATCGACAATTTATTCACAAGGTCAAACTATCACATGATGCATAGTAGTATATGTATATCAAGAAACACATATATACCTTTGTGTGGAGGAGAGACTATCAGTAATTTATGAATATCAATTCGAATCTAATGATTTAATGGAGATGGAATATAATATCTGAAGTATTCTGATTTCTAATTTCTGGAAGTACCTCAGTTTGAACTCGATATAATAACAATTGTTGCTACTATCCTTACTATTTCATTAACTATTATATACATTTTCAGATTTTGCAGATGGGAATATATATGAAAGGATAGAAATCCTGTTACAGAAATTTATATTTGCAACAAGTATGGTGTTCATCCTTTTGTTATTAACTCAGCTCAACATTTCTGTGTGAATGGACAATAAACCTAGTGTGAATTATGATCATGAACTCATCCATTTTATTCCTATTAATGATTTCATATTCTCTGATTTAGTCTTTGGAGGATTCATTGCAGCGTTGGATCTGAAGCGGTCCCAGATAATTCAATATTAGGCGTTACTATCATTGGTCCTCTGTTCCTTGATAGAAATTCAAGATAGAACCTGGTATAATTCATGAGGTGGATCATCGGAGGGACGTAGATGGAAATCTCGCCATAAGTGAACATTTGCTGCACTTCCATCAAGACTGAGCACCTCCTCATCATGTACGTTCAGTAATAGAATCATGAGATAGTCATTATCCGCAACAGTGGATAGCCACCTAGGTCACCAGATCTGACACTTCTCGATTTCTTCCTATGAGGTTAGTTGGAATCTGTTATATTCAAAACCCGAAATAGAACCAGACTCGATGGGAAATCTCCAAAAAAAGGATTGTACGAGAACGTAGCAATATGTCACCAGAGAGACCCTCCACAAGGTCTGTGAATAGTTTGAATATCAGCTGTATTTGTGTTTACAGAACAATAGAAACTATGCTGACCAATCAATGAAGAAATTAGTTAGGTCAGTATTTGAGGAAGACAATAGATGTAATTGAACTACGTTCAATTACATAAAACCTCAAAAAATGGCGAAATAAGTGAGGGCTGCTTTTGAGGATTTTAGGAGTAGGTGCCTTGTGAGTGAAGGAATTCAATATAAGACAACAATAAATACATCAGGAACTCTCCTTCTTGGTATGTGAATTGACGTCAGGATTGCCATTTTCTATATCAACTGGTTCTTGGGAATTGAGTGTATTGAACATCGACCAAATTTTCTATATTCCAATCGCTTCCACTGTCTCAGAAATGGAAAGCGTCATTGAAAATAGTAAGACTGTTGATAATAACAGGGTACGATAGTATAAACGAATGAATGAAAAAAGGTTCGTAGATTGCATAAAAAAAACTGGGATGCCATCTATCATTATGACGATTTTGATTCCGCCACAAATGAACTGATAAAAATTATAAAAACTTACCTAGATTAATGTACGGGATTCATAAAAATCAACAACAAACAGAGAAAACGAAAGAATTGGATGACCAAGTCACTCGTTAATTCTAAGTCTAAACCATCGATTGGTGTCTTCATAGACTTGAGAAAAGCCTTCGATACCGTGGACCACTCTATATTAGTCAAAACTCTAGAAGATATGGGGATAAGAGGCACACCACATGAACTTTTCAGAAGCTATCTACTGAATAGGCGGCAAAGAGTAAGAATTGATGACAGTGTGAGTGATGAAAAAACTATTTTATGTGGTGTACCCCAAGGAACGGCCCTTGGGCTAATATTATTCAATATCTACCTCAAAAATCTCTTCTTATTGAATACCCACTCATAAATCATCAGCTTTGCGGATGACACAGTCATATTCTGCGAAGACGACGACTGGTTCAATCTGAAACTTAGCTAGAATACGACCTGAGAAAAATTAAGAAATGGTTCGACTATAGATTACTATCAATAAATTTCGATAAAACGTACTACTTACCATTCAGTAGCTATGATATATCCCTACCAGAATATGACATAGCAATAACCGACATGATAGTCATCAGACCTGTCAAAAAAATAAAATAACTCGGCATATTTCTAGATGAGCATCTAAGATGGGACCAACATGTAATATATCTCGTGAAAAAACTCCGATGCATTCTGTACAAATTCGAAAAAATAATAAACATACTTAATCATAAACAAAAAATAATTCTTTACAAAAGTTTGGTAGAATCTCACTTGACCTAAGGCATAATTGGTTGAGGAGGAATGTCTAGAACATATCTGCATTCCCTTGAAGTAATTTAAAGACGCTTTTTAAGATGTATTCTGCAAAAAACATAGACTATCCTAGCAATCTTCTCTACTCGGAAACTGCAATATTCGACCCAAGGCAATTGTTTTTCATAACTATAACTTCAGTCCAACATGAGCACAAAAATGAATCGATCACCTACAGCCATAACTATGAGACTCGCCACAAAAAAAGCATTCAAATACCAGTCATGCACAAGTCAGTCGGTCAAAGGAACTACCGCTTTTGAGGCACAAAACTCTTCAGCGGTCTGCCAAATACACTAAAATGTGAGCCAAACCATAGAAAATTTAAAAATAAACTCTCACTTCATGTTCACCATAGTTCCCGTGCAGAAATACACGAGATAATCGAAAATTGAATACAACAATTTGATCTCATATACTATACTCAGGATTACCATACAACTCACCTCTAGTCATAATCATCTCAAACAACTTACCTGTTCCACTATTACAAAATCTTGTTTTATCCGGTGACAGTTATATACTCTGATGTATTTGTCTACATTCTATATCGTCTTATATCATATAATTTTGAATATTCAATATTTTTTATGTTTTTATATTTTATATATAACCAATCCCCAACTATTTCATACCTTCCATGATTATTAATTCACCTTTATGTATCCTCAACACAAGCAGGGTTTGTCGTGCTTCGTAAGTATTCTCAAGTCTTATCATATGCCTTGGCTGATCTTTCTAACTATATATAAATATATATATATATATATATATATATAATATATATATATATATATCCCTACTCATTACATTACATTACTCATCTTTCATACTCATACACATTTAATTTTATACTATATGTTGTGTTTCGAAGTGCCTTATAGTTTTAAATGTTTATATCTTATTTTATAATGCATGAACCTTATATGGAATTAATCTGTTCATCACGCACAAGCTGTATCCACAGCTTCAGTGATTTGTCCTGTTTATTCGTAAAATATTGGTACATATTGTCAACTTTTTAATTTTTGTGTATCATTTTGCTGAATGAACTTTATTATTATTATTATTATTATTATTATACATATATTGAAATTATGATGATTGATCAAATGATTAGAGCATCGAACACCATAAAAACATAGGAAGAAAGGGAGCAGAATCCTACTGAGTACTATCACAGAACTTAATTGAGTTCAATGGGTACCATACCGTAGGTGTTATCAAGAGATGAAGAAAAATGAATCAACTGGTAATGAATGGTTAACGGACTCTTGGTATAACTGTGTATATCAATTGCTATCATCTGAATAATGAATAATCTGAATAATTTCAATTTCGCAAAACCAGAACATGTTTTAAGCCCCACACTACTTCTCAATCAACGGGTCCAATTGGATTTCTTCCGTACTACTTCTCAATCAACGACGAAAACTTCATTTCTGAATGCTAACATATCAGTTTTCTGTAGTGAAAGTCTTTATTTTGATGTTTAGACGCTTGGTTCACAGATAACGCCAGTAGTATGGATTCCTAGCTCCATACTATAAAAATGAAGTTGCAATCTATAGTTACACGATGGCTCAGAATAAGTATCTGGATGTAAGATTTTGGGTACGATTGAATTTATCTCCTGTTGTGAGACAGTTGATTTTCGAAATCCATGTGCTCTTTACTCCCACTAGTGAATAAACACTTCCGTACCTGTTGAAGAGAACAAACGTGTGTTTCATGTTATTAACCAGATAACCTAAATTTTATTTTTTCCTCTCAGTTGTGGAAATGATTGCTTCTCACTGACATCCTATCCACTGAAACATATGATATGATATATATATATATATATGATATAACATATGATAACTATAACACATACCCAGGTATAAATATGAAGTATACCGATTCAAACCGACGCATAAATTGAAGCAAAACCTTTTCTTCAAGGCACCATCACCAAAAGACGGGCACCTAACCGAAATATCCTGTTTGTTAAAACTGTGATATGAGTTCTAACTTTTGATTTCATGACTCTTAGTAATAAATTCAATTCAATTTTTCAATTCAATTTTTATTTTCTTCAAATTAGAGTACAGATTATCAAGTATTTACATATTGCCTATAGAATAAATTTCGAGATTGACCACATCAGCCTAGGCAGGATTGCCTGTCTGCCATGTGCTCAATCAAAGGAATTTTGAGTTAAATGTACTTTTGTTTGATGGAAAGTGAGTAAGCAAAATATAAACAAGATTTCTTATATTGCATAATTTTATTCCGGATGTGTTCGACACAGGAGAGACGATGTCAAAACGATGGTAAGTTTAATTTTTTTTTGTTTCAGGTTAATATATTCAATATATCATAAAATTCCTTAGAGCGATTCACAATATATTTTTTTTGTTTCAATATTGTATTTCTTCACTTTTCACTTTGTTCATGTATATAAGAAACAGTATTGGGCCTAACACTGTTCCCTGAAGTACCCCGATTCTCACTACTGACTCTGTACTAACCTCCTTCCCAATTTTTACTCTCTGAACTCTATTTGTCAAATAATTTGACATAAGAATTTGTGGGAGACCTCGAATACCATAGTGACTCATTTTGTTTAGTAGAGTTTCGTGTGATAGTGTATCGAAGGCCTCAGCTAGATCTAGAAAAGCTGCTATGCATTTCGATGATTCGTCCAAGGCCTTGACTGTTTGTTCTAGAAAATCAAATACAGCATTTTCAGTGTTCGAGTTCTGGATGAAGCCATACTGCCTATCAGTATAATGACGTTGTGTCTACGAAAGAATTCCGTCAATCTCTTCATAACTACTTGTTCAAAGATTTTTGCTGAATTATTGATTACGGATATTGGCCTGTAATTATTTTTTTGACAACGGTTTCCTGTCTTAAAAATCGGAGTGATGAGTGATTCTTTCCATTGTTTTGGAATGTTTCCACTTGAAAGGCATACATTCATTATATGGATTAATGGGTGTATAAATGTACTCATGTATAGTTTTTATAGTTTCCACAGATAGTCAATCTGGGCCCGAGGAACATTTATTCTTTAGGTTTGATAAATGAATTATAATTTCGTTTTCTGTTACAGGTTCAAGAAAAATGGTCGAGTCAATTTTTTCATGTTCAGGAAAGTTTTGTTTCATATTCATATTCTGAATTTTTTCAGACATGTTTATACATAAATTTGTGGAGAATTCATTGAACATATTTGCTTTATCTTTATTAATTGTTATTTTTTCAACATCTTCACTGGTTATTGGAGTTTCGTCTATTTGTTTATTCGTTTATTTTGCCCTGTTAGATCATTGATAACCGTCCAAATTTTCTTATATTCGTTTCCTGCTTCTGCTATTTTATTTTGATAAAATTCATTTTTTGTCGTTCTGATCAATGTATTGAGCTTATTCCTGTATTCTTTGTATTTTTTTTTCGGTTTCGTTAGAGAAATTTCTAATAAGATTTCTTTTCAGGCGATCCTATGTTTGATAGATGTGATGAGACCAATAATGATCCATGGTTAATTTTTTTTTATAGTATTTATTTTTGAAAGTTTGTACTTTAGTTGATTCGATAATGTATTCATTCAGTTTATCGATGAAGGGTTGGTATGATGATCGTGAGTCTTTTGATTGGAGGACGTTTTCCCTCTACAATACAATACAATACTCTACAATAACGTGTAGTTGATGCGACTGGGAATGATGACTAGGAATGGGAATTTCTTGAAACTGATACCTGAACTTGATACGCAATTACTTTTATATGTTCAATTTGTATTGTATATATATAATGATATAGATACCAATTCTCCAGAGAAAATGGCATGAGCATTATTAATGACGATAATTCTAGAACTGAAGGGACATAATTTTCGTTCCACGTCATCTTTCCTTCGCCCCTCTGTTCTCAGAATGAATCCGAATATCTGCCGTAACAAAATAAGTCGGTGGAAGGAACTAAATCATGAGGAGACGCAACAGGAATAGTAAGGACATCAGACACTTTGATGATTCATTAGGGTTTCAATTAATTTGTTCCTTCAGGCGGATACGAACAACGAACAACTCATCTTTGCTTTGGCTTCAGGTGCCTCATCAACATATAGGATGACTTCAGTCTGAGGAAAATCCTCATGAAATATGAAACCAACTATAGAATCAAAACGAGCATCAGCAGAATGGTGAACTGGAGGGTTTCGGAATATCTGTTGGTTTGTTGGTTGGTCTGGCGTTGTCACAAAGTGAAGAAGGAACAAAACTAGGAATCAAAGAAACACAGATTGATCTTGAGTCAGATCAGTCATGAGTCAGTTTCGTTAGTGGTATAACACTTTGCTGGCTATCCAGTGCGGTTGAGGCGAATACTGACATGACTTCATCGAAGAGTTGACGGAATATCACAAAGTGATAAGGACAGTGAAGAGGAACAGTTTCGAGTTTTACCAAACCAATGGCAATGGGCATACACAGTATCCCAGCTGCAGTGTTCTTGACTTGATTTGGTCACTCAGTATATTCTGTAGTGCTGACTTGAAATATGCTATTGAATGAATCGTATGTTCACAGGGTCATACTGATGTGTACTCGAATATTCCTTATTGAATAGGAACTAATAATATATTATTTCATGTTCAAGTAGAACGAGCTTATTATTACAATATCAACATTATACAATCAATTGTACTCGGGGACCGAAATTACATCTCGAGGTGCTTGCCGAGCATGATGTGATGATAATACTAATGATATCATTTCTATAGTTATGAATTCCAAGAGAATATGAAAGCATGAAACAAACTTTGCAGAAGGTTGGGTACACCTCTCGATGGTTACACTCTCATGGGTTCTATGAGATGATACGAGTTAGAACATTCCTCAATCGATGAATAATTCCATGCAGATACTCAAAAATCTAGGAGAAATCTTATGAATCTCATGAATCTACTTTTCGATGATATTTCTTTTCAAATTATAGTTGGATTATAAAGTGACCAGAAAATCAACTTGTCGAAGTGAATAATGAAATATCGTGTAGTTGAGCTTGAGATTCTATTCATCGAATATCCATGTGTATATAAGATATATGATATTCATGAAAGTCTCTATTTATATTGATAGTTTGTCTTTTGAATCGATTGTGATACCTGTATTTTCCTGTACCAGAATTGTAGGTACTCAATTATATTTCGGCATGAACATAAATTGTAGATATTACACAGTGATCGGATTGTCCGGCATTTGTGAATGTCCTACAGGAAATCACATAATTTACTATTGATGCAATACCCGTAGAGGATATAATTATGATTACCTGGATCATTAACTGTGAATGTGGTGTTGGATAGATCCATAGGGATTCCATCCGATTGGATGATGTGGCAATGATTATTTCTTGACATTCCAAACTGTTTATAGCGCAATTTGAATCATTTCCAATCATTTCTGTGAGATACACTGATAATGATAATAATGATGATAATAATAATGATAATAATGATGATAATAATAATGATGATGATAATAATGATAATAATGATAATAATTATAATAATAATAATGACGTTTATTCAGGATTGTACATAGAAAATTGATTCTCTTATCATAATTATTTCATGTATTCATATATGTATAGAAGCCCGAACGAACATTGAAGCGGGTGCTGGGCGTGGTGCAATCAATGCTGTAGAAAACTTGAAATTGGTGGAAGGATATAGATAAAAAGATATGATAAAAAATGATGAAAATGAAATAAATGTAGTGAGTGAGGTGAATAATATAAGAAATATTAGTAATGACTCGATATTCACAGTAATTTTGAATGATTACGTAGTGCACAGTACACAGTATACATTTCTACCTACCATACATTTCTACCTACAGTGACATACATCTAAATAAATCGCCTGGAACAGAGGAAATTACCAAGGTATCATGTCGAGTAGATGATGTCATGATATCAGTTCGTTGATATTGCATAATTCCATTTCAAGTATGAATATCTTGAATTTTTTCTTTGAATATTTCTGGAATTTATCGTGAGAACGTAATGTTTTCTGTTGTTTGGAAAGGAAATTGAATGACTTCAGTGCCGAATATCTGTGTCTCATCTTCTTGTCGTATTTTTCTGGTGAGGAGAGGTGTTTTTAAAAATTTCTCAGTTTTTATCCTTGTTAATTATTTACTACTATTACTATTTACTAGTGCATGTTTGGATTCAGTATGAAGAGCTTCGGTTGGGTAAGTAGAATAATTTTGAGGAAACGTTTTCGTATGTTCTCTAACTTTCGAAGGTGGATGTTTGCCGCTCTACCCCACCCTGAAATTCCTTATCGAATTCTGGATTCCACGAGTGCCGCGTATATTATTTTACTGTAGTGAGTGACTAAAATTTTGCTGAAAAACTTGAATTCGTATATAATAGTCCTCATAGTGATTCTGTTACATTATTGATATGGATATCCCATCTCGAATAGCTATCTATTGTTATACCTAAATAACCAATTCCGTTTGCTATTTTTATAGAAGAATTATAGTTATGAACTTCCAAGGTCTTGTAATTGGGTAAATTATTTTCATATGAGGTGAATGGAACAGAGTAAGTTTTTTTTCTGTATTGATCGTTAGTAGTTTATGATCGAATCATGTCATAATTTGGGTCAGGTTGTTTTCAGCTTTCATTTTCAGATTTGTTCAGTTTTCATCTTGATGAAAAATAGCTGTGTCATCTGCATAGCTGATGATGTCTATTCGAAGTTAGCAGATTATTTATGTAGGCCGTGAATAGTATGGGTCCTAGAACAGTTCCCTGTGAGACTCAATACTCGACTTCCTTTACAATGCTTATTTCTGTCTTCATTCGAACATACTGTTTTCGGTTCTGCAGGTAGCTCTCCGTTAGTTCAAGTGGGATGCCACAAATTCCCATTCCAAGACCGACAATAATTGTGAATGACTCACCGTATCGAACGCCTGATAAGTCGAGAAACACACACATAGAAGTTTTGCAATTATACATATCCCTCGTATATTTCGGAAGTGAGATGTATTAGTGCATCCTGTGTCGAACTCCCTTTGCTGAAGCTATATCGACGATCTGTCAGAATTCTATGTTTTTCGAGAAGAAATTCTAGTCGAGTTTTGACAACTTTTTTGAACATTTTTGCGGATACAGTGAGAAATAGGCTTGTTATTCTGCGGTTACTCTACCCTTTTCGTGTATAGGTTTGATAACAGCTATTTTGAATTCAGATGGACACTTTGCAACCTCAACAAGTGTGTCAATGGTGTTCTTATTTCATGTACTATATTTTACAGAGTTACAGCTCTTATTGAGTCTATTTCGGGTGATTTATTGTTTTTCAATTGGTTTATTATATCTATAGGTTCTTGACTCGACACATGACGGTAAAATATTGAAGATTAGTAAACCACATTTTTTGGGGAAGCGTTTCTGTGAGTTTCACAATTTTTCCAGTGAAACTTCTCCCAACTTTGACACAATATTTTTTGAAAATATTTGCGATTTCTTTCGAATCCGTTATTATTTCTCCAGCCTCATTTTATTCATTTCGCTACTCTTTCAATTTTTCCAGTAATTTGAGGGTGTCCCAGAGCTGTTCTGATGATTCAGCATTCTTTTATTATATTCCTATGAAATTCTGTTTTTGTTTGTCGTATTGAAATATTGAATCTCTCTCGATAATGTTCTTTTTTTATAGTTCTGTTGTTATTCTCGATAGTGGAGCTTGAATTATTGACGAAAAATATAGTTGCTATCCTTAATTTTCTATTCGATACAAAATTGACCAGTCGTTATTTTGCAATTCATTTTTCAATATTGTATGGTCTACATATTTTTCCAATGATGTCTACTTCATATCGCGTCTGACGTGTATGGGCATACTGTTAAGATGATCTTCACAAGTTCCTGAAGCACCTTGTACCCGAGTGCTTTTAGTTATCATAGGTATGAAATTATATTCTCCCAAAATATCCCAGTACTAATTAAAAACATTATCATCATCTCGATTTATAATAATATTCGTGTCCCCTGTTGAAATATGATGGATGAATGGTTTATTGTTTGTTCTAAGTAGGATCTCAAATGTGCTACTGAATTTTCATCTACTCCTTGTGGTGCACGATATATGGCGGTAATATATATTTTTTCATCACCTTGCATTGTTTCATTCCTATAGATATGCATTCACCAGTTTTCACTACTTTATAATATGTTCAATTGAACAAATTTCTCAAATGAACTATTTCACCATCACTTTCATTCATCCCTTCCCCGCGATAGAGAAGGTCACATCTGGAAATATTGAAAATGTTTCAGATAGAACTATGATATAAAATCTATCTGTAACTTGATCGATATGCAACAAAAATTCTTCAAAGCTTTCTCCACCTAATACTCCTAATGTTCTGGTGTATCATTCTTGAATTGTTAGTATACCTTTTTCGGTTCAACGAGACTTAATGTCATAATATCGTTCAGAACAATAGTATCAACAGGTTCATAGTTTGAATATCTGATATACTGGTCCATCTTACTGTTGAATGAATATCAAATGAAAAATAGAATATCGAAAATAGATGATCAAAGTAATCAACGAACAATCAGGGAAACGGGAACTAATTATGAATATATAAATGAAATTATACATCTTATTTTTTGTTATATGGAAAAGTTGTGCTATTTTGTTGAGCTCTTCTTTCAGTTGTTTGCATTGTACAAAAAGTTTGTTCCTGTTGTTTGTTCATCGGTAGAATCTTGCTTTTCGAAAATTTTTCCTCTTGATGTCGTTGTAGTTGAAGGAGCACTCTCTCTTCTCAATATTTTCTGTATCATCAGTTTCATCTGTTTCTTCTATTTCCTGTTTCTTCAATTCTCCTGCAGTATATTGCTCTTTGTTGATTATCAATTTTTTTCCCTTTATTTTAGCATTAATGTTTTTGGATCTTGCTTCCTTCAGATGGCTCACTAGCGTTTTGTTGTCAACACGATCTTCGTAGCACATATCATGAAGAATTGTAATATTTGTGCCTTTTATTCTGGAGACATTTTGGAATAATGTAGTCTTCACCAAATGGGACAAAAACTCAACTTTGATCGCTGGTTTGGAGCTGGTGTTGGGCTAGTTCCTTCAGTTTTTGTTTGACTGGAGATTCGGGGGTTATTTCATCATTTAGATCGAAGCCAAAGATAACAACATCATTTCTCCTAGTTCTCTTTTTCAAGCTCGTATTTCTTTCTTCTAATTTCAACCTATATGTTCCAGTGCTTCTTCAGTTCTTATCAATTCGCCATTTTCATTTTCCATGTGCGATATTATTCCTTGTTTACTTTTTTCATTTTCTACTTTGGTTGCCTCCGAAAGTTAAGTGAATGTATCGTTATTTGAAAGTTGCACAGGTTCATTCATTCCTGTGTAATAAGTGACAGCCGTTGGTGGAATATATTCCGACTCGTTATTTCAAGGTTATTTCACTTATTCCATCAGCTTTTTTCGGGTTTCCTCAATGTTGACATTGAAAAAAACTGACTTTCTAGGATGACTTACTGTTTGTTGACAGCTATGGATATCCAGAACTCATTACACTCACACTATAGACACTTCAAATGATTTTTCGTTCTCGTTCATCAAGACATTCTGATAACTCACACAATTTTAGGGTGTTTCACGCTTCCACCAGCTTATTGATGAATACATGCTGTTTTTGTTTGAGTGTAATCAGGAGACGCGTCTCATTAGCTGACTTCAAAGATTGAAGACATGAAAAAAATCATTACTTCCCTTATCCCCATTTCATTTATTAGCAGATTAGATGCTTCAGAAGGATTCTTCTCGTCCATTCGGGGTCTGCCTGACGCAAACATCGACATTCACAATATATGGTCATTTGCTTGGAATGAATGATGTATAGAACCTTACCTTCCAGAAGATCAATGCGCGTAATGAATTTGCATGATCATGTTTGATGTTTGACTGATAATTCCTTCGATCATTGAACAGACTTTGTTGTTCGGAGGATAATTCAGTGATACCAATTCCAAGAAAGTGAAAGTTGCATTTAGAAAGAGAACCTGTTTTGATATGCATTTAGGTACTTCATTGATTTCTTCAGAGATGCATAAAATGGGAAATACATTGTGGAACCCATCTTCGAAGAGCTGTTCAGTAGGAACTATTTGAGGAAACGTATTACTTTAGACTTCATAATTTATTTCAGTTGGAGTATGCGAACATCAATTCGTGACTCCCTGTAGAGCAATATGTTGTATAACAATGAAGTAATAACGAACTCCAGCCAGACTGAAAATGTGTTCCAAAGAATGCAGAGATAAATCTGAACAACGACATTTCCGAATCATAGGAGTACGCCTACATTATTAAAAGTTTTGTTTGCTACATCACTAGTTTTGTTGTGTACGAAATTGAACATGCGCTCGTTATCTCGTTGTATGAAAAACTTTTTAATTACATCCGAAACAAAATACTTGTTGGAGCTGGAAGCGAATTAATTACAAGTTTCCATTGTCCAAGGGTAGCGAATATCTTTTGTTCGGACTAACACTGTCTGCGTTTTAATGAGACTAATTTTCAGTGCGAAATAAAAACGACAGGAATAATTTCACACCGAAAAACTTCCAAAAAAGTACCAAATCAGTGAATCAACAAGGATATGTTTGCATTAGGCTACGAAAACTCCTGATTGGATGCAGAAGTTTCATATTCAATGGTTGTAAATCATCTTTTGTGGTCCGATGAGAGTAGGTTCACGAATTGTGGAATTTTCGATAAGCACAACAATTATCATTGAGCTGTGGGAAACTCTCACAAAGTGGCAGAGAGACGTTCACGGGAACTTTGTAACTACCATTGAGTTTTTTTTTTTTAAATTGATTTCAGATCCTTATCCATACCATCGCTCATTCAATTTTCCCAAAAGTTGCTGCGTGTATATAATATGTGAATATAATATGAAAGTTATTATTATTGAAAATTATTTCATCATATCTTAGATACCTAGGAGAAATATTCTCTATTTGTCAGTGACTCCTTGTTTTTTTATTGAAAATATATTTTCATTCCCAGATTCTTTCTCGATATCAGCATTTTCAATTTGTGATCATGATTTTCGAGGAGAAGAATGAAATGAAATTGATTATTTGAAATTGATTGTGAACGGTTACAGATAGGTATATCAGAAGTAATTGAAGAAGAAGAAGTGAGTTCTGCAGATTATGTTATATATAGGGTGTTCTATTTGAAATAGTCAACTTCAAGCTGCTTTCACAAGCGAACAGAATATCCGTAGTTATTTTCGAACACCATGTGCTGAATTATCTGAAGTAAGACTTAAGCGAGTTAAACCAAATTTCCATCCCATAGTTTTTCTAAATTCGAAGATTCCAGTATTTTTAGAGGTTATGATGATTTTCGAAGAAAAGAGATTAGGTTAATTTTCTATTCAAAAACGGTTACAGATAGGTATGATGTAATATCGAGAGACATTGTCAGAATTTTCCATTGGAAATATCAAAGCTATTACTGCTTTCCAATAGCAGCGGTAAAATATCGAAAATATCTCAGTTGGGAGAATGTCCGAATATGGTCTTCATCGAATTTTCAAAGTGAACCGTTGTCTGGTTCACTAGGAATGTCTGATGTACGATCCCCTATTCACTTCATCCCCATCAGTTCTAATCGTGAATATTCTCTTCAAGGAAGGTATGGGACAATCAGACATGGAATGACTGAAAGTGACTAGTGAGTAAATTAACTTCCAATCTGATAATTTCAATAACTGCAATAGGTTCATATTCAATCATCCATAAAATCAGAATCATGTCGATGCGTTCTACTTCATAGCATGTCCAAGCTATTCGATGAGAATATAAACATGAATGGCTTGTGAATCAATATATTAATATCTTATCAATTCGAATACCCCGAAGTAATCAACGTCAATTCCCACGTTCAATCTACCACCTCAAAAATACTCGTACTTTGATATAGTTTGGATGAACTTCGTGAAAATTCAATTATAGGTGAACCCGAGGGGTTATTATAGTGGTCTCGCCACTGGGTACATAATATGATTTCACCCTGAGTTAATGGAAAGCTGATTGATACAAACTCGTTACGAAAATGGAAGTCACTGCTTCGGTATTGGTTCTATCTAGTGGAAATGCCATAGAGATGGTAATCACAACTGTTGAAATATTGAATACAGTATCATTCTCGATCAGGCTAGTATATTCGTGTCTGCAAAGAAGTGTGTATTGCGAATTATATTGGCATGGAGATTCGATTTTTCGAACTGAGCTGCTCATTAGTGGAACTTTATCTGAACAAAAAATCAGTGTTGAAAATGTCATCTCTCCATTTATGTGCTTTTCAGCAATTCAACAGTAATACTGGAATGATTCGAAATTTCTAGTAATATTTTACCATGGATAGCTATTATTTCCATGGATATTCTACTTTGTATTCGTACGGATCTCTTCATGTTCCACCCTGCCTGCATCCAATCATCATGGATTGAAAATACCATATGATTTTCTATGGAAGTTATTCGAAACTGATGAGATCCAGAGGTTCAGCGTGTCAGTTGATGAATTGAAAGTGCATGGCAAAATGAATTATGTGAATAACCATTCATTATCCTAGTTTTATCATAATTCTGGACTCATTCAATTTTGCTGAAAATGCTTCATGATATATACAACTCCAAACACCAAGTCACATGGCCAGGAGATCTAGGGTGAGTGAAGATATATATCCAATTTATCAGTAGCATTCGTTCCGCTGACATATTGAAACTAGTCCAGATACTTGTTCTGAAAAGGAGAAGCATCGAATGTATATTGAAACATTTGACACGAATTTACCAAAATCAAATCTTTCGCGAGTATGTTCAATCAATAGAACATCTCATGTTCTAATTCAAAAGGGACTTATACTTGATCCTCCTAACTTTTGCCTATTCGCGTTATCTGAATCCTTTTTGATATCGCTATTCCATGAGTTATTGAGAGTTATTCTGAAAGTTGATTGAGAATTTCCCTGGTCGTCTACTGATATGATATTCAGTCATGAATGATGAATATCCTGGTGATTCATAGACTACCGTCGTCCTTCGGTGAACCAGGAATTAGAATCTAGAGATATTGCAGCCATACTCCTGTGTTACTTCAATGACATGATACCGTAGATCACGAAAAATGAAGAATAGCCAGATTTTAATCAAATTATCAGACACAATGTGAATATTCAGTGTTTCAAACAATAACTGAATCAAAATAACCACCACTACCACTCAAAGATTTCACAGTATATTGTTCTGAGGGATTATATTGCATTCGAGAAACATTTGGAGCCGTCTGATTCGTTCCATAGCAAATTGAAACTTGAAAGAGGTACTTTAAAATAATTGTTTCCTTTCTCAACCCACCATCGGATGGTATTGAATTTCCATTAGCAAAATTTATTGCCTTAGTATACATGCAAATTCCTCAAGAATCGACATCGGAGCTTTGGACGAGGTGAACTTCCAGAAAACGGAACTAAATAGTATAATTCTACTGTGATTCCTCTAGTATTTCGAGGCTTTCTATTGAAAGTCTTTATGATGCAATAGAATGAATTGACTTTGTGAAGCATTACTAAAAATTCAACCAGTGAGTTGGAATATGTGAATGACATTTGCTTCTAAGTATACGAGGAGGTAATTCAATTGTTTCGTAAATTATGAGAGGGAATTGAAGTAGGTGGTTGTTTTAATGGTGTATGTATATTCATAGCATCATTAATAGATGAATATCAGGTTTCGGAATACAGATTCATTTCAATATCCTTCAAATATTGGTAATGATACTCTCAACTTATTGGTTGATTTTTTTCAAACCAACCTCTCACTTTCCCATCGACATTCATTTCTGATTCAGTAGTGTTAATTAGCGCTACATAATGAGTTCTGAATCGAGTTCGAAATCTAAGTCCTCAGGCTATTTGAGTAGATTCATCCACTGCCTTGTCATAGTTTTGTCTGGCTCAATCGAGCGATAGCGATGATATGTCCGATCCTCATGATAATTGGTCGGCACCAAGGAGCTTGAATGTATATGTTCAAGTCCATAAATAACTGTACTATCGCCGAATGAGAATGACATAATTAAGATGTCAAATGTCAGTGGCAAAATAGATGTTATTACACAAATTCAAAAGGCGCCCTTTTGATGCACGAGTTTCTTGGTTTGCGTAAATTCTTACTTAGCATGATTAATTGATTCTGTTCATAATAACAGGTACGAAGTAGATGCTTGGGAAAACCAATGAATTGATTCAATATTCAAAATGACTGTAGCGACAAGCACAAACTCGACGTTGATAGTGGAAGAAGAAGCACATATTATGGTTATGAGAGATTCATCACTCATTGCATGTATGAAGTTGAATTCCGTGTTTATCGACTTGTGTCGATGTGGCGTTTGGCTGACAATCCATCTCAAAGTCATTGGGAAGAGAACTATTCCTGTGAATTTTCGATTGACGTGATGATTTCATCAGACATGGATAGCAAAATCCAATCATACCAATCACTGATTAATGAAGCGTCCAAATATACTAGAGGACTGGAAGAATCTGAGGTTCCTACTAGTGATGGAGGAAAATGACCACGACTTTTCAATCCCTGCTGGAGAACGGAAAATATAATTGATAATTGAATATGACTGCAAGCTGAAAAACGATGTGGAGTGTACGTTATGGGCTATATTTTATGTGGAGAGACATATGCCTTGTTATATCCAGATTATTCCGTTATGCTTCTTGTCAATTCGTTGAATCAGAAAGATGGTAGATCGATATAAAAGACGTCTCTTGGGAACTCTGGCACATCAATTGCCTTGCTCTTCATGGGTTTGACCTCCTCTTGGTTTCCGCCTTCGACACATTGACATTTTTCTCGAGGTTCTTACAAATTTTATAGCATTCGCATGCACACATATCCCAGGAGAGGCAGCTCTCCATTTACTTCAATCAAATTCTCGGAATTCAATGCCCCAGAGATATTAGTTCGGCGTGAACTCTGAAAAGTGAGAAATGATGTAGATGTTAGCTCAGAATGTCACGACGAGAAAAGATTCTAACGTCACCATCGATTTCAAGAATTCGTTTTCTGTTCACAGAAACTTTCTATGAATCACGAACGTGAATGCTTCTGAAAACTTTCTGACTCTTTTCTCCATATCTTCTATCAATGTTCGTATTGAGTTCTTCATACACTATTTATTCCATTCATAGATGGGTGTAGACGATATTTTATGCTCTATTGCGAAGGTTATCTGTGGGTAAAACATAACGCATTCAATCGGACAATATTCAATATTCACCTGTTGATGGATAGTGAATGGTCAGTCAGAAACTATCCAATATACACTCGCATCGTAGAGAATTGACATAATCAGTTCCCAACTGAAAAACATCGGGAAATCATTATTATAAATTGTGGCATGTCTGAATTATTGTACTCATTCTTTCTATGGCTACAGTAGAAGGCCATCTCTTTTGATAATGCAATTGCGTTCTATGTTTCCAATCTATCTGATCCCTGAGTATAAGTACCGTCCCTTCATTTTGAAAAATCTCCACTTCATTCTCGCCGTGCAAGATCACTCATGGAAAACATATTCGGCTGATATCAATTGTTCCTGTCCAAATTGACTGAAAGATATTTCCAATGGAATTGAATCGATGAATGGAATGGAATTGCATTCTTCATTTGAATGAACTCTCGAATCCCATACAAGCGATATGATATTTGTTCTATAGTGATGAAGATACTATCGCGAATGGAAAGAACCATTGTACCTTGTAATATATAGCAATAATCATCGCCAAGTCGATGAAAGTCATCCAAATTATATTCGATATCAGTTCATATATGTCTAAATAAGTTCAGTGGCACCATTGAAACAATTTGTTTTTATTGATAGTACTTCACCAATGTCAACGATCGCAGGATACAGGACGATCATATTCATGTTTTGATTCACTTCTACACTTCCTGAACAGGAGTTCCTGATCGTAGTCCTAACATTATTCTCAGAATTCTCGAAATGGAAGAGATTCAGTTGAAATATCTGCGAACTGAACTTCGACAGGAACGTGTTCAATATCAGTATGCTCAATACGCTTGTGATATTCAGGGTTCTTCACAAGTTTCACTGCACTTGCATTATCAATCCTCAATGAGGAAAAAAATACATTTTTCGTATAAATTTCACGTTCCAAGTTCAAATTTCGAAAGCCAAAAAATCTCTGTAGATGCTTTACATCCAGCAATGAACTCTGCCTCTGTAGTAGCTGCATCAGCGGAATTCCTAGGGTAGATGGTGACCTAATTCCCGTGTACCTCAAAGAAATTATTCATTCTTTTGCTGAACGATCTTCTGACTTTAGAAAAATAATAAGCAGATTGGCAATGAAATGAAGGATCTCACGAATTGCGAGTTTCTTAGGAGTATCCATTGGTTGGGATTTTAATACTAATACTATATGTACCTACAAATATAAATTGAAGGGATTGCATTCGGAATTTCTAGGCGGCCACGAAAATTCACTACCTCTGCCAATTCAACAATGAGGAAATTGATGATCGAGATAGTTCCGCACTATTAAATGATAATGAAGTGGTGCTCCATCGTGCATGGACCACATGTCTGTTCTTCTATTGATAGGTAATTCCTCTAGATAATCGAAAAGTATAGTTTGTGAGAACAATGAATACGAGTTACTCGGCATGATTCAAATCGCATTCGAACATCTGAATGTTATATTGTAAATGCGAGTATGAATGCCTCCGTTCGATGAAATTTGGATACATAACTTTTCATTTCATTTTCTTGATACGGATTGGAGGTTCATCCGCGTTATGAAAGACAGAAGACACATTTAAGGTAATTTGTGTTAAATCTCCATATCTTCAGCTCAGTATTCTGTAGGTAGTGTGAATATTGATTCAATTAGTAATGAAATATCCTGTATATGATTGAATGATTATTTCCTGAAACGGAATTTCCCAGTTCGATGACCCATAGTTATATGGGTCCCATGACTGTTGAATGGCAATATACAGCTGGGACTGATGAAATATACTTGAATGCACTCGAATAACTTCAGCCAGTACAATAATAAACTGAAACAAATATTGTTCTCAATAAGACAGGATGCTTTTCACTTTCGATCCATTCCTGATCGAAAGGCAATACTGTATTAGTATAAAAGTATCATATTATCATATACTTTCAACAATACAATTTGCTATAATATAATGTAATATAATTCTTACTTGTATCAACGTATATACATATATGAATATGTATGTGTTATATGAAAAAAAAATGGATGGATGTCAGGTTCGAATGTAATTAGGAATCAATTGTCTCAACAAGGAGTATCTCATTTAGAAAAAATAGAATGAAAGTTATTTCAATTATTTCAATATATTTGTGGAGAGGATAGATTTGCGATCTGCCCCAAAATGTCACTGCACTTGAAATCAAACCTTTAGATACCTAGAAGAGAAATTCTCTATTTGTCAGTGACACCTCGTTCTCCGGAAAGTTTGGAAGATGAAAATATTCAATATCAGATTTCTCACTCAAATTGGTGGTGCACGCTTAGGGACAGAAGCTGCTTCCGTTTTCAAAACAGTAATGTTTTTTTTTTCTCGAAATTATTCTGCTGCTTCGTGGTCAAAACATGGAAACAAAACGAAAACTCTCACTCATCTCAGTGGACGTTTCGAGAACGAATCTCCGTTTTCAACACAATTCCTTTATTTTTTCCACAAATTTTCTCGATGTTAGGTAGAAAATAAACGAATTGTGTTGATAACAGGATCAGATCGTATGAAGTATAGAGAGAAGAATTGCATGAAATATAGGGTGTCCTACTGAAAAAAAAGCACAGATGTATCACTTTTGGAGAAACCGGAAGCTTCAAAATAACAAAAATATTTCGGATTTCGTTCAGCGTTTCAACAAATCCTCAGAGTCATGCAACTTTCACTTTTCTAAATATGGATCTCGTCAACTATTGAAGATATACCCTGTATATATCCGGTGATTCTAAATTTCGAAAAGAGGGCCTCTCTATATATGCTCCTATCCATTATCACTCAACTGGAATTTCCTGATTTCATGGAAATTGATCCTATATTCAACATGAATAATGCGGTCTACATTTCGCGATAGGCGATCGGAAGTTAAACCTCAGTAAAATGTATTTCGAATTCGCTTGCTCGATAGACTCCATTCGCGCCTCGTTAGTTTCAGCTTGCAAAACAGGAATTTATGACGTGTATCGATGGATGATTCGGTAAATCCCTAGAAAACGGAAATCTATACCACCTACTTTCGCTACTACCACATAGCGGCTTCCATTTTCTTCCTTGATATCATACCTGTAGAATTCATCAAACCAAAAACATGGTATCCTCGAGAAAACCTACTGAATGAAAGATACCACATATCATTGGTGAAATGATTACATAACTCTTCATGATGTGATTATGAGTATCGGAGGCGGGAAACGACCACACCAGTTGTCATCCATTGTTCAATGACGTTTCTATGCAGAAAAATCATTTGTAGGGAGAAAAACATATTGTTTCATCCTTCGACTACAAGAAAGGAAAACCTATGATATTCGAGAGGCATCGTGCGAGCCAGCGGTGAAATGGAGGAAGAGGAGGCAGAGAATTTCGCTGATCTGTTGATGAGGGATGTTTAGTAGAGCGAGATTCGAGCCTGACAATGTAGGGGTGACGCTTGTCGTAGAACAGAAGAAGAACAGACTAGCAAACATTGAGAACTCTCGACTCTCGACCTGAAAAGAAAAATAGTGGCGGAGAAATTGTAGGGTTTCATATATATTTGTTCGGGATACTTTTTTCGGAAAATCAATAGTATTCATAGCTCATGTGACGAAAAAATAGAAATATTTTTTGAAAAAGATTATGTGTGGAACACCCTATATGTTTCTACATTTCCTCCGAATTTCGTTCAGTGATCATTCCTAGCGTCTAGAATATATTTGGGGTAAATTCTTGTGGTCGACAAATCTCTAGTGCTTGTTACAACTGTTAGAGCTGTTATATTCATTGATCACTTCATACGGTGATACACTGGTCCCAACCTACCAATAACACTTTCCCTACTCATTTTCTTCTGGTTGTTGGATTCATATAAAATAAAACAAAACTATTTATGATATCCACTTCATGATATTGTATTCACATTGTGACAAAATGATGGAGTTCTAGTCTTTCAACATGAACCCATCAAACCTGAGTATCATTGCACTCATATAGAAAATCTCTATTCAAATATGGAAAGAGTGTCGACTCGCTTTTTCACTCGAATGAATATCATTTTGTGTATTGATATGGTACACATGTATTTCTCATGTGATTCCAAACACGGGTCCCCAAAAAAATGCAAATGATATATAGAGAAGGGAATTGTTGTCTTCCAATACCAGTGTTCGACACTGTAAGTTGAATATCGGTTTTTTCCATCAGCAAATCACACGGTTCTATCAGAAATCTGCTCACGTATATGGCTTCGCTACAGGTGGCGAAAATCACAATGCAATGGAGTAATCGCCGAGAAAAATCCTCGCACGCATCCCATCCTATGAAGCTTTTCGGACATGCGACCTCGGAAAGCAATCTGTTAACGTTCTCTTTTAGCTTCCGGACAAAGGCGATCGCTCAACCGGTAGAGAATATTGCGCAAAGAAAACACGGAGAAATGAATAACGACGTTCGTTGGGATGTAGTTTCGGGAAGAGGTGATATTTCATGGGCAGATTGCCATTTCAACTCCTATTATTTTCTCTTTTGTAATGTGACATAACTGCTTTCTCGTGACTCATAAGTTTTCTAACAAATTGTATACTTGTAGGCATGTAAATATAATGAATTGCCTCTGTTATATTTGGATTAGATTTCAAGTTGCAGTTTCAAGTTGAAATCTGTTTCATTTGTTCCTGAATGTCATGAGAGTGCGGTTGATTTCTACCAAAAATTCAAATACAGTAAACACAGTATTCTTGAAACATATGTCTCACAACATTCCTCATCTGATAGCGGATCTACAGGCAATTTGTCACATTGAAGACTCCACGAAGTTTCGATGAAATTTCCTCCAATTATCAAACCGAATCATGGAGTGAAGAACCAGCAATCGAATAAATCATTTACAACTTCGACTACGGAAAACCCTTCCTAGTGTATTGCAAATTGTGACAATCATAACTGCATATTCTTTCCGAGTGATGAACTATCGCATGATTTCATGAACCCAATTATGAGGGAATTCTCAATTCAAAAATACATATTGCTGGATTGGAACCATTCTTACGGAATTATTCACCGATTACAGAAGAGAAAAGAGAAAGCAACATAATACATTGTCATCAGGTATTATTGATGCATTTCATATCATAACCTCTTGACCTCTAGATCCTATATAGTCCAGAGGTCAACCGAGATCATAAATATAAAGTACGTACAGATTTGGATATGAGCGCTTCAATTAGAACTTGTGGTGAATCTTCTTGTTATGGTAACCGTTCTATCGTCCTTATATTATCCGTTTAGTTAGCTAATACTACGGTACCCAAGGAATTCGGAAAATTTTTGGAAGATTTTACGTAGATTTGAACGGAAATATCCACAGAAATTATTCAAATTCGAATGTGAAAACCGTTTTACCATATCAGGAACTGATATAATCAAGAAGTTGTAGCAGTTCGAACTACCTGGCAAATTATCAATGATTAAAAAAAAACAAAAGAGAGAATGGAATTATCATCAAGGAAAACGATGTCATTATTGAAAATACAATACTAGCTGGAAAATTTAATGAAGAAGACAAAGAGTTGAAATTATCAAATGTATGAGCAGTGAATCTGAAATTGGCCAGGGAGCACCTCAAGGATCTAATTTGGGTCCATTATTCACCCTAGTGTTTGCTAACGCAAACGCAATAACACCTCAACATTTGTTACCAGTTACGCAGATGACACTAATATACTAATAATAGAAGAAGATATGAAAAGATTGAGGGAAACCATAGCAGATATCTACAGTGAAATAAACCTCTGGTCGGAGAAGAATAATTTGAAACTCAACGAAGGCAGAACAAATATCATCTTATTCTCTCATCGCAGCCCGAACAACTCAGAGATTCATTTAAATGATGTAATGATAAGCCCAGTTGAAAAAGTAAACATGCTGGGAATTGTTCTGGACCGAAAACTATCATGGCATCCTCATATCGATGCACTTTGTACCAAATTGAAAAAAAATTGTTTCTCTATTAGGTTCATTTCCCATCACTGTAGTAGCAATGTATTGAAAACTTTGTATCACGCCAATTTTCATTCTCACATCTGTTATGGGATTCTGAAGTGGGGCACTGTTGCAGCTGTGCAAAGGGTATTCCTAATATAGAAATATGTACTAAGAATAATTGCTGAACTAGGATACAAGGAGTCTTGCAGAAATGCATTCAAAGAGAACTGGAAATTCTAACAGTGGCCAGCACATATACAGGGTGTCCCAACAAAAACTTTCCACCTGGATTTACTGGGAAATGACAAATTATTTTCGGAAGCGCTGAAACAAGTCGATTTTAATTCCTAGCAGGACACATGTTAGTAATGTATTTAGTCGAGCAACTTCATCCCCCGGACGGGGGCGGCTACCCCCTTGCGAATCATCATAGGGAACGTGGGTCGAGTGATACATCATCTGCAAGCTCTCTTTATTCTCTATCCAAACGTGTATAATTTTTCCAAAATCGAATGAATGGTAATTGAAATCAGTGTTGTTGACAGGTTCAATGTGATTAGTCAATACCCCACCTGTTCTTATTCAAATTCAATTTATCAACTATTTTAAGACTCAATGAGTGGACAGATAGACAATGGCAAGATCCCATCCGATCAGGGAACCCAGTCACCCCACGAAAAACGAAAACAAATCAGTCAAAACAAAGTAAGTAGCCAGGCTGGGACTATTAATTGCGAAGATCTTTCAACCAAGTATCAGGTTGATGTCACTATTCGCGAATACAAGCGGAAGATGCTCACCCCAATTGTTAGCGAAACGTCCAAAGGAACCTCCTCCACAGAGGTGAACCGAAATGTATTTACATCTTCTTGAGAATGCCATCGATCCCATGATAACGGATATTATCGAAAACGATGGATATTATTCGGCAGACAACCTTCATTTTCAACAAGATGGAGCACCACCTCACTATGCAGTAGCGGTTAGGAACTTTCTGGATGAACGATATACCAATCATTGGATAGGGCGACGAGGACCAATTGAGTGGCCAGCTAAATCACCGGACCTCAACCCGTTGGATTATTTTTTATGGGGGCATCTCGAGAGTAAAGTTTTTGCCACTCCGCCAGAGTCACTAGAGGATCTACGTGGTCGAATTGTAAACGAGTGTGGCAGCATAACTCCAGAAGTATTGGAAAACGTTCGTAATAGTTTCGAAAGTAGACTTTATCATTGTATGAAGGAAGGAGGGGCTCATTTCGAGCAATCAATAAATTGAATTTCGATAAGAACAGGTACGATATTGATTATTTAAATAAAACCTATTACCACACTAATCTCAAGTACCAGTCATTCGATTTTGAAGAAATAATAAACGTTTGGATAGAGAATGAAGAGAGCTTTCAGATGATGTATCACTCGACCCCAGTTCCCTATGATGATTCGCAATGGGGTAGCCGCCCCTTTCAGGAGGATGAAGTTGCGTGACTAAATTCATCACTGACATGTGTCCCCCTAGAAATCAAAATCGACGTGTTTCAGCGTTTCCGAAAATAATTTGTCATTTCCCAGTAAATCCGTGTGGAAAGTTTTCGTTGTATATTACAATCTTGTGCATATGTATTCAGACATAAATCCGACTATCAACCAAATCAACATGACCACAATACTCGCTCAAACGGTCTTTTGTTGTCGAATGCTCGTAGAACAGCACGGTATGAAAAAAAGTGTAGATTTCAATGGCTGTAAATTCTACAATATTCTTCCCGAAGATATCAAGGATTCTCCCAGCTCTCATGTGTTCAAATATAGGCTAATCTGCTGCTTCAAATGAATTGTTACACTTTCCAGGAATTTATCGAACAACTGTAAATTATAGACTGAGAAAAGCTCATTCATATTCCTAATACAGTTGACTTACCCTCTATATTGCTGTCATGACAAATTATTCAATTAATTTAATATTGTGACACTGTCTAGGGACTTGGGGGTAATTATGGGCAAATATCCCGAATAGATGTTTATTGAGTTGTTACAGTGTCTCGATGTTAATTACAACTGACTATGAAACGTTGGCTTGAGTCGTGGCTTCCTCCGGTCCCCCGTACGCTGAGGTTGTCTAGCTGACTTGGCGCAAAGCTTGGTTGCGAAGTGGGCGCGTGTGTTGTACAGGGTGTTTTCGTGACAATATCTACTCATTCACTTGTAAGTTTTGTCCGAATTTTTCAGTCGTTCACAAACACTTTGGTATCTGGCGATTGAAATGCTATATATTTATTATTCATTATTATAATTATTATTATGGAAAAACAATACACACAGGCAATGAGATGACGGGAATTATGCTCGAATCATTATCGATTAGATTTATTTCACGAATTTGACTGAAAACAGACATTTTGCTATAATTTCGGGACAATTTACAATACGACCTCATACAAAGGAACTACTTCCGATATGAACTTTCCAATTCGAAGAATTGTTCGATATGGTACCACAACAATTCATTGGTCTGAATTTAATGTGTTTCTTCTTAGTGCAAGCATATCGTTTCGAACTATCTTCTGGAATTGCAACATTATCGGGAGCCTCAAATGCGTGAGTTTCGTTCCTAATGTGTCCCAAAAAACACAAGGGGATTTATTTCGTGGGATCTAGCAAGCCACAAAATGTCGCCATCACCACCAATAACCGTAAATACTAATGTTCGTTATTTATCTATTGGTGGAAGTTTATTATGAGAAATCTTTGCGACGGCGGCATTATGAGCTGGACAACCATCGTGCAGAAACTAAGTTCCCCACAGCTGGAATTATTTGCTCATGAAAGAGCACAATATATCGGCTGCATTCAAATTGAAATTTCAAGAGAAAATGATATAGTTCAATAATTGACTCAACGAATTCATGTTCAAATTCAAATTGCATTTCATATTCACCCATTATACTGCACCAAAAATTGAATCCAAATTTTGTTTGAAATCTTCTTGGTGAGGAAAGCCATGGGTTTTCTAAAGCCTACTCAGCTATCGGTTTCCTCTCATATTCTCACGAAATCTCAATCTCAGGTAAACTCATTTGCTAATATTGTATGAGTGATATTATTCAACATGTTGAAATGTTATTCAAACTATACCAACTTCAATCTGAAAATCCAAGATGTACGAACTGTTGGCTTACAAAACCATATCGAGCGCAGCAGCAACTCTCAGTATTTCTCCTTCTGAGTGATGAAACCTATAAACGGAAATACAATCAATTGAAAATGTCCAAGAGAAACATGAATATATACTGCGAATCAATACATAACATCTTCTGATATCCACAATTATATATTTTCTGTTGTGTGGGATTAATCTACCTACCTCCAAGAACTTGTTGAAGAGTTTTCATGTCGACAGTTATCATTGTTTTCCATAGTTTCGTATTACAGTGAATATGGAAGAGAACAACATTATATGCATCGTCAGAGCAAAATACGAACATGAATGAGTACATGATATTTCTGAAATATGACAAATGATGAGAGAGGAGATTATTCCATCTAATTCATCAGATCATTCAAATTTACTCCAGAGTCCTATGGCGCCAATTAAGTATTTCACAGTAATTAATTATAAACATTACTTCATATCCTGCTTCAATTCCGAACTGGGGCTATAGTTTCAATATTCGTTTATTGCACATAGCATTCTGTCACGGTATTTGTGTGAAGATGATAGGGACAGTATTTAGAAGTGTACTGTGGTGCTTTGCCCTACTTGATTACTTGAATTCGGATGCGCATGGACTGACTGTTGGTGAGTCGAATATACTCGAGAGGGAATTTCGATTTCGTGAACATTTATGAAAACACTTTTTCTGCGGATTGATAATTATGATTGCGAAAGGAAAACTTCCGTTCTTCTCAACCACACTAATAATATGACCTCATTTTTCATTGTTTCTGATATATTAAGAGTAAGCTATTCACCTAACTTTTAAATATTTCTTGTGCTCCAAAAACACGTCAAAAGTGACAAAACCCGACACACTCAATCGAAGACAAACGTAATGATTGTAGTAAGAAGTGAAATATTATGTACTTCAATCTTCAGTCCTATGACGATTTATGCGAATAATTTTTTAAAATATTTGAATTCCATTGTGATGAATATGTGAAATGGAATAGGGAAACCCCAATTTTCAGTCGCGAGAATTATTTTCTTGCTCAATTTGGTCTTCCGAATTCATTCAATTGACGTATTTACTTCAATACTGGGTACATATCCACGCCTCGTCCAGTATCTAACGTTAATTAAACTCCAGAAGAAAACTATCGAACATAGAATCGAAAGAAATATGCAATCCGCTATTCAATCTCCCGAAAGTGATATATAAAGGGTCTATATAAAGTCACCAGCACCTCTGGTTATCTATTGAACGGCTCGGATTTTTTTCTGCTAGTTCAGGGAACTACATTCTGACAACGCTGGGAAAATATGTACCTTTGAAGGTTTTCGATTTTGACACTTTTCAGTGTCAAAACACTGTTTCAGTGTTTAGACACTGAAACAGTGTGAAAACACTGAAAAACACTGAAAAAACACTGGAACATTGAAAAAATTTTACGAAGAGAAAAAATATTTCAATTGTGTTGAGAACGGGAGCAGATTCGTTCCCGAAACGTCCACCAAGATAAGTAGAGGTTTTATTCTTATTAAATATATTTGTATTTCCAAATTTTTTCAAAAACAAGGTGTCACTGACCAATAGAGAATTTCTCTTTTAGGTATCTGAAGGTTTAATTCCAAGTGCAGTGACATTTTGGGGCAGATCACAAAATCTGTCCTTACTACAAATATATTGAAATAATTTTTAATAACTTCTACTCTATTTTCTAGAAACGAGGAGAGAAAATCCCATTAAAAGCTGAAAAATGAATGTACCACCTCCTCGAAGAACTTACAGAAAGTATTTATACATGTATTGCTAGAGAAGTTCAAAATATATATCGATACTTCATTGATATATGATATATAAACAATTCCAATTGATGAACTAATTACATCCAGAAAGTGTGTATATCAGTAGCATTCATAGCTTCATTTGATATTACAATTTGATATTATCTTTCCTTGTATCTGGACATCGCAAATAATAAGTATTTCACAATCTCATTTTGTCCAGAACTCAGGTGAATCAATCGTATTTTTGAAATACCAGATTGAGACTGAGGACCTTATTGAGATGATATTTAGGAGAGTACAAGAAACTGTCAACAAAATTAAATATTCATCAGCGAATGGAAAATCATTCACGATCCAGAGGTGAGAAATTTTCGTAAAATTCATTATCGTTATTCAGAGGACATATATTCCAATATGAATATAGATGATATAAGAAGCAGGAGCTGCATTTTTATTGTATTAAACCGATGAAAACTATATTTTCCTTGGCATAATATTCATCATGAGATTACAGTTGTGTGAAATATCAGTTATTGTCAAAACAATCAATATTTGGTCATTGAATTGATGGATGATGAATGAAATATATGAATGGTAGTTCTGATTAGGAATGAATAATACTAGATTTCTCATGATTTGGATGAATGATCGACATTATATGTATATGGTATCTCGGTTACTAAATCACCGCCTACCATGTCGAGGAGGAAAATGCAGATGCATCCTTCTCGAACCAAAAAATAACGAATGCAGATACAATTAACGTTATATTCATTCTATCCACCATGAAATCTGCGACATTCTTTCACCAGTCGGTGCATCTGAGTTTCATTTCAAAAAGGTCCTCATTTGATATGGAAACATCGACAGATTCCATGACTTGAACTGAGAGCAGAGTGAGATGATTCTGAACGAGCAAATAGCATAATAGAATGTAATATCATATATCTGCCATAGTTCAATCAAGTCATATAATCAGAAACCAGGAAAAGACGAATGATAAAAATATCAATAGTTTTTGCTGTCTGAATGAAAAACATTGAAACGTGAAATTTCTTGACGAACGAAGTGACACTTTCGGTTGCAACCTCGGATGCAACAACATGATGAAAACGACTTTTGGTAGGTATCAAGGTGTATTTGCTCCCTCGTGAATAACAAGTATTCTATAAAGAATTCGACTGACAAGCCGTTCTATCAACTATAAAAAAACTAGTAATCATTGTTGATATCAGTTCTTCAGTTGAACGTTCCTTCTGAATCATTTTCATTTCAATCATAGGTATACTCATCGGAGACCATCCATCCCAAGAACAATTATTGATTAATAATTCAATTTCGAGAAAATCTGGAAATGGTGAAATAATTTTCTCCAGCAATATTCAGCAAGTTTCTGAAATCGACAGCTATTCTGCTAGTCAAACAAGTGAGTATTCTGGATAGGTTATATCAGCAAGATTCCTGATTCACTATTTTCGAAAATTATATCAGCTCCACAGGGTGTCAGAAAAAAAGGAAATCTTTATTAAATAGGAGATCCTAATATACAAATACGTTACATAAATAAATTGAATACAAAATATATATTTAATTACCTAACTTAACCTATCCTAATGACAAAACACACACACACACCATTCACTATGACATACATCCTTTTCTATCAGTACATGAATATAATAATAATAAAAATACCTTTGATTATTTACCTAGATAATATTATTCCTAATATAATCAAGTAGCATTGATTCAAATGAATTGAGTGTTGAACATTCTTTTATGTGGTTTGGAAGTTTGTTGTATTTCAAAAGCCCAAGGTGAAATAAAGAATTCATGGTTTTACTATAATTGGTTCTCATTACATAGAAATCTCTATTGTTCCTAGTAGCATAGTTGTGTATTTGATAACAAAATGTTATATATTCTCCAAAGTAAGCAGGACATAAAATATGCAATATTTCAAAAATAAATATCATTGCTTTAGTTTTTGGCAGATTCAGTTTTAATTTATCAATATTCAAATATTCTGATATGTTGTTCAAAGAGTTATTAATCTTTTCAACTGCCATATTTAGATTTTGGTCACTTGCAACTATTATAGTATCATCTGCAGAAAAACTTATGAACTCACATTCTTTGACGTAACTAATATCGTTCAAGTAGAGAATAAATAACAATGGTCTCAATACGCTACCCTGCGGTACTCCAGAGATTACTGATTTCTTTTGTGATAATACATCGTTTACCTTTGTTGATTGAAAGCGATTAGTAAGATAGTCTGTAAACCATTTCAAAACATAACCGTCAAATCCATAATATTGCAGTTTCTTTATTAAAATTGAAATATCTATAGTTTCAAATGCCCTTTTGAAATCCAAAAAAACTATAACAATATATTTATCTTCGTCCATCAATAATTTCCATTTCGAAATTGTTGCTTGTAAGACTGTTTCACAAGAGTGGTTTGCTCTAAATCCCGACTGATAATCCATTAGTAAATTATTATTCTTTATATAGTTATTAATTTGTGAGTATACTGCCATTTCAAGTAGTTTTTCCATACAGGGCAACGTATTGACTGGTCTAAAATTTTGAGCCTCTGTAGTGTTAATAATTTTTGGAATTGGTATAACTGTACTAGTTTTAAGTTGTTCTGGAAATTTACCAGTTTCAAGTGAAGTATTGATGAAATTCAAAATGACATGACCAATTACTTGAAATATACTTTTCAGAACCCTACCATTGATTACATCAGAATTGCATTTATCCTCTATTTCACATACCAAACTTCTCAGGTTGTTGAGAGTCAGTTTTTCAAAATGTGATATCCTACTTTCTATCTGAGGAAGTTCTGTAGCTGACCAAATTGCTGTGGGAATAATAGAAGATTTAATTTCTGTAATGCTATCAAGGAAATATATGTTGAAGTTCTCAGCCTTATCTACATCATCTTTTATTGAGATATTGTTACCATCTATATTAAATGTTATAATACTTGGAATTTCAGGATTATTAGGATGTATCAGTTTTTTCAATGTTTTCCACATTTTCTGGATTACTTATATTTGAATCTATTTTGTTTTCAAAGTATAGTTTTTTCTTTCTCTTGAGGGTATTCACTACTGCATTCCTACATCTCTCATAGTTCTCCCAATGTACTGTTTTTTCGTTTATATCAGTACTATTTCGAAAAGTGCGGTACGCTTCATTTCTATCATTGGTTAGATTAATTACCTCATAGTCAAACCATGGCAAATTATTGTATTTGCAGTTAGTGGTTTTTTGTGGGGATATTATATTCACAAGTGCTCAATCACATAATATTAATTTATTATTCAATTCATCTAGATTATTCTGAGAGTAATTTCTGAAAGTTATTTTATTTATATTTCTGAATTGATTTTGGTTCTTGATAGTTATTGTTATTATAGAATGATCTGTAATTTTTGGTGTTTCTTGAACTGTGCAGCTTATATTGGATGTATTTGTTAGAACATAATCAATTGTTGTGCTACTTGAGTTTGTTACTCTTGTCGGTTTCTCAATCAATTGTTCAACGCCTATAGAATTTATGAATGCTCTGAATTGTTTAACATACCTGTTATTTATTTCAAGGTATTGCATGTTGAAATCACCTACTAATATGCATTTATTTTGTGAGTCAAAAATATCCTCACTCCAATTTTCAAAATCATCTAAAAATACATCGCTATCAGAGCTTGGAGAGCGATATAAACCACCTATAAACCAATTCTCACCATGCATTTTCACCTTGAGAAATATTGACCAGTACACCCTATCAATTACAAACTTCTTTGAAATCTTGAAACTAATGTCTTTTCTTATATATATAATAACTCCTCCTGTATATCTACTAGTTGAGTCACATCTTACTGTTTTGTAGTTGTTGATTTCAATCTCCATATCCTCGATATCTGTTGTGGTTCTTGCTTCACTAAGTATAATAATTGTCGGATTGTAGCATACTATTTCGGTAATTAGTTGATCCAAGTTAGCTATTATGCTTTGAATATTTAAGTATATTATATCGCAGCCATATGGTATATCAGGATACTCATTCAGTTTTTTTGTTTGTTTCGATGTTCTGTAATGTCTACGATTGTAGGAATATTGTTGATAAATCTTATCGTTTTACTTTTATCACCTTGATCAATAATTTCATTAAGTTTCTTCTTCACTGCAAAATAGTAATCCCTCTGCATCTTCGTTTGATCATTGTATATGCTTATTCCAGTAACCTGCGACTACTTTTTATTCTTGAGAATTTTCATGGCCTCCTCAGCATTATCTAAAATCACTCTTAGCGGCCTATTTCTTCCTTCAGAGAATTTTCCAAGACGAAAGACTTTTTTAATTTTCACCTCACTGCTGATACCTTGTAGAACACTTTCGACGTTGGTTTTATCTTCTTTGGCTCTATCTTGTTTATCCTGTCTTCTTGATTCTTGAATGTTCTCTACAATTACATTGGATGCCCTTATCTGTCTTTCCTGTATTTCTTGTATCATCGCAAAGTGGTCCACTTCCTGAGAGTTATTTTGATCACTCAATTTTTGTTTGAGTTGATTATTCTCATTTGTGAGCCTTTTTATGGTTTCCATCATTTCGTTCAATTTTCTGACCAGACTAGGTAATTGCTTGAAAGCATCCTTACAATTCTGGCAAAAGTAGAATAATGTTCTCTTTTTTATTACTACAGCTCGGACTTCCGATGGAGCAAGACTCGTGCACTTTTCATGTGTTATATCACTACATCCATCACATACTACATAGTCTTTATCGCCAATTGGATCATCACATTTAGTACAAGTTTCATCCATTTCAAAACTTTATATCAATTATTATTTCTAAATTCCTTAAGCCGGACCTGTCCCTTTAAATTCTTATCTTCATCATTCATGTTTCATTGATAATGTTGGAATACAATGCTAGATTCCTTGCTGAAGAATAACAGGATGATTTTCAAAAATATTTTTCAGAGATATTGGGTAACTAGACTTCCCAACCAAAAAACGAATATTCATCAAATTTTTTAAATATTTTCAATCGATTCTCTTGAAATTTTGTCAGTTTGTTTGCGAAAGTTATCACATCAAAAATGAAAATATCGAACAATAATAATGATCATACACAATATACTTCATTGTTAGTTGAATCAAGATACGATAAAAATCATGATACCAAAATAGTAGTTTGTATGAAAGTAAATTCAATTTCAATATCGCAAGAAGACGTAGTTTGAGCACATTGCCGTAGGTGAAGGAAAACACTAGAATAATTAACCAATTCATTCCATCGCGAATTATTCAGCCGTCATTGACGTTGGGACTGAGTATCCTGTTAATGCATGTGAAGTTCAAAAGGAAATCGAAAGGAGTATTTTTTCATTACAAGAAAGAAACTTGTTTATTCGACACACTGTTTTTTCAAGATTAGGTGTTGTAGGAATAAGTTTATAAAATTTGTTTTCTTCTTTTTTATCGAGGAATGTAGATTTTTTCCCAATATCATTTCCGCCCTGTATTAACCTTTATAATACCCTGTATATATGATCAAATGAAACATGTCGCTGTAGTTATTTGAGATATCACAACTATGTTAACGAAAGTAATCAATTTGAATAATATTTCAGTGTGTCAGATGATGAGTAATGATAGTGGCGTAGCAGCAGTATTCGGACCATACCATTCTGATTCTACTAGGATTCTGGAAGCAATATCTTCAGAATTCCAGGTTCCATACATATTGACATCTTGGAAATCTCCTTCTGCCATGGAGTCCGATTATACTATCAACTTCTTTCCTGATGCTTCACTCTTCGCATATGGACTTTCGGAGATAGTGAAGAGTTTCGGTTGGAAAAGCTTTGTTATCTTATACGAGAATGACGATGCCTTGGAAAGGCTGCAACACATACTTGTACTTCAGAAATATAAAGATAATGATAAAATGAATAGAATAATTCTAGAAAAATTGGGAACTGAATCGGATGACAGGTGAGCTATTTGAAGCCCAGTCGTGGCGCGTTTCACCCTTGCAAGAAAAAAACTAGCTTTCTTGAACTTCGATCACCTATATTTTGGACCATATTTCTTGTCTTTAATGTCCTGTTGATGGTACGTAGGACATAGGGGTGAGATTCTGCTGACTCAGACCATTCTCTTTGATGTTGCAGAACAATGAATTCCCTAGCTAACATATTTATAGACTCAGATACAGAGCTCCGAAAATGGATGAAATTCTCCAAAATAACAGAAAAATGGCAAATAGACAGATACCTCCAACCGTAGATATTCTGTATGTTCCTATGTGGCACAAAAATTCCAGATATTTTCCATGTTTAATACTCATCAAAATATCTACTTTCACTCTCACCTTCAAATACTCTGCTTCCGTACTGAAAAGTGCATGAGTTCTTCAGGTCGACAGAAGCGATAAGCCACTGTTGTTCATTATGTGAATGAAGTATTTCTCCCCATCTCTATATTTTCCTCATCAGACAGTGCTGATTCGTCCACTACTCCTTCTCTGCTTTCTTCTCTCGCTTTCTACTCTAGTGAATCAAACACGAGGAAAATTTCACAGAAATGTCATGAGCAACGTTTGGGAAGGGTAAAGTACATAGAGCTTCCTTGAAGATGCAGTGCGCATTATCTTATAGGTAAGTCTATGGCTACAACTTTTCATGCACTCATAAGATGAATCCCAGTTGTAAATGCAGTTCAAATTATGATTGGTGTTATTTCGATGGAGGAAATTCCTTTCGTTGTTAGTGACCAATCCGAAGCTGTTTTAGTAATATATCTTGACCCAGCCACGTCTGAACCTGAAGGTATGTGCGGAGAACGTGATATGTTGCTGAATTTTCTCTGGTAGTTCAGTTCTTCAGGTCGACAGAAGCGATAAGCCACTGTTGTTCATTATGTGAATGAAGTATTTCTCCCCATCTCTATATTTTCCTCATCAGACAGTGCTGATTCGTCCACTACTCCTTCTCTGCTTCCTTCTCTCGCTTTCTACTCTAGTGAATCAAACACGAGGAAAATTTCACAGAAATGTCATGAGCAACGTTTGGGAAGGGTAAAGTACATAGAGCTTCCTTGAAGATGCAGTGCGCATTATCTTATAGGTAAGTCTATGGCTACAACTTTTCATGCACTCATAAGATGAATCCCAGTTGTAAATGCAGTTCAAATTATGATTGGTGTTATTTCGATGGAGGAAATTCCTTTCGTTGTTAGTGACCAATCCGAAGCTGTTTTAGTAATAGATCTTGACCCAGCCACGTCTGAACCTGAAGGTATGTGCGGAGAACGTGATATGTTGCTGAATTTTCTCTGGTAGTTCAGTCAATTGGTTCTTTGGGTTTTGGCCATCGACTTTGCATGAAGTTATCTGGAGAAACAGTCTCCAGGTTTTCCTCATACAGTGCTACCAGAAACTTCTCACCTGAGTCGAGAATCTATGGAGGGGTGGCTTCCGCATCTCTAGAAATAGCAGCTGTGTCGTGAGATCATTGGTTTCCTTATGAATTTTGCATAATTTCTCCTTCACTTATCCGTAGGAAGTTGGAGTCTTATCGCACCCATTGGCTGATGTTGGAAAGAATGTCTTGTGAATTGATTATGCACGAGGCTGCTGGATGTGAGGTGGGTGCGGCATTACATTTTTGACTCTTCCAGGAACCTTCTCTTTTCTTCCGAAAGCAGTTTTACTCTCACAATTCAAGTTACACTGGAGAAGGTGATGATTAACTTGTGAAAACTCGAACACTCAACATTAACACACTATTCAGGTCGGAATGAAAAACACTGTGAAGTAACACTTCGCCTCTTCATCAACATGAATAAAGTCGTTTGTGATAGACTCAATTCTACTGCGAACAATAATTCCCAAAGATTTCATACGAAAGATTGGAAACATTACGACTCCGTTGACAAATGAAAAACAATCTCTCACTGGAAGATGCCATCGGATCTCGGAAGAATGAAATGAAAACTACATTTATATATTATATTATTCATATAATAGTATACACATATGCAAAGATTTCTACATGTTCGAGGGTTGTAGGTAGAAATTGTAGCAAATAATTTTCAGCACTTTTTCACCATTTGCGAAAATCTCGTCCATTTTTGGAGTTCAATGTTATGTGAGTTCTTCGAGATTTAGTGTTCTACAGCATTAAATAAAATGATCTGAGTGCAGAAAATCACGATTTTCTGGACCGTGCTGATAGGATTTCTGTTGAATATACTGGACACCAATGAACAAGTAACCAAATTTTCAGGAAGTTTGGAGTTTTTGAAAGGATAAGGGGCTTCTGCACCTATCGCCAGTGGGATATTACTCATAATAGAAATTTTGTTTCAACCAACATTAAACAAACATCTATGGCGGATATGGAATCTCTGAATTACTTCAAACTAACTGTGCAAGATCCTTTCGCATCTTCAATACATTCTGCCAATGATCTGGAAGAAATTGTTCAGTCACACTCACACTAGAAGTGAGAATAGTAGTGGAGGTCGTTGTCCTGTATGTACTCATATTATGTACATACACAATGACTGGATGAGCTTTCCCTATGAACATTGTATCTTTTTAAGAACGGATTCGTACCAGAAATGAATATTATTGCTTCTCTCTTTTCAGAGAACTATTGAAAAGAATCGAGAAATCTACTTTGATCAACGTTATCCTAGATTGCAGAGTAGAATATATAATACCACTCCTCCATCAAGCAGCAAGTGCTAACATGCTGAATGCCTTCAACAACTATTTCATAACTAATCTGGTAATCTCAGGTGAATTTCAAGTAATCGACAATACATTGAATTTCCACATTTTTTCAGGATGCGTATACTTTGGACTATTCCGAGTTGAATACTACAGCTAATATAACAACTGTCAAACTCATCAATGACAATTATGGATTCGTGGAGGAGTCCATGCAAAAAATGGGATTGGGCGACCTCATTCATTATAAAAAAATCAAGGTCTGTGTATCAAGTACTCTCTCATTTTTCTCGATAAACATGCTGTTACAAACTTGCTTCTAGTTATGTGGTGCTCGGTGAGTTTTATTGGTGTGGAAAGACCTGGCTCTGGAATTTTAAGTGAGATACTCGAACAAAGAAATTCAATACACATAATTGTTTGAATTTTTTCTTCACTTCATCTATAGATATATTTCAGCATCTCGATCGCTTCAAAATTGTTAATTATCGAATTGAATGTACAGAATTTCGAATACGGTCGTGATTTTTTCGATATGATTCTTCTGATATGATTCTTAGGATATCACATCACATCAATTATCATTTAGGAGTTCACTAAGGAAATGAATGAATGATCCAAATTTTTGATTTACAATTTGATATTGCCTTCTTTGAGAAGAGAACTCTGAAGTGGTATTCATTTTGGAACATTCTTTCAAGAGAAGAAGGAGAAAACAATTCTACGGAATACCTCTTATATTTCACAGATATCTTCGGAAGTAGTCCGAACTCTTATGGAACTCTTCAAAGTTGCCTACTCTGCCCGCGTTTGACCAACCTTGTATCTCTAATGGTCAGGTTAGGTTGGGTTGAGTTAGGTTAGGTTAGGTTTTTGAATATTCATAGGATTGAATGAAAAGAGAACAATTATACCAAACCTAAAACTTCAAACTTATATACTAATTTGATATATCGCTAGTGGTGGCGCAGAATGTAATATCAGTCCCTGATGATTGGTGATATCATTCACTTCCTTGATGGATAAATACCTTACTATTTTGTCATTGTATCAATTTTGAAGCATATTGTTATTCATGCAGACTGATGTGATGCTTTTCTTGGACGCCTTCTGGTTCATGAATGAGACTCTGAACGAGATGGGCCCGGCAATGATGACCAATCCCATTTCCTGTGATAAGAAAGAAACATCTGTTAGTGGCAGCAAATTGGTTGAGTATATGCACAGAGTGAGTAGAACATATCCTAGTTATTGCAGAGCAGTGATTTGATCAATGAGAATATTCTCATATTCTTTCTAAATGACACATCTTCATTGGGAAAGTCGACATGTGTCAACTGGAAAAAAATTGGAGCATTTCTCATTGATTCCGCTGGAATATCCCAGGTATATAATAATGACTATATGGATAACACCTTTCATTTTCCACGCGATAATTAAGCCGGAACAACGGAACGTCAGCGCGGATTTGACCATTTTTTTTATCTGTGGATATATTGCATGTCTCAAGTGTGAGACATGCAAATCATCGTGGGCACTGGACATGATTTCAAGGGAGGAGTTGTATATTTCCATTCATTAGGTAGTTTGAGTGCTATAATGATTATTTTCGCTAATGATTCCAGAGAGTTTCTACTTCTCCCACTCTGACTGGCCCAATCTCGTTTGATAATCATGGACACCGATTATCTTTCAACCTGTACGTTATGGATATCTTCCATGGGACGAATATAGCAACATGGTCTTCCAGTAATATATCGTTGCAAGTGAACAGAGATCTTGAAGAGAAGCTGGCGGCCATATCTAGCTTGCAGGGAACGAAAGTCATTGTTTCTTCAAGGTATTTTCTTTGAAGTACATCATCCAATATTTCATACAACTGATGAACGTATATCACAGACTTGGTGCACCCTACCTTATGGAGAGACAAACCGAGGACGGAGTCGTTGAATCAGGAAATGCGAGGTTTGAAGGCTATTCACTAGATCTCATTGCTGGTGTAGCGAAAATAATAGGTTTCGAATTCGAGATACACCTAGCAGAAGATGGAAGATACGGAAATTGGGATGAAAACAATGGGAAATGGAATGGTATCATCGGTGATATTTTAGAAAAGGTGATAACAGTTCATTTGAATTAAATGAATACAGATGAATAATATTACTGTTTCCATATCACAAGAGACTACTAGACGGTGTTCATTCATTCATATAAATACTCATCTATTTCGGAAGGCCTTTGGAATTATAACTTATTCCCAGTGAAATGGTTTCCATAACTCAGGAATAATAGCATACATAATTACATTCGCATGGACGAGTAAAACACGCATATTGAAATATATCACATCAAGGAATTCACTATTTTATGTTCGAATAGTTCTATTCATTTGTGATCTCAAACGAGAATTTGTCTTGCTTTTTTCCAGTAAAAAGAATGAGATCGTATAGAAGCGAATTTGAACATGAATTTTATGACAAATTATTGCTCATGTGAATCAATCAGGGTATCATTTTCATTGAAAATTTCTTACAGGGGATCACCTAAGAATGCGGTGATTTATTCGGTCCGTTGTCTCCCCCAAATTGGGTATGGATAATGTTGCTGATTGTGGAAACCATCACTCATGTGTTGTTTACATCCTCAATCATACGACCAATTCACTTCTGAGAATAACAGAAGGAATATGATTGTTGCAGAACACAACACTGCACATCAGTGGATAGATCAAAGGAAATGTTCTGAAGTGGTACTATTACTGACATCACTCACTGATCTCAGCTATTTATTCTGGAAAACAAATTCTGATCCATTCATCAATATCATGTCACAGTACTCTAGTACTTACAGTAGCAGGCATATCTATACTAAAATTCTTTCACAATATTCCAGTGGAAGTATGTTCTTCATTCGTGAAGCAGTGATTGCGGAACAATGACCCTGACTCTCAATGACATTGGTTCGCTCATCAGTTCAGTGGCGCTTCTCTACAGGCGGAGATAATACATTGATTTATTCACTTGGATTGCTGTGAAATTCCTCAGATATTGTCTCCGTACTATACTAATACGTCATTTTTCTCGAATTCTTAGGTAGACCACCTTGTGAAGAAATTTGTATTATTCCATATGTATTATCCCATAGTCCAACATACTTATTCATCCAATATAACCTCATATTGCTCTTGTATGGTGCGTAATATAGGTTCCGATATAATCGTTGAATTCTCAATGTGTTCCTGAAAATATCAGTTCGATGAATATCTTCCTCTACAGATTGTCATCGATATCTTCGATACCCACTTTTTCTCATCGATTAAAGTATTCTCTTCAATTTCCAATTACGCCGGGAATTGATTATGATTTCAATCCTTCATTCACGTCAACTTCATTGGAGGAGGGTTTGTTAGACTTACGATATTGATGATGATTATACATAGAATTATAAAACAATGTCATACGAACATTCATTGAAATTATATTAGGAAATAGCATGCATTCATAAAACTACTATAGCTGAGCAAGAAAATTCTTTAACTGCCAAAAACTATACTGATATCACAATATTTTCCAGAGGGCACATTTGGGAGTTGCTGATCTTACCATAACGCATGAGCGAAGGGAGGTGGTCGATTTTAGTCTACCTTTCATGAGTCTAGGTGTGTACTCCACGGTTTGAATAGTCAATGTCTCATTATACATGATATATGGAATTCTTTCATATGCACTTGAACCAATCTCACTGTGGTATATTGAAAGGTTGAGTAGTGCCACTTGGAATCAAAAAGTATTCTATAGGGAAAGTATTATTGGATACATCAACCAATTCGATCGAAAAACGAATAACTGCAAGGTTATTTTGAACAAACTGAATTGTGAAGGTTGCCACTTTCTCCGTTGAGCTGAAAACCTCGAAATTGCATATTCCAAATGGATGAATTGAATTTCGACGACTCGAAATCTTGTTCACAAGGTTTGTCAATCATAACAATCAGTAACAATACGTATTTATATTTGTTTCATCGGAGATATTCCTTTCGAATTCGACATAATACTGTTAGTTTGTTGAACTTTTTTCACAATGGAATGAAATCTTGATATTGCAATATTGGAATGATTATTGAAACGTACATGGTCCTGGCTATCCAATAAGTAAATGAAATTGATGGCGTAATCCATGAATGGAACCAAAAAGCCATAGCCGATATTTTGGTTCAATTTGCATGATTATTCCTGAGATTACCATAAAACTCTTTGTCTGAGTTCATGACATGAAGATCCGAATGAAAGATTCCAAATCTCAGTGTATCCAAAGATTCACTTCAGTATAGCAGAATGAGTTATCATCTGAGGATGATCCATGGCTAGAAGTGAATGAATGATAAATCGAGATTATTTGAAAAGGAACTTGTTCGTGTTGTTGAATTCAACTCTTTTTTGTACGACGTGTTCAATTCTCAATACATTTGCAAAATATCACTGTTGAGGTTTTAAAATATTCGCTCTACTTTTCGATGTGCCACAAACAGAGAAACAGGGTGAAATTGAAAACTCCCACCTTTCTGTCACCTGCAATTATCGCCTTCACCATAACTTCCAACGTGAAATGCGACCACATTATTATGCATTGTTTCATTAAATAACTTCATAAGGAGATACGCTTTCCAGTTTTTGATATCCGCAAGGCCTTCCATTTATGATTATGAATAATGCTCTCCGCAGAATTACAAACGCTCGTGAAAAAATGGTAATCATATCGAACAATATAACATATTCGTGAAGTGAAATGTCAGGCAGTGTACACGTATCGATATAATCGAAAGAAAAAAAATTGTATTTTGTGCAAAAATTCCATTTATCAGAATCGTGAAATGACTCGACAGTCGAAAACGCTCTGCTGCGATTTTTATGAATGAAATTTTCACAAGAAATACAAGTTTTCTTCTTTCGGAACGTCAAGATTCAACAGGGTGATTAACATTGGAAAACGGATATCCATTCAGTGTTTCACTTGAGACACCTTTTATTTCACGAAGAAGGTGGCGGAGATGTGAAAACCCTCACTTTTCATCTTCCAAAACTCGCAAAAGTTAAAGAATAATGTAATGTAAAGAATAATGTAGTCTCTCCTATCTATCCGCAGGAATTGGTATATTATATAAGAAACAAGCTGGTGGGGACATCGATATATTCGAGTTTTTGAAGCCATTTTCCGAAAATGTCTTGGCCTACATAGTATACTCAATAATTTCAATGAGTATTTCCTTATATTTTGTGTTGAGGTGAGTATTCCTCTACTCGAGATTATCTGACGTTTGTTTATGTATGTATTGAATATGTATATCTCAATCTTCAGGTTATCATCACGAGACTGGAAAAGTTCACATCCGTGTACTGGGGGAGATTCAGAAAATGTCTGGAACTTGAAAAACACCATATGGGCCGTGTTGCGCTCAATAATGGGCCAATATAGTGATTGTCTTCCGAAGTGAGTAATATAATCAATAGGTTTCATAACTTCTAATGATGATTGGGATGATAATGAGAATGACAATGATGGGAGTTTCCATTATTTCAGGAGAGTGGCAATGATGAATATGATAACAGCAATGTTATGGAAATGAGGCGGAATTCAATTCATTCAGACTATTTCAGAGGATAACCTCCTCAATCACCTCAATGAGTTGATCTTTCACTTGAGCCAAGAATATCTCTGATGCGGCCAATAGACTAAACTTATGCTCGAGTCTCTCGACTCACCCAGTGAATAAATTATTGAACATTGTCCTAAAAACAATGACATGGAACAATACTGATCATTTCTTAACGTTTTGTGTATAGTGAAAGCCTCTACTCTGAAAATATCCGCTTCTTCTTCCCTGAAATAGAAGGTGATGAGATTTTCGTGATTTGATAACTGAATGATCGTTCTAAAGTTTGTGTTGTGATAATCACGTTTTCGACCTCCTTCATGCAAGCAAGGAGATACTTTTGATACTTCAATCCGATGAAATGAGGAAGCACTATGAATAACATTCCTATTCTCTCTTCCCTTGTGAATTAGATCTTCTAGATTGAATCTTGTGAATTAGATAATGTCGAACTTTGTTTCTCATCCTATTTTCATAGATTTATGTTGGATTACGGACATGAGACTCAATGGTGTGTTTATCACTATCAGATCATGAGGTGATGACGTATTCTTCTTATCTCAGATCAGTAATCAGTAGGATATCGAGACATTCCGCATATGTCCTGCCTATTACGTGCTTTATTTAATTTATTTGATTTGATTTGGCGATCCTTTCTAGCTGTGAATAGTATCATTATTATCTATTGAGAAACTGATTGATATTTCTGCAGACATTTTTTACGGCATTGTTGAAAAAAAAGAGATATAATGAATGAGTGTGATTTGCATATACAGGCTGTATTTTCATGTCGATATATTCGTTATTGTCTTCGAAATTCAAACATATTCGTTATGATCGCGGTGAATTGAAGTTTTTCAGAATTGAAGGTGCTAGACCAAGGAAAAGAAGAAAGGTTATTTATATTCGCCTCTTGTTCTCAATACTTCAGATTCGGAGAAGTTATCATACTGGTTCTGAAGATACGCTACTTTAATCCCATTCAACCAACCTAGTATCATTTGTCGTTTTCTTTCAAGATACCAATACTGGTAGGACATGAAAAACTGTAGTTTGTATATGCAGGGTGTACTGATAGTGTGACAGAGCGAGAAAAGGTCATATTGGATAATGGAAGATAATTTGAAAACATGCCTCTCGTGGATCACAACTCCTGTCGACATTTTTTCGAAAAGTCATTTTTTGAATCTCCCAATATAGGCTTAATTGTTCAAATTTCACAAAAGTTCATGGAGAAAATTTGTTTACTCCCAAAATCTTCCCATGTGTCCCAAATTCACACAACGTTTTTCATTAACGAGATTCATGTCATATTCAAGAGAATCAGTTTGGACAAAATTACTTCATACTAGCAGGTCTATCAAGATATGACGACACAACAAACATCGATGAAACTACGTTTTCCTTTAGGAAACCAAAATTCAGCGAAATGTACGAAATGTACGAAAATGTCGAGATATGCATTGAAAAAAAAAAATACGTGACTCTTTCTTGACATGTAGCGGAAGTCGGCAAAAGTGAATGCTCAAGTTAATAATAATCAATGATATAATAACTGAATCTGAAGTACAGTGAGACTAATCGAACAAAATCGACTAATATTTATGGAATGTGATGAATTGAAAAGAGTAACATATTGTACTATTTGTGATCAATCTCTCCTCTTTCAGAGGCTTTTCTGCTAGGATAGCGATGATTACTTGGTGGCTCTTCTCCACGATATTGATCAGTTCTTACATAGCCAATCTGGTGGCATTCACGAATCTGTCCACCTTAGAATCGTCCATAAATACCGTCGAGGATCTAGCACAACAGTCTCGTGTCAAATATGGTTTCGTACAGGGCGGCTCGACTGAATCCTTTTTCAGGACTTCTAACTATTCCACGTACCAAAGGATTTGGTCGAACGTGGAACATAATCGACAAGTGAATTTGGTCAGGTCGAATGCTGAGGGCGTTCGAAGAGTGATTGATACCAGAGACGCCCATTACGCTTTCTTCATGGAATCCACACAAATTGAATATGCATTGGAGACACATTGTGACCTTAAACAAGTTGGTGATTGGCTAGATAGCAAGAGTTATGGCATTGTGATGCCGTTGAGTGAGTTTCCGTTTCATATTATCGAATTATAAGTTATACGTGCTCCAGGTGCTTCTTCGTTAGATTCGATAACACGGTGTTCAACAGACAGGAAGGTCTTTGTTATTCATTTCGTTAGAATTCCTGATAGATTGAGACAGTTTTATGTGTAGATCCATTCATCCCAAGAACATCAACACTCAAACTCAACACTCAAACACCTATATCATACGCATAAAGAGGTATAACTATACTTCCCATCTGCATCTGAGGAGCTGAATACAACTGTATGAATTGACGAAGAATGTAGATTATCTTTCGTGTCCTAAATTTTTTTCCATTTTGTGAGCCGCTCCCAACTGTTGAGTCATCATCATGTGAGAAAAATGAAAAGATCATATGTCCTCAGATATTTTCGATTGATACACAGGGTATTCAAATTTCAACACTAGTTGCATCTGTTCGATTATGTTGGTACAACGACTCTCTCCCATATTTTGTTCTTGACTTGGAGCACTCATGGTGACTTGATGGTCGGAAGCGTGTTGAAGAATAAAAAAAAATCATCACTCACAAGATAACAAGAACTGAATATCATGAGAATATTCATTCAAAATGAAATAGACTCCAAACTGTATATTATTCTGGAATTGAAATATAGTTATATATATATATATATAGTTATACGTTGAAGTATGATCTTTCCTGATACCCATCACATTAATGTTGTGAAGAGGAAGGTTTCATGAGTTTTTGAATCGCATCGCTGGATGAACTATATGAATATTCATTGATTCATTTTCTCATATGGTTCATATTCACGTCACATTTTATATCCATGCATCAGTTCATTCATTGATTCTTTCATTTATGCAATTTCACTTGCTCTCCTGCTGACTTTTGTAGTGGTCTTTCAAGTATGTGTGGACCGTCTCACATGTTTCCTTCTTTAAAGTTTGCGTGAAGTTGTGATTTGTGTTCTTTCTTCAGTTTTGGTGTTTGTCCTATTCATCTCAAACTGATTATACTGTATTCGATGAAGATTTTACTAGAATATCAGACTGTGTTTTCAGACGTCACTTCAGAGTTCTTGTTAGGAGGCATGAGACTTTTGTGACACATACAAAGCAAAATATTTCTTACACATTTTTTTTGGAAATTCACGAGAATTGACAAACATATTGGTGATTGACAGGTTTATCTACTTGCAGTTTCCTTGCATATAGATCACTCTACTTGGTGGTAGACAGGGTCTCGTCTGATTCAATGACAATCAATGCTGGTGTTCCACAAGCTCTGTCTTGGCACCAACTTCATTGTTCTTGCTTCATTGTTCTTCCTCTATAGCCCCTATATCATTCAAGACAGGTCGATTCTCCGAATGAAGATCTGACAAGAATCCTGAAATGAGAATCTGGAAATCTAGTACAGTTCAATGCAACAGAAACTCAAGTTTGTATGTTCACCGATAAGGCAGATCACAGAATGCCCAATTTGATGATGTCGGGAACCAATGTTCCTATGAGGTCGTCAATATCCATGCTGGGTGTCACCACCAACAGCGCTCTCCCATGAGACAATCATGTGAGGTCCATTGCGAAAACTGCTCCACAAAAACTGATTTCCTTTCCCTTGCGGAGAGGTACTTCACTTCTCAGCAACTGCGTATACGATCTACAAAGCAAAAATTCGACCTGTCCTGGGGTACTGTTCATATGTTTGGAGCTCAGCCCTCAAACATACGCCAAAGCTCTCAGATTCAATTCAGAAGAGAGCTATTCGTCTAGACGATGATACAACACTTACCAAATCATTAACCTCTCTAGAACATCCGAGAAATGTCGGCGATCTCTGCCTTTTTTTATATACTTCCACGGTCGGTGCTCAACGGGAATTTCTTCTTATTATGCCACCACGTGCGATTCCTAGTAGACAAACCAGACGAGCTCAGGCTGGTCACCCCTACACTGTCAGGCTCAAGACCTGTCAAACACGTCGCTATACCGAGCATCATTCATCAATAGAACGGCAAAGTTGTGGAATTCTTTGCCTAGTGAAGACTTTCCTAAGATTTACAACCTCCGAACTCTCAAGAAAAATTCTAACACTTTCCTTCTCTCCCAAAACTCTACCGCTGGCCAACTTGATGTTCTTCGAACATCGAAGGTTTCCCTTTCGTGTTTTCAACAGATAAAAAAATCTTCCCGAATCGAATGCGTTTGTTTCGGTCCAGTTTCAAAAAAGTATGGCTCAAATATTTGTGTACAACAAAAACATGACTTGACAAAATCACAATTGCAATTACAATTTTGTCATTTTACAATTTGAATCTGTTGAAATATTCTCCCATGCGAATCATCAGTAGATTTATCATCATAAAATCATCATGTCATTATCATCATCATAGAATTATCATACCAGGTGTCTATGTCAACTTTCAACCAGCCATATGGTTCCCATAGTTCCGAGGTTGAGGGGTTCAATCCTGACAGGTTCACCAACATTTGAGAATCGATAATTTTCTCAATAATACTCTCCTCATGCTTCCGATCTCACTGGGAACGATCCTAACTTGAGAATGTCAAGTTAAGCACCCTGTAAATTCATAATAATATATATATATCATTCATGGACTACTTTCGACAAAAGATCCAATTATTGATGTGTTCAGGTTAGTTTTGAGTGTCCCAACATTCATCCAAATTGTTTGGGATGGTTCCAAAACAAAAATACGCACAGATTTGTTTGGGGTTCGGAAGATGTGTACACTCAATCCTTTCACCATACGGTCGAAGACTCAACCTCACCATCCATTTCATTACAGATGCCCCCTATAGAATTGCTGTGAATAGAGCCATACTAAGAATGCAAGAATCTGGTGAACTCGCTGAATTGAAAAATAAATGGTGGAAAGACAAACAGGATGGAACTTCTTGTTCAGCAGTAAGTTAGATATCATGACAATCAGAACAGATTCAATCGGACGCAATCATTTCCAGGAGGAAGGAGTCAGTGACAAACAAGGCCTGCAGGAATTGAAAATGAAAGGAATCGAAGGATTATTTCTCATCTTGGGAGTGGGCATTGTTTTATCATTGATACTCGCTATTCTGCAGTTCTTCTGGGGTATCAGGAAAATATCCAAGAATCGAAAGGTAATGTTTCATGTGCGAAAATAGATATGATTCCTCGAACGAACGCAAATAAGTAGATCCATTTGAATGAAACAAATCTATGAGTTAAAACTCGTGCATGATATGAAATCATTTTATTGTAATTCTCATAATATCGAGTTGAGGGATGAGCGTGTTATTGGCGATTGACACGATGTGGTCCAACATACCTATATGTTGTGAGCAAGAAACTAGTCGTTCAGCTGTACGGTATGTGAATCATTCCTGTTCCAGTTGCAATAAGAATTTGATAGGTCTCACTACTAGTGTCAACTTGGGGTCTCGTATCGATTTCTCTTTCCCAGCTATATTTCAAAAAGTCTCAAATGAATTACAAAATAGTCATACATATGATTATTTATTCCATATCAGCTGTTCTAGAGAGATAGTAACTACACTATCACTCTTCCTAATAGGCAACAGATATGAAATATATCAGTTAGGCTTCAAATTCGATTACTATATATCATCAAGTGGTTGAGAGAGAACCACCGCTACAGATCCATCCAATAGTTCGATAATTCATAAGTTTGATGAAACACAGTACATAGCTATCGTCACATTGGTGTATACAGTGATGATTGATTGGGTGCATATAGGTACATAATACCTGTATGTGCACTGAGTGTTTCACAGTTCCTTTGGTAGATGGTTATAGATTTCAGATGCTACTATACTTGCGAATTTTCTAGTGGTTTCTCATTTTTTAATGAAAATAAATATTGGTGACATCAAAATTTCACAAGAAAAGGTTTGTACGTGATAATGTGGAATTGAAATCATGGACATACTACGGAAATTGAATCAATTCGGAATTTCTGGTCGGTAGAGTTACTACTATATGCATGATATATATATATATATATATATTATCGAAATTATGCAAGGTGACTCGACCCAGCTGGACGTTCTGACTGATATGAAAAACATGATCTTATAACAGTCATTAACTCCCCAACCACTCACGTGACCACAGGTCATATTCCTGTGAAAAAGCCACTGAATATATCTTTGTCTTATATTGTTATTCTCGTTCTAGTTACCGTACTGCGAAACTCTGGTAGAAGAACTGAAAATTGCCACATCGTTCTGGACTACCGAGAAGAGATCCGCTCCCACAATACAATCATCAGAATAGAATCAATTCTGGAGTATCCTGTAACATGGAATGTAATTCTTTATTGAGTACGAGAGTTGAAATATAGTGAATGAATTACGATTCGATACAACATTCCATCACGGCCAAAAGACCCTTCCATAGGAAATAACCATGTGATGTAATCACAAATGAATATGTAGATATATAGGATTTTCGTGCATAATCATTCATATGAGATTTTTTGAATCATTGTTCATAGAATTTTCAGCAGATATATCCAATCATCTTCATAATGGACTATGCAGATTTATATTCCCATATACATAGAATGTCCCTTGAGTTTGTGATTGTGAAAATTCAGTAGCAATGAAAGTACTTGTGAGACTCGAATCGGAAAACATGAGGTACAGCGATAGATTAGGAATAGTAATTGTTATTGTTATTGTTACTCTCCTTAGTAGCCGAAAGCGCATAAATGAACCCAAATCCAACGGCCAGCCAGGAATCGAACCCACGACCTCATGATTACTATGATGTCGCTTGACTATCTCGACCACCTGGCCGCAGGTGCAGGTGAATGCACCTGAGTGCAGGTGATACCAATCGTTGAGGAAACTTACGGAACATTCCATACAATTCTTCCAGTATATTGAAATTGTGATGAGAGTGATGAATTGTATTTGATATATTTCCTCAACTACTAACCTGAGAAATCATCATCATTCAAGCAATTCCTCTAATGAGGAGGAACAGTTTCTCAACATAGGTGAATAATGATAAAAAGATTCACCTGAAAGGATAACTATGTTTGTAGAATGATACGATTTATTACGTCCATCAGTTCGACGGTAGCGGTAGCTAACACGATGTTCCTCGAACATCATAGGTTTCCCTTTCGTGTTGTCCACAGATAAAAAAAAAATTGCGATGTCCATGAGGTTTGCATATCTCAAATCATTTCAATGAACATTGTATTTTCACCAGATATCCAGTAACGATATTCTGATTCCAATCACTTATGTTCGTGTTTTAGTGATATACTGATTGGCATTTCTCCTCCAGTGGGGATGAAAATCGGAATTATTAAACCATGATGATATTTTAGTGTTAGTAGTAGGAGAAATATCAAATATACTATACGACCCACGTTTTTTGTCCTGAATCTTACAAGAATTCTCATAGGTACTGTCTGTAAGTTCTTCGAGGAGGTGGTACATTCATTTTTCAGCTTTCCAGATCCCAAATCTGTCCTTACTACAAATATATTGAAATAATTTTCAATAACTTTTACTCTATTTTTTTAGAAACGAGGAGAGAAAAACCCATGAAAAGCTGAAAGATGAATTCTCGTAGGTATTGAAAGTTCACAATATTGGATTTTCGAAATGATTTCTATGAGGACGGTGATTATTATTGGGCTAGAAAGATTTATCTCATACGTTTCAGTTCCTTCTGGTAATTTTCGTAGCATTTTCTCATTGGAACAATTATATTCGTCTACGTCCACCTTCTGCATCAAGGTTCCTTATCTCTCTTGTGACCAGGCCACAAGGTTCTATCAATCCGACTTCAATAGGATCTGTAGGACTGATGAAATAGGACTAATATGGAGAATCGACTTACATAAGTATATGAGGAAACTACGTTCTTGTGTATAGAAAACATATTAGTTCCATATTCTCCTACAATGAAAAAAAGGATCTCAATGATGGAAACCCTGAATGTGGTTCTACCATTCTCTACATCTATATTGGGGAACTATATTCCAAAAGTCATATTCAATCAATTCTTGTCCATACTCACAAATAGTCAAGATGGATACTTCATTCTGGTCGTGCTGGAAGATATAAGTTCCCTCCCCATGTGACATAATATGTAAATCATATTTCTTATAACAGGAGAATAATATTTTGGTTGAAACAGCTGTCCATATAATGACAATATCACGGCTCACCTGTAGATTGTTAGGTCCGTGCACGATTGAGCTTATTTCGCGTTGATCGTCATTGCAACACTCAATGGAACTGATGGATAATGAAATTTCATACAATATAATGTATGAAATATGTTACGTATTGATGAGAGGTTTATGAATACGTATTTCAATTCCACATATTCGATTCATAATAAAATTTGCCTTCGTTATTAACAATAGAATATTGGAATAGAATTCGATTGGTAAAATTCAACCTTTCTTTATTATCAAAACGTTACATTCAAAAATTCCTTATTAATTTTATTAGAGAATTGTCATGGATGTTCCGAATTCATCGCATCAACTATATTGCTTGAATTCTATAGCAAGATCATTCTAATATCTACATCGTGAATCAGCATACCCGCCAAGAATGCGATTCTTTGTCTGTTAAAATCGTTGCTGTCCATCAGGCCATTCTGATGTGGCCCTCTGGGTACGAACCTAATTTCTGTTTTATGTCTCTTCCATTCAAAGCTGGAGGAGGGAAAATTAACAAAGACAAGAGATTAATTATTCAATTTAGTTGAATTTCACAATGTTTTGGTAGACATTCCGCGAGGGTTGTTTCGACCTCCGAAATTATTCTTTCTTGATTAATTTCTTCCTATTCGTTGTGAAATGTAGATCGTTTCATACGGATAATGTTCTGCACTTCGTCATGAGTTTCATATCATAGGATTGAGGACCAAGCTTCAATACCATGTACATTATGATGGATGTGAAGTATGGAAATTCTTTCGAAAAATAAGATCCGACATTACGTGAATAGTGTTTTCATGTTTTTTGTTCATCAAAAAATGTCGGGAAGTGAATAGTGAGATTTTCCGCGAACAAAATACTCGAGGTACCACATACTGAATAAAAGTAATATCCAGTTCCTTATGATTTTGGAAAAATTTCAAAGACTTCAGCTATATATTCTGGTTTCAGAAGGTGATCTACATTCACATCCTCAGAACAATGAAGATTTATGAGAGACGGTTTCGCAATTATGAAGATTAAAGCAGTAAATTTTGTACGTCAATTTCAGCAGATTGTAATTAGGTATAAATCTTTAATGAACTGAGTGAATTAGAACAAGCACAGCATTCGTAATTAAGGATTAGGCCTTGAAGATGTAATAGCGTGGAGACATCTGAATATCATCTGCCAGTGATTCATGTAGGTGCCTAGTCTAGGAAGGATATATACAAGAACGATTTTCAATGGAATATAACTGATATCTTCCGGCATAATGTCTCTTGTTCTACTTGATAATCATGTAGTAGGATATTGTTATTTGCACATATCATATCATACATATACAGTGAGGACCAAAAGCATCGCCCCCCCCCCCCGTAACTCATTCATTTGACATATTACAATACACACTATTACAATATTACACAATACACTAGTTGTACGGTTTCATTCGATCTCTTCGGTGTTTCATTCATACGGAGTGTCTCAAGAAAGCGCAGCCATCAAGCAGTACTTTTATCCAAAAGGACTGTATATCATTGCATCATTAGATTCTACGTTGAATTTCGAATGAGTTTGATAGAGGGATTTATATCACGAAAGTTGATAGTTCTGGAATCACGAACACTTGAGAATTGTTATTGCACCAGTTCAGTCGTTCAGTGAGGAAACCGTGTAACAAATGGAACACAATGTACACTCAACTGGTTCAACTTGTTGATAGCTATCCAATGTTGCTAACTGCTGATGGGCACCATGTGTTACTCACCTGTACATTCCATTTCACAATTGTTCAAGTTGTTGAATCATACTGAAAAGTAGTACAAATGAAACCATAGCAAATAAAACTGAAATATTTTATTGACAAATGATATAGTCCATTGAGAAGAGGTATATACTCTCTCTGCAAGACGTCGTAAGATGTGACAAGGTGAATGATTTTGATTTGATTCTGAGAAAGCCACCATCCTTTTACAGCTGTTTCGTGGTTTCTCACCATGTAGAAGGATGGTGGCATTCTCAGACTTCTAAAGACTGGATATTTGTTCCATGGGTTGCTTGAATCCAACGAAATTGTTGGCACCTATTCATGAAACTGAAATCTTGGGACTTGAGAATTCCATGGAGCTAGTCAAGTTCCACCTATGAATTGAAGGTGGCGCGCACCTACAGTTGATCAGATTCCACCTGCAAATTGTAGATGTCGCACATCTGTAATTCAATATCTAGCTCTGATTACACGAACTTGAATGAATCATTTATCACTTCCAACTCGTTTTACTACCAATAGAAATTTTCAGACTAATCATGTGTCATCAAACAGGAGATCTATGCAGCTGATGTGTGAAAATTCCTCCGCGCATTCTCAATAATATAGAAAAATATCTTCGAATTTCTTTGTGAAATCAACTATGTTGGAGTCAAGATATTCATGGAATAGACTTCAAGCATTGCTGTTCCATGTTGAAGAAAGGAATAGATAATCTTGTAAATATATGTGTACTGTGCTGAACCTTGGTTAAGTTTTATCGTCGATTTTGAATGATGTTACGAATTCATGTACTCAAGATCTTATATTAGTAACCTCATCAGGATATCATCATTGACATCCATATCATTCTTCTTTCGCCAACTAATCGAGTAAGTACATCAAAGTTCCTGAATAACTGCACTTAATCGACGGATGGAGGCTTGCGAGCTCTTATGAATGACAAGAGGTCGCTAATGAGAATGCAGAGCATCGACTGCCGTTTGAAATATTATACCTCGTCGTCGTAATTTACAAAGAACTTCTCAGCCTTTGACTCACCTAACATCCGCCGATTCGTAATTCACTTCAAGTATCGAAACTACTAACGAGGTACTTAACGAAGTCTTCGGAAGTCAAAAGTGAACGGATATTCTGGAGATAATATTGTCAATCAGATGTGGATATCTATTGTTCTACCATAACACATCGACTCATTCCATTGAGATTGCTTATGTTAGTGATATAACTTGGGAAGGTATTTCATTCAATTTCCATTAAAAGTTCATGATTCGGTTGATGAAGAAAAACCACTAACAGTTTGTGTATCTTTGGACCTCGCTGGAGCTTTCAGAAAATCATCAGCTCATGTTTCATATCATTGATAGATATTGGAGTTCGGATCGATATGAATCAATTTCTATTAACCAATATCGACTGAAGCTGCGTTCGTTTCCGAAGTACAACGCTCGAAATGAGTCAAAAACTTTGGAAGTTTATGACTCACATGTGATCTCCGATATATTGGGTTTGAAGTGTGACCTCTCTACTGAGAAAAGAAAAACAGAAGGCAGACATAGAACGAATTGCGTTACAATCACACAAGAAATTAATATTATTGATATAAACATGAGAGGATGATTGTGTATCGAAAAACTGAAAAATCCTGAAATGAAGAATGAATCATCGAACATCTCAATATGACCATATTTCCTGATGTTCAAGGTTTCAGTGCACATCGAATAATGAATGAAAATTGAGTGTGGACCAAAATGTTGCTCATCAAATCCACTTCGTCATACACCATTGTAGGTGGGAACCTGAGGAATATGAAGTATCAATTCTGATTCCTACTGCCGAAGATATTATTTTTGATTCAAACCGTCAGATTGCATGTTCATCCAAGAGAACAAATAAACTATTCAGATATGTAACATGAAGCCTCAGAGAGCAAGAAAGACAGTAATATTCTGACAATATAATCAATGGAGATTCGAAGGAATTCATTCAGAATCCCCATTCTTGCATGATTTCTGCTACCTAGTTCATCTCTTCTGTTAAATTTTATCTGTTATACAGAACGATAAATTTGTTTTCATTCATATTCATCATTGTGATTGGTATTATATTTGTTCAATAAATGGGCAATTCGATTGTACCTTTCGACTCATGCATGTAGATGCATACAGGGTTGAAATATATGTGGAGAAGAAAATAATCCTAGAGATACACCTCGGCGAATTGATTCAACTGATACAACTCATCCAGTAGTAATCAATTACCAGGAAATCAGGTGTGAAGTAACGTACATTCGACGATAACTCCTCAATAAGATTAACATATTATTATAGAAAGCCTATGAGATGTGGAAGATACTGAATGATCTTTGAAATGAGAGAAAATGATATTCCGTGCATGCCTCAGTGAAATAGCTTGTAGGAATGAAATGTATGAACTACCAGGTCACATTTCCAAATACAATGATTTGGTCGTGGTTCAAGGTTTCAAGGTCAAGGGTAGTTGAACGTTCTGCTGTTACCTCAGCAAAAAATGATGATGAATCATAAGCCGATTTTACGAAGGAAGAAGGATCATCATTTTTCACGAATCTTCTGGATGAGTTGGAGAAAATCATTTATAATCTCAAAATTGAACATAATCTGCATTGTTTCCGAGTGTTCGAATTGAAGATAGCCAGTATCATCACATCAACTGATGATGATGATCAGTCGAGACAATCAAGTCTTTTTGTCAAAGTCGAGAAGGATTGAAGATAATGTTGTGTCTGTGAGGATCAAAATGAATAGTTCAGACGTTCAAGGACTTTCAGCCAGGGGATTTTTTTTTATCTGTGGACAACACGAAAAAGATACCTATAATGTTCGAGGAACATCGTGTTAGCCAGCGGTGGAATTTTGGGAGAGATGGAAGGTGTTGGAATTTTTCTTGAAAGTTCGGAGGTTGTAAGCATCAGGAAAGACTTCACTAGGCAAAGAATTCCACAAATTTGCCGTTCTATTGATGAATGATGCTTGGTATAGCGATGTTCGACAGGTCTCGAGCCTGACAGTGTATGGGTGACCAGCTTGAGCTCGTCTGATTTGTCTACTAGGAATCGCGTGTGGTGGCATAATAGATGATATTTCCGTTGAGCACCGACCGTGAAAGTACCTAGGAAAAAGGCAAAGATCGCCGACCTTTCTACGATGATCTAGAGAGGTCAATGATTTAGTGAGTGTTGTGTCATCGACTCAGCGAATAACTCTCTTCTGAATTAAATCTAAAAGCTTAAGCGTATGTTTGGGGGCTGAGCTCCAAACATGTGAGCAGTACTCCAGGACAGGTCGAATTTGTGCTTTGTAGATCATAAGCAGTTGCTGGGATGTGAAGTATCTCTTCGCACGGGATAGAAAACCAAGTTCTTGTGGAGCAGTTCTCGCAATGGACCTCACATGATCGTCCTATGAGAGAGCACTGTTGGTGGTGACACCCAGCATGGATATTGATGACCTAATAGGAACAGTGGTACCGACATCATCATATTGCCAGTCTTTCACGATTCTTGAGCTCTCTAGATATCGGATGAGCTCGATGTTGATTGCTTTTTCCATCACTTTAGAGTTCACCGATAGTAGTACAATCGGTCTATAGTTGTTAGGAAGGGGTTTTCTTGCCCTTCTTTGGAATCGGTTGGACCCTAGCTTTCTTCCAGTTAGAAGGAAATACGCCGAGTTTGTACGAAAGGGTGAACAACCTGCAAAGAACTGATGTTAGTTCTGGGGCACATTTCTTGAGATCAATAGGCGGTATTCCGTCAGGCCCCATAGCCTTCTTGACGCTGAGGCTAAGCAGAATGTGTCTGATTGTGCGTTGCCGGACGACAATTTCTGGCATACGGTTATCGATGGTAGCGATTTTGGGAAGTTCCTGGCCTCGTGGATCCAAGGTAGAATTGTCTGCAAACATTCTGGCGAAGATGTTGGCTTTTTCATGAGGTGTTATAGCCAATGTATTATCATCCTTTGTGAGTGGAGGAAATGAGCTAGAAGTGAAATTTCTCCCGATTGCCTTGGCAAAGGTCCAAAATGAACGGGAACCATTTGGACACTCTATGAGCTATGATCTTATTTAGACTCATCTATCGTTCGATAGCTTCAACATATTCAGCTCTAGTTTGCGGGCTTGGGTTTCTGCGCCAACGACGGTATGCTGCTTGCTTCAGAGCGACGACCCTAGAAAAGGTTCTATTGAACCATGGTTCACCAGTGGTTCGTGATATGGTGCTATGTTGAATGTATATAGTGAATGTGTAACAATGATTTGTGGGACATTGGCGATATTCAAAAGCAACAGAATATAATCGGTTGCATATGGCTTTCCAAGAAGAAGATTACTGATGAGAGAGAGATAGTGGGATTGGGATCGACTGGTCGCTCAAGTATTCGATCGAGTTCACTGAATAGACTGAATAGACGAGTCGTTACGAAAGCGCCTGTAGTAAGATATGAGACCATCAGAATTCTCCTGGCATATGCCATACATGCTAATATTTTCTCGAGGTGTACATGGAAGTTCGACAAGGAGTCCATTCAGAATCGATGAGAGTATGTGTTCTGAAAATAAGCATATCCGATTCGAAACAATCACTCAGACAATCTCCTGCTGATCCATGTATGTCGATGCCATTGTCTACTCAGTGAACATTTCGAAAACTGAATTATTCGCGATCCTTCCAAATATCCTAGTATCCTAGTCCCAGTTTTCTATTGCTCTCATCATACAATATATATATCCAAATATAATATCGCCGATGTTACAACCGAGCAATCAGTGGAACAGATGTATTCGAACGCCCATTATAAAAATGTTGGTAGTGACTTCTTAGTGAGCTCTAGTTCCGAATTTGCATGAGGCAGATTTGGAACTCTCATTGTTATCCAACCTATACTTGTTTATCTTGAAAATCGTTAAGAAGTGGAAATTCCGTTCCATAACAACATGGTTCATATAGAAAACAGTGGATGAATGAGAGGCAATCGAACTCAACAGCTCACACATGATGAATGATGGACTCAGGCTACGTTCAGTGTATTGAACAACCACGAGAGAAAAAAGTTTTCGAAAGAAACACCATGAATGCATCTTTCACCTGATAGCAATTCCATTAGCGTACACTATTCGTCTCAAAATGTCGAAGTTGGCAGGTGACATGGATTGATGAATCATCTATATAGATACTTGTATAGCACGCTAGCATGAATGCATTCACTATATGTATCCTTTCGTGCTACTATATTCATGATGCAATTATTCATAGCCTAACATAAATTTGATGATATGAATGTGGATATTTTCCACCATAATATTCGAAAGAACTGAGTTCGGTAACGCTGCGACAGTTTGTCATGATAATCATGCACAAAACAATTTATGTTTGTTTTGACCAACTGCGGGATTGGAAAGGTGATAGAGTGACGAGTATCGAAAAGACCTATGCACGCGAGAAGGAACATCATCGGTCAATATAGAGTTCAGTGCAAAATGGTACAGGATTTGGAATAACACGCATAATTTTGAATTGGTTATATATACGAGTATCTCCATTCTCATCTCAATCACACTGGGTGCTGGAAGTACACTTTCAACTAATCATATCGAACTATCTAAAGGCTAGTTATTTCGGAAGTGTGAATCGCACAGAACATTTTCCTGTATTGGGAGAACTCTCCTGATATTCATGATGATCTCAATGTTTGTATGCATGGCACAATGAAGAAGTAGCAGCGAGGGTGAATGAACATTGCAATACAGAAAAAAAAAGTTGTTATATAAATGAACTACACTATTGGCAATAACAATCACTACTCCGTTGACTCATATTCTCGAAGAGTGGATTCTCAAGAATCTCAGTTCGATCCCACCTTGCTACACAGTTTTCATTGATTAGTCGGATTCGTACACATTAACAAAATTTTTGAACTCACATTAGTTTCATCAGCCTGTTGTCTCAATTCTCAATATCAGAACAAATATCAAATGTGTCCAGCTGTGGACATAATGTATGCGCTCATGATAGAGAGTACTATTAGCGAAGCCAATCATTCTACTTCTGAATGTGACTCCTCTAGAACAGGGCTGTCTAACTTCAATTGGCCAAAATGACGCTGTAAGTAAACTGGCGGTTGTTAGGACCGCATCATAAAATACTGAGTACTGAGCCCGTTCATCAGTGATTTGTAATAGGTACAAAAAACGTGTTTATATGAGTTGAATATGGGAATTTCTCAAAATTCTCTATCTTTTCAAAGTGCTCTTTGCGGCATGGAAAGAAGGAATGACGGGTTCTTCCTGTAGAGTCTTGGAAAGCTCAATTTCATTTTTCAATTCTTTCACGTGTACATATTGAATAGCAATAATCTGATGCTTTCCTTGTAGCTTCGAATTCAATTCGTTCTGGTGAGATGTCAGGTCTGTCAATAATGAAAGGGCTCAGATTATTTTGCAGCCACCATTCGATTTTCTAGTTCCGTAGTATCTTCACTTCACTTTTGAGGAAAATGAGAATCTGCCAACATCATGTTCAATATGTCATTCATTTCCATTTCATGGTGTAGGAATAGGTATATTCTCGTTTTTTGAGGAAATTTATTTATTTCTGCGGCCCGTTTTGCGGGCATCAACATATTTTCGCGGGCCGCATAGAGCCACGTGTCTCATGTTGGACAGCACTGCTCTAGACGATATAAGGTCTCAGAAATGATATTTTTTTTCGTGATCTCTTTGGAAATAGTTATCATTCTGTGTCGAGTTTCAAATATCATTCAATCTTGTTATTGAAGTGAAATCAAAATCGTTAGTTTGAGATCAAATAATGGAAAATAGTTGATGATCATTATAAAATAACAATGATCGATGTTAACATGTGCCTTCGGTTTGCAATGTGTGAAATTGATATCATCCAGAGAATAATTTCTCTCACGACCACTAGTGTGAGTTGTTGAATATAAACGTATGCTTGCTTCCGCGATATCTTGTCATCATATATTCTCTTTCTGTATGAGTACCGAGTACCGTGTATGGGTCTTCGTCTATGGGTACCTATTGATGTTGATCGCTTTAACTCTTATCATTCGCAAGGAGGAACTTCAACCTGATCTGAAATGAAACATAAAATAATTTCTCTATTTCATTGGAAATCTGCTTAACTTAGTCATTCAATGACGCGATATCATGTACTGAAACAGCATTACATGTTGGTATCAGAACATATTATTATATCACATTTCATTATGCGTGATGTGGAGTATCGAAAAATGAGATATAAACGTGATCCTATTAGAGAGCTTTCATTCTCTGTTACCATAAATTTGTATTTTACACGCACATAAATTCCAGATGCACCAGTAATGATCGGATAGTAGCAATTGTATATGTCGTTTAGGGCATAACATCAATTATTATAGTTGCTACACTGTCGTTTCTATTGCTATTGTGATTTCAATCGTTATTGTATATGTTGATAACGTAATGAATGGAATCAGGTTTCTACTTCACGAAATATTCACATTTTCATCAAATGAAACTGTGCTTCATGTTTTTTTTTATTTGTTGACAACACGAAAGGAAAACCTGTAATGTTCGAGGAACATCGTGTTAGGATTTTTCTTGGATGTTTGGAGGTTGTGAATATCGGGGAAGATTCCACTAGACAAAGAATTTCTTTACCGTTCGATTGATGAATGATGCTTGGTATAGCGATGTTCGACAGGTTTCGAGCCTGACAGTGTAGGAGTGACCAGTCTGAGCTTGTTTGGTTCATCTACTAGGAATCGCTCGTGGAGGCATAATAGATGATATTTCTGTCAAGCACCGACTGTGAGAGTATCTTTAAGAAAGGGAGAGATCGCCCACCTTACTACAATGTTCTAGAAAGGTCAATGTTGGTGAGTCTTGCATCACCAACTAGGTGCATAGATCTTCTCTGGAAATAATCTAATTTTGGGCCTGAGTTCCAAACATGTGAACAGTATTCCAATACTTTTTCGCACGGAACAGAGAGCCGAGTTTCAATTGGACAGTTCTGGCAATGGACCTTACATGATCGTACCAAGAAAGCGCGCTGTTGGTGGTGAAACCAAGAATGGATATTGATGACCTCAGAGGAACAGTGGTACCCGACATTATCATATTGGACATTGCGTGGTCTGCTTTCCGGGTGAAGATACTGGAGCTTGAGTTTTTGTTGCATTGAACTCTACTAGATCTCCGGATCCCAATTGCAGAATTCTTGTCAGATCCTCATTCAGAGCATCGACCTGCCTTCGTCTTGCACCTCTGGCCTCATTCCATGTACTTCGAAGAGTGTGTTCTTCAGGTAATAGTTATTTGTACTGTTGATACAATTCTGGTTGAAACTGACAGGTTCTTCGAATGTCACTTCGGGTTTCACCTTCCTTGTCTATTCTTCAGAACTTGAAATGAACTAATCAGATTTGAACTGACGTGATATGAACACTTCTGGAACCCATTGTTTTTCGAAGGACTCATTAGCGATCATGGTGATCTGAGAACAACTGTGTTTGACACAGAATCCTGAATAGGATCCAAATATTCTTTCGGAACCAGACATCCTCGTAATTGTTTCAATGTCCGAATATTCCATCTCCGATAACAACAAAGAAGTCCCCACCAAAATGGCAAAATGTTCGAATGCAAATCAATCTGTATTCCTATTGTCTATGCTCTCATAGATCCCTCGAATTAGATCGAATTCATTACCAAATTCTCACCAGAATATTGTCTGTTGGATTGTGAACGGCCTCTCGGTAACAATATTATAATCCCAGCCATCCATTTTATTGAGGGTCGTGAGTACAAAATTCTACCGCAAAGTTAGAGATAGTGAAGGTATTGAATAATTGAAACCAAAAATGCATTGAGTTCGAATATAGATCGAGAATATGACATGAATTATTTTTTCCTTCCATGAACTGATTTGGATTTGGTTCTAGTAATGATATACTGATGAACCAACCCGTCATGGATCTGAGCACCACTATTGGGTTTCGATTACAAAATTCTGACGATAATCAGATCGTTATATACTTCAGGTTTTGAACCCGGTCTAGTTACGTCAGCTCCTTATATGCCCTAGAGAGTTGAGCTCGTCATTGTAGACCTGTCTAGTTTTCATTCTTTCCATACAAAAAAAGACCATTTACACTAATAATAAGACCAAACGTGATGATGATGCGTCCTCACGTGTGTACATACAAGAATTGATTTCGCAACAAGGTAGAAAAATCAATTGATGAGGTCATATTCATCAATTATTTTCCTGCAGATAGCTTCACAAATGAATGAAAGCCTTCGCTTCTATATTTTTGTATCGCCTCAAATTGGAATTGAATTGTTTGATTTGGCTTGATGCGTTCGTCACACATCCCCAGCAAGATTGCTACTTTTGGTCAAATAGCTGAAAATGGCTCTGAGTCATTTGTGAATAGCCAGTAGATTTTCATCTCTAATATCATTGGCTAGGGAATGTGGTCCAATATGATAATAATAATTGTCATTCAGTAGGAAGCCAAGGAAGGACTGTGGTAGATATAATCAAGTTCTTTACTGTGGATCTGAGACATCCTCAAAAACGGCGAGTTTCACAGTATCAGATTGAAGTTGTTGTATTGTCAGATCCGATACTTCGATGATGGCACTTTGACGATGACAAATCGGCCGAGGCCGGGGCGTAGATCAACCTGACGGGTAATCCGGCTCTGAGGACACTTCGTGGAAAGTTTGAACTAGTATACATGACATCGAAAGTGAGATATTTAATGATCGCAAAGTTTTGCAGGTATATCAAGTAATGGCGACATTCAGATTCTATTGTTGGCACCAGATATAGCTTCACAATGAATCTCAATAGCTTGCCTGAAGAGGTTTCATCTATTCCATTTGTTCCGATGTTCTCATCATCGCGAATACAAATCTAAGATCCTATATTTTGTTATATATCGTGAACAGTCAGTTCTGAGACAATATCTTTTTGTTCTGACCGGTGCCAATTTTTATCATCAGATCATGCTCCTGTCTTCCTACAATGAAATCAAAGAAAATTACTCAATCTACTTCAAATGGAAATTCCTCGTCGACATGCTACCTGCAATCTGAAAAAAGATTTTCGAACAAGAACGCTATGAAGAAAACAAACATTCTTGTGGAACGAGAAAACGAACACCTCACAGATTGAATTTTCCCCGTTCACCATTAATGAATAATTCATTATCATTTGATTCGGCCTGATAGTAGGTGTTTACGAGTAGCGCTAGACACTTGACACACTACCATGAATTTGCATGTTTATTGACGATTTGCGCTATTTCAGAGAATGCGATGTATCTTTTCCATTAAACGCAGATCGATGTCAATCTGGAATACGGCAATATAATGGGTATGTAGCGAATATGGTGTACATTGAAATTTTGAAATGACTAGCTACCACAACACATCATTTCTTTCAACGTGGAGATAGATCCGTTTTCTTCGAGTGCTTCAACTGTCATCAATACTTACAATGCATACGAGACATACATGAATACATGCTATTATTATGCTTCGTATCTGCTGTGCACAACTGAGAAGACTTCGTGAATTCTGCCACGAGATTGAAGTTCGACTATTGAGCAGAACGCATATTTCGCTCCCTAATATGGAACATACTGTCACAACCAATATGGTGGTTTCATATGTATAAGCTCAAGCTTGTATATTTTCGCCAGGGAGGCAAATAACACAATGATCAATATCAAATTATACCACTGTTCCCATGAATTCGTCAATCCAAGATCGGTATCAGAAGAGAGCTATTCGCCTAGTCGGTGATTCATTGAGAATCGTGGAAATGTGGTCTATCATGCCACCACGAGCGATTCTATGTAAGCGAACTAGACGAGCAGAACGTTTTCAAGCCGTTGCATGATGGTTTCATGAGAAAACATCACAAAGGTGGTTACGGACCCGACCAATACATCTCATGAGCCTCCATAGCAAAGTATGCAAGTGAATATTTCAAATTATGACGCTTTTTCACCGTCTTATGTGGAATAATTTGCATGAAGAATCAACCTGAAATGGAGAATTTACTGATGGAAATCATTAACAGGTCATAAAAACGATTGAGGAATCAATTTATTTTCGAAGACTGATGCCAATATAGTGAGATTAAATGAAGTGAGTTGCAATTCGTGTAAAAATGTTCAAGTTCAATTGCTTGACCGCTTTTGGCTGTCAAGCCATCATCAATGCGATACTCGTCAAGTATTTACAAAAAAATCTTAGTCACCAAAAAAAACCCAATTTCAACTCTCCCTCAATAGGTTAGTATAAGTTCTCCAAATCATACGACGTTGATTTCATTTTGTTTTCCGTACGTTTCTCCTATTTGTCCTGGAAATGAGAAATTTGAAATTCATTCAGAGTTTCAAATGAAATGCATAGTGATTCAATATCCAAACTCTTTGGTCGAGGTGATTATTCAATATAGGTAAATGTATGAATTGAGCCAAGTTACTCTGTACAGTTCAATTCTGGGTCGAGATTCGGCTACTTCTGCTCTAATATCAGTTAAACGGCGTTAGTTGTTTGTTGAACGTGTCAGATCCTCTCGCTAATCCTTATAATGGGACTTTCTCGGAGTTAGTCAACAGATCAAACTGTCAAACCGAATCAATCGGTAATATCTTACCGAGTGATAAACACTGCGGTGCACGAACTAAATCCAGTCACTTGGGATTTCGATTGGGAATTGGGAAACTCGCTCGAATAACTTTCTTATCTGAGTTTTCCAGAAACTTTTCTCATAAAACTAATTTCCACTCTATAGAGATGGAGCCACTGAATTATTGAGTCCCAATTCTATTAGTTCCGTTTACTTTCGAATGTTACAAATATTTTTCCCATTGTTTCAGAAATAATTGAAATGAGGTTGGAAAACGAGCGTGAAGATATAATGATGAATACTACCGGATCGGTCAAGTCAACATCTGACCTGGCCTCCATGAGATCAATCAATATGGCAAAAAACCGTTCGATCGTGAAGGGTGATTGATCGAAACCGTTTGTTAGAAGTTTCTGCGGTGATCCAGGCGAAGGATTACTTCGATGATTTAGTTGTTTGCATAAATGGACATGATGATGGTGGGTTGCCGTTTCTAGATGAATATAATCATACACGTCAATGCCAATGCCCGATTTTGCTGATTCGCAAAAAACATATAACGAATGATTTCAATCGATATACTCACTCAGGAGATTAGATAATGAGCGTATGATTTTTTTTCATCTGTTGACGACATCACGAAAGGAAAACCTATCATCGTGCAAGCCAGCGGTGGAATTTTAGGAGATAAGGAAGGTGTTGGAATTTTTCTTGGAAGATTGGAGGTTGTGAGCATCAGGAAAGACTTCACTAGGCAAACAATTCCAAAGCTTCGCCGTTCTACTGATGAATGATGCTTGGTATAGCGATGTTCGACAGGTCTCGAGCCTGACAGTGTAGGGGTGATCAGCTTGAGCTCGTCTGGTTCGTCTAATAGAAATCGCACGTGGTGACATAATTGATGATATTTTCTTTGAGCGATTCTGTCTTGAACAGTCTCGAAATTCAATCAATACCACGATTGTCAATCTGAAGTCAGTTTCATTCTTCTCTCCAAGACTGACTGTCTTATTGACATTTTACTGCCTAATATCATACTAGGTCATTACAAAATAACAACATGGGAGAATATGAATGAATATTCCATATTTTTTCCTTCTGCTAGAGGAACTATTCTTCTTATAGCTCTGAGAGTCAAAATTTCGTAACAGGTCGACGATATTCTCCAGATATTGTTTTGACATCTACAACTCGTACTTTTAGGTCAGGGTTTACTCTAGTAATTTTCCCTAAATCTCATTGATATCTGGGTGCGTTGTCATCAACCAAAATAACAATATCGCCTAACTGAATGAGTCTCTGATCTATGATTCATTCGCTTCTGCGGGTTAGAGTTGGTAAACACCCTTTTATCCAACGTATCCAGAATTATTTCAGAAGCTCTCGCTTGTAGGAAATGTTATTTTTTCATAGGTCCGGTGATTTCTACGTAATTAGGATTTCGTGGAATGATGTGCACGAATGAAGAAATCTTCTAAGCCAACCAAGCTCATTCAGAGGTTTAGAGATATGGTCACGTCTACTCAGATCACGAATGAGACGGACACACGAGTTTTGAGTTAGTTGACAAAGGTGGAGATGTCTTCTAGATGTGGAAAGTAGATGAGTCAATTGTGAATAAATAAAGGATGAGTGAACAATTGTGATTGTAATTGTGATACACATACGATAATACATTATGTTCACGTAATATTCCATAATGGAACTCGAATTCACCTATAAGGATATGAATGATCCTTTTCAGTTTCTGAATGATTGAATCAACATTCGTTTTGAGAGAGACAGATGTGTACACTTTCCTAAAATGTGCTTTTTTGCATGAACTGTTTCAATCAGTTCCAATCAGTTTCAATCAGTTTCAATCTGAGTTGAAACTGAAATATTCCAGGAAATATTCACTGATACACTTATTTTCATTTTTGGATTTCCTTTGTATTGTTGGAATACGAAAAATGGGTAGAAGTTCAGGAAATAGGTATGAATTCGTTGTTTCCGCCGTATGAACTTGTAGGTCCTCGTTAATATCGATTGGCAAAATTGATTGCGAGAGATTGAATAAATCGAAATAAGATTCAGAATTTGATTTTTCATCACTGAATTCATCAGGGTATTATCATCAGAATATCGTACGAATTCGTTCCGAAACTTGGAAATAGTTCCAATCTACTTTCCTAGTTCCGGTTTTCGAGATATGCGATGTAGAAAATAGCCTCCGGGCCAGAGAGAGCGGCAGTTGGGAAAGTAGGAAGAGAACTTGGATAGCGCTGGAAACTTCACACAAGCTGCGAATCATATCAGGAACTCGAAATTGAGTTGTTAGTTCAACACATTCAAAGATAGGAAAGTGTTGAATACTTACACATCATTCCGTATTTTATACCTGTACCCCTCATAACACATGAAAATCCTGAGAATTCATTCAGGTCAGCATTTCGGAATTGAATATAGTTTTCTGTCCTCCTATGAAACTATGTTGTTTGCTTGGTTCATTGATCATATATTTCATTCGACTATTATATCCGATACACGACTTCGATTTTTTTTTTCAATGAACGATATCATGAGGGTGTTAATGGTGTATGATGATAAGCAAACCATAATTTCCATTAGTTCAAGAATCGAAAATTCTATTTGGCAATATCCATAAGGATGGTCAGATCTTCATTCAACTTGAATATACTTATCTACTATGAATATACTTAGAAGTCATTTAGTAACCATGCTGATGAAATGCAGGTTGAACTTCAGAACTAGAGGAATCAAAACTCTTGATTGAAATTCATTCCAAGGAATGGATGAAAGATATTTTCACATGGAATGAAACATTCCTTGAATTATGTATTACTTCACAATAGATTCGATTTTACGATTCCTCGTAGATTCATCATGGTCGGCGGTACGTTATATAACAGTGTTATATAACGGCGTAGTAAGGTACCGCAATAGGAATGTAAGGCTAGAAGATTTTGCTGCTCAAGTGGTCGATATGACTTTTCCAACTGGGTTTGTCATCAATATCAATTCCTACCGATTTTGTTCTATTTTTCCATTCAGTACTAGCAGCGGAATTATTTGTTTTTAAGAAAAATATTGCTGTGACTTCCATTCTATCCATTCTAAGAATGGATAGAATCAAACCATGAGAACCATTTCGTCATCCTGTTTTCAGGTTCTTCTATTGAATGATGATTTCTCTAGTTTATTTCGTGGCGTGATGAATGGAGTATCATCTGCCGATGAAATGCATTCATTGCAGTACTCACAGACATCATTCATATGAATGGCGAATAATGTACAGGTCCAAGCACGCCGGAGCCTCGTGGTTCCCCATGTCTGACCATTTCATAGTTAGATTTGCCATTGATCGAACTGAGACATTGTGAACGTTCACTTATGTAGGATATTATGAGATAGAGATATTCTAGGAGGTCATATTTTCTGTGAATTGGAAGAATTCAAAATTCAAGACCTGTTGAACATCGCTTTACCAAGCATTATTCATCAATAGAACGGCAAAGTTGTGGAATTCCTAGCCTAGTGAAGTCTTTCCTGATGCTCACAACCTCCGAACTATCTAGAAAAATTCCAACACTTTCCTTCCCTCCCAAAATTCCACCGCTGGCTGACACGATGTTCTTCGAACATTATAGGTTTTCCTTTCGTGTTCTCAACAGATAAATAACAAAGTCTACGTTCAAAGCAGGGAGTGTGAATTCAATATATCCAGAACAGTAGCTCCGATGCAATTCAATCATAACTATATCAAGAGTACAAGTACTATAATAAAATATAGAATATAGAGATATATCATGCATTCTGAACAAGGAAAGTTTAGGAAGTATCTTCTGAATAGTCGTATAATTGTGCACAACATAGCAAATCTACGACAGAAATTCAAATATATTCAGAACAGCATCATAACTCATGGATATATGATCTATAAGTAGAATAAGAAGTTTCCAAGAAGTTCTGTGAGTCAACAGTTCAAAAGTGAGATACGGAGCTGAACGTCACTAATCACATATATACATGAAGAAATATATAACTTACATTGAATACAGAGACTTATATGGAGCAATTTGACTGAGGAAAGATCAGAGACTACTGAATACAGGAATTAGGAGTTTCCATATCCTCCCATTGCATTTCCGCACCTTCAAATGTTCTCATCACGTCTCAAAACATTCCATTCAGTGAAACTGAAATTGTAGACAATTATTCGATATCTGAAAGATTGAACACCCGAATTTGCATTGTTATCCCAGTTGGAACGAAACTCTCGAATCAGAATTTGAGGAAACTCCGAGTAAAAAAATAGAATTTGGGTAGAATGATTCCTGATTTCGACCATGAAATTCAAAGATGATCAACTTTGGAATTCCAAGTTCAAGAACCAGAATAGTATAGTAGAAAGCTCCGAAACTTAACGGTAATTATTACGTGATTGAATGATTCAATAGATAATTGTCCGACCTAATGACTGAATACTAAACTTCCATTAGTACTCACATTATTTTCATTGTATTATCTGGGATATTAATGGAGACGATAGACTTATTACCCTGTGTATAACAAGTCCATGCTCGAGACCGATTGAGTTGCATATTGACCGACGGGAAAGAATATCATGGATGGATGGAAATACCAGTCTTCGAATTCGAATTTCAAATTCTGTAATTCGTATTTAGGAGTGAAATCCATTTTCATTGAGACTCTGAGTTCTGAACCAAAATTTGAGGAAAATCTGAGTCCAAAACTATACCTATATGAGTACTCTAATACCGTCAATTGTAATCCATAACATAACAATAAGAACGAACCACCGAAACGAACGAATAAAACCAACGAACAAAACGAAGAAATCAATTGATATATTCAGAACAGTAGCTCCGATGGTATTTTTATCATGAATCTATGAGATTACGTAATTTCAGTGGAGTTTTTTTATTCGAAAGAGTCCAAAAGCTATGGATATGTCCGAAAAGTAACGCAACTGAACGTTATACTATTCAATTCATCCATGAATTGATATATAACCAACGTTATGTTAACAAAATTTCAGCAGGTGCCAGAACGTGGAATCGTTGATTTTCATATTTCTGAACATGACATGCAGAAATATACAAATTGTGGACCTGGAATGAAAAATTTCAATCTATGTGAGTATTCAACTCTTTTCTTTCAATATATGGTGTTCATCAGGATCAGAAATCAAGTTGCATATGTGTTGACCACCATACAATAATTTCGTAATATCCTATCCGAGGATATCTCATTTCTTCTTGATAGAGGACATTTTCTTCACTTGACAGAAATATGTGTTCTCTATATGAGGATAACATGAGACATAATCAAAGGAGTTGATGAAATCACATGAATTGAGTGATTATGTTTCTGATGATATTTCATGGAGCTTATTGTATTGTCGAAAGACTCGATCTGGAACCGAACTGTGAATCGTTTTATTTCGCCCTCAAAATATTCGGCAAGATTTGCCAAATATTGCGAAATTTCAGCAGTAGTCAGCCCGACTTCTGTGCTTCCTTTTGATGAGCTCCAAATACCGCAATTGTCTCTATTCAATCATTTCTCCAAAAATACAATGAGATTCGAGACCGACATCAAACGATATGTTTCGAAGATTATGAAATATGGTATGGCTGCCTCCTCAGATCTTATAAGCTCCTTTTTCTGATAACGATTCATTTCATAGATGTGTCACCCTATATTTATTGATCTCTAGAATATCGTTTCGTTAGAATCGGACGAATCTGATTGCGAACTCATATTGGGAAACACGACGAAGTTTTATTGTCCAATTCGATACGTTTTATTTCGGAAATATATTGGTTCCTTGACGATATCTAACATTGTGTATTGCGGTTCCGTTCGCTTCGGGAAATAAATAATTCTTTCTCCAGAAGTCGTCGATAATGGGAAATCCTGCCAGTGGAGATTAATCGCGGTCGGTTGCACTGTTTCCACATATTACATGTCATATCAAAATATAAGCTTCATGAAATCACTATGGAATAGAATAGGATACGAATTCATTTCAGTATCATGGAATTAACATTGCATTCAAAACAAGTCAGTTACAGGAGTTTGTATGACGGAACATCAGATCAGAACAGGATTCGACAATTTGTTCAACATCCTGACGAGCATGAATGAGAAAAATGTTCCATTCATTCATCGATTGGAATAACATCATGCTGTGTTTCGATTCTATTCATCTGATGAATGATTGAGACTTGAGACAGACAATTTTCATTGGAAAAATCTTACTCGATACATAACTGTGATAATAGTGAGGGAGTCGGAAGTGATTGCATATATGCTTATATTCTTCTACAAATACATATTCAAGTATGTTATGAAGAGCTTACACCAACTTCACATCGAGAATAACTCCTCATGCACAATTTTTCTTGTCATATGCTCTTTCTTTTCGGAATACATTCGACACCTGAATACATATCTGTGTAATGCTCATCGGGCACTCGAAGAACCTGGATGTGGTCATGGAATATATGCAATTTACGTAAACAATCTCTGTATCAACAACACGGCATCATATGATTATATATCTCATACAACGGTTGACCTTCTGTATTTCTATTTCAATGTCATGAAGATTTCTTGAAGAAATACAAAAAAAATGTATCTGCACTCGTTGTGGACATATCAAATTTTTTATAGAGGGGATGTAGCTCAGTGGTAGAGCGTTCGCTTTGCATGTGAAAGGCCCCGGGTTCGATCCCCGGCATCTCCAAGTGTTTTAGAATTTTTTTTTTCATCAAGGGGTGGACTGTGTTGGATTTATAAATCTTCCATTCACTGCTCTACAATCGGCATTTTATCTCCATATGAATGCTAGGATAGCTCACCCCTCTCATTGGAAATATTATTATTAGTGCGGTCTAGAAGAAGTGTTCGACAAAATCCATATTATGGAGAGGTGAAAATTGGGATGAGACTATAAATTCGCTTTTCAACACCTCAGTTTCCAATGAGACCTCAACATCAATTCAACGATAGAAAGCTGCAATTTCTACAGCGGCTTCCATAAATATGGGTTTCATATTAATTTCGACGCATCAATATGTATTGCCATGTATACGGTTCAGAGCTCGTGTTGAATCTAATTGGAATATCGAATTTGTTATTCGCACATTGAATTTGTTATTCGCACATTGAATTTTTTATTCGAAACAGATTTCCAGTTGATGTCTCCACATCTTGACATCTAATTTAATCTACCGAGAATGTCAAAGGTTCCATGGCTGCTGGCGAGCAATGTATATCCCCGAAAATGACCTCACTTGGTCGTTAACTATATTCTTGGTATTTCCCTTTGCTCCTGCAGATTTTAGAATCCTACCTCGATATGTACACAGGGGTGCTTCCATCAGAAGTGAGACACACTGTAGATATACAGTGTTTGCGATCCCAATCTGCAACACTTTCCCTATTCGAAACTTTCTTCGAAGATGTGGACAAATCTGAAATATTCCTATAATATCAAGGCTTACTATATTATTTGCTCAGTGGCTCGAAACTTCAGAAACGACTTTTCTTTCGAAAAAGTGGGCAGCCTTTTCGAATCAGGCATATGTCATCATTGAGTTCTGTCTGTAGGTCAACAAAAAAAAAACATGGAATTGAAGTTGGGGAAAGTTCTGAATTTGATATTTCCTTCTTGAATTATTAACAGAAGTGGTTGATTCGGCTGCTTGATGTCATCATATGAATGAATTCGCGATTGAGATTGATTCTCAATTTAAGTATTGAGAATATTCCTTTGAATCGAATTACTACTCACCAATCAATTCAATCGATTCAATTACTAATTGAATTACTACTGTCAATGTTATCTAAAGAATTTGGATCATACGAAGGCGCTGAAGGGCCACAGTCTCTTATTTTCTAAATCCTGACTTTAATCTCGGGATCCCGACTTCAATCTCGGGATCCTGACTTTGATCTCGGGATCCTGACTTTAATCTCGAGATCCTGACTTTAATCTCGGGATCCGGACTCTAATTTCCCGACATTGAAGTCGGGATCCCGAGATTAAAGTCAGGATCCCGAGGTTAAAGTCAGGATCCTGAGATTAAAGTCGGGATCCCGAGATTGAAGTCGGGATCCCGAGATTGAAGTCAGGATCCAGAGATTAAAGTCGGGATCCCGAGATTAAAGTCAGAATTTAGAAAAAAAGAAAATTTTAGGAAAAAATGTGGCCCTTCAGCGCCTTCGTATGATTCTTTCAACTTTAGTTTCATGTTTTCCAGACTGACACACAGACATCTTCCTGTTGAAGTAACAACGATGGAACTTTGGTATTTGAGTATTCTATGTGTTCCTTCATTGAATGCCATCGGTTAAAAAAACTTCTTTGATTTCAATTGAGACAGCAAAAATTTCGAAATTTGACATTTATGCATAACTAACACCTTACATAAGAAATTGCGTTCAAACTCATTATGAGACTATTTATGAGCTGAACCGGAATTGAATGAGCTATTATTTTTTCCGAAAAACTCATGATAGTCGTTTTTGAAATTTCGCCTATCTCAGTAAATGCGAATCAAAAATAGTAGGCCTTGAAAATCTATGAAAGATTTGTTTCCACTTTCGGAAGAAGCTCGTTGGGTGCTACTCAGAAGAATTTTTGTTTTTGATAAACAATAATTGATTTTTTTGTCAACGGGTTTCGAAATGAGAGGGTGTTGCTGTTTAAAACCGCACACACTGTATATATTTTTTTCCCGAGGATTTCAATCCGATTCCTCCACAATAGTAGAAATTTGGTCGACAGTTCATGATATGGTCATTTGTTCATGCATGCATTATATTGAAATGCTATTTCATCTATTCCATATTCATGTGCATTATGTCCACTTTTCGATGCTATTGTGCGATATCTCAGTTGTCTTTGGAGACTTGCGGTATTCACATCGCTTCCCTTCTTCATTATGGAACGAACAATGGCTTCAACAGGCCTCAATTTTGTTCATATACATTGCGAAATTGAAGATTCTCACTTCTCACTTCCTGACCACCTTCCGTATCTTGTATACTTTTCAATTCAACTTTTCAACTCGGCAAGATGAAAGCGAATCCTACACTCAAAAAACTGTCTGGTTAGTATAGGCATAACCATATGATCTTGTTACCCTGACATGGTTACCATGAAAAATTGTTAGGTACAGTAACGAGAAAATCTGATTGTGCCTATACTAACAAGAACTTTCGTTAAGGGAACTATAATTTCTCTCTGTGTAATATACGTTTTCACGTATTATACAGCAGCATACTCAACATAAACGCTCATTCTCACAAAGTGAAGTCGCCATTTTTTATTCAAATTCAATTTTTACTCGAATATTTGTTTGAGCCTATCGGAAATATATACTGAGTCCAAGATGAGGATGCACAGCATGGGGATCTCAGAAACGGTAGGAGATACAAATTCAGTTCAGTTGATTTTCACAATCGTCCATTGTTCTTCAGTTATATCAAAGAAGTAAATTTTTTGAACATCTTAGTTATATTCTTTAACGATATTTTCAGAGGAGTGAAATAACTGAAAATGATTCCTGATAAATGAAAATTATCTCATAATGATGACTTTGATTCAATGTGATGTTTATTTCTTTCTCCGACGTTTACTAGTCAATTTAGTTCTTCGAATACAATCCTGGTTTTTATGTCTTCACAGATTCTGAAAGTTTTTTCATTCTGGATGTACCCAAGTACATCAATCCGAATAGAAAATATCATCAATTCCCCTCCTATTGATGAAAAATTTGATATTTCCTTCTTGAATTATCAACAGAAGTGGTGTTTATTTCTTCCTCCGACGTTTACTAGTCAATTTAGTTCTTCGAATACAATCCTGGTTTTTATGTCCTCACAGATTCTGAAAGTTTTTTCATTCTGGATGTACCCAAGTACATCAAACTGAATAGAAAATATCATCAATTCCCCTCCTATTGATGAAAAATGTGTCAATCAACAATTTCAGGGAGAAAAATACACTTCATTGTCTATATTCTTATTTTTTATAGACCGAAGATGAAAGTGTATAACATGAATAATGTAGGTAGTTAGTGCCTCTTTATACTGACGATTTCCCGTAGAGATGCATCAGGATTTTCGCCTACGCAAATAATTTCTGTAATTGAGAATTGGGAAAGTGTTGGAAAACATTCGATAGTATCACCCCAGAAATGCGTAGACATGTGTTAGATGCCACTGTGAGAAAAGGATATCTGTGTTTATATGATGATGGTTTTCAGTCCGAACATTTATTACAACTGTTATTCCCGATCAACTGTCGTTTTGTCAGAGTTCAGTTCTGAGTAATTCAGAAGACTTCTTCAAGAACCGATTCGAAACGTTGCGTTGATTTATTCGAATAAAAAGTAGAAAAAATTGTTCCTTTACTATTCAGTATTACCTCACTAGTCAATGATTATTTGACACTGAAAGATTAGGAATTGTTGTGCTGACTCATTTTTCTTCAAAATAAGTGGAATTGAACCGTTGAATCATATCAAGAGTTACTAAGAAGGAGTATTTTCAGTTTTTTTTTTCTATTATTGAATTTGTTACTGAAGTGGAAACCGTGATAATTTTCTATCTCCAAAGACAATAAGCAAATTTCTCGAAAACAGGACACAGGACATACATATTATTAGTCCATTTTCCCTTCTTGTTATTGTGGAATCTGTTTTGCATTATTGATATCTTTTCATTTTGAAGACCAGATCTTGAATTTGAATGAAATTTTTTTTTTGATAATGTAGTCAATATTCTCTCGATATGATCTTTGTCTTGCAAAAAAGATTATCAAGGTATATGTGCGAAGCTGGATTCCATGATTTTTGCAAACCACTCTTCATCGAACATAAAATTTCACCACTATCTTGTATTTTTTTTTGAAGCAGTATATCTCATGCATAGTGGAATTAAAAAATCCATAATACAACTCAATAGAACACTAGAAAAACACTCGATATGACACTACCAATTCGAACATCAACACAAATAAAAAATTTCATGATTCATAATGGTGAAAAATTATTCAATCACCTACCCAACGAGATTCAAATCATGAGGAGAAAAATCAATTCAAACATTCATTAAAAAATCTCTCACTGAAGAATGTTTTTCACTCATTAGATGACTTCTACAGTGAAAACTTTTAGTGTTATGGAATTTGACTTCGTCGTCTAATACTTTGTATCCAATATTTAATTTCAATACGTTCTAGTAATGATATTCATTCATAATTTATATACATATATAAATATATATATATATATATATATATATATATATTTATTGTATTTGTATGTTATATTCATACATGATTGTTGTAGTTAGCCATTACGGTGAAAATGTTCCACCAGATTTCATTTGATTCACTTGTGAGCATATTGTTCTATTTATAATCATTATTCCTTTCAATTGTAACGACTTTGTCTGCTAGTGATTGAGAGAAGAGAGTGATTGGGCATCCAATCGATATTTGCACCACGGAAATTCGAGTCTTCCTGAAAGGTAGTTCCACATCTGTCATTCCTCAATCACTTCCCTATCAAATATCAGTCATCTCTATTAGCAGTGCTGAAGGTGTGACATTTATTATCTGTAATAGTATTTTGTTTGTAAATATACCATATCTCATTTCCATCTCATATTTGATATCCACATTCATATCTACGCCTATCTGTTGTTATGAGGTTCATTAGGTATACAGAGGGACTTTATATATACATTGTCATATGTACAGAATTACTTTTTTCTCACTGCTGACCACATGAAAATAGCAGCAGTAGAATCACCATATCAAACATTACCAAATTTCAAATATTATCAGCAGATTCCGAAGTCGGTATGTTGTAGTATATTCAGAATGTTTCAAGAACGGTCACCAGATATCCCAGATGTCCCGAAATGGAGCCAATAAATTGCCCAACGTATTATCAAGTTCGCTAACAGTTCCAAGTTACCTGAAGTGAATAATCGAAAAGGAGACACCACGCAAATTCATATTTTATAGTTCCAGAGGAGGTTATGCCAATTGTTCATCCGAAGGGATTAGCTTTAAATGAAGCTGATGATGTCAATTCACCAAATTCCTTTGTTTATATGTAATCGAATTCGAAGCTAGCAAATGCATTGCCAGCAATTTTTTCCAATTGATTTCTCTCTCGTCAACCACTTAATATGTCAGTATTCGAGAATTCAATTAACGCAACGCAAAATTCGATCGATCCATTCATCTTCGGAGATGATAATTGTTTCCATTTAGTTCAACCACTTGTCGCAATATTATCAGCTAGATAGATAAAATGATTTCGACAATATTTGTTCGCGATAAAGCGTTATCGCGTGCTGAATTCTTTATGTTTTCATCAATATAAACGATGTATAGCATTGTTGCAGTAGTGTACATTATGTGACAGTACTATTTTTCGGTAAGTGAACTGAAAAGTTGGTAGAAGAAATGTCAAGACAGTACTTTATCATGACTGGATTTGGAAGATACTGATTGATAATGTTTTGACATTAAAGAATGAGGTCAGAAATTTTCAACGTGATAATGTGAATTTCAATCCTGAAAACAAAATGTGATTATAGGGAATTTCAATCGGTCATCCTTTTTCTGACATATCATTCATCAACCATAATATTCGACTATCTATCTCCAGATTTGAAAATATTCCAAATTTATTATTTGTTGTTACAGATGTGAGTAGGAACTAACAATCCCCAAACTATTGTGATTCCGTGTGACGATATTCATGTTCAGAAATGTGACAGCGACATCGAGTAAGTAAATGTTTATTTCATATGGAATTATTGTAGAAAAAGGAAGCTTCACTCGAATTCGAGTCAATATTGACTATGTCTGAAACGCTTCTACCTAGTGGACGATTTGATTTTTTTATTAGAGGTTATGTCAAAGACTGCCGGAAATGAATCGTCGCCTACCGAACCACAAGTACTTATTCAATATTATATGACGTGATATGTCATAATCATCCATGATAATGATGAATATTATCAAGTCGATGAATCAGTTATATCTTCTGGCAATATAGTGAGTGGGCGTGTGTCATAACCGCTTTTCAATTGTCTACCTCAATAATACTAATAGTAGTACATACTTTCGATTTCAATTTTTTTTAAATCGTTTCCACCAGCTTCCACACCATGGTGATATCAAATCTGATATCGAAATATTTGGCACTCTCAGCTTCTTTGATAATCAATATTATGTCTTATGAAACGTCTTAATAAGGTCTGCTGCGCAACAAACAGTCCACTGAATAACGACCTCCACGAGCAATAAACACATATGAATACTAATTGAATAACCTTCCCAAGTTCCGTATAGAGCCATAATTTAAACATTATGATGTGAATTCAAAATGCACACTGCACTGCTCATGAAGATATTGTTACGCTATTACTTACTGAAATTGAATAACGAACAGGACTTTTCATTTCCAATTCATTTCAACAACCAAGATTTGAACACTTTAGTAAGTACTTTATTCAGCACTGTCGCTACTTACTATAGATACTGATTTATTTCAACAATGGCAATATTATTTGACTTTAATGACTGTGTATTGATAATTCTCTGAAACCTCTTTGAATTCGAATGGCTTCGATAATAGTAAGTGTGAATAAAAGTAAGAGAGAAAACAAAGCGGTGATTCTAACGAGTGATGAAATGAAACTGTCCAATATGTAGCGAAGGAAATCTAGTAGGTGAAGTCTGAAGAAACTCAACATGATGTACCTACTATCTACAAATTAAATGAGGAGAGGGTAGATTGATTTTTCTGGTTTTTATTCGACTTCTTCTCCTGGTTCCTGAAAATGAATAAAGGAATTAGGATACTTATTTCAATGTATGTATAGGAAGGATATAGATCTGCCTGAAATGTCACTGCTCTTGGAATTCAACTTTCAGATACCTAAGAGAGAAATTTTCTATTATATTCCGTCCACTATCCTGAGATGAGTGGAAATTCAAATTTTTATCGAATACATTCCAATTCCAATATATTCCAAACATTCTGAAAACAAGAGGTGTCAATGAGAAATAAGGATCTTTCTCTTATAGGTATCTGAAGCGCAGTGACATTTTGGGGGCCGATCATGAATCTGCCCATGATGAAACTATATTGAAATAATTATCATAATTCCTATTTCCAATTCTAATGAACAGGGAGAGGAAATCCCATTGAATCCTGATGAATTGACATGCCATGATTCGCTCATGTGGTTTTCACACATTGAATGTGTGAAGGAAAAAATGAAACAAGAGCTCACAAGATGACGTACTGAAGTTTGATGAGAATTCTCATTATCAATTGAAAATAATTGCTCAAAGACTGCAAGCAGTCTATCCAAACTCTGAATCTTGTATAGGTATTTGACTACAACAGAAATATCACAGATTATTGGATCGGAAAGAAGTTGTCATGAAATTTCGAAATCGAAGTGGAACTATGGATAATTTAATTCTCTCTCGAATATATCGAATCACAACACCCAACTTCCAGCAGGTTCTTGATTCCATATTCAGAACTTTTGGCAATACTTCCTTGTTGTATTCATTGTGAGAGAACTGATAACTGGAAATTACATGTGGATAGTTCACTTAGGATGTGTTTCCACTTTCAACCACACGAACTATTCAAGATATACATCTTGTGGATATGTGAAATTTTTACGATTCGGCCCCAGGCAATATGATGGATTTCATGGTGTAAGAATGAGAATGTGTCAATGCTCATGATCTGTTCCTCCTAGTGTATCCTGTAAATGTATGGCACAAGCAGGTTAGGTGATAGCTATTCGAAATCCCGATTCCAAAGAACCCATCACCCAAATGAGTTTCATCTCATTTTTCATTATTTTGAAAATTCATGAATGCGATTGCATGAATCCATGAATCTATTGGATTACCTCTGGATCATAGTAAAAAAGATTGAATCCACATGCGCCATTGGCTACAAGGGGATGCGTGCAGTGGGAGGAACTAGGCCCAACCATGCCATATTTCGGAGCACTGTCATACGTTTAATGCAATCACGAAGTTCAACATGTTATCGCTGTGGAAACGCAAACAAATATTCTAGATTGCTTCTCTCAGGACATCGCGTTTTGAATTTTCATGAGCTCCATCCGAGACCGTGCACCAAAAAATTTGATAATTATTTGATTGACTCACATATTATGCTTCGAAAAATTCTAGCCATGCACGAATAATTACATGATTCACCTCACTGATGCATTCACTCATGAAAAAAAAAATACTTCATCAAATATACATCTACCACATTCTCCATACACCAGCAAGGACGATTCCTTGACGCTATCTCGATAACATATCCTGGTATGATAGAGAACACTTCGATGTCGATTTTTTGTTGAATACTCATACCACACGACAAAATTATCAGACACCTGAACTTTACTATCAACGTTTCGAATTTTTCGAAATTTTCTTCTGGTGGAGTATCCTGGAAGGTATTCCAATTGGAATTCTTTCACATAATGAAAAGTGACAGCTGGGCATATAACTTCAGTTGAACGTTGAAGGAAGTTGAAACTATGATCAATATACCAATACACCTTCATGTGACTGAGGTCATGTAGTGAACGGTAATGTTACTCTTATATTCCTTCCAAAATATATCGTGTTGACGAAACTAGTATGAGGTTTTATGATATAGATGCTCATATGCTTCCATTCAAATCTATTTTGTCGTGAAATTTTCCCACCGAAATTATCGAGATCAAATTATATTTGGTAATTTTCTGTTGCTTATGAAAGTTTTCTAGAAATTTCTTGAATATTCGTGTGCTTCAACAAATTTCCGGATTCAATATGACCTCTGGTGGTTTTGGAAAGTAACATTTTTTCATAGATACTTCCACGCTCTGTGCTCAACGGAAATACAATCTATTGAAACATCACGTGCGATTCCTAGTAGAGAAGCCAGACGAGCTCAGGCTGGTCACCCCTACACTGTCAGGCTCGAGACCCGTCAGAAATCGCTATACCCAGCATCAATCATCAATAGAACGCAAAGTTGTGGAACACTCTGCCTAGTGGAGTTTTTTCTGATGCTTACAACCTCCAAAAAAAATTCCAACACCTCCGTTCTCTCCCAAAATTCCATCGCTGGCTAACACGATGTTCCTCGAACATTATAGGTTTTCGTTCCGTGTTGTCAACAAAAAAAATTATATGATTCTGTTACTATATATCATGCAATCTGGCGATACTACTGATATTATTACAATGGAGTAAACTCCTAATCATCCCACTACCGACTACGTTTCGGAATCAGTTTGTGTCACCATAATGGTGCGAGACTTGCAGAATACATATATTTATATCGTGCATGTATTCAGATTTCTCCCTATTGAATAGGTGTCATTATACAACTTGTATAATGACAGATACTAACATTCTCTTGTATCATGCTTTCCTTCACCTAGTTTTACTCTTTGGATATATAATCACTGGTAGTTTTATTTTTCAGAAACCATGGGCAATCGTCACGTCAAGCCAGAAGAGAAATTGAACTACATCAATGAAGAAGTTATTTCTCTCAGATATGGAATGCGGAATTTCAAGGGAGGCATTCCACGCGAAACTCAACAGCTCCAAGTACAGAATCTGGCTAGGTACGCCACCGAAGTGAATTCGCTGAAAGGAAGAGTAAAGACCAAGAGTTTCAGCAGGACAATGGAAAACATATCGCGTACCATGAACGACATCCTTTCCATCCCCATACAAGAACCAGTATTGGATTCAGGAGCGATAGAGACTGATTCGTTCATCGATTTTGCTATCAATAAAAGGCACACTAGAAGTTTGACTAGCATGTATATAAAGAAGCCGAAGTTAATTCAAGACACAATCACCAAACACGTTCCTACCATGAAGGATATCGACAGCAAGTTCAAATCTATCAGGCCCCAAATCATTGTCGCTATCGAAAATAAAGATAGCACTCAGCTGAGAGTTTTTCATAAGACAATCAAAGTGCTTGCGACAGATTTAGAAATGATTGATGTCACCGAAAACAGTCCAGCCGGTGACAAAAAAGAGAAACTGATATTGTTGCTCACAACGTTCTATCAGAAAATTAGTGTTGCTCTCAAAGATATCCGGAAGAAGAAGGATATGGATATGGCAAAAAAGCAAAGAAAAAATGAAGCGTCAATGCACAAACTCGAGGAAATCAGAAAAGAAATCGAAGAAGCAGACACCTCATTGAAGTTTGCTGTGAAAAATGAAAAAGTAGATCATGTACAGAAATGCCAAGAAGATTTGACGAAAATAAGTCAAAAACTTTCATCTATTGAAACGATGGAAGAACATATCGAGAATATTAGGATGCAGATGTTAGATCGGATCACATGGTTGAAGAAATATGCTAGCGATTCTCAGTTGAAGGCAAGCCAGTCGGATTTAACGAAAGCTCAGTCTAACTATGAAGAGTTGATAAAAGAGATAGCCAGTGGCAAAAATAGAGATAGAAAAGAGATATTCACCAAACTTGTCAGCCTCGATGATTTCGTCGGAGGTATCTCGGATAATGATGAGACTGAAGTGAAACAAAAAACTCAGCTCCTCAACAACATCCGTGATACTAAATCATCTTTGATCAGTGAGAAACATGAACCATCTTCGATAAATGATAAGAATAACGCCGTCTCCAGATCATGTAATTGGCCAGGAAATCTTGAAATTCTTAGTCATCATTGGAGTTCCATAGAAAATGAAATGAAAGCTGGAGTGAGGCTTTCCGAAAGAGATATCAGGAAAATCGTGACTGTATTAGGAAAAATACAGAGTTCCATGTTGAATGTTAGGAATGAGTTGATCAATTCGAATAAAATGAGATTGGGTGATAAAAAACTCAATCGCTCAACACCAAATTTAGTAACATCTGATCCTATTCACAAAACATTCAGCAGCAGTTTGAGCGTCAATCATGTATCAAATTCACCTCTGAAAGTTAAAATTTATGAATTGAAAGCCCCTAAGATTGGCGTTGTCAATATTGATCAGTCTGACAAACTAACGGGTTCATCTTCACCAGATGATGATACCTTTTCAAAAATAGAAGGAATCAAAGTACAAGTGAATTATATCAAAGAAAAATTCGACGAGATGAATGATGAAAATCATATAAGAAATAAGTTGGAATCATTCAAAAGATCCCTAGAGAAATACCTCAGCAACAGTAATGACGCCATCGTCAAGAGCGTGAAACTAGTATTAGCAGAAATTCAGATTTTGATACGTGAAATATGCATATTGAAACGCTTGAAGGATATTTACTCATTTGGGACAGCAGAATATATTCAAAGCGATTTAGACAACCTTCGAAAAATCATCAACGATCATCCAGAGATGTCCACTTACCATTCCTTCGAGTCTTTGACGAAGCGATTGAAATGCTCTACAGCCTTACTCTCAGCAAATACTGTTATGAGTACAGAGGATAAAGCAGAAATGTTGAGCAGACTCCAGTCCATTTCAGGAATACTCGAGAAGAAAACTAATATCCAGCGCAATTTGAATAACCTGAAAGAAAAAGTCATGAGATTCTCCGGAGCTTATAGAGGCGTGCTCTATAATAAACTAGAGAAAGATTTGAATAGAATATTGGTTGATACAAGTGAATATATCGAGAACAAGAAAATAGCTGATGAAATCACTAGAGAAACTGAAAAACAGCTGAAGATCTTAGAAAACAGGGCAAGTCTTGCCCAGAGTTTCAGAGGAACTGCAACCGAAAGTCATATTATGGAAACAGCAGAAAAGATGAATAATCTGAAGGAGGGATTAGAAATAATAAGAAGTGAGCTACAGGGTAATCGAACCAATGACATGGACTCATTACGTGGATTGAGAAGTCGATTGGATCTCGTCACTTTGGATCTGTTTCAACTGAAGAACCTGAATGAGAACGAAGAACAACTCAAAATTTTAATGTACAACGATATCGATTCATTGAAAAGTAGTGTTAATGCAAAAATTGCTCTTGGAGAAAACAGTACAAATTCTACAATGGTACAAATGGGAGTCATTGAACAGAGAAGGAAAGAGGAAATTATCGACGAAGTACAAGGAAAACTAGATCATTTCAAGGAAGAAGTGTTGATTTTCATCGGAACTACCTCGGACAGCAAATTCTATGAACTAGACGAATACTGCTTGATACTGGTTTCGAGGATGGAGGATATAGAAGTTCCGAAAGGTACTGAGCTATACAGTAAGAAACTCAACATTCTAAGAGAGTTGTACGAGTACGGGGATTTGTTGGATAAGAGGGCTCTGGAAACTGAAAAAATTATACAATACGAAAGAGATTGTGAGGATATTTGGAATAACTTTGAATATTACACAAAATCAGAAAATGACTTGAAAAGGGTATCAGATAAACTCATTCATCTGAAATCTAGTCTAGAGGTGGAAATGTTCAATGAGCAATTGCAGGAGAGGAAACAATTATGTTCAAAACATATAGATTCCATCATCGACCGAATCAATGAAATGAATCATGCTATCGACTCAGGGAAAAGGATGAACAGATCAGAAGAAATGAGAACCAGCAGAGGAAATCATTCATCCAATCGTCAGTACGAAGTGGAGGGACAAAATCCCATGGATGATATGAGAAGAACAAGTGGAATGGAAAATTCCCAAAATGCAACGCGAAACAATGAACACGTTGCAGCTGCTCTCAAACAGCTCGATGAATTTGACAAGAAGATACGAAGCTCAATTCCTTCCGAAAAAGATTCGTTGGAGTCAGACTTGCAGAAATTTATAACTGAATTGAATGAATCTGGACTGAGTCACGAAGACAAGAATATCATAATGCAAAAGTATAACAATGTTATGAACAATCTGAAGGAGTCATCGATATCAAAGAATTCATATATAGGTAGTACTGAGTTCTTGCAGGATCTGGCAAAAAATAATACCAAGGGTGGTCACTCAAGAAATGATTTAATGGCAAAGAGTCTCGATTCATCCGAAGAGAGGATTAGGAAAATTGAAGAAGATATTTCTTCGTTCAACAATTCAGAGATGAGCGAAGAATATCGTCAACTGGAGAATAGCATTCTGAAAGAGAACGTTTTCCTCAAGAAATTTGATGTTCCAAAAGATGGTCCACTGTATCTGAAAAAGATTGATTTGAAGCGGAAAATCATTGATTGTTTAGAGATTCTGGATGAAAAATTACAATTATATGAAGATATCAGCATCATAGAGAGCCGACTAGGGGAATTCAGGAGAATTATAGAAGGACCTATAACAAGTGAGCAGCGGAACAAACTGGATGAAAGTCTGATCTCACTCCAAGTAAAACTCGGCCAGATGACTGTAGATGAGAGCTTGGCTGAGAAAAAGCTCCTCCTAGAGAATGAGATTGTTGAATGTATCAAGCAAATGAAAAATATGCCTGCGCAAGTCCTGTAAACTTCATTGAAAATGCTCATGTTGATTCCAATTGAGTTATTAGCATTCTTGATGAAAAGTTGTTCCATCACAAAATGTACATCGATATACTATTATTGAGATTCTCTCATCAGAAACATTAGAAGGTTGATTCTCTTCCAATATTGAAGTACATGACTGACAGAATGTTCTTAAAAGTATTATAATGTAAGAATGTTGTACCTATCAACTACTACTCGCCAGTTGTTATTCAGATGATTCCGACAGATGAAGAAATCGGCATTTCGTTTCGATGTGAAGATAGTAGAATCATTCAGTTGTTAATGAATTCATATCTCGAACATGAGTATCGCAACGGCAGTCATTCACAGGCAAGTTTTCATCTTCGTTGAACATTGACACGTTGAATGCTTGAGGAATTGCCTCGGAATATTGGTGAATGCAATCTGAATGAGTTTCGTGCAATCTGATGAATCTGGTGTTTGTAAACTTTCTAACATAGCAATTATTATGAAACTAGCGAACATGATTATCATGAATTTTCACGTCAGATACCGACTTGAGGAAAACAAATTAATGGATGAAGTCGATAGTTTATGAACATCCGATTACGCCTGGATCGTCAGTGATTGTGAACTCTTTCATGAATTCTCTAAAGTCGGGATATTATATGTTCAGAGTTGTGTCGAAGCATTTGAAGAAAAATCATTTCAACTCTGCGTTACCCTCACTGAATTTGGAATCAGAGAACATATAATATCCGATTCATTTAGTTGGTGGAGAAAATGTTACTGTGGATGTTAATTCATTCAAAAACAGGTGAAATTCAGTCGCTCAGTTTCATATTGTAAAATCAACGAATATTATCTCATGGGTCGCATAATGTATAGGTAGAACGTATAGATCCATGATATGCAAAATACATACTTCATTTTCAGATATCAAAATCCATTCATAGAAATGAATTCAGATATATATTCATATACATATTAATAATATCATAATTTTTCCATCACATGTATAAAGAGTATGAGTACATAATGCTGCATTTATGCTATTATATTTCGAATATATGTTTCTTACTTTGGAGGATCGAGTGTTTCATTGCTCTTTGTTTTTTTTTTGGGAAATTTAGGATTGAGAAGATCCTCATGATGTTACGGAACTTCGACTGTAACACTGCTCCTATCAGTAACAAGCTATCAGTTGTGTATTTTTCTTTTATCCTGAATCAAAAGTAATTCGGATCTCACACTCAAAGTGAGGTTAGGTCTCGTTCTCGTTCTAATCTAGTTCTTTCATACTGAACACCATCAATTATCAGTATTATCAAATTGATTCAAACAACAAATTCGTCATGATTGGATTCGATGAAATTGAAGTTTGATGTACACCGGGTTTTGAAGTCCATCACTCTATAGCAACCATGTTACTCATCTAGCAATAATAATCAGTATCACTGAACACGGCGTTGCGTCGACGTGAAATAAACACGGGCTCATTTCTTTCCATTACGTCACCTATGTTTGTCACGTTTATTATTATCCTAGTCTATTGTGGAAGTATTATTAATCTTATCAATTGAATTTCAGAACCTCGATAACATGATTTCGCGCGGTCGACATCTAATGTTTAGTCATTGTTCTCATGTTAGTGCTAACACATTTTTGGGAACTTGGGAGTGAAATTCATGTGAATATATAAAGGTGGAATAGTTCCTGATATGGAAACAACGGGAGCAAAACCACATATAGATGTCGCAAGGATTATTAGCAGTGAATCAGAAATGTCAAAATTCGGACAGAGGATAACTCAAAATGAAGTGGAAGAGCAACTCAAAGTGATGAAGCAGAAGAAACATAATCGAATGACATTTCTGGGAAGCAGAGAAACGAATGCAACTGAACAAACTGCGGAAAATTCAACGTTCAAAAGTGCCGTCGATATGATTATTCATCAACGTGATATCAGTGGAAGATATACAACACCAACCCAGAAATCAGAAGGATTCAAAATGGTTAGTGCCATCAAAGGTGCAACGAGCTGTATAACGAGTTCTTCAAATGGGAACACCGTTGAAAAAATCAGTGATGATATAAGGTTAGTGAATATTGATAGTTCAGTTCTTCCCCAAGTTTGCTCTCCTGAATCTGTTCGATGCGATACCAGCAACGATAGGACGAAGTTGAAACAAAGGAAAACAATGTATTTCAGAGAAAACGAATGTGTTCCTCTGGATTTATTCTGCATTCCGACAGAAAATGTATCATACAGCAGTTCAGAAACCTTATCAACGAATAAACATAACGATGTTGTGAAAATTAGTTCCAGTGCGGAAGAAAAATCTTTTGGTAATTCGGCGAGACAACAGAAAAAGGTTCCAGATGTACCCAAAGCAACATCAATCAGCTGCAAATTACCAACGAATCAAAATCAAAGGAGGGGCGATAGAGTTTTCAGGAAGTTCCAGCTGAACTGGAATAACTTGAATGACATTTTGGAAAATAACTATGATGTAGATTTGGACGAATTCAACGATCTGAAGAATAATCTAGAAGAGGTACATTCATTGTTAGCTGAATATCAAGAACGATTGAAGAAATTGGAAGAGAATAGGGTGCCTGCGATCAGCGGTAGACTGAAGTTGGATGACTTGAGGAATCAGGTTGAAGGTTTGAAATCTCAGATCGAACATTTCAGAGGACTGAAAAGAGATTCTGGGTATCTTCATCTGGCCAACAGACTATCGAATATATTTTTACAAGTCCACAAAGTGCCAGACACACATTCCGGTGAAAAAAATGAAGTCCTTTCGGAAGTCAACACGAGCATCAGAAACTTAGAGGCCAGAGTGAATAAAAATCAATCATTTTTGGAATTTATCTTGAACGAACAAGTTTCGTGTATAATGAATAATCATTATGAACGTTCCAGTGGGAAGTGATATGAGCTTTTGGTTTGATATGAAGAGTACTGCATGTGTACGTTCATCTGGAATTGATTGGTCGATAATTTCAATGATTAGGGATTACGATTATTGTCAGGGTGATATTCATAGAATGTAAATTTTGCGATATAAACGCCTGGAGAGGTGATGATCGGGGGGCGAGGGAAGAAAGTGAGAGAATTGGAGTACTATGAACATTGAAAAGTCAAATATAAATATAGTTAGTACCTAAGCCCTTCCTAGAACCTTGAATTCCTCCTGTTTCTTGGAGTTGTCATGAATAATTGTAGAAATTCTGGGTAAAATTTCTCTGAGCGTCATCTGAAAAGGGGATTCGTGACGACGGATCAATCACAACCCTGTCTGTTTATGGATATATTTACTTTGACATAGTTGGGTTGAAAATTATCTGGTGACGTGAAGGCAGCGCTGGATAGCACAATTTGTACCAAGTTTTTCTGGTATCATCCTGTCGAAAACATCATGAGATAGATGTCGATGTAAGATTTTTATTCAGTTATTCAGTGAATTATATACCACGAGATTGGAGTATGAATCTGAAAACAATAAATCAATGTTATAAAATCCAATTGAAAATAGTAATTCTCATGAATACAAGATTTTGACTCGATGGGCACTGTTATGTATTTGGTGGATTTTTATTATGATATTATCTGAATGAACACATTTTCTCAAGTTTCATGAATATTTCAGTTTCATTTGAATTGAATTTCATAGAATGGTCGAAATGAATATGAATATACTAGGTGGCCCAATGAAAACGAAACAAGGCCGATTCGACATAGTTTTCTTGCTCAGAAAGAAAACGCTCAAATCAGTCGATTTTTCGAGGAGGAAATATTTTGTGCATGTTTTCAATTTTTTCACTCCGAACCCCTGGGAGGGTTGAGCTCCAACCCTTGAATCTCAAATGGGATAAGAGATCAAGTGATACATCATTTCGGAGGTAATCGAAATCTCTCACCAATGCTTCCTTGTCTGTGGAATTCAATGCAGTAGTTTTCGAGAAAACACGTTGATGAACAAAATCGGCTAGTGATGGAAAGTAACGCTCTTTTCCCTTCGTAGTTAGAACGAACGAAGTACCTTGAGTGTTCTTTCTGAATCCTGTCTTATTCAACATTAAATAAAGAATCATGCATTTCAATGTGAGTTTCTTGATCTCTCAGTAAAATGCATACCTTGTTTCGTTTTCATTGAGCCACCCTGTATCATATGATCCACAGTAATATTCACGATGTTATGAAGACTAATTACAATTCAATACATTCCGAACTTCAATTCAATTTGTCGAGCAAGAGCGACACAGTTTTGTTTCACATTTCTATCAAAACTTCCACAACCAGACAAACCGTTCTTCGAGTAGTAGGATAACTTTATCATTCAATGAAAACATTCTATTTATATTCGAATACTCAGAATACTCTAAAGATGTATCAGTGATGTCATCGTAGAAGACTGCTGCTATGCCATTTTACGAAAATTTGATTGAACAAGGTTTCCAGAGTTCCGACGGCAGGAATGAAAATGATTCTGGAAAATCAAATGTACCGAATTTTCAGTTTTCGGCTTCTGTGTGGGATTTTCTCACCTCGTTCGTGAAAAATGAAATGAAATTTATTGAAACTCATTTCTTTATATTAGTAGAGAAGACAGATTTACGTTCTGCCCCAAAATGTCACTACGCTTGAAATTGAACCTTTAGATACTCAAAAGATAAATTCTATATTCGTCAGTGACACCTCGTTTTTCGAAAAAATTCTGAAAATTAGATCTTCATACCGACAAATATACCGACGAATCAGAATGAGCTGAACATATCCTTAATAGAAATGGACAGCACATGGCGCCGATTGGAGTAATATTGAGATCATAGGAAAAGAAGACAACAACCAAAAACGAAAAAGCAAAGAGTCTGCTTGCATTCTTCTGAACGGAGATCAGTTGATATTGATGAAACTTGGCATCCACCTCTCAAAACTGAATATGTGAATGGAAAATTCGATATCAAATAATATAAACACCTTATGAACAGAACTCCTTTATCTGCCTGTCACTTCTCAGTGTCAAAACAACTCAACATTGGAAAACATTTCGCGGAGATGAAATATTCTAATTGTGTGAAAACGGGGACAGATTCGATCCCACGGATATATTTGCATTCCGAAAATCTCTTGAAAAACAAAGTGTCACTGAAAAACAGAGAATTTCTCTTTCAGGTATCTGAACGTTTAATGCTAAGTGCAGTGGTATTATGGGGCAGATCAGATATATGTCCAACAAATATATTCAAATAATAGCTCCTATTTTATTCTTCAGGAACGAGAAGAGAAAACCCCAAACAAAAGCTGACAAATGAATGTACCACCTCCCCGAATAACTTACAGACAGTACCGATTCTTGTTTCTGAAGTAGTTGATCGTAAATAGAATCATCCGTTGAATTGTTGTTCCTGAACCACCAGAATCACTTGTCAAGAATTTTGACATGTTGTGAATATTATCTCGTATCTGATGAGAGCTTTTTCTTATGATTTCGAAAATATATACATACGTATGCTCATTCATCCGTTTTTGATTTAAAAGATATCGAATAATTCATGAAATGTAATGCAATCAATGTACAATAAAACATAGTTAGCCATGCATGCTCAAGAGGCAATCGGAATCACAAGACCAAGCGTTATAATTGTTTTTCGCCTATTGAAAATACATTTTTATGGGTTGATAATTTTCTGATACTATCATAATGACCGCTGTGCACGTGCACCCTACCACGGGAATTATATGAGAACTTGCATTCAATAGGTGAACAGGAGAGATGGCGCCAGGTCCTGTCATCCTACATTGCCTCTTCAGCATGGATAAGTATGATTTAGTCCACATCTTATGAAATCTTTAACGCCCTTATTTTAGGAACGACTGGATGAAATGTACCATATGCATTATATTCCGATATCAGAAAAAATATATCTCTCTCGACATGATATATCATACGAAAGGTGTTCGACTGATTATTTGATTCTGATGATGCAGAAAAAAAATATGGAACTTTCTTATGAATTATTTTTTTCAATGTCTAACGCATCAACTCCTGTAGGTGGGGTGCAAAAATTTCTGAGGAAACTGACGAAACATAACTTGTATTCAGTATATTTCACGAGCGAATCTGAATGTCAGAAAAATATTCAGGGTATTTCGATCAAAGGATGATGATGCATTCCTCCATCAGAGATAATTTTTGTTCAGTTTTGGTAAAACCGTTGGAACTATCAAAATAGATTGGTCCGAACCACATGTCAATATCTTCACTATTTCGGGGACACAATTCCGATTATGATTACATTCTTCCTAATTCTGTCACAGTATCTGATTCAAAAATATCTGGTATGGATATCCACCTATAACTCTTATCAGAGCAGGTTGCTGAAATATTCGGTCAATGTAATAACTAATATGTGATTTTCTTCATATCCGTGGCAACGCTTGCCTTATCTGATGAATGAAAAGTAGTTTGTCAATATTCCATCACTACATCTCTAACTTCAAGAACTTGCAATAACGAATTCGTAACACAGTTTCGATTTGACCAGAAATGCTATAGATACCAAGTATTGTCTTGATTATAGTAGTAGTAGAATTTCCATCCAATCTCAAACCGCATAAGCCTCTTAGTTGAAAATCTCTTGACTCATTTCAGAAGCAAATATCGTCTTATAAAATATTCGTATATATGGAAAAATTCTAAATATTCAGATGTTCAAGGCGTACGACTGTTGTTTTCTGAAGGGTACGAAAATGCAAAAACATCAAATAGGCCATTTTTTCTCGAGATATATATATATGTATTGGCTATATATATATATATATATATACAAGGTGAGTCAAAAATGTGTACAATGTGTACCGAGCTTTCTGGGGGTGATAGACCATTGCAAAATAAGTGTTGTTTGATGATTAAACTCATGGCCCAAAATGCATATTAAGGGAGATATATCCTTCCAAAGTTGATAAAATTAAAATAATTTCTCCGCATAACTTCTGAACGATGAAAGCCACCCGATTGAAATTTTGTGCATGAATGTATGTTGTCAAAATACATTTTCTCGTCACACTTCCACATTTCTGATATTGTTATAAAGGGTGTTTTCAGAGGGTGAGTCATGATTTTTCGTAGAAAACTTTTTTCCCTGTATTATTTTCGGTGAAAAAACATTCGATGGAGCAAAGAAAATTACATGAAAAAGGTACTCTCATTCAAATACAAAAAATTGAGCCGTACGTGAGATATTTGAGTTTTTGTAGTTACATGATATCAGCAGATTGATTTTATTCATCGCGAGATTCATCGGTATAACGATATTTCAGCAGGCCATGAACAACTTTGTTTTTAATTTTGTCGATAATATCACCTCCATGTGCCACGTTACTGAGCAATGAGTACATAGCATAAGTCTGTCTCAACAAGGTTTGAATAAAAATAAAAGTTTGATAATGTTTTTGGTACTTTCAATTAATACATAATTTTGAATGGAAGAAAAAGGAAAAAAAACAAATTAAACTAGCTGTTCGGAATGTCCACCGTTTTTTGTTATACATAATCTGAGGCGTTTACGTAAATTATTCATCAAACCGTTCATAGTTTGGTTATCATTTTTCAACAACGTAAATTCGTTCACAATTTTTTGCCTCAGCTCCTCAACATTCCGAATTTCGCTCGAATAAACCCTAGATTTCATGTAACCCCAGATCGAAAAATCTGGTGGATTGAGGTCAGGCGAACGAGCGGGCCAGGAAATAGGAGCGTCTATGCCTCGTCCTATCTACCTATCAGGAAAATTATCATTAAGCCATTCACGTACAACTCTTACATAATGAGGTGGTGCTCCATCATGCATAAAGCAGATTTTCCTACGTATGTTGAGAGGAATGTCTTCTGATATCGTACTTAACTCATTTTCTAAGAAGTTGAGGTACATTGCACCATTCAGAGACCCTGGGAACATGTAGTATCCAACGAATTTGTCTCCTAAAGTCGCAGCCCAGACGTTCACTTTGAAATTATATTGAAAATGCGTTACTTTAACAACGTGTGGATTTTCGTCAGCCCAGAAATGAGTGTTGCGCGAATTGAAAACACCATTTCTAGTAAAAGTTGCTTCGTCTGTGAACAATATTTTGTTCGAAAACTCAGTAAATCTTCGAGTTCGTTCCAGCAACTCTTCGCAAAATCTCAATTTTATTTCATTGTCTCGTGGTAACAGTTCTTGTACCTGCAGATAATGATAAGTGTGTAGCTGTTGCTTTCTGAGAATCCTTGTTACATTCGCTTGTGTTGTGTCTATTCGTCTTGCTGATTTCCTTGTACTTATTTCCGGATCCTGTTCCACAGTATTTGATACTTCCTCTTCAACTCCTACAGTTCTCGCACTTCTGGGTCGGCCACCATTTCTATTATTGGTTTTCAAACATCCTGTTTCACGCAGTCTCTGTAGAATCCTCAAAATTGTTCTCGAATTTGGAACGCGTCGAGCGGGAAACATTTCTGCATATTGTCTCACAGCAGCATTTGCATTTCCGAAGCACTCGCCAAGCATTAGAAGCATACCAGTTTCTTCAGAGAACGAATAACCTGCCATATTTCTTAAAATCTCAGTTGATGATCGCAGTGATAAATAACAGAGAAAAAACACACGAACAAATCGACTACAACAATGTTGACTCGAATGATGATGACATGAACGTCAAAATTGAGAACAAAATTATTCATCATAACCTGCTAAAATATTGTTACCGATGAATCTCGCGATGAATAAAATCAATCTGCTGATATCATGTGAATACAAAAACTCGAATATCTCACGAACGGCTCAATTTTTTGTATTCGAATAAGAGTACCTTTTTCATGTAATTTTCTTCGCTCCTTGGAATGCTCCTGTTTTTTCACCGAAAATAATACGGGGAAAAAAGTTTCCTACAAAAAATCATGACTCACCCTCTGAAAACACCCTTTATAACAATATCAGAAATGTGGAAGTGTGACGAAAGAATGTATTTTGACAACATACATTCATGCACAAAATTTCAATCGGGCGGCTTTCATCGTTCAGAAGTTATGCGGAGAAATTATTTTAATTTTATCAACTTTGAAAGGATATATCTCCCTTAATATGCATTTTGGGCCATGAGTTTAATCATCAAACTACACTTATTTTTCAATGTTCTATCACCCCCAGAAAGCTCGGTACACATTTTTGACTCACCCTGTATGAATATATATAGCTTATTTTATTCCGGCTCAGATGTGATACTCTCATAGTGAATGTGAAAACAATATCATATAGAGTGTCAGTTATGCTATGGAAGAGTGAAGTTTTTTGCTTTTTCGATTCACCTTGCATTGGAATCTGCGGACTCAGATATGAAGTTTCATCGTTGTAACTATCACTTGTCTCTCGATCAGCCAGTAAACAATAATTCTGAAGTTGGAGAGCATTTTTTTAACCTGTATAATTTCTTGAGAATATAAATAGTAGGAAGTGATTAGAAAGGATATTCTCAATACTCTGAAAAATTTCATGGAGTCATCTCAAAATTTGACGAATTCATTCTATCGCGACGAATGTTGACATGAAGCAGTCAATAAGTTCATTTTCTACCAGCCTTTGTGAAGGCTGTGAAGTTTTTTCATCATTCTTTTCACATTTGCAGTCAGAATATTTCCTCGAATCAATCACATCTGTTGATACATCAGACAATTTCTTCCACAGATTAAAATACCTGAAAAAAATTATTCATTTGTCCCTGATACTTTGTTCCTCAAAAAATGGATATATCCAACGAATATCAAAATTTCCACTCATCTTTGAGGCGGACGTTTTGGGAAACAAGCTGCTTCCATTTTCAAAATTGTTCTGCTGCTTCACTCTTTGGTGTCAAATCTCGACATGAAATCAGAGATTTTGATGTTCCACATAGTATATACTATGATTATGTCGAGATAAGAATCAAAATATAGGTGAAAATTTTCAGTCAATTGGATGTTGGTTCACCTGACAGCGGTATATTTCTGTACTTCTTCGAAAGAATAATGCGAAAGAATTCCATACGTTCCTGCAGAATATCAATAATCCATAATTTGCACAAGAATGGAATACCAGGTTTCATGATCTATCGTTCCTAATGGACGTCTCCTGAATACACTCCTGAAAAGTATACTCTCTTCCTCGTCGAGGAAGTGAATCAACTTCGTATAGAGAAGCCTATCATCATCCATCAACCGTTTGAAAAGGTATAATGTGTCGCAACTTCACTTTTATATCGTAAGTGCTATCGCCGCCAAAGAGACAAATGGCAGAGCAAGTTTTCCACATCTCAACGGAACTGGCTGTGAGTGGGGACAATTTCATGCTTCTAAGCTCCTCTTTCCTTTCATCGATATCAATCATGTCGCTTAAAATAATATAAGAACGAATGTTTCATCTCGATGATTGAATACTGTTCCAATTCCAGAAATTGGGTCTGAATCTTATGAACCCATCATTTCTTCATCCAATGAAGATCATTCATATATTTCATCGACGGCGAGAATCAACTCACAGAGTATAAACTCACAGTCCAAACTCCATCATAGAGAATTTGGAACATAATACAATAAGAACAGATTTCAGAGGATAAAACACAATCAGCTAATATATTACGAGAATATCATTACAGAGATGGGAAGAAGGTGAAGAATGATTGCAGAATGCAAACAGATGCAGGATACTAATATCAGGAAATGATTTTTGAAGAAAACTAATGTCATCTAACAAGACAAAATCATTCAACGTGTCTTCATCACACCACTTTCAACTAATCCGGTCTTGTCAATTGAATCGATGTTGTCTCCTAGATGTAATTGAAATTAATAGAATCGATTCATCGACAAAAGTGTCGCATATCTGTTGCGATTTCCCACCTTTGAAATTATACCGGGTGTCCCAACGAAAACTCTCCACCCGGATTCAATGGGAAATGACAAATTATTTTCAGGAACGCTGAAACAGGTCGATTTCGATTTCTAGGAAGACACATGTTAGTAATGGATTTAGTCGAGCAACTTCATCCCCCGGACGGGGGCGGCTACCCCCTTGCGAATCATCATAGGGAACGTGGGTCAAGTGATACATCATCTGAAAGCTCTCTTTATTCTCTATCCAAACGAGTATAATTCTTTCAAAATCGAATGAATGGTAATTGAAATTAGTGTTGTTGACAGGTCCGATGTAATTAGTCAATATCTGACCTGATCTTATTCAAATTCAATTCATTAACTATTTTAAGACTATTCAGATGGACAGATAGACAATGGCAACATCCCATCCGGTCAGGAAACCCAGTCACCCCACGAAAATCGAAAACGAATTCGTCAAAACAAAGTGAGTAGCCAGGCTGGGACTATAAATTGCGAAGATCTTTCAACCAAGTATCAGGTTGATGTCGCTATTCGCGAATACAACAACACAAGCGGAAGATGCTCACCCCCATTGTGAGCGAAACGTCCAAAGGAACCTCCTCCACAGAGGTGAACCGATCACGGCACTGAAGCCCGGAAACCATATTTCTTAGATTTTGTTCTGTTGACTTCTTCATAGGCGAAAAATACCTGTTTTTTTATGGTTCGCCTGCGTGTATGTTCTCAGAATGAATTCACAGTTCGCATGATTCTTATGTAAATATCATTCGATTCGTATTCTGTGAGTTGAATTTCTTCCTGAGAATGGTTTACGCTTTAGAAGAACGGATTGAGTTGGTGAAACTATACTACAAAAATGATGATTGTCTAAGAGTTGCAGCTAGAATTTTCAATACAAGGCATCCAGGGAAAAATGCATCTCATACCTATGTTCAAACGTTGATTGATAAATTCGAAAGAACTGGGTCTGTGGGAAACCAGAAACATCATCCTGAACGTCGGATGAGGAACGAGGCTGTTGAGGTAGCGGTTTTGGGACACGTGGCTATGGATCATCCATATGAAATCAAACTTGTACATGAACTGAACGAAGACGATTTTGACAGACGTCAACAGTTTTGTGAGGAAATGTCTGAGCGTCTGAGAAGAAATCCCAATTTGCACTTCAATATTTGTTTTCCAGGCGAGAGTACATTTTTTGTTAATGGAAACGTAAATAGTCACAATTGCCGCTACTGGAGCGAAACCAATCCCAGGTTAATACGTGAGGTCCACACACAAACTCCACAGAAGTTGAATGTTTGGTGTGGTATTTTTGACAAAAATATTATTGGACCATTTTTTATAGATGATAATTTGAATGGACAAATGTATTTACATCTTCTTGAGAGTGCCATCGATCTCATGATAACGTATATTATCGAAAACGATGGAGATTATTCGGCAGACAACCTCCATTCTCAACAAGACGGAGCACCACCTCACTATGCAGTAGCGGTTAGAAACTTTCTGGATGGACGATATACCAATCATTGGATAGGGCGACGAGGACCAAGTGGCCAGCTAGATCACCGGACCTCAACCCGTTGGATTATTTTATATGGGGGCATGTCAAAAGCAAAGTTTTGCCACCCTGCCAGAGTCACTGGAGGATCCACGTGGTCGAATTGTAAACGAGTGTGGCAGCATAACTCCAGAAGTATTGGAAAACGTTCGTAATAGTTTCGAAAGTAGACTTCATCATTGTATGCAGGTAGGAGGGGCTCATTTCGAGCAATTAATGAATTGAATTTCGATAAGAACAGGTACGATAACGATTATTTTAATTAAACCTATTACCACACTAATCTCAAGTACCAGTCATTCGATTTTGAAAAAAAAATATTATAATTTGAATAAACGTTTGGATAGGGAATGAAGAGAGCTTTCAGATGATGTATCACTGGACCCAAGTTCCCTATGATGATTCGCAATGGGGTAGCCCCTGTCAGGGGGATGAAGTTGTGTGACTGAATTCATCACTGACATTTGTCCCCCTAGAAATCAAAATCGACATGTTTCAGCGTTTCCGAAAATAATTTGTCATTCCCCAGTAAATCCGTGTGGAAAGTTTTCGTTGGGACATCCTGTATATTCTTATCACATGGACTGACGATGGAACATAATATGTTCCCTTGTGTATAATGTCTGATGACATCGATGATATTTCTTATAGTGACGTTTGGACTATAGGTACATACCCTTCGAGCTGATAGTCTGTGGAGTCTGAATAAGAAGTCACAATTCACTACCTAACTTAATTTTCAAATGATTGGAAAAAGTTGGGAAGGAATTCTCGAAATCATTCACCTTCACGAAGTGAAAGTAATATAGTTTAGAAAATTGTTGTCAAAAATTATCGGTCAGGATGATAATAATTGAGAATATAGGTTGCGATTCAGCAGACCCAGATATCTTAGGATTGATTATTTCTCTTCATTTATATTGATCAATCATTAGGTACCTCTCTGAGTTACAAGGTTGTTGGGTGATGGGTGCAAAATGATTTTCGTTCTACTATTTTGAAAAAATGTGCAGCATCTGTAATATTCATTTGACCTTCTTCCATTATCTTGATGTCCAAATATTCTCCAAAATCATAGACTTACATCTTGAAACATCCCATATATTTGATATGATTTGATTCTGATGGGAATCAGGACATGTGTATCATTTTGAGCTGATGTAGTGGTCATTCGCCGTGATTCACTGATGGGAAACAATACACTTGTGATGAAACCGGCTCAACTGTTTCACTATTACATTGAATCGTGTCTGACAAGTCAGCCATACGATGTTTGCAAAATGTTCGGAACGTTTGCAACAACATTACAAAAGGCGATCCACGAACGCATCGCTTCTGCTCTGCATCAATAATTCAGATCACGTAATTAGTTTTAAGTTCATCGTCAATTCATGCAGTGGGTGAGATAGGTTAGTCTGTATTCATTTATAATATAGATTCTATCATCAATGATATACTATACTACATCATCACTACTTTGAACAAACATTATTGATCCAATCATTTTTGAAGGGTAAGTTGGTTCACATTGCCTGAAATAACATCGTTTGAAGAATATATCGAATGATCTCTCTTCCAAAATCTGTATATGTTCTCATTTACCTGTTATTGGGTTGACCTTCTGCTATGTCATTTACCTATTTTCACCATGTTTTCCAATCGTCAAAATGAACATCATCTCAAACGACATCTCCTGAAGCATTTTTAGAAGATTCTGATTCTGTCATTCTCGATTGCCTCTTGAACATGGCCATATGTATCTGTTATTGTGATGAAAAATAGCTCTTTTCATACAGAGCGTTCTTTTTGAGGAAATGACAATATGTTAAAATATGACATTCGTCAGAATAATTCAGGATATTCGATACAAAATTCTGATGATTCAGAAAAAATGTGAAACTTTCGTATGTATCAGTTCCTTATGATCTTCGAAATAATGGGGTGCATAACTATACGACAAGAACCTGTATCTTTCACATTGTTATTGATTTAGTAGATGCCTCTTATGGGCCCGGCAAAAAAAAGTGAGGTTATCCACAGCTCATTTAGAAGTTGGAAAGTGACAAGTTGGCACAATTCCTCCGTCTGACGAATAGATAATAATAGTCTAATATTTCTTCCATTCAGTTGTCTGAATAGAGAATAGAGAATAATTATGATGACCTCGATTCCATTTTTAAAGAATGAGGAGATTAGGATCCTACCCAAAAATTGGAAACAATGAATGTTTCACCTCCTCGGATGACTCACATATGGTATTTAGCAATTCGAACAATACCTTCCGTCGGTCATATCTATATCAACTGAACAAGAAACGATATTATTGTCTCCGTTCAGAAGAATGCAAGCAGATTCTCTCGTTTTCCTGTTTTGGTATTTGTCTTCTTTTTCCATAATCTGGAAAGGACTGCATTAGGCCATATATTGCTCATCTTCAGTATGGATATAGTTTGGGCTCAGCAATATTTATTCCCTCCATTTTGTCTTCTTATATCCAAAAAACTCTTGGGATTAACTCACAGAAAGTATTTCACAGATATTCCGATCATCTTATCAAAACATCACCATTGTCATTTACTGTTTCGAATTTCGAAATGCATATTCAATACAAGAGAATGTATCGATACATCGATCTATATTTTTTTTCGACCACATCATATGAACAGTCCGAATTTTGGAAATAAAATATTCTTCACCCTCCACTCTAGTAATTAATTACCTCTGAATCTTTGAAATTGAATATATTGCAAGTGGCTACAATCATTTTATGATTTTTAGAATGGAATTGTGAACTACAACTTTCTGGATATGGATCAAGAACTCGACATGTATGATGACTACAATTCTGCAGTTCAGAGGACCAGTCGGGCCAATCACACCAATATCAGCAAATCGAAAATTTGCGAGGACAGCAGAGGAGGGCATCGAAATGAATAAGCTATTATTTGAGAGCGATTTCGGAATTGATTTCTAGTATATTGGCCAGTTGGTCAGCTATAGGAGAGAGATTGAATCTTCCTTCAGAGCTTCCTTATTTCCTATATCATACTACCAACGAAATGCAATTTCGTGAATGGCTGAGTTTGATTGGAAATTCATATAGCAGAATGCGAGAAGAATTTTATTGTTCATTTCGATAGAGATTCCATTTTATCTCTTAGCTGACTAAGTTTCGACTTTGATTTGATCATACCATCGGTATATTTTGATAAATTCATTATATCAGAGCCGCATTCTTAATACCTATGCATGAAAAAAAAATCTTCGGATCATTTCATGGAATGGAGTAGTTAAAACTGTAGCTCAGAACACATGGATGAACTCCAGAAATGTGTTTTCGAAAATAACTCGGAACGGATCTCGGTACTGATCTTCATGTACCATCAAGTATCAACACTCAGAGGAGAACTTCAGTTGCCAAGTTCGTATACAGAAACAGAAACACAAATTAGAAAGCACCATACTTGAGGATAGAGTGTTATCAGAAGAGTAGAGTGAAGGATACATATATATATATATATATATATATATATATATATATATATGTATATATAGTTAATTTATTGAGTTTAGCTTAGTTTATCTATTCAGAAGGAAATTCATCAGAAGACACCCACATCATCAAAACTGTTATTTCCTGAACCAGTGAATGTAGTAATCTTCATGTTATCAGAATCGTTATTATTCAGAACAGTTATGTTTCGAAACCGTAATTTGGCAAACTGTAATATCGCAAACTCCTTCATTTTATGCCTTGAATGCATCAGAGTGGAATTCATCAACCGTTGAACTGATAAACATCAAATAGTCAGATTTAGAAATTACCAGAATGTGAAATGTTCGAACTGAAAAATCATTATACGGATGATTTTGTTGACTCAACAGTATGTTTATCCGCGAGTCTGAGTTTTATTGTTTGCTGGATTTGGATTCTGACGAAGTATAGTCTGCAAATTCACGGTCTGACATTTTATGATCCTTACGGAGTGAAGTATCGAATTTTAGAATTCTGACGGGATCATATTCTGCTCTGATCTCTGTTCGTTACTTCCACATCATGTTCTTCAACATGTACTGATAAATCGTTGGTATGGTATGGTATGTGCATTTGCAGTCTGTCGTTGTATACCTAGTAAGCTAGTGATTGGTATACGGAATACGGTCAGGAAGAATACGATCCTACAATCGTCGGGTATATATATATGAATTTTTACTAGATTCATCCAATTGTGAGGACTATGGATCGATATATTCGTGATTTTAGTGTTGGAAAAGTTGAGACTCATACATTAGACACCACAGAAGAGTGGTATCGAATCTTGGATTCAAATAAACATCACTCCCAATTCAAAGTGTACACAACAACATACGAAGCATAAGCAAAAATCTTCATATATTCTTATCAAATCCGAATTCTGATATCGATCTTATGATTTTATGAAACCTGGCAGATACCAGACACTTGCTTGCATCAAGTTAATGGATATGAATCAATTTATATAATGATAGTAGATACAACTAAAATGACGGCATTGTAATATATATAAAAATCAATTATAACCATTCATACAAAATTATACCACTACACAAAAATATGAACATATTGTCGATGGAAGAACTTGTGAATAAGAATCATTGTGCTATGATCTCTGTGTTATACAGATCACCTGATACAAATCCAAAAGGATTCATTACAAATTCACAAAGCTACCTTGACACACGTGATACAAATCCAGGAGAATCATACATTTCCATTGGAGATCTAAACATCAACATCTTGGAATTCGATTTCAGCACAATTGAATACACAAACCTTCTAAACGAATTCGGCAACATCTCAACTGATTGATATTCGAACAAGACAAAAGGCGTGCTCAGACCATATATTCATGAAAGCCAAAAATAATATTACTGAGAACATACTACCGATCGTTTCACTAACAAATATAACAGACCACTCAACTACTATCTCACAAGTTATATTTGATACGGAAAAACTGACTGAAGGAGACAACATACACCATGTTCAAACAGTCAACATAAGAACACTGAATAACAAATAAACGAACACTACTTGGACCACAGTAATGCTCTACTTGAATTGATAAATACTAGAAACACATCACACAAAAATTTGACGAAAAATCCTCACTGAATCGTAATATAACTATAAAAACAAGTTGAACTCATCGATTATCACAATAGTCAGATAGAAAACAATAATAAACATTATGGGATGTAGTGAAAAAAATCAGAAAAAATAATGGATCACAGCGAAACATTGATGCTGTTGAAAATGATACTGGTCAACTCATAACCAACAAAAAAGATATGAACAACAACAACAAGTGTTTGCATCCATTGGAAAAACACTGGCAAACAAAATGAGCAGAACACCAACCCATACACCTGCAAATGAAAATATGTGTAATTCTTTGGTTCTTCTTCCGATAGATTCTGAAGAGCTGCGCAACATAATTCGAGATCAGAAAATCAGAAAAGCTAGTGGTATCGACAAAAATTTCTGAGAAGGCTTCAAAAATCGTTCTGATTCTTTCCTGAAGATATATAATATAATTTCTAACAATCAATTTCGTTTCAGAGAGAAGAAATTTACCAAGGATGCGATATTAACCTTGCCATCGATAATAACCACAGCCCTAAATGATAGTAAACCGGGTCTTTGTGTTTTCACAGATCATTCCAAGGAATTCGACACAGCTCACCACAATTTGCTTTCGAAATCGCTTCAGAACATAGGTATGGAAGGACAAATTCTGAAGCTGTTCGAAAATTACTCATCAAATAGATACCAGGAGTAAAATTCGACCAAGTCATCAGCGAAACAAGAAAAATTGAATTCGGAATACCACAGCTCAGGGCAGATTTTTCTCGATATTCATGTGAATTGATTATATTCTCTGGAAACTGATGGATTCATTATTGGTTTCGCTGATGATACGACGATACTCTATTCAGCTGACACCTGGGAAGCACTAAAAAAAAATAAGGAACGATTTTAGTGAAATGAAATCTTCTTTGAGTAGTTAATTACTCACAGTGAACTTGGAGAAAACGAACTACATCTCTTTCAGCTGTGACAGAACTGGATTACCGATTCTCGATAATCAAACTATAAATATAAATGACAAGCCCTATCATATTTCACCGCTCAATAAAATCAAATATCTAGGAGTCATCATTGACTCACACTCAAGGTGTTACTCTTACGATAGATATATCATCAAAAAAAAACAAAAAAACTATTTCATACAAATTCACCTCACCTCTTGATGATACTATACTAAGCACTAGTTGAAAGCCATCTCCGCTATGGAATACTGGGATGGAGAGCTACAGCGAAAAAATAAATACACTTTTCAGAAATATGTCAGGAACGTTTTCTCAAACTCATTCGATCGACAGTACAACTCTGATCAACTGTACCTCGAAACAGAAATTATGGACATCAGACAGCTATACTTTTTTCATACACCAATAAAACCACAAAAAAAACAGCATTAGTCACTTATCCTCCATATAATACGAGAAATTGAAATAAACAACTAGTTCCCTATATGATGAAATTGACCAAATACCAAAATTTTATGATAATTTACCTGAACAAATGGAAACATCAATATATTCACCGCTGTTCAAAAATGCATTGAAGAGATTCATTCTTGAGAATCCAAGACAATTATTCTGATGCTCACGCGAGCTGAACAAATCCTAGTCATATTATGTTACAATGTACTGCTTGCATGAACAAGGAGGAACTTGTTATAATCCTTCATATTGTGTATTTATTTCCATCCCTATCGTTTATTATTCATAGGTACCTTTTCATCATCTCTACTTCTAGGTACTATTCCTAAGTATAATTTCATGTAATAATTTTTGTGGACCTTATGCGATTGATATTTATGCGAAACAAGTGGAACAACACTTATCGCTCATCAGCTTCAATCATTTCATTTTATTGTGAGAAACCCCTTTGTGTTTATCGAATGAATATTATTATTATTATTCATTTTGTTCGTTCATCAGTCTGACAACATGATATTCTGATGCCTTACGGATCTGTTTATTAACATTCTCTAGACTTATGAGCTCCCATGTTTGACTTGATGGAAGCCAAATGAGGGTCTTTTCCACCTACGTCAGACCTTTAATCGACTTTTGGAACGACCATACTGTCCTATTTGTTTTGAATTTCAACATCATTCATTATATTAGGTGTCTTTTGCAGCACAAGGGATTGCTCCTACATAAAGAGCCGATATCGTATTGTATTTTGATGATGCCTCATCTTGATATCCTGGAAATTAGGAATAATGAGGACACCCAACTCATGTTGCCAGAGCGAATGATAAAAGGAAGATGCGAATTCCTGTTTCTGAACAGATGCGAATGCGTAGGATATAGATCAAAATCCTCATTGTCTTAGACATTGAAGTTCGAAAATCTTCACCACTACTACTTCTTCCTTTCACTGGACTCGAATTACTTCAGATAGTTGAATGCAATTCCAACCCCTCCATCTCATATTTTTTGTTCTAGAGATATTCGAATATTACCTCCATTCAATCGATCAATCGGAATTCTCACTTCCACACTGTATATTGAAAATTCAGAATTTTTGTTTACATCGAACTCAAATTCTCAGTTGGTTGAATAATCCGATAGAACTCTTAGGAAAACAGGAAATTCAAAAAGTTAGAAAGTTAGAAAGCAAAGCCAAAGTGTACTCTGGAACGGAATGTTATTAAGAAACTTCGCGAATTGGATTATTGTAAGTTCCAGATATTCCAAATGGGAGCCTGTGAAACATTGCTCCCTAGGTGAATCGACTCTGAAGCTTCTGAGAAGTTCGTGACATCTGTTCGAATAAAGTTAATGATTGGTTAACCAGTCGTGTTTCCACGTTAGTAGCATTGGATTGGAAAAAGTCATCGAATGATAAGTTATGTGAGTATGATGATAAATTGAGTGCTTTCCAAGGCGGAGGATGATTTTTTTGAATGTATGAAATCTATTATTCCATTTATTCGTATGCATATCAAGGCGATCCACTTTAAACAATATCAAGAATGATGAAGTCCAATAATACGGAATACTCTCCAAATTATCCATTTCATGACGAACTATCATTTCTTCAATCTGATTCTGCCTGTGTTCAATAGGTGTAAGGCTTCCGTCCTGAGAAGGCACGAATATATTTTCAGCACACATTTGCAGATCATGAGACATTTGAATTTCATACATCGTGCTCTTTGTTGATTACCTCGAGGAATATTCTACTCACTTGGTGAATCCAGTCGGAATGATAACCTGATGACCATAACTAATCCATGATGAATGATATTCAGTGGAAGAGGAAGGTACAGTATATCCAAGCCATACAGTATATCCAACCATTCACATACGAACACCGAATATGAGCTACTCTTATAATATATCGATATTACAATTATATTCTCATTCAACATGTACTCAATAAGTGTCTTCAATGTGCATGTGCAATGGGCTCCTGTTGAAGCCGTGAAAATAAAAGAGCCTTAAGCCCCTTCGCTAACGGATGCGCTTAAAATAATGATAGAAAACAAAATTCCATCCAATATGAAATTCCATAACCATCTTAGCAATTTCATATTGTTCAATGGTGGGTCTCTATTCCAATAGATATTTTTCGGGAAGAAATTTGGAATCATTCTGTATGACTCTTTGGTCATTTCGATTTTCAACTACTGCGACATTCTGTATGGCCCATGTCTTGATGGTATACAATCAGGAAGAATCCAAAAAGTGAAATCACCAGTTGTTTGATGATACGATGTACGCTGATGATACCCAAATCGGATTCACCATATCATATGCTGATATCGGTCCAACAATTCCATGATTGGGAAAGAAATATATAATTATCAACAAAAGGAGTGGATTCATCATTCACTGCACAAATTCAGCGGAAACCAGAAGTAATCGTTTCGAAGTTTATCGAGGTGTCATCTCCGTTGCAATCATTTGTTGAAGTCGATTATTATTCATGGAATGAAAATTGGAATGATACTCGCCACTCTTTTGAAATGAGAAGAGTTTAATTTGTGTATTTCCCACTAAGTTTCTGTGTATTTCATTGAATCAATTTCATCACGTGAGACTTCAATTGGGAGACCTGAATTCATGAAAAGGTGCTGAGATCTATGTAAGAAGGAGATGCAGGTGATTCGATCAAATGTTTACAGCCACACCTGAGAGTGTAATGAAGTGAAACATATCGAGAGTCCATTAGCTCACACTGCAACACGGACATGCTCATGGTTCGAGTTACCACCAGATATCATCAAACACGAAGGGCGGAATTGAATAAATAGTTCAAATCATCGAAATGAGGTCAAATTAAATTTGCACGCAATAACTAGTTGAGCTATATCATTCATACCAATCCTCATTTCATAGCCGCAAAATTATATAAATGGAAACATTTTCTAGACATCTGAAATAGAAGGAATATCAAAATTTTGAAGTGAAACCTATCTGAACAGCTCTCGTAAGTGAACATAAAATCGATAAGAATGGATGAGATCAAAGGATTCTCCACTATTTTCTCTGCTCCGAATGGAACCCTAACTGTTGAGAACAAATTTGTGCTCAAAAAAATACTAGTGCCTAATCAAGGTATCACCAAGATTCACCAGACCATTGAGTAATTGCAACTCAATAGAGATTTTCGTATTATATTTCATTCATATACAGTGTGGAACAGCCGATTGGAACAAATTCGATAACGAATAAATGAGACCGTGTTGGGAAAAACGCTTGGACAAGTCGATTTGTATTTCTAGATGCGCATATTTTTCAAAGAAAAATAACTATCAGGTGACAGTGGCCGATACCAACTTTCTTATTCTGAATACAAACCTCTGTATATTATTAGTTTCTAGGAGTCGTCAGAGAATTATAGGCATAATTCATGTACAATGTCTTATACTCATCATTAACTGTTCCGGAAATATCAGGTGTTTCTAGATGTATTACAAAAATTGACATAAAAAAAAGAAAATTATTTTATCTCACGAAATCGCTACATTACACTCAATACTCATTCCCCATTCAGCTTCTGATATTGAGTAAATGAGCAGAAATCATCATCGCGTTCCTTCTCAATGATATGAAATGAAAAAGAAAAATACAAAAACAGTTTTGTTCATTCTCGTTTAAGACTCGTAGCCTGAGCAACTTATTGTCTATCTGCATGACAGTAGTGATCAGTGTCACTGCTATTGTCGTTATATTGTACGTAATAATATCAGAAAAATGGTTCATTCAACTGAAATGCACATAATAACCATTCTACGAATGATTGGTTATGGAGATAACACACGGACACAAATGGAAGTTTCTCGCTTATTTCACGAAAAATCTCCAAATTTGCTGCCTGTATCCCAAGGAACAATCAGCAAAATAGAAAAACATTTCTGTGAGGTTGGTCATGTGAGACAAATGAAAAAAGTACCTGCCAATGCAGTGAGTGATGATACGAAATTGGATGTCATGTTTGAGTTTCAAGAAAACCCACATAATTCTGGTCGAAAAGCAGCCTCACTGTTCAACATCAGCCACACATCAATTTTTCGGATATTGAAGAGGAGTAAAATGCATCCCTATGAAACTATGTCAACTCAGGAGCTGATGGAAGACGATTTCGACAGGAGAACGTATTTTTGTGAAGGAATGATGGAAATGTTAGATAACAATATGATCCAATTAGATGATGTTTTGTTCTCTGATAAGAGCACATCTACACCCAACGGTCATGTTGATCGTAAAAATTGTCGCTATTGGTCTAATGAGAATCGTCACTGGATGAGAGAGGAACATATGCAATATCCTGAAAAAGTTAATGTTTGTATAAGAATTGTTGGAATCATATCGTAGGTCCATTTTTCATTGATGGCAACTTGAATGGAGATGAATATTTAGAACTGCTCCAAAATAATGTCGTGCCAACTTTGACGACCTCATATCCTGATCCAGCAAACTCACAAGTTCCAGCTAGTATACTATGGTTTCAGCAAGATGGAGCACCGCCCCATTACCAAATCAATGTCCGGCAGTACCTGAACCGAAATTTCCCAAATCGGTGGATAGGGAGGCGCGGATCGATATAATGGCCAGCACGATCGCCTGATCTGACACCACCAGACTCATTTTTGTGGGGATATGTCGAAAGTATCGTATACCAATTTGAACCACTCAACTTAGATGACTCAGAAAGATGAATGACACTTGCAATTAGATTAGTCACGCCAGAGTTGTTGAGTAACGTCAAAAGACATTTCTATACCAGATTAGCATATTGCCAAGACGTTCGCGGCAAACATTTTGAACATCTCTCACATTGAAATGATGTTTTCTTTGTTTCATTCACATCATTTGTAGAATAAGATAATTTTTTTTTGTTGATTTTATTTTTTCTGATGCATCTGAAAACACCTAATATTCCCGAAACAGTTGGAGATAGGTATGGTACATTGTACATGAATTACGTCTAGAAGTGCCTGGAGAATTCAAAAAACTAATGATATACAGGGGTTTGCATTCAAAATAAGGAGGTTGGTATCGGCCACTGTCACATGACACACCCTATTTAATTCTTTTTCTTTGAAAAAAATGCGCATCTGAAAATATAAATCGACGTGTCCAAGCGTTTTTCCCAACACGCTCTCATTTATTCGTTATCGAATTCATTCTATTTGGCTGTTCCACACTGTATGTTCATCTATTATGTAAAGGATAAGCTGAGAGAGAGAATTGCCTGATTGCGTGATGGAACCAGTATTTCATCCAGCTGTACATACAAGTGTACCATGTCATTCAACCTGTATAGTTTTCTCATTCGCACTTTCAAGGAATACATTAGGTATCGTATTTTCTGTACAACGACAAATATTTTTCTATGATTAGCTCTCCTTGTACTATACGAGACTACACTGAATCAAAAACAGATCATTCCTGTCATCGATTTCAGGTGGCGAATCGTAGAATTTTAGGAAAATGAGTGAATAATAACGTGTGTTTTGTGTTGCTCCGTTCCTGAGCGACAATGTGTCGGAAGGCCTAATGAGAAATCGTTCAGTTTTCCCTCTTATTCATCAATCATTCAAAAATTCTCCAACTGAATTCGATGAAAATCAATGTGATTGCTAGCAGTAATCGATAATTCCTCTCGCAGATCACAAATTGTTACTCCAGTGATTACCTGATTGATATTTATGACAATATGCATTGAATCTGAGAGACATTTACAAGATCATACATGGTCATTGTCAATCTTCGAAATAGATCATTCTCATTTTTGGAATTGCACTACTATCAGCAATCGAACCAGCTTTCTAGTAGTCGGACTTTTGGTCTATGTTTTCATTTCAAATTTGACTGAACTTGGGATTTGTGATAGATATGTATAGTGTATGTATAGTTATTGCCATTGGTGACTCTTCATTTTTTTCCAAAGGAGGTTCAGCATGGAGTTGTTCGTCGAGTTCGCTGTGTTCAATCATTTTCCTTACAAAGACCCTTTGTATGAATTGTCAATTTCGTTGAGATGCGCCAGAGTCTCAAAAGTTGTCCGAGCATAGAATGCACAAATTCATTGAAGAGATCGAACATATTTCAATGCTCGTTACTGAAGGGGAAGAGTGCAATCAATCTTTGTTGAGGATGAAGTTTTTCCGATACTTTCGTGTGTTTGGATATTTGCCGATCTCAATTACTTTGGAAGTTGTCCGATAAATCCCCTATAAAACTAATTATAAGTTCATTATTTCTTGCAGAAACCACCCGTTGACTTAATAAGTTGAAGTTTGATTGGCTACGATCCAAGTGGATAGCTATAGCTCCCCAATTTTGAGACTGATTTGAATTCCCTCTCATAGAAGCATCATCTAATTATCACGTATTTGTCAGGAATAGAACGCCACTAAGATCTATTGGGAAAGAGAATGACAGAAAATTCAAATGCTTGGAGCTTCATGGGTGAGAAGGAGAAGAAGAATAATAATTGCTTTTCAGGTAACACCAGAACTCTTCATGGGAATGAATTTTCCAGACAAGTGTTTATATAAGATTTCTGTAAAAGTTGAAAATAGTATCTGTAGTTTGATGGTATATACAGGATCAACCTACTAGGCATGCAAATGAATAGAGTATTGATGTTGCATCGAAGAAACTGCCTGCATGATTTCAGAATAATTTGAGTAAATTATGTACAGTTGTGTTTATGCCAGACTCTGGTGATAGCTTCCACAACTCGTGTATCAGAGCTCGAGAACATCATGATTCGTGAATATGTCTGGAAAGTCTTCCAACGATTTCCATTTGTGGAATTATGTATGTAAGGTTCGATGTGCGCAAATAAAGTACCCATCTAATTCGATAATTGGGAGACCAAGATCAAACCTGTGGTAATGATCAATTCGTTCGATATGAATCTGAATACGTATAGCTATATCACGTATCGGTGCCACTTTTCGTGAACTGTGTCAGTGTCGAGGTCTCTGCAATGTAATGATATAACAAGGTCAATGTCTGTCATGGGCATGCGTTGCCTGATAATTCTATGCTATTTTTCTCTCAATGCCATCCAATTCAGGATATATTCGGAAAAAATGAAAGAATTCCGATATTCTCAGGTTGATCACACTGTATGTACTCTTAGGCATATCGGAGTCAAACCGATTCTGATCCCTGATCTTTGACTGAATCGTTACTGAAAAGCTTTGGGAATGTTACTTGATAACCTGCCCCAGTTTTCGCGATTGACCAGCTGATTCTGCAGCTGAAAAGCATGGCAAGTCGATAGCTATTTTCCTAACAAGTGCGCAAAGTGTTACTTTTCCGCATGAAAACACTGCGAAAGACGCGGAACGGAGTTCATATATATGAGTTTCTGCGTGTGGTAAAGGCACTTTGCGGACGTGTTAGGAACAAAACTTCCTTCACGAGCTTCATATCAGATAACAACGGAAATGAAAAAATTTCAACTTCTATAATAATTTTTGATTGAACACTTCTCATCACTGTACTTACACTCCATGAAGTATGCGGCACAAATGTTTTTCGTAAATCTGCAAAATAGGCACAAGTATTCAAAATGTTTCTACTGTTTCTCGTATTTTTGTTGAGATCTAGAAGGCAGTAAATTCAAACTCACAGAGTTTGCGGCCTCTAGGATGGAATGTGGTAGCTAGTCGCCAGAACTGCTCATTTCAACATCAGCTTTCGAAATTTGTTCCAGGATTCGATAAAAAGAGAAGTGTCGGTAACTGTGGAGTCCTGCTGACAAACTGAGGAAAAATCTAACATCATATCCAAGATGACATATATTCACCTCCGATGATTAGAAAACTGATTTTCTTCGACAGTATTGAATATAATCGTTCTCCATTCAAGGTATTCAAGAGATATTGTACTTTTTTTTTTGGTTCAACCTGGAAGTTGGAAAGGAATCCTCCCCAACGAATCTTGAAATTCCATAGAAAAGGTTACAGGAACCAGAATGAATATTAATTTTCCATACCAGTGAGATGTCAATAGTTTCACTTCTCCGTACTCAGTGCGGAAAAACATCTCATCTGCTAGACATGCGAAATAAAACTTTGCGCACGCAAATGTTTACAGAAAAGTGCTATTTTGCGCATGCTCTTTGGTGAAAATGTATGACTCACTCGAAGAGAGGTCACGTAGGAATTGTTCCAGTGATAACCAAACACTATACATCACCACATATCCAATGATTTCCTGAACAAGACTAGTATTCGAATCATATACATCGATAATGTTGAAATTCTCGATATATTTTGAGCGTTCTGTTATATTCTTTTCCATATGAATATGTATGCATGAATGAAATAGAAGACATCATATCACTATCACTATCTGCAATAATATCTTGATGCTGGACATGTATATGTAGTAGATATGCAGTGATTTCTGTCGGAATCATATCCACCCCTATGTTGCTAACATCGGGTATTACTGCTGACAACGTTATTACGTGCTCGTATTCTGCTCGAGCTAGATGATCGATGACCATATTGGGAAAAATCTATTGTATCAGTAGTCGTAGTTCACTCTCCCTATTGTCAAAAGATTTTGACGTAAATATAATGTTTTCATATCATAGATGCTGATTTCCTTGGATATAGATATTTCGAAATTTAACCAGAATGAATGATTCTCTAGTATTTTTTTTTCTTCATTCATTCAGTTGTGGAATGGAATCAAATATTCATCTAGTAGCACAATGTGTACTCGCAATTTGTACAATGCGTGATTGTCCATGAACGAAAAACTTGTATCAGTTACATATGATGTATTATGAGTAATAATCATAGCAGTCGGGTAAGATTTATGTAAAACTCACGTGTATTTGTGAGCTATGATTTACATTGTGAAGGGCATAATTGAACTGAAATCCAATGGCTAAGGAATGATTGATGACCTCATGCTCACTGACCATATCGCTAGATCACCTCTATCACATGATCACCTTGCTTAAACAGTCCTCATCTTCCTTAGATATCCTGTTCTCCTCATTTTTCCATTGAGAGCTGTATGATTCCTCAAATTCTACTGTTGTTGTGTCAATCATGGAAATATCAAATGGACTACATGATTGTGGTCGACAGTGAGATATTCACTTTCTTCACAATCTACTCTGTTGGAGATTTGTTCAACATCAAAAATAAGATATTCATCTCGGTCATGGATGATGGTCCAGTTATGAAGAGGAAATCAAAATTACTCTTTGAACTCATTTTGAATTCATTACTGATTCCTGATGTTGTTTGCTATAGTCATAAGTAATGATTCAAACTTCAACAGGGCCATCGAAAAGGGAAACCAAAATACCTTCTTTTTTCATAGCGCGCAACTTTCTTAATCACCTCTCTAATAGCTTGCACTGGAATAAGAATTTGCGAACAGTGATTCCAGTCTAACTTCAACAGATTCTAATTAAAAGTTCCCGAAGCCCGCAACAGTGGAGATAGTAGAAATCTGATGCTTCCTGAATTTATGCGAGTGTTGAGAGGGAGAATCGAAAAATTTCTTTCGGAACGTGCATAAAAATAACTTCTGGTTTCAATTCTTGTGGAATCCTTGCTGCTCATTATTCAGTTATTGAATCCACCAAATGGCACGAAGACATTTCATCTCATGTTTATGGAATTGTCAAGCGTACCAATTGTGTTATCTTAGGAATCTATTGATCTGAACATTGAATATATAGAAAAAATATTTAATCATGCGAATAGGGGGTTTCCATTCGAAAAAACTAATTTTGGGTGATTTTCTCAAACATTTTTCAATGTTCCTTTCTGATCACCTTATATTCATTTTTCTTCAAAATATCAACACAGTACACTTGAGTAGATCTCCTCTTAAGAAGAAACCATGCCCAATGGAATAATTGATAGTTATGTTCAGGCCTGCAATCGTCATTTTTGACATGAAATTCAAAATATATCTAAAACGGCTAGACTTAGATATTGGACAATAAACATGGAATTCGCCTAGAATTGTTCGTTGAATGAAATATGGGGTGTTCCATTGAAAGTATGCAAGTTGATATCAACTTCTGGTGCAACAGGAAATTCCAGTATCTTGGAAATATTTTAGCCGAATCAACAGTGGTATACCACCAAATTTTCAAATTCGCCCTACCCATAGTTTTCCATGAATTGAACGATTCAGTTCCCAGAGGGACACCCTATATAGGTACTATGAGATTTGTCGATGATTGTGTTTTGTACAATGTATATCATGAAGTTGTAATATAGAACTAGCCCAGATGTTTCAGAGGTTTAGAATCATTTCAACAGATTTGATGGGGAAATATTGCAGATGCGTTGGAAATGAGGAATTGATTCATACTGAGTGACCTGAAATTCAAAGCTATAGCATATTCCATCAGTGAACTGATCATATAGGTATAACTATATGATGAAATCATTTTTCACTCACAATATCACAGAAGAGATCACAGAACGCATTTAATATTGATTTCAACAACAAATCTTTCTTGAGGGGTGCATTGCTTCGCATTTTCAATGCCTTGCCTAGCTACATGAAAGATGCTCCAACCATAGGTAATCCCATTATTATGACTAGAAATTTCATAACAGATAAAATACCATCAAGATCTTATTTGTCAAATGTGAAATTATTGTACACTATAAGCACACGCTTAATAAATAATTCACTTACTTACATGTCAATATTATTGATTTATTCTTTTTGTTCACAAATATTTTGTAGTACGCATATCACCTAGTTCTCATTAACGTTCATATTTGGTTTCTAAATTTTCCACTGGTTTCTAATTGAACGACCTCGCTGTAATCCATTCCAATCTGCTGATTCTACCTAGTGGAATAAACTTCATCAAAATATTCCATCTATCAATGTTTGGCGCTCGTCTAATTACAGCCATTGCCGTTTGAATACGAATGGTTAGGTATTCGAAGTGAACACGTTTTTTGCGACACTCGATTACGAGATGTCAATTTTTACTGTGATTTTCGGTACTGTAAAGCATGCAGCGGTGTAATTATTGCAGAATATGAGATTTTAATCCTATTTGGCACGTTCATTTCGGAAGGTTGTCAAATGCATGAACAAGAATTCGATTACAAAACTAGTATAGAAAATATCACAGATCGAATCTTAGTGACATGTGTCGATTTAAGATTCGTTAAATTTGTAGATATGCGACTTTTCTGATTGGTACACATATAGAACCGTGTGTACCGAAGCTTTTAGGCCGGCAGATATTTCAGTTATTTGCAGAAAAGACAATTGAGAAAAATACGTGTCTTAGGAGACCATAAGCTCGTTCACCCAAGAAACAAACCCTAACTTTTGTTTTTCAAATTGCACCCGCATGTTCGTTTCGGTACCTGATCGTCGACAACCAAGGTCACAATACGTTTTCGTATGTAGGAAATACAGAGCGAACGGGATCACTTCCAGGAAGAACACATCGAGTACATTCTATTCCTGTGCGAACTGATGGAAACTGTATAAATGTTTCGGCTTTGCCGAAGCACATCCTCATATTCCGGTTCGTGCATTGGCAGTGGATATTGGGATCAGTAAGTCTTCTGTGCGACGAATTTTCAAATTGTTCAGGTACCATCCCTTCGAAATACATTCACACCAAGGACTCAGACCTACAGATTTCGAAAGACGAGGGGCATTCATTGCTCACATTCAAATTGTAATCCATGACAATCCCAACTTCCTTGATCAAACATAACATGCACTAGTGGTCACAGGAGAACCCTCACTGTATACGAAAAACCATTTCCCATAATGTGGGGTGTGACCGTGTGGTGTGGTTTGCCTAATTGACGTCTCATCGGCCCTCATTTTTTCCAAGACACTTTGATGGGCCACCGATATCTGAATTTCTTGGGATATTGTATTCCTGCATCACTGAAAAATATTCCAATTGAAGAACGACAACAAATGTGGTGGCATGGTTGTGTGCTCCTGCACACAACCATGGTATAGTTACTACATTCCTCAATAATACCTACCTTTCGAGACCGTTGGATTGGAAATAGTTGTCCTGTCCGATGACCTGCACGTTGTCCAGATCTCACGTCACTAGACTCTTTCCTATGGGGTGATCCGAAAGGAGTCGTCTTCGAAACTGAACAAATAAATATTGAAGATTTAACTCAGAAGATTTCTGGGGCTTGTGATGCCGTTATTCCGGAAATGATTAGAGCCTCCTGTATTCGCGTGCTGATTTGGCGACTTGATGGGTGTATTATTCGAAAGACAGATAAGCTTATATTCCATTTGTATTCTCATTCGTTATATTTCTGCATGATACATCATTGAATGAGTTATGAAACGGGCTGTGAGTTGCACCAAAACAAACATGGGGGTGCAATTTGAAAAACAAAAGTCATGGGTGGTTTCTTGGGTGTTGTTGCCAGATGGTCGATTTCGATATGTTGCATGAACGAGCTCATGGTCTCCCACAACTCGTATTTTTTTGTTCAATTTTTTTCTCTGCGAATAACTGAAATATCTCCTGGTATATATATTTTTTCAATTTCATATTTTGTATTATTCAGTATCCATTATTTCAAATCGATTTCGGCTCCATACGAGCTTTTGAATAATGTAGGTATCGATGTATTTTGTAATTTTCATTATTTTCGTCCATTTCATACAGGGTGAACCAAATTCGATTGAGTTCGAAGTTTCCTCTGAAACTATCAGTGCTCGACAAAACCGACCGAGGTGTCTTTCATCCAATCTCCTCTTGTTACATGTCTAGATGATGAAGAGAAGTTTAACATGAAATTGTAGTGGATCACCATTAGAAGTATCGATTCAATAATAGTTATCTTGGCGTGATCGTTCCCTTCATGTGTTGAACTCCTCTAGAATTCAAATTAGAATGCTAAGATTCACGGATCACCTATGAGCGATGGAAATCTCATATAATGAATGGATTTGCTGCCCAAAACAAGCGACGCGTACTTAATAGTCTCAACTGAGGTAAAGGAGGGAAGTGCAGAAATGAGAGTTATTCGACGTTTATTTTTTTAATCATCATAGGCTGGTAATTGATGAAGGGCACTCGCGAATGGTGTGTAGGAGGCACTTCACATCCACCCCCAACTGTTCATTACCATTTAACCGAGAGCACTTTTCCTTTATCGAGTACGGCGACCTCTGTGGAGATTGTTGCGGCAAATTTGCCCATTTGCCGCTTCTAATCGAATGAGTCCTCGCCATCCCACACCGCATTCGAATTAGTTGAAGACTTTGAGACCGACCGTGGTTAATGAATATCAGTTTAGCCACTGAGTGATCTTCATTGTACAAATCTTCTGGTAGCTCGAATCCATTTCGATATTTCAGGATATTTTTATTAGGAAATATTTCTTGGAATTTCATTTCCATCTTGAGGTGGAAAAAGTACTTCACTACCTTGATTTCTTTCCTTGATGACTCTTTGTTCTGTGTATTTCTTGTCAATCAACAAGAAATCGATTGCGATCGATTTGTTGTATCATCACAGTATGTTAAAGCCACACGGAATGGTTTCATTATTTCGGCAACTAAACATATTTATCAGGAATTTTTCAACGTCCCACCTGCAACCCCCTTCGAATGACAGGTACTACCCCCATTTTTCGAAATGAGGAGTATTATTCTTGTGATGTATCTTATGAAAGGTCTCCAAAATTTCAATGGAGTAGAGTGGAGAAATTCTCACAACGAACGTCTTGGCAACATCCTTATCTTGAATAATCATATCTCAAATGATTTTTGTCACCTAATAATTTTATTTGATTCCGTCTCAATTGTTGCATTGAGCTTCGAATATAACATTCCTCAATAGAGAATCGGTCGAAGGGAGGTGGAAGGTAGAGATCCTATTTTGACGTTGGAAAATGTCAATTTATAATTCTAATTTGACGTGTTTTGAAATTTCTTGATACATCCGAAATATGTTTTTTTTTCCGTTTGGCTTTTACACACATTATTATTATATTATTCCTACATATCATACTTATTGTCCATGTCTCATCATGCCATTCAATGACCAGGAAAATTGAAGTTCCTCAGTTAATTCACTCTTCAGCTACAAATGTGTATAGAACACCTCATCAAAACAAGATCTGCTGGATTTCTTGTAACGTGCTTTAACCAAATCACTGATCTATTTGGATTCTCAGGATCTCTTCAGTTGATAATCTGGAAGTGAGTCGGTGACTTCGAGAAAGGTCTGTCTATATTTCACTACTTCAATTTCCTCTCACCCTTTTCTGTACACAAACTTGCGTTATCCTCTGATGGAACAGATATGATATCGGTAGTTTCGAATAATACACCTTGTGTATCCTTCCCCAGTTTGACAAAAGGAGAAAACGTTCCATAACAACTGCAACAACCTCTTGAGTAACATGAATAGATGTTCGAGAATGTTTTTATATTTTCCAAGAAATCAATGGAACTTCTTGAAATCGAAGTGAAGATGAATCATTCTATTGTATAATTTTAGTTTGCAGATGAGAGTGGTGAAAAATGTTGGGAATTCTAGGTTTTGAATTTATATTGATTATTGACCTATTTTCCTGATAGTTGGCTTTCCTGAATCGATAGATATATCATATTTGGCTCCTTGAATGCTTCTCATTAGCACATTTTCATCAGGAGACGTATACGACCCTGAGATGTAGAGAAGTTTCACAGAGGAATCCATGATATTTGAGTCTTGTAGTAGGTTGTCTGGAGATTCTTCAGCAGCTCGATGAAATCTCAGCATAGCCCTAATTACAATGGTCTGGAAGCAAGAGGACAAGAAGCCATATTTGTATCACGACAGACTTCTCGACTGAATAGATTCGCGTTGGAGTATCGTAAGTCTGTGAAAGCTTATGCCTTCCTATGCCCTAAATGAACTTTTCTCCTTCAGAGTCTTGTAGATGCTCACTATCCATGAGCCATGAGGAATCGTTCATTTCTCGGAATATAGTCCATCAAATGGAGATTAATTGATAATTATCAATAATGATAATCCATTCACAATGAACGACATGTGCCCTCTGTGTGTCATGAGAAATAAGAATCCAATACTGTGTACGGGGTTATCCATCGAAGAGGCTCACTCCTATATTTCAGATACTTTTTGCTGAAAAGGAAAAAAGATGAACATGATATATGTATATATCGGACAACGTTCTTTTGGTTTGCCCTATGCGACAGAATCTCTTCCCACAACAGTGACTGTAGACTGCATCCTGGGAGATGTGCTCTGGCCGACCATGTACACAATATGAATCATCCCATGAGTTATGACCGAGTGAGAATCCTAGCAATTGAACCAAATAACCAAAAACGAACCCTCCTCGAGATGGCCTCCATTGCTCAAAATTCCAACACTAATAATAAAAGAACCGATATAAACCACCTCAGTGAAATTCATGTATACCTACTACAATTGGATTCAAATCCAAATCATTAATTACACAGCCATTGGTATTGACGAGTACTATAGATTTTCTCATGACATGTCATTATCATAGTTCATCTTATGATTCTTATGAAAAATTCTTGATCACGAAAAAATTCTTGATAAACGAGTTTTTCTTGAAATGGTACATATCAACAATAATGAAAAAACAATGAATAAAAGGACAGATATCAAGGACCTCAGTTCGACCTATACCTATTTATTGAAATTATATAAAGATAATAATACTTCACCTCGTCCACCTTGAGTTCATTCATTCAAACATTTTGTATATCTTCTGCATCACTCATAGCAATCAAATAGTTTTGAATCGATGTCATCGATCAACCTCGACAGTTTTGTCAATGCATTTTACAGTTTTATTTATACATCTTATATGTTTCTTTTTGTAGCTGATTTTATATAATATTTCATGTAAGTAAGTAATTTTCAATTATCATTAGTGAATATTTATTCATTATATCCTTCATTGTAGTTAGTCTTGACAAAGAAAATGAACATTTTCGAAAGCTCGACCCAAACAAAGAAATTTAATAAATTGGTCACAACGACTGCTTCCCACGAAGAATATTGTATACGAACAGTCACGAAATTCGACATCAATATATATATATATATATATATATATATATATATATATACGAAATTCGACATCAATATATATATATATATATATATATATATATATATATATATATATATATATTGATGTCGAATTTCGTGACTGTTCGTATATATATTCGTATATATATATATATATATATATATATATATTTATTCTTGTACCGTTTTCTTCGAATCAGGAAATTGGAAATTTCGTGGGTCCTGAACACCAATTCAATAGACAGGAACTTGTAAATTTTGTGTCTCACTTCTGTTGATGGTGGCAAGTCGGCTAAGATATGTTCAAGATGCTGGCATTTCCAAATGTACCGGAAGAGTTGATATCTTGCTGTTGATACTTGCCAATTTCATAAGGAACACCCCATATATCATTATATTTTTAGATTCTACGAATAATTGTAGGCAAATTTTATGTTCGATGTCCAAAAGCCCAACCGTTTTTGACATATTCGGAGTGTACGTCAAATATGACGTTTGCAGGCCTGAATATATGTATCAATTTTTCTTACATGACATTCCCAAATATCGGAATACAGGTGATATAGAGAAGTCCCATTTTCGAATTTTTAGTCGTTTCTCTGGTCTCTTCTGATTTTCTTCTTTCCCAAACCTCCCCAGCATTGGGGCGGCCAAAGAAAAAATGATCGAGTCGGTCGAGCCATTTTCGAGTTTTTGCAAGACTAACGTACCGCAATCGATTTCAATATATCAGATAGATTACTATCCTCCCAATTTTCAGGACATAGTTGAGTATAAATGTGGATGATCAGAAGGAGAATCATTAACGAACGAGTTTCCTGGTGATATGAATCTTTGTGAGAACGGTAGGAACAAGACGCACAGGAATTGGAGTAGGTACAGAAAACCGCACCTAAACTGCCTCGGAAAACGCCACATAACTCACTGAAGGTGAAAGTTTATTCGTTCGCAGTTCGCACCTCATGAACTCAATTTGGTGTATTGGATGCTTCCTCACTCCGACTCACGAGAGTGGTTTGATTTTTCAATTGCATCTCTCCATCTCGGAATTGTTCTTGATTTCTATCAGACAATATATGTCAGTATTCAATGAATCATCTCACAGAGACAAATTAGGAATATAATGCGACTCATTGAATATCGTATTACCCCTATCTATGAATATCTGACTTGTATTTCAGGATTCTGTGACAAATGTCAAAATTCTGGCTTGCATCTCAGAATAATGAGGTTTCAGTTTTAGGACGATTCTAATCCTCAGGATATCAAGAATTCCTCAGGAAAAGGCCGCTATCTGCCATTGTTTCACAACCAATTATAACAAACTAACGAACTTAAGTAACGAGCAAAGCATATTATATATGAATTCTCTGTTTCAACGATCCTGTATCGACAGAGAACAATTTCTCAGATGAATGCTAAATCATGCATTCAAGAATGATCCGATGCAGGATGGCTATCCCGTGAGCTCAAACAATTCACAAAATGTTCCTGATGAAAAAGAGAAATAATTTCCAGCTATGATTCCAAGGCTTGCTCCAAATTGTATTGTAACTATTTGATGATTACTACTCAGGAACAAAAATGGCAACTCCAAGAACTGTGTATATACTATATGAATCTGGCAGATTGATAGGAGTTGTCGCATGATATTTGGATTAACTGAAATGCATCAAATAGTCAGAGTGCTATAATATCAGCTCCATGAAATAACGCTATCTCAAGAGAAAATTCGATGCTGTCCTGCATTTTGAGCCCTACGCATGACCGAATCAATATGTTATACCTACAGCTCACTTACTCGAATTTTTCCAGTTGATCGGAACGAGCTTCACCAATATCTTCGCCTACGACCACCCAAGAAGTCAGTGCTTTCAGAATTGTTTTGTTATTTAGAAAGTAGCCCATTCCACTATTGCAACAGGAGAGTGAGATTAACTAGTATGGACATATTGGAAAAACTCACTAGTGTGAGGTTGATGGTAAAAAGCACGTTTGCAGTGATTGATGACTGTAACGATATTTCACCTAGAAATTTTCCTGCTGGTTTCATCACACATGGTGCTTCCATTTCAGTTTTTTTTTGCATTATTACCTTCCGAAGAATGTTTCAATCCACTTTGTGATTTTGAATTATATAGTGGATTCATGATATAAACTATATATTCCAAGAACGAGAGGTCAAAAATGCTGCGGAAACTTATATGAAACATATTCATGACCATGTCAAAGAAGTGAACAACGTTGACGTTGACTCTTTTGATTGAAGTTGGGTACCGAAGATTTGTATCTGGAATATCTGGAATTTTCATGAGTTCGACATTGACAACTATCGAAAGGCTCCGGTCGGGTTCTCTCGTTCCTGACTACTGTATTTTGGATTCCGTGGAAGCTGTCGGCAATGAGCGAATATCTGTATAGCTTTTTTTGTTCGTGCTGAATATCAACTCGTGCGAATCATGTCACTTTCCACACTAGTTATATAATGAACTATGTGTTCCTTTGTGCATCTCTCTCCAATTTCCAATCACAGTTTCTCCACTTCTTGTCTCTGGCTTTTCGGATATTCTGAAATTCCTCGTACACTGAATTCCCATCACTTCCTTCGATGGTTTCTACTGACAAGGTATTTTTTTCAATTTTGTTTCTTGGACGGTGGTTTTGTTGAGTATTCTTCCAAATAGTGGACGATTAGATTGGATAATTCGTCAATGGCATGAAATCCATATTTCCGATATATAGGGTTATTACAGTTGAAAAGGTGGGAGATATATTTTTGAATATGAGATGTTTCTGAGCGATATTTTTCATGCATGTATATAGATGAATGATGGTCGACAGAGATGGCAGAAACAGAAGAATCCATGCAATTCTCTGGTATAATCTCGCCACAAGTTTCTGTTGAAATGGCACGGAGAAATAATATCGGGAGAGGTGGATACGATGTCGTGTAAAACATTCCAGTTGGCGACCCATAAAAGTGAATATTGCTGGTTATTTCCTAGATTGGATGTGTTTTTCCTCATATCATTCGTTTTATGTGCAGTTATTCGGTCGGCAGATGAAACCAACAGCATAATATTATTATTCCTCACTTTGGTGCTACGCGATATTTTTTCGGCAACTTGCGGAAAATCCAGCCACCGAATTGAATGCAATTCGAAAACATAGAACACTATTTCCTAGCGTATCGCGAAACAACTCAGAATGACTGATGCAAGACCGAAAATAATTGGATGGTTGTGGAAATTATTCCATTGTGTAGAGTGGATATACATCACATATCACTATAGATTTCGGAACCCTTGTAAGATAGGGTCGTGGGAAATATGTATTGTGTTTGGATTCATACCCAACTATCGGAATTTTCGATCATGGTATGTCCAAGAGCCGTTTTACATCATCTAGTAATCTCTGCATTTCAGATGCTCCAAGACTGAAATCCATTGATATTCAAGAAGGAATTGTCGAAATTCGAATAATTTGAGTTGCAATCTTGGACTTGGAAAGTTGAGAACCAGAAATTCCAAGTGTGACCTCGAACTCTTCAGTGTTCGCGGACGACACCAAAGCTGCCGAGTGAAGAACGTGGAAATTTCTTAACGTCCCATCATCACCATCTGGAACTGATTGACATACCTTTCTGCAGTGTATTCCTAGTCATGGAAGATTGATATTTGAATTGAGCCAGTGAGAATTATATGACTCTCTCAGTGAAGTATACAGGTGAAGACTTTTTTGGGGCGATAATCTTGAACTGCAGGAAATGTTTAATTCACTTATCACTCCATAATTCGATTGTATTCATTCATGGCACTGAAAAATCTTATGAGTACTCAACTCTCTATGAATGTGATTGAAAATAGGTGTCTCAGTTTGGATCCAGCTATATTCGACTCATACTAGCACATATCAATTTTAAATCGGAAAATGAGTCTCGTTGAATATTCATGAATGCATGTTCATTAGAATTTTTAAATCTGCAATTTTTTTCTGAATTCGGATAATGCAATACCATCATCATTATGGGTATTCATCATGAGCTGATTCAACTTTTTGAGGACCTTCTCGATCGGAATTCGCGTGAACAGATCCAGATTCAACTGTTCCAAGTATTGGGTTCTGAGTGTGATCGAATTTCAGCGATTGGCAATGAATAAGAATTGAATAGTGTGAAAAACTGTTTCATCCTATCATTGCCACAGTCCAAAGATCAGTAATCAACTATATTGACCAATATTTCAATGATTTCATGCTGAGTGATGTTCAGGGTTGGATGGTTTTGAGAAGGTTGATGTGGACAAATAATCTGTTTGACAAGAATCAAGTAGTGAAACAATGGTTATATAACGGGTGCCCTAGATCATTTCATACAGCGAATATCTCAGACAAGCTGCTGATGAAAACAATACTCGACTTGGAACCATATGTCTTTGTTTTTGTCTGTCGAATTCACATTCCTCTTGAGCCTTCTGAAGTACGACCGATTCTAACTCCAACGATGTATTATACTTGATAGATGTGAAGCTCACGAAGGAAGGATCTTCGATACTGTACGATATTTTGGAATGAATGATTCATTGCACATTTGAGGGAGACAGTGTATTTTCCTCAAATCTAGTGATGAAATCTGAGAAATATTGAGCCATTCTTTTTCTTCTCCTCCGAGTATGCTTTTTTTCAGCAGTTACTCTCGAATGTGACTTCATATCTCTCAATGAGTTCAATATACAATCAAGGAAATGCCTCCAATGTTGAACCCAAATGATAATGGATATGTTGTGTTGGCCCTGATTGGTTTGCTAGCACGTTCACCTGACCTGACACTAGACTTCGAGGAAATACATGCATGTATAGCAATGGTAGACAATTTGAGTAGAACACATACGGTTTCAATTCGAGTATTTTTCTTTGGAATTGAGTCAGTGGCAGTTGTGATTCATGACCGAAGGAATATTGGAAGAGTATTGGAAGAGTATTGAAAGAGTGTCCATCAAGTGGAGCACAGTCATTCATACATACATACATTATAAATATTCCCACCCCTGCGATGTGAGACTGTTGTGTGTTCTAGTTCTGTTAAGTCACTATATGTTCCTGCATAATTCCTTCCATTAGCTTCTGTCTTCTGTTTTCACTAATCGATTTGGGTTTATCTGGAGGAGAAATACAAGTTATCCAATGTTCATATCTTTGAAAGAAGTCTGTCTCCACTCGAATGAAGGCAGTTTCTTGTTATTGCGAGAAAGTATATCATTGTGTGGACCACGATACGATGATGCTGAAATTATTCTATTTTGGTATGGGAGGAATACCTTCAGGACTAGTTCGTTTCATACCTCACACTGAACGTATTCAAATGGTTATAGTGAACGTTGGAACGTAATGGTGTATCTCAAGCATCTGTCAATCTGTACTTTCACATCCTTCAGTAATATTTCCTCCAAGCGATGCTATACAGTTCCTTCTCAGACATATTCGCTTCGTCCCTTCCTCTTTTCTTATTGTATCATTCCGTCTATTTCTTATATAAACACGTGAACATATGGAATCCATAATGTGACAAACTCTAATATCACACGCCCTCTTCTTCATTGTTTTGTATTGATATTTCTGAAATTTGGGTAATCAAATGTGCTCTATAGAGGGCACTTTTCGACATATTCAGAATTAATTTCAACTTCTGGTTTTTCCAGAACTGACAACTTCTGATTCACACATTCAACACACTGTATATAATTATATTCTCGAAAACTCCCCATAGTTGATTTTTCAGTTATCCGAATACACATTTCATTTGTTGATCTATAGATAGTCGTGACTCGAAATGATGCTATACACTATGTGATTTCGATAAACAGAGTATTGTGGATGGAAATAGGCTGAGAAAGTAAACCAGAACGTTATTCCAATCGAGAATTCATTCTTTCATGGTATATCATTCACAAACATTTCACATAGTTTTCTTGGTAGTCGGCATTTGGAACTACCATCGTGAAAGGCTTTCCGATCATTTCCATCTGAGGTTTTCCGGAAATCCCGCAACCATTTTCGAGAACCGTTGAAAACAATTTTGAATATGTCAGGAATTCAGAGAGGTTGCTATGTCTGTCACCCTTTATACATGGTGTTTCCCTATTGGATTCTGTTGACTAGAGGGCGATATTCCTCAGGTGATTTTGGGGAAGAAGCTTCTCACAAGAGACATAGAGGTTACTGTAATTCAACAAGAAAGGTTTTCTGACTATCATTAGAAGGAATAGTGGAATTGAATTGAAGTTCATGCTAGATGTTTTTAGCTTGCAAGATAATCCCAACTTGTTAACGACACTGAATGCGCATAGGCAAAAAAGATCAAATGGATATCAAATGGATAAGGAAGTTCACATGAGAGTTTCATTTCGATAACCTCCAAATATCAACCCCTTTTCAAGTATGAAACATCCTGTACTCATGAGCTCCATTTTGTCTACGTACACTTCGTAAATAATCATTTGCATCACTCAAATCAGCTCGTTTGCTGGCATTCGATTCAGTTTGGCCTAATTGGCACGTTGAAATTGCGCACTTGCTTGTTCCTAATTGAATTCATGGTAGTTAGTAACAGTACCAATTATATCATCTGCCCTCCACTTCCATTCACGCCGGAATCTGAATCTGAAGTTTTCAGTCGATCTTCCATTAACGATTCATCAGTCGGAAAACTGAGATGTGAACCATGAAACATGAATGTTCCTCCATCTTTTTTTATCATTCATTCCATGGATATAATAGGAAAACTTGAATAAACTGGAATTCAGTTCAGTTCACTGGAATCTATTGTTTGTATCTATTTTTGAGGATTCAGCGAATGAGTCGGTTCGAGTCGAATACCCTGCCTGATCAGTTCGACTGAATACATCAATGAATCAGATCAATTGATAATTCAATGTCTTTCACTGGCTGCCGAATTCATAACTTCGAACAGTTCACACTCTTGATGAGAATTATAAGATATTGTTGGAATTATCGACAATTCTCATCAAGTACTTATGCATACTTTGAGTCAACTTCTGTCCAACTGACTAATTCATAACTCTTTTTTTCTCGATGAAAAATATAATGCACATGATATCATATATAAGGTGGGATTCCCTGTAGGATTGATGAGCACGGAGACGAGCTGATACATGAACAGAGCAAAAAATTGATATATCTTAATCCACGTTCGAGCAATTCTGATGAGCTTTCTACAGAAACATGCCATTGAGTGGCTCACAGATTGAAGAGAGGTTTTCTTCGATACAGGGAATAGCAAGTCGAGTTCGAGCATTCTGAAAACGGCTGCAAAATTGAGCGTCATAGTTATAATTAAGGCAATGGTATACTAACACATACTGATCAATTCGGCTGTCATGCAGTATCATCGATATCAAGAATCTGATCGATTCATAACTGCGGAAGTCTCAACAAAAACGATCGATGATACTCTACGATACAGTGAACCCTGGATTGATTGCTTGAGTCCGGATGGATGAGAAGAAAAGGAATGAAATTGTCATCTCATGATTGATTCTTCCTTCTGAACGGATTACCCATTGAAGCAACTAGAAAGCTTTCGCTCGACTCATGATGTTCATGTGATGTCAACTTTGGCTTTTGGTGACGGAGGGTGCAAGCCCAAGGACGCTTGATCGAAATCGAAATCCCTACTTCAACATACAGGTCCATTCGCGAAACATATTTTTGATTGATCTAGAAATGTAGCATTCTGTATATTATTGCATTTCCAACTGTGTTGAAGATCTGAATTAACAAAATGAATTCTAGGTTTGGAATGGAACCAATTCTTCTTGGAGTCCAAATGTACAAGGTGTTCTGAATTACCTGTAGAGGATACATATCTGAATAAGGGTGAGGGACCGTTGATATTCGCGCTGAAAGCAGCTCAACTAGTAACATCTACTTGGTACTTAATGTTGTTTGAGAATTACCAAAATCAGTTTTCAAACTCCTGTGACCGATAACAATGGTCAACCACTCGTTAACTAGATACATCCCTCAAGGGAATTGTTTTATAGCGGATTCGAAATTGGACAACTTTGACAAAATTCCGGACGTTCGCAACCGTCCACGATCTCCAACAGTGCGGAATTCATTAATGAAGTGACATAGATAGATTGAATGTTGTATGCCACCCTCAGTCACGTTCGTTCTACCCTGCATGTGCTCATTAAATTCGACTCCGTATTGCCCTCATGTGGTCTGACATAATCATTCTATTATGAAATTGAAGGCATTCGAATATCAAAACGACTCATATTCTATATTCCATGCTTCAGACTCATATTTCATATTCATACTCCTACCTTTAGAAAGGTGACGGACGCACACGATGAGTAAGAACTGGATGGGAATAAAATTGATTTACTCAACTTTGCAACCCCATTCTTTTACATTTCGATATCTCGAAATGATTATACATAAAGAGTCAAATAACGAGGCACGGAATTGTTCTTCCACAATTGTGATCCAATGAACCTAATTAGTTTTCCAAATGATTGAGATTGAGGCAATTCCTGTCTTACTATCATTTGATCTTGTCCAAATAGCGTTCCTCCATTATGATATTCAGGAACATGAAAATTATCATCTCGTTTGATTGCCGCCATTAATAGTGGCAAAAATAGTCATAATCCTATATAACTACAATACAAAAATCATTGTATCGACTCATTTCAGTACAAACGGTTGAAAGATTATGATGGTGGCACTTTTTCAACTCTTCATTGAAGGCAATCAATCAGCCATTAGCATTAGCTATTTGCTCCAGAAAATTAACCCCAAGTAATTCAATAGTAACATTTCGATGGTAGTTTATCTGCATTTATTATTGGATTTCTAATTGTTATCGCTAGAATTCCACAAATGGAATTTTCGCGACTTCTGCTTGGAAGAACTTTTTCAGGTATCACATACTTTTGGAATGTTCTTCGAGCAATGAATGTCTCAGCAAATTCGGATCTAATATTGAGGAATCAACAATACGATTCAGACTTATTTGTTGAGCTGTTAGGTGAATGAACTGTGAAAATGGTTCACACTCTTTTTTCTTTTCTTGAATATCTGTTCCAGCGATGAATGTTCAATATTCATGAATGGCAATGTTGATAGACAGAATTATCGTTTCTCAACTCAATTTTCGGGCTGGCATTCTTGGAAATGAAATCATTGGTTCCTCATTTATTGACTGGCAATTTGTACTTAGAAATGCTTGACTATCGACCCTCTTATCACTCATGAGCTACGAACTCAAATTGATGCAGATGGTAATTCACTTCTGCAGGAGGATTCCATACATTTTCAGCAGGACAGTGATCCACCCCATTATTTTCTTCGCGTCCGTCAGTGGTTGAACGAGAGATGGCTTGGAAAGACCAATTGGTAGAAGGCGAGCAATCGAGTGGCCACCGATGTCACCAGACTAAACTCCCTCAGATTTTCTTCTTTGAGGACATCTTGAATCGATTGTTTATAAAACACATTCTGCTGATATCAATGAACTCAAAGGTCGAATTACAGCAGCATGCCAGTCCATTCCTGCCAAAGTTTTCCGAAATGTTAGAGAGAAGAGGTTAGGTTACAGACTCTATTATTGACTAGAGCAGAAAGGACAACATTTCGAACAGTTTTTGAAATAGCGCGTGTAGAAGTAAAATAGCCAGAAAATGAAAAACCACACGTGTGAACTAGATTTATTCCTTTTATTCACTCATGAATGATTTTCAATAATGTTTTGCATCGATCTCAATTGAATTATCAGATCCAATATATGATGATGATTATTCCATTTGGAAACATGAAATTCGATTTCTTCCCTGATCCATCAATTCGCGAGTGGATGAATGTATTTTCAATATTATTTTGCTCAGTAGTGATCAATTATGATGATGATGACTGCCTAGTAGTAACTAATAATGATGATGATGTACAAATAGATTCAATGAGATGGAATTCGATAGCCAATTCAGAGATGAATGCCAATTTGTAGTATCTACATGGCTGGATAGAAAATTCTGAGGTAGATGAGATACGCTCGAGAAACATATGAGGTGTCATTCGAAGAAAACTAATGTTGGGGTTACTCTGAAGGAAATAGGTGGCTGGATTAAAATATTGTTAGCTTCAAAAAAAACTCATTCATTACGAACCTACTTTGAACTCCATATTCTTATCTCTCCGGATGATAAAAAAACTGCTGTTATCCGGTATACATATGCATGACATATTGATCAAGTCGGTCAGTGAAAGTTTCGAGCTCTTCAATCGACGCCGTATCGTGTGAGGATGAGACATATATTTTATTTTTCATTGTCTACTCAGTCGGAGGTTCTCACAATTGTATTTCTGGAGGATATTGGCGGAAGTTACTTCGGTTATTCGCTTAGTAAGTATGCTAAGGGTATATTTGAGTTTTGAAGAAGTTGATGGTCGATTCCAGGCCGATGCTCAATGCGAGCCTGTAAAAAGTGTTTCCGGATGCATTACGAACGTTTTTCAGTGTGTATCATGCACCATGTATCCTATTGAATGCACGTCATGGCATATGTATGGGTTCAATGTCAATATAGAGGATCATAGATCGTATAGATGTAGATTACTGATGAGTTCGAGGATTGAGTTGATTGTCAAATTTTATCCAGTAACATATTCTGTCCCCAAAAATGAGAAATTAGCAGAGATGCCTGAAAATTCATGATCATATTGTAGTGAATGCGTAGCGTTCAGTGTAGTGACAGTGACGCTCATGTAATCGATCTCTCTTACTTTCATGCGAGCGTTGCACGTGAAAGAGGAAATAACTGCCATATATCCATCCGCATTTCCATTCTTGTCATGCTCGGCTTTGTTATTGCTCGAATTCTGGCCCAGCTGAATACGTTCCAGATGAACATTGCTCCATTTCCTCTCATGAACATGGCGAATCCCAACAAATCTCCTTTATGACCAAACAAATTGAAGCAAAACTGGAGGATATTATGACAGCGTAGATCCATATATAGGGTAGCATTTCCTCGAACGTGAATACATATAGAGTGGTTTGTTCATCTCGAGACGGAATATAGGTTGATACCCTTGTCAGCATGGTGATGGTTATTGAATTCAAGTCATTTCATAATAGATATCAGAAAAATCACTGATACCTCTTTTGGAGCTCACCCACTTCCTGACTCCGTAACACGGTTCAATTTATCTTCAAATTGAATATCCATATCTGCCCCATGATAAATAGGTCACTCGGTGTACACATCTATCATATATATTACATCTAACGGCTCGATAACCACTGCAAATGATCTCATCTCTATTATTTATGCAAGACATCACCAATATGCAAGGATTGATCTGAGTTGTATGTAATAATAATATATTCAGCCAAACTATATCATTCACCATAACATTCACAAACTCATAGTGTATCTCCACTTGAAATTCTCACGAATGATTGAATTTTCAGATAATATGTAGTTTGCATGACTATGATTATCTGATCATTCATCAGCGAGATAATTGATGAATAATAGATTGATGATGATAACTTTCCTCGATATCTTGCTATATAACCCTACTTTTCACCTACCAATAGTCACTTTTCTCGATTTACCGCAATACTAGTGATGATAATGTGGCGTATGCCGGAATGTATTTTTTGGCTGTCGAACATGTATAATGGAAACATGAGAAAAAAAATTCAATATTTCGATAATAAACTTTTCTTTCTTATGTTACGGACTTCATGGACTATATGTATCATATATGATTTCCAACTCAATAAACAGAAAATGGTAGAAAGAATGGAAAACAACAAAGACATCACGTATTCTAGTCACTCTAATTATGTACTCTGTATTCTAGAGATCATTCCAAAATTCATGTGAATATGGCTAATACGTCTACAACCGCAAGTCTGTGTACTGGGGTGATTATTTCTGAAAGAGTACTGAATGCAATCTTATCAGGTCCTGAGAGTTTGCATCAACATGCACACCACTCATATAGGAAATACTTTCTTGAGCATGCTGATATTTTTATATCTGCATGTTTCTGATCACCTTAGAAAAGTAGCACTCACTATACAATTTGTCTCTGTATGTCGTTATATCCCATCGGGGTAGCAGCAAAATGTAACGACGAGTCGTTTGAGCACAGGAGTTCCGGATAGTGAGAAGAAAAAACTGAGCATTTCTGCTTTTATGGGCATCTTTTATGTTCCTTTGTTCCCTTCACTGGAAGTTGCGCTTTTGATTGATGAATGAAAGTATACAAAGTTGGTATATTTCATAAATACTCTCACGTCGAGATCAAACAGTGTGAGGGCATAAACGAAGGTATTGGTGAAGCAGACACGGCGTTGTATATGAACAGAGTGAATGAGTAATGAGACAAGTGGTTTCCATTATTTTTCAGCAAGTTCAATATAACTAACTCCCGTTGAATGGACTTTCCTTAGGAAAGAACATAGATGCTGGTCAAGACATGCATATCTGAAACATGATGAAGCCATCACAACCAACACAAGGAACTTGGCATCATGAGTAATCAGTTACGTAACGTGAAGTAACAAAAATAATAATCTTTCCTGATATTTGATATGTATATTCACTTTGAGTAGAGCTGAAATCAGGAAAAAGGTAGGGCTTCTCGGAGAACACTACCAATTGAACAGCCCCCTCAACATCGTTTTGTTTTGTTTTTGAATGAGGAATCAGCAACCTACTAATATTTTCACGAAATATTTGGCGGTGGTCACAATACTGGGTGTGGAAAAATTGGTCGGTTGGAAACTGTCCACTTTTGCTACACAAGTGAAACAGCAGTTCTCAGCAGTTGTTAGTGCATAACTGTATCGAATATAATGTCTACATTCCGGCACAGACCAGCCCACATCCTCTCTATATTCTTCATTCTGAATTATGGGATTATTCGAGAATGATGGGAATGGATGTCAAACAATTCTATTCCTTCGAAATATCTCGAAAATGAATTATTCAGAAGTTCACTTTCATGTGGATGACTCTGGAGATCCAACTTTCTCTTCATTCAACGAAATCTGTATCACAATCTCTGATATTCCTTCTATGAACACTTTGGTCTTCGAGAAAGTGTGTGAAGAATTATGTACGAGGAACATTTGGAGGCATTCAGTTGTAGGTTTGTATTCGTAGAGAGGTGAATAATATAGTCAATAACTCCACTTCACACAACACTTGTAACCCTTGCAATCAAACACAGTATCAGTCTATCCCAGTCCGATATCACCAAGACACTGACTCTCCTCCGTACCTACTACTATCCGTCTGAGTCAGCGTCCCATGTCATAACCGAATGGGTACTTTATTTAATGAATCAGTACACTACAGGAGGTATACCAGTGTGGAACTTCCCAATGTGGATATTATCTGCAAGATTATGAATCTTCACTGAATTCATAATTTACCGCAGGATGCGAATTCTGAAATTAACCTTCTAATAACACGTCGTTGTTTATTTCAAAGTTGAACTCATAAGTGAACTTGTAGTCGTAACTCAGTTTTGATTGATCAATGATGATCCAAGTCTTCAGGTGATTGTCAATGGGTGTATAGGTATATAGGCATATAGGTATATAGGTATATGATTTCGATACTTGATGCGCATCAGGAAATCAGCCCGATGGGTGCAAAAAAATATATTATGTAAGTAGCACCCATCAATTCCTACTCTATATATCCACTAGTGATCTGCGACTGATATGACACTCACTTTGTGTAGATTTAAGCGAAGAAATTGCAGGAAATATTGTTCATCACTTATGGATTCCATTGGGTATAAATAATGATGATGATGATGATAATAATGATAGCGATAACGCCTGAATCAATTATTACTTCTGCACTGTCCAGTCAGTGAACTGAGTGAGACCGAATTATTGATATCTTCATGGAATAATATTTCGACAAATCATTGAATACTCGCCACATCTGGTTATTTCGGAGTTAACCAGTCAAGTCTTTCAATAACTACGCATCAAATACGGATTGTCATTGCGATGTCTCATAGTCTAGAAGTAGTATAGGAATTTCATTATGGAGATTCGCAGTGAACTCCAATGGTTAGAAGAAGAAATCAACTGGAAGTATAGAAAAAGAAATAGATTGACATAAGATGAAATGAAAGGATGATTATAACAGAAATTTGACCCACATCACAAATTTGATATGCTCCTCAAGAATATGTTTGAGGAATTGAACTAATTGAATTTTGAATATATACCAGAGCACTGTCTCATCCGGATATCATGAAATTAGGATCTGTGAGCTTTCCGATATCATCATAAATATTGAATTGACCACTTCTTCATCACTATTCATCATCAATATTTCTCGAAAATGTCTATTTCATTTCATAGTGTAGCATTACCATGACCTTTTTGTATGTAAAATCAGAATGGAAATACCTCTCCATCCAGGATATTCGTTTCGATGACGAGCGAGTGGAACAGCGAAATGTGACAGGAATGAGGAAACCGATGCATCGCGACCGATTCACCTCCATTATTGGCGCCGAACTAATCACACCGGTTGTTGATGAAAACGCTACTCCATCGATGGTGACTGCCATCATGTCTGCTACAAAAAAATTCATGAAGTAACAAAGTGAAATGAGTGCACTGGTATTCTTGTTTACATTTTGAAAACTCATGAACATCTGTCCGCATGCTTCATCACCGAGAACCAATCCTTTCAGAGGAAAATGACTGATAATTTTGATGATATAGAAATCAGAGAAAGAGGTGAAAAGACAGACGTGTCTCATGATAGAATTATTGAGTAATCGAAATGTTATCTGCAGATTTGGTACGTGTTCAAAAATAACAAAATACAGAATACAATGTGATTTTGAACCCGATATCGGTTGCATTGGAGAATATTTGATCGGACCAACATGGCTCCATATAGAACGATTATCCTTCACGTTACTAGTACAAGAAGTGATAATTCGTTGCGAGACTTATGAAAGAGAATAATTCGATGCGTTTCTTCAAACTATTCAGATATCAGACTGAAAACTGGAATTCAGTTCTAGAAATTGCCACTTTCAAAATCTGAATAACTGCGAATGAACTGTTTTTCTTTCTGTAGTTGCTGATCATGAATTGATTTCGTTATCAAGCATAAAACTTCTTGCACGACCACTAGTGTAAGTTGGTGATCACCAACAAAAAACAATCGTAGAAAGCACACACAGTTTGCCCAAAGTATAATGTGATATGGGCCAAAGTACATTTTCCAACAATATGTTCATTTATTCCGTCTTTCAGATGATCATGCAATATAGGTACCCATACACGACGAAGGCACATTGAAGTTTCATCCTCTTGTGTCGATACTTGGGCGATTGATTCTGTGATGAGCATTCGTGCAGAGTAGACGTGAATCGGCGTATCTGCGTTTTTAAAACTACTGTTCTATTCGATATCTTGTTCGCATCAGGCTGTGCTCATCAAAATGGTTTCCACTGAAGATCAAAAGCATGACATCAAACTGATCACTCGTGAGTGTTTCAAAGACGATAGATTTCTGGACTCCCTCTCCGACAAGTTATCAGAGTTAGTCTCAACAAAACTTACTGAAAAACTTGGTGAAGTGGAAAACTAGACAAAATGAACGAACGGATTATTCAATTAGCCGAGAACAACCAAACATTGCAAGTTGAGCTTGGTTAAGTGCAACAGGATAAGAAGCTTGCCAACTCACGATTGTATGGTATCAAGGAAGCTAAACATGATAACATTTTGGATCTGGTTCGGAAAACGTTCACTGATAAACTTTCACTGGATCGGGATGACCTCCGAATTATGAGCTGTTATCGAATCGAATCCAACCTGGACGACTGTCGTATGGTGCTTTCTAACAAAAGAAGTTGAAAGGGTCCCTCGTCACCATCACAGAAGATTCAACCAAGTCCAGGTTAGACATTTTCGTGAGGGCGATAGAAATTTTCATGAAGCGAAATGTGTGGTCCCAGAGCGGCAAAATATGTGTTTTGAGCAACGGCAATGAACATTACATCAAGAGTGATATCGAACTTAGAAAACTTCAACCTCCTTCTTCATAACGAAGCCGTCCGGCCAATCCATACTAGAATTTATTATAATCTGGAATCGGCGGACTATGTGCTGGTATGAGTTTCATTCTTATTTTCACTTCATACATTGATATTCATCGTTAATCTTTTTTTTCGTCATTGTACGTCATTGCATGAAACATCGTTTGAAAGTGAAATATTTGAACAAACTTAACAGATTTCGTGATCGCGAACGACTGATAAATTGTAAACAAAAACATCCTATTTTTTTAGGTCCTCGATTTATTCTATACTTCCTGAATCTGTACCTGAACTTTTTATACTCTTTCAGTTTCAATGATTGTTGTTCCCAAGGAACTTGTTGGCATTCTTTCTATTCGTTGATTCATATAGAGTGTTTCACAAATTTCTTTGAGATGGTTAAAAACTTCAAAATATGTCATTTGAATGTGCGATCACTTGTAGCTCATTTTGATGATTTGAAGACTCTGGTAAGTGATTACGATATGGTAGGTGTTTCTGAAACATGGTTGAATGATAGTATTGACACTGCTAATATTTCTATTCCTGGGTATAACTTTCATAGACTGGATCGCCAAACTCGGGGTGGGGGAGTTGGTGTGTGCATTTCAAACAATCTCAAATCCAACTTACTGAGCACAAATAGTAGCATCAATGAACACTGTGAGCAAATATGGATTGTGGTTGAAATAAAAAACATTTCTTTCGGAATCAGTAATTTTTATCGACCCCCTAAAGGCAATTTGATGTCTTTCACTGAGTATCTGGATACTTCACTGTCCTCAATTGTTCCCACTGTAGACGAAATAATTCGTATGGGTGACATGAATACCGACTTGCTCACAAATAATCTTCTGACTGACTCCCTTGAAGCCTACGGCCTCGCACAACTCATTGATGAACCTACTAGAATCTTTAAGGGCTCTATGACCCTTTTAGACCCTATTTTTATCAGCAATCCTGAATATGTGGAAAAATATGGTGTATTAGACGCAAGTATGGTTGCTGATCACTGTCTAGTTTATTGCGAGCTTCACTTCGAATCAATTGTAACAAAAATCAAAATTTATTTTTACAGAGATTTCAAACTATTTGATAACGCCCTCTTCCAGGACGACTTGAAGATTGTTCCTTTTCATGATATCCTCAATATAGCGTACATTGACGAGAGAATTCACTATTTCTCAAGTTTGATATCATCATTATTTAACAAACAAGCACCTCTGAAAACAGCTCGTGTGACAAAAAAACCTGCACGTGGTTAACTTTTCCTATTTAAATGATGATTAAAGAGAGAGATGCAGCTTTAGCTGAATTCAAACGAACTAAAGCACTTTTAGATTGGTCCAGGTACAAGGAGTTGCGGAACTTCACCCTATCATCAATTAGAAGGGAAAAGAAGACTTACTACGACAATATTTTCCGCTCACGTGACTCGAAGCAATCATGGAGTGCCCTCAATGAAATCAACCCGGAGAAAAACAACACTGATTTTCCAATCAATTTACAGAGACCTGAACAAATCAACAATTATTTCAGTTCTGTTTCCATTGACAAATAAGTTGATGAAGACCTGAAATTCTACAATACTGATAGATTTCCCAAACTGAGAATTCTCGATTCTCCTTTCAAATTACACTTTATCCCTGTCAAGGAAGTCAGAGAAATTTTGATGAGTATGAAATCTAATGCCGTTGGTTCCGATGGAATAACTATTAACATGTTGAAATATTGTAGTCCAATGATTGGAATATATCTAACTCATATATTGAATTGTTGTATCGAGAAAAATTATTTTCCAAACTCATGGAGAGTAGCTGTAATCAAACCACTATGTGAAATCAAGAACCCTCAAGAATTCTCAGATCTGAGGCAAATCAGCAATCCACCTGCAATTTCAAAAATTCAAGGAAAAGCCGTTCATCGGCAATTGACATTGTACATTGATGCTAACAACATCGTTCCAGATTGTCAAGTTGGGTTCCAGGCTGGTTACAATACGACGTCAGCGTTAGTATAAGTTACTGATGATATCGTCAGGAATACAGACAATAAAGACATAACAGCTTTAATCACACTCGACTTCTCAAAGGCTTTCGATACGATCAATCACACATTACTCTGTTACAAACTCAAGTATTTAGGATTCTCTGATGACACCATATTCTTTCTCAACTCTTACTTGTCGAATCGCAGTCAGAAAGTCTCTATTAACAATGTTATGTCTACTTCTCGGAATGTTACTTCTGGTGTACCTCAGGGGTCCATTCTGGGGCCGCTGCTTTTCATCTTATACACGAGCGATATCCTAAATTCTATTAAACATTGCAATATTCGAGCATACGCAGATGATACCCAGATTTATTCAAACCTCAATATGGAAAACTTTCAATTTATTCAGAACCACATCAACAGTGACCTCAGAATAATAAGTGATTCAGCAGATAAACATCATTCGAAACTCAACAGAAGCAAATGTAATCTCATATTATTCGGTAGTGAAAATTTGAGATTGCGCGTCCCGCAAGATATATCTATTGAAATCGATGGCACCTCTTCACCAATTGTGGAATCTACGAAAAATCTGAGTATTATCTTCGACTCTGATCTGAAATTCCCCTTGCATATCAATGGTTGGCTCAAGATATCATTCAGTTCTTTGAAAAATATCTACCCACATAGGCACTATATCAATCCACCCATACGGAAGTTACTCAGTGAATCACTGGTCCTCTCTAGGTTCAATTATGCTAATTATGCTACGGTAATTCACTCTCTAAATTTGATCAAAACCGTATCCAGGAAGTACAGAACTTCTGTTGTCGATTCATTTTCTCCCTCAGGAAACACGACCACGTCTCCAATAAAATAATGGAACTGAATTGGCTCACAATGGCTAATCGCACTACATACAATTTCTGTGTATTTCTATATGAAATAATAAGGAACAGAATTCCTCTGGCCCTATATCGTGAATTGATCCCTAGGTCATCTTTTCACTCCTCAGAAGTGAGAAACACACATCAGTTCAATGGTCCTTGTCACTGTTCAGTCATGTTTCAGAAATCCTTTACCTATCAAGCCGTTGAATTCTACAACTCAATACTTATCAATCACATTCATTCATCTGAATATAACATCAAGAAATGTTTGAAATCGAAATTTCGTGAATCCCAAATATAGATTGAGGCTATTAGCCCAGTCAAGTGATCGACAATCAGTTACGTGTTTGCAACCAGTTATACAGGGTCGCTGATATGTATGGAAACGGTCGATTATTTCCTAAAGTAAGATAGCTAGCGAAAAATGTTAGGATACAAAAGTTGTAGGGTTTTTCAAAATCCATTAGGCTAATGAAAAATTGAGTATACAGGATGAGTCAAAAAGTCAGGACGAAACAAAGTTGCTTTTTCTCTAATGGGACACCCTGTATATCGTTCCACATTTCAATTCTGCTCGGAATTCTGAACAAAATTGATGAAGCGCATCATTTCCTAAATTCAACCGATTTCGAGATATCGAATTTTGAAAATAACTTTTTACTACTCTCAAATTTATTAAAGAAAAAGCACGAAATGATGCATATTTATTATGAAAGTCACAAAAGGTGGAGTATGTGGATATTATGATTACAATGTAATTATAATTTTTTTACAGAAAATGAAAAAAGCATAATTGTTCAGGGTTGATTAAAATGCAATTAAAACAATGAAATGTATTTTTTAATGAATGTCCAGGATATTTAAAATTTTATGAAAACAATAGTTAAGACAGGAGGAGAAGAGAGAAAACAAGTTTTAATAAACAACAAATTTTTATTTGAAATTCTATTTAATAAGGTGCTCAAAGTGTTTACCATTTACCTCCTGACAGTAATGAACTCGCTGAACAAAATTTTGTGGTGAATCTAAAATCATGTGAAGAGGAATGGTAGAAATTTCATGCCTTATTCTTTCTTGCAACTCTTCGATATTTGGCGGCCTATTTTTGTAGACTACATTTTTTATGTGACCCCATAGGAAAAAGTCAAGTGGGGTCATATCGGGAGACCTAGCTGGCCATTCAATTGCTCCCCTGCGTCCAATCCATTTATTAGGGAAAGTTTCATCTAGATATGCGCGTACCATACGTTCAAAATGTGGAGGAGCCCCATCTTGTTGAAACCATATTTGTTCTGCCGGCAAATTGGGATTGTTATTATTCGGGAATAATCGTCTAAGCTCTGGAATAATATGCTGTTGTAAAAGTGATAAATATCGTTCAGAGTTCAAATTTCCGTTTATAAAATAGGGTCTTATGACGTGTCCACCAATAATGCCACACCAGACATTTACTTCTTGTGGCCGTTGCCTCCATCCAATGTGGATTTTGGTCTGACCAATACCTACAGTTGTGTCGATTTACGTGCCCGTTTAAACAAAATGTAGATTCGTCAGAAAACAATATGTGGTTGACATTTTCGCTTAATTTATCCATAATAACTTCACAGAACTTGATTCTACGATCAAAATCGTCTTCACTCAATTCTTGTACCAAATGAATTTTATATGGATGGAATTTTTGCAGTTTGCAAATTTTTTGAATGGAATATCGACTCATGTTATGATTCAAAGCCCTCTGTTGTGCCGAATTTATTGGATTTTCCACCACATCTAACATGACATTCAAAGCATTTTCTTCATTTGTAACGCGTACTGGTCTTCCACTTTTTGGTCGATCTTTGACATCTCCGTTTCATGAAAACGCTGCAATGTTTTTGAAACGGTTGATTTAGAAATTGGTTCCCGATTTGGATGCAATTCATTAAAAATATTCACTACTTGGTCACAACTTCGTCTTCTATCACCGAATCCTATGATCGTTAAAATTTCAATACGCTCAGTATTAGTTAAACGTGCCATTTTTGCGCGAAACTTATTCACACTGAATGTATTTTTGACATGTGTTGTCAAGATCATCACTGTTAGACAAAAGAACGACGCGGCGTTGTTATGGAGCTGGAAACTTTCAAAGGAAACTTGATGGACTATAAACTTAATGGACTAACATTTTTGGATAATTTATTATAAGTTATTTTCAAAATTCGATATCTCGAAATCGGTTGAATTTAGGAAATGATGCGCTGTATCAATTTTGTTCAGAATTTCGAGCAGAATTGAAATGTGGAATAATATACAGGGTGTCCCATTAGAGAAAAAGCAACTTTGTTTCGTCCTGACTTTTTGACTCATCCTGTATACTTAATTTTTCATTAGCTTAATGGATTTTGAAAAGCCCTACAACTCTTGTATCCTAACATCTTTCGCTAGCTATCTTACTTTAGGAAATAATCGACCGATTCCATACATATCAGCGACCCTGTATGTTCGACAATCTACCGTTGCTTTGAGGATTATGTTTCTTTTTTTATTTTCATTATCTAGCTACAACTCTTGTATCCTAACATCTTTCGCTAGCTATCTTACTTTAGGAAATAATCGACCGATTCCATACATATCAGCGACCCTGTATGTTCGACAATCTACCGTTGCTTTGAGGATTATGTTTCTTTTTTTATTTTCATTATCTAGCTACCATGAATGTCTTTATCACTCAAATTTCTCCTCGCAATCGTACAATTATTTGTAAGAGTAGCCCTAGCTGAACTTCGCCTTTGTATTGATGAAAAATAAAGACGATTTATTATTATTATCATGATTTGTATGTCGTGAATCGATTATGTTACTATGATCGTTCTAATCCCTGTTCGCAATTTCTGTCTTGCTATTCTTATCTTTCATCTCTTCATATCTCTTCTAACTATAATCGTTTTCCCGTGGTACATCAATGCATCGAGAGACACTATTTCTACTTCCTCGTTTATCCCTTCTGGTGTGACGAAAGCAATGCTCTGGCCCGGTGAGATAGAGTAGGCCCTGCATTGCCCCTTAGTATGGGTAACTTCGTTGCTATATATATATATATATATATATATATATATATATAATGGTACAGGTATGTAATCAGAAATATAAATTTGAATGCGGTGAGACCATATTATTCAACGTGATATTCTTCTATATTTCGCATAATTATGACAGAAAGTATTATTCCTTGATGCAGCACTTCACACAATTATTTATATTTCACCAAATACAAAAACTATGCATTCAAACACAATATTGAATACAGATGAATAGATACCAATTCTAATGAGATCGTACGTATTTGGATACTTTCTTCTAGCTCGGTGGGTTTTGAAGACTAATCTTCTATCTGACAATATACAATATACAATTTTCCATTCGAAAGAAATAAGGGCACAGAGAACGCCCAAAGGCAAGAGAACAACTTTGTATTCTGTATTCATATCCCATTCGTAATATGCTCCCTCTTGAATAATACCTAATTTCCTAGTTGTTCTAGATATCTTTGAATTCAATCTTCTCCAGAAGAAATGAAAATAAACAATACGGAATCTGGAACATGGAATATATTCTTTATTACATTTTCATGGAATGAACGAGACTAGCGAATATTATTCGTGATACACCATTCCGTTGATGACGAAATGTAAAATGTGCCCATAGTTATTTTGTGAACAGAATCATCATTCTATATACCCGACAATAATATGAGCCCGAATCGAACAAACAAAATGCAAATACCAAACAAGCCTGCAATGATTGGCTGCGGTTTGATGAGTTGTAAACAGGAATAATTGAAAATTTCGTGTATCGAGGAATCGCATTCGCTCTAGTTTTTACCTTCATTGTCATAGATAATACAGCATGATGGAAAAATAATGTGATATACCCACATGAAATTATTGATGATTGAATTCCTTAACGATATGGAGAATATACTTCAGAAGGAAACTAACCGACACCGAATCGTTGTCGAAGAAACATTCCAAGTCCAGTTTTCTGATGATTGATGGAAAGCGTATTTTCGTTATCGAATGAAATCTGTTCATATGTTATAAGGACACAATTTCAAGGCGAACTAATCTCTCGAGACAGGAGAACAACATCTTCAGATGCGGGTATGCAGAAAGGTACAGAAATTGTCCGGTATGAACTTTATTGAGTAAAATGAGAAAATGGACTATCTCACTCATTCAGACATGTGAATTTTAGGTTTTATCGACAAAATTGGAATCATTCCAGTGCCGATTGTTCATAGGAATTCATTATACAGTTTTTCTGTTTATTGAAATGCTCAAAGAACTGTCTAGTTACGATAGACACAACCATGTGTTCTGACTATCCCAACAATTATTCATCTTTACAATTACCAGAATATTGTTATGGTTTTCATGATATATTTTCACACCCACTAGAAAATCTGATTGTGTTTATATACTAACTAGAACTTCTTTCGGGAGAAATATAATTCTTCTTGGTGAATCATAGTGGTTTCATCAGGAGAATATCTTTTTAGTGTTTTATATGAACATTTCGTCATGCCAGTTGGCTCAATTATTATACCTCAACTCGACATTATTCCTTTCTCTCTCAGCTCCGAAGATAAAGAAAAAATCAATTCAGGAATATTTCACACATTTTTGTGTGCGAATTCACCTTCACTCACCATATTATCTGTTTCGATTACAGAGGACTGTATGCAGGGTGACTTTTTCGAGTATAGATAACCTCCACCACTGTTGGTTGATAAGTGATAAATTTGATTTCTTGTGCATTCAATGTGCGTTCATGACTTGTTCTGTTCTACATGATGAAGTTATGATTTTGAAGAGAAAAAAATATCGAAATACAGGGTGCTCCATTGCAAAAAAAATAAAGTTTGTGCAGTATCTCCAAAACCATACCCCGAAAAAATTTTCAAGCACGCCACTAGATTTTGCGCAAAATCTCCTGCCGAACGTAGTTCTGAGCTCGATAGTATTCGACTTTGTAGATATAGAAGGGGTTCAGAAAGTAATAATTTTCAGAATCGCCCTGTATCTTCCGTAACATCTGAAGTTCCGAGAAAAGTAGGAGAGGAACGTGAAATCCGGAAGGCTCCAACTTCAATAACAACCGATAAACCTAGCAGTCTACCGAATTGGGATACTACATGGTCTGAGAATTCACACCGGGTGAATAAGGTCCGTGATCCCTCCATAAATGCCGTGATATGCCACTAGCACAGGTAGAGCTTCTTCCTCTTTCCCAACTCTAACAGCCTTGGCGCCCCCTTTCCCCAGTCGCCTCATTGGAGATTATCCGCCAGCTGTTGATCCCTCGTTGATCCTATCGACTTACGAGCAAACGTCCATCATATCCGGAAGGCCGGCCAACGGACCCCGTAAATACATGAGCCAGCGGATGCCCGGAAATTACCAGAAGAGGGAGTTCTGGTATGATACGCAATGAGCGGTTGAATATTCAAAAACTTCTAGCGAGAAATAACAGGAATGAAAATGATAAAATAGTATGTGGAGAAGATATTCATGTTCTGACGACATATTCCTTACATACTCATTTGCGGGATGGAAAACTGAAGAACGTCAACGGTGAGTCATTGAGGTGGTTCTGAATATACCATATTTGATGAGCCTCACAAGTTGTTCAGAACTTATGATCATAACTTACGAAATATTTCTTGATATTTAGGACACACTTATCCTAATGAAGTGACTCGCCTATCTGTCAGGAAAAATCCTTGTCTGCATTCGAAACACTCATCATATTTCAGGGTCCCCAAATAGCCTGAAATCTCGAACTTCTAAAATCCGCTCACATTTCTGAAATGAGAACAGGAAGCTGCATCGATCTGTGTATTCGTGAATTCTCATTGGAAAACTCATAACTCTCGAATCTAGAAGTCATTGAATGATACTGAATAATGATATTGAGATATGTGAATACAGGGCGTTTGGAAATTATATGTCTGAAATAGAAGAAGTAGAAATATCGCGTGTGTTTCTCCAGTTGTTACAGCGTGAAATTTTGAATATGGTAAATTCGTTTTTTATCTTAGCCCAAAAATATGTTGAAATATGTTGTTGATCTGGACCTGGATTCTCCTACTGGATGATTGGCGAGTTGCGAGTAGAAGTAGAAGTAGGAAAATCATCAAGGAAATGAATGAGTGGTTCGTGAGTTATGAACCCACATGAATATAGCAGAATGACGAAACAACCTATATCCACAGCATCACCCTATATCTATATTATCACTCTAGCTGTGAGACCCAACAAATATGGTGTATCCAGAACCTCATCAGTAACAATCCACCGTTGACATGTTTTCGTTTACCAACAGAACACCCTGTAGTACACTCATCCTATGGATTCATCTTTCCTTATGAAAAAGATATTGGTACAATCACTGTTATTCCTGAGAAATAACGGATTTTGTTAGTATTGGAGACTAGGAAGCGCAAATTCGACCTGCTCGGAGTACCTTTCAAATGTTGGGAGTTTAGCTTAAAGATGCTGAATCTCTCAGATTCCATTTGGGTAGTGGCGATCTTTCCTGTTCTCAAAGATTTCATGGTCAGTGCTCAACGGAAATCTCTCATTTCACAACGAGCGATAACGGATAAACAAACTAGCCGTGCTCAGGCTGATCACCCTTATATTGTCAGGCTCGAGACCTGTCAAACTTCGCTCTAGGCAATGTTGAGTGATTTCCTGCCTAGTGAAGTCTTTCCAGATGCTTTCGACCTTCGAACTTCCAAGAAAAATGCTGATACCTTTCCCCTTTCCCAGCATACTATTAACTTGAGAATTATAGATTTTTCGTGTTGTGAAAAATCATTCAGTACCTTCTGGATCCTCAAAAATACTCAAAATACTATAATATGAATGACCAGTTGTCAATCATTCATGAATATATCATTCGTTCTAATAATCAGTATGGTTTCAAAACTAATTCTTCCACCAATACAGCGCTTACTTTTCATGATGTTCTCTCTAATTTTGAATATATAGACGAATATATATCTGAAGATTTATTCGTTCCACAGTCCATGAGTGAACGTCAAAGTCAAGTGAGAAATACCTATCACAGATATAAAACAAACCACTGGGATATACAAAATCAACACAATGAAATCTAATCACAGAAAAACTGATGATATATGTAGTTGAGTGAGATTACTGCAACAACAACAACTATTTCATGATATATTTCAATCATGTCCTATTTTCGTACAGATTCCGAAAACAAACATTCACATCTATTCAAATATTAATTTTTCTGATACCAAGCAGATTAGTGTTGAGGGGGAACATCAGATAGCCCAGACAAAGGTTGAAGTTCATGAACAGGTCCTTTCATAAAAATTAATTCCAAAATATTCCTTGCATACACGGACAATGAATAAATCACGGATCAGAATATATGAAACCTTCAATTTTCGAAGCTTATATGATACGATATCGTTAATGAATCTGAATGAAAGACTGACGACATAAGTGTAAAGGGAGTGTAACATATAATGTTGGTATTTTGTTCTAGGGCAGAAAAATCATCAGATTGTTTTTGACATCTCGAGGGAATTCAATGAACAATTAAGTGCATGTATTCAAGAAAATCATGAGAAATGTATGAATAACATCGTTTCATGTTTCGTATGATTGGAATGGTAACAACACTGTGTGAACTTTCTGAAACTTCGCCAGAGATAATAATGATTTTCATTCGACCACACGGCAGATGATTTCTCTTGCCTCACGTATCGTTTTAATAATCCAAAACATCCTGCGTCATCCCTGCGTAGATCCCTGAGAGCTCGTTGTGTCAAAGCAGATTGCCTTCTGGCCGTGTTGATCCCATCAACTCGAGGAGCGTGAGCCAATCATGCTCAGCGGGGCTCTCGATGAATACTTAATTGTAGTCGACAAATGAAGCGCCGAATATATCGTACATACGACTCTGAGTGAAGCTCGGTTCCAGAATTTTGAATGTGCCTTCCATTGGCGGGTAGTGATCTTTTCAACAGAGGAGACAGAACACAAAATGTGATTGTGACTGATTGAATCAGTTGGTTGTCACTAATTTTTGGAATTCCTGCAATGAAAGTATGTTATTCAATATTGATTCATCGTCATGAAATACCACACTCCATCAAAAAATATTTCACTACTATGAATCAAAAATATTCAAAGCACTGATCTCCAAGGAAACTCAATATCAACTGCGAAGGAAATATCACTTTATGAAAATAAAATGAGCCTACAATGCAAGAACCAAAATTATGTCTCATCCTGAAACTCCACACCCTTTGAGTATGAAAAATCATGGAAACAATCACGTTGATCGCATGGTTTCCCTTCTCTCAACGAATCGCGGGTGGCTCATCTCGATTTTATTGTTGACAAGCTGCTTCCCCTTGAATGATGTCAAGTGGCTGATTTCAAGTCTCGTTTGAGTACTCTCAAGTTGTTTCGTTGCTTATTCGAAAACATGAAGTTGATATCAGCAACTGAATTGAACGAATACTCATTCCCGTATATATTCCATACAACGATAACAAACAGAATGATGTTATTGAATTCTTGAGGAGCCACAGCCGCCACTGCATGATATAAGGAATCATTTTGAAGACCATATGGATAGAGTTCAAAAAGTACTGCAACGTCTCCAGAAAGATGGATGTCGGGCCGAAAAAGAGGAATGAAATAGTTTTTGATCCACTTTGTCTCACTTGGTGCACACAATTTCTTTCGGAGGGATCGGAATGACAAAATGAAGATTCTGGCGGGACGGCAGTGTGACAGAATTGATCAGTTGGCTTGGAATGGTGAATCCAAGGTGGATATAGGATGGTGAAATAACTCTTCAATTGTTTCTTTCCAAAACATTCAGACCTGTCAAACGACCTCACTGAGGCCGCACCACTTGAGTATAGATGGCGATACGATCGTCGATCCGGTGAAGTCAAATCCGCTTCTACTGATAATGACGGATACCTGACAGTGATGGATAGCTAACAGTTCAGTTTTTACATTTATGTTGAATTTCAAATCCACATCGTGTTTCCAGCATTTCCAAGATAACCTTCGAGATCGGCATAGGTGACGCCACCTAGTTTCGATCTTGGGAAGCCTTAGTAAGGTATTGAAATCCGACAAAATCAAGTAGGCGAAGGTCTACAACTTTTTCTAGTGGCTGGGTATAGGGAGTTGAGACACCAGTCTTTATTTACATCATGGGTGAATCATTACGGCGAGTCTTTGGAAAGATTGGCCTTCGAAACTAATTCCATCAAATCATTCATCTCATTTCAGATCCAATTCTTCGTCCAATTTCAGTGGCTTCTGATGCTATCGGTTTTGGAGTAGTTCTATCACATATATTCCATGATGGCAGTGAAGAACCAAATACTTTTGCATTCAGAACTTTAATCAAATCAGAGAGGAATCAGAGTCTCGACAAGAAGGCTTTGGCGATATTTCTGAACATTGATCATTTTTCTCAGTACTGTTATGGTATGAGTTCAAACTGATTAGAAACCATAAACCATCCATTTTGAGTAACGGAATCTAATCCATGTGCAGATGCTCTGTCTTGTTTGAAAATTACTTCCAAATTATGGAAGTCTTGGAGATGTTATCGATGGTTAATCAACCTAACAAACCAAATTCATCGTACCTTGTACCCAGCAAGAAATAACAGTAGGAACTTGTGAAGAAACTGTATTGAAGATACTTCTAGAGAATTTCCGAACCAGTATCATGATGAGAATATCAGAGGTCTCAGGAGCTTACTATGAGTACTTCCTTTGAGACATAACTTTCTCCAAGGACTCAAGAAAAGTTGAACCTCACTAGAAAGGAACATATGTAGCTAACAGTAGCGTTGTGACGATCTCCTGATCATATCGACATATTCGTCACTTCAGAAATTGCAAGTACTTTCAAAAACGATGGAACATAATGATAATGGTTGAGATCACCCGATCTAAGCCCATTAGATTTCCATCTATGAGGAATGTTTGAAGACAGAGTTCACAAAACTCCCTTGTATTCGAGAGATTAATTATTACAGAGGATTACCCAAACATTTGGATCCGGATGTTATCACATCCTCGACGACGAAAGGAGTCAACACATGAATATCAAATCGAATCAAATCGAATCAAAATTCATTCCTACACCCCATACATGTCATATTTTCACATAATTGCAAAATTAAGTTTGATGTATGAGTAAAAGTAAATTACATTTTTCAAGTGATGATTCTGCTGGGAGGATACAACCTAGGTACGAGTACCTGTACTGTTGAAGTCCTTCTGCAGAACCATTTACATTTAGGAAATTGAGTTTCATTTCAATTGTAACTTATTTGAGTGGGAGAGTGGATGAATGAATGAATGAATGAATGAATGGCAGGAAAATAAATGGAATTCATGATGTTGATTAAATGAAATTAAATTATGGCAGTGTTTTTTTCACGATTTGCAGCAGTAGTAATAATAGTAATTAAGATGAGAACAATTAAGTGGTATCAATGAAATATATCGAATTTCTCAGGGCACTTTGAGAGCAATTTTTTTATTTCTTCTTTGAAAATTCAGGTTTTTTGGAAATTTGTTTTGTGTTAACAGGCAGTGAGTTGAATAGCTTGGGTCCATAGTAAAAATTGGTTTTTTGTGTGAGAGTTTTTCTGAATACGTTTATTTGTATATTCTGCTCTGTAGCTGATCTTGTGGTGGAGGTTATTTTTGGATATTTATCCTGCTCAGAGAAATTTTTCAGGAGACACTGATAGACGTATATTTGTCTGATTCTGAACTAGTTGGTTTCCTCGTAGAGTAGTGTAGTTGAAAACTTTCTGTCGTCTTTAAATATTATTTTAATTAAGGTATTTCGAGTCGCTTGTAAGTTTCTCATTGTGGTTGTGACTGGTCCACCCCAAATGGTTATACAGTAGCTTGATATAGATTCTACCAAAGACCTATATATCATCAATAGAATTTCTCTAGAAAAAATATCCCTGATGTAAAATTTATGCATTATGTATCGTACCCTTTTAGTAAGAAAAACTATTCGATCCGACCATCTAATATGCTCGCACATGATTGTTCGATTTTTTCAATTATTATTTATATCAATATTATCACTCGAAAGTTTATTGTCGCTCCTTTGAAGTCCATCCAAACTTATTGAAATAATAATATGAGGAAGAGTTTTGTTCGCTTATGGAGTGACGAAAATGTCGATATCATTAGGAGAATGTCACAACGCTACTGTAAGATAGTAATCATGGCCTGCTTACCAAATACCGACCATGTTAAGGACTATTTACATCAATGAATGCTCATGAATATTGTCTGTAAGTCATTAGAGGAGGTGGTACATTCATTTTTCAGCTTTCCTGTGGGATTTTCTTTCTTCGTTCCTGAAAATGAATTAGAAGTTATCAAATATCATTCCATTATGCTTGTAGTGAAGATAGATTCATGATCTGAAACACGACATTGTCTAAAATATTTTAGTTGGGCAGAGAATGTCCGAATATGCTCTTCATCAAATTCTCAAAGTAATCTGTTGACTGGTTCACCAGAAACATCTGATGTGCCATCCACCGTGAATCAGCCTGTATATATATATGGCATGTGAGAAGTAAAGATATCCACTTCAGTAATTCTCACACTGAATGATATTCTCTTTCTCTCCCCTCGATTCTTCCTGTTGGTATTATATGAAATGAAAATAATAATGATGATGATGATATTTCAAGTATCATGATATACAATACCACTAGTACAATTGACTGAGGCAAAGCCAAGCCAAGGGTACTCTACACTATCGTTCCTCCACAAATTCATCTTTGGATAACAATGAATAGAGAAAAGAAATATTGATACTTGCCAATTCTTCTGGAGAAGTAGACAATGAAACGATAGATTTTTCTATTCTGATATGGTTATGACATCTGTTACTACATTACATGAGGAGGAATCTTGGAATTGCTGATTCATTCAGATTTTGGAATGTGAGACGAGAGATAAGTGAAAATGGAATGAAACACGAACTAGCCAAGTGGAGACCACAGACGAGATGACAATAACTATTCTGATTTTTTGTAGTCTGTTCTGAGTGACTCTATCAAGACAAGGAGAGTTTCATATCAGGCAATAATTCAAAATACGTAAGACTAGCCTCATGAACTTATTACATGACTGTATTTGCGATTCATGATCAATATTTGTCGTCTCTATGTCGTATATATTCAAATAACAGCATTCTTTCGTGAATAACTCCAATGAATAAAATGCTGCATCCTGTGAAATCTTTATACCATTCTACAAGATGCGAATCAATCAATCGCACTCATCAATTTCTGAATCTGACCCAACGGTATTACCCAAGGTAACTTCATAAACTCTGGCGGATTTTTCATGTTATGACACGGTCCACTGCTTGCGTCCATGAATTTTTCATCGAGTTGGTTTTCCACCTGAGGGTCTACAAAAATATTGCCGACCTCTTCCATTTATTTTTATCCTCTGTCATGAAGGAAAAGATCGCATTCGCTGAGGGTTCTCCAGAAAATATGTGCAATATGTTTCTCATATTGCCGTGAAAGTAATATTCTTGATATTTTTCGATATGTTCGATATCAAACAGAACGAGACGATTCTTCAAAATGAATGATCGCAATATCACGTGAAAGATCATTCTTATTATTATATTCGCTCGTATCTTCATCCTTGCTCGAACATGATGATGAATGTTATCAAAAATATTCCATATTAGATTGTACCCAATGATGTTCCTGCTTCCGTTCTCAGAAACTAGGTATTTCATCAAATATGTGTTTGTGGGTCTAGGACATGCCCTCCAATACGGTCAGAGTTCAATTGTTGTCTAGATTCTCCGAAACTATCCAGTATTTCTGGAGAACTGAGTATTGTATAGTGAAAATGAATTCTGTGGTTTCTTCAGGAACCAGATTCTGAAAATGTGAACCGTTATTCCGAGAACTGAGTATGAGTATCTATAGGTATTGAAGCCCTTTTCCGATATACCTGTAGGAGGCATGCCCGCAAAATGCAGCAGACTTTCGGATATGATATAAGAATCTGATCCCTCATGTGATTCATCAATGTTCTGAGTAGACATCAGACTAGACATTAGAATACTGTACTGAAAACTCCAAAATCATGTTCAATCCACTATATTACCTGACGATAATGTGCTGTTGACGATTATGTGGACCAATTAAGACTGCGTTCTATCATGATGTTCACTGATTCAACAATCATATGATGATGATGCTGATGAATGACAAGTTTCATGAGATCCAGAGATGAGTAATTTGCATTGATAATGACTAACTCTCAGTGAAATCGTACATTAGAAATCATAGAACAGCTCTCACAATTTGGAGAGTGTCTCAACAGAAAAAAAAAACAGTTGATGGAGTGATATCAACAAACTTCGAATCGAAAATACCATAAGGATTGTGAGTTGATCATAAACTCATCGAATATGCGTTCGGGCAAGGTTTTCACTAAATCCAAAGATCATATCATGAAATTATTCAGAGAGAGAATTATTGGTTGAATGGCAAAATGGAATCTTCCCAGTTCCATGGTGATCCATTTTCTCATCATGATTAGAGAACGGCTCTTCGAATCTGATATGAAAGATGCCTTGATGAAAAAAAAAAGAAAACATCGTGGATAGAAAGATCTTCAAACTTCGGATGAATGATGCCATAGGAATTGTGAGTTAATCATGAATAGATCGAATTCATCATGAGGAGAGCAATTATTGGAATAACAAGAATATAGCATGATTTTGAGGTATCACGATCCAATTCCATCGCGTTGTGTTCAATTGGGAAATTGTTCACGCGAATCAATTAGTCGATCGTTTGCCATGTTCCAATTATAATTTCATGCTCATGAATTCTGCGAGTCACTTTTGCTGTTTGCTCTGCCATCGACTGAAAAATCAACCTCACAAGAATAATGAAGTTTTGATCGAGTCTCAATTTGTGGGTTCGTATGGCTTTTCCCATGAGAACTTTTCTACAATCATCAATGAATATGAGATGTCATTCATGTTCGATCATCTCAAAATATTCATGTGTAGGCCCATCTAAGAATTATCAACCTAGTGTGGGTAGCAGGTCTTGGAATGATAATCATCATTCATGGAGAAGTATATAGCTTTCCGGATGATAGTACACTTCACACCTCCTCTGAAGCCGTTTTCCATCATCTAGTGAGGCCAGAGGTGGAAGACGAAAACAGATGAATATGTGGCAAGAATTTTCAAATGGAGATCTGAAAACCTAATAGAGTTCAATGAAACAAGAACTCAGGCATGTATATAAACCAGGAAGACGGATCTCACAATGATGTGAGACACCACTGTTCCTTTGATGTCCTCAATATCCATGATAGGTATCATTGCCAACAGCACTTTCTCATGGGACGATCATGCGAGATCCATTGCGAGAACTGCATCACATGAACTTGGCTTTCTGTTCCGCGCAAAGAGATATTTTACACCAAATGTATGGAGTTCATCTCCCAAACATACACTCTAAACTACACCAGATAAACTAGTCGAGCTCAGGCTGGTCAACCCTACATTGTCAGGCTCGTAATTTGCCGACCTTCCGACCTCCAAACTATCATAAGGATTCGATTACCTACTTCTTTCATCAAAATTTCACCACTGGCAACTAACAAGATGTTTCTCGAACATCATAAGTTTTCCTTGTTCGTGTTGTCTGAAGAAATTTTGAGAGATGATCTGAAAATCATCTCATTATATATTATATTTCACGTTGGATCCGATTTTATATTATATTATATGATAAATTATCATCATCAAGTGAAAACCAAAGATCATTCATTATTCATAGTCTTGGTGATCCTTACTGAAGTGAAATATCTCGTGATGTGCTGAATGAAGATGATAATGGTAATAAAATCGAGGAGCTACATGTATTATAACTCTAGCATCATTTGTGATATCGATAAACGTCAGGATCGAAATTCCTCAGATATCTCAATTTCTTTCTCTTCCTGCCCCGTCGAGAAACAAGCATCTGATGGATTATATTCAGATGCCCGAATGAGATGATAGCAATTTCGCTCACGTTATCTGCCTCGACCTTTTCTGTTGCACTCAGACAGACCTGTGTAATTCGTTTTGCCAAAGAACATGCTGGCAGAAATCGAATCACTGTTCTATCAGAATGACTTCCACGTTTCATCTAGTGAAAGTCCGACAGAATTCAATTTGCTCCACAAAGAAAATTGCTGAAGTTTGCTCTTTGATCGAGATAATGCTAGGGCTATAACTCGTCTCTGATAGTTTACATCTCAATTTGTTATGAACGTGATGTTGCTCTAGTGAAAAAGGAAGTACATTATATTCTTCACGAATTTGAGAGATGTCATTGGGTGGAAGTAAACAGATGAACAGCATGAAACATCTCTTTTGATATCATGGCAGTTGTACTTCTACATCAACATTCTGTTGTGCCGTACATTGAACATTCCATTCACTATTAGTGGAATTCTTGAAGTTCTTGTCGAACTTTAGTTTGTTGTTCCTCTTTCTCTGTGTATTTCAACGTTCGAAGCCAATTTCCCAAAGGTTAGAATTCACACCGGATCATGCAGAGTGAAATCTACATAGCTGACAGTGGAATCTGAGCCAATTCATTCCAGAAATCAATAACCACATCGGGATGGACGGCCCTCCGACTCATTCAGAATGATAACTGGATGAATGTAAGAGAGTGAAAATTTATCATGTCAAGGAATACGAATCCCAATGGTATGTTCATCGGCCTGCTATTGCCCAAAATCAACAAAGAAACAAATGGAAGAACTTTGGTAGGTCAATTAAGAGTTTCATCATTCCTTTTATAATTGGGATTTGCAGAAGACCTGAAGTATTCCCGACTGAATGAAAATGGTAGAATTATTCCACAAATCTTCAGAAAACTATTTTCAGAGTGAACTCCTAGGTACACTGATAATGAAAATGCTTAGTTCAGATATGAGTATCCACAGAAGTATTATAATGACACATTCAGAGAAGCGAAGATTTTCTGAATTTCTAATTCCTGAGAGAACATGATTTCCACATCAATAATATTTCCTTCTACAGTCCATTGTTATGCCCTTTCCCGCTCTGTTATTCCTCATGAACTTTGTCAGCTGTTATATATAGTGTGTGCGATTTGAAGCCGCAAATTCACCGCAATAATTGTAGCATAGTTGATATACATCCTGTATGATAAGAGGTTGAGTTATTTTGGTATCTAGGTGTCAGGTTGTCATGTTACGAGATGTTTGAGATGAGCATGGAGAGAGATGTCGGGTGGAGAGGTTTTGACACGTAGATTTGCTCCTAGCTCTAAAAACTGCACCTGTACCCCCTGAATATTTGAATGAACGAGCAAACGGAGAAGTTATATTCATTGTAAAAAGAGACTTGTTACATTGGCGCCCAACGTGGGGCTCGAACCCACGACCCTGAGATTGAGAGTCTCATGCTCTACCGTCGATCGTGAGAGTATTTGAGAATTGCAGTATCAACAAAAACATAACCATTAATTCTCAACATAATTATTGTATTGTAGTTATTGTATTGTAGTGTATGTATAGTATTATTGGCATGTTCTTGTTGGGGGGTTATGTAGCATAGTTGATATACATCCTGTATGATAGGAGGTTGGGTTATTTTGGTATCTAGGTGTCAGGTTGTCATGTAACGAGAGGTTTGAGATGAGCATGGAGAGAGATGTCGAGTGGAGAGGTTTTGACACGTAGATTTCCTCCTAGCTCTAAAAACTACACCTGTACCTCCTGAATATTTGAATAAACGAGCAAACGGAGAAGTTATATTCATTGTAAAAAGAGACTTGTTACATAATCACGAGTCGTATTCTTATAAAAACATGGAGAGGAGAGAAAGAAAATTCCATTGCATTCATTCCTCCCATCCAAATCAACATGATCTCCTAAATAATTGGACCAACTCAGAATATTCAGATATGTGGATGCCGATCTGAGCAATGAAGTTCAAAACTAGTTGAAACTATGATTATTTCTGTAAATGAAAAAATATCAATGAATCAGGTATATAATTGCTAGACATTGAAACCACTTCAAGATGAATGAAAATCAGAATGAGAAGAATGAAATCATCACTCATCAATCATCATCAAGTCATGGTAATAGTTCATACCATTATAGTATCATACTATCGGGTACCTAGGTGTTGATATTGGGAATATCATGAGATTAATGTCGATAGCCACCTATATGTCAACATCATTCTCATGAATGAAGGAAATTCGGAGCCTTATTCGAAACAGATAATATAGTTCGACATTGGTATCGACATTGTTATTGTTTGTCAAACGACAATATATATTTTCGAATTTTTCCTAGAAAGATTTTCTCATCTGAATCCATTTATGCTGGACAAGTTAGATTTGCCGCTAAAATCAGTGCTTCTCAAACACGAAAAGGATTCTTTGATTAAATGTTACATGTCAATGAACTTAAATGTCACTAGGTATCAGTAAAAGCGAATTTGACTCCACAGGATCGACGATCGTATCGCCATCTATACTCAAGCGGTGCTGCCTTAGTGAGGTTGTTCGAAGAAACAATTGAAGAATTATTTTCTTCTTTGGTTCATAGCCACATAGTTGATCCATAGTTCAACCTGAAGGTTTAGTTCACATTCACGGAATATTGCACGAGTCTGAACACATTGTGCTCTCATATGGGAATTTCCATGAGGAACAATTCGAAATATATCCATGAAAAAGACAGTTGCAGTCGTTGGAGTTTAGGTTGAAAAAAATTATGGTGCCACTTTGTAGTACTTCGGGAGTCACTTCATCTGCTTCCTTGTCTTTCAAAATCGGACAATAAATTGCAGACAAATAATTTTGTTCGGTCAACCTGCAGTATATCATCATTATGATAATCATCATGCGGAAAAAATCCTACAGTCACTCATATAATTTGTAACCACTGTCACCTTGGAATGATATCATTCATGTCCTCATTATAATAATCCTCCATCAAGAATCTCATAACTCCAGGATCTGATCGAGCCAAGCGAAATGATTCGTTCTGGTGCAGAAACGGAACTACAACAGCCAGAAGCTGGCAACGAATATTGGATTACATACGGACTGGAACATTAATCAAAAAGCGTGTTTATTGTTGTTTGTTTGATTTGAAGCTTGATATATGGGGTCTGGTAACATGCGGAAATCATAATGTATGACGACGTTTTTAGGTTTTTTATTACTGACTTGTAACGTATCACGAGGATATTTGGATGCAACAAATTGAATTTTTTGATGATTGAATGCTCAAGGTTGATGATTACTGATTGATGTACTGAAGAATGACCTGATCATCCACCGGATTTTCTCGTCCCGATATAACATTTCCATACATCCGTATAGAATTCTTCGTCAACATTCCTCCAAATTCTTGATTCGATACTTTCGACATCCACTTCGGAGCTACTCGTGATCACACCGTTCACTGAGCAATTGAAGTAACCTGATTATATTTGGGACTTCAAAAGCCCGGAATACATCGCCTTCCGTAATACCAATTCTCCTGATGTAGAAGTACTACATGCATTAAAAAACTACATGAACTTTTTCGGCTTATCTCAATTCAATGAGATCTCAAAAATGAACAGCAGAAGAATATCATAGGATTTACTATCGTGTTGTCAACAGATGAAAAAATATCGCATTCTCTCATCTGATATTCATGTTGTAGATATGCAAGGTTCTTGGACTACAGCAAGGTGTTCAACGCATTCAACTACAACCTCCTTCGCAAAAAGTTGAGATATTCTGGGATTCTTTGGAAACTATTTCCTGATTTTTTTTTAGATCACCTCATGAAATTATCTTGGATGACTTGTGTCAGATGAATTTCACGTGGTCCGAGGAGTTCCTCAGATATTTGGACCTTCTTCCCCTTATATATCTGACTTCCACAATTCCATGAAGAATTGTTCCTTGCATTATCATGCTGACGATACGCAGCTTCATCTCCATTATGATATTGATTCTTCAAATGCCTCTGAAATTTCCATCAATGATGACCTCGAAGATCCACTCAATCCAATGCCAACAAGTTGTTAGCAATCTTATTCGGATCGAAACCATTTCAAATCGAATTCATGTAGGAGACACATACATCGATTTTGAGAACGTTGCAAAAAATTCTGGATGACGTTCGGTTTCTCCTATTCACCAAGCACGTCTCAACATTGATTCAGTCTTCACACGGTATACTCGGTATACTGAGACAACTGCATTCTAACCGAGCGTTACTGTCTTCTGAACTCAAACTTCAAATTGGAAGCGTCACTTCAATTTGATTCAATAATTTTTCACGTTTCGCCTATGAAAGTTGAAAGCTTGATCAAATAGCTCACGAACTGAACGATTCAGGGTGATTGAGCACTGCAAACTGTCACTACATTCATTAACTTCAGCAACCAAAATATTAGTGAAGAAACTGCAAACGTTCTCACATCTGAATGACCTCATATAGTGGTATCTGGATATCATAGAGCGCTATTTGGGAAGTATTCACCATTCGAAGCTAGCAATGAATATCAGCGATTTTGTTTTGTGATCAGATCTTGCACGATACTCAACTTTGAGTGAATTTCGACATCATCGTCGTGACGTCTATTTCTGTTGAGTTGAACTGGAAAACCAATGAATGAGGACGAGTTCAGGGATTTTGGGTGTCGTTTCATAAAAGACGCTACTGGTGAAGGTACATCAAGACCGTACTATGATACACTATTCGGAACGAATCTTCCTCCATTGGGAGATGGGATGTCAAACTGACTTTTTCGATCTCTCACTCCGGGTTTCATGGTAGTGATTATGGTGATATCAAGGTTCCTTCATTCTTTGAATTTCAATTTATTCACATACTCACATTCTGCGTCAAATTCATCCAAAAAATTAGGTCACGGAAATGAATATCTCTCGAATAATAGCGTCAGATCTGAATATTCTATAAGGTCTCGACGAAATATTTTTTTAATCGATATTGTGGACATTTTACCCATCTTATTCCGGAGTGATGAAAAAGTGATTCTACGAAGGCGCTAAACAGGCATATCTAGCAACATAATTTTTTGTTCGTCGTTTTTGATCGATTGCAAATTATTTGTAATTTGTCATTCTGTCAAATAACCTATTTGCGGAATCCATTTGGCAGTGAGGACTTGATTAATTGATTCATATTGAATTCATGCTGATTCCAAGATTCAATTTGAAATGAGAGGTTGACTCAGAGAATGATTTTGCATTTGAGCTGATTCTCAGATTATTCTGCCTATTGTTCTAATCATCCTGTCATAAATTTGAATGCGATGTCGATCTGATTCAATGAATAATAGAAGATAAATCTTGCAACTAGTTCAACTCATAGATCAGTCTCGTAATCAGCTCGAATGCAAAATGAATCTGTTAGTGAAGCTGCAATTGGAAGATAAATTTGTTGTCAACTAAGCGCTTATTGCGAGAACAATCTATATATCAGCATAATATTTATAGAAGTATATTTTCAGTACCACTGGGCCTAATTTTTCATCTCATAACCAAAACATATTCTTTTGTCCAATCACTGCATCGGTGATGGAGGATATTTTTCCAAGAAAGCTTCTTTGTCAGAAATAATTCATATATTCATAAAATGTGAGTGAAATTTCATGTCGTCGATTCGAAAACATGAAGTCCGCAGCAAACACAATACATCCGAGCCGCCTCCTTTCGGGAGTCATCCCTGAGATGAATAATGGATCTAGCAATAATTCTGGTAGCGGCTGAAAAAGCGAAGGGGACACCGATATCCCATTAAAGTCGATTTTCACCAGTAGCAATGGAATCAGAAATATATATCGAGTTTTCACTCAGGCGTGAGTGTTTTGATAATATCAAATGAATTATTTCCTGATGTTTACGACCTCCAGACTTCCAAGAAAAATCCTGATACCTTCTTTCTCTCCCAACATTCCACCGCTGGCTAACACGGTCTTCCTCGACCACCATAGGTTCTCATTTCATGATGTCAATAGATATAAAAACAAAACAATTCACGAGTTCATTTGAGAGAATACATTAGAAGTATTGAAAATATTTCAACTGATTAGTCATGAAATATTACATTCTTCTCAAATGATATATCATGTTAGCTAACTTTGTGTCCACAGCAGAAGTAGGTCGGACTACGAAAACGTTGTTATCATTTTTCTCGTTTATGATATTTTCAATTCGCCTCTTCCTTTTACCAAGGCTAATTCAGAACTCCTTCTACTCTTCGACAATTTGAAAAACAACAACTGCCGAATTGATTCTGTGAAATGCAATAATCAGGAAAGAAAACATAATTGAACAAATGCAGGTATTCTGAATCCTCCTTCGGATATCCCTTGTACGTTGAGTCCACGATATCCATTTTCTTTTATTTTAGGTAGGATCCTAGAACGAAATTATCATATTGAGAGTGCATTTGTCACATATATGAATAGTTCGATTCGAAATAAATAAGAAGTCATCAGAACAATATTCTCTCCTCTGAATGATATCGATGATGGTAATGATGATACGAGTGTCACAGCAAGGAAATAGAGAACTGAGAAAAATATATGATACTGATGGATGATTAAATAAAAGCATGATTATCACAAGAATATAAGTATTATTCACTCCAATACTGACTGTAAGTTATTCGAGGAGGTGGTATTCATTTTCCAATTTTTGTGTGAGATTTTCTCTCCTCGTTTCTGAAAACTAAAATGGAAGGTATTGGAAATTATTCCAATATATTTGTAGTGAGGAAAGATTTTCGATCTGCCTCAAAATGTAACTGCGCTTGAAATCAAACTCTCAGATACCTGAGAGAGAAATTCTCAATTTGTCAATGCGCAACATTGGAAATTTTGCAGAAATAAAATATTTGAGTTGTATTGTAAACGGAAGCAGATTCGTTTCCGAAACGTCCACTAGAGAAAGTAAAAGTTTCGGTTTTATCAAACATATGTTTGACTTCTTTTAAAACAAGGTGTCACTGACAAATAGGAAATTTCTCTTTCAGGTATCTGAAGGTTTGATTTCGAGCGCAGTGTCATTTTGGGGCAGGTAATGCAATGAATGAAACTTTTCCTGAAGAAAGGGAGATTCATTCACATGTAGATGTGTATGTACATGTACACCTGAATTGATTTTGTCGAGATAATAGAAGTTCAGCTATTTCATACCCGAAAGACCATACCAGAGGTAACGATCCAAAAGAATCGAGCAAAGAATTATAATGACAGACAATTTGATGACAAAATGATTCGTCATACGTTTCCGTCGTTCTTGTTTTCATTGATCAAATATTCACGAATTGAAGAATATTGATTTTGTTGTGTTGGAGTTTCAGAAATCACAATCCATAACATGTTGTTGAATTTCATCACTTGAAACTATTCTTCATGCTTTGTCACGTACACCCATTCATTCATTGACTAGAAATAGATGGTCGATTCTGGCTTTCATGTTTCGAAGGTTAATCTTAGAATGCTTTTATGGAAGTCTTTGTTTTCCTGCTTTCGAAAAAAAGTTCATGTATAGATTGTGTCAATTTCAGAACTCTGTAGTGGCTATCAGTTGCTCAAGGAGTTGACATTCGAAGTATTGAAGTTGGGGTAGCTACCTCGCTAAGGAGACAACATTCAATTCTTTCATTTTCCAAAGCGAAAATCAGTCTCCAGAACCATGAACAGAAGGAAGTTTTTGAATTGATTACTTCAAAATATATAGAAAGATATGATATCAATATTCCTCCACTTCGTGAAGCCCGTTTGTATAAGTTCAGATTTCCGAAGAGAAATCATTCACCTTTGAATATTTCCTAGATGAATTGAGATTCATGAATGCATATCCATAAATATATGAAATTGTGAGTTGTGTTGTCAAATGTAAAATATTCCTTTGATCATCATAGGGGATAATAATACCGAGGTATTATTATTCAGATCTGGATAAAGATACAAAAAGAAATTCTTCATCATCGTTGGAACAAATATTGACGAGATTCCAAGAAATATCATGTGAAGCTATCAGGTTCGAATCGTGGAGATCAAACTACGATATACCTGGAATATATGCTGCTATTGAATGTATGCAACTTATTTCCTCCATATTCCATCAGATAGGTTATCAAGAATGTCGTTTGTCCTTCAGTTGTTGAGTTCATTTGGATGAATTTTTCGTTTCGGAGAATTTCGATTTTCCACTCCATCTGACTGCCATCGGGACAATGTCTACTTCATATCCATTTGGATTTCAACTATGGTCTTGTTTGTTGAATTCAGAAGTTTATCATTCGAAAATAGAAATAGTCATTTGAATGAAAAAAATATCAATTGTATTTTGAATCTATCAAATTATCACCAGAAATTTGATTTTCGAAATAGCCATTTTCATTTCCAAATGTGTCTGATGGATTATGTGAGATATCATTTATATCTACATAGGAGAGATGCTGGCAATGGTTTTTGAGGTCCTACGTATAATATGAGACTGAGATGTTATGTGATATTCAATCACTCTGTAGTTACTACATATCCAGATTTCAGGATTGTAGTAGAATCAGAACTACTGTAGATCACTCTTGAAATGAGAATTGGAAGTTTCGATATTGAAAGGATGAAGTTTGGAATTGAAATAATTCTTTTCTCAAATAATATGACGTATTTTTGAATTGAATTGATAATTTCGAAGAACATAAGATACTTTCTGAAATTATTCAACTATTCTGGAATAAAATTGACGCATTCTAAAGAAAGGAACTTGAGAACCTTTAGTCGATACAATCTGATATATTTTAATTCCATCACAACTGTGACTGCCACTCGTAGAGTTAAAATTGAGTCAGCAACAGCGATTGCTAGTCAGAGGTTTAAAATGAGTACATATATTCGAAAAAAAAAAATTCATCCAGGAAGGATACACAAATATTGCCTGAATCATTCATTCCACATGTTATATGTCTTGAAGAACCATTCCTGAATAGCTTCTCCTAACTTCATGAGTATTCGTTAATTTTGCACTTAATAAACTTTAGTTGGAGGTAGAAGTGGATTTCGCGGTGAGCGGACTCGTAACGAATGGAAGCAGTTTCATGCTCGAGAGTTATTTCGTGGTTTCAGAGACAGTTTCGTTGCGGTTTGCCGCGACATGTATTTCCGTAGGTTCCTGTTAGCTCACTGCTGAGCTCGAAATCACCAGTTCACCTGAAAGTTTTAGTCTTTGCGGCGTTCATAAACGCACCAGCCTTCCAGCTGAGCGTTATTTGATAACCTGCATCACGGTTACCGTAGCAGTTCAGAATTGACACTTTCTTCACTTCTGAAAGTTTTCGAATGAATAACATCTGTGTTCTTACTTGATTCCTACTAGAGAGGGGTTAATTTGTTCCATTTGAGGTCGGCCCCTCAATGTACGGGTTCTACACAGATCACAGAAGCTGGATTTCCTTCCGCACCATCATATATCTCAACCAGAGGAATTCTTGCTCTCCAATAAAGCGAGTGCAAGCTGTGATATAACTACTACTGGGCTCTATGAGTTGGAATGATGCATGATGCAGGTTGGGAATGAGGAATTCACATGAGTATAAAACGAAGAAGAATGTCGAGGGGTGAATATTCCATATTTTTAATATCTCGTGGTCGCTGATTGTCAGGTTTGAGCTTTTGAAATAGAAAATATCAGACAAGGGCCCAGTCAGGCGGGAGTTTAGAATAACACTGAGCTCACAATGCATCCATCAATATTTTCACTGCATGATAGTGATTGAATTCTAATTGAACTGAATAATAATGTGGAGGATGAAATGAGATTACTCTCTAGTTGAATTCAAGGTATCCAACGTTCCAATGTGCTGGCGAGACTGATATCTCAATGTTCTCAAAGCTAAGACCAAACAACAACCAGATGAAAGGACTCGGTGTTCTTCCTTTCCCAGATCATCCCACATGCCTCTTCCTTTTCCATTCAGTGTGAATCAAACTTTGATCTGATAGAGGTCTGTCATCCATTTCAATCAGTGATTTCTTTTTGTTGGGAAGTGATTTTGTTCCATATTTTCAACCTTTTCATAGACCAGATATTTCAATAACAATTAGGATTAGCAATAATATCCATCGAATTCACAGTCAATTGGTGCTGATTAACGACAGACTCAAAATCGTGTAATACTGAAGTTCATTACCACGAGAGAAATCTTGCATTGGTGAGACTGTTGAAGTGCAGAAAGAGAGGGAAGTGTTTTTCAATTGTCATCAATATTCAATCAGATTCGATCTTATTCAATGAGTTTCTGAATACACATTCGCACATGGAACTGTAATCGGGATCCTCTATCGATAATAATTTATGAGGACTAGTAGTCCCGATGGTCTCGTAAATTCGCGAATTTTCGCTCTGAAAGTTGATGGATGCGATGGAAGAGTGTGCGAAGATGAGAATGATCCGCAGACTTTTATGGCATTTTATGGACCATCTGAAGATATGTACGTATATATTGATTCAACTGGGAATGTGCGAGGGCATTAATAGTGATATATTCCTTTCTGAAGATTTCGGCTCTCTTGCACTCTGCCACATAATGGAGAGATATGATATCTGCATGCGACTGTGAATGTATGGAGTTTCGCAAACGAACATATATGATGGAATAATACGGAGGAGGCTTGATGAAAAACATGAATATTCACTATAAGTTTCACATCCAGTCGACAGCGTCATTATCCATTTCGTTTCCAGAGATTTTCTTCAATTGTATACGCAAAAATGATTTCACTCTCTGAGGTTTCATCGAATACTCGTTCCCGATTCATGTAGGAAATTCTTCTGATCTTCAAAATATATTTCACAGGGTTGGGCAATAGAGAGTCATGAGAAATTATTTCTGCATATACAGGGCGCATCAAGAAGAATCTAGAGTCGAGGGCATTTTTTTCAATGCCTTGTATATTATTTGTGACCCTCCAGTGACCTCCATCGACTTCCCAAATATTATCGACTATGTCTCAATCACCAGAAAGTTACGTTATTATTTCGTCGAAATGCAGATGCATACTTGAAAATTCTCTGACGTCACGATCATTTGTATTAGTAGCTATAATTGCTGATGATATTTGCTGGATAGATTTGTGATATTTATTATTCATTCCAAAACTTCCTATATATATATATATATATATATATATATATATATATGATATAATGATATAGTGTATAGTGTATAGTGAAGCGTCGAGACAAGACGTGTTTGAGATCGCTCTTTACTTCATCTCGATTAATTATTATTCTTCTTCAGTATCGATAGATATGTGAGCTGAATGAGTTGAGTGTACAAGAACCGCGAATGATAAAACACCTTATTTCCAGTGTTGTTTGTGCAACAAAGTTTTTCACTGTAAGTGTCTGGGATTATCCAAAGAACACTCTTTTCGCCGATATGCAAGCAACCCTTTTACAAGGACTTTAGACAGATTGAAGGAGGAGATTTTAATACACATACAGAGTTTTCTAACTGTCTGGAATTGGCTGAAGCGATCAAGGATCTCACTTTGCCGGTGAGTGTTCTTCAGGAGAAGGTGAATATTTCAAAGGAAACAAAAACCACCGATAATACGGAAGAAATTATTACAGAAATTTCAAGAAGGCTTAGGAAATTGAAGGATATTGTAATCTACAAATTGAAAGGAGGTAGTGAGAAATCAGACACTGAAGTCGCCATGGATATCATTGATGCCATAGCGCCTTCTGTGGGTGGAGATGGAATTGAAACCTTCAGAATCGAGAGAAAACATGGTGACAACTCATCGCCACTCACAGTTATCTTGAAAATTGGAAAGATGTCATCACAGTTCTCAAAAATGAAAGGAAGCTGAAATCCTTGGATATTAACGTTCTAATTAGCACCTACGAAACTAATTCACAAAGAGAATACCTGAAGAAACCACTCACGGAAATTAATGAACGTAAGTAGAAAGGTGAGGATATAAAATATACTGTTGAAAAACCCAAAATAGCTGTGTCAAATGGTGGATTGCAAAATAGGCCATGTCAATGTACGCTCATTGAACAACTGTTTCGATAGTTTCAAGGATTGTATCATAGAGCATTGATTTCCCTAATAATCTTTCCATGATACCAAATTTCAACTTCGTACGAATGGACAGAGCCATCACAGGGGGCGGAGTGTGTTTTTTCTTGAAATCTCTTCATAAGTATAAAGTATATTACTGTCCATTCCTACCAATGGTTTGCAGCACCGATAGATCATAGTGAAAATGAATGAACACAAGTTAGCTTGTGGTGTGGTTGATCGTCCACTGGCAACAAATCTAAACGAGTGTATGCAAGATATAAGTGATGTGTTAGAACGTGTATACCTCGAGACTACAGTGGTTCTTTCAGTACATGATATCAACATAAACCTGTTGAATCCCTCCTTACTAGTTACTCTGAGTCCCTATTTGATATTATCTGCACTAGTAAGGACATTGTGGTAACACTGGATATGAATGGTATTGTTCAATCGATTTGGAAGAAGATGTTCTCAGTGATGAGTCGATATCTTTCAGAAACTTTATTTCATTTAAATTTTTCACTACATGCTGACAGATTGCCTTGGGGCGAGATTGTTAATTTGCACGACATAAATTCCAAGGTGTCCCTTCTCAATGAACTCATTACTTGCTTATTCGATGAATATGGACCCATTTGCACTATAAATAAGACACAAAACACTTCCTTATGTAACATATAATCTTCTAATGATGCGCGCTAGAGACAAAGCACATGCTGAATATCTGAAAAATGAAACTCCAGCAGCAAGACAGTATAACGTCGAGTTACGTAATCACGTGAATAGCGCATTGGAAAGCGAAAAAACGCGTATGTACAATTCATTCTGAATAGAATCAGGAGTAATAGCAGAATGACTTGGAAAAATCTTGCTGGATGGGGATTCACCACTGAGTACATTGGATTCGATGAGATATCACAGAGATGGATGACGAGTTATCTCACAGGAAGGTATCAAAGAGTCAAATATCTCGTGCCCATCATTGGAAGAAACTGAATAAGCAGTTGCACAAGGAAGTATTCTGGGGCCCTTGATGTTTTTGATTTTAATATTTGATTACCCGTTCTCATTGTCATTCTGCCAGGCCCATCTGCATGCAAATGATTTCCAAATTTATTCATCTGGCAAAGCCGATGAAACTGAGAATTGTATTACAAATATCAACCAAGACTAACAAAATACAGTAATTCATTCCGGAAGCCACCGTTAGAGAATGAATCCTAGTAGTTGCCTAGTAGTTGCCTCATGCTTTGGACCATCAGGACAGAGAATAGGAATATTGAATCATCATGGGCTCTCACTGAATAAGGTTGACATCGATGAATGGGCCGATTCTACAAAAAAAATGGGCGTTATTATTGATTCTTCTCTTCCATCCGCTGAACATGTGGGAAAAATATTCAGAACATCTTTCTTCAAACTGAAGAATTTATATAAGCTCTGATTTATCACCATATCGATCACTGCTGTTCAGTGCTGTTCAGCTTCTCACCACAGTATAACAAGAATAAACTGCAACGTTATCAGAACGCTCGCATGCGATTTGTATGTTGAATACCATTTGGAGAACTCCTTACCTGATAAGTATGGAAGAATTGAATGTGAAAGCCAGAGTTCAATATCCCACTAGTATATTTGTGTACAGGTTGCTACAAACTCGAACTCCTAGGTACCTGTATAGTTTGATAACCAGGAGATCCGATCTTCATTTATCAGTAATGATTCATTCAATATTCCCTTCCATAGTACTTCGGACTTCGAAGGATGCTTTCCATTTTTTGGCCTCTTCATACTTGAATCAGATACTACCTCTACTGGATCTTTTGATTACTCAATTCAGAAAAGCTTTGAAATCACAACTGACTATTTCCTAATCAAGATATTATTCATAGTCATCACCTTTCCATAATTCGTATATTCCCAAATAACTTGTAAATAATGGTATTGATTGATTGTCCTCAGTTAGTAGCCTTATCACTCCTAGACAACATAATACGTTTTTTTCTTCTCTTTCTTCGATGTCGATCACGGGAAGGGTGGAAGATAGCTAATGGCTAACCGTTCTTCTCTTCTTGTGTAAAATTAAATTTTTTCATGCACAATAAACGTTATTATCATTTATTATTATATTTATTCATTATAATTATATATATAAATATATGTATATACGAATGACATTCGTATATATAATTGATTTTCCTCATGTTTTCCAAATGGAACACCTTGTGAATTTTCGTATCAGGTGATGTGGAATCGAAATGAGAGCACCTCCTGTACGAAATCAATAACCAACATATTCAGTGACTGGTCTCTCATGGTGAAGATGCAATCTATTCATTTTACTATGGTGGATGAATATGAATGATTGATAGAGAACTTTAGATTATTCAATTACAAAATCTTCTCCGATATCTCAATCGAGAATTCCACAATGATACAAACTTGTTGCTTAAAACAGCAACACTGCGAAGTCACGGATCTGTACTTCATCATCTTTCAGCATCTTTCCGAGTCTTTTGCCGATGATTTTGTAATATATTCCATTGGTAACATCACTCGAATGAATCAGTAATTTGTTCAGCATTGCTTACATCTGATTGGTTCTCAGGACAATATGAATCCTCCTTCTGAGAAAGCTGTTGAGTATTTACTGCCACTCAAGACTTCATGAAACGGATGGAAATATCTCGAATTGAATTCCCACTACTGCGCATCCAGGCACAGAACATCATATTCTCGGAGATGGATGTAAACATCGTATTCAAGACCAGAAATTTGACAGTTCAGGTGGATCTTCATTTCAATTTTGCCTAGCCTTTGCCACCCGTGATATTGATAAAGTATCGTTGTCTTTGTCAGAAATTAGGAATGCTACAGATATGTTGTGTAATGGATACGTGAAACCAATGTCATGTTGAATAGGGTTTTTTTTTGAAGATTTTGATTGGTCACCCTTCCTCCTCTAGCTGGAATGAGAGATCATTTCTGGAAAGAGACATATACCTTTTAATCTAAGAAGGGCATATAGTTCATAGCCAGGGCAGAGTATGAAGGTCGTTGTTAGTTGATGATGATGAAGCTTCTCAGGTAATACCAGTATATATGGTTTCTCAGACTGTAGATGCACAGAAGAGGGGTACATCTCTTTGGTAGATGATCATGGACTTCGTAAATGTTTTTGTTCAGACCTCGGATGCTACAGAGGTCTATTTTCAAATTCGTATATTCCGATGATGTCTTACTCTAGGAGGATTCATCATCAAGATTTTCTTCGAGTCTGAAAAGAATGGTATGGGTTGGACAGGAGGAATTTAGATATGTGGCTATGGCTGGAACCATCGACTGTATACTGAAATATGGTTTTTACCCATTCTACAACACCTCTGTCGATATGGTGGTATCGCACCGGACGATGAGAATATCACCCACCACCATTACACTCGAATAAAAAATATGTTTATAGCTCAAAAAACCAAAACAATATTGAGAAAAGTCTAAATACGTATTATGGCAACTGAATTGCCATCCTCAGTAGACCTGAAAAGTGAGAATAATTAGCGACTCCTCAGGATCTTTCAAGATGTTCTCCAGAAACTACTCCCGATGGTAATTTTTGGAGAATATCATTCTCATTTTCCAAGTCTACTGAATATGGCAACTTGGTATATAGACTCTTCTGGATATTGTTCTGGTTTTTTGGGTTATATATTTATTTTCTATCATTCAACCATAATCTCCAAATTGTTACTTCACAGCTACATTGGTATCCTTTCAGTTGTCCCTCCCAACAGGCAGAATTATATATGAAAAAATATTTAGTGTTTTGATCTTGTGTATCTTTTGTCTATTTCTTGAGTTCCATCCATAACTGAACAAATCATCACCTACTCTCAGCAAGTATAGTTGACAAATATCGATGAGGCTAGTTTCTTGAAATAGTTCATAGGAAGGGTACTTTCGAAAACTCTTACCTGTTTTCACTTCATCGAGTTGTATCACTGAAACAAACCACTTTTCACGAGTACTCACTTTCTATTTCACAAGCTATGTAAAATAATCGATACACTGAGAGTCTGAAGGATATGTCAATTTGTGTTCCAGTTATGGCATCAGCGTATCGGCTTTCGAAACGATATCATACCGCTTGGGCGCTTGATCAATAGCTGATTCAGCCTGTTGGAACGAAGGATAATGGACAGGAATGAGGGAGATTAATCGGACTGCAGAATACATATAGGAGTATTGGTACAGACGAATCTGAATGGCACTGTCTGTTTGTTTCTCATTCGATCACAGCGGATTATATCTTAATCTTTTTTTCTGATATCTTCTATGACTGTCGGATGTCACAGTTCCAATGAATGTACGAGAAAGTTTAGGATTATTTGGGGTACGATGATAGAATATACATGGTGTTCCAAAAATGAATAGACAAATTTCGAGTACTAATAGGGGTTATCAAAACAAACATTTTTAGTTTATTTTACATATGCCCGCAAGTGAGACGGTTATTTTTGGCGGAGTGATTGGATATCAATCACTTCTTGTTCTTGTTGGACTTCTTTCGATGAAAACAAATAGATGATGGTTTATAATGATTGTTCAAAATTTACACGCGTACCCTATGGAATATTAGTGGAAGAGCTCGTACGTGCGTACAACAACTCTCCATTATTCTTGCTGGAATAATTCATGAACTGAACCCATTTAGTCATCCGAATATGATTGCAAATATTGTTTAACTGTACAGCCCAAACGGCTCATGCAGAACGGCTCCAAAAAATGTTTATCTCTATGTCATTGAAATGTGTAGGAATATTTTTGTGAAAATCTGTATTATTGAGTATTTCACAACTATTTCGATCTACTCTCATCATCCCTGTGAACTGAAGTTGTAGCGAGATTATCAAAACACGAGATCATTCTCTTTTATGCGAATTTCGGAAGAATTCATCAGCTGGTAATTTTTTTTTTCGGGCAGTTTGGCAGCGTTAATATAAGCTATCCTCATTTGTTCATCACAAAATTAGGAGGACCTGAATACCTAGGCTGGGTGATCAGGAAAGCATGAGTTTAATTCCTTGAGCTCGTGAGAACTTGTGACAATCAACTTGATGTGAATTGTTTTTCCGAGACTGGACATCTTCCGAGTACTTCGCAAGTACTAGTTCCTCTTTCAATATTCATAAACTAACATATCAAGCGATCATCAGTAACACGAAGCACCTCTTCTTGTTACAGGAAACTACCAAATCAGACGTTGTTGAGATAATGACGGTAAGGGATCATGGAGATTTTGCATTTGAATGAATTGAATCAATCTTTAGTACACAGTATATTTAGGTGGTCGAGTGACATCATACTTATCATGAGAACGTGGGTTCGATTCCTGGCTGGCCGTTGGATTTGGGTTCATTTATGCGCTGTACATTGTATATCATGAAGCTCTACATATAACTATCACAAATGCCACAGTGGTTTGGATTCCATTTGCATGAATAGAGCTATTCGCCTAGTCGATGACACAACACTCACCAAATCATTGACCTCTCTAGATCATCGTAGAAAGGTCGGCGATCTTTGCCTTTTTTATAGGTACTTTCACGGTCGGTGCTCAACGGAAATATCATCTATTATGCCACCACGCGCGATTCCTAGTAGACAAACCAGACGAGCTCAAGCTGGTCACCCCTACACTGTCGAACATCGCTGTACCAAGCATCATTCATCAATAGAACGGCAAAGTTGTGGAATTCTTTGCCTAGTGAAGTCTTTCCTGATGCTCACAACCTCCAAACATTCAAGAAAAATTCCAACACCTTCCTTCTTTCCCAAAATTCCACCGCTGGCTAACACGATGTTCCTCGAACATCATAGGTTTCCCTTTCGTGTTGTCCAAAGATAAAAAAAAAAAAAAATGAACTGTAGATCCCCGTCTCCTTCACTGGCACAAGCCTTACGGGGCAATATTATTGACAATAATAACAATGATACATTCATTAACAGGTCTTGTGATTACAGAATTCTTGACAAACAGCAATATTTCATTGAGAATTAATATGTCTTCGTTGGAGCAGCGTTGCTGCTATGTAGAACAAGTACAATAGAACTTTGTGCAAATATAGTCGATGTATTCAGCGGCAGCATCGCATTGAATTTCCCTGGAGTTGGTGGTTATCTCCGAGCCATTCATTTCATCCGGTAGCACAGGTATCTCACTAGTCTGATTCACAAACATACCTATAGGGCAATGCAATATACGCCGGAAAGAAATTGCGATAGAGATTTTTTGATAGTTTGAATTTTTCATTATCGTTTATCAAGTTATATTTTTGAAAGCATGTGTATGCGCCTACATTTTGGAAAAATTAGCGAAAATCACGACAGACAGATATATTGATACGAGGGCGTGAAAATCAACATTTATACTACTTCCAGTGAAATTTGCGACATCTATTCAATAGGCTATGAAATATCATGAAAGACTCGTTCCTATACCTCTCACTGATAGTAACATTTTGACAACTATAGCTAGGAACACATACAGACAGATTTTACACATAGTGAATCCGGGATTATTGACTTGACAGAACTGATGAGTTACGTACGACGTTTTTCAGGTACTTGGTATTTGGCTGCTTGTGCTGTCCCCCAGATGTGAGAGAGTTCTCGGGAATATTCAACAGCAACAGCAATCGATTCAGATACAGTTGAAATCATTTTCCCTCTTCTCGTTATGTTAGATATGGGTCTGTGGAGAACATATAACTACAGTGTGCTAGAAATATCTTTCTATAAATATTTTGAAAGCATATTTCGGATTCCTCCATTCAATGGGTTCAATAGTTCCAACTTCAATATGCATTCCTGTTGTTTGCAAGAGTTGAAGCAACGTTGAACTAGGATCTCATCTATCCATCTACTGCAATGGAAACTGGAGTAGCCTCAGTTGATGAGGAAAAGGAGAAATTTGTTGAATAAGTCTCCAAAAATTCGACTGATAACACAGAGAAAGATCATACTGAAGCTATTCAGGCCCAAATCAAAATACAAAATATTATAGAATTTGAATGAGCAGTCAGTGATTATGTGAATGATGTGAAGAGTAACATAAAATGCTTACGAACCCCCATGGAGCGACACATGTGAAACATTCCCACTGGAGAAATCTATGTAATAGATCGAACTGAATTATCCCTTACTTCAGACTCGTTGGGTTTGAAGATGTGTATCAACGAAAAGTCTGCAACCCTGCACAAGTTGGATCTTGAGGAATATTCTGTCATCAACGGCGAGTGAAATATAATCAGCCTTCTAGAAAAAAGGTGGGGCATGAAGAATTCAATCGCGAATTCGACTCTCCCTGAATCAGATGGGAGAATATAGTGAGTTTCACCTGATGATAACGATGTTCTGGAGGTCAAGGATTTCAGCACACTGACCCACAATTTTTTGTTATCTATGATCTGTTTTTGAGAGACAATTCATGAATCAATAGAGCAGCCATCCTCTCGAATTCATTCGATCATCTCAGAAACGAAATTCAGAAGTGAACATAATATTAGGTAGATTGCTCAAAATTCAGGAGCCCCTCGAAGCACCCCCTCGAGCACCAGGCCTTCATGAAGGAGGAAGAGCAAACTCATCTTCCCCATGTTGAATAGCCGTAGCTGGTCGGTAATTTATGATTTGCGGCAAGGATTGAACGTGGCTCGGAAATACCATATCATCTGCGCAGCGTATTCCATAATTCCGATTCATATACGTATCTGAAGTGAGGAAGTCACGTTCCGCATTAGGGTTCTGATTCTCAGTGGGATGTTACCAGCTGATATCTAATATCTACCCACTAACTTTGGATTGATCCGATAATCAATCATCAGTTCTGTTTGGATTCAATAATATCAGTACTACTCGAAGTATAGAAACGATGTCATCTGAAACTACAAGCACAAAGAATTACCGAATTCCAATGTCCCTCAGTTCTTCCATAGACCTTGGATTTCATCAGTTGCAGCGGTATTGTACGGATTTTGAAATCATTTCAGCTGTCAATTTCGGAATCATTCCTTTCCTTAGAAGTTTCAAGCTTCCATTTTGTATATTCCTTTCAATGATCATGATTCATATGCCATCGACAGAGAATAAAAATCACAGTACAATCATTCAATCAAGTTCAGCAAATAGATCGGTTTGTTGCCCATAAAAGGTATTACCTTATGTAAGAGCAATTTGAATAACAAATCACTGAAATGTGGAAGAGTTGGTAGCATAAAGAAGTGAAAATGTAAACATTGGGAAATGTAAATATATAAAATCTAAAATATATGATGTATAATGTACTATGGATGCCATTCCACTTATTATGTCAAAATCCAGGTTGGATGATATAGATAAATCGAAATCATAACACACATTATCATTTTCGATGATTGAATTAAAGATGTCGATCTTGAATTCTTCATGATGAAATTGTGATCCGGATGTGGATAATTCCAGTGTAGTAGTCATGGTACCTGGCATCGTGAGAAGATATACATCCATTATGATGAAATAATTCCGGCGAAGATTCAATAGTTTCATCGGAGAATGAAACTAACTTGCCTTATGTACAGGCTGGACCAAATTCGATATATATCATTGGGAATTCAACCGTGAGAGAGATACGAGGTCGATCAAAGTTCATCAGTTTGATGTTAGTTAAGATTCTGCTTTGACATTTGAGATATCTCTAATATTCCCGGAGATATCTGGAGAGAGTCGAAATTTCGTGAAAATGTCCTGATTCAATATTTGTACATCCTACAAAGAACTATACATGACCTCACAAACATGATGATATGTTAGTCAATACTAGGATAAACGCACCAGTCATGCATATTATGGTGCATCATCCGAATTCCTGGAATAATTGACCTATCTACTGAATTCATTACCAGTTTAATGGACTATTATACTACTATTATTAAAGCGTCCAACATAATGGCTCACTGTTCGATAACGATTAGATTATTTATACAAACAATAGTGCAATATGACTGGGTACAAGCATGTGTTTGATCAGGGTCCATGAAAATAATCAAGTGCTATAGCGGAAATCATTTTGATCAATAATCTGATACAACCAGATTCAGCATGGATCCAGATTGGGAATCAATCCTGCAGGATTCAGCAATGAATTACAAAACTATATAGAACAATTCAATTCAAGTTTCGGAATAATGGACCAAGATTCATCAACAAATATTCAAAATTTATATTCATTCAATCTATCTCATACTCCAGGCATATATCTGACATTATAGGAGAATTAATTAATGCAATGAGATATGTGTCTTGAAATTGGTTGATTTTTATCTTCTTCTTATCTTTTAGCTCCAACTACTCATACTACCCACTCATACATGCATATATATATATATTCATTGCGTCCTTTGAAATTTCAATATGGGTACTCATCTCCATGTATTTCAGCCTCGTTTAACTTCGTATATATTATTTATTCATTATTTTATAAATTATCGGTGTGGGCTATTGTATCTATCTCATCTAGTCGAGCCCCAGAGAGTTTCGGAAATGTGTACATTATCTGAATATTTGAAATCAATGGAAAAAACTCATTCATTCGAATAATAATCATGAAATGAAAGCTCATGTACAAGACACAAAGGAACTACGTTGATATTCCAATATCTCTCTCTCTCTCTCTCTCTCTCTCTCTTCCTCCTGATGCTCACAACCTCCAAACTTTCAAGAACACCTTCCTTCTCTCCCAAAGTTCCACCGCTGGCTAACACGATGTTCATCGAACATTGTAAGTTCCCCTCTCGTGTTGTCGACAGATGATGAACTGGATGTATGCGCTTTCATATAGTTGCTACTTCGACCTTCGACATCGAATATTCCAAAACCAGTTGAGTATTCAGTTTCGTGTCTACCTAGTTCTTAGATCGGAGGATCATAAGCTGAAACGTTTTGAAAGCTCAGCTATTTATTATGGTTTGAATCTTTGTTTTGTGAAGGCTGCTATACATTTTCATTGCGCCTAATAAAGCGAGTACTCGTTCTGTATAGTATTATAGAATTTCATTTGATAATATGCAAACTTCAGGCAGTGGCTGGTGATAATTTATTCCTTCGGTGCAACGACTTCATGAAATTGAACTGAAAACGATGTGGAATTTCGGAATGATTATCAATCTTCTATACTGTGATGGTGAGTATTGATTGATGGCAGCGACATTGAAAATTGCTGCAGCACAATAATTCACTCAAACAATACACGGAATATGATCGAATCAGATTATTGCTGCAGTATAGAAATCAATTATTTTGAACAGCCTGCTTCACTGGTCTCTGTCTACAATTGTATCAGTTGGATGATATCAAACTGTGAAATTCAACAGGACGAAGCATCTCATGTATATCTGGATGAAGAGGAGAATTGTAATCATCTCTCATAGAGAATATTCCTGAAAGGAACATATTCCCATTCTTCATATGAATATATCATTTTATCGCGATATTTCATTTCGACTTTTCCATTCCCAATTTCAAAATCAACATCTCTCGTATATGTTCGAAAATATACATACATACTGGAAGGAATTGAGTCGATGACTGGAAATGATGATGAAAAACAATAATGATACATCTGCAGGGAGCCAAGATGATTATATCTGATCGGCTATAGTACTAATATAATATATAGTATATCGCTCCCACCAGAATAATATTTATTGAAGTCAAAAGCAGCACCGACTGCTCGAATACTCTGCTCAAATTTGTACAAGGTGATGCCAATTCGAAACCAATATTGAAATGGTCAAGAATCCAGAACAAATACAACCTTATTTTATCGAACATTTTGCGTTGAGAATTGATTTTCTCCAATATCTGTTATATCGTGAGGTTTTATTTGGAAAGAGTTGTATAGATTTCTGGACGAGATATCCATCACCCCTCTTTCACTATCCAAGCCCTCATCAGAGCCTCATGATGGTTTTGCGCTATTTGTGGAGATAAAAAAATACATGCAGTAGAAAATTATTTTTTCTCCACGCACAAACTCAAATCTATCTGAGAAATTGATTCCGAAGGGTTTATCAGAGATCATTCTTGCCGGATCTATGGACGGATACGGATCTCAGATGAAGTTCAGTCTTCAATTTGATCATTGTGAACTCCACCATGTTCATTTTTCTAGATGTTTCTTTGAGATACTCTCGCTCAGTTTCCAGAAATGGAAATAGAAAGTATTGGAATTATTTCAATATACAGGGTGTTCCGTTGATCATGTAACAAACTGCTAGGGTAGATAAAACACACGAAAATAAGAAAAAAAGTTCATGTGGACATGGGTCCGGAAACGCTTCTTCAGGGAGCTAGGGCCCTTCGAAGATGACCTCCAAAAACTACTTTTCGTTTTATAGCTTCGGTACTACTGCAGCTATCGCAACCAATTTTGGAACATGAAATCTAGTTCGTAGGTTCATCAATTTGAGCCTTCCGGATTTTGTCACCTTCAACCAGGGGCGTACAAACCAGGGGGGTATTTGGGTAAATTTGACCCTACTCCTCTTAGGCTTCAATTTCTTACCTTTTTTATATCTGATTATGATTCTCCAATGCCTTTTACATAAAAAAGGTACTCTTGTGAAAATCGCTTTCTGTCACCGTTTCCTCCGAAAATGGCTAAATCCAAACAATAATAAATTAATGGTAAGAAATTAAAGCCTAAGAGGAGTAGGGTCAAATCTACCCGAATACCCCCCCCGTTTGTACGCCCCTGGTTGAAGGTGACAAAATCCGGAAGGCTCAAACTGATGAACCTACGAAATAGATTTCATGTCCCAAAATTGGTTGCGATAGCTGCAGTAGTACGGAAGCTATAAAACGAAAAGTAGTTTTTGAGGGTCATCATCATATTTTCGTGTGTTTTATCTACCCTAGGAGTTTGTAACATGATCATCAGAACACCCTGTATATGTAATAAGGACATATTCATGATCTGCCACAGAATGTCACTGCGTATGGAATTATACCTCATTAAGAATAAACAGAAAGGAAATTCTATATGTTGTAATTTCTCTTAAATATTGAAACTTCTACTCATCTTTGTGGATGTTTTGGAAACGAATCTGCTGCCGTTTTCAACACATTGGAAATAATGCTTCTCTTCTCGTTCCCCCAATATTCGTCGTTTTTGACATTCTACAGTGACTATTTGACAGGACGGAGGAGAGTTTGATTACCAGGTGTTTCTTAATTGATTGATTTTGAATTTCCCATTTTCATATGAATTTCAAGCTCTTTGAAATTTTGGGACGGATTATAAATCTGTCTCAACTACAAATATATTGAAATTATCATTATGATTCCTTCTAATATCTCCAGAAACGAGACCAGAATATTGAAAAAAAAATGGAAATACCACCTCCCCGATTAACCTACAGATAGTATCTATACCATGTGTCCCAAATTGCCAGCATGAGCAACTATTTCCACATTTCTGAAACCCATATGATGTTTCTCCTCAATAGTAACATGTACATACTGGTATCATCTCCTCATCGCATTTATCACATAGAGTACACATTACCATCGTTGTTTCTTCAGGGCAGAGAAGCAGTGATTTTCATCAGAATTTAGACGTCCTCTTTCATCAGGTTACTCATTCGGAATTCATCTGACAGAAAATATTCACCAAGTTTCCTTTCAGAGTTCGTAACAACATCATTGCAATCATCATCATATCACACGTTGCTTCGATATCACTATTGTGGAAGATAAGTCTTTGCATGAATGAATTAAACAACATTAGTCACGGAAGCATCATGCGTTAGGCACCAAATCATATCAGAACCAATGATATCAGATTCAGATTGTCCTATAAAACGTCGACATCTTCCATAGTCTTCTTCGCTAATTCATTGGTTTGACGAGCTTCTCCAATTCCAATATAAAAAGCCACTTTCATCATTAAAAACTCATCGTCTGGGGCTGGTCGCACAAACTCGTTGACTTGTTCTCTCGTGAATACTTCCGAAGTTTTCGCTCTATAACCAATGTTTTTCTTTACGATGGAACATATCAAGGCGCCGTATTTGCCGATTTCCATTCCATAATGATGGAGTAGAGAGTTTTGCCAAATACGTCAGCAACACCGTTCCTTCTGCACCTCAAATATATACTCCGTTCCACCACTCCAAAAGCTGCAAAATCTTGCATGACTCCAATGATGAGATGGCATAAAACCTTGTTGCTTCAATTTTTGCATCGCCGATTCAAAAGATACAATAATTCTTCGAATGTGAATCGATTATTAGCGATTGCGTTTCGGACATTGCAAGGGGGCAAGGCGAGAGCCGAGTATCATAACATAACTACTATTATTACTATCATACATCGCATGATAATCTCGTTATATTAATAGCTTCAAAGTGTGAAGATTATTTCGTCGACTGAATGATAAACACTGAAATGATTTGTACAGTTATTCATTTCACCATGCACCCTTCCGAATGTGTTCTGGTTCGCCGCTCACGGTGTCTGGGTTACGAAACCAACATAGAAGCGTTATTGGGTGCGATAAAATACACTTTCCGAGACAGATAAGCAGGAAGGAGACGCTCATAAATAATGCAGGAGTTTTGTATCCCTCGCGAATTTCGTGTAACGACGAAATATTTGCCTCGAAAATTCGACGTACTCATTGTTGGAGTCGTCGATGTATTATCACCTGAATATAAAGAATAGGAAAATATGTTAGTATCCTATTTCCAGTGATCTGAGAAAATGGAGGGCTTCGATTCGAAGCAGGATGTTCTCAAACGTGAGGTATAATCATTTTCTTCAGTTTGTTAGGACCGGAAAATAGAATTCGCATAAGAAACGTTCCAAAAAGACACCAATGTTCAAAAATCAATTCGAATTCATTTCTCATTCTCCACCAAATACTTCGCATATCTATGCATCCAATCGATAATTTTTAGGTTACGGTTTAGGTTCTTCCTGGTAGGTATTGAAGAAATTGCGACCTTCAGGGAAATCCAAGGGTATGTCAATGAGTTCATCATTGACGAGAACGTGCGAAAAGTGTGGAGATTGAGAAGGACCGATATATTGCTGACACTATCACTATCATGAGGATCATGAAAATAAATCTTGTTGCAAGGTGCTCGGGATAACTTCAAGTTGTCATGGGAAATTCTCTATGTATAGTCATCTGCGAGCTATCGCAGACATCTCAACATGGATTCGAAATATTCATCGTTTTATCACACTGTCCAAAAATATTATTGAATTCATAAGAAATTGGTTTGGATAGTTTCATTCTATCGTTTTTGAAGGTATGTACTTACATCTTCATGAGTCCGAAACTTGACTAGTCAGGTATAGGTATGATAAACAAAGATGGAAAGTAATTTTCAAACTGTTGTCTGGCGTAATTTTCTGCCTGTAAGATGGTTGGGGAAAGGCCTAAGGCATTGGTCAGCCTGCAACCGGAGCTGACGCATACCCCTTCTCCCATCTTTGAACCATCATTGTACCATACCAGAGACTCTCTGACGGGCAGTGGCTTCCCGGAGCCGAACGTTTGGCGGCTCCCGACAGTCACTTCAAAGTTCCGGTCGAAGTTGAGCTTGGCTGGCATTTGGTCCGATGGTTTGTTCTCTGAATCTCTTTGTTTATTTTTCATATGAAGTGCTGTTAACACACCTGAATGAGTTGGTAGAGTATCTATATGTACTCACTGCAGCATTCTTTTTGAAAAAAAATGCGAAGGGATCAGATCTAGCTTTTCGTTCAGAGCTGCAATGAGACAAGTGCGCATAGCCCCTGTGATTCCAAGGCACGCTAGCCTTCGGATTTTCTGCAGCTCCTTGAGTGACCATGGGTCTAACTACCGTGATAAATGACCAGTAGATCATTTTCGGTTTCGAAATCATCTTCTGGCGAATCCAGAGAGCGGAAATCGCCCTATCGTTGATTTTGGATCTCAGGTTAGTTTTTCATCTAGGATCACACCTTGATATTTGACTTCGTCCGAGAAGTTGATGTTTATTTCGTCCATCATGGGAGCTTCTGGGTTGAGCTCCCTTCTTCATGAGAAGAATAATGACTGTTCTAGCTGAGTTAACATTTAAGATCTCCTGGAGGCACCAGTCTTTCAGGTTGTTCAGTGCGCTTTGCATCAGGATTGATATTATCCTGTCATGCTCACCTTGCAGCTCTGCTAAGTTCGAACGGGAGATCATTAACGACTATGGACCAGAAACGAGAGAAGAAAGTAACTCTCCTTGAGGGCATCCTCTCGTGGTCACTGATTCACTGCCCAGTGTAGCGTTCATTCTTCTACTTCTGAGCATGGACTGTATCCAGCTTGTGGTTGAGGGCTCAAATCACTTACGTGTTGTGGCAAGTTCCGTCGAGTCGTAGGATGTGTGAAATGCTTCTCAAATGTAGATGTAAACACACAGATCTATTCCTTCATCTACGAGCGCTTTTTCGATTTTTTCGTTCGAGACTTTGTAGGGTCATTTCTATAGATTTGCTCGATTGATATGCAAATTGATTATTGTGAGGTGGATAGTACGACGAATCGTTTCTTCGAATGTGTTGGTCCAGTAGTTTCTCCGTTGTTTTCTGTAGGATTTGGGTCCACGGAACGTGTCGCAAACAGTAGCTGGCTCGAAAATGTTTGAAGCTAATCAGATCTCATTTGGCGTGGAGATTTTACCAGATGGACTTTTTTCCTGACTGGTGGGGCGACTGGAGCCCTTAGAAATGAGAGAGGAAACTGAGTGTTGAGTAACAATCTCGAGCTTTTCTCGGAGCTTTCTGTGTAGGAGCAGTCTGGATATTGTTGCACCCTATACCGTTTGAGTGATCTTTTGCGAGGACTTTCTGTAGTCTGTTCACTGACTTAACTTAGTCATAACTCAACTCAACCAGGAAATCAAGGAGATAAAATTTGTTCCCCACATGAACATGTTCATGCACGAAACTTAGGGACTTGAGAGCGTGACTGAAGAAATCCTTGAGCTGACCAACTCCCAACTTCACACCAATCTCCATGCATATCAGATACTGCGCATGTTCAAGAATAGGAATATCTTGGTTTCGATAACTTCCATGGTATGGAATTAGAGAAAATCCTTTGGATTTTTCATCCTCATATCCTATCGAACAACTCGAAGAAGAACATTCCGATCTCTTGAATTGTTTCGATATTCTGCTCCGTTTCCGTGGAAAACAATAAATACAAATTTATTGTATGAATGTGTGCAGGAAATTCCTTCAAATACTGCGTGATCCATGTCCATAGACATGAAATGATAATGAAGATTCATTTCCTTCAGATATCTTATGATACATGTTTGACACACTTTGTATTATTGAAAACTACGGCTCCCTGGACACAGATGCACAGATGGGAGGTGAAAATCTGGTTGAGGAGGAAGATCTGAAAATCTGAAATATCTCCTTCATAGCAACTTTTGATATGATTCAACGTGGTGATATCAATTTCTCTCTCCGACATTTTGCATTCATGAAAACACCAATTTAACTGTTCCCAATACGCTCCTGATTATGTTATGTACTTGATTTCAGATATAATTTCTCCTTTCTTTCACTTCGAATTGCAAATATCTTCACTTATTTTGAAGAGAAACGAGTGAGAACACACATAAACAAAGAAAATATAGATCATTGTACTCATAATTTATCAATGCGAAATTGTCTCATGTCAACATAAGTGAATTCTCCCGATATTCAGAATCGAAATAATAAAGTGAGAAGATTGATTATATCGAAACATCCAACACTTTTACTTCTCAGAAACACATCCATTACTTCAGTTTTACTATCGGAAGAACTGATGAAACCATGAGAATTATTTTTTTGCAAACTGAAAATCATGTTAGAAAATTTGATTTACTCGCGATACTTTGGAATTATCATAATTTTTGAAATGTTCATCCTCATCAGTCTATTGGTTGGAATATATTGAATATTGTTGATGTGGAAAGAAAGTTATGATGTCTGGAGCTGAATCAAAATATCCATATCTATAGCTGATTTAGAATCTCTGAGAACATTGTTAGAACCGTATTCTAGAAAATTAATTTGATGATGGTTTCACAAATACGAAACGTCGGAGAAATAAATCAATAACACCCGGTTGAATCATATGAAAAGTTTATACAAGGAAGTGCTCTCAGTTTTTCTACATCTCAATCTTTTTGATATGATCGAAAAAAATCAATAAATGATATTTGAATCCCATGCTGTGCACCCCGAGGTGCCCCCTCATCTTGGAAAAATGTATATCCGGATATTTTCTGTGACCTCATCATTCGCAATATCCTACTGCATTGGAGTGTTCGCTATATGATATTTCTCATATCCCCATTATCCTCTCTAGAATTTATTTCATGATTTCCAGGTCTTGCTCAATATTCTCCATTTGTTATCCTGAAAGTTAGTTGAAGAATCAATAATCAGGAATATCATCAGACTCAAGGAATACACATTTCCAGAAGTTTTTCACCCTCGAAAGATTCTGTAAAAAGGGGAAATATCTAAATATCAGTGCGTTTTGAACTCATCTCGTGATTCAATTCGACAGAATAGGACAATAAAATATAATTATTTCAGATCTATTCATGAAGTTGAGAATAATATATCAAGAATCTACCAAGGAAAGAATTTCCAGGAATTCCAGCAACGATTCCATAACAGCAGTAGCATAATTCGTTCCTGGATGATATCATCTGGCAGCCGAGATTTATGGAACTGTATATTGCTTACTTCCTATTATTGATGTCTTGAAATATGTGATCCATTCACGTCATCGTGAAATGAATACACATCATTTTTCTCTCATCTTCGTGTGGAGAACTCATGAGTCACAATTAGAGATATTTCTCATTTCCTCACCTCAATAAAGAATTCTGATCGATTGGACTCGTGGGTATGAGGAGTCGAATTCAGAATATCGATTACTGATGAATGCAAGTGTATACAGGTCAAAAATACAGGTTTCATTGAAATTATTTGAAATATCCAACCCTCATGAACATCGCGAATGTCTCCGCTAACATCGATCTCATGTATGTAACGAATCGTATCAGTCTTCGATTATAGGTATATTCTCTCAGTTGATGCCCATCTCTATAATAGGCACCTAACAGTAACAGCTCAGCTCACGTATGATTTATGACATTTCTTAAATTGATAATCATTCCTAATTCAAAACAATTTCCATGATTGCAGAAACCGCTTTGGGCTGTTGTGAACTCCGCAGTCTTCTCTATATTTCTTCCACGTTTCGATTAATGAATAATGTTTTGTTGGTTGCATAGGCATCGGTATCTACGTGTGCATACTACATATCATCGATGCTATCGACAGTTCATTATTCACCTAGTTCAAAAATGTGTTACGTCATAACAGAGGATTTCCTTGAATGATGATGATTTCTCAGGTAAGTAGTGAAAAAATAGTATTTTTCATCATTCATCTAGGTCAAAAATGTGTAACGTCGTATCAAAGGAATTCCTTGAATGATGATGATTTCTCAGGTGAATAGTGGAAAAATAGTAGTTTTCATCACAGTGATTTGCTTCAATTCGGCGCCAGCATCCGTGCAGTTGTTATGGACAATGAAGATTTGTGCTTGGGTTCGCCTAACTGAAGAAGTCATCAGAATATATTGCTCAGCAAAGTCTATTGAAAACGAATGTTTCTCCATCGATATTCCTCCTCAATAGTTGACGAACATTGTCGTTGAGAGCGTTCTGAAATATGTATTATATGGCATACATTGAAACATATCATGATAATATATAATATCTTAATTCTTCTCTGAGAATATGGATGATTTATTTCCATCCTCTCATTTGCGAACCCAAATTGTTTTTATCCATTGAAATTCTGAATATTCCTCATCCCGATATATTCCTTGGATTTCTCCAACACAATATCACATTTCTTTTTGCTTCTTCCCTTCGTCCTGTGCAAGCTCGTTTCTTTTTGGAACTTTATAGGATTTCCATAAGAAGTAGATCCTGAACCTCCATTAGGACCAGACATTAGATGGGCTCAATGGAGGAATAACATTAAACGTGCATTGAAAAGCTACGAGAAGCAGTATCCTTTATGCTGCGAGGTGTGAAACCCAATTCAGCAGAGTCAAAGGATTCTATCTCCCGCATACAGTGATCGACGAAATCGGAAAGGAGGACCTTATAGAGCCTTTTGGAAATTCATTTTGAATAGGAAAGTTCCAAGAATGAGTGCGCAAATTGGAGCAATCATATGGAATATTCCAAATAGTTCAGTGAATATCGTTATTGTCATCAATCCATGAATGATAATTACAAAGGAAATTACATCGATACCTTATTCATGCTATTCTTCTGCAGTACTTGTATTGCCAAGAAATCTAAAAAAATATGGACTGAATACTGCTAGAAAGTAATATAAAAACTGATTATCAGAGGTGAATTCATTCAACGGAAACATAATTATACCATTGACGAGATATGGTGTATAAACACGGCAATCTGGTGATATTTTCGACCAATATTTTCAGGTCACGAATTCATCTCATGAGAATGATGCAAATTCACGATGGTATCTCTGAGGTCATTGGCAATGAACGAATCACTATCATATAGTATCGAACATAGTTGATATTGTTCAACATTCTTAGAACTAAGGAGATCACTTGATATGATAGATATGCATATGATGTGAGATAGATATACACTGTGCATATGGCACTCTCCTTGAAATCAATTGCGGTAGCGATTTGCTTTCCAGGAATCTCCACAAATTCGAATATATACATTGAAACTATGAATCCTGAGGAATGGAGTGTCTCAATAACAGCGGATTTGTGGATGCAAAATTCAAATAATTCTAGAGATACACCAGATAAACCCTGAGAATATCTACATTCAATTCGTCCTTTTCCCAGCTTTGTTTGTAGAGATCATGCACGAATTCCTTGGAATAGGAAGAGCAGATCTGGGAGTGTCTCGAGACATCGATAACAACATTGACTTATGAAAAGATTACAATTCTCTTTCTCCTGATTCTGCATCAAGTCTCACTTGAAGTGGAATACACGCACAAGAATAACGGAGATGATACTGACTGAATTATTGGAACCTCAGAATGATTGCAGTGAGAAGCAAAACGTTCGCAGTAAGAGAAGTAGCTCGAATGGTTATGAAAGATTCATTAATGATAAGTTATATGGAATTTTCAACTGAAACCGACTCTAGCCCAGTCAACTTGAGAAGAAATTGTTTTTTCATCTGAATACGTTTTATCTATGGAACTTAAGAAGTTATGTGTGACTCAAGAAAGTCTTGAATACATTAAATTTCAACTTCAAATGAATTTTATGCCAATCAATAACTGCACATGTTCAAGAATAGAGCATTGTCAAGTTCCCTCGATTTTTTGTGATTCTCTCTCCTCGTTTCTATAAAATGAAAACAGAAATCATCATATTGAAATCATTTTAGTATAATCGTAAGTAGGACAGATTAATGGTCTGCATCAAAATGTTACTGCGCTTGCTGGAATCCAATCTTCAGATACCTAAAAGAGGAATTATTCATTATCATACTGTAGAGGAAGACACTGAGTGACTACATAGAAGGTTATGGAAACTGGTTCATCAAAGCCATCGCATCACACTCATACAATCACTTACAATCCTCAACTTCCTTTTATTTCTTGTCAGAGCCAAGATATTTCATCAATTTGCATGCTTCTCAAGTGGTGATATGATTTTCGAATCTGAGTACAAGGATTAATGGGGAGGTGCGTGTTTTATCACAAAATAATCCATGGATAATGGAAAGCTGGATCTTCGAGGCATTCAATAATATGGTCAATGGCCAATATGGTGAAGAGAAATGAACTAGATAGATACGTATCGTTCATGATTGTTTGAATCAAAATCCGAAGAATTATTCACAAATGATTTTGGTGGGAGATGTGGAACTGGGTCGGTATCTACGTAGCTGGTATGGTTGTTTGATTGAATCACTGGGAACTCAGATAAAAACCAATTCATCACTGATCATGTATTCAATCATGTAAGTATTCGGAATTTTCTAGAACTTCCATGCACGGATCGAATCCATGAAACTCTCGACTTGGTACAAATAGTGGATCTATGATCGAGTTCGTTCAGAGGCTCTTCGACTGCTTGGAACGCCACTGTGAATGAACTTCCAGAATCAGAGTTTCCCCTTCGATGTTTCTCCCGAAGGTTCAATGAGAAAAACAGACCGAGATGCTCAATTTCAATTGGACCAACAGACATTCTTGTGATAGGGATTTCCAGTCGAGGACAATTATAAACGAACCGGAGCCATTCCCGCCTCGTTCTTCCGTTACTCGTTTCCGGAATACGTCAATTATGCAGCGGCCTCACGAGAGGAAAGCAAGATCAAATAACTATGATTATCAACATGAGATAAGAAATTGTTTCACATTCACTTTGAGAAGATGATTGCTATTTGTTTGATCAATTTATCAACGAATTTGAAAGCGTCGATATGAGATGGAAAAAATATGATTTTTCGAAAATAAAAATGATGGACACTGTTGGAGCGCATTATTAGAAGATTTCCATTATATTTTTGTAATGAAATTGACTTTCAATCTCTACGAAACGCATGGGCGGCATCAATTCAATAATGTGAAGTAGTATATTATGCAAAAGTGTGGAAAGTGACTCATTTCGCACGAGTTGATACTCACCACGAGCCCCGCATAGCGGCGGATGCGGAAATGTAGCGAGTGCTCAAAATACAATTTCAAAAACGTTACTTTTCCTTCTCATCATTTGTCTACGACCATAAATATCTGGATCATCATCATTCCAAGTTTCATCCATGTCCATGTCCATCCAAATTTTTCGAAATACGTATATTCGAATTTGAAAGTTGTTCAGAGTTTCGCTGATCGTCGACAGTAACCACGCAATCTCCCCGACCGAAGACTTCCGATAGTTGTCGATGTCGATTCCATGGAAATGTTTGTTAATCAATTTCACTCAACCGAGTAAACGTCAACGTTGTTTCGTTGTCTGTCATTGTCACTGATATGTTTCATATGAGGTGGTTATAAGATGGTGTGATTACTGATGCGCTTTTGTTTCAGAAATTTTTCTAGAGATAAACAAATGAATGTGGGTTCGAGGACAATGTTTCAATGATTATCTGAGAGAGGGCGAGTGTTATGGAGTCAGAATTATTTTGCGATCTGCGATCATGAAATAAGAAATACACAATGTGTATCGTGTTTTGTGTCATTTGTGCGATTGACAAATCTGTCAATCGATTTTCAAATTAATTGGTGCAAATCAAATTACAATTAAGAGATGAATAAGTAATAACATTTTATTTCGCATTCAATCAGTTCCCATATTTTCTCGTTTCTGTTAGTTCTGATACTAGTACTTTTGATATGGATCCATATCGGTTCTGTCATTTGTGTGGTATTTCAAATGCTCAAAACTCTAATCTACACATGTTTAAAGCACCAAAAGTGAGTATATGTGAAACATTCGATTCATTATCTCATACAATATACGAAACAAAATATTCGAAGAAATTTTTTGCTCATTTTTGGATGAGATAATGCGTCAAAAGTGGATATCACCTACAAAAAAAATATACCACCTAGCTTATATATTCGTTCCCAACATTTTCGCAAGAATCGTATTGGCTTGAAAAGATTGATGAAGGGGACTCTTCCACTGCCCTACTGGTTAGTATAGTATATCATCTCAAACCTTGAGATGATATAATTCATGGAAATATTGCTAAATACATTGTTGAATCACTTCTCACACCGTATTTGGAATTTGAAATGTATGAATTTGTAGTTATTTCGAATGAAAATATCAACGAAAATATCTGACCACCAGACCAGACCACCATTTTGCACTAATTTTCAACGGCTCAAGCAAACTTCTGTAGCACTCAAGGCTCAAGCGACAACTAGCGATTCTAGCGGAGGAGAGGTGATTGAACGTCTCGATCAGTAATCAAGTAGGCGAATTCGAGAGATTTTTCTGAAGTTATTAACAAGGCAAAACCACAGAGTGCGTGCACCAGTCTTATAACCATCTCAGTTTCATAATATGAATTTCCTGAGCATATCTGACCTTTCGTTCTCAGATATAAAAGTGGATTCATATTATCCATATCAACCAGGGATAAGAATGATTGAAGGCAGGAGATGATGGTCACATTACTTGTCGCATCTCGGAGGAGGAACGGAGGTAGTCGAAATTGAATCATTTCCCGAGAGGTTAGGATGCGAAATCAATCTAAAATGTGGGTACGATGTGTGATAATACCAGCAGGCAAACTTCCAGGTATAATATCATCACATTCATCAATCCCTTCATGCGTGCTTTCCTCCAATATTTCCATATTAGTGAGTATTTCCAATATTTCCACACTAATGCAGAAGGAAAAATGATGATTTCATAGTGATTTCTATGTATTCATAGTCGAATATTGCCACAATCCTAGCCATGGTACATGCTTTCTTATTATATTCATTCCTACTACGAATACCTAATTATCTTTCCGAATGAATTACTGTGCTTTTCATTCTCATTTTCTTCTTGCGAAGTGAGTAGGGTTCGAAATGATATCACACTTGATAGATGATATATTATCAGTTATTATCAGTTATCCACATGATTTGTTCATTTCAACCACATCATTATGTCCCCTAATATTCATCGAATCATTTTCGAAAATAATTATTCAACAATGAAAGTTCGATTCAGTACTTCTGTGGTCTTGAGTGAACAGATTAACATACCTCCCTCTCTTTTCGCCTCGGCACAGATAGCTAGATCCTCACGACAAACAATGTAATGCATTGGAGATAAGTATGGCGAGTTAATTCCTTCAATTCGCCTGAGAGAAATTCCGTTTTCTTATATCAACTAATATGAAATGTATGTATGAACTTGTTCAAATAATCGAAAATAATTCCCTTACTTCAGGCATGTAAGAATCGAACAGGGATACACCTCTATTCAAGAACAAATTGAATGAGAATTGTTGCTGAGTGAACTTTAGAAGGAATTTTCCACATGTTTGATTCTGAAAGACTCAAAATTGCGCAACCTCATCCAAACATAACTCATGAATTGCACATTCAGAGATATGGGTGCCAGAATTATGGCCAGTCGTCCACTCACTGATATGGAAAAATATCATGAAACACGATCCCGAATTCAATGTATTTCACTGTAACGCATCCAACGTCACATAATCTTTATGCTTTTTCAACGTATCTGCACCATTATTCATTTCCATATTCCAGATAGAAAACAGATATTCGAATGAAATGTGTTTATCTGTAGCAGTATATTATCAAGGCACTTGCGGAAAATTCGAATGAGGAAACGCGAATCGTTACGGATTGTTAACTACTGACTTTTTACGATTGAATCGTAGTTGGCAATCCGCAATATTCTGAATGGCATGGCTAACGAAGTCCATCATGAACATGCATCACCACGTTCTCGAAGAATCAGTGGTCAGATGAGCATAGAATGAGTCCAGAAATCAATATATGAACAACGGTAGGACAGTTGAAATCAATGAGAATTTCGAAGTTCTTCATCTTGAAATCGGATTTATCGAATGATGAACATACCTTCATGGAATGGAATCATGGAATTGAACTTTTGAATTGACTTTTGGTCATCATGATACAGATGAAGGAACAAAAAACAATTGGAATAATTGCAATTAAGAAATTCTTCTGAAGCCTTCGAGTTCGGAAACAAAAGATTCAGTGATAACATATTTTTCAATCCATCAGACGATCGGATAACTATCCAAAGAAATGGGTATACCTCAATAGTTTGTACAGAAACATACAACTAGAGATCGAGAGAGTGGCAGAAGGTGTGAATAACTGTAAATAAGTAGAAAGAGTATCAGTTTTGTTGAACAACCACATAATTGTCCATACATATTCGTTCGAAAACGAACAAGGCATAAGGGAGTATTTATAAATTCAACTCCATGAATATAATATATAGGTGGATGAGGTTTCCCTTTTTCGGTATCCAAAGCAAATTTCATCGTTTCTCATCCTGCCTACACTTTGATCCATCCTATAGGATATTCTCTATAGAGCGTCAGATAAGCCGGAAACAGTCGCTCATAAATAATGCGTCCTTTTGCATCAGTTAGAGGAACAAAGAACGATGGAATGAATATTCACTACAAAAATAGGTCGAGTCACTCCTTTCTGGCGCTGCATATTTCATGAGCGAGGCTGCCGAGAATAAAAATTCCAGGATAAGACTCAAGAGAACTGTTCACTTCTTTGAAAATGTACGTATACCTATGTAAGAACTGATATGATGGCAAAACAACAATATAATCAACATGCAGCCTCTCTTCATTATTTTTTGCCGGCGTCAGGTTGGTAACCGATGAATTTTCCGCCTCCAATTCTCAAATCATTCCATGCATATTGTCAAACTGCACAAACTGTCAGGAGTCCGTTCCATATCACATGATGAGTTGGATTCCATTATCCAATTTTTAATCTGATATTCTCACAAGGAATACAATTCTCTCCATTTGATACAACAGAACCGTGTGAACAACCATTACGAATTCCACTGGGTATGAAATCGGCTCGGAGGGAATAATATCAGTTTTTGATGAGCTCCATGCTCTCAATTTACATTTGATGTAATGTATCAAATTCAACATCTACAAATCTACAAATTGAGTTCCATGTCAGTCATCCCAATGGAAACATGAACTCAGCAGTACCATAAGATATAGGTATACTCCAAGAACAGTGATTAGATGATCAAATAGCATGGTTAGCAAACCTTTTGATTATACACTTGCATACGAATATTTCTCTGTTGGTACTCATATCTTGTCTACGATGCTACGAGTCAGACTCCATTGGATTTAATGTTGATTGTATTCCGGTTCAGAATTTGGTAGCCCTGGCCATTGAAAATGTAATCTTGAACAATCGAGCAGTAGGTTTCTTCCATCCATATTTCATGCGAGTGTGTTGATTGATTCGCAGTTATACTCCTTTCTTCGATTTCAGTTCTTGTTATATTCGAGAACCTGCAATATGGCATTATGAATTATATTTCGTTTCGTGGCTGTAACGGTGGAATATACTGAGGTTTGTGAAATAATGGCGAACGATCTAGCACTTGACGAAATTGCGTGTTCGGGTCCAGTGCCTGAAGCGGTAGACCAGAACTAATGGAAATTTTCACGGTGTGACGCTCTGGGAAACGAGAAAGCTGGAAATGGGTGCCCATCACATCGCTCGCATACACCCCCTCGCACGTGTGCCGTTTAAATTCCGTACCGCAAAACCAATTTTCCTAATTCCGAATCGCTGTGGGCACAAAATGACATGGCTGATGTTGCGGTCCTGTGCCAGTTCTCTTTCCGGGTGAATGGACACAGAAACTATACAGACACAGTGACAGGTCCAACGTATGAGACTGAAGAGAAATACATTTCATGGAAATGAATATCTGATCATTTCTTCACACACTCATGAGAAAATTGTTGTTTCTGATCCATTGAATAGATTATCCTAACTTATTACTATTATTATTCAGGGTGCACCATGGTGTGACAAAGCTAGTCTTGGGTTGAGATCATGTTTTGGTTTGTGCCACGTAGGTTGCGATATTTCAAAAAATTATCGCTTCGTCGTTGATAGCTATGGTATTTCCTGAAGTCGAAGCGTTTGTATGCCATACTTTTTGGCCAGGTTGAAGGTTTATAAATTCCCTCTTTGAGGCTATAGTCTATACCGAACATGAAACATTCACTTTGAAACTCCTCGGTGGGGAGTTCTTTTATTATCAGGTCTGCGTTTTTGAACACATCTTGGTCTTTTTCATACTTGGAGAGTTTATCTTCTGTGACATGGCGTTTTGAGCGGTGCAGATAAAGCCATACCTCCTTTTCAATACCAGAGTCATCCTCTGTGTCATTCTCTCCGATGGTGGCGTCTATTAGTTTCCTTTTTCTATAGGACACTTTCTTGTTACCGTCGTCGGCAGGATTGGGAGTACCATCGTTGTTATAAGTAACTTGATTCTGTTTTGATTGTATCTGGTTAGTTTGTCGAGTTGGCAACCATGTGTTTTGCTGAATTGCCGTTACTGGTGGGAGTGATGGGATGTTGAGCACTGAGCCAATATCTGTTTTCGTGCGTGCCGTATGAATTGACTGGTTTTTGTTTTCAGATTTATCAGATAATTGTTTATTTGGACCAAATTCTGATAGTTGATGTATTTTTTGGTGCAAAACTCATTGTTTTGCTCTAGGAGTTTATTATTATCGAGAAGCAGATTGTACTTTCCGTCCTTTTCTTGGAGAGGTTTTCTCAACATTTGATTTTCCTACTTTGAATTTCCACTGTTAGTTACCTTGGGAGAGCCCATGATATCGTATTGGGTACCGTTTGTGCATTCACAGCACTTCATTCTGGTATCACATATTTCAAGGTGGTGGTAGACGGGGTCTCGTCTGATACAATGACGATCAATGCTGGTTTTCCACAAGGCTCTGTCTTGGCACCAACTTTGTTCTTGCTCCACATCAATGATTTGTTGAATGTGACCTCCAGCCCGGTTCATAGCTTTGCGGATGATAGTACACTTCATTCCGCCTTTTCCTCTATAGCCCCTATATCATTCAACGAGGCCAGAGGTGCAAGGCGAAGACAGGTTGATGATTTAAATGAGGATCTGACAAGAATTCTGAAATGGGGATCTGAGAATCTAGTACAGTTCAATGCTATTGAAACTCAAGCTTGTATGTTCACCAAGAAGGCTGATCATACAATGCCCAATTTGATGATGTCGGGTACCACTGTTCCTATGAGGTCGTCTATATCCATACTGGGTGTCACCACCAACAGTGCTCTCTCATGGGACGATCATGTGAGGTCCATTGCGAAAATTGCTTCACAAAAACTTGGTTTTCTCTTCCGTGCGAAGATATACTTCACATCTCAGCAACTGCTCATGATCTACAAAAGCACAAATTCAACCTGTCCTGGAGTACTGTTCACATGTATGGAGCTCAGCCCCCAAACATACGCTAAAGCTCTCAGATTCAATTCAGAAGAGAGCTATTCGCCTAGTTGATGATACAACACACACCAAATCATTGACTTCTCTAGATCATCGTAGAAAGGTCGGCGATCTCTGCCTTTTTTATAGGTACTTCCATGGTCGGTGTTCAACGGAAATATCATCCATCATGCCACCACGCGCGATTCCTAGTAGACACACCAGACGAGCTCAGGCTGGTCACCCCTACACTGTCAGGCTCGAGACCTGTCGAACATCGCTTTACCAAGCATCATTCATCAATAGAACGGCAAAGTTGTGGAATTCTTTGCCTAGTGAAGTCTTTCCTGATGCTTACAACCTCCAAACTCTCAAGAAAAATTCCAACACCTTCTTTCTCTCCCAAAATTCCACCGCTGGCTAACACGATGTTTCTCGAACATTAAAGGTTTCCCTTTCATGTTGTCCACAGATGAAAAAAAATAAAAAAAACACATTCAAATTTTTGGTAGCTGCACATGATTGATGAAACAGACTTCCACACTTGACACATACTAATATTTCGGTTGACTTCTTTGGACAACACTTGAAAAGTTTATCTGTAAATTTATTCATTAAAAATGTAAATTTATTCATTCATTGAGCGCATCTTCTGGCTGACCACCAGACGACGCCATCTTTTTGATAAAACTTTGTTCATTAGTCGATTTATTATTTTTGAACGAGTCACATGAGAAAAGGTGTGCTAATCAACCCATAACCTTTTGTTCTGATTATGTGAGCTGACCGTTAGCAAGCTAAAACCATAGATTAACAACTCACCACATTCAAATGGTTAAAATATATTTCAACATACATGGAAAATTGCTTACTGCCGGTTCTTTGTTTTCGAAAATTCGACGCGGCATTGCCAAGCTATTAGCCTTTTCCCGGAAATGCAGGCATTTTCTGAGGAAAGATCACTACTTGAAATCATCACAGTGTGGTCAGAATGAAACTTCAACTTTTACGAATATCAAATGCTCGTAACTCATTTTCTTCAAATGGCACACTCTATCATTTCACACTAAACGATAGATATTCCAATAGGTTCTCAACTGATATAGGGTTCCATGTAGCCATTGGATAATATACGATATTTGATAAATCATTTTTGGACACCCACCAATCAAAATACAATCAATCAAATTTCTGATTCCTCTATAATTCTCAGCACGACGTGATTCTTCCACTATAACTACGAACATCTGTTCAGTATTACCAAAACAAAGATATTGACTTTGGGACACCACAAAAATATTATTCAATAATTTCGAAATATGCATTTCTTGGACCTAGAACTCCTGTGGAGAATGCTCTTTTCATCTCTGATATAGTTTTGTCACACTATTGGTCCACCCTATATATTACTGTGAAAACTTACGGTTTCGCAAATGTTCAAATGATATGATGATAAACTTCACCATTTTTTTCCATTCATGACGTAACACGAACAGAAAGCTTCGGGAAATTTACAGACAATTATCTTGGTAGAACTGGTGCTGGGTGTTTCACTTCATTAGGAAATATGAGCATGCAATTTCGAACTATGAGCAATAATTTTTGCTTGTGCTCAAAAAGTTGGTGGAAGTTTTCAGATGTCGAGGTAAGCAGTCTAATTCTGGTGGGCATTCATATATAGACATATCCCATGATGAATAGAAGAAATCCCAAAAACAAACCTCGATTAGATTGATCTACAGAATTTGTTCATAGGTATACCTGAGGCGACGATTTCGTCATACCACTAGAAATGCCAGCTCAATCCTTGGATCAGTAAGAATCTAACCCCCTAAACGATGATCTTGATGCGCATACTCCCATATGCCGCTGGGAATGAACGATTATATCTTACCAAGACGACTAGGTCAATAGTGGCCAATAGTTTCGATCAAACAGTTCAACCTATCTCGAAGAATCAATACACACCAGCCGACAAAGCAAACCAACATTGATTTGGCTGGATGTGGACTTGCGGTCAGGCGAGATAAACGCTATTACCGCCGAGCCACGAACACTTTATGCGAAAATGATAAATAGTTTGATATGGCTGACAAAATGTGAGATTCAGATTCCAAGTTCGATCAAAAAATTCTCGAGTGCTGGGGACAAATATTATCACGAATACAGGATGTTGAAGTTTCATCATCCACCAATTTCTTTATTATCTTGACCTGAGTTAGAATGAGGGCAAGAGAGACCCTCACGAAGAGGAATAACATGAAAGTTTTCGGAGAACTGGGGAAACTGAGCAATTCCAAGTGAATCCTCTATGAGTTGTGATAATGTGACTATTGCAGGACACTGACTATTTCCGAGAAATATACAAATTCCATCTATACTACAACTATTTTTGTTTCCCATTTCTCTCATAGACTCCTAGAATATCAGTCGCGTTTGTATCTTGAATGTTGAAATTTTGGTAACATTGATATTATGTTACTGATAGATATTCATTGATAACGACTAATCATTCTGAAGGTACCTACATATTCCTATACAGTAGAAAGATCTTCTCTAGATTGCTTGAAAACAAAGAAGAAATATTTGGTGAGAAAGACATTAACGACAATACCAATTTATGAACACAGGTAAAACGTGCCATAAAAGCTTCCATAAAAGTTCAAATCCTCAGTTTGTTTTCAGCCATTACCTGTTCCCTGACTCGTTTCAACCTCCATTCCACATTTATAACATAAGCTAGTTTCCTGAACGGCTCAACTTCGACATGAGAGAGTAATATCGAAACTTTTAACAACGATCGGAATGAATCTGTCAATGAAAGTTTAGATTGAGTCTTGGATTTATCGGTTTGAGACAATGATGGCAATTAGCATTATTGACGGTTATTCAAAGACTGTGGAGAAAATGGAAGATGGATTTTGACTCAATTCAATTACATAATATCTTCTGTATCGAAATCACTCATGAAATCATATCAAATTCAAGAAGAAATCATATAAATTATTTCAGGAAATGATTCTTGGATTCATTGGAGTAACGTAATTAAATATGTGGAACATGCAACGTATAATTTCGATCTTGAAATTGTATAGGCTGTCCCGGTTTGTTTTCGATCGAATATCCAGAAGTCAAGAGATGTTTCCTCTCGAACTTGTCGTAACAACATATAAATGAATAACATTTTCATTATTTTTGAACAACTTCAATTGAAGGAATTTGAGAATTGTCATAAGATGATATTGAAAATGAATTTCTTCCGAACTATGCTTTTCGAGTTCTTTATGGTAATTCTCATGTCATTCTCATCATTCATCATGTTTTTTTCAAATTCCAATTGGCTGCTTACAATTCATTCGGTGGGGATGAACCACTTTTAATAAATCTTCGCTTCTTCAGGCAAATCACCCTGTATGGCTGGAGGTCCTCAATGCAAGGATTCGAAGTGAAGAAAATTGAAAACGTCCTTTATCGTTCCATGAAATTTTCACTGACTGCGTACCCTACTACTTATCATTCATATGATGAGAGTTGAACGGCGTGTGGAAATAGTCAATCATGCTGTGCGATACTCATCAAGAAGTATTTACAAGAATTTTTCGTCGAAATCAGTCAATAAAATCATGAATAGTACCTACGTTAGTGATGTGAATAATTGAAGTTTCAACACATGGATTGTCTGATAGGAATATATATTCTTCACGAATTCTACTCCACGATCATGCCGAACGATGGTGTGGGAATTTGTTCGTATCAAAATATATAGGAACCACTTCGAAATATGGAAATAATCAGTTGGTTTATGTTATGAAACTCATTTTGATCAACATCCGATAACCATAATTTTTCACAGCCTCTCTCTCTCTCTCTGTCGATCTAATCTTTGGCACATTTAATATTTGGGGAGCATTCTGAACATAAATTTTGTCAATCAAATTAGGTATCCAGTGGGGCAAGGGCTAATTTTACACTGTTCTGAAACTCTTGGAACCCAATTAACAAAGTTGGCGAACGAAGCGAGGCTTATCATATTACGGTCCCATCAAAACATCGTCAGTTGTTGACTCCTGTGGCGAAAAAATGTTCGCAGGGAACTTCGAGATGGCGGAAATCAATAACGATCATGTATGAGTTGAATTCATTCTTCTCAATAACATCATTTTATACCCGTCTGAAAGAAATTATCACTGAAATGTACTGAAATTTCCAAATCGAAGCGAATATGGGATATCGTTATTATTGTTCACATCCGAACAGCACTTATTGCTCCTTGTGCCTTCTGTATCATCAGTTGGCGTCTATTTTCCGAAACATGAATCAGAAATTTTCATGATCCATATTGATGTGAGCGATAGATAATCAATGGGTGAAGGCAGGAATTTGCCAAATTGCTAGTACTGCAAGATGCAAGTTGATCATTTCTGTTTCTGATCTGTATCATGATCATTCAATCATTTCTGAATAGCAAGTTGACACACTAGGATTCACCTCTGCAACATAGAATCCATAGAACTTGAGATCACTGGTTCACTCATCATCACTTTTTTGATTTTGTTGATAGAACATTTTTGAAAATATGATTTTGTGGATGTTGCTAAACTGAATCGAATGATAATAATAATAATGATAATATTCATATTTATGATAATAAAAATAATAATAATGATAATAAATGGTCTTTATTTTTCGAAGTTTTGGATTTTTACAAAGGAATATACAGAATAACGAGTTTATCTTGATGAAAGGGTGGAGTTCAGCTCAGGCTGCTTTTCAACTTGACCCAAAGAAAGTAAAGAAACCAAGTACACTAACACAGTTAGCAACAGAGAAAAAAATGAATGAATTCCATAATCAAAAATGACATTGTACCTACAAAATTCTACCTATTTCTATGCCTATAACTTAATAGATTCAAAATAGGATGATACATTGTACCTTCGAAATCTTTCGCCTATTTCTATGCCTGAATCTTGACATCATATTCATGTGTCATGTTGTCATTAAGAAGATCAGTTTTCAATCGTTCTCCAAAGTTTATTATCTCGTAGGATCTGATTTCCTCAGATAGCCGGTACCTCAGTGTATGCCTTGTACGAAAATGAACTCTCAAATAGTGCAGTCTTATGTTTTGGGTTAACTAAAGTTGATCTTTTTCGTGTGGTGGAATTGTGTATGGAAGAGAAAGTTATCAGTTCATTGTGAAGATACTGTGTTCGCTGGAGTTTAACAACTTTGTGGACAAGAGTCAATGAATGTAGTAAGCGGGAATTTTAACCAGCCTGTTTCTTTCATTTTGTGAGATATGTGATCGAATTTTCGTATTCCGTAGGAAAAACGTAGGAAACTTTTTGAATTTTATTCAAACGTGAGGAATCAGATTGGAAAAAATTATCGACTCGCAAAGTTGCAACTTGAGTTTAGTAGACCTCAAGTCGCGATTCGGATATAATTGCCATTGAACATTGTATGGAGATTCAGTTAGGGAATCCACATGTTCGGTAAAACGAAGTTCGGAATCTAGCAAGAGCCCTGAATTTTTGGTATTATTCGTTCTAAATCTGTGTCGCCTATTTTGATCTCAAGCTGATTCGCGAGGGATCGCCTCACTTTATTCGGTCCAAATAACATGACAGTCGACTTGCCGGCATTCAGTTTGAGGTTGTGAGCCGTGGAAATATCAAGGAGAGATTAAAGATCTTCATTGATTGATTTTTAGAAGGAGTCCAAGGACCTGATATCAGAAGAAAGGTACAACTGCGTATCGTCAGCATAATGGTTGATAGTACAGTTATTCACGGAGTTATGGAAATCAGATATATATATATATATATATATACAACAAACAAGAAGTGGCCCTGAAATGGAACCCTGAGGTACTCTTCGGGTTACAAGCAGTTCGCCCGATGTCTGGTCTTCCAAGCTGACTTTATGGCTTTGATTGCTGAGGTGACTTGAGATCAATGGAACTGCGTGTCGAGAAAATCCAAAGTTGTTCAGTTTTTTACAAAGAGTATCGAAATCTAAGGTTTCGAACGCCTTGCTATAATCCAAGAGCGTAAGGCACGCTATTTCCCCTTTGTCCGTGGGCTTGAGAATATCGTCAGTGATCGCTAGCAAGGTGGTTGTTGTGCTGTGAAGACTGCGAAACCCTGAATGACACGAAGTTATGATGTTGTAATCGCGACTTGAGGTCTACTAAACTCAAGTTTAAGCTTTGATTGGAATGCCTTGAAAAGAGTGGGGAGGAAACTTATTGGTCGGAGATCCGAAAAAGTTCTCGGCTGATCACAATCAGAAAGAGGGATAACTATAGCATTCTTCCAGGCTGCTGGATATTGAGCAGATGATATTATTTCGTTAAAGATGAAAGTTAAATGTTTGATCAGCTGATTTTCGATCAAGAGAAGCATTTTTAGTGATATATTGTTGCTTCCAACCGCGTTGCTCTTTATCATATATATGGATTTTTAACATATTCTCCGTCAATTATGTTGAACTGGAACTCTCTATTGGCAGAGTTATGTTCATCGTATCGATCTAGCAGTGGTGACTGATATGAAGATTTTCGGGCAGTTGGGATGGAATTGAAATGACGAATTATGTCATTGACTTTTTTGAGTTCAGGGGGAATTTCAGTTTCAGTTTTTTTTCCTCAGAACGTCTCATGACCTAAGTGTGTTCCAAGAATGGTATGAAAATATCGATTTTATGGTCAGTCGACTGTATTGCCCACTATTATGGTAGAGCCATGAAATAAATGAGTTGAAAGTTCATTATTATCATTGGAATATCGATAGTATCCTCTTTCCTCATGGTGCATGTTCCATGTTCGTTTCAGATTTGTGTAATTAGAGCGCAAAGTGATAGATTGTCACTCCACAAAGTGAGTTCCTCTCTGCGTCGCGCGTTAATCTTTCGAGAGCGGCAATGACACTTTGTGCTCGAAATACACACATGATTCTTCTTACAACAGCACTCCATCAAACAGGAATACGAACTCAATGTTACATGGTTATTGTTGAGGAAAGAATATCCACGCTCGACCGCGAATCGAACCAGGATCATTCGCGTGGACGCTGCGCTGCAGAACCATGTAACTAACCAATGTAAAATACTCCCAATGAATATATGTAATTAGAATTATTTATAAGGATACTGATCTTCTACTGACTGGGTAGTGAGTTTATTTGGAATTCACCTTTTTCTGCAGATATTCTTCATCAGGAGCATCTTGTAGAAATTTGTGAATATCTTCAGCGGTTTCTTCGCTCAATATCTAACAAACTGTTTCTATAGCAAAACGATGAGTTCAGGATGACTACTCATTCATTTCGATATCATTCTCGACATCAAAACAGGTACGTATCATCGAATATATAGACCAAATAGTTGATGACTTCAAAGTCTTTGATTCTCCCCAATATAAGCCAGAAACACGCTTTCTGATTACTTATCCATCTTTTTAGAGTTGCACCAATTTATGAATCATATTGTTATTGATGTTCCTTCCTTGATTCTTCCGGTAGGAGATTCAGAGTTACAACTCTTTCACTTTCTGCTACATGAGGAGGCGTGTTCGATATTTTACCGTCACTATTTTCCATCATCCAAGAATGGACATTCCAACAATAGGTGAATACCTACATATATATACAATGCAGCAGCGATGCAGGCGTTTTTCAATATTTCCGCTGATGCACGAGCTTGAATGTTGTCACAGAATGGCATTGCTCAGAAAACGTCAACTTTGTAATGATATCTGAAGGCGTCGAAGGCTACTCTGTTACGCGGCTGTAGAAACAAGCATTTCTTCTGTAATGAATCCAGTTATGACTGACTGGCGTATGATTTATCATACCAATAATAAATCACATGATATACTTTTACATAACGTCAATCAGTTCACTCAGAAATCACGAAAAACCCAATAAAGTGATCTTGGCATTATTGGGATGAGATATTCCATTTCATCGAAAGAGGTAGAATCGATTTCCCTCAGTCAATAGGAAGAAATAATCAGAATATTTCATGTGATCAAGATCCGGAAAATTGCGAGGCCGACGTTATTCTACGACGTTGTTCCGGATTCACTGTGATGTGAAATCGACGAGTCAAAAGGACTTCAATTCATTTTGTCAATACCAACCACCCGCTGATTCATCAAACGACGTCTTGTTTGCAATCGCCGATACTGGCAAACATAATCATACGCATCGCTGGTAATACACACACTACATAGATAATTAGCCTGTGCTTTCGGCAGGGTCGTGAATTCCTGATCAGGTATCCGATATTCTCCATTATCTCTGTTCCTCGATTCCATCCATTCAGCCGTTGGCTTAGATGATACTCTCAGTCTTCAATTAGCGAAACATCATTCTTCTGAACGAGCATGAATGTGCCTCCGAAGTTTTGTGAATCATAGTTTTCTGCAACCAAAGATGTATTGATATCTTTAGAAAATATGTCATAGATGAGAATGATGAAGAAAGATGGAGTCGAAAGCATTCAATGGAATATTAACAACAGAAATGTTCGCCGAAAATGTTTGTTTCCTATCCGTACGTGAGTTAGGAATTATAGGGTCTAATTTGTATATGAATCATATATGAATCAATAAACATACCAAGCAACTTTCAGGAGTGGTGAACAATCATTTTCGCTTGACCAACACAAATATATATAATGATATATGGAAAAATTGGATGATATTCTGGTTCAAATTCTGAGAGAGGAGATTTTCAGATGCCTCATGAAAGGATCATATTCAAATTTCAAAATATTCTGTGCATAACGGCTCCATGAGCATTTCCTGAGAGATATGCATAAAATGGTATAAAACAATAAGGTACCAAATGAAATTTTCAATGAATCGTGAAAATCGCCTTCAGACTGTTCAAAGTTCGACGACGCATCGAACATTTCGTGGAATGAAATAGTTGCTAAGTCCCCCATCACCTCTGGGGATTTTTTGGTGTATTCATGGAACAACCGTTATATTAATTATGTATGAATAATCATGTTTTCACTCAATGAATATGAGAGGATACCATAGAGATCTGAATTCACACATTCGTATTTCTCCTATGCATGATGATGAAGAACGCAATGATTACATCTGAAATTCTCGACATGTCTTTTGACTCAGTAGACTTCTTAGTCTACATGAGAATTCTCCTAGAGATATTCGCTTCACGGCTCTCATGATTACATAACCAATCATAATAATTCATCTACTATCTCTAGTCATATTCGATCTAAATTTCAGAATTGTTTTTTGATTCCAACTCTTTCATCATGGGTCACTTTTCAGAGGATAGGTATTCCACATCATTTCTGGATGCATCCTTCCAGGACATGACAATTTCCTCCTATTCATCAATCAGTCGTCGTGCGATTCTACTGAAATATATGGATTTTGAGAATAATATCTCGTTCGTATGAGTTCGTTTGCAGGTCATGATATTCAATCTCTTCCAATACTCAATAACTCAGATCATTATAAAAACAAATCCATCAGAAGTAATTGGTGATTTTTCCCTCACATCAGCACACGCCAGTAATTTTTCGCTAGAATCCTGCTTACTTTTTCCGAGAATATCTTGTTACAAAGTTACTCTGGATATGAATTCAAAATAGGAGAATTGTTATTCGCTATCATGCAACTTTGCAATCTTCAGAGCGACTAGAGCATTGCGAGGTCTTTCGTGAATTCAGACAAGTTCTCGCACATTTTTCCCATATAGTACAATGAAATCAGTAATCAAGATATTCATTCCAAAAAACCACTAGTCTTTCCCGATTAGAGGACTTGGTGATATGGAAGTTGGAATGATAGAATCAATGAACAAGAAAAGTTACGTGAACTGTTACCAGTTTGTGTGCGACTGTCATATCATTGAAAATTATTTGAAATTCACGAAAGAAATTTCAGAAATATCCATCAGATTACAATCAGGAATGAATTCAGGATGTATGGAATCGTACAGAAAGATAAAAAAAAGATACAACAACCTATTTTTCCCTCGATATTTGCGTGAAAGATAACTTAATATATACGTTTGTACACTCACATTGAGATACTGGGTGTCCCAGAGCTTTCAAGCCAGCAGATATTCCAGTTATTTGCAGGAAAGAGAATTGGAGAGAAAACGTGTCGTAAGAGACCATGAACCCATTCATGCAGAATAGCAAAATCTACCCACTGGCAAACAACCATCGAGAAACCACCCCTACCTTTTTTCTCCAAATTGTACCTCCATGTTTGTTTTTGGTTGAACTTACAGACTTACATAGATGAACTTTTTCGACGACCGTGATAGCATCTCGTATCTACGCCAGTCATTGATACGATGAGACCTATGCCTGCATAGTTTCCTCTTCTTTTTCAAAGTTGAAGTGGTGTCAGCTCCTACGGCAACCAGATTGGATATTTCCATGACTACAGCAAAGCATGGAGGTGTTTCCCAACTTCATCATGAGAACGATGAAATTCACCTGTGAGACTGAATTTGAATATTCATTTTCATGAGCCGTTTCAATTCTTTCGCATTCATTGTAGAAGGCCATCGTTCTGAATGAGGTTTATCAAAAAGATCAAATATATCATTTCCATTTTCATCTTGTGAACCAATCCCTGATATTATCGTGAGAGACTCCACTCATCTTTGCAAATATATTTTCCATTTCATCAGTCGTTTTCCAATCCAAGCGAAATTCGTGAAGTAGAATCATTCGATGATATCTACGAGAAATGACCATGATTCTCATTGATTATTCCATTACTTTTCCCATTCATTTGTGACCTCGTTGTCAAATGTTTTGCTACCCAACTTTCGCTCTATTCATAGACTCTGGGGCCATAATTTTCATCGGAGTATAGTTTAAATGCACTGAAATGGACGAACTCTACATACGTGAATGCCATACAATTCACACAGCATAGATATTAGAATAGCGTTCATGAGCTGAGATCATTGCAAGTGTTTCAACCAGCATCTTGCATAGATATGTTTTTCATTCTCATTTCAAAAATCTGTATACATACATATCCTTGGGGACACGTTTGAAGATATTACATTCACATCATATCGATTGGTTGATCAGAAGTTCGTGAGATTCAGTGGGTGGTCAGACTCATATTCAACTTACGTTACCCTCACAACGAATGCAATGTGTTAGATGTATATTACTATTCATTGCTGTGACGGGTTCATTTCTTGCTAACCAGATATCACTTTCCTGCCACTGCATTTCACCTTGATTCATTATGTATATATACATCGGTTTTACAATGGAAGTGATCAACCTGTATATCTACATTCTACTAGACTAGACGGGTCTATATTAAGTTGATTGAGACCCCAACTACCAACTAGGAACTGTTTGCCCAATATGCAATATCTTGTGTTTGCATTCAATATCGCTCGACTGATTGAACGTATGGCTTCATAGAGCCAGCCACATTAATTTCGATTCGACAGTATAGCGGAATTATATTTTGTTTGCTGAGAGACATATCACTGCCTTGTGATCGATCGCCAGTTATGAGCAGTAGAATCACATGGAAGACTGCATCCAGGTATATTGTGTGGAAATGGTAGATATGATTTCCTGCGACTCTAGCAGGATTCCTTCGACGTGAGAAAACTCCATCCTCCCCAAAATAGATTCAGGTGTGAAAATCGTACAGTATCTCTCAATTTCCTCGGGAAGAATGAGGAATCGGGAGTCGGTAATCAACAAAGATCAGAAGAACCAATGATCGGTTAATAGTGACATTGAATGTACTAGAATTTTGTATATTAACTTTCGAACTCTTCTTTGGCATGAAATAATTGACATATTCAGTCACTGTGTACTCAATTGTTCTCGGACTAAAAAAAACGTCGAGTTCAATGAATAGTCGTCGTGATCGTATCAGCGCGAATTTCCTGAAGAAAATTATCTCTCAATAAATTTCACGTAGCCATGTACTGATGTTCTTGAGTGGGAAAGTCAGGAGACAGTGGATAATCAGTGTACAGACTGAATTCAAGGGAACATATCAATAACGACAGGTGCTTGAATTTGAAAATCTTGTTCCATTTGTGGCAAGTGACATATTTGGCTATGTTGTCTCATATAGTGTACAAAATTTCAACTGCAAATATTCTCACAACAACTGTATCATTTCTATCTTGTCGGTGTCGGTTCTTGTTTATTCGTCTTATTGCGGTGGAGACCGTGATTGAGACATCAGGTCCCAACTTCGAGTCCATACAGGAGACCATTCTATGGTGGAAGATAATTGTTGATTCCATAGATGTAGAAGTGAGTCTTTATATTCAACGTAGCAAAAATGAAGGGTTCAACTGTCCTCTCTTGGAAAAGCCAACACTTCCACAACTATAAGATTCTGATTGAACCGAACCAATTCAGATATATAATCGGATGCAAATCAGTATGATGTCAGTCAAAGAAGGAAATTTGAAGAAGTGATCAGGAACATAGTTGCAACGTGAATAAAGCGAGTGGAGAGTTTCTGAGGTGTATTAATTGTGGACATGTATTTCCTTACTTCCGACTTCATGCTGTTCCTGATTCAGTAATTTTGCACTCATCATGTCATCTATATTCCTCAAGAATGTTCTCGTGCTAACGCATTCTGACCTTGTACGATGAGTACAAAATTACTTTTTTTTTATTTTAATCCTCCATTCGAGAGCTAATGAGTTTGTGAGCTATCTGAAATTGATTATCTATTGAGCAGAAGATAGTGCAATCAAAAGAATATCAATAAAGAATCGTGGCGCTCCACTGAGATCAATATGAATGATAGTAGCGAACATGTAATTCGATGCATATCAATCATCTCAGATCTCTTCCACAAATATTCCAAACTCGATCTCTATGATACTACGAAATTCATTTCCATGATACTCAAAATGCGATCAGAACTACTCTTGTCGTGGCTGAGCACAAAAATATGATATCTGATTTCTCATGTAGATTCAAATGATCATTCCATAACAATGTGCTTCTCAAGTTCGATTCAATACTCTAAAGTTGATCATACCTACAGAATCACAATCTTGTATAGGATGATGATTGATCATACGATTTTCGGTATTGATATTGACAATGTCGACAGATCTACCACTTCTGTTCTTGAAATTTCAGTTCCGAATGGGACACTCTATTTATCCTGATATGAATCGATTGCTGAGGTTCATTTTCGTATGTTCAGGAGATTTCATGATGAAACTCGAATGATAAACATCATTCTAGAAAAATCTCACGCCCAGCTCCGACTTCAGTGGTTTTCTCGATGTTTGTTCATGTGGTTTACTGGGAATCTCATGATGTGCAATGGAGAAATTCAATGAATATTATCATTATTGTCATCATAACCATTATTATCAGTTTCTTCCGAGATTTTCAGATTTCTGGACATGTTTCTTGTTCCTGGAGAGACCAAATACTATCCTGAAACTACAAGAAAAAATCCTCGATCTATGGGCCCAGTGCCCAAATAGCACCAAAGACATTCAACAATACTTTGCAAGAGTTTCATGATTCTCTTCTTCTGTTCATTCAATATTAGCAGAATAGCGAATGTGTGCTGAGAGTAATATCATCACACATTTGCTATTCGTTATCCCTGTTCAATACACTGATTTATTTTTCATCTACATCCACGGTATGTTCTCTCCTCTGAGAAAATTTATTGAATCAATCAAACCAGGGAAGTTCTCATCAGACTTCTCTGCAAATTATTGGTTCACTTATTTTGTCTCGAAGAATTGAACTCCACAGATGGTCTTCATAGGATCTCTTCGGCACATCGTGACGTACGTCTGAGAATTGTAAGTTACCATCAGACTGAAGATTGTCAGATTTATGCCTCATGAATAATGGAGATCCATTTATCGATTATTTCGGATATAATAGTTCTTTGATTCCATATCATGTCATCTCACTTGTTATCATGTTATCATTCTGAATCTCCAGTTGAAATTGTCCAGAGATCATTCACCCCTCCATTCGACTGATTCCACACAGAAATTTTCCATCATTTTCTCGAAGATGTGATCCAGAAACATCTGGGCTCATTATGAAATTCTAACTCTACGAATATTTTGATATGTTGTTCGTCATTGTCTAATTGAATGCAGATACCATTCTCATGGATTCCTTCTACACCCAACGAGAAAGTAACCCTACTTCCACTTTTTCAAAGTTTCAAAACTGTATCAATCAATTCCCCAAATCCATTATTACAGGTGAATACTGAAGATGACTCAACAGTCGGAAGTGCTCTGCTACGAATTCAATAAACACAGAATTTTGCACGAAATACAAATTTTATTTTTCTGATAACACATATCATGGCAGTCGAATTTTGGCAAAGCTGCCAGACACAATGTATAGCCACTTATATGACGCAGAAATGGAATTTCACTCGAGTTGAAACTGCTCCTGATTGAAACCATCGTGCTTCCTTTAGACTCGTATGCTTCGAGCTCACGGGGACAGTGCGGACCAACATACAAGAAAAAGATACAATTATCCCTGATGGTAATCGCTGAGGATGCCAGTGTACGCCCCATGGTACGTTTCCCAGTATACTCATCTATATGGACTTGAATATGAATCCGGATTCCATGATTTGAATTAACACGCACGAATACTGTTTGGGAAGACGGAAAAACATAAAAATCAACTATTACACGAAATTTGGAATTGAGTATGGAAGAACACCAGTCTACCAAATGAACCAGTATCAGATCAAGAAATCGAACATTTTCCATAATTGACAACAATTATCGGAGAGATGAGTTGAGATTGTTGTGTCACTAAAATGGTAGAAGGCTCGTGATCATCATGAAACTTCACTATCACACGAACCTGAGGGAAATATCAAAGCTAAAATTAACCTGACTACAATAAATATACTTGCATAAATAATAATCTATAACCTATTCCAATGTTAGAGCATATGTTATTGTTTTCTATCTATCATTTCGTACATTACAGAGAAGAAAATCAGAAAAACATATAACAGAAAAAGAGAGACAAATAAATCAATCATGCTCACTGAGATATTCTTGAATAACAATTTCTTCAAATCTTCGTCAGTTTGATATTTTGATTTTCCAATTCGGTTACAATATTATTATACTCCTGAGATATCGGATATAGGAATCTTCCCAGAAATTAACCAGAACTATGATAGGGAATTGGGATATTATCGTTTCTTCTTAAGTTTCTGTTGAGAAAATCTAAATCTGATTTTTTCGGCATTTCTGAATAAGTAGCAACATGTAGTGAAATGGGTTGTTGTAAGTTGTTTCTTTGTGAGTGGTACCTTTCGAAAGGTTTGCGTCAAAGGGACATAATATCTTTCGTATGAAAATGATTTCATAGTGATAATTATTGTGATGATAATATTATTCATCATTCACCAAACCATTAGAGTGATTCACATTCCACTACTAGAAATGTGGCGAATAAATGGATCAATGTTAGGTCCGAAGACCAATTCTTCCACATCATTGATGAAGAAATAATTCGGAGGATACCTTTATATGTGCATCCAATACATTATGAATTGTTCTTTCATCCATTCCTATTGCTGAACTGCTAGCATTGGAATCTACAGGAAAAATCACACAATAATTCTCGAACTGCCTTTCAAACAAATATTTCCTCAAGTTTTGATTGCATATGTCTACAGATGGAGAAAATTCGAAGACATCCATGAGATTGCTGCAGGTAGAAATTTGATGAGTGAATGATCGTTTCTCTATTATGCGCTGAGATTCAAATTCTGCATGTCTGTTAGAAAAGATGAGATATAGATTTTTTGGTACATATATTCTGGTATTCAGAGCTTCAGTGATTCATGAAAATAGTGAGAGAGTATAATTCCCGTCTGTTGTACATACTGAGCCGTTTTGCGTCTTTCAACTTGAGCGATAATTTTGATAATTTCTCAAATGTCTGTGCACAGTCGGGTGCATAGCGTGTGTTACTCTACTCCTTCTCCATGTTATCATTCATTTCAGAATCTACATATCATTAGAACCCAGACGAATCGATCATTCGGGATCGCCACTAATCATCATTTTTAGAGTCTCATCTCATACATTATCATCTCTGGAACAAACTTCTTCGTTCGTCGCTATAGACGTGCAGAGTAATTTTAGACCTTCATTAATAATATGCTCCAAGCACCCTGATAACCCGATAGGATACTGATTATTCAATTATACTTGTTCAGCACACCCTGTTATTGATCTGACACTGATTTTAATTGGAATTGTAGGCGAACTCCCAGCGCTCATTCGACGAGTGGTATGGATATTGAAACTGAGATATCTCTGAAAGAAGTTGCACTGATATTGGGTATACGAACGCAATGACTTTTCTCTGCTATTGATATGGAACAATGAGATGTACGAATGAGTGCTCTTCTATACAGGGTGAGTCAAAAATGTGTACCGAGCTTTCTGAGGGTGATAGACCATTGAAAAATAAGTGTAGTTCGATGATTAAACTCATGGCCCAAAATGCATATTAATGGAGATATATCCTTCCAAAGTTGATGAAATTTAAATAATTTCTCCGTACAACTTCTGAACGATGGAAGCCACCCGATTGAAATTTTGTGCATGAATGTATGTTGTCAAAATACATTTTTTCGTCACACTTCCACATTTCTGATATTGTTATAAAGAGTGTTTTCAGAGGGTGAGTCATGATTTTTTGTGGAAAACTTTTTTCCCTGTATTATTTTCGGTAAAAAAACAAGAGCATTCGATGGAGCGAAGGAAATTACATGAAAAAGGTACTCTAATTCAAATACAAAAAATTGAGTCGTTCGTGAGATATTTGAGTTTTTGTAGTTACATGATATCAGCAGATTGATTTTATTCATCGCGAGATTCATCGGTATAACGATATTTCAGCAGGCCATGAACAATTTTGTTTTTAATTTTGTCGATAATATCACCTCCCTGTGCCACGTTACTGAGCAATAAGTACATAGCATAAGTCTGTCCCAACAAGGTTTGAATGGAAATAAAAGTTTGATAATGTTTTTGGTACTTTCAATTAATACATAATTTTGAATGGAAGAAAGAGGAAAAAAACAAATTGAAGTAGCTGTTCGAAATGTCCACCGTTTTCGGTTATACATAATCTGAGGCGTTTACGTAAATTATTCATCAAACCGTTCATAGTTTGGTGATCATTTTTCAAAAACGTTAATTTGTTCACAATTTTTTGCCTCAGCTTTCCAACATCCCGAATTTCGCTTGAATAAACCCTAGATTTCATGTAACCCCAGATCGAAAAATCTAGTGGATTGAGGTCAGGCGAACGAGCGGGCCAGGAAATAGGAGCGTCTATGCCTCGTCCTATCCACCTATCAGGAAAATTATAATCAAACCATTCACGTACAACTCCCACATAATGAGGTGGTGGTCCATCATGCATAAAGCAGATTTCCTCACGTATGTTGAGAGGAATGTCTTCTAATATCGTACCTAACTCATTTTCTAAGAAGTTGAGGTACATTGCACCATTCAGAGACCCTGGGAACATGTAGTATCCAACGAATTTGTCTCCTAAAGTCGCAGCCCAGACGTTCACTTTGAAATTATATTACATTCACATTTACATTTATATTACATTTGAAATGTGTTACTTTAACAACGTGTGGATTTTTGTCAGCCCAGAAATGAGTGTTGCGCGAATTAAAAACACCGTTTCTAGTAAAAGTTGCTTCGTCTGTGAACAATATTTTGTTTAAAGACTCAGGAAATCTTCGAGTTCGTTCCAGCAACTCTTCGCAAAATCTCAATCTTATTTCATTGTCTCGTGGTAAAAGTTCTTGTACCTGCAAATAATGATGAGGGTGTAGCTGTTGCTCTCTGAGAATCCTGGTGACATTCGCTTGTGTTGTGTCTATTCGTCTTGCCAATTTTCTTGTACTCATTTCCGGATCCTGTTCCACAGTATTTAATACTCCTTCTTCAACTTCTACAGTTCTCGCACTTCTGGGTCGGCTACCATTTCTATTATTGGTTTTCAAACATCCTGTTTTACGCAGTCTTCACGAAGTGTTCTCGAATTTGGAACGCGTCGAGCGGGAAACATCTCTGCATATCGTCTCACAGCAGCATTTGCAATTCCGAAGCACTCGCCAAGTATTAGAAGCATATCAGGTTGTTCAGAGAACGAATAACCTGCCATATTTCTCAAAACCTCAGTTGATAATCGCATTGATAAATGACACAGAAAAACCACACGAACAAATCGACTACAACAATTTTGACTCGAATGTTGATGACATGAACGTCAAAATTGAGAACAAAATTATTCATCATGGCCTGCTAAAATATTGTTACCGATGAATCTCGCGATGAATAAAATCAATCTGCTGATATCATGTAACTACAAAAACTCAAATATCTCACGAACGGCTCAATTTTTTGTATTTGAATAAGAGTACCTTTTTCATGTAATTTTCTCCGCTCCATCGAATGCTCCTGTTTTTTCACCGAAAATAATACAGGAAAAAAAAGTTTTCTACAAAAAATCATGACTCACCCTCTGAAAACACCTTTTATAACGATATCAGAAATGTGGAAGTGTGACGAAAAAATGTATTTTGACAACATACATTCATGCACAAAATTTCAATCTGGTGGCTTTCATCGTTCAGAAGTTATGCGGAGAAATTATTCAAATTTTATCAACTTTGGAAGGATATATCTCCCTTTATATGCATTTTGGGCCATGAGTTTAATCATCAAACTACACTTATTTTTCAATGTTCTATCACCCCCAGGAAGCTCGGTACACATCTTTGACTCACCCTGTATAGAGTTCATGCTATTCACCTCATGATATTCCTAATTTCATTAATAATGATCGCTCTCATTGATAGTGAGTGGAGATTGCAGAAGGAATGAATTCATATAATATATTTAACTATTGGACTATTTCATATCTACTATCGGAAAGCAGAGTGAGCGTTATGGGTGAGTACTTCCTCACACTCAACCATAGAGAAGAAAACAAAAAAAAACGAAAACGATTCATTTACTTCAGAGTATTAGTGAGTATATTACAGAATAATGATAGTTACATCGAAATCAACAATTGATTCATCGCATACCGAATATACAGAATTGAATGACCCATTACTCATATCCAAAGTGAGAACAGTTTTGGCACTCTGTATTCATGGGATGGTCGGATGCATGAGTTGATTTGTCATAACTTTCCTCATACCTATTTTCAATAGTTCACTCGTCATTATTATCTACTCATTTTCTATTTCGATGTGGTTTTCAGCAGAAACCAGGAAATGTCTATCGAAACATCGAATATTTCTGACATGTACTCCTAGCGAAACAGACCTCCGAATTTCATCTGAACTCAGATTAGGTGATAGGTGAACCTTTCGAGAACACGGGTTACCAGTTCCTCTCTAGTTTGAACATATACAACAATTATCATGTCCATTCATTGTTTCTGGTCATTATATTCCAATTTTCTACATGTCCTGATTATCACGTTATGAATATTCCTATGTTCCTGTTTCATTTACATATTCTGATTTGGGTGAATTTTTGCCACTCCAGTCAGTTTGTTCAGAAAGACATAATTCTGCCAGAGATCATGTCCAAATAGAATATATGGATTGAAAAGGAAATCATTGGAATCTATGTTCATTTTCCATCGCACAGACGTTGACTTCATTCCCAAAATCTCCCTCGTCGATACATATCGGACTCTGATCAATGGCGCAATTTCATTATTATTCACGAGTTTGATCTCAAGAGAGTCTTCAATTTCATGCTGAGATTCTAATTCTGGTATTCTCACCTGATTTCCATCATACTTCAATAAAACTTTTCCATGACCTAAATCTTCTTTCACACAATATAGTTTCAATGAATCAACTCCTAAAATAATCAGATGAGCTGGATCCGATAGTGAGAATGAGAATAGGTGATATTCTGTACTCCCACTGAAAATGATATAAACGATTGTTTCTGGATTAGTCTTTGGCGATTTTCGGAAGCCGCAGTGACCCAAACCTGAATTCGGATAACAAAGACCAAATATCTTCACTCACCGCAGATATTTCTGATCCAGTATCAACTAGCGCCGGAGAAGTGGAATCGAATATATACTTACCTATAATTGGTGTCTCAGTATCAACAGTATCGTATTCAAATCCGCATTCATGAAGTGAATCCTCTTGACGATTATTTGGCACTGGCTTGGCCCTATTTATTTTTGCTCCCACGACAGGAGCGGATCTTCGTGAAGAGCAGACTCGTTTTCCGTTTTCTAATCGATCATATCCTTGTTCTTCAAGACTGACATCGGCAACTTTTCTGTACAGCTCATCTTCATTTTGATCATATCGATAGTTTTATCATGATTTTTTCGAAATGGAGCATTACGATTACTTGAAGTCTGCCCGATGCATACATCCGTTCAGGATCTCAATTTCCATAAACAATCCTTGTGGGAAAATCACCAGCGAAAGAAGTATTCTCTTTTCTCCTTCTAGACACTCTTCCATGGAAATCCGCTCGCCTCAATGTTTCTATAACCTCATCCATATCCTCGATACCTATCAATATCATCTATATTTGTTCTGGAAAATGTCGTCAGATCATGTTTATCAAATATCCTTTCGGTATTGGAGGATTGAAGTATTCCGCTATTGCAACATATTTGATGAAATGATCAACTGAAAACGGCTCTCTCGTTCAATGAATCCCTCTGTATGCTTTCACGAACTTCCTGAATATCCTCATTCCAAAAATATTCAGAAAAAGCATTTTTGAACATATCGTAACATGTGAATTCGTGTGAAAAAGCTTTTTCTCAAGAAAATGCCCTTCCGTCCAGGTAATTTCTCGAAATTGGAAAAAAATAGGAAATGTTCGATTTGTTTGCTTGAAACAGAACTTGACTATTTCCAGAAATTCGATTGCGTTATCGTGGGTGTCGTAATATTATCGTGTTTCCTCTTGATATTGGCAGTCAGTTCATCCTTGTATCAATGTTACCGGCTTGTCTACCGATATGCACCATCTCATTCCGCTGATTACCTCGACTTTCTCACTCTCTGATGTTCTTCCACTTCCAATATCTTCTTTCCGTTCTTTTTTTAGCTTTGGGCGCCGAATTGAAACGGTTCAGATGATGAACACAATTGAAATCTTCGTTGTGAGTGAATAATCTGAAAATAATAATGAAGTGACACGAAGAAAATAGGGAAGGACGATCAAAATGCAAAAGATCGCTTCCCTGATACAAATGCTATCGGTCGAATACCTACAAAATAATCAGTACCACTATTATCCCCAAAAGGCTATCAAACTGAAGACAATGATCACAATCGAGAAAACAATGAATCATAAAGAGATCTTCATCTAGGATACCCAAATATTCACCTATATTCACTGTTCGAGGGTTCTGCTACGAATTTCATAGAGAGAGTTCCTAAACGTATCTCATCGTCATGCGTCAAGGGAATGATGACGCCTTCAGTTACCTCGCTTGGAAGTTATCGAGAGTTCGATTTTATCTCCTTCGAATATCTGCAGCTGGGAAAATTTTGACGAAGTCTCAAGTGAAAATTTCTGAACGATCCTCTTTGGCGAGTTAGAAAGGCGCAAACCTATTGGCTATCATTGGCTATCCCTAATGAGTAGATGGGCGGATTCGGAAATATAATTCTAGAGAACATTTTCTTGGGTGGGAGGAGAGCGAGAGTCATACTTCAAGTGGATGGGTCAGAATTATTGAACAATTCAACAAACTATTGATTCATCGTTATCAACGTAATAATACCTTCAAATCATTACTTGTTATAAATTCGTTCGTGATTCGCAATGAAGAATTCTTGTTATTGTTACTTCCAGTTACATTTCAGGATTCCTGAACATGAATTCCTAGTTATATTTTCCTTGATGACTTCAAGGAGATGCACTAAGAATTCCTCGTTATGGTTGCTCCCAGAATTAGTTCTGAAATAACCAAACAGAACGAGAAACGAGAACTGGTAATAGGAGTCCTCATATGATCTCAATAACTTCTCAGGAATCTCGTAGGAATGTCTATGTTACATAGAGAGTATCAGTTTCAGAAAAAAATCAGAAGTATCTCATTGTCATTGTCACATTCCTGTATTGCATTCCATATTCGAATAAAGTTCACTCCACCTATAACGGGTCTGATGATGTTGAATCGTTAATATAGTCAATGACATTCTCCATTTGAGCAATGGGTGTAGCAGAGGATGATTTTTTGACTGATTTTCCGCCAAACCCGTTGTGCATCAATGGACAATGGAATAGGCTCCACCTTGGTAGTTCTCTGAAACAGAATCATCAATCTCAAAGTATCGAATTCGTGATATCGATGATTTTGATAGACATAGAATTATATGAAGAATTTCTGAAATATTTCATATCTTCTGTATAATCTCCCAGATACCGGAAAAAATTCTTGGATTCTATTGAACTATTGTTCCAAGAACGATGAGTACAGAGGTTATGATTTCCCAATAAAAATATTGAAATTAGTTTTCATTTCGAAAACGGTAAAATATAGTATGAGGGATTATCAAGATGAATTGCTGAGAGATCGTTGGGAATTTAAAAAATAATAGTATTTGTTGCTACAACTTTCTGATAGGAGTGGGAACTCCGCATCGACGAAAATATCCACATTGAGAAGAGAATATCCGAACATTCTCTTCTGATTTTCAAAGTGATCCGTTGTTTGGTTCACCAAAATCGTCCAATGTGCCACCCAGCGTGAATCAGCCTGTATATTATACAAAATGATGAAGTATATATATTAAAATGCATGGGATTTTTCTTGTGAGGTAGAGGATATGATGTATAGGATCTGGAGTATGTGTGATTTTCATGCAGCTGTGTCATTCATATCATTCCTCATCATTTTTATGACTATATACCAGATAATCATAATTTAGTGATGAGATGTGTGTTTCTCGTTGAAACATTCTCACAGATTTTTGAAGTCGACAGCAAAAATAGAGCATAAGCATAGATCAGAGATTCTTCTGGGAAGTTTGTCATACGTATACAGATTTCTACGACATTGATGGATGTGTTTCCCAATCAATGGTGCGTATAAAGCAAATCACCATGAACATTCGATGAAGCTCAACCATCGTTTAATTCAAAATTTATGTGGGAGGCTGAGAGGCATGGACACAAGTAATGAACATGGTGTAGAACGTTGGACAGCGGATAGAGCAAATAAAGATAGATCAATAATGAATGCTCGTTCATCAATCTCGTGTTCTTGGATATTCTATATGGTACGTTCATTGCATTGAATTTCTGGTAATAATGTATGTATGCATATACATATTATGTATGTGTAACGAAACCTCAGAACGATGAAACGACAAAACGTTGGAACGTCAAAACAACGGAACGTCAAAACGACGAAACGTCGAAACAACCAAACGTCAGAACAACGGAATGTCAAAACGACGAAACGTCAAAAACGTCAAGCGTCAACGTAGTTTTTCCAACAGGATTTCAGGATAAAAGTTTCTCATAAATAATAATGATAAGATTCTCATTGAAAGGGAGAGAGAGAGATATCATGAATTATTCTGATAGATTCGATTGTGGCGGAGGTGGGTGGGTCAGTGTACCCCCGAAAATATGGGTCATGGACCATTGGGGAGGTGCGGGGTGGTGCGTTTGGGTGAAGTCGCTGGGTTTGATCCATTTTGGCGAAGTCAGGTATATTAGGTTTCATGCATTTTGGCGAAGTCGCGTATGTTGAGTTTGAGCGCAGTTGGACTGGGCTCATACCTCTTGAGATTTTTCAAGAGACAGAAATAAAAACGATCCTAGCGTAACAGTGAACAAAAAAAAAAGAATGCGAGGATGAAATGAGTCCCTAGGCCACTCACCTCGGTGTCTGCTGAAAAAGTGTTCCAGGGTAGAGATAGCTGCTCAAGGGGCGCTCCTGTGGTCCAGATCCTGTTTGGTGGTGAAACAACCCAAAAGGGTTGCCGACAACTGAATAGTGGTTTCTAAAAAAATAGGGGAAAATAGGCGGTTGCCGGCTTAGGTCGCGATTTTCTTCTAAATTGGAACTTGGAGCGTCCTGCTACACAGGTGATCGAATACTGCCTACTTTTTTTCCAATTGAACAAAGATAGGAAGATCGTTCTTTGAAGGAACCTCAAAATGAATATCTTCCTCATTTTAAAAACGGAAACTAAACTGAGAGAAAAACATGAATCTGGTGTTCAGGATGCCCTGAAGCCTCCCTAGCCCAATACATTCATGAGCGTTCACTGATCAACGTTTGAAGACTGTTCATCCTCAGCTTCTGCGGTAGGATGTCGCAGAACACTTGCCATGTGACATTCTCAAATTGTCAAATCATATCCAGAACTACAACTCTTCCAATTGTAGCTCAGAAAGCGTTATGTCAGTTGTTCTTCGAATTAGTCTCGGATATTAAGGAAAGTGTCAAATGATTTTGAAGATCATCAATTCTATATCATAATGCGTCGTCGTTTTCCAAACTCAACAGTCCATTTGAATATGAGGAAAATCAAATGTTTGCAAAATTATCGATTCAATTCGGAAGTTCGTCAAGTGTATGTGGAATTGGTAAAATAATATTCGAGAAAAATTATTTGAATTTCGAAATTCATCATTCTGTTATTCATCATTCTCATATCGAATGAGAACTAGATCAGTCCAAACAGGACTACAATCTGTGTATTTAGTAACTACAGGGTAGCTGCATTTCACTCGATACCTTAGTTACATATTATATCGCGTTGGAAACCTTTGCCATCATTTTTGATGCATAACGAAATACATTCGATTCCGTACAAGGGTCAATATCATCATTTCATTTATATTTTTCGTCTGTATTCCGAGTTGAGACTAGAGGTATTACTAAATTCCTAGTTGAATTTCACTAGATCTAACAATAAGTGAAATTCCGTGGAGTAACTCAAAATTTAAGCGAAAAATAATATGGAATAATATTGGCCCTTCTACGCTTCCGTATATTTGGGAATAGATATAGCAATTTTGGGAATGAAAATATCAGTTTTCGAGATTGATTCGATCAATTCAAAATAGATTCGATACTTCTCGATATACAAATGACTCATTTGAAAATGGAAATAGCTATCATGAAATGACATTCTCGATTTCCGGAAGACGAATAATATACTTCAAAATACAATTTGCTCTTTACGAATCACAATTGGATATATCATGATGTATATTTCTCGAAAATGTCTTCAGGAGTTTTCACATTCGAAAGAAGTTAATTCCAGTTCTAACAGTTCAGGATTGCTACGCCACTGAAGATTTCGATGATCAATTCCTAATCTTCATTTGTTTGTCATCTCAAATTTTCTCGATTCTATCCGAACAGGAAAATCAATAACTTCCAACGAACTGGTTACGTGATGGGCCCTGTATATCTGTACACAGGTTAGATATAAACTATGCCCAGTTGGTAAATCGAAATCTATTCACTATTGAACTCGTTATTATATTATACATGTACACAATACATGCACAAACATGATATTTCCTCAGGCGAATGAATCCATTAGCAAACCCAAACCGAGCTATATTGTTAGTCGTTTCTATGTGCCGGAGGATATTAAAAACCCCTATCAACAGCAACGATCATATCATATTTCATTCTGCACATGATTCATGGATAGAGTTATGCAAATTCTATAATTCAACACCAAACCAAATTGGAGGGTTAATGTAAATATGCACCAAAAAAATCAAATGAAGATGGAATGCTGGAACATTTCGATAGTTCCAGTGTATAACCTGTCTCAAATTTTTTCTCATAAGGAACACCAAAATCTATACATCGAGGGAGGCATAATATAGGTAGTCAAATATCTACCTGAAAATCACACAATCAAGCTTCCATTGAATTGGTTTTCTGAAGAATCTCTGAATATTATTTATCCTCTCATCTTCTCATAGTCCATTCTATTCGAAGAATCCATCATTATTTATGTGCAATTATAAGAAATGGAGTGAGCCCAGGAATACTTCCTCCATAGCACCTTTTGATATGATTCAACGTGGTGATATTTCTGTCAAAACTCTGAATCGGAAAAACATCAATTCCAGTTGTCTCGAGAAGAGATGAGTCAGCACAACAATTCCTGATTTTTCGATGTCGAATATTGATATATCTATTGTCGAATAGTAAGGCAATACTGAATAGTGGAGGAATGTAATCATCGCACTTTTTGTTTCATCTTGATCAATTGTTGCCTAAATTATTGGGATATCTGATAATTGACTGCACAGAAGTTGATTGGAATCAACATCTATGATGGATGTTTCTATTCAACAGATGTCTAAGCATTTCTGAGGTGATACTAGTGAATGCTTCTGTATCACTTCCTCCTAATCCTCTGCCATTACAGGAATTATCCAAGTTGATGAAGTTTTTGATGATTTCTCGAAGAAAAGACTGTGACGGTGTCAAATTCGGTAATCGCGCTGGTCGAAGGACTGTAGAATAGGTATACCAATCCGTTTTTCGAGAAATTGTCTGGATAAAATGACAAAGATTCCCTTGGCCATTCATTATCAGCCTTGGGTACATGTCGATCGATATTTGACACTAGAAGAAACGAAATGGTTGTGTCGACTCATTTCTTTTTCGAAACGAGTAGGAATGGAGATATCCTCGATTTTCGAGTTATTGAGTTTTGATGGTGAGTGTCCTATCTCTCAGCACAGCATGAGATTTCAGTCAAGATGCATTTCACTTTTCGAATGTATTTGGAGTATTCCAAAGTAACGAATAACTGTGGAAATCCATAATCCATCTCAACATAATATAAATTCCTATGAGATGATAGGATGAAATATCAGGATATCAGGAAATATGAAGAAATATAATAATCACTGTATTGTTCGATTTCCAGGGATTTCATAAACAGTGTGTGAATTCTTTAACTTTGGATTGACTATAGCTCTGAAGATTAAAATTTGCTTCAGAAGATAAGGAGAAACCGTTCCGCGTAATGGAGGGTGAAACAATTCAGTAGTGGCTATTGTGTCCTTAGAAAAACACACAATCTCTGAAAGTTCAAATGATGATCTTTAGAACTATAGGCAATCTGAAGTTCCACTTTGGAGTGAAGAACAGATCATTATAATTCATTAAGGAGTGTTGATCATATAGTTTCTGTACTTCATGTGATAGATCCTCACACTTCATAACCATCACGAGATCAGTTTCATTGTCAGCTCTATTTCTGTCTTCCTTGACAAAACGACTTATGTGAAAGAAAATATCATATATTGGCTCCATCCTGTTTGTTTCATCCCCAACCGCATAAACGAAATGTAGGGTAGCAATTCTCAGGGATTTTTATTTTCCCAATTTTGGCGAAGTATTAAAGAAGCCATATTTCTGGAAGAATATCTGAGCAGAAACTCTTTATTGGCGAAGTTATGGCTAGGAGGGAGAATCGGCGGCCTTTTCCTCGTAACAAAGTGATATGATGATCGCGTTAAATGGTGCAGAATAATACCTCGTTAGACATTCATTCAAAAGTTTCGACTCATTCCATTCTGCCGGGTTAAACGACTCGAGCTTTTCTAATTTACAATGTTCTTGGAAGTTGAAAATCATTTCAAGGTTCGAAGCATTTTCCTGTAATTAACTTCCTTGCTATGACTCTGATTTTCTGCCAATTCCTGCGAGATTTCGGTCAGTAGATTCCGTGGAATATTCGAATATAATATATGTGCATTCTTCTGGATTGACAAATGGAACAGAATTCATCAATACTTCATTTTAACGGGAAATGATGACATTACGAAACAGGTCCCGAATAATCTCGTTATTTCCTGAACAATCTACCGGTACAGCAAATATTTCGATTCCTTTTTTTCATAAGCTGATCGATTCTCCGGCAACTTGGAGATTGGTCCCTACATATTTTTTCATCGTTCTCTCAGGGTCGTTGAATCTTTTTATCATTCCAAATTGGTTTTCATTTTGTCAAATTTCTGCAATCCACAGGTGTCACGTGATCAATGATAGCGATTTCTTTGAACCTAACAATTTTCTTCCAACCACCTGATTAAATGAGAGTAACCCTCAATTTTTCTTCGGATATCACTTCGTATATTCCTCTAGCATTTCCTATTTCTCATTCCTCTAGCCTTTCTTGAATCGATTCTTTATCTGTTCTGACAATGAACAACGGTTATTGACCTTACTATGAATGATTCTTCTGTTCCGCTACACATCTAAGTGGGTTGCATACAGATTATATTCGGTGCACTCCAAATGGCAACAGTGAACTATATTTAAATGAATTGAAAGCACTTCCAGAGGAAAAGCTCAGTTATAACTGAGAAGTTATTGTAGTAGGGAATTTCAATTCCAATTTTGAAACTAATGATAACCAAGTTACGGACTGTAGAAACATATTTTCATCCTATGATCTGGCTGAACAGGTCTTCACTGACACCAGAGTCACTGAGACCAGTAGTACTAGAGTAAACAACTTATTCACTAACTTGAATACAAATCAGATCATGAAGGCATAATTCTGAAAGTCAATCATTCGGTAAAAGCTCTAAATAGTAGATTTGTCTGTCGTCCTATGACTAGAAAAGCTATTGACAACTTCAAAACCGAAGTTATTCAAACAAATTGGAATTTTTTGCCATATTAACATTGAGGATCAGGCCCAAACTATCACAAATACTCTATTCGACATTTATCCACGCAATTTTCTTGAGAAAGAAATAAGTGTAGGAGGGAACAGCTGAATCACAAATATTGCAAACACCCGAAAATTCGAATATCTTAAATCCAAACTAGACGCAGCACATACAATATATAATGTCACTAAATCTAAAGCATGTTTTGAACTATTGGAATTTTTAAGAGAAGAATATCATGCTATGATCAACACGGAGGAGGTGGAACTCAATAACAAATATATATCCGAATCAGATAATATCCAAGAAACTGCTTGGAATATCATAAGAGCCAGCCTAGGCAGAAATAAGAATCGAAACAAGGCACCTTCTTCTGATAATCGCATTTCAGCAGACGAATTCGTACAATTTTTCCAAGATGTTATACAAAATCTAATTGAGAACTGTCAAACTGCAGACAACATAACTACAAATTTCGATGACAAGAAAACTAATATATATCCATAATCACTCTATCTACATCCAACACAGATGCACGAGAGATTCGAAGCATTATTGTAGATCTTAGGAACTCAAGGGATTGTTTCGGTCTGAATGCCATTTTGCTAAAAACAGTTGTTGATACACTAGATCAACCAATTGCAAATCTTATAAACCTCTGCAGGAATAATGGTGTTTTTCCGAATATATTAAAAATATCGAGGGTATCGTTAATTTATAACAAGGGAGATGCCAGCTTACTAGAGAAATACAGACCCATCTCCATCATACCTCTAATAGGCAAGATTCTGGAAATTGAACTAGAGATGAGGATTTTGAACTTCTTTGAAAAAAGTAATATTTTTTGAGCTATTCAGTTTGGATACAGAACTTGGAAGTCCACTATTGAAGCAATCTGTGAACTTCGTGACACTTTTGACAATCAATCAACCAGCCACGCTCGATTTCATGACCTCACGAAAGCTTTTGATACAGTTCGACATGATTATCTACTGGTGAAACTTTAAAGATACGGCATAAGAGGTACCCCACTAGATCAAATCTCCTCATATCTAAAAAATAGGACTCATCATATTCGATATGGCGGTGGAAGCTCTGATGCCCATACTGTGCCATATGGCGTTCCACAGGGCTCTGTACTTGGACCCTTGTTTTCCATCATGGCCAAACTGGTCAAACTGTTGAGCCTGTATGCTGATGATGCCACCTACAGGCAATAATGACCAACAATCTCTCACTCTTCTCGATCAGTCCGTGGGAATATCTATAAACTGGTTCACTATAAATTGAATTGAAACAGAAACTCAATATATGTGTTTTTTTCACAACATTCCGTCACAGCGAACCAGTTGAACTCTCAGGTGTGTACCTGGACTCAAAGTTGGATTTTAGTTTTCATACCGGAGATCTGTGCAAGCGCCTGGCGAAAGCCACATGCGGAATGAGACAATTTAGGTATCAGTTAGACATTCAACATTCAGGGATGGCCTATTTCTCACTGTATAATTACTTACAGCCTAATAGTCTGGGGAAACTGCAGGAACAAAGAAAGAGTATTTGTAGCACAAAAAAAATGATACATATAATGAGCTTCAGTAGCCCTCGTTCTCATTGCAAGCGACTATTAAAAAAACCGAATATCCTACCATTTCCCTGCTGCTATACCAAGGAGTGCCTTTTATCTTTCCATGAAGAATCATTGACTGATGGTGTTACACGGCACAATGATGGACATACACATTCAACTAGAAACAGTAATAATATTCGCATACCCCTTTGTAGAACTAAGAAAATCCAAAATTCCTACAGATATATCAGAGTTGAGCTTTATAATGCATCACTACATAGCTACAAAGTGCTAACCTACAATAATTTCGAGAAAAACGTTCATAATATGCTAATAAAGCATTGCTTCTATACAGCGGAGGAGTTCCTCCTGCACATGCCCTCCTGTACATGCGAGTGAGATATGACCTCTTGATTTTATTTTATGTTTTTTATTTCTCCTTTTCCTTATCTCATGCACATACCTATGTACCTTGCATTTCGTTTTTCGTATTTTTTATCCTGATTTCGAATAGGCATTGAGTACCTGACGATTGTGAAATTCTTGACGAATTTCTATGAATAAACCTATCTATCTATCATGTACTCCAATACTATCATTCATCCTATTCGTAATGAAGGAATCAAAATGGCTTGAATTTTGGAAAATCAGAATATTGCAAACACCAACCAACACCAACAAAGTCCCGATTACACATGAGCCTGAGAATTGAGAAAAAAATAACCACTCTTTTCAATTAAAATCAATTCCTAACAAGACACACATACATCTTGATTGTGAAGGAATACAACAAAAAGTCCGCAACATTCACTCGCAGCTTTCTTACTGCACCCAAATATTATAACACCCTCGCCATAATGAACAAGTAATGAACAATTACCATTCCGATGGAAGAGCTGTAGTTGTATCCATTCACTCAAGCAGATCATTTCGTTTTTCAACCTGTCTACAAAATTCATTAGGGACAGCTCCTTGATCAGCTTCTCTATAGAGATCTTAATACATTTTTGATTTTTACATAGACCTTCTTTGGAATACTCACGTGTGAAAATTGTATGGGTGTCAATAATTGTGTTTCCCTCACATGAAAGTTGATTTAGAGAACAGCTAGGATAGAACACCACCCATCAACCCAATAATGGTCATGCAATGATTGATGAATACGGTTCATTGATGATATAACAAATGTACGGGATTCCATAAGTACGCCACATTGAACAAATGATATAAGTGTATGAGCAGAAAAATCATCATAGCATACATCTGATGTGTTGTTGACAATTTAGCGAATACTAGAATGTAAAACCATGATATCGGAATGGAAGCAATTTCTACATATGAATTCATTACATAAATGCAAAATATGAAAAAAAAATACGTGCTCGAATTGATTTCACTTTGAGATTTTTATACTCAGTCTGGCGCAGGCCAAGATATCTGAAATTTCACTAATCTCCATCATATTGATCAAACCATTTTCTTCGTTCGAGGAGCCATTGTTCTGTCCGATAACTCATACGCCTTAGTTCCAATTCCGGAAAGCAATTCTATCGGTGGAGGACGAGCCATTATGTCGAATGAATTATGTCCTGCATTTGGTACCTTGCCGGTTACTCCTTTGTCGAAGAGATAATCTCAAGAGATCGAATAGCTTTCCCTTCGCAATCCACACACACAGGATTGAGTGCGCCTTCGGGAATGTTCCGAAACCTGACACATATATACCGGGTGTCCCAGAGCTTTTAGGCCAGCAGATATTTCAGTTATTTGCAGAAAAGGAAATTGGAAAAAAAAAACGTGTCGTAGGAAACCATGAGCTCCTTCATGCAGCATAGCAAAATCCAACCACTGACAAACAACCCTCGAGTAACCACCACCACTTCTTGTTTCTCAAATTGCTCCTCCATCTCATTATTCATTCGTCAAATTTCATTTGGGAGATGGAAAACCATGTATGACATGCTCATTTTCGATGTATATGAGAGATGCAGAATTGATTATATCATAGCAGAGTTGAGATATGTGTTAGACAACAAAAATTTTGAGTACTTCCAGAGATATCCGGAAAAAAATGCATTCAATCCTGACCTTGGAACTGATCAGCCACCAACTTTATTCTCCCAAATACTATCCTGGAATTATCATCATGGTACTTTCCTGAGACGCATGAAAACTACTGAAAAATCAAAATCAAAAGAATTATCATTTGAATTGATGACATGAAACATCAGATGTAATAGCCACCTCAAGTGGATGAATTTATCCATGAGACCTCTCAGTTGGGATATTGATATTCAGTTTGAATATCACATGGATTGAAGCCTTAGCACTTACCAGATTCTGAGTTTCTAAGTGAATAGTGATTCTGATAGTCCAGTGGATTGGTGTGAAATATGGGTATTTCCAGTTGTCACATAACAAACTCATTTCAGGAATAAGACTGATTTCGATATGGAAGACAGAATAATCAATGATAAGATGAATGATTGATCAGCAGGTAGATCTCATCGTGATATTTTTTTCTGATTGAATAGGCTTGGATAGGACTGAAGTGCGTTAGAGTATTCATTGAGATCATAGTAGTATCTATTCCTCTCAGTTTATATCCATATATATTTCGATTGTTGAATCAATCACAACCCTCACAAATTATCGACTGCTCAAGATCAGAGGAGGAGATTACAGTTTTTCCAAGATATGGTTGATGGTATCCGATATGGCATATATGTTCCGAAGAAGGTATTTTTGTATATAGTGCGCGAATACCTACTTTCGTGATCAAAAACTGATTTTTCAACAATGCGCGGCCAAGTTGCAGATTCCCAAAGAATTTCTTGCACGAGTTTTAAACAACATGATTTCTACAAAATTCAAGAATGTATATCTCCTCATATTGTTCTGGATTAGGTAATATACTCAGCTTGGTATGAGCTTAGTAGTAGTAGCGGTGTAGTTAGGTTCTATAAAAGGCTCAATCATGAATGCGCGAACCTTGTCATTTTTCGACGTTTGTAGACAAAAGAATATTCTCGAATGAATCGACATTCACGAAGAAATGCATATAAAATCTAGTTGATTATAGGAGAGTGATATGATTTTGTTTACACATACTCTGAAGTACATCTGGAAATAAGCAGAGCCAGTAGATCTCATGATACAGTGAATATGAGAGAGAAATATGTGGCGAATGAACAAACTGATAATCAAGTGTGTAATTTCCTCATCGCAGAGTGATCTAGATTGGCCATGATCACACCATTCACCGCCGCAAACAATTTTGCGACTCATCGGGCTGATGTAAATGAACGATGTTCGATGCCTGATCATTGACAGAATATGAGTTTTCCGAAGAGAATGAAGATAAAAATATTTCAACTTTCATCTATGGTACACGGAATGTTGATCCGTTCTGTTCATCGCTATTTTTTTTTCTTGGATTTAGGTGCATCGATTGCTAGGATCATTAGCACCAGAATTTGAAGGGACAAACTTCCTTCCTTTTCGTATTCAATGTTCAAATTTGGTCACCGAGTATAGTTATGTTCAAAAATATGATTCGTTTGAAGAACTTATATTTCCATTCTCACCCTCATCTGAGGTATTTACTGATTCAACTATCATTGCTGTTTGGATTGTCAAAATTCCGCGCAAACAAGTAAAACCTCTAGAAACGAAACTATGGGACCCTCGCCAACAAAAACATATATACGTCTAATGGAGTGTCATAATCAGAACAATGGTCCATGCAGACTTCAATTCACCATGCCATACGTTTCTGCGACGTTTATTCACGAAGTGGCCATGATTTAGAGACGTATATGCAAAAATTGATTCCGCAATTATCATAAAACGGAATATTGATACAGCCATCATGCAATGCTATTGGAAATTCAAATTGATTTGATTTTCAATATAAAATTCTCACTACAAAACTCAGTTGAGAAGGATTAACTAATTTTTCGAATGCAACTGGAATTCGTTCCAAAAACGTACTTACGAATGATCGCTTCTGCATGAACATTGAACGTCCAGATATGTACATGAACTAGCTGATCATGAGTTATATGTTTTTTTGAGTTTTAGATAAAGTGAGCTCAATGTTACCCATGAAGTATATCTTCATTCGAGGAAAGAAATAATTATTATGAAAGACAAAATTCTATAAAATATCAATATGATTATTTTGTACATCCAATATACAATAGGTACGATGGATGTCTATGGACGTTTGAACTTGAGCTGGACGTATAGTGGACATCCACTGGATGGTATGTGCTGTGTGGGAATACGCAGAGACATATGGAATACAGTTGTAGGAAGCAAACAGCTCCATATAGTGTTTCCTCAAATATGAGATACATTTTCATTTTCCAAATGAACGATCATAGCACTCTTGTGGCGAAAATGAGTTCCAAGTAGAATGAGAAGGCATACGGAGACGTCTTACAATTTTAAAGAAATTCTCCTATCTTTGTTCCTGCTATTTAATTATAATCATAATAACCTGTTGAAAGAACTGGAAATGAAACAATGCGCTAATACGAAACGCTCTGAAATATATTTATGTGAAGTAGAACGACAGGGAGAGGTATGATGATGGTCTCAGTGAAAGGAATGATCATTTTCGTAATATTTGCGTTGAAGTTTTGAGGAACACATTTGGTGAGTCAACATGTAATTTGGGGTATACAGTATTATACAGGGATAAGTACTGTGAATTCGGCTATTCGTGATGTGGGTTCTTTCCTCCACATCAGATGCAAATGATGTTAAATCGAAGAAAAGAATGTAATATATTGATACCTTGTGTTATTTTAGCAATGCAGTGCCAGTGCCGTCAATCATCGACATAATTCACAGGGCTTCGCAAAATAACTATTGTATACTCTGGGAGGTAATTGTACATATAAAAATAAGAAAAAAATTTCTCACCAACATGTGCTCGAAAATGCTTCCTAATGGCGCTACAGCCATTTGGAGGTAGGTCCCGAAATGCAGTGTTCTTCATTCATTCTAGTAACCATTGGTCCTAGAATCACGAAATTCGAAAATGGACAACATATGGCCGATTGGAGTGATATAGAGATCAAAGGAAAAGAAGACAACAACCGAAAACGAAGAGTCGAGTCTGGTTGCATTCTCCTGAAGGGAGACGATAGTATTGTTTCTTGTTCAGTTGACATAGATAGAACTCAACCACAATATCCACCTCTCGAATCAGAATATGAGGATGGCAAATTCATAATCAACTGATGAGAAACAACTCGCAACCAGAATTTCTCCGTCTGCCAAATTGTTATTCTTCAGTGTGTCAAACAACTCAGCATTGAAAAATCTTGCAAGGATGAAGTTTTCGAATTGTTGAAAACGAGAGCAGATTCGTTCCCGGAACGACCAATAAGATAGGTAGAAATTTTTTTATCATCAAAAATATATTTTTATTTCTGATTCCTATCATCTGAAACAAGGTGTCACTGACAAACAGAGAGTTTCTCTGTTGGGTATGTAAAGGTTTGATTTCAAGCGCAGTGGCATTTTGGAGCAGATCACAAATCTGTCCGCGCTACAATCATATGATAACTTTCAATTCATTTTTCAGAAACGAGGAGATGAATTCCACACAGAAGCTGAAGAAATGAATGCATCACCTCCTTGAATAACTTAGGAACAGTATTCCAATCTATATTGAATATTCCAATCTACGACCATAGTCTCAATTCGAATTTCATATTTTCAAAATATTACTTCATCACCCAATTGGAACATGGGAGATAACTTATTTGAGATCATAGCGAAAAATGATGATTGATGAACGCTAAGTGGAATTTGTTGTCATTCATATTCTATATATGTTGTTTCTACTCCTCTTTTCTACATATCCTCGACTGTATTTATATTCATTATGAATTGTTCGACTTCTAATGGCTTCTGATTTCTACCATGAAGTTATGCACTCGCTTTCGGAAAATCTCCACTTATTGATTTCTCGTTGTGGTTCTTGGTTGTGATGGAGTGAAACTTTCGAGAGAATTCAGAACATAATTCAAGATATTTTTCCAGGCCCGAAAGTACCTTTCAACGATCGGCAGCGTCTTTTGCCAATCCCTATTTCCTGAATTCTTTCTGATTCCTTTATAGTTGAAGTTATGCACTCGGATGCCAGTTCAGATAGTTATTGCATGAATGTCAGGAACTACAAATCATGTATGGAGGATATGAATTGATTGTATGGGTTGTGTGAAACGGAAGGAGGAAGATTCCGAGATATTTCTAGACCGGCCACAAAGGCTATTGAAATACTAATCACCAATCATTTTTTCTTCCGAAATCAACAATGAATTTGTACAAGCATTACTCCTGTTATTTGGAATGAGTTCATTATTTCAAATACCTTATAATATTCCTCTTGGAAAATGCTCGGACGAGTCGATTAGAATTCCTTATTCCGCTAGTTTTCATATTATAACAATGTATACAGAGTGTCTCGATTTGAAGGTATAGCATCATCGAGAATTGTTTTGAATTGGAACACTGTCATTTCATTGGCTACTTTCCAAGGGTGTGTGGAGTTGTACATAACTGTCAAATATTGGATTTCCATTCCTTGCCGACAACAAAAAAATCGAATTGGAAAATGTATTGTATGTATTGACTGCATACATAATCAATGGAAAAAACATTCATCGTTCAATATTGTTCATTGAATTATCGAAATAGTCGAATTCAACTTCGAATTATCTAATTATCTACGTGTTTTTCAATAACTTGGTTGCTTTCTCTTTGTAATTCCATCTTGTTATTGATGATGAATGAAAATTCAATAGTTGGCAGTTATGTACAACTCTACACACCTGTGGAGTCAAGAAATCGGGATGTGGCTTCGAAAATAACCATCTGAATAACAGTGTACGCCTCACGGTACCGCACTGACATTTATAGATGCATGGTAGCTCAATTTCATCTCATATTATATTATCCCTATTCCAATGTGATGCAAATCGATGAACCTCCGTATCACTTATAGCAAGTATCTCAACCGAGATTGGAAAGACAATACTCGCCGAAAGACCATAATATGTTATCTCCTATAGCTACTTTGTGGAAAATTCACAATATGTGTGTAATCACACCCAAAACACCGAACATATTATGTGTCCGGTGCCCAGAAGCTCAGTAGACATCTCTTCATGTTATTCTTGTTATTCTTCTGCCGTTTGTGATATTGCAATGATATCAGATCCGTTTCAGAGTGATAATTTACTGTCAGATCGACTTCCTTCATGATATAAGGGGTTTCGTCTACTTCCAAAAACGCGCATCGAATTCGAACACAATTCAATGCTTCCTGCTATGTCAAAGTTCTGTTGTGTCTGCTTGATATGTGTTTGAAATTTCCCTATCCGAGCCGAGCAACTCCAGTCGATGTCGGTTGTTAGTTGTTGTGTAGTTGAGTTCATAGAAATTGTCTTTTGTTCTCGATGCATGTGAAACGGCTCCTCTCAAAATTCACAAGTTTCAGGCTTGTTGGGAGTAATTCCTCCGAAAGTGATATTAACACTTCGCAAACTTCGCGGAATTGTTCGTTTCTGTACAAGGCATTCATAGAACTCCAAACAACATTCTAGGTTCACCTTACGTGGGATTGGTCTGATAAGACATGCTGTGAATCATAGAAAACTAATATTGAATATTCAGGTCACACTCATCTATTCAGCCACCCATGGAACTTTCGAATTCGTGAACGATATTTCTGAAAGTTGGTACAGTTATCTAAGCAATCTTTTCGGATTTCATCACATTACAATCCAATATGGCGGATTTTCGGTTCTCCTCGAAATATCATCAACTTTGATTTCTCAAATGGAACATCCTGTATATTTCCACATATTCAAGTCATACAGGTTAGAACGAGTTTTGGAGGTGTGTTCAAAGGGGTGGCGCAATAACCTGTAACACTCAGTATTGTATGATCCTGCGGAGGTAGTTGGAGTAGCCGCCTAAGCCTAAAAGGCTTGTGATGCAGTTAACCTACTAGTTCAAGGAACTAAAGCACCTTCATAGTGATGGAGAAAAACCGATTCGAACGCATTGGCCAAATTCAGAAGAACGGACGAACACTTCTTTGAGTTATCTAAATTTCGTATGATATACTCGGACAGCATTTTCCTTCTCAGTCAACACATCATTTTCATTGAGATAGCTCATTATTCTTTCTCTCAAATAGTATTCAGGAACTTCAGCGGAATCATCGATGATAGATATCGGTGGATAGTTCGTGAGTTGATTTTGTTTCATTTTTTGTAAGTATTCTTCTATTTTTCTGGAAATCTCGACTTTATCACTAGGTAAAAATCAACAACGTATCCACATGCGCCTGAAGACTGAAAATGTTCATCAATATCTTCTTCCTTCAATTTTCAATGCTTGATTGTGAAACAAGCAACTGATCGGAACCTCGTTCATGCACATCAGACACATCACGAAATTCTCAGGAATATGTCGTTAGGAATGAGAAATTCCAGGAGAAAGTAGTGTAGACACAATATTCGTATTTCTTGCTCTCGTTTCGATAAAGCTCAAGAATGACCTTATCGCAACATTCCTGGAACAACGGCGTTTTTGCGACATGGCAGTTAACGTGTTACAATGATCGGAAACAAACTATAATTTGAACTTTTTGATCCATCCATATCTGAATTATCCTTGTGGCATATAAAAGGAAGAGAACATAGACGAAGAAACCTTTTACTTCCAACGGCAACTGATATGATGACCAACTTTCATGAAGTTGATGTTTCTAGATTCGAAATATGCAAATCATTTCTGAATAGTTGAACAGGGAAAGGATAATTCATCATCAAGTTAAGTCCCACTACTGTAAGGGACACGTGCTTTCTTCATCATCTCCGAAAGTTCGAATCTCTTGTCACCGATCAATCATTTTGTGGCTATTGATATTTTTTATGGTCAGCAATTTCTCACCTAGTGGCGAGTGAAATGATCATTTGTCCCTTCTCTTCCTCAGTGCAAGTATAACAAATCTTGTTATGACTATAGATCTGATCAATAGTTTCTTGAGTTTGATTGTGCAGTACCTGATGATACTGCATTGTGACTAATGAGAACCGATGTTGATCATTATCTTCTGCAATAACAAAGTGATTATTAGGAGAACGTGACCAACACTCCGTTCATGAGGAACGATAACTTTCTGCGGCCGAGTATGCCCCGAAGGATACAGAAGAGGAGTAGCTGACATTTCAACGTGATCAGAGTCCGAAGAACAAAGAGAGCGATTCATCTAAGAATGTTTGGAAATTGTGTCTCAGCCTGCCATTAGCGAAAAGTCATATTGCATGCCCTGGATTCCACATCGGATGTATCTTCTTCAGAATTGAGTCGCCACTGCTTCGTTATACCAATGTTGCCAGTTGTGAGATATTCTTGTCTTTGCAGTGCGATTCTTGGTACTGGAGAACGTATAGAATATGGACCTGGTCCTTTCATTCATTCCTTACACAAGGGTAGTGAATTTGATTCGTTCGATATCGACAAACCCAGTGTTTTTCACGATCTCTGCGTGAGAACATCTAGGCTACAGAAACAAAAATACCTACTCTATAAATTCCACTCGTCTTTCATTATTCCTTCAGTGTCACATTATTCCAATCCACTTTGGTTGGAACAACTCCATGGATCATTTTTCTGGTGAATCACCTTGTTCTTCCGGAGCTCAATATTCTACATAGTTCTTGTGAATTCAGATGAAAATTCATCATACTTCAATAGATGACAAGATTTTATGCAACCCATACATGTTTTCGTTGCTCGATAGGGTGGAAATTACGACAAAGCCAAAGGTTCCATTATTAAACTTGCGAAACAACACATGTTATCTTACCTTCATTATACCCTCCTTCGTCCCATATTTTCGCCATATGGATTCGAATGCCAATTTCAGTACTGAAACATTAGGTACACCTGTTTCGCACGTAGATTCCCCTTTGTTAAAATTATTATCGTTCTATCCCAGCATTGTCACCGGCTTGGCTATAAATTCAAGATTGTTCGTCCGTCATTACTGGAGGATCCTGGTTTGCGCCATTTGCTAATGATCTTCCCTTCAGTGCCATCTGAATTCGAATAATTGATTGAGTTTTCAATTTGGTTCTGAAATCAACATGATGACAAATGTTCCATCCTATGCAACAAATTTCATTCTTCACCAGCTATCAACATTTCATCAATCTATTCTCGTCATAGAGAAGACAACTGACTCCACTGATTGTATGATAATATACCTATATTCTCGAAACAACTGATGATATTCACCAAAACCGTGTCATAGAGAAATATAGTTCCTTTGCATCAGTTTGTCATTAGAATGATTCCTATGTCTGCGATAACACAGGTGGAGAGAGCTGGTGGGAAAGATATTATAAGAATGACTATTTATACTTGGGTTCGTTTGAGAAAATTTCACACACTTGAATATGAAAAATGTGAAGTATTGGAAATTTCCATGAGAAGTACGGAAGTAGGTAATCATATCAATCAACATCCAGATCACTGAAAAATACTCTGGGGCTTGACTTTTCCATTTCCCGAAGCTCGAATGATGGATGTTCTGTTCTTCGAACAATTATTGAAACAGAGATATGATAATAATCATATCTATCCGGCTTCTATAAATCAATCTACGTAGATTGAGAATACACGACTCTTTATAGTATGCCTTGATTTACGCGACAGCACTGCATTTTTCTGACGAATGACGAAGTCCTGAAGACGTTTGAATGATATTCTACATTGATTTCGGTCCAGATAATGTCACTGTTTTCCATTGCTAGATTGCTCGCAGACAATTTCCGACGCGATAGTCGATACTCAGAAAGAAAAACCGACTTATGAAGTTCATGCAGATTGGGGAATGTCTGTAGAGAGTCGGTGTACAGCCGTCGATACCGGAACATCATACATTGCCAGCAGGAAATCTCGAAGTCAAATGTAATGTAGAAACTTTTTAGTGATGCTCGCGTGAAAAAAGCCCGTCTCACTTGCCAATTCCCAATTTCTCGCATTCTCTGCCGCATCGCATCCGCGCTCTTCCTCTCGATATGCGAATGAGATTGTGAAATAGCAGTTTTTTTATGGCCTATGAAGAATCCTATTACCGAATGAAATGGATCCGGTTTTCTCCACTGAAGGTATAAAAGTATGTAGTATTTTTTCGTTTGTTCATATTCTTATACCCCGACAAGAAACGAAATAGAATATTTATATGAATTGAGCTCGAAGAATATATGGAATCAAGATAAGATATGAGGATGATAAGCTTACATGTTAGATTCTTGAAATGTCTTCTCATCCACAAGCTCATTATTTCATTTCCGGAAATGTACTACCTGACATTCAATGTGGTTTTCGATCAGGAAGGAATACTGTCACAGCTTCAGCGACTGTAACTTCTGATATTGTAACTTCCCACAATCGAGGTTTATCTAGTGTTCTGGTGTGACTTCTTCTGAAGCATTCGATAGTATCAGTCATGAGTTGCTTTGTGCAGTTCTGGAATATTACGGCTTTGATGACTCATCACTTTTCTCTATCTAGGATTACTTCCTGAGAAGCTCTTAGAGAATATTGGTTGATGATGTATACTCATCCAAAACTTTATATACTTTACTATATACCAAGTGTACCGCAAGGGTCCATACAGGGTCCTTTGCTTCTTATCATTCATACAGCTGGCATTTTGAATAACATAGAAGTCTAGGCGTTTGAGGATGATACACATCTATATCTCACTTTTCGAACCGAAAATTTCAATATCGCAAAACAACTTGCATGAAATCGAAAAATAGTTTGATGCATACAACTTGAAACTCAATTCTGAAAAATCGAAGGTATCATACGCCAGAAAAAATAACTCTCCAATACAAGTCAGTGATTCAGTAAGAAAGCTTGGTTGGATTTTAGATCTGAATATATGTTTCTCTCAACATATCAAAAGTATTGTATGTAAATCTCTCGCATTCTCAAAACTAATTCACAGTGATTGACATATCCTCAGACTGAAACGAAGTCACTTCAATTTCTGTGATTTCCCTAATGGTCCATGCTTGAAGTTGATTCTACTATCGTAGGTTTTTGGAACGAATTCGAACGATAGCTCATGTTTATATTTGTGTATGTGTTTTTCTAACATATTGCGTGTAAGAAAACATTCCCTGCAGATATCCATCAGATGACGTCTCACCGCTATGGTATCATATTGTTGAATATCCATAGGAGACAGCTATACGGATGAATGATTCTTACCTAAAGGTTTCCAATTCATGATTCTCATAGGATTCAGGGGATTCAGAAAGATTTTCATAACCTTTATCAGTTCGATATTTTCGGATGCCCCGCCTGAAGGAATGTCAGGTTCACATGCAGTTCAAGAACAATCTGATGTAATATTGAGTGACAGAATTTGACAGTTATGTTCTGATAAATAGGATTCGACATTTTTCACAGAATATGTTTCCATTGATCCATCATCATTGTTTTCACATACAATAAAATATCAATTAGTTGGTTGGAATGAGGTAGAAAAAGATCATTATTGTTGCCTGAAGGATGATACGAACAATGGTAAATATCTTCCCACAGTGAATTGCCTAAGCTCTAGGGGTCTGAGGCGGTACACAGAAACTAGAGATGAGATTGAAATAGGGATTTCCAACATTTCAATTTGTTTAAATGACTGCCAGTGATCTGACAGGCAAATAGGCAAATAATTCCTCCCATTAAGATCCACATGAATGATTCACACAGTTGCTGATACTTCCAATGTGTTCTCATCATCTGTTACATTCTGAAGTTTGTCATCATTTCGAAGCGAATTCATTTCATAATTATTGTTAACGCATGAAGCATATTCATTGTCATATAAATGATCATCATATGTAATACCACCAATGATATTTTATCCCGATCATTAGATATTTGATAGGTAGGTACCTTTCTCTGTAACAGTCTGGATTATCTTTATCCCACGCAATTGCCATATCTTGAATTTCCTTCATGGTCAAAGCATCAGCACTTTGTTTTCTTTCAGTAATATTGTTTTGTAAGAGTCAGCGTCTCGCGCATTTCTCGTTTTGAGAGAGTCGATATCGGAAAATGGGTCGAATGAAATGTTAAACTCGTTGTAATTCTTCTCTTGAACTGATTTCGCGGTGGTGTTCCACAAAACCTTCATAAAAATTTTCATGTTTTCTCCGCCATTTTTTTTTTCTCACATTGAAAGCCAACAAACTCATTTTTTCTTATCTCACAAAAGTCCATGAACTGGTGCCATATTGATTCTGATCGTATTATGCGGTGAAAGAATGATGAGGTTTTCTATAATCTCTTCTAGAGAATCATCCTCGAACCGTCTTTCTTGATTCTACATGAATGATATAGAATAATATGATATAATTGTAGTGATTTCAATACAACGCAATCTCAACCAGATATGATGTCAAAAAATTATCGCTGAAAAACGAGGTCACGTGTGGGTCAATTCGGCTTCTGTATTGGCAGAGCAAGTCCAATAGTTTCTGGTGAACAAAAATAATCTCTCTAATACAGGGGTGAAAATGAGCAATTCTAATCGGTGTGACTAATGAGGTTTATCCACATCCGTAGAAATGTTCATGGAATAGTTTTGTTACACTCGCAGAATGCCAAACTTCCGTATTTAGGTATATACCTATGAAATCATTGTTTGGAAACGTATCGAAAAAAATTAGGCGAATTGAGATGTTTTATGATTATTGAATGAATTTGTTGATGAAAATGGGCTTACTGAAAATTTGGCATCATTAGACCGTTGATACTGTACGGACTATTCAGATTATTGAATTGGTTCTTGTGAAATTCCGAAATTTCGTCACTCTGTTTCATCCACGATAGTTCAATTTCGATCTTATATAAATGAAGATCCGACTTCTACTTTGAACAGTAAGAATGCGCTCGCTTCCTTCGCTGAACATATCTCCATATCAAAGAGAGTATACGTTAAGTATGTATGACGTACATTGAGCTCAAAGAGTCGCTTCGACTGAATTATAAGAGAACTTTCGGTATATTTCTCAGTTTCCTTCTTTAATTTTGACGAAAGAAATTCAGTGAACTCAGGGCATATATTCCCACTCACATTTGATGATGTGCCATGTTACCTGATCTTCTATATCCAATATGATTATAGTTTCCCTGCCAACCGATTAGGTAACTGTCAAGTGTCTGATCGTAACTCGTCCATAAGTTTGTGATTCGAATGTCTATGAATCACCGGTACGATTCGAAGGAAATGTTGATTGACTACTCCATAGAAGTCGCAATCATTAATCACCATCTCAAGCACGGAAAATTCTCGATTCTCGCATTGGAAATCTTAATTTTCATCGTTTTGTAGCAATTCTCTCACATTTTTGATGGATTTGACCTGATATCTACTGACAGATATACTTTCTACAAATGATTGACTCAATCATTGTTAAATACTGTCTGTAAGTTTTTCGAGGAGGTGGTACATTTATTTTCCAGCTTTTTGTGGGATTTTCTCTCCTCGTTTCTAAAAAGTAGAGTAGAAGTTATTGAAAATTATTTCAATATATTTGTAGTGAGGACAGATTTTGTGATCTGCCCCAAAATATCATTGCGCTTGAAATTGAACCTCAAAATACCTAAAAAAGGAATTCTGTATTCGTCAGTGTTGTATGATGCCCAATAACGAAGACACACTATTATAATATTAACACTTTACTTATAAACAACCCAAGATCAATAGTACACATATAAACAATAAGTAGTTATACAGAGCAACACAGCGGTACAAGGCACGTATGTATTCTGACTTATCGAATAGATTCTTGGACATGATTCGCCGGTGTGAGTCGTTGGTGACTAATTAGCTCTGGAAGTCTGTTACGAGGGAAACCGAAATTCGGCTACACGCCAACAGTCAGTGACACCTTGTTTTTGAAAAATTTGGAAGTACAAATATATTCAATGAGAATAAAACCTCTACTTATCTTGTTGGACGATTCGGTTTTGATACTGTGGAAACCGATAACATACTGCAAAAATTTTGCGAAGAGATAAATATTTTAATTATGTTGAGAACGGGAGCATATTCGTTCCCGACATGCAGTGTGTCAACAAATAATGCTAGTTTTCTCAAATTCACTTCGAAACACTTCAATCCCTGCTACTTCTCATCCGTTACTCAGTAATCATGAACGGTGATAGTTAGAACTGCAATGCACTCATTCTGAACTGAGACATCTCGAAGAGAATAACCTCACTCTGAAAAGGAAAATAACTCAAATTCTTCAGAGAGAAATAATTACACACAGAAATGATGACTATTCGTCAAGGCATGACGTGATGAATATCATACGCTGGAAGAAATAATATTTTAGATTCCGTTTTTTCCGGATTCTGAAACCCCAAATGGAATGATTTATAAATTTCAGCGTAATTCATCTTCAATTTGCGAGCTAGTGGTTGTGAAACTTCGAAAAACATGTATGTATACACCAGCATCCAATTGACAGCTAGAGAGTGCATTATAATATACCAAACGTACGTACCAGTGATATAATTTACTACGGAGAGAGCAGTTGTGGATGCCATCGGGAGCCATTTGTCATTGTTCTAACGTTGAATTACATCGCTACTGCTGCTGCTGCTGTCTCTGTTGCCGCATAACACGAATATGTACTAGGGGAATATTCTGTGGCTTTGACGAGGTCGTGTCGTTGGTAGTGGTTTCATTTCTGGCTACGTTAACAAGGTCCACACAGTGATGCGAGCAAAAAGAGAACTTGGGAGGTTTTCATCAATATCCAGAAATGATTCGATTGTTTATTGATCACTCATGGATGATGATCAGCTTCAGCTCAGTTGTTGTTCGATTTGCTCGAGATCCAGTATTTTAGTAAGTTTAGAAAAAAGGATGCATCCGTATTTTTTCAATGAAAACTTCCATTGAATATGATTCATTCAACCCCGACTATCGATGAGATTTTCGCATTGCAAATTATGTGGAGAGCTTACTGGAAGAAATCTATGTCTCAATAATGGAGAAGAGGATCTCAGGTTGGAATTATCGATAGTATAAAGCGTATACTGTCACCTCTCACTATCAAATGAATCGAAATGGAACACCGATTTCAATACCTTGATCTCAAAACCGAGAATACTTACAATACACTGTTCATAATATCGTGTCATCAACAATATCATTTTTTCTGGCTTGCAGTCTCTACTAGCCATTTTTCTGTTGAAGAATCGAATACACTATTGCCATCCCGATACAGCTTGGGTTGTAGATCATAATCATTGCTATGAAGTCTAAGAGGAATAAATCGGTCGATATCAGAGATATTTTGCGAAATGGATTGAACAGTACACAAGATTCGACTCTTATGTCAGCAAAGCTGAATATATCTTATCAGTTCCTATGATTTCTATATCTTATCAACTGTGCCTTCAGAAATCATGTGGAAGTGTAGAGTTGGTTCATCTATTCTGTCATTGTTTTCAATTTCTAATTATCACTCATCAGACGTTAGCATATACCATGCTTATTCATTGGCTGCATGAAATGAACGATTTATGAATATTCAGGTAACGATGTGGAGATGTTCATGAAATAGAAATTCGAGGTGTGTGTTCAGGAAAAAATATGCTGCATCGAAAACCGTTCCGGAACTATATCGGCAGGTACTGATTTTTCTGAATATTACTTGAAGTGAATTATAGCAAAGCCGTGGAATCATATCGAATGACCGTTACAACAGGCTTTTCTTCTGATCTGGCACACTTTTCAACTCGAGCCAGATGATAATGCACGCATCTTGAAAAGCTAGTATTGTCCAATGAACTGAATGGATATGAATTCATACCAGTTCATTATAAGATATAAAACTCATCAATCCCAATCCCTGTACTAACCGTCACTCTGGTAGAAACCACCAAGTTTGGAATGTCAATAGGTATGATGTGTGCAAGTTCGATATAGGATGGTATACAACTCTTTAATTGTTCATTCCAGCATGTATAACATGTTTACCTGCCAAACAACGTTACTAAGGCTGCAACGCTTGAGTAGAGATGACAATACAATCGTCGAAGTCAAATCCGATTTAACTGATGATGACGGATATCTGACAGTAGTGGTTTAAATCTTGCATTTGTATTGAAATTTGAATTCAAATCATGGGTGACGTTTCGAAATTGGGAAGCCTCAGTAAGGTATCGAAGTTCGACATGATCAAGTAGGCGAGAGTCTACAACTTTTCCTAGTGGCTGTGTCTAGGGAGTTAGGACATCAGTCTATATACACATCATGAATGTGTGTAATCTGTCAGATCCATTGTCACCCCGAAATCTCGAACAAACATCAGAAATGATGCAATTGAAATGAGTTATTCTACTCCATGAAAAAATATACTGTACAACTCGAATGTTGTACACTGAATAGCTCTATAGTCTTTCTTTTCCGATGATATTGGCTCATCAGTCTACTCTGTAGTAGCTACACCAAGTAGTATTGTATGTATACCAACATTTTTTCATGAATTTGAAAGATGACATTTTGCGATGCAGATAACTTGGTTTCATACTGAATAAATCAATATGCGGATGTATCCTTTACAGAATTCACGTTTCAATCTAATTGTTCTTCATTCTAGATGATATATAACCGACAACATGACTGCGATTTCCCCGAGGAAATTCGAAAGTAATTAGTCGATCCAGTGAATACATGACGTGGAAGTGAAACGGAAGAGATACTGCCAACAAATATTTTCACGCCTTTTACTGCGAGAGAAATTTTAATAAAGCTGGCGAATGAACGATAAACGAAGTTGATATGACAGTGTACGATATTTTATCGCTTGACTAAATATTCCCTGCGTCTTCATTCCCGTGGAATTCTTTCATTCATCCAATATTATAGTTCATCAGTCATTCAGGTATACGATCGGAAAGAGATTCTCAGAATTGAGGAACGAAAAGACTCAAAACATTAAGAATACCGATGGAGGTGGATGAATTTTCTCATTCCTCATTGACGCCTCTCTTCAAAGTAGTTACCTTTCTGCCAGGAAGAGATGAATGTGTTATCCTATCACTGAAAAATCAGAGTTGATATCATTTCTTGAAAGTTGTCATTCCATTTCTGAAATTGAAGAAAATCAATTCGGTGGTTCTTGTCGATGTTGATCTCATGAAAATATATATGTACGACTACAAGAAGATGATGGACACGTTTTACCAAACGCATTTCGAAGAAGGAACGAAGATAGTGGATGTAAATACCATGTGAGATGATACCAGCAGGAAAAAAAATCGAGGTGAAATATCATTGCATTGATCGATCACTGCGAAAGTGCTTCTTCCCAATATTTCTACACTAGTGACTTTTGTCATTATTACCACACTAGTGAGTCTTCTGTTGCCATAGTAGAATGGACTTCTTTCTACAAAACAAAACGATGCTGAAAGCGCTGCACAAAATTTACAAACTTCAGAAAGGAATAACTACAAGGAACAAGAGAAAGAACACTGGAATTCCACGGGTAACTCATGCGACTGATGCCTCGAAAATTCAGAGCAGGATAGACTGAATTCTAGTTAGCAGTGTATTGTAGACTTGATGCCATTTCAGATCCTGAGGGTAGCACGTGTTCAAAACTCGGCAATAAATCAAATGGGTTCTTGCATCATAAAAGATGCGAAAATGATATGCTCAGTTCGATCAATAATGTAGAAAGATCCATCGACATGAATATTATCCCGCAAATGCTTCGAAGTACGAAACTGTTTCAAAAATGTCGAAAACGACCGATTCCATTAGTAGGTTCATGATTGTTGTAATTGTAAGTTCAATTCTACGATGGTTGTGTTAGTTATACAAAGGTGCAAGTCGAACTATGAAGTTGCATTCAGTTTTCATTAGAAATTCTGAGTGGTCGTCACCATGGAACTCTTGCAAACTTTGATATTGGATGAAAGCTTGCAGTGAGACTCAAACTGTATAAAACTTTGCGAGTATCATCAACTAATCGGGGGTTGCAATATGTGGATACAAAAAATCGAGCTACTTGATGGTATCAAGTCTCTAAAGCAAGTGTCCAGCTTCCTACAAGCTTTGAAATGATCTTGTTGTTGTTGCTGTTATTATGTGTTGATATATGACCATTAAACTATTCAAATTTGCGAAACGATATTCTGACGTGATCCACCTGATACATCCGAAGAAATGTTTCAATCAATCACTCTGTATGCAAAATGGAAGTCTTCAAGGCGCTCTTCTCAGGAATTGGTTAAAATTGGATGGAAAATAAAACCCATCACCCTCGAATATTGTGGAGGCCGTGGAAATTGAATCCGTATGTCACATACGACAACTTGGAGAGTGGGATAGAATTGGAAATAAAAAACACAAAGAAAATTGAAAAATGCTGTTGTCTCGATAAGGAACCGATCGAGTGGGGTTCTGTTTATGTTCGGATTTATGTGCCGTTTACGTTAAGGGAGTTTTCGAGATCAGTCCGGACATGAATCAAGATTTATAGCCAGGCGAAAAAGTTTTCAACAGACGAAGAACTGCTGAAAAATGAGACGGCTCGAAATACCTGAGAAAATAATTCATCCTCCCTCTCTGCAGAACATGGGAATCCTCTTTCGGATGATGTTGATAACAAAGATGTTGAGAGAAATAATTATAATGGTATTGGAAATATTGGAGCACGAGCAGTTCACTCACTCCTGAGTTTGGCTAGCGTTATCATTATTGAACACTCTACAGGTAGTACTATGATTGAAGCTCAGTTGTAAATGAAGAGGTTTCAAAGATCATCAAAGCATCACTACTCGGCATTTCTCTTCGTCAATCGAATCGATAGATGCAGCTGATATGTAAACTGAAGTTTGTGTTAGTGAATCATGAATTTGAAAAATATATCTGGCATTTCTGACAAGAAGTTAATGTGATGGTTCGAACGGAAGTGAAATTCAGTGATGTATCCACAGAATCCACAGACATATATGTTCAAGATAACAGTGAATTCTTCAATGTCTGAAATCTTATCATCCATGTGTTCATTTGAGACATTCATGTTCGTTCTCATATATCTACCGAAGTATTATTATGACGCGGTTATGAATCTTTTCAATATGTGAGGAGCTGATTCTGTATTGAGTATGCCAGCTAAGTGAGAATACCCAGAGCACTAAGTTCGAGAATTTCAGTTTCTCGAATATCTGCAGTAACTCATGATGGTTATAGGTGCCATCTGAAATATTGATTTGGAACATCAAATTCATAGAGGTGATACACGATTACGGAACTACAGTCAGTAAAACTTTGTAATCCACATTTGCCTACATATTTTATAATACCAAACCTAGTAACCTAGAAGTGGTTGTATCAACAACGATAGATACGATAGATGGGTGACTCTGAATCGGATGCGAAATTGAAGCTCATAATGAAAACAATTTCAACACCCATTCCAGTCCACACTTCGGAACAAAGTTAGTTGGAATTGTTTGGTTCGATTGATATAACATTATATTCTCCAGCAAATTTGTGGAATTTATGTGAACGATAACAAGGCCCATTGTTCGAAGATATTCGAAAAATTCAATTGTGTCACTTCAATGTGATTTCACTTCATTGCACAGGAAAATTCCTTTTTTTTTATCTGTGTACAACACGAAAGGGAAACCTTTAATGTTCGAGGAACATCGTGTTAGCCAGCGGTGGAATTTTGGGAGAGAAGTAAGGTGTTGGAATTTTTCTTTAAAGTTTGGAGGCTGTGAGCATCAGGGAAGACTTCACTAGACGAAGAATTCCACAACTTTGCCGTTCTATTGATGAATGATGCTTGGTATAGCGATGTTCGACAGGTCTCGAGCCTGACAGTGTAGAGGTGACCAGCCTGAGCTCGTTTGGTCTGTCTACTAGGAATCACGCGTGGTGGCATGATAGATAATATTTCCGTTGAGCACCGACCGTGAAAGTACCTATAAGAAAGGCAGAGATCGCCGACCTTCCTAAGATGACTCAGAGAGGTCAATGACAATGACGTCACAAACGTCTGGTTCTGAGACCTCATTGGCCTCAGATATTGACGATTCACAGTAACCTGCTTCACTCACATATCTCAAACTGATATATAGCGCATAACTATCCAGAGCGAGCTACCAGCTGCTGTCTCTTTGAGGAGGTAACAGACCAATAGTCGTAGAGGAGAAAAAAGACAAACTTCATAAACCAATATGGCCTCAAGCCGCAAACTTGGTGACTTCTGATTGAAATCTCAAGATTTTGCTGATGTGTACATCCATTATCTGAATCTGAAGCTGAATATCTGCGTTTCTCTAATAGTTTGAGTGTTCTAGTTATTTATTCATCACAGGTGGCCGAAGAGCAACTTACTTCTGAAACACGTTAATTCTATGTCAGCACTTCCTATAATGCAGTAGCCAACCTGATGGCAAGGACATGTTCATCTCATTTTATATTTCCTCTTTCGATATCATCATTGAATATATGGCTTCACTTCCCTTCATGACTATTCTGACGTGTCATGGTGCATAAAACTTTCGATACTTCATTTCCTTCGGTATTTTCCTATGTGTATGATTTCATTATATGTCCATCTGTCGGTATTTTATTCAATGTCACATGGCATATTGTTTGCTTCGGCCACATGTTCAACTGATAGCAGCCTTATTTGATTTTTTGTCCTGCGAGCAATTCCACCATCTGCTGTAGACATTCAAAAAAGTCTGGGTCAAGTATCAATATGATATGATTGATATGTTCGAATCAATCTCTGAGGAGACCTGCTATATAGTGCAAATATCATATTGAACATTTATATATGCTTATAATGTTCACCACTGCTTCTTTCGCATCTTGCTGAAGACAAACGATGATCAAGTAGGTATATTTAATATTCTTCAAAGTTTCGCTATGTATGTGAGATGAATATGTCTCACAACAGCAGACTAGAGAGCTCGAGAGATGCCTTGTCAGTTCATACTCCCATAACCGTGAGATCATTGATACACTGTCAGGTTTAGAGTTCTGAAAGTATGAGATCCAAACTCAGCAGAATTTTCGGATCGAAGAAAATGAGATTTCTTAAAATTCCATCATCCATGCCATAAGATTGGTTGAAGTGAGTCCAAAAAAATGCTTGTGAGAAATCTACAGAACCAATTATTTCAAACTAAAATCGATCTGATCTCACTCAGAATCATCTGTAGATTACAAGAAAGTGGAGGTATACGAGATGTTTCATTCTAAATTCCCAAGTTGGGGTAGTTCGGTCCGATTCAGTAAGGAATCATCTATGTGACTACCAGTTTCGATTAATAATGAGGAGAGAAAAAAATAAGTATATAATCAACTCCATCGCCAAGTGGTGTGTTCGATATCCCTGCAGAATCAAATCCAGCTTCAGGATCACCTTGAACAAAGGAGTATCAAATGAAAACAGTGATTAGTATAGACAATCAATATGATTTACTTACCTCTGTATGGAGCTACCGATTATGAGACTCTGAACAACGGCTCCTCAAGTGGTGATGGTGTGGGAGAGTCATTAAGTTTCTCAGCACGATTCGGTTACAGCGAGATTCAGATTATCTCACTTGATGTGAAAATAACCTCATTTTCTGGTCTATTGACAGACTATATATGCCCCGGTGGAACTTTTTCTATTTCGTTTCTTCCTTGTCTTCGTTGAGCTTGTGTTTCCACGGATACTGAGCCTACGCTGATTGAGGTCAGGTCGTAGAGCCCTACAATGTTAGTTTCGACAGCTGACGAAGATTGCTATACTCAGCATCATTCATGAATAGAACGATAAAGTTCCGACCTTGTGTTTCATCATGAGTGATACCTACGCTCAATTATAACAACACACTATCGAGCAAAACACGAAAGTTGTGGTATTCTTTGCCTGGTGGAGTCTTCTTCGATGCTTAAAACCTCCAAACTTCCAAGAAAAATCCCAACACCTTCGTTTTCTCCCAGAACTCCAACGCTGGCTAACACGATGTTCCTCGAACAATGAAGGTTTTTCTTTTTTGCTGTCAACAGATGAAAAAATGTGGAAATTTCAATTCAGCCAATGAAACTACCGAACATTTACTTACTCATTATCGAATGTGAAGTTCTGATCGATCGAATGTTGAACATCTAGATCGACTGACGTTGGCATCCCAACAAGTGGAGCTGTAGGAAAATTACAAATATCGCAAGAACCCAAGTCTATGAGGGGTACAAATATTGACACAAAATCATACTGGTCGAAGTGATAGAAGGCCTTGAGGAGACAAGCGACCCTGGACTAATCTATCTTCATCTAATCCATTCAGATAGGTTTTACGATTTGAAGTGAATAGGTGAATTCTGAATGATTTTTTCCCATCATTTCCCGATCTGTTTTATATTTCTCGGTATACAGCACACGAGGGTAGAAAACCAGGTATCGGCGAGTTCATCAGGATTCATAGTCACGCCATGTTTAGAGCCACGTCATTACCTTTCATCGGAGGCGAACGATGATAATTATCGTTTATTTTCACTCCGTCGTTGGAATTGTCATCGTGTTATCGGCTGGAACCGGCCTGGCAGGAACCGGTGAACATCGATATAGCAGGCAATACACATCGTGATGAGTTCGGTAAAATCCAACTACTAACACTTCCACGAACCATTTGCGCTGCTTTCATGGAGCAAGTGGAAGAAAAATAAACTGTTTCTTCTCCGTGATATCAAACCCTATAGTTTTCAATTAGTTGTCAAATGAATCAACTAATCGCACATAAATAACAGTGAATATTCTTGCCTGCGGTATGAATCAAATTAGAATCGTACAATTCCAGTCACGTGTGCGATATCCTAACCAATTCGTTTTTATATAAATAATTCCTTCCCCATGTCAAAACGTGAAGTATTCGTTATTTCGAGCAAACAGCGACCAAAGTGATCGATTTCATCCCTATTAAAACTTCTGTTCATTTCCATACCACAACTGGGACTGCAACGTAGATAGCGAGTAAGTGAATTATTTCCGAAAACATTTACAATACTTCAATACACGTATTCCGCTGATTTCATTTCGTCTCAAGAGAGAGAGGCATCATTATTGGTGAACACACAACACAACAAGACTCACAAAATCATGATCATGTGCAGATTTTGTCTACAAGCTGTCAACGTATACCGAGATGTATACTTTGGTTTCCAGAGTTCCGAAGATGTGGAATACGAGATCGGTAGTTGGTGTTGGAATCAAGAAGTAGAAAATCTTCAATATTTCGAAAGACCACAGCTTATATCAGGAATGCGTTGACACCCAGTTTATTCTTGCTGAAGTAGTTCTTCTGTTGCACTCCACTGAGAAAAATCAACTCGGATCACTTTCGTACCTGATGATGATGTAAAAAAATATCATGAATGAGATATTCTCTCATGGGAAATGGCTTGGGAATTATCATTTTGAGAAGAATAGATATATCGTCATTGAGATACATTTCTCAATTAGGTTCACTATTTATCAATTTTGACATGACTCTCAACTCAGAGTGAACTTCTCTTGCTGTTTCCGAAGAAATGCATCACTGGTGGCCTTCCTATGGCCATCTGGGCACGTGGTTATTTCTGAGTGCTCAAAAAGTATTTGAACTGCAGTGGACGAGCTCGTTGAAATGTCAAATCAATATTCAATTCAATATAGCAATTCCCATAATATTCTGATGGCGACGGAACAGCGGGTATTTCTCCTTCGATCCCCACCGACATTGTCCCAAGTGAGCTTTCTCCTCATTAATGTTGCTGAAGTGAAGAGTGGCAGGAAAACATTTGAGGAATGATTGAATATAGATTGAATTACAACGGATTACAATGAATCACATCAAACACCTCATAGTCACATGGTTCATCGGAACAAACGGTTCATCAATATCAGTTCTCACAATCTTTCCGTGCTACGAACTCCTAACTCTAAAGTTGCTGACAACTCCGACGTCTTCGTAATGTACTGAAAAATACATCGTAGTAACCAACCGCGGATTTTGAAAAATCTATTACGAAACTTGAACCAACTTTCACATTATTCAACACACGACATTACTTTCAGGTTTTCTAAGTGATTAGGGTCGAAGTTGGGAAGTTGTTTCTGAGAAATTGCTATCTGGGAAAGAAGTTGTGGGGAGAATTATTGTACATCGAACTGAAAGCAGAACTGACATTTGAGATGAACTTCCGAAAACTGAGTTGATTTTACAATTTCGGAAACATACTGCTGTACAAATCGGTTTATAGCCAGTTTGTGTTCTCCTGAATGTGTTGATGATCACGATCATCAATAACATAAGATTTTCGTTCAACATGAGATCATCGAATGATATCTCAATGATCTCAAAAGTGATCATGTGATATGACTTCGAACATTTTTATTTCTGACCGGGATATTGTGAACCTATATCGTCAAAGTCACGCTATCGATGAAGAGAGTTCAAACTCCCTTGGGAAATTATAGTTTCTTCAATTCTACTTTTCATACTCCACTCCAGAGACATTCGTTCTCGTATACGGCTTCACTATTTGATGGAATCATTGATCGTTTCGCTTCTTCAGGTTTTTTCAAGATATCCTCTATTATATTTTGGGTAGAAAACACATTTTTGACGCGAACACTGCCTAATAAAAAAGTACTGTTCATAAACGAGTAATACAGCAACAACCTAGGAACAAAAAAAATCTTATGATACCAGTAAAGTTGATAGAATTAATATACATATTAATTTTTGTAGTCTATTAACTGCATGGCAGATAATATGGTCGTCTCAGCGTAGATGTTGGTCTACTGAAACTCCCGAGTATTTTACAGATTTTGTCATCGAGTTTGATTGACACAAACAGATGGGCATATTCGAACAGTTGAACGTACTGTCGAGGAAAAGGCAATGAATTTTGTTCTGGCAACTGCTCATACCACTTTCAACATTTTGATATGTTCTTGCCCAAGTGTTTTCAATGAATTCAATCGCAGTATCGTCCGCATATGATATGAAGCTACAATTGATTGATATACAATGAAAATAATGTGTACGGTGAGTTGAGAATGACGGAAATATAACGAATAACACAAAGTATATATATATGGAATATAGCATCAGAACATTAGAACCCAGGCCAACAAACAAATATATGGATGTCATTGAATGAATTTGATAACAGTAGAAAATTGATATGATGTGAGTATGCCTCTATTTCATTCTGCTACTTGATGATTCAATTTCTATTATGCCAGATAGAATTTTTTCTCTTCATCAATTTCCAGAATATATTTTTCCAGTTCCCTTTTGAGTTTGAACTCGTTCTTTCCACTTTTGATTCTATCAGGAACACTATTATTATTTTTTTTTTTTGGTTATCTATGCATACGATCTTTTGGATGACGATTCTTCCATTTGTGGTAGTGTTGATAAGTTTTTTTTGCGTGTGTTATAATCGTGTTTGTGTCGTTCAAAAACTCCGATTGGGTGCAGATAGATTTACATTCACACAATAATAAAATAGTTGCCTCATATTCATGACTTTGCATTGTTTTCATAATATGTTGGAGGCATATCTCGTGTTTCCTCTCATAGTTAATTTGAGGAACCACACTTCGTGTGATACATAAATATATCAATATATGAATATATATATACATGAATGAATATATAGATAAACACACAAATATACCGGGAAGGTAATCAATTGTTACATTTCTCATTCCGTTTTGAATATGAACAAGATGATATTGAAAGCGACAAGAAATGAAATTATTTAGGTAACGCGGGAATCAATGACCTTTTATGACCCCACGCAATTGCTGTCCCTCGGGCCTGAGGCCCTCGAGACGCAAATTTTGCCATCGGTAATTAGGGCCCTTATAATTCCCTTGATATCTTGATACGTGCATTACTATCTTCGAACAAGGGCAATTATCCTACTTGCATCAAGCTGAAGTTATCAAAATCATTTCTCAGACACACGTGTCTTACACATGATAATTCTTATTTGTTAGTGAGACAAACGAGGCTGAAATATTCACACGAAATATTGTATCCAACTTGAAGAAGATTCATTCGAAACAATTTTATCAATTTTGACATGGATAGCATGTTCATAACTCCGCAGCAAGTGTTTTCGTTTCGAAGTCGGTTGCGTTTGGGCACATGGAATAATTTAATATCTCCCGAACATGCGAAATTTGTTTCAACGGAAAAAGTGGATATTCGGGGCACAATACGAGCTTGATGCATTCATGAGTTCCATTAATGGATTAGCTGGCGACAAAATGTGAATTATTTCGAGTACATTATAAACATCGCATGACACATTCTCCATGAGGAATCAATTATTCAACGTGCTATACCTACTCACCTACTCACGTATTCATATTGTTGAAAGTTGCTGAGCTCTACCGCTTTGAACAAATTTCTATTTCTCAACTTGAATTGGGTTCATGATCTCTACGACTTCCTGCTAGTGTCAACTTGCTCAGGTTGGAAATAGACCATGGAGAGTTTGGGAATCCTAATTGGTTCCATACTCAAACATTGTTGAAATACTCCGGACTTCGATAAACTCAACCAATGAATATTGAATATGAATATCTTCCGCTTCTTCATATTGTGACTTCACCTATAACTGAGTCTTCTTTCGATTAATGGTAAATCACATGTTTGTATTTCGGAAATGGACCAATGCTCAATTCAGTTCGATATATTGCGGTTTTTGTTTCCTTTATTTCCAGTCGACGAAACGAAATTCAATTCCTTCATCGAGTTTTTTCGATTTTTCACTACGTAGAATATCTGTTTCGAATGATCCCAAATAGTCTAGTGTTTTTACTTTGATCTGCATCTTATTCGATCTAAATTCTGACGTTTGTTCGGGAGATTTCAAAAACCATCATTCAAGAGTGTCCACAGATCTATCGACATTCCATCTGAATACTTCAGATATCACTGAATTGGAGTCGTCGCTGCAAAAGAAGTACTCAACTTCTCCTGGATCTTTGACATAGTTCATTTTACCGCACTTTCCAGTCTCCTCTGCTCCAACTCATTCGATAGAGACTCTATTCCTCTCATTCTTTTCATCAGATCCTAGGTATTTCTCGTGATAGACTCGACACACAGCTTCTACGGCGAATAACTGTTTTCATCCCACTTCCTGTAGTTTTTAAATCTTCGACATATGAGATTTGCTCTCACTTCAGGTGGTTACAAAATGAAAGTAGTTTTCTGGTATGCCAAAAAATAAATGGTACTAGTAGTGTCGTTAACATTGATATCCAAATAATATAGTGATATATTCACTTCATATGATAACAATGATAATAATAATAATAATAATAATAGTATAACAATTATTCTTCACTTTGATATGAGCTATTCGATTCCCTCTACTATTGCATATTTTCAGGTGGATGTTTAATACCTGGACCGTTTCGTTTCATGAATTTAGCATATACACACTTCACATTATAAATACACGGTACGCTCATGTTCTTCATGAAGATTATCAACATAAGGAGGCCCCAGTGGGATCCTTCTGGCACTCCTGATGTTTTGTTAGTTACTTCGGGAGTATAGCCTTAAGAGACGTATTGGGTTATGCTGGTTAGATATGACACAATCCAAGTTGACAGAACCCCATCCAAAGCGTCATAGTAAGCCTTCTCACTGGGATACTATTTTGCCGAAGGCCTAACTGATACTTGCCTCAATATATACATAATACAAATTCCAAATCATCTGTGAGTGATCTAGGCATTTTTGTCCAGACAAATTCTGCGCTTGATTCAGGTACCTGTATTAATCGGCAATCGAAATGAAATATATTTGTTTGGTATTGAATGAAATGAATACATTTTCAAAATCGAAAATCAAATACTGAAATTCATAGGTATTAGAAAATGAAAGAATGTGTGAATGAACGTTTTTCAATATGTATCAGTATTCCGTCCAGTGTTTTCTCTTTCTTTTATATTTCTGCGTACAATTCCGAAAACTCTCCTCGGTTTATCTCCCGGTTGTCTAATAATTTTGTTCGGAGGGGCGGTACGGAATATACCCTGCAAATATACGAGGTCATTGGAAATGGTTCTTCTTTCCATTAATCTTACACACCAATAAACTCACGAGGAATCGATTCCATCTGCTCCAGATTGTCCAAATTGTATTCCTTGTTTTATGCGAGTCGCATCTTTCGTCTTTATTTTTGTAGAAGTATTCCAGAAACAGATTCGTACATGCACACAAATTCACCAGTGATTACTCCAATATATTTTATCTCAGTAACTTGAGTTTCTCCACTTCAAAGAGCAACTTCGAATCAATATTATTATTAAACATTTATGCGTTTTCTCATCTTGATTTACGATTTCGTATCTTCTCATTCAAAGAGATTATCATGAGGAAATTCAGCGAAGGCAAATTGGGTAGAAGGACCCAAAAACCATACGATTGTGTATACGAGGTTCATATAAGACGAGGGAATGTTTCTCATCGAGAATTTTGTATAACAAACCAAATCCTTATTGTATAGTCTCCAGGGTATCTCTCAAAGTCGAGTTGAAATGTCCAAGGACAAGAAATACGGAGATAAAGGAAGATATGAGCATGGAGTGAAAGCTATCATAAATCTACCCTATATCAGAATGGCGCATGGCGTCCCTTGATAACAAATATGAATTCTACGTGATACGACTCTGAGAACTTCCCATTCAATTATATCCATCAGGCATCCTTCTTTGAGGCCGACAAAATTCATGTATACACACTGGGCTGGCCTTTATGATTTCCTCTTATACATATAATATATATATAGAATCTTGGTTTTTGATGAACGAAAAGGGTCGAGAAATCCCAGGCGCCTTTGTAATAACAATCTCGGTCTCTGGCATTGGCTCTTCTTCTTTTTCCGACTTCTTGAGAGGTCCTCGGGTATGTTTTGTGAGGTAAATGGTCATGACTCTAATTAGGACTGACGACGACAAAGGCAAATCCTATTTCAGAATTCTGTTTCAATGGCGGTCGTCGAGAGAGAATCTGCCGACTACTCCATGCAAATATAAGGAATTCATCATCTGATCAAAACTTTGAGGAATCCTCATTTGGCCATTTGAAAGAAAAAAAACTCATGAAGAAATGTCGATATTATTCTTCATCTTCCCTAATCATTGCCATTCCTTTTCATAGAGATTTTCTACCGAATCAATCACAAGGAATCATCTAGAAGGTTCGTCGCTATTCTCCTATTTCAATTCTATAGAAAGCGTATTCCTCTTGATAAGAATATCTACACTCTCAGGATTGGTGAAAATTCACACCAATACAAGTGGTGGATGAATGATTCCTTCATATTTTCTTATCTGTGTGTCCACATGGATATGTATGCAAACATTTGGTTCACATGTTCGTGAGTGAATGTCCTCAGTAACGGAATTGCTGAATATTTTCAATGAGAAGGAGCTCAGATATGATATGTTGTTCCAATCAATATTTTTTCATCTTCGGCGTTCCTACTACTGCTGTTTCGTAAGCCACAAGAAACCATTACGTATATTACGAATATGTTTATTTCTGGAAATGCACGCACACATAGAACAGAACAAATTCAAGAAGGAGAAGGAATGAATAACAGAACAAACCACTTTGGATAGGAACAAAATTTATGAAATTATGAGATGAAGATGGATGGAGAAAAAAAACACAAACAAGAAATGGAGTGAATATGTAATGTATCAGTGTATGGTGCAAGGAATAGAAGATGTGTGAATGAAGGCATATACATACCAATATCAACATATGGATGTGAAAAACACCTCAGAGAAGCACTCAGTGAGAAGGATGGATAACTGAGTAGACAAAAACTCAGAGATATAGAGAGCTAGAAAAGTTCATACAACTACGAAAGCACATCTACACAGAATGGAGGACTAGATACCAGCTAAGCAGATATGGAAGTCCTAAACAAGAGACAAAAAAAACACGAGGTCGCCCAAGGAAAACCTGGAACCATGGCGAATGGCGAAGAACATTGCAAAAAATAAGAAGGAATGTACCATATTCATTGAATCTCTACCCTACATACGAATAGGCGATAGGGAATATTCTAACGTTCTCAATTCGAAACCTTGACTGATTTTCAAAAATGAAAAAATGTCATATATCATCTAGACCCAACAGGCATTTTTCGAAAATGTGGACAATTCTGTGATTTTCGATGCATATACAGTATTATTTGCTAGAGAGATCGTGATTCCGAAAACGATAATCAGGAAAAAAATGAGCAGCTTTTTCTATTCAGATCTAGCCGAAATACCCTTACAAAAAATTTGAACACCGTATCTCATATGGGGTTTGAGTTATTCATCATCAAATATTATCCTCTTTGCATTCGATATTCACTCTGTACCAATATCTGAAGAAGTGTTATCATAATCGATGAAGAGATGTTCCACTGAGAGATGATATCGATTAGTCAGATACGAAGTATCTTCGTTGTAACTTTCATAGGGAAATGTTTATTCCAACCAAAAAACAAAAATTAGGTTGAAAAAAATTAGTAGTATTGATATTTTATATATTTTTTATCAATGTCATCAGAGGTGATTGATTGAAGAAAATCCTGCGGATTTATTATGATTAGACTCATAGGAAAACATTTCTAAGAGTCTGAAAGAAAACTTTCGAATTGCTCAGGATATCGAGGACATTCCTTCTGATCAATAACAAATATTCATATTTTCAGGAAAAAATGGATTGTGATAATAATGTTTCCAATTTCAGCTTCATTGTTTTCTGACTGACGTATAGAGGTTCCAATGAGGAAACTTCGTAACTGAGTATTCGATGTTTTTTTTCTTGACTGACCACTAAACCGGTTATATCAACTTCTTAGATTCTGATACAGGTTGAACCAAAAAACCGTTTCATCTCACTATGTGAGATATTGCGTTCAAATTCAGTTTGCAGGTATTTCAGTTGAGCCGGAAACGAATGCGCTTCTCATTTTTCAGAAACGAAACTTGTTTTGCCGAATAGTCGTTTGTGGAATTTCGACCCCTTCAACATGTATCGAAAGGTGGACAAGGTGATTTCATATTTGATAAGGACATTTTTTTACATGTTTCTCTACATCACACTCTGTACTATTTCTATAGTCTTCAAACAATGTCATCGATTATTGTCGACAGAATTGTCTATGCATTAAACACTCTCATAAATATCAGTGTTTCTTTTTGTAACTTGTTTCATATGATATTTCATATTAGTGAGTAATCTTTGATTCATATGAGTTGATATCCATCCATAATATTATCCATTGTAGCTATCCTTGACGAAGGAAATTTCATCTACGAAAACTCGACTCAAATCTAAGAAATTCAATTCATTGATCGCAACGACTAGTTCCCAAGAATAAAAGGAAATATTGTTCATGAAATTCAACATTATATAGGTGAATATTAGTTTCCAGTGAATCATGAATCAGAATTTAGTTCCGAAATGAATTCCCAAACATCATATGTCGTCCTTTCCAATTCATCTTATCGGACTATAGAGGTTAGGCCGTAGGGCGCAGGGCCACGGGACTGATTCTGTTTACAGACAGTTCCGCCTGTCCGGCACAGATAAGGGCAGTAAACGGCAGAGTTCGGCAATTCGCAGGGATATTCCGATGGCATTTTTAGATAAGACAGAAAGCCTGACAAATACCGAGCTCGTTCAATTCCAAATAAATTCCGGGAACTGGCCGTATCCGTATAGATTGCGGCGGTAGCAAGAGCTGTGTGGATAGCTGATAACAGAACATACTGTTTGAATGGACATAGTCCGCTCTCAAGCTGTGTTCATCATAGGGGTGGAAAGGCCGAACTTGTATATCATCAAGGTTCCCCAATATCTCCCTCATTATATTGCATGAAAATGTCACGCATGGAACTCTCATAATCATTAGGATTGAGGAAGATAAACGATGGAACCTACACGATATTTTCACAAATGGAGTAAAAATATTAAGGGGGGGAACAAGCGTTTGAGTTCTATAATGGACGCAGATCATTGATGAAAAAATAACATTTTCCAAGCACAACAAGAACATACATCATTGAAATATCATGAATAACCAAACTAATGCTTACCAACTAAAAATTCTATATACGAAATAATGGTCTGCGGGGGCTTGCAGTAGAGGCCTTAGAGATTCCATATCGACTTTTTTTTTTGAACCGGTTTCCCGTATCTCACATATCGATGAATTATAGTCGAAAACGTGGAAAAGTCTGGTCACTTCATTCTTTGTGTTAATGTAGTGCATTTGACAAAAAACTTCAACCTATGATCTAAAAAACTACAATTTCTGTTCTTCCTTCTCCTGTAGATAATGATATATGCCTGCGGAGGTATCTACCATGTATACAACATGACTCATACTTTCTTCCTCGATTCCAGTTATCAACGAAGGAAACTCCCATTGAATTTGATTTGCACCTTCTTAGGTCAATAGATGATTACGGGTGAAGGTTCTACTTGAATACGTCAGTTCTGTCATAACCGTCGGTATCAATCTGAATATGCATGCATAAATATGTCGGTGAGTACGATTGTTGAACAAAGTTCTGTTACGTTCGGATGCGGGCGGAAGTTCAATGGTTCATGACCATTAACATTGTCAGAACGAAAATTTTGTTTGAGGGTTCATTTGATATACCCAAGTTTGTTCACAATATTCCAGAGTCCGGTCAATCTGAAGTTAGTAACATGTTAACATAATACACTCGTGCACAACACGTTGCATATAACACATATTACGGCTGATTCAAGGTGGATAACGTATCAGGAAATAAGAAAATGAATTCACAGAATCAATAATCGTTGATAGCTCGATTGAATGAGAATATGTTGACATCAAATTCGGCACATCGATTCGTTATGGGAAGTTATGGGAAGTATTACACATTATGAAATGAACAAACTCACAATCCATCGTCGAAATAGTTGAGATGACACTGATCATTCTAGTTTTTCATTACATGCACCAGAGAGGTATCTACTAGCTATCTCCTTCCAGTTGACTTCTTTATTTTGTTTGTCAGCTAGTGTTCCAAGAGCCAGTGGCGCACAGTCACGCAGTTGAAATTAGTACTCAACATAATTTGATTCCGAAAACCTGTATTTGAGACGAACAGTCACAAAATGAAATGAGGCATCTTGAAGGTAATGATAACATTGCTCTAGTAATATATGGTTGGCGGATCTCTTTCCAACGGACGCACCTTTCGTACATACTGAAATATTTGTATATATATGATTTCTCCACACTGAATTATATCATCCTCATTTCAGTTCATGTATGTATTTCTGGTTCACAAGGACTTCCTGATAAAAACCACAACTTCTGACATGAATATTTTTCAGGATTAGTCTTCATTCGAATTCCTTGTCATCACCATACCAATTGAGAATTCATGAAGAATATTGACTCTTCAAGATCCTCTGAAGATAATGAGATGTCTGTATTAGATATACATAAACCCCAAGACGAGGAGTCGAATGGAATAAAATATGTGAGTAGAAAAGTTGACGAGGAATGAAATGAGGCGTTTTGGTACGTTTTCCTGGATTTCCGAGTTTCCTCAGTCATCATCGGATGACTAGAAGAATGTAGTTCTGAACTTGATATATATACCCACTGAAATTCTTGATAACTCAATGAGCTCCTTCAGGAATTTGATGCCGATATATCTGCGATGTCTACTCGGAAATCCTATTCAATGAAATTACATCGAATTCGAGAGAAACATAACGAAAACGATCCCATTAATGAGAATTCTCTTCCGTCGTTCCGAGGTTTTCATCCCAGTTATTCATTATTCCGGTAGCCAGACTAGGAAAGGAAGCTTTGTGAATGTTTCCGAATTAATCGTTGTTGATCAAATTCAGTGAACCGTTCTGCTGAGTGTCGCCTCATCAATATTTCGTTCCTAATTGTCTCTGGCATTGCCGTGCATATTTCCTCTTTGAGTTCGGGAAATCGATGCTAATTTGTTTGCTACCTAGCGTCAGAGACTAAGTTTCACTAATTATCGCATCCATCAGGGACACCAGTTGTGATGAGAATTTATTATCAGTTTCGTCATTGGTAAGCCTATATTTATTATCATGATTATGATATTACGAATAATAATGATGAAGAACCATTCAATTGCAACACATAGATACTCACGGAAAATATAAATGGATGAATTGAGTTGGATTATACAGTGTGATGCACAGCATCGGGATCTCGAGAACAGTAAGAGATACAAATTCGATTGGAGAGAAAAAGAATTGCATATTCAGATGGTCATTCCAACAGCTTTCGGAAATTTCCCGAATATTTATATTTTTCTAGTTGTATCGAATAGAATGAGTCTTTCGGAAATCTATTCCATGTTCGTTATCATGAGAAATACAGAACAACTGGAAATACTTCTCAATAGCCACTTTTGATGAGATATACCGTGGTAACATCGATTTTTCTACGCGACATTTCGTAAGTAGGTATTCGTAGAACCATCAAAAACCTAATTTTTCCAAATACGGTCCTGTTTATCATTTCGCATATTTTGAATATGTTCCGACCTAGTTTGAGCCATCATCAGTGTTTTTTTTTCGAAATTTCGAAGAAAAATTACAATCAGATTCACTTAGTTCTGATCAATCAGTGTGGAACATTTCAGTTGAACATAAAACATACTAGTTATTCAATACGGAAGAATGAAAAAGAATATTCCACTTAATTTATATTATATTCCATACTCATGAGATGATCAAGATATGTTTTGATGTCTAGTTGTTTTATGATGTACTAGTTCCATGATGTACCTGTTCTCTTTCCTTCCTTTTTTTGACGATCCGAGCTTTTATCAGCACTCATACGAATACCATTCTTCTTATATTTATAAATGCCTTGTCGATAAGAATCTTCTCTCCAGACGATAAATTATAATTTGATTCGAATTGATTTGATTCAATAACTGAACTTTGACAGCACAAACAGTATTGAAAGAAACAACATATATCACTGATGTTCAAAATGATAACCGTTATTTTCCAAACGAAGATATCCTCTCGTAACTGGTGCTCCTAGAAAATGTCTCATCATTTGCTCTCCACTACGTACTTTGTATATTATCGTCATATTCTTCATTGATCGATTTGGTTAAACGGATTCCTTCATGATTGCAATTGGTAAGACTATTGAAACCAGAAAGAAATAATTTACAATGAATAGTGAGTGATGAAGTAATTATACTGCAGTGAAAAACATGAATAAAAAATTGTATTCGTACTTTTTGAGAAGATATCATCCTAATTAGATTTTCCAAACTCATTGTTCTCATGAGGTATCAAAATAAGTGGAACTGATGGTATTCTACCTTTGGAATTCCGAAACAACATTGATTTCGGCTGAAACGAACCACTTAGTATGGTATTTTCAGTTCATAAGTATTTATAAGTATTTGCAGTTGCTCTTCATCTCTGATAATGGAGTAGGAAAAAATTGAATTGATTCTCCACAAATTCACTCCTTTCGATATAACTGGAAAACTAACTGATTATAAGTAATTTTGAAAATTTTCGAAAGCTGTTGGAATGGCCCTCTGAATACGAAACATTTATCTCATTTAACCGAAGTCCTATCTCCCACCTTCCTTGGGATCCCCATGTTGTGCAACCTTATCTTCGTCACACTGTAAATTGATAAAAATAGATATTGATATTTGTATGGAACTCGCTGCAAAACGCAGAGTTCGAACTCCTACGACTGCGATGTCAATGAATGACGATCTTACATTCAACCTTCAGTAACAGATTCTATGTAACACCAAACCGACATATCGATATCATAGTGACAGATTTGAATGAAAAGAAAAGGAAACAAGAAAGATGATATGAAGAAACAAAATATACTGTTGTTGCTTTCATATGTTCTTGAATTTGCGTACAGACAGATGTTTCTTGCTACATGGAACGACACAGATTGATGATGTGGAAACGGTTGGTCTATGTACAGACAAACATTTTCCATGATGATCCACTTATGCATATTTGTAATGGAGTTCTGTTCATTGGCAAGATAATGATGATTTTCAGTAGTTGACAAATGAAAGGAGAATTCTCAATCGGTGATTATTCATTCTGCGAAAGCAGCATCTGATTCCTTCCAGTTAGAATATTCCCTCCTTTCCTAAATAACTGGAAATTCCGAATAATTGATCGTTCATCTTCTCAACCCAAATCAGAAAAGTAGTGAGTTTATCTAACTGTGAGTACATGATAGTTGTCAAAAATACTCTATTGGTAGTATCAGAAAGAAGTGAAAAACTCGATATAACGAAATTTAATTTTTGTCCAATATGCTACAATCACCTACTGGGGTTGTTCCAAAAGTTATATGAATATCATATCTTTCAATGAAAGAGGGATTATATGAGTGTCATATCATTTTCTGCATCAACAGAAATAATCATCATGTTATTTTTTTTTCAATGAGACACATTCTTTCAACAAAATATATAAGAAAAAAGTTTGATTTCGAAAATTCCTTCTCGAAAGACAGGCGTTAAATATTATATTGAATGTGATTTGATGAGCACTGAGACATGTGAATGTGAATCATTCACATTCGATAGACGAATACCAAGAATGGAACTAGGTCCAGTCATTCTCGATTGTCTCTTGAGCAAGATTATATCAGTGCACAAAGATTCACATTTCTTGGGATATTTGAACGCTGATATTTTGATAAGGATAAATGAATAATACGTATATATTTCTGAAATAATTGAAAGGAGTGAACATCCATATATCTCGCAAACGGAGAGCTTTGTATGTTCTTTCAATCGGTGAAGTGGAAATTTCTGTCAATCAAAATTCATATTCAATGTGTCATTGAGATTGGTTATTTTCTTCGTTTATATACATTGCGATCGCACAAATAAATCACTTCAAGTTCAATTTCTCATGCCTCAAATATTCCAGCAAATGTTTCATAGTGAATATAAAACTCACTCTCGTAGTAGATCGAGGGAATAACTACATGTGAGTCATTCGATTTTAATAATGAATAGAAGAGAAGAAAATCATGCTCATGAAGATTCTGCAAAATGAACTATGACTGTGATTATTTTCATCACATTTCGTATGATGATGTTTGTGATACACTCCGATATGTGATACATCATCACATATCACGTTCATCATCATCAATCATTCACTAGACCATACAACTATAAGATACCGTGCCAAAGATTCGATATTAAATGCATCAAATGCATAATATCTGCTTCGAGTGTGAAATCCCAAGATATAGTACGTTCGATAAACTTTTTGCACTTCACAATAAATGTCCATAACTCCCAGAGACGAGGATGATGAAAGTTCCCAGAAAAATTAACATTTCTTGGCGGAAAGTTGTCCGGAGGACAAAAAAACGGTTCTGCGAAGTTGCAGGTTGTAAATCTGGTAGTATAACCGGTCCTCGGGGAACCCTTACCTAAAAATATAGGGCGATAGGCGGGGTGGTGAAACGACCAGAGACATTGAGATGAATAATTCGCGGCGGGGCCGAAAGACGACACAAATTGATCAAAGATCTAACATTCTTATCTTCATTCAGGTCTCCCCATACACAGGATCAACTTGAAAGATATACGTGGAAAATGGAATGGAAATTTGACAGCAGATTGAAAGAGTCTCTGATAACACCTACATTCGGTAAACAACTTCAGCTTCACTAGCTTTTCGGACCACATGAATCATGGACTTCTTTCCTGCCGAAAATGTGGGATGTCTCAAGGAATCAATGTTCGTTTGTTTCCCAAACTTCCAATGAGGAATGGTCAACGTGTATGTTCATTATCATGACTCATCACGAACCAGAATCGTTTCGTTTGTTATTGTCATACTTTTCATCCATAACTACCACACGGTAATGTCCTTGTTGTAAGGAAGAAAGGAAGGAAGAAGGAAAGAAATGAAGGAAGGAAGAAAGGAAGAGAGGAAGAAAGAAAGGAAGAAAGAAAGAAAGAAAGAAAGAAAGAAAGAAAGAAAGAAAGAAAGTGAGAAAGAAAGAAAGAGAGAAAGAAAGTAAGAAAGAAAGAAAGAATGAAAGAAAGAAAGGAAGAAAGAAAGAAAGGAAGAGAGGAGGAAAGGAAGAAAGAAGTATAAATGCTGCAATAATGATACCGAAATCACAACTGATCATTGATGTGAATAAGCAATGATGAAGTGATGGATAGAAAAATGAAATGATGATATAGTGATGGAGGAATGGATCACGTTTATCTCGACTTCAGGTTTTTCTTCAATCAGTAGATTTTTCAATCGAAGAACTACTACTTGTAACATTCTTTGGGAGTTCATTGCATTCAAGCAGCCCTTCTTGGAATAGTGAATTCATTGACCTTGTGTGATTTGTTCTAGTCACATGATAATTCATGTTTCACAGTGGAATAGTAGTGGGATAATCATTATTATGAGAGCCGTTGTATTATTCACTCGAATACATGTCTGATTATATTGCTTCATGCAGTCAGTCATAGTGGCTGAAGGATCTGCTCATCCATGATATTCTAGTTCTCTTTCCAATATATTCCTGAAACACTCAGTATGACAGGAATATTTCCAACCATCAATTCAATTCACTGAAGTTTAATGTGTTCATAAGGCTTCGGGAAATACACATCAATCATTTCCTGATGTGTATCATTTTATTCATTCGTGATCATCAATCTTGATTCGACAGAAACTGAAGTCTACCTACCAGCATTTCCAGTAGTAGGCATCGGATTTGAATTCAATTATGTCTCTCTCTCGGGTAATATCTGCTGTCAGTGCAGTATTTGGTAATTTCATTACTGAGGCCAGAGTTGGGCTGAGAAAACAGAACTCAAAACATGAATAAGAAGAGAATGTTTGAACATTTGAAGCTTCAGTTTCACAAAAGATATGTAGAAATGTATGATGTAGCTGATAGCTCATCGAATTCCGTCTAAATCACTGTCATATCATCATTTCATCGATCTCACCATGCAGTGGAAAAATGCTTCCAAAGTTGAAATGAAAGTTGAAAGTGGATATTAGCGTCAGAAAATATGATTCATTCTGATGTCAGAGACATCATATATTTCTTCGGAAGAATCAAATCATTGAATGAGTCGGGATTGTTTGTGGGGAGGAACATATATCAGAGGGTTATGATTCATTCGGTTCGAAACGAATGATTTGAAGAAAAATGATAAATGTTTGTTGTCCAAACTTGTACAGAGGGAGAACCTACAGCTCTCGTTGAGCTGTAGGTCTTATGAATTTGAGTACCCCTTCTCTCGAATAAGCGACGTATGTCTCATGGAATGATACATATCCGTCATAAACAGAACCCTAATGAACCTGCGCACCTGACGTCGCATCCAAAAGAACGTTGATATGGATATCAAATGAAGTTGGTACTGATAGGTATTGTATTGCATTGCATTGATAGGTATTGTATCAGACGAGACTCCGTCTACCAACACGCAGTTTCGGTTCGATCGAATAAAATTATTGGAATCGGTTCCCATCTACTCTGATGGAGTCAAGGAATTCGAATCCGCCCTCAAAGAAAAATAATATTTCTGTGATCGTAGACACATTCAAATCTGGAAATGAAAACCTGAAAGACAGTATTCTTATTCTCAGCAATGAAATGATTCGAACAATTTTCTCGTATCGAATTTGGAAATTCAGGGAATTGCTCGAAAAAGAATCTCTTTCGAACGTACTTGAAAAAAAAAACCTAGCTGTATGGATATGTATATTGTTCCAATTCTCATCAAGAACATGCATCGTGTGCAATATTTCAATCCTAGTATTCTGAAAGGAATCATTGTTAAGTTTTTTTCGTTCATCGTTGTGATCTGATAGAAGCTGCCAACTTGACAACAATCCTGAAGAACAAGATTCTAGAAGCTGCCAAACGGAATCGTAATGTATCAAAATTGTACAACTAACGGTCTGATAGTCATTATTGAAATAAACACCTCACCCCTGACATTGGAATTATTCATGTGAATACTATTGAGCTGCAACAGAAGGTATAAGAAAGAACTAATCACTTTTCTCAGAAAGTTCTCAGCACTCGTTAAGGCTAGTGCTGTAACATTTCATACTCGTGTGAAACATTCTGGAATCAGTATACTCAACTTATCTGCTCTGTGAAATATATCTGGACGAGTACCCACAACGAATTTGATTCGATCACGTGGCAAGTATTTATGGATTATCGAGGAATGAGGTCGCAAGATGACAAATATTTCAAGTGCTTATTCATTATCCATTCGATTCGATCCAACTTGTCGATCACTAGTTTCAGAGATAGTATATGGTCAAAACACAATATTTTGAGCAGAATATAAAATGAGCGTCCCTGCATATATCCTGCATCGAATGCTTGCCTCTCGAATGACCATAATATGTGTTCGAGTAACGGTGAATATCGCAAAAACTCGACTCCCACAGAGTCTGAATAATTCATCAAGAGTTCAGCATTCGAGTAAACAAAACACAATATCTTAATGGACCCCGGAGAACAATCCATTCATTCCAGGCTAGCAGAAAGGTGATTTTTTTGGAGCTGGCACATAATCATCGGGCAATCACCGTTTAGGCGACTATTTGTTGAGGCTTTTCGCCAGATGAGTGCATGAAAGATGGAGCGCTCGATTATAATCAGACTGAGTGCACGACGCTAGAGGTCTGAGTCTGAGTACGCTCATATCTCACAGGAGAACGTAATTACCATTAGGCATCAGCCGTTTTGCTGTATTTACATTTAATTCAATTCGGTTTTAATCAAGGAAGTGAAATCGGTTGTTGATTCTCCTTACGTAGAACGCAGTATCGATTCAAGGTATTAATAATACCTGGAGGACTCGTTTCCAATTTCCTAGTTGATTATTATGCTGACCAAAAGTGAGGCACTCTATCTGCAGTTATTGCCTTGATATCTATTCTTCAACCAGCTAATATTGCAACTATAATAAATGATCCATCAATTCGATGATCGAGGAAAGTATTTTATCAAACCATACAGGATTTTTCAGACCCAAACTGCTGAGAGTCCCAACACGAGATATAACATCATCAAATTGATCCTATAATTAAAATAGAATAATCACAAATTCGCTAGTATCATCTCCATTCTATCATAACTATTAGCTGCATCAGTCATTTATCCTTCTGTGGATTTTTTTCTTCTCTCTCACCATGAAATCCAATTATTGGATAGTTGACAGACATCAGATGTATCGTATTCAATCCCATTCATGGATTAGTGATGAATGCATTTTGGGATCTCGAAATCTACAGGAGATGCAGACTCTCAGACAGTTTCAATAGTAAGTGGAACCAGTTGGATCACATGATGGATGGAACTTTGAAAAGTTGAGAGATGTCAAAATATCGAAACAGTCGAAAATTGGACATATTGCTTCAATTTTTTTGAGATGGTGATAGTCTGTGGCAATATTTGCAGTCTATCTTTCCAACATTCAGACGTTCTGAACTTCCATCCCGATATATATCGGAATCAATGTCCAAAACGAACAGCAACCATTCGAGCTCTCACTGTTATTCGATCTTATCTTGTTGTTACATCTCTTGAGTCGCACCTATCATAAGGTTACATGTAGTCTCAGTCTCAATATATTCAGCATATATTACTCAACGGGCATCGGTTCCTGCGTCATCGATGGTATGCTGCTTGATAACTCAATAAAACACTCCGACGCATATGCAATAAATATTCAATTTCGACAATTTCAGGGATAATTTAGGGATAATTTTTCAGTTTCTTCAACAGCTTAGGGATCATCAATATGGCAAGTACCATGAGTTGAAGGACTCGTAGACGGAACTATGTGACAAAAAACTGATTGATTGATATTCCTACCAAAATATAGGGTGTTTGAGTGTCGGCTGACGAAACATTCTGAGAGTCACAAGACATTGGGAAATTTTGTGCAACGAATCTTCATCTAGTGATTTATATTCTGGAGTCACATGACACCTTGTCATGAAACAGAAAAAAAACAATAGAAATACACTCTGGATAGGTTTGAATTGCGATCAAAAACTGGAGACAGTTTTGATTCTGCAATTATTCAGTCCTGTCATCAGAAAAACGATGAAAGTTCAGTTTTCTTTGTTAACGATGATGCCATTCGAACCAGGAACCGGAATGTGCAACAAAACATGTTTGAAGAATCAACATCAACCAACAGGAGAAATAAGGATCATTCCTCCACTCTGTGAAAAGATATAATGAAATACTGTTCTGTCAGCCGACCCATGATCAAGAGGAGAAATGACACGAGTCCAAGGTCACACTTTTTTTTCACATCTCTGTATCACCTCATAAATACACCATTGTCAGTATTATGTGAATTGTATGTATGTGTGCAAAAATCCTAATCGGAATTAACATCGTGTCCTCTATAACATATTGAATTCATCTTGCTCCACTGCGTGGGAGGTTGATATCAACAACAGAAAGTTCGAGGTGTGAGTTGACAATATTACTCCATGAAACAACAGTAGTGAGATTATCCCAGTGCAGCTCAGGATGATGAAGGCCAATGTTCGTGGAAGAAGCGAATAGCCCAAATAATATGTTGTGAATACAATGCAATTTGTTATTCAACAGCCTGATTCATAATTATATTTTCAACACAACGTGGATCATTGGACTAACTAGATACCAAGAGGTTACAGACAGAACTTCTACGATGCTTAGAGAGAACCTTACTACGCTAGATTCGAATAGTGTCCAAACAAAAGATCCTCGCAGACTAAGCCTATACAGCTATAATAATAATAGAGAAAGATGAAGCTCAGCTTGATTCATTCCTATTTAGGCAGCCACAGATTTCCAGACCAAAAAGAGAATGAGTTTTGCGGTCAACCCAAAGTCAATCCTATTCTCGAAAAAAGTGTATCAAGAGTGTATCAAGTGTATGTGTGTTTCCTTTCACGATTTTCCTGGATATTCCAGTGCGGAAGGTTACTCCATAGATATAAGCACACTAGTACTTTTCCACGAAAAGCCAAACAAGGATTCATGAGTTATTCTTCAGGTATATAAACTCATTGTACACAATATTTCTTCCTATCTAGACACCGATCTCAATGGTAGCAATATTAGGAAGGTCTTGGCCTAGTGGAATTCTCTACAATCATTTTGGCGGAGGTGTTGAATTTCTTTCATGGCGTTGAAGCTAATTTGCTATCATCTTTGATAAGTGCTTGGAATGAGCTGGAAGTGAAACGTTCACCAATTGACTTGGCAAAGGTTCAAAACGAGCGGAAACAATTCAGGCACTCGATGTGCTCCTATCTTATCTCCATGTTTTCTGCTTCTCTCGACGTTTCTATCATTTGCATTCATTCTCAGATTCAAGATATTCCACCCTAGTTTTCATGCTTTGGTTTCTGCATCATCGGTATAATAGCCAATGAATGCAATCAGAATTTTTCCTTTTGTCCACAAATATGGAGTAATTCAATCTGGTGAGAACCTACAGGGTCCATCACAATTATCAATGTTGATACCACGATCAAAGTTTGTCCACTTTGTCGTCAGGTCGTCATAAAACGATCTGTTTTTTAATATTGTATTTCTTTTAGTGTTCAGAAAAATCATCAGGAAGATGAATATCGAGCCGTCTGAGTTGAGATGGCATACATTGGAGAAATAGAATCTTCAGCTACAACAACCTACCAGCGTTTTCGATGGATAAGAATGAATGTGTTTTGTTGAGAATATCAGAACAAACAATTCAAAATATGCCATACTGTGGAATATCATACAGTCTCATTCATTTCTCGTGAAATATATGAACGATCTTCTGAGAAGATGATAATTGAATACAAACTGTTCCATTACTGACTAATGAATTATCCCGAAGGAAATGAAGATCCAACTCAAATAACCTAATGCGTCTTCTCTGGGTTACGGTGTTTCATTTGAATGTTCAAAAATTATTCGTGCCCAGAACTTGGAAATTATTCGACGTATGATTGTCATATCTCAAGGGAAGTGTAGGTACTATACACCATACTGAATTATGTTGAATAAACTCTTCTGGCTACCACCAGAGGAGTACGACAAGGAGAAATGACTAGTTGATCCTTCCCAAATTCCACGCCACTGGCGGAAATGCAATTTAACTACAGATTTCCTCTAATTCTAATATTTTTCTACGTGAATATCAAATTCTGTTTTCATAGCGGTGAAGTCATTATTCTTCTCAATTTCTAGAGTTGAACATGAAGCTGCACTGCTTCTCCGAATTCGATGTCTATTTATTATGCCGGGGTTTTTCGTTATAAGATTGCATTCACTACGCAAATCTAACTACAAAATGATTTATCAAAATTTATCATATAAATATTTATGAAATTTTCGAATGAAACACCCTGTAACCCATCGAACCTCGAAAAGGAAAACCTCAACCTTGAAATATAGAACGAGTTGAATGAGCAAACTTTCGTAACGGTTAATGGGCTAACTCCATTCGACTGTGTTCCTGTCATCAATCACGCGATGAACATACACAATATTGGCACTCGACGAGAGAAACACTTTCCTGCAGAGGAAATTAACTGGATATCATCCAGAACTGGAGGCACTAAGGCACTCGCGCACTGGAACCGTGCAAAATGAATCAGGCCATGATCACTGTTCATTCGATATCAAAAATGATTGACGGTTGCCAAAGTGGAGCGATGGGAATTAAAATCCTATCAGAATCGTATTAGGGTCGATTGGCAACTGTTTGATACCATCAATGCGATCTTTGATCGTTTCAGCAGTTCCTTAATGGAAGAGAATGAACTTCATTACTGCTCTAATACATCCTAGCTGAATGGAATATTACTTTGAAATTCCGAGAACAGAAAAACATATAGGTACTCATAGTGTATTCTCCTACATTTACCTACATTCATCTGCGATCAGAATCTCTACATTAAACATATATTCACCTTGCAATTATATAAAATTCATATCATAACGTAATATCAGTAACTTTGACAACTTTTCCAGTCTGTCGCATAGGATACCATTGAGTCCTTGGATGAGTCAGATAATCTACATTCTACAACAATAACCGGATGAATTCATTCGATATACCCACGTCTAACCGTGAAATAGGGGCAACAAATCCTCCATCACCATACACCTTACAATTCGAAAAAAAAAAATGATTCGAAATATTTAGCTCTCCTATGATACAAAAGACTGGAAAATACTATGGAGATTCAATATGTGATGCAATGAGACTACAGAAAGCAACATACTCATATCTCGACAAGAAAATCGAGGCCCACCCTCAGATCCCTCGATGTACTCCTAGATGAAGACTATTCAGATATTTTAATCCGTATGGGGACGGATCAAGAATTTCCCCATGGTAAATCCTGCCTGTCGCAAGAGGCGACTAAATGGATACCCATAGGTGGAAGATGATGGTTCCCATCATCGCCCGGTGCGACACCACCACATCGACAGAGGTGCTGTGAAATGGGTAACTACCATGTTTCAGTATTTGGTCGATGCTTCCGGTCATATCCCCATACCCTATCTCCTTCTTCCCAACCCAAACCGCCCATTTCAGCTGAAGAAAAATCTAGATTATGAATTCTCCTAGGGTAAAACACTCCGGAAGTAAGATACCTCTCCATTCGGATTTCCGGGCGAGAGGTGCTCGAGGGGGTTCACCATCGAAACATCTGAATTTAAAAATACACCTTTGTAACATCCGAGGTCTGAACAAAAATATGAACGATGTTCATTACCATCTACAGGCTGAGAAACCAGATATACTGGCTTTAACTGAGACGCAGGTCAACTCATCAACTAATACGACCTATATGCTCTGCCCTGGATATGAGCTGCATACCCGTTTCAGATTCAGAGGAGGTTTATGTCTCTTTTCCAGAAATGATCTCTCATGCCATCGTGAGGAGGAACTGGAACCGAAAGAATTCGATGTAATGTGGCTCAAGATCGATAACCACAAACATACAAAATTCATCTGCTGCCTTTATCTATCACCAAACGAACCAACTCCTGGTGACCCCTTCAAATTCCTTCCTCTGAAACTTGATTTCATCCAACAGAATCACCCAGCAGCTGAAATCATCATCATGGGGGATTTCAATGTCCACAACTCCACCTGGCTCAAATTCTCGAATAAAACAGAGGACGCAGGACGTCTGGCTGAGGCTTTCGCTATCACCTATGTTCTTGAGCAACTGATAAACGAACCCACTCGGATCCCTGATATCAGCAATCATTATGCCAATACGCTCGATCTGTTCCTCACTAACAATCCGGAACCGTATGAAGTGAAAGTCCGTGCACCACTAGGAAACTCAGACCACACACTCATTTCCACGATATGTCCTTACATCACTCCGCGAACCAGTCCAACACCCCCACGCACTGTTTGGCATTACAATTCAGCCAACTGGGATGGCCTTCGCATGTTTTTTTCTGCGTTTCCTTGGAGGAGAATGTGTTTTGAATCGGGAGATCCTACGCAATGTGCTGAAGAGATCTCGGAAATCATCATGCTGGGAATGGAAACTTACATACCACATAGCACCAAATCACGAACCACTGGTGAACCATGGTTCAATAGAACCTGTTCTAGGGTTGTCGCACTAAAGCAAGCAGCATACCGTCGTTGGCGCAGAAACCCAACCCCTCAAACTAGAGCTGAATATGTTGAAGCTAGGAATACATGCAATCGAACGATAGATGAGTCTAAAGAGGCATACAACACGAAAATAAGATCGGAGCTCATAGAGTTTCCAAATGGTTCCCGTTCATTTTGGACGTTTGCCAAGGCAATCGGGAGAAATTTCACTTCTAGCTCATTTCCTCCCCTCACAAAGGATGATAATACATTGGCTATAACATCCCATGAAAAAGCCAACACCTTCGCCAAAATGTTTGCAGACAATTCTACCTTGGATCCACGAGGCCAGGAACTCCCCAAAATCGCTACCATCGATAACCGTATACCAGAAATTGTCTTCCGGCAACGCACAATCAGACACATTCTGCTTAGCCTCAACGTCAAGAAGGCTATGGGGCCTGACGGAATACCGCCTATTGTTCTCAAGAAATGTGCCCCAGAACTAACACCAGTTATTTGCAGGTTGTTCACCCTTTCGTACAAACTCGGCGTATTTCCTTCTAACTGGAAGAAAGCTAGGGTCCAACCGATTCCAAATAAGGGCAAGAAAACCCTCCCTAACAACTATAGACCGATTGCACTACTGTCTGTGATCTCTAAAGTAATGGAAAAAGCAATCAACATCGAGCTCATCCGATATCTAGAGAGCTCAAGAATCGTGAACGACCGGCAATATGGCTTTCGTCACCAGAGGTCAACTGGAGATCTGCTTGCCTATGTGACACATAAATGGCAGGTGTCAATAGAGAAACATGGGGAGTCTCTGGCTGTAGCCTTGGATATCTCCAAAGCATTTGACCGAGTTTGGCACCAAGGCCTCCTAGCGAAACTTCCGTCATATGGTTTGCCGCCCCAACTGTGTCTTTTACTATCGAGTTTTCTTGCAGATACGTGGTGGTAGACGGGGTCTCGTCTGATACAATGACGATCAATGCTGGTGTTCCACAAGGCTCTGTTTCGGCACCAACTTTGTTTTTGCTCCACATCAATGATTTTTCGAATGTGACCTCCAGCCCAGTTCATAGCTTTGCGGATGATAGTACACTTCATTCCGCCTTTTCCTCTAGAGCCCCTATATCATCCAATGAGGCCAGGGGTGCAAGGCGGAGACAGGTTGATGCTTTAAATGAGGATCTGACAAGAATTCTGAAATGGGGATCTGAGAATCTAGTACAGTTCAATGCAACTAAAACTCAAGCTTGTATATTCACCAAGAAGGCTGATCACACAATGCCCAATTTGATGATGTCGGGTACCACTGTTCCTATGAGGTCGTCAATATCCATGCTGGGTGTCACCACCAACAGTGTTCTCTCATGGGACGATCATGTGAGGTCCATTGCGAAAACTGCTTCACAAAAACTCGGTTTTCTTTTCCGTGCGAAGAGATACTTCATATCCCAGCAACTGCTTATGATCTACAAAGCACAAATTCGACCTGTCCTGGAGTACTGTTCACATGTTTGGAGCTCAGCCCCCAAACATACGCTGAAGCTCTTAGATTCAATTCAGAAGAGAGCTATTCGCCTAGTCGATGACACAACACTCACCAAATCATTGACCTCTCTAGATCATCGTAGAAAGGTCGGCGATCTTTGCCTTTTTTATAGGTACTTTCACGGTCGGTGCTCAACGGAAATATCATCTATTATGCCACCACGCGCGATTCCTAGTAGACAAACCAGACGAGCTCAAGCTGGTCACCCCTACACTGTCAGGCTCGAGACCTGTCGAACATCGCTATACCAAGCATCATTCATCAATAGAACGGCAAAGTTGTGGAATTCTTTGCTTAGTGAAGTCTTTCCTGATGCTTACAACCTCCAAACATTCAAGAAAAATTCCAACACCTTCCTTCTTTCCCAAAATTCCACAGCTGGCTAACACGATGTTCCTCGAACATCATAGGTTTCCCTTTCGTGTTGTCCAAAGATAAAAAAAAAAAATATCACTTGGAAATATCGATCAAGAACCAGAACAAAGTACGATTGCCCTATTCGATGAATCCCAACATGACATTGACATTCCAAAAAAAAATATCTCCATTCACCTTCAGATCTGTAGGGACTGATACTGTTATCGAAAGTCTCAATTGTACTGACAGTGACACAGCTACGGTTGTATTTTGATTCATATATCACATTTGGCAATACCTCATTTACCAGATTGAATCACGTTCATCCACAATATGGCTATTGAATCCGGTACATTTCTTTCTCAATGGAAACCCCCTATCGTCAGAACTCAAGCAAAGTGTGATAATCCAGCAGAAGTTTCAGATATAAGACCAATTAGTCTCCTATAGAAAGCCTTCGGAATGATTGTGAAAGGATAGGTTACAAATTATACGAGTGAGAAATAGTATGTTATGTAACTAGTGAGAAAATACAGTTTCCAACTAGTTATGTACACTATTTTTCCAACGACCACAAAGATTGGAGTTATGAGCATTATCAGTGTTTATGAAACCTGAGTGAATATATCATCATGTTTCGCTCATTGCCGACAGCTACAATGCAATCCAAATTACAGCGGTCAGGGACGAGAATATACCTTAGCGGTGAGCCGTCAGATGATTTCATGACAAGTTCGGTTATCCATCAGCTGATCAAAAATATACAGTAAAGAATAGAAATGGAATATCAATGAAACAAAACACGATATCCCATTGTCACAATCATATAGGAATAAATTGAGTACAATATACTTGTAGGACAGTGACCAGAGCACACCATTGTAATACTCCTGTAGGTTATAGTAAGCCTTCTGTAAAAGTTAATCTTTCACTCCTTTTTGAACTTCCTCGAGCAAGGTTTATCTATGTAAGCTATTGGAAGATGGTTATACATTTTTCTGCTTTCGTACATGATAGAATTCCTAGTTAGGCTAGATTTGGGTGAAGGTGAGGGAATGCAATCTTTGTTTCTTGTATCTTATTTTCTGATTTCAGATATAGATAAAGTTGAAGTGGCATATTTCTTGTGTGTCAGGCATACAGTTTCCACTATGAATCAACAAGATAGAGTCTAAATCTTTGGATAATTGAATAATAGATAGCAGTGATCACGGAACTGAGCTTCGCTCAGGTGACGAATTGCTCTTTTTTGTAATACAAACACTGAGTCAAACAACTGATCATTGCACAATCTTCAAAATGCAATGCCACGGGACTTGATTGGGGAGAAATAAACCAACCCAGCTGAAGCCAGATTCAGTTCCTTTGAAACAACTTTAACTGCGAAGCAACTAGAGGACATCTCATTTAAGCTAGTGACTTGGTCATCGAATTTCAGGTTATCTATATGGATACCTAGAAACTTAGTATTTGATGTATTCGTAATTATGTGGTTTTCCAATAGTGAATTATCAATGTTGAACTCGAAGGAGATTGAATTTGTTTTACTAGAGTTAAAGCATAGTGAATTGAAGTCTTCGGGTATTTCAGCTATCATCTTTCGTTAATAACTCCATTCGAATGACTCAACTGTGATAATATACCGGTACTATCAATATCATCGATACCAAAGGACATGATGAATCCAATCGAGTTCGAGCTGAGTAGCCCCTCAAGAGGACTACAAAATAATGTCAAATCACAACAGAAAACTCCTACGGCCGAAGTTACACGAAAGAACATTAATTTGACAAAATCATTCGGATTTCTTATATTTCAGGCACAATCATATCGCGATAATAATATTCGTTGAAAAAACAGTTGATTTCGCGGATATCGTAGCGATATCGTAGCGATATCGTAGCGATATCGTAGCGATATCGTAGAGATATCGTAGCGAGGGACTTAGATAGTCTGCAAGATTCCCATTATATTCCCATTTCCAAGTTGCGATGAACAGGAAGCAACTGTTTGATTTCAAACACGGAAGTCTGAATGAGTCTGTTTCTGTCCATCGTGAATGATGAAATTCTACAAAGCTGTTTGATACCAAGACACCAAAATTGATGATTCGATAACAACCAACAATAGCAATAGAACTCGAGAAGTGGAGGATACAATTTCTCTGTGATAGATTTCTGATTTGATATGAGTATCTAGATCGATTTTATCCAATCCCATTTCATTCAATTGATAGTATTCGATTCCTAGTTGTCTTCCTTCGATGAAATGAAACCATAACAGTTGGTCATATGAAAATTCTCCCACATCTCATGATTTTCTGATTGAAGTATTCATGAGCGATGAATGTATTGGTAAGTAGAGTTTTCATTATGTAAGTCTTTTTTGCAGATACCTATAACAGTATGAATATTGTAATGTGGCTAGTGTTCCATTCGAAAAAAAAAATATTCCCTTCTTTCTCAGAGTCGTAAGGAAAAAATACTGATTCAGAATCACCCAGTATATTTGATGCAGATTCCGAACAGATATCAGTATACAAAATTTTCCCCACCACATCTCTTTTTCTTATTTTATCATATCTTATTGGAATAATGGAAGTAATTGAATATCTCCAGATACAGAGATATGAATGGAATTTAATGGTGAAATAATAGCGTGAGATCTAAAAACGGAGTCGAATGAAGGGTGTTGTATTTGCAATAACGAAGTTGCTTATATATATCCAATTAGACAACTGCTGATTCCAATGTTTCTTCTGATCTTTGTGACATTCAGCATGAATTCCAATAATACGACGATATTGTTCGGGTGGTGATGGATAGATAGGGTGATATGTATCGAACTGCCAAGACCCACATCTAATGTATCTGGAATCGAAAGTCTGTCGTTTTCCAGATAATCACATATTCCATCAAATTAGTCTCATCAGAGCAAATCACAGTTATTATGTTCCCCAGAGGTATAAAATCAGAGCATTTAGAATTCAATTCAATGAACGTTCCTTGGATAAATAACGAGACCCTGACACGAAAGGATATTCTGATGTTCCTCAGCAGAATTTGTAGAATTATCCGCTGGTAGACAGCCCTAATTTTGTTTTGAGATCTGCATTTCTGGATTGGTTTTCGAACTGAATTTGAAGCCCCACAATAAAGACAATCAGATGAGTTGAATCTGGTGACAAATTGTGGAAATAATCCATATGGATTATTATACCTCAAGTATATACTTGAGGTATGTGAAATCAAAGTCTATGAAAACACATGCAATAATGATTTCGCCGTTCATATTTGCTAGCAATTTGGATCAGTGTAACAATAGTTATGTTCCAGTCACTGTTCTAAGAAATCTAATGTGCCTTTCCCGAACAGCATAAATCATCGATATCTGCAATTGAAACATTCTGCATCTCGAGAATTGATCGCGCGTCACATCCACCAGAGCTACCAATCTCCCGAATTGTCTTCGAGCCTCCACTTTATCTGGATAGAGAATAATAAGAATACATAAATTGGGGATAAGAGTTCCTTATTTTCGAACCGACGGGATCCGTGTAGATCTACGACCTTATCCTTATCGTGGACCAGATGCATTTTTCATCCTCTGATAGGTACTTTCGCCTCCAAATTTATTATTTCTATTCGGGAAAGATTTGAGTTGATCTTCCTCTCTGGTCTTTCACCAAACACTGTTTTCACAATCATTCTGATTTCTTCGATGTGATAACTCCATAGAATCATGAATATGATTAGTTTTCTTTTCTTCTTGATTGCTCCAAGTCAGTTTTCACAGTCTCCAGGATGTTCTCTTAACATTTTCTCATTTCTCATTTCTGCAAAGAATAGCAAATGGTTTTCCCAAAAATGTGAATTGACTTCGAATTCAGTCGATTTGGACTACTTGTATATCGAATGAATTTTTGCCATGATTGGAGCATGATGTTCATCGATAATTAATATAGAGAACTGCTTGACGACTAGGAAATTAGTTTTCATTCCGAAGGCTATTGTCCACTCGAGGTCATCTCACTGTAAATACTTGACAAGTGGACAACATTTATTTTCCCTTCCAATGATAATTACTTCCTCACGTTCATCGCACTGATGAGTGTCTAGTATCAGAATGCGTTCCACAGATTTTTTTTCAATAAAACATTCACACGAAGTACAATTTCATTCATATATATGAATCATGAAATTATATTGAAAGAAAAGGCATTCCTAGGCATGCGGTTTAGGTATCATCAACATCCACCTGGTTGGCTGAAATAACTGATTATCTTAGTAACAAAATTCAGGAGATATAGAATAACCAAATTGGCAATGAGTTTGTAGGAAAATATCCCTGAAATGGATCTTCCGTAATTTTCATAGTTCTGAGATGAATAAAGAGAGTTCTTGTCGAATTATTTTTGTAATCACTCATCCCATTATCTTGATAATGAGTTGTATCCACAAGTTGGGAATCATATTCAACTGACATGAACTGTAGATTCATCAGCATTATTGTTCATTATTGTACATTCATGCCAAAAATGATTCTCCATCAGTCATCATTTGAGCTATACAATTCTCAGAGAAATATAAGAGACAATGATATCCTAGCTTGATTTATAAGATCATTTCAGCACAAAAGATGGTATGATGAAGATAAATGATGATGAAGAAAAATTATATGATGCGAGACATTTTGGATGAAAATCGTTGATGGAATCTTACCAGAGATACTGTATTGCAGCTTGGAATGGTATGTTCAACAATTCCATGCATTTCTCACAAACAACAGATAACACAATTCTGATTATACCGAAAAAAAACCTAGACTATTTGGAACTGAAGATCTATCAGAGAAATCCATTCTCACCTTTGCTTGTATTGGATGTTCACTAACAAACATGAATCTGAACCTGAGCTCGTAGTGAACAAAAAGTTGTGTCATAAATGCTTCAGTCAAGTTACCGATTGGAAAAAATCACACACAGAGAGTAATTGTCTACTATGGTCCCCAGTTATTCCAACCTACTGTCGAAAATTATCGGAAACATCACCAAACTACCGAATTCCAAGGAGGGAATGAAAAGAATCATTCTTTATAAAGCAGAGATGACAGATATTCTCAATTGATCACTCAACCTCTCTCATTTCTCTTATATATCTCACTCTCTCTCTCCTTCTCTCTCTTTCATTGCCTAATTTTTGCCGTTCCTCTCCTATCGAATCGAAACATCGAATAGAATTCATACCCTCATCATATGATGACAAAAATATCATTCATAACAAGAAGTATTAGCTCTAAGTATTGAGATAGCACGCATCAGCATTCTTAACGGGTCTTTCCAGATAAAAGTGAAAGGAAAATTCAATATGGTAGGCACTCAGGCTCAAAGACCTGTATGTGCATATAATATCAGATAGAGATTGGATCTGCATTGGAAAATATTCAATCTGAAATTCAGGAATGAATTTATTTGCTTGTCTCACAGAAGATAACAGTGAAAATTCGTTAAAATATGTGAATAAAACAGAGTTTTAATGCATATCGTTCGTGAATTAACGACTGCGGATAAAGCGGCCTGTGCACAGTTGCACTACCTATCACAAATTAGAAAAGTTTCATAAAACTGATAAGGAAACATATTGTTCGGATGCTGGCACATCTCGGATATCGTCGAGATTCTCATTTCAGATTTGGCACAGCTTGCCGAGAGGAATGAAGTTTTAATGCCATTTTCATACTACAGATTTGATGAGCGTTGTTTATCAGATTTTTCATGGAAATCTGGACGACAGCGAGAATGATTTATATAAACAGCAGTCATTAAAAATTATGTGTTTCCAGCATCTGATTACTGAGGACCAAATGTCCAGTATTCCATTATTCGGAATGAAAAAGGTAACAAGAATACCCTCTTAGTTTCAATCGATATATTGCAACATCATATATCGTCGAGATCATGAAATTCTGCTATGACAACCTAACAGAAATATTCTTCTCAAAAAATGCAAAAATTTGACGCGCTTGGGGAGCATGTTTGCATATCCACCTTCATCTTCTCAATTTGCACCAAAGCAATTACAGAGGCATCCCAAAATATTTCATGGCGGCTAATCATAAGGATCTTGCTCATTCAATGGAATAGTTTGATAAATTGTCTATATAGTAGTTATTGATATTTCGCAGTGAAATCAGTGCAGAGATCAGCAAGTAATGATTTGAGATCATTGGTAATATGTTGTGATTCAAACATGAGACTACGTTATAGAGTGTAACTTGAATGATTCCAGGGGGTGATTCCTTGTCATATTTCATGGAAGAAATTTCCTATAGATGTGTGTCCTAACTTGCCTTGTTTCCGAGTAACGAGATGTTAATATGTAAATATAAAATAGGTCCTTCATTGATAAATCAGAAGTCTTTGCGCCGATCTTGATTAAACTGTGTATGTTTGTAACCCATCATTTCTAAACCATTGTTCAGCTATTAATTCCGAATAACATAGAACTCAGCAAAAACATTGGCGTACAATATTTATAACCTATCGAATATCAATCATCACACCGGGCGAAGATGAGAACCATCATCTTCCATCTATATGGTGTCGCCTCTCACGCAAGATTTACCATGGGTGAATTCTTGATCCGTCTCCACACAGTCATTCAGTTGCTCGAAATGAAAAATCGAATATTGAAAATGAAAAACAAATATTACAAAAGATCATTGGCGCATATTTTTTCACTGAAAATATAAATTGAGTTGTTTTTGGGGACGCCACTATTTCCGATTTAGTTCGAACTTCAACCACACAGTGATATTCCAATGAAATCGGCTGAATAGTCAAGGTATCCACGAAAAAACTTCGAGAGAATTTCACAGCCTCTCTTGAAAACGAACCATAACCGGACATTACAAGATTGAATTTTCGTCCTCACTCAAAGAATCACCTCTAGTAGTTTGGAATTTGCGAACTGGAAGTTTACAAAGAGCTCATTCCAGCTGGAATATTTCCCATTACATCTGGTTATACCAGAAGTGGACTCCATCAATATTTTTATTCGAACAATCTATATTCAATCGAATTTTCGGAATCCACTATTATTCAAAAAATCATGAGTTATTCTAGTTTTCTCGAGGTTTTCGACAGATGCAGCCCTCCACAGAAATATATAATTGGAAACCCAATTGAAGGAACCTAAGAATATTCTCAAGATTCACTCACGACTTTCAGTACATCGAATATGTTATGACTTATTTGTTGTTATCAATCAGTGCATTATACGCCTGAAAATAGAGAGGTTTCAGGTTTATATCTCTTGAACTATAATAAACGGTTTGTGTGGAGGAATAAAAACTGGATTTTCGTGATATTCAGAGGGTTTGGGATCATTGGTGTTTTATAATTCTGATAGAGTCGCATCGGAGTGGGCTTATCAGGATATCACGATCAAAAGTTTTCAAAGACTCTTCCAAAAGCTATGTCACATTCCTTATCTATTGTAACTAAATCGAGGTAATCTTCTTTGCTGAATCCTAACCGGGACGTCATTAAGAGTTATACTATTCCCAAACGTTCCCATTCAATCAATAACATTGTTTGTTTTTTGACACTTCAGAACTTGTGTCTTGTCGGTTTTACCAAACCAGAGTCAACTGAAACTGAGTTCGCTTCAAGGACGTTCAATTTCTTCATTGAATCAATAAGTGTGGGGATGTACATTCGTATCACGTGTTCTCCGAGGATAAAAGGTTTTATTGGTTGTGTTTTCAGAGGTAATTTGAATAATTGCTCGGCATTGGAAATTTTTTCAGGATATCTACATCATTATGCAAATACTGAACAAACATATTTCTGCTAAGAGCGCCCATTCAACACACCCGCCGTGTTAGTCTAATTGAATGTATTCAGCTGAAACATAAAATAGCAGAGTAAGGAATTCCGGTGTATCCAGTAAGATTGTCGTGAAGTTTCAATTTTATCAGAAATCGATGGATGAAATGAAGCATCTGTACTGGAATTAGAAAATGAAGTGTGCGGTGAGATATATCATGTGTCCATGAAATAAGCGCCCCCAGGTTGAATTTTGAACGGTTCTGAATCTTTTAATTTCATTCTGCTCCACTGGTACTTTGAGAGCTACATTTTGACACCGCTCACTTATATGAATCTTTCGAAATGGCTTAGCGTATTTTCGTAAATGCCGAAGAATGGTAGAAGAGTTCACTATAGAGCTTGTTAATAGCATTGTGGTCGAAAGGATTCTGCTATAAAAAAATCAATATCATCAACCTCTGCGTCGTTTTAGATGGATATTTCCTTCTGGGATTCTGATATATAGAGAATTGGAAGGAGTTCCAATTGATCTATCACTCGACTCCCATTCCATTGTAAAAAAAATTTCATAGATTCGTATTTCTTAGCGATGTCAAAATGTAGATCTGAACGTACCATTGGAAACAATTCACCAGAGAAGAATTTTTGAGAATATTCTATCATTCAACGTAGACCCTATTGGAAAAATCCCTTCATACACACAATGTTCCTTTCTCAATAATAAGTGGAGTGTGTCCATTATATGAATATGAATGAAAGGGATACTATAGGAGGAGGTAGTGTATCAATTTTCCTACATTTCTCGGGGACTTTCTCATCTCATTACCAGAGAATAAAAATAGAAGTTATGATGATCATTTCAATATATTTGTAGTAAGGACAGATTTCGTGATCTGCCTCGAAATGTCACTGCGCTCGAAATTAAACCTTCAGATACCTAAAAGACAAATTATCATCCGTCAGTTACACCATGTTATGAAAAAAAATGCAATCACGAATATATCCTTATCCAACACATGACAGTTATGACTGTCATCGATGATGTCATTTTAGATAAGTAAGCTATCAAATAACACACTAGTGTATTATAATCCATAACTCACTAGTGAGTTATGGATTATAACTCACGTTCATATTTGAAGTAGAATAATATTCATTTATTACCAGCAGAATTCACATTGTTATTGAAAATAAAGCAAAAAGCCAACGGTTTATTCGAATTTGAAGTTATTGTAAAATTTGTTGGTTCATTGGAACCAGACGCTCCCATATCGGTACAGCTACAGATAGTGCTGGAAGACGCCGACACATTGGAACCTTGTATTTTTTCTACAATTTGTATTTTGTTATGCACCGATTCTTCTAGGTATCCTTCTGCTACCGTCGAGGACTTCCATCCTCCGTGACGCTTCAAAGTAGTCATGTTAGCCCCTGCATTGGCCAAAAGAGTCGCCGAAGACCTTCTCAGGCAGTGACCGGTGTTGGTTCCTCCAATTTCAAAAACATTGCAATTCTTGAAGGTATCTTCGACAACGTATTTATTCCCACACACTGGCTGGTAGACCTCCCATTATTGTAAAAAACAAAAAAGCGGCTAGAACTAGTATTCTTTGGTCTCAAAGACATGTATTTTTTACACAAATTCATCGGGTTGACTGGAAATCCTTCTTCAAGTATGGTGAAACTTCTCGATTTCTTGGTTTTAATGTCTGGCAAAACTATGTGAAAATATTTCCCTTTATCTTGAATATTTTCTATTTCCAAATTGACTGATTCATCGCATCTACAAGCACCGCCAATCTCAATTATCAAAGCCACTTTCATCAACAAGTACTCGTCATCGGGAGCTTCGTTCAAAAACTTCTCTATTTCAGGTCGTTCTGATGTCTTGGACTTCTTTGGTTTGTATCCCTGTGATTTGCTTCTCAAAAAGCTCGTTGGTTTGGCATATTTCGAAATGTCGTTTTTTTTATAAATGTGAATAGTCGAGCGAAGCTTCGAGTATTTGGTCCACAGCGACGATGGGGCTAATTTTTTTGCAAATGTTAAAAATAAGCCAATAGAACATTTTTGTCGATACCTTTTATTTTCCGTGAATTCATCCAAGACTCAAACATTTTGAACTCCTTGTCTCGGTACTTTTCTGGCAAAATCTGCATCGCTGCTTCTCCCGCTTCCGTAAGGATATCCTCAGGAACGTAATTTTCATCGATTTCCTCCATTTTCTATACGTTTTTTTTTCTTCAAAAGAGGTTCCTTTCACTGCAGGAAAAATTGACAAGTGTCAAAATTTATTTAAACATTTGCAACAATGTGTTATGCCCGTGGCAACTAAACAAACAACCTACCTTGACCAAAATCTAAAAAAGTCACTGTCAAGTCATTCTGACATATACAGGGTATTGAGACGCAAGTAGCTTTGATTCGATCACGAAACTTATTGATTATTATCTCATGAAAAAATGATTTCTCCCACTTGTTGGATAAAACATTGTATGCCACTCGTGTGTTATGTTTCCTAAGTCACTTGAGAATTTAGACCACTCGGCCTGACGGCCTCGTGGTATAAATCTTTCTCACGTGACTTATTTTCAACATAACACACTAGTACCATAAATAACTATTATTGAACCTGAAGTTCCTACTCATCTCAGTGGACGTTCCGAGAAAGAAACGCCACTGGAGAGTGTCATAAGAACAGATCAATGAGAGAATTCATAGAAAGGAAAATATCCAGATTGTGTTAAAATGGAAGAAATTCTCTCAGTGTCAAAGTTCTGACACTTTCAAGTATGGGAAGGATCAAGAATTTCCCAATGATAAATCCTGCCTGTCGTAAGAGGTGACTGAATGGATACCCATAGGTAGAAGATGATGGTTATCATCATCGCCTGGTGCGACACCACCACATCGACAGAGGTGCTGAGAAATGTTCCAGTATTCGATCGATGCTTCCAGTCATATCCCCATACCCTATCTCCTTCTTCCCAACCCAAACCGCAGGACGACTGGCTGAGGCTTTCGCTATCGCCTAGGGTCTTGAACAACTGATAATGAACCCACTCGGATCCCTGATATCAGCAATCATTATGCCAATACGCTCGACCTATTCCTCACTAACAATCCGGAACCAAGGTGGATATAGGATGGTGAAATAACTCTTCAATTGTTTCTTTCCAAAACATGTAGACCTGTCAAACGACCTCACTAAGGCCGCACCACTTGAGTATAGATGGCGATACGATCGTCGATCCGGTGAAGTCAAATCCGCTTTTACTGATAATGACGGATACCTGACAGTGATGGATAGCTAACAGTTCAGTTTTTACATTTATGTTGAATTCCAAATCCACATCGTGTTTCCAGCATTTCCAAGATAACCTTCGAGATCGGCATAGGTGACGCCACCTAGTTTCGATCTTGGGAAGCCTTAGCAAGGTATTGAAATCCGACAAAATCAAGTAGGCGAAGGTCTACAACTTTTTCTAGTGGCTGGGTATAGGGAGTTGAGACACCAGTCTTTATTTACATCATGTCCGGAACCGTATGAAGTGAATGGAATGGCATGCTGGGAATGCAGACATAGCACCAAATCATCAACCACAGGTGAACCATAGTTCAATAGAACCTGTTCTAGGGTCGTCGTTCTGGAACATACCGTCGTTGGCGCAGAAATCCATGCCCGCAAACTAGAGCTGAATATGTTGAAGCTAGGAATACATGCAATCGAACGATAGATGAGTCTAAAGAGGCATACAATACGGAGACAAGATGAAAGCTGATAGAGTGCCCAGATGGTTTAACAACTATATACCGATTGCCTAACTATCTGTGATCTTCAAAGTAATGGAGAGAGCGATCAACATCGAGCGTATCCGATATCCAGAGAGCTCAAGAATCGTGGACCACCGGCAATATGGATTTCGTCACCAGAGGTCAACTGGAGACCTGCTTGCCTATGGCAGGTATCAATCGAGAAACATGTGGAGTCTCTGGCTGTAGCATTGGATATCTCCAAAGCATCTGACCAAGGCCTCTTAGCGAGACTTCCGTCATATGGTTTGCCGTCCCAACTGTGTCTTCCACTATCGAGTTTCCTCGCAGATAGATCACCCTACGTGGTGGTGAACGAAGTTTCGACTAATGCGATGACGATCAATGCTGGTGTCCTACAAGGCTCTGTCTTGGCACCAGCTTTGTTATTGCTCCACATCAATGATTTGTTGTATGTGACCTCCAGCCCAGTTCATAGCTTCGTGGATGATAATTCACTTCATTCCGTCTTTTCCTCCAGAGCCCCTATATCATCCAAGTCCAGAGGTTCAAGACGAAGACAGGTCGATGCTTTGAATGAGGATCTCACGAGAATTCTGAAATGGGGATATGAAAATCCAGTACAGTTCAATGCAACAAAAACTCAAGCTTGTATGTTCAACAAGAAGGCAGATCACACAATGCCCAATTTGATGATGTCGGGTACCACTGTTCCTCTGAAGTCGTCAATATCCATGCTGGGTGTCATCACCAATAGCGCTCTCTCATGAGACGATCATGTGAAGTCCATTGTGAAAACTGCTTCACAACGGGAGCAGATTCGTTCTCAAAAAGTCAACTTATATGAGTAGAAGTTTTATTTTTCAATGTGACAAAGCGTAATATTTCGTCATGGATGGGCCTCGATCTTGAGAATCTCTTCCTTTTCCCAATTTCAGACTAGATATTCCTTCTTCGCGAGACTTGTTCGGTAAATCTCAATGTAACAGCGACAAAACATGGCATTCCAAAGGATTCACACTCCGATATGAACTTCATCTACTAGCTGCAGATTGCTGCGATATACTGTAATTGAACAGGAAACTTCTTTGCACTCGAGAGAACTCCATAAGTAGCTTTCGACTCGCTTTCAGCATCTGTCAGAATTTCACTCACGTGTCCTGTGAATATGTCCTTCTATACTATTGTTTTTCAATTATTCATTGGGAATCCGATGTAACTGCTTCCATACGATCAATGTAATCGATATTGGGTATTATTGCTGTTTCTCATAATGTTGTTTGAAGTTTTCCGCCTGAACTGTGGTGCCAGATCGAGAAGTCATATCGTTTGGGGAGGCTCCCCATTGAAGTTGCCTTCACACCTAGAAATTTCCGAAAGCTTGGATATTAATCATGATCCGACGATAGCAAAGTTTCTCTCAGAAGGCACCGGCCGCAATTCATAGGAGGCGTGAAATATTTCGTGAACTAATTAACAAACTTTGAGGGGACTGTTAACCAAACTATCAAGGCTCTGAGGTGAAGCGGAAGTTCAAAAAAGGAAATTTCATTAGCGCCATGGATAACTTTTACCAAAGCTCATTATACATACGCCATAATATTCTTGCATTAACCAATTATCATTGATCATTGATCACACAGAATGTGACACTCTTGTCCCGAATTTGTCAAAATCCTAAATGAAATAAGGTGTTCGAATATCGATCGAAGTGTTCGAAAAATAGAAATTCCCTCTAGAACGGAAGAATTTGCAAGCTGCCTAATGTTTTGTCAATTCATTATCACATATTGAATTCGAATTCAGAATTCAAAATTCGGAATGAAACAATTCACTGACATAACATTATGTGTACACTGTGTTCCAATAGTGGAGTTGCTGAAAATCTGCGCAATCAGAGGACCATTCCAACAGTCTTCGGAAATATGTATCTATCAATGGAAGTGCTCATTCTTCTCATTATCATTTTAAATTCTCAGAATTAATCACAGTCCTCCAGTTATATCGAAAGAAGTGTCATGGAAAATATTGAGTTTGGGCCACGTATCTCCTTTTTTGGTATACATTTCATCAGGAAAATGCAGATCATGTATTGATTCACTCAGAGTGAAAAATTCTCTGAAGTGATTCGCAAAATCAAATTCATCATTTGTGGTTGACCCTTTCACAATGAGGGTGATTTCAGTTCTACAGTCATTCCAATCCATTCTTGTAATTAACAGTTGTAGAAGCGATTCACCATTATTTTTCGAACTATCAATTATTTTCGAGTCATATTGCCACTTAGCTACTTCCTATGATATGAATCTTCTTCTTTCTCCTCCTGCTTACTGAAGTGAATCCTTCATGTGATTGATTTGCGGTGTTTCACACTCCGTCAAGTCATGCATGAGGTATATAATTCCAGCAGCATTTTCTTCGGTTTGTCTCCTCATAATTTCCGTTTCCACTAGGTGCTAGGAAGTTCCAATTACATTTGGCCAGTGACATTGCCTTCAAAGTGGCACAGTTCAATGATACCCTCACCGAAAATTGTAGCTGTAACTCGATTGCTATTGCATGTACTTGATGAAATATTCGAGGATTAGAATCAAACTAATATCGACAATTATGGCGATGAACTATACTTCTCAACAAAAGTGTGCACTCATTTCTTTAACATGATTTGAGAAGATAATGGATGTTATCAATTGAAATCAAGAACAACAACACCTCGCAAGGATTATGAGACGATCGAAATAATGGTCATTCATCTCTTGTTTCAGACAAATTTTATATCACCGGTCGAGATGGTCAAGCGACATCATAGTAATCATGAGGTCGTGGGTTCGATCCCTCGCTGACCATGAAGTTCCATAAAGAACTATTCAGAATGTGTGGTTTGGATTCCAATAAACTGTAGATCCCTGTCTCCTTCACTCGCACAAGCCCTTCGGGGCTAAGGAGATGCTGCTTCGGCAGCTAAGGAGATGAGTAACAATAACAATTCTGATTATAACAACTCTAACAATTATGAGTGTGTTCATAAAGACCGTATACAAGATATTGTTATGAAATGATATACAAGTCTGGAATAGAAGATATTCGAAATCCACAACCATCAATGAATATTGTAGTTTCAATGTATTCAATGTATTGAATGAGTTATTCCTTCTATTGTTATTCTCGAACCTTGAGAATATGTGAAATCACGAAACGAATATACGAAATTGAAAATGAAACTCGCCCTGATTGGAAATCAATTCGAAACACCATATCATTCACATTCACGAAGTTCAGCAAAATTATTGTAGGAAAGTTTTATGTGTTGGAGGGGGTTGAACAGTTACGACCCTTCAATTTCTGAGCGATTCAAATCAGGCATCAATATCTCAGGAAGCTTTTCGATACATACATCTACATGCATCAGAGTGTCCTGAATTTTCTTCTCACACCCGGAATCTCGTTGATCGTGAGGAAAGCGTTCCAGCGTATGAAAGTGGGGTTGAGAATTCGGGAGCCCTAATACTTGTTTTCATCGGGAAGAAATTGAAATTTCAAAGACGCGACTACGAATTCAAATGGGTCAATAACATGCAATGAGGAATTATTGGAAATATAAATGATCTGAGAATTGATCCAGGAGGAGAAAAATATTCAAAATTATTCATTCATTTATACTTAGATATAATAGGGACGAAATTCTAAGGAACAATAAAAGAAGATAATTCGAAATCTTCTGAATATCTTGCCTTTGTCGGGAAATGATTATTATTCAGGATCGAGTGGGTCTCGTTGCCTTGCGGTTAGACGCTCAACTTCCCATTCCGGCATATTATCTATAGATAGTTAATCCGTATTAGCATAGCAGCGCGAAATACCCCTACAGGTGTGTGAATTTTATCGTCGAAGTTCACTTCCCATTACGCTGCCGGGTGCCATCCAAGTATTCATTTAGTTTCCATCTACTATCCGTCTGAATTTCCGATGCCGTTATAATCGGGAATATCTCCGATATAATCCACTGCGCTTCTCCTGAATCCGGATATCTTTTAATAGGATCAGTCTCATGGAAATCAGTCTTCTTATCAACCCTCCTCTGCACGACACGAAGAATGAAAACAAAAAAAAATCGCTCCTGGGGCGTTAAACAAACATCACGAGGTTTGGATGCGATGATATTTGAGTTTCTGGAAAATAAGAATGAATCCCTGAAAATCGTGATCTCAAAATCAAGATAACGTTTCATGAAAAATATATCATCCCACAATCCTAATCGATCAAGATAGATTCGAATAAGCTGACAGTTCGAACTCGATCATAAAATTCCTCAAATGCCTTGAGGATTGACCTGCCATCGAGGTGAATGTGAACAGAGGGTTTCCACAGGAAGGAAGATCATCTCTCATATCACCCCTACTCTGGGCCACTCTGGTAGACGATATTTTCTGGAAATGGTCCAAGCAGGGATATTATTTCCAAGGATACGCTAACGATCTGATCATCATTGTGAGAAGTCGATTCCCAACAATTATGTGAGAGCTCTCTGATGGGAAGAAAAGGAACTTTCAGTTCATGCCCAGAAAACCATCGTAGCAACATTAACAAATGAGTGAGCACTCGTAGGCCTCAAACTACGACCACTCGTGGCCACAATTTCACGAACGGCTTTCGTGGAATTATAACAGCCAGAAAATCGCACACAAAGCCACAATTCCCCTGAGCATGTGCGACAGGATGTGTGAAAACAAGTCGAGCCTCAGCTTTGAAATAAATCTATGGTTATATGAAAAACTCAATGGTTATATGAGATGAAATTGAGACCGATAGTAACATACGGGTTTCTTGCACTCTGTTCGCATCTTTCTCTCATTATGTGTGAGTATGAAAAAAACATCACAATGCGTTTTTCTTTTCCAAATTTTGTATCATCCATATGATGTTCATCAACGCACATCAACAGGAGCGAATGAGTCCACAAAATGTGAAATCACAGATCCGTGAAGCATCAAACATCACATCAGCATACTGTCAGATTGATGAACGAACTAAATAGATAAATCCAGAAAACGTTCATATCTATACCGCAAGTTTGGGGAACTGTATTTTCCTAGTCCGAATCTTGTTTATGTTTATGCACAGCACAGATAAATGCACATATGCAGAACAAATAGAATGTGAAAGTAGCAATCGAATTCGAAATTTCCAGATGGAAATTTCCTCTGAAAATACCCTAGAAATTTTCTGCTTGGGAACTCATTTAGTATAGCAGTTTGAACGAATCACCGGCACACCGCATAATCCATCTGAAGAAAAAAAGGTTGGGATTTTTCGACCCGTATCTGGAAACTCGATATTGAATATCAATTCATTTTGGATTGAGGTCTCCCTCCATCCGTGCCTAAGAATTTCAACTCCGGTCAGAAAAGATTCGCTAGTAGCTAAGAACTTCAATTTGGAAGAAATTCTGAAAATAACACGCTCAGTATGGTAGGTGAATATACTTACCAACCTGGGATTCTTCACACTGAATTTCAGGAGCTGAATTTTTTGGAATTCTCTTGATATTCCTTTCTGAAATTCTTCACACTTCACAAACACCGTTTCTTGCGAAAGAGCAAGTACTTCTACTCCTTTTCAGAAGTATTTCCCAAGCATTTCACTTCTCACTATCGTGAAGTTACACTATAGTCTTCTTATTGTGAGAAAGATATACTTGAAACGAACTCTCTCGCCGTTTCCACGTGCATACTATGTAGTGCGTGAGTCGATAGTTTTGTGATTACTGATAAAGGGCGCTACATACAGGGTTCCATCCCTATTGAATCGTTCGTAACTTTTTTGCTACACACTTCATGTTATTCTCGACTGAAGAATTTGTTATTCCTCCTTTTATACTTGAGATAGGTAAACCTGGTCCAAGTCTCAAGAAGCAATGGTTCTAGTACGAATGCATCTTAAACCCGAAAATGCACGCAAACTGTTCAAAAATGTATTGAAGTACAAAGGCAACAATTCGAACATCTTCTAAAAACTTGATGTTCTTTTTCAATCAATCATATTTCACATCATATCATTGGGATGTAATTGTTGAAGTATTCATCATTGTTTTTGCGAATGATCAACACCTCGTACCTTTCAACCAAAAGCCTTGCGGACCCGTGTCCATGGGAACTTTTTTTTGTTATTTATTTTAGCCATAGCCTATTGGCGGATAGAGGACAAGATGAGTTGATATATATGTGAAAAAATAAGTTTCGCCTATTCGTTTCAGAAATACAGGGCATTATTTGGAATCAAGGCTAAACTTTGATAGATTATATTTCAGGAATGTCTAGATGCTATCGGCTGGAATTCACCAGTAGCTCACCTCTACTGATGCTCCACAAGATATGACCTACTATGAATTGAACCGACCTGACACTTTCCAAGATCTAGGAGTAGTTTTCGACAAAAAACTCTCTTTTGGAGATCATATCCAGCAAAATGTGTCTGAAAATTTTGGAAGGAATGAGAAAACGCTTTTGCAATTATATTTCACGTTTGTTAGATCCAATTATGAGTATGCATCAATAGTTTGGGCACCACAGTATCAAGTACATATATCTAGTTTAGAAAATATCCAACAAAAATTTTTGAAGTATCTATGTTTTAAATTGGATGGAATCTATCCTGATGTAGGTTATCCACATGAGCAACTCTTTTCAAGATTTTCAATTGATTTACTTGAATGTCGTCGAATGCAGCTGCATTTTGGAGTTATCGAACTTTCACATTCCTAGACTCACATCCCGGAAAAATAATACTTTCTACCTTCCGCTTTGTCACACTAATGTAAAACTTCATGCACCTGTTCACAAGATGTGCTCTACATATGACAAGATGATTGAAACCATTGACATTTTTGCCTGTAATTTGGCCTCCATAAAAAAACTGGACTGTTCTGTTTTTTCCTAATAAGTGATATCGATGTAATCAGCTAATAAGTTGAGAATTTCATACTGTATGTTCCTATTCTGTAATCGGATCTTGTATCTATTGAATAGTGTAATAAAAAAAAGAATGGAATGGAATAGAATTCCATATATTCCATAGAATTCCAAATCCAGACTTGAAATACTCATTCTCTCTTCAGATGTCGAAATTTCGACCTGAGTCAGGATCAAAAAGATCAGGAAAGAACACTACAAGCGTGGCTTTTCAATTCGTAAGGCACACTTCGTTCGTTTTGGTAGGAAAATATCAAACAAAATACCGATGAATGTTTCTTCGATTTCGTCCATGCACATTGCTCCCCACATTCGATCGAGAGTAATTCGATCAAATTTCACACTTTATGATTCAGCAGCAGACTAGGTGGATTAGGATTTATTTTCGAATGATGAACCATGAATCCTCTCCATCCATCACGATTACTTCCTGACTGATTACTTCCAATTGGGGCTGATGACGACAACAGAAATATTGTGTTAATAATGCGTTTATGAGACCATTCAAGGTTCCAGAACAGAGGAAAATATTCGATATCACTATTTCCCAAAGCAATCAGAGGGAAGAAGAATATGGAATGAGGCTGATCGATTCTCAGAGTCGAGTAATCATTTCGATTGACTCGCTGCTCAGTCCCAAGAGAGATCAGCATACCAATTATTCTCTTGATATCGCAAGTTACTCATTTCGATATTCCGAGTTTCGGAATATCAAGTTCATCGATATTTTGAGGAACAGAAGTAGCGGTAGTCGATTTCTTGCTCTTATGTTACTGGAAACGATCAAATTTCGTAATGACATCATACTCTCCAAGCCCAATTATCTCAGTGCCACATGAACGGAATGATATGATCTAATTATTACTACTCGAAAATGAGTCATGTGGAATTTCACTCGACACTGGTTTCGGAGACTGATCTGCATTCAGTTGAGTGTGCTGCACACTAATACATGAATCACGGCTAACTATATATAGTAGGAAACAATGTGCAATTTCAACAACAATTTGTCGAAATTTGACTTTTCATCCACGACTGGATATAACGAAGCATGTTAGTTGTGATTGATTTCATGGAGTTCATTGAGGCATCGCTCTGAGTATTCATATATATCTCATAAATGAATAAATCACAGATAGTCATTTTTAATGTTTCCTGTTGAATCGAAAGAGGATTACTATGATGCTGTGATTATTGTTTCATTCGATTCAATTACAGTTGATCCATGTATATTTCCGGAAGTATCAAATAATTTTGTTCACCTTCCAGTGCCGTGATGATGATATAACGAACTGTCGAAAGGGCGAGTTCTGAAAAATATATTATCAACTCGTTAGAAATTCTATTCGTTCCAGTTGTCCGAATGATCTACCCCCTACTTTTTGAAAAAACAAAAAAAACGTTATATTCTTGAACTGTTCTCTGACATCATCTTATATCTTAGGGTTATTCCACTCACTTCGATATTGTCTCAGCACTTCGGAATGTAACAGTTTGACTATTATCAAGATGAACATGAATAATATGACACTAGTTGTGCCAAAAATTGACTGCCAACGTTGTGAAAAAAGGAATGAGTGATAATAATGTGAATGAATTATTGAAATATTCTCAAATTCTGTTGGTAAACAGCAAATCAAAAATTGTATCGTACAACCACTATTGACGTGTGAATGAAATTGTCACTGGTCACCTTGATACTATCATCTGTTTGTCCTGAGCTGTGAGGAAGAATCACACTATTAAAATAATTTCGAAACGAACTTTTTGGCAATGATGATCAGTTGTGTGAATCTTCATCAATAAATCACAATTGATACGCATGAGATTATCACGAATTCCTTTATTGACTCTCTCTCACACCTCAGTCCACAATAATCATATTCTTGGGAACTTAAGATTTTAACTGAAACTGATATTGATCTCTTGCCGTTAGAGGTCGTTCAACATGCAACACTAGTTTCATACACTATCACGAAGCGTTTCCAATTTGTCAACGAATTAATGGCGACTGATGAGTCCTCTGGTGGGCCGAAACAGATCTGTCTTGCTGTTGCTCGACGGATTGGAAATATCTTCGACCAATAAATATCTTCCATCCAGAGTAGTTCATATGTTATACGTACAGCGTGAGGGCTGGTACGGATGGGTGATGACACCAAAAGCCATAGGTTTTTTGTGGTTTCTCAGTAACGTACCCTAGATCTTTTGCCGTTAGAAAGAGTTGAAAATGCAACACCTCATGTTGTACTCAGACCTGCTCTTGAAAGATTGGGTAGTGATCCAAACTAGATGATGAACATCGATTCAGTGGTTAGAGTGCTTCCTAGTTGAACCTGTTTGAGGGTAAACAACAAGGAATTACCCCGCACTCCTCATTCTCCAACACGAACCTTCTAACACCAGAGCACGAAATACACAAGCATAAGGCAGCACGAAAACGTTGTTGTTAGATTATATTGCAACTGATTATCAACCAAAGAGAATGCTGTAGTTCCACGATATGCTAGCATTCTCGAATGCCCTTTTTTGTGTGCTATTGTGAATCTCACTTCTAACATTCCTCCTGTTCACTCGCGTCATTCGATAGAACTCTAGGAATAACATGTTTACATAAGTGGATGGTTTCAAATCTTTCACAAAGTTTTCCTCGAGATGCATGTTTTTGAATATTATATATCATTCGAAAAGTGAATATTTTCATATCGATTGCTGAGAATAGGAGAGTCTGAAGTTTTCAAAGCATAGCAATAAACAGATACATACCTACTTCCTGGCATAACAAATAATTCATGATGAGAAAGTACCCATCTGCACTTTGGCAATCAGCAATATTTCAGATATATCCAATATTTGTAATGCATCGAGTACTCTCGAAGATGTTCGAACTTGTGATTATTGCTATGCTGTTGGATGAAAAACATGATTCTAGATGAACATTTCATCATTTTGCACAGATCAAATCTCCTCTCATCTGAGTGATCTAGAAACACTCATCTAATTTGTAATGTACTTCTCTCATCAGACTATCCATTCCAAGAGTTTAATGATTTCAGTCTTCAATAAACGGGGTATCGGGAAATTGTAGGCAGGAAATCAAGGAAGTGATTGTATTCCAGATAAATTCACCTTAATTTTGCATGACATTTCTCCGAGAACTGAATGATAAAGAAATTGTGAGACTACCAATTTGATTTTTTGGGAACAAAATTTTTTTCATATCTTTTCGCTGGTGTGAGGATCCCATTCAAATTTGGGACACTAAGTACTGATATTTTAGAGCATCCTTGGTCCAAGTCAGGCTCAAATCTCTCGAAGGAAATGAGCTTCAACGGTCCTTGACCTTCGAAAAAGGTGCATAACTTTTTTCCTAATACTTTTTCCGAATTCCGATGATGTACAACTGGATAATGTGAGGAATTATTCTAAGAGGATCTTGTTGATTCATCACGCTGATATTAGCTGTTTCCGAGAAAAACCGAAATCGAAACTTTTGGTACATTTCCTCAAGCAGATTTCGTGTGCTTCATTGTGGGAGATATGTCACAGTATGAATCTTCTCTCAGTCATAGTATATTCTGGTGGTTCATCTGGTGATTTATTTCTCATTGCTTTCTGATTTACGGTGATGATGAAATCCAACTGAATGTTTGTGGATAGGCTTCGGCGATTCGTTGGGACAAAAGTCAAATCATAGCGTTAGACGAGGAAATGTTCGGCAACCCACTCTCAACAATACGATCCTGATGATAGCTCAATTTCCGGTTGCGAGAACCGGAAGAGCCACTCGGGCTTAATGGCGAAACTGTGTTCGGCTGGATGTTACATGTTTATACCATTTAACTTTACTCGATATGGCCAGATCGGCGTATGAACTGTTTCCTTTCATTGAATGGACGATAGAAATTCAGGCTCGGAATTGTCATAATATACAGTGTACCAAAATCGAAATTTTTTACTATGTGTTTCTTGGGAGTGGAGAAAGCTCTGAAGCAATGTAGTTTCCAGTCAACATCGAGAGAACCAAGATAATGTTATGATACTGAGTTCTCATCACACTCAGTACAGGTATTGAATCCGAACCTTGAACCAATTGATTGAATATTTTCACCTTGCACCTTATGATGTTCGGAGAATAACCTTGATGAAAGGTATCAGCATTCTTGCACTCGAAAAACTCTTCGGTTAGAGAGGTTGGAAGGGTTGTTGGGAGGCGAGCGTGCGAGGTTCGTTTGGGCCGTTCAGGGTAGCTGACGAGAATATGTTTTTGGCATGGTTCGGTGTCATTTTGAACGTAGAGGTTGAGTCATTTCACTTTTTTATTCATGTTGTGAACTCCTGCAGAGAGATTAATTCATTTATCAGGCATATATTTTCATTTGTTTTGTCTCGGGCATTCGATTCATGTATGCTTCATCCTACCTAAACCCTTTCACTACTATAAAGCTTGTGAGCCAACCTCGATCTCTCTGCCTCACCAATCTCAATTTCGAAGGTTCGAATTTCAACCACCCTTGCAGCGCCGGATTGCACCCCACTGAATGATGATAATAATAATAACGATATGAAGAGGAAGAAGGAGAGAGAGAAGAAGAGAAAGGATGAATTGCCATTATTTTATCTGACGGAGGTCTGTTGATGTTGCAATTCCACTCAACCAGAGACACAATTCATTAAGTACATTGATTATATTTTTCTCAAAACGGAAAAGTTTTATGTTTCATGTTCAATATGTGCGTGGTATATATTGAATTTTGATGCTGATTGGTACGAAAAAGATCGTTCGGATAATACTAACTAGGGATAGTGACTGTATTGTTGGTTCATAGATCTCTGCGGTGTACATGATGACGTGATATGAGTTTTTTAGCTGATGTTTCAAGTATTCTAGTATCACAGAGTTGAAATGACAAACAAAACTGGAGCAATTTCCTTCTGCATACCTCTTGCTGAGATTTTTTTTGATCTGAAATTATTCAAGATGCAAAGCTCGAAGAACGAAAACTCTCGATGAGCGAAAATATTTGGTCAGCGTTTTTTTTTGAGCCTAACATATAATGTCCCAGAAAGAAATGAGCTACCAATAGAACAAATCAGAAAAAGCCAATTCGAATCAGCTTCTCCCTATATGAGAAAACATCTTTCAGGCGTGAGAGATCTTTTTTTTATTTTGTGAGTATTTCGAAATCATCTATTATACTGATTGGTTCCTTGATTGAGACAAAAATGTATATGGAAGACATTTCATACCATTCGTAGATATACTTCACATTCTGTTCATACAAAATCGATAGAACTATTCTCGAGTATTTACATTTCACGAGTATTCCGTACATTTTGCTGGTATAGGGTGTTGGTCATTTTTGGTAACTACATTAGGTTAAATACTGTCTGTAAGTTCTTCGAGGAGGTGGTACATTCATTTTTCAGTTTTTGATGGGATTTTCTCTCCTCGTTTCTAAAAAATAGAGTAGAAGTTATTAAAAATTATTGCAAATCTGTCCTTACTACAAATATATTGCAATAATTTTTAATAACTTCTACTCTATTTTTTAGAAACGAGGAGAGAAAATCCCATCAAAAACTGAAAAATGTACATTAGGTTGTATCGAAGATTCCAATGAGTGAGGAGTCAAATAACCGTAGGTATGAAAGATCATGATTGCTTTGGATAACTTCATGAAAACTGACATGAACGATAGGAATCAAAGAATATTGAGCAGGCCAATGTTCGAGATGCCTCTCATTTTCACTCTATGGATTATCTAGATCTTTTGCACAGATCTTATCCTCCACATTATTCTTAGACTAGTTGTTTCGAATCTTTGAAGCTGCTGCTAATGTTATTGATAGCAAATACTTCACTTTTCTGTTTGCTGTAAAATAATCATCATTTTTGTATAGCTGCATTGCTGGATTATGATCAAGTGCATATGGGACTACGATGATACTGGAAGTCACAGTTTGACATTTGGCCCAACTACCGTCTCATTCTGCTGAATTCGACGCTGCCCCTACGATCGATTTATCGTTGGGAAGCTTTTCAAAAATTGGTGCCACCTGAATGACAATTTGGAAGGGAAGTATGGGAAAATTTACATCCGTCACTCTGATACTTTCCAGTCTTCACGATATATATATATATATATATATATATATATATATATGTTATATCAACATTCCTGCATATGTCATCATCTCAGGGATATCACATTACCGCTGATCTCAAGGTTATCCAGCAACCAGAGTATCAGAGCCACACGAGAATGCTGACACCATCTACACGTGTTTGACGATTCAGCACCTCGAGAGCCTTCCTTCGAGAGACCAGAACGACCACCGGCAGTTCTTCCCAAACCAGTCTCAAGTCAAGTCATACTTTTGTAACAATTTATTATTCACATTTTCAATATTGTATTCAATCAAATAAAATCATTTTTTAAAAAGTCCAAAGTGATTTAAGTGATATAACAAATTGGCGCAGTCGGTAGGATTCCTTCACATCCACGGAACACGGACAGCCTAACCGAGGGTGTTGGATCCTAATCCTTCAAAGGAAGAAACCTACACTTGGACACAGCATCGAGAACATCGGAAGGACGGTCTCTTCAACAGCCGAAGAACACGCGCACGCTAACTTCGCTGGAGCAACGCTTGTGAAGCCGGATTTCATCCTCCGAATGAAAACGATCTTCTGGTAAGAACTCAAACGAATCATCTCATTATTTCGAATATTTTGTTTCAATAATTCTATCAGTTCTATTGTCAAATTATCCCCGAATCAATCATGACAGAATCACCTCCTCCAACTCCAACTACTCCTACAACTAACGAAATCGAACCATACAGACTGAACGAAATTTTCTGTATAATACCAGAATATGACGGAGATCAAATATTCTTAACAACCTTCATAAATGCGTGTAATACAGCTTACCGCATGTCAGTACGAGATCAAAAGATACTCACAATTCTCCATATAAAAAATAAACTGAAAGGCAAAGCAGCTGAATTAATCAGTTCAAGAAATCCTCAAAGTTGGGAAGAAATAAGATCACTTTTAATTCAATACTTTGGTGACAGTCGTGATTTAGCTTCTTTGATACAAGATCTCCAACGTATCCATCAGCTACCTGGAGAATCACCTTTAGTCTTCATTAATAGACTACAGACTCATAATGCAAAAATGCATGCATCTGTTCAAAAGCAATTGCTTACATCAGAAGAAAAACAATCACAGTCAAAATTAATCGAATCAATGTCATTGAATACTTTATTAACAGGAATCGATCCAGACATAGGACGCATTGTTCGTGCTGGAAATCCTCCAGATTTATTCACAGCAACTCTGAGAGTTAAACGCGAACTACAATTAAGTTATTTCCAATCACAAAAATTTCCAAATTCGAAAATTGGTCAAAATTCAATCTCAAATCAAAATCGAAAAATGATACCTCCACAAAAATTGTGTAATTACTGTAAACGCCAAGGCCATACAGTAAACGAATGCAGACAACGTCAGCAACAAAATCCCAATCAAAATCTCGGACCTAGACCTAATTTCAACCCTATTTCTCAACCCAATTCCCGACCAAACTATCAATCCAATTTTCAACAAAATTTCAGACCAAGTATTCCTCAGAGACCACCGCAATTTCAAAATCAGAATAATATCCAATCAAGACCATCGATTATCAAACCAAATCCAAATTTCAATCAACAAAGGCCATCAACGAGTCAGTCTTATCCGAATTTTCAAAGATTCAACCCACAAAGAACCCATTGTGTCAATTATGATCCCAATAGTTACGAATATGATAATTATACCGCTAATTATCAAGATTCTGAGAATTTTCGAGCAGATGGTTATACTGCTAACCATCAAGACTACCAAAACTATAACTCTGATTTGTATCAAAACCAATATTCAGATCAATCCGATCAGAACGAATATTTTCCATCACAATATGATGATCAAAATCAATATGATCAGGATTTTCAGTTGAGCCCCACATCGAGTGCCCCTCCTATCAAACAATCCTCAGATCCCATAGACCAAATTCAAGCACAAATACAGACAATGAATTTGAACGATTTCAACCCAAATCTCAATTTCCCGGAACTCAAATTTCTATAAATCCATCATTCACAGTAAACTCTAAGAACTTATATTACATTAAGGATGCTACCAACAAATTTAAAATTCTAATCGATACAGGCGCTGGACTATCGATTTTCAAGCCTAAAACTTGTGAGAATTATTCTAGACGATTTTCTGAAAACGTTGTAGTTCAAGGTATAACTGACCAAAAAATAATGATTAACGAATCTGTATTAATTCCTTTCACTGACAATGACCCGCACAAAGTTTATGATCATAATATAGACATAGACTTTGACGGACTCTTAGGATCTGACTTTCTAGAACACTACAAATGTATAGTCGATTTGAAAAATAATCAACTCATTACCAATTTCAAAACAGTCCCTCTATTTAAAGTTAGTGATTCTGAATCCGATGACAAAATTCCACAAAATTGCGAATTTGATAACAAAATCACACTCGAACCTCGAACCGAACAAATTGTCAAACTAAATTGTAACCTATGTAACACTGATGCTATACTGCTAGCTCAAGAAAAACAAAAAGTTAGACTTCCTAATGCTCTAGTCAAAATCAATGAAAAAGGTGAATTCTTCACGTCAGTAATAAATGCAAACCCGATGGAAATTTCAATCAATTTCGATAATCTTCAGTTAGAACCGATTCAAAATTTCAGTCTTAATAATTTTAACACTTCTGATACACGAACAAATACACACACTGACAGGACAACCGACATTCAAAATCAATTGAGATTAGAACACTTGAATGACGAAGAATCTGAACTTATCACGAACCTCTGTTTAGATTTTTCAGACATATTTTATTTGGAAGGCGACAACTTGACATTCACCAATGAAGTTAAGCACTCTATCAAGACGACGACATCGTACTTACAAACGACCACTGGACTCTACTCGTTCATAAAGACATCTCTTTACTTCAAACAGCCTACGAACATAACACTAGAATATTAGATACCATTTTAGCTACAGCACAATTGAAACCTTTACGCGAACTAAATATTTTTCAAGTAGAAGTCAAGAACCGTATCAGCTTACTTACTCAAATTTCAAAGTCAATAAAAACGAAATTATCTGAAATAACCTTAGATACAAAGAGATACAAACGTGGACTCATTAATGGAATAGGTAGTATTTTCAAATCAATCACTGGCAATCTCGACGCTTCAGACGGCGAATATTACTCAAATTGTATCAATAAATTACATGACGATGAACATCAACTGGAAAACCTTCTCAAGAATCAAATATCAGTCACATCATCAGTAATAAAAAGTGTAAATACAACCATTCGAAAACTTCAAATAGACGAAGAAATATTCAATACAGACATCAAACAAATCGAAAAAACTATAAATGATATGAGTTACGATATTAGAGCCATTGAAGCCAAAGTCAAATTTTATGACTTATGTGAAAAACTTATGGAGAGTTTTGTGTATCTTGAGGAAAGTCTCGATGAAATCATAAATTCAATTACATTTGCTAGATTAAACACTATTCATCCCTCAATTATCACTCCCGATCACCTAGTCGGTGCTCTACAGGAAATTTCCCAAAATCTGCACAGAAATAACTTACCTTTACCAGCAAATTTAGATAAAGTTGCCCTATACCTCGACATTATCCAACTTCAAGCATTCCAAATTGATTCTAAAATTGTTTTCATTCTAAAAATCCCTTTGATCGAACCTAAAACATATCACCTTTATAGACTTTACCCAATACCAATTTTTGATAACAGAACTGGCTTACATCATATTCTTTCAATCTCTCAAAAATTTATCGCGAAAGATGATGATTCTTTGATGTTCATTCCAATCAACGACTTGAAGAAATGCAGAACTCTACTACCAGAAATAAAGATGTGTAGCAACGTATTTGCATACCCCATAGACAATAACGCCATGTGTGAAGCCCAATTGATGAAAACGTTCCAATCAGTACCAGACAACTGCCAAAATGCCCTCATCCTCAGTAAAGGATATAAGGTCCAAGAACTAGCCGAAAACTATTGGTTAGTGATTCTATCAGAACCAGTACGAATCTCGATCAATTGCCCATCGAAAGGAATCGAAACCCGAATCATCTATGGAAACTCTGTGATCAGCCTCCATAACGAATGTAGTGCCTTCATCGGAATTACCAAAATCCAAGCCACCTCAACGAAGACATCTATTGTTTCGTACGGAACACATCCAATCGAAATCCCGTACGAATGTTGCAGCGACCTCCCGAGACGACTAGATCTTCCGAAACTGAAACCTTTGGAATTAAGCGATTTGAATGTCGATGAATTGGACATCGCCAAAAATAAGCTTGATTCCTACTCCAAGACGTTAGACGATTTAATCCACCAACCATTTGTGAAGAAGAACATATCCTGGTTCACCTATTTCACGATTACCCTAATTGTGACACTAATAATTTTGTACATATTTTTCAAGTATTGGAGATCGAGAACTATTGTTAGTCCATCTGATTAACCATCACCCCTACCTAGAGGAAGCAGAACCATGAGAAGTATCAGGGCCGATTTCCCAAAAATACGCCCGAACCTGAGGACCCAGACAAATGAAGAAGAAGATTTGGGATCCATCAACCTCAACGCCTGAGGATCCAATTTCCAAAAGTTGTCGACACAAAGCAACAACTTTTTCAAAAGGATGGGAGCTGTTATATCAACATTCCTGCATATGTCATCATCTCAGGGATATCACATTACCGCTGATCTCAAGGTTATCCAGCAACCAGAGTATCAGAGCCACACGAGAATGCTGACACCATCTACACGTGTTTGACGATTCAGCACCTCGAGAGCCTTCCTTCGAGAGACCAGAACGACCACCGGCAGTTCTTCCCAAACCAGTCTCAAGTCAAGTCATACTTTTGTAACAATTTATTATTCACATTTTCAATATTGTATTCAATCAAATAAAATCATTTTTTAAAAAGTCCAAAGTGATTTAAGTGATAAAATATATATATATATATATATATATATATATATATATATATATATATATCTGGCTACATCTCTTGGATCGGGTAGAGAAAACTGAATGATCAAATGATTAATCATCTAAAATGTATGTGAATGTCCTATTGATTCATGTCGAAGAAGATAACTTCGTATCATATTTGAATGATGACAAGCGTTGCGAAAACCATTATCAATAGATAATAATCAATATCTCATCTTTGGGAATGAAGATTTTTAGAATCCTCTCATTCAACAGTATCTCTTGGAATCAGTACTCAAGAAATAGGAATAATTCAAAGATATCGTCAGCAATCATTCTCTGTTTTGGAATATCCCATTTGTTGATAGGTATCGAATTTCGAAATCTAGGATTGGTTTCGACTGGAGTTCTGATGATCTGAATTCTTTGTACATTTCATCGTTTTTGTTGCTGTTATAGTTTCGTAGGTGCCGTTATAGGTAAGGTTAGGTAGGTTCCTTGGAAATGATTGACAGAGTATAATATTTAGCCTACGAAGAGCTTCAGGCTCCGGTGAAGAATCTAGACATTCCCCTTATACATTCATCCGAATTGAAGCTCACAGTGTAGAACGGTTAGTCATAGTGATTCCATCAATATAATAATCTGCAGAAGTCGACCATTTTTGTTTTCTATCGACTGAAAAAGTTCAATCATATCTATAATCCACGAATCCAGTTCTTGAAATCGCTGTCCTTGCTTGAGATGAAAGTGATCAGACGCATCTACTACTCGAGTCAAACAAGATCAATTCAAACTTTGTGCTGTTGTAATCCTCCAAGATAATCTATTCAGAAAACAGAAATTTTCTATCCTTCATTCCTTTCGCATTCTGATCTGAGTAGTTGGAATCATTCTGTTAACGTGATCAAAATGTTATATTTCTCAACAATGGGAGCAAAATACGAGAAAATCGACTCCCGAGACAATTCTGATAACGATATCCAATTAGAGGAACTCGGAATTGTTCCAGCGTAAATATTTTCCTATTGGCAATCATTATTTTCTGCATGGCGAACGCGATTGTTGTCTCTGATTTCATCTTGATGAGAGTTGTTATACAGGAAGAAAAAGAAAGAATATGACTTTTCCAAAGCCCTGGAGCTTCATTCTCATCAGACAGCGCGGAACACAATTCCTGTATTCAACAACAGTATTTTTTGCTCCTTTTTACCGTTCTCTTCTTCACTTCGATTATTTGGAACAGTCTATTCAATACCTGATTTCAATGAAAATTTCTCTCGAACAGTGTTGTTTCTTGTACATTCGATGAGTTCTTTCTGTTTTCTCGACTTGTTACTGAAATTTGAGAACGCTTGTCGCCAATCATTTTGTGATGGTCAAGGAATTTTCGAACAACTTGGGGGTGAAGTCAAGGATGAATTCAATAGCTCGTTTATATTTCATATTTTCTGAAATACTCCGAACAGTCGATTTCAGTTTTCAGGTGATGTATATACCTGAAATTCGTCAATACCAGGTTCGATGAGGGTATGATGGATACGAAGATATATACAGGTTGGATCACGGTCGATGGTACCTTTGACGTTCACACAGAGAAAAATTATGGTTCCCATAACGAAACTTCTAGTTAGTATCTTCACGATGAAAATTTTCAATGGTAACCACGACAATATACTGATAATTGTTATGATAAAACATTGTTAAGATAACAGGATCATATGTTTGTGCCTACTAACCAGACAGTATTTTGAGTGTACGGAGAACGGGTCATAAAATCATTCCAAAAATTTGGTTACTCATGTAGTTGCACTTGGTCTATCGATCTGAAATGTTTCCAGCAGGGCAGCGTTGCCGCTTGAACCAGAAAGTAGTATCATCTTTGTCATTTCAAATGGGACATTCTGTATATTTCCGAATTTTTGAACTCTTTCATTCATATTCACAAAGAAGAATGAGAGTTCAACCCACTCCCAACCTAGTGTTTGCAGCAATAATGCAATCTGACTTTCGGTCCATGTTTCGAGAAGCATGGTCCCGGATTTGAAAATTGGAATTTGAATTGAAATAAATGATATGTGAACTCTTCGGAATGTCCTGAGTGATAACTTTGTGCCATGTTTCACTGTAACATCGTTGTATCCACCCTCAAAAAAAAAATGTAAGTAAACAACACAGCCTCCAGTTGTTTAGGTACCTATTGATTGTTGCATAGATTATCTGGTAATCTGCTCATTCGTATCTTCAAGGTCAGTAGACTGGATAATTCACATAAGACACACTTTGTTGTTCCATTTTGTGATTTCATGAGTGGTCTCGATCGTGGGATATTTGTTCTTTCCCATTCCCCAGATGACATCGAGTATGGAACGTTTCAGTAGACACAAAAAAAAGTCTCCAAGTATCTGGCAGGAATGAAATTTCATCGATGATGTCATATCATCATCATGTCATCCAGTGGAGGATACAAAAATTATCTCCATGAGAGACTGATTCGAAATGTAGAAACATTGAATCGGTCTCACCTAAGCATTTGTGAATTTCATAATATGGAATGATATGAGTGTATTCCATTTGGAAAGTATCCATTCCTGTGATTCCTCGGAATGAATCAGCCTGCACATCATTCATCTGGCTTCAGAGGTATTTTTGGAAATATAAAATAGAGTCGAATCCACAACTGTCTAACGGTTAGATGTTCTCCAATGCATGTTATGTGTGTGATCAGTGATAATGGATATTCTTGGAAAATACATATAATTTCAGTTCATAGCATCGAGATATTCGTTCGGTCAGTTTCGGATCATCATTCGGTACCTCACTCACATATGATCGCATGAAAGGTTTGTATTTTATGGGGTTTTTTTGGATTGTTCAATGAGAAATTGTCGCCTAGCAATCAGACGAGCGTTTTTAGTTCGACAGTTTTTCGAGTCAAATTGCTAAAGGAAACAGTTGAGAATTTGAAGATCACAAATTCACCTGATATCACTACAGACATCGAGTGTGATTCGACAGGACAATTTGATAATTGACAAAATTGTCACCAGATTGATGATTGCATCGCAACTGTATTAGTAGGCACAATTTGACTGATTTTGGAATCCGTAGACTCACCAAATAGACCCATAATTAGTACTCAGAAATTCAGTTGTTGATGAATATGTCGAACTATATATTTTGGCAAGTGAGACCGAGATGATTGATAAACAAACGAAGTGAGAAAAACACTACAGCATTTGTCGCTGTGAAAGTTGCAGCTCACTTTTGCCACTATCGAACTGACAGTTGCACTGTGGCATATGCGATTTTTTCATACATGAGTTCATTGGTCAACAGAAAATTGTGCAATATTTCCATGAATCAATCTTATTCAAATAGCGCGATTCAATTGAAGAAAATCGAATTTGAACTCAATACCTAAATGCGGCATTCGAAGACTCTAGTTGGAATGGATTTGCTTGTAAACAAAAGGCTACTGGATGAGGAAGGAAGAAGATTAATTTGTCAGAGCAACAAGGAAACAAATATTTTCTTTCCGATTCGAATTGCTACTCATGAAAAAGGAATTTCCACGGTCAGTGTACATTTACGAATGATCAACATCCGTAATATTCATCTATATTTATTCCAATGCCTTTATTTTCCATTCAGATTCAACTCTCTCAGGATGGGGAACTCACATTTGGACAGACTTAAGACGGTTCTTCAAGGCAAGCCTCTCCATTCTCGCTCACCATCCCGTTTGTTTAATTTCAAGCTGAAATCTTTTTATCCCCAGCGTATTCGAGTCTCTCGTACAAGAAATTCCACAATTATTTTCTCAAAATCCTGGCTCAAGTGAATGACTCGCAATATAGAGGCCATAAATCTGAAAGAATTTGAATAGAACTCTCGCCGGTTAGTCATAAAAGCGATTAATAAATATTGTCTCACAGACAGGGCTATTTGATAAATAACTACTTCAGATTTTCCGGCCCGAATGAATAGCTTGTTATAAAGTTTAGTGAACGTTTCCACTACCGATGCTGCGCTAACGAGTGCTAGAATAATGTCGTTTGATTCCTTTATTGGAGATGAGTTTTTCGATTGGATGGCTCATGTGAACGGAAATCTTCACTATTTCGAATCAGATGGGATTTGGAGTTCTCTCTGAAACAATCAGTCTGAAACAAAAACCGATCGATTTGCCCTGGGCTTGAGTCTCGTAGAACATGCGCAAACTGCGATTTTATATCTTCTTCAGCTGTCGACCTTTCTTCTGACATATTTTTGAGTCCATTATTTATATATTATTCTCTCCTTTGTGATATTTCCGATTTTTTTTGTCAAATTTGACACTGAGAAGTGACAAGTTGTCAGACAGAGGAATTCTACCAGGTGATTCTTCATTTCATTTCATTTTTATTCTCCTTCATTCCTTGATTTCACCGTTTGTATCTTGCAAGTAGTTCTTCAGTGGATTTTCAAATTCTCTATCTCTTACATCTATGCACTCTCACCTTCTGGTGGTGAACCGCTCGAATTTATTCTTCGTAGGCAACCTGACAGTGTTACTATTCGGAATCCTAAATTCTTTTCCATATCGCGGGATCATATATTTTCTGCATCGTCTGTGTCCGTTTCATTTTCGGGTACATAGTAAATTTTGTCTTACAAAATCTGACCTCTGCCAGATTGTTCGAAAATAATCCACTTGCTTAAGGAAGAAATATAATGAGTGATAGAGAGTGAAATCAACACTTGATTGAAATGGAATAATGTGTGTGTTATTCATTCAATTCAATTCTTTATTGATCCATTGAAACGAGCTTAAAGAAAGCAATTGGACAAGTCAGTACATATCAGATACAGATATAATATACAAATATATAACAAACACATTCATAAATAATAAGAGGTATATAAGCAATTAGGTGAGTTAACAGAGCAGCAATGATGAAAAATAATACAAAACATTTTTACTAATGTAGGTGAGAAAAAAACTCATCGATTGTATAGGGGCTAATTTCAAAAAGTAGTTGCTTTATTTCATGTTCGAATACTTGGTCCTTGGTTATAATTTTGAAAAATTCCATTATATAATTATATTATATAAGTGCATTATATAATCTCAGCCCCAAAATCTCAAACGAGTTCAGACGTAGAGATAAACGTGTTTTGGGTATGTGAAAATCATTTATGATGCGGGTATCATATTCATGAAAAGATTGGTTTCGTTTAAAAACTTCTTTATTTCTATGGATGTACAACAAAACTTCCAGAATGTAGAGACCTGGTAGAGTAAAAATGTTAAATTTTTTAAATAGTGATCTACACGATGATGTTTGTGACGCGTTTGCAATAGTTCTGATAATTCTCTTTTGCGTTACAAAAACATTGTGTGCAGGTGGAGAATTCCCTCAAACAATGATTCCATGGTTAATTCTTGATTGTATCTGCCCGTGGTAATATATAAGTAGACCAGAGTTGTCTAGAATTGGTCTCAAGTTTCTCAACAAAAAACACTGCTTATTGAGTATTTTATTGAGATTATCGGAATGCTGATGGAAATCAACATTGCTATCCAGAAAAAGACCTAAGAATTTTATACTGTCAACTCTTTCTATCTCAACACCGGATATTCCAATATTGATGTCTACCGAATAAATGTTTAGGGCAGTATGAAAAGCTACTGCTTCCGTTTTGGAGGCATTAAAAAATAATGAGTTTTCACTGAACCAATTTTGCAAGCTATCGAGATCTGAATTCATATTTTGTTGCAATTCAGGCAAATCTTTTGATTCAAATAGGAGGGAAGAATCATCGGCATACAAACAAGTGACTGACTTTGGCAGAATAGATGGCAACTCATTGATATAGAGAATGAAAAATATTGGCCCCAAAACTGATCCTTGAGGAACACCTATGTCATTATTTAACTGATCAGGAAAAAAATGTTTGGTTGTATTTCTCATTTGAGTATTGTATTTTGACAGCCTGGGTGACAGCATCGTTACATCGCAGAGGTTCAAAGGAGCTGAAGTGATCATTACAACAGCAAGGTTAGTATATTGACCTATGATACCTGTACGAAAAGTTATTTGTGATCATTTGTTCTCATTGTCTTTTCGAATGTGAAATGAAGCAATTCTGGTCGCAAGACTTCCTTGGGAATCATCCTGTTAGATGTTTGGATACATTATGAACAGTTTCACTCCGTAATCATAGATATTTGAGTTTGACGACAAAAGGAGATGATCACTCGGAATATCAGAGTTTGCTTCTCCCTAACCTGCTTCCTGACCTCGTTAGCCGCTTCGATATTACCTCTCTGTGGAGACTTGACAATAGGGAGGGGTCAAATTTCGCATGATAAATCTAAACAGCTCCTAATGAATTGCCTTGCTTCCATGTGAAGTCTTTTGGCATGCCACACCAAGACATCTAGGATTCATAATGAATATAATGAATTATACTTCACTGCGAAATGAAGTGAATTCGAATTCATCTCATGTAGCTTGATAAATTCTCAATAAATGTTGGAAGGAATTCTGGAAAATCAATAATCAAATTCATGCATGGGATATTATTTCTATTGAGCTTGAATTCATCGAATGAGAAAATGCGTTTTTCGAGAAGATGAACAATCTTCACCACTTTCATCATTGTTAGCAACCTCTTACCTCCCAAGTTCCCTTCATTTACGATACAAATTCCTTTCCTGATGAAATTAGTAACCTGAGAACTTCGTTATTGACATAGTGATCTATCATATTATTGTACACCATAATATCAATGCATATATTATCAGTATATATATTATCATGATTCCAAATCAAGGACTTCTGATAAGTTCAGAACCTCTCAAGGAACATCTATCTCGAATGCCTCATTCTAATGATGTTATCCCTTTACCCGCCATTACTTCTCAGCAAAAAACCCAGCTGAGAAAACACGAAACGAAACCCATATCATTTCAGATACGATCATTTCTTATCCATGTGGGAGAACCAGATGGATGTTTCAGTAGCGCGACGAAAATGTGTATCAAAGGTGTTCACCTTGAGATTACTTGAGTTCAGGAAAAAAATCTCTTCCTACAGAGTATTGTTGCGATGATAATACATTGCCTTTGGTAGTGGAATACTGTTGTAGCACTTTCAGTGCTCATTCTACAGGCTTGTCAATTATGACCTGAAATTGATATAGTATATTATGCGATGAGCACAGAATGATGCCCATTTTGCACGAGTATGGAATTTGCATACGAGTGCAAAATGGCCATTATGTTGCGAATTGCATACTATACTTCTTTTATGACAATATATCGTTCACGTTCAATACATGCATACATTGCAAAAATTCTGAAAAAAATGAACTGATGATATTTCATCACTCTGATTTCGCCACTAGTGGCTTATTATCAGATTCAATGAGATTACCGATGTCATTTGCTACAAAGATGTTTGACTTTTTGAGTTTGTAGCCGTTAGACTGCCGGTTGAGGAATGCTTTCATATGCATAGTTGACAATATCTATATCATTATAGATAATGAGAGTCGTTCTCGGCATCGAGTGGTGTGAACACGAAGTGGGGTTTCCAATTGTTTTTGGCTAGGTCGCCAAAATGTGCCATTATAAGAACGTTGTCAGAAAACGATTTGTCTTTTGATCTACCTTCCATTTCGAAAAAGGTTATGAGCGAATAGATACGTACTCTTCGCCGTGTAAGGTAATGAATTCAGTGTTGTTACCTTCGCTGCTTCGTCAATATCACTATCAGTTTCCATTTTAATTAATAGTTTTTCAGAAAACAACTATGAGATTACTCGTTACATCCTGAAACTCTGAGAGAATCGGTCTGCTGACATTTCATCAATTTGTCGCTGTACGTAGTCGTCGTGATTTCAGAGTGAACCTAGACCTTACACGAAATATTCCATTTCGCATTTGTTGCTTAGCAACTTGCCTAGCAACCAATGCAAAAATGAAATTCTGTACGAAATGTATGTATTGATGAGGTATTGTGTTCTATTCATCAGATTTCATTGGAAGAATGATACATTTTCCTCTCATCATTAGTGATATTCGAGGAACTACATAATATACATAATATATGTATATTTATATAAAATGTGTATAATGACATAATCATCCTACATAACAGGTACAAATTGAATGGATTGATGAATATCTCTCCTGGTGAGGAGATATATTTTATCAAAATATGATTTTATCGGAGCTCAGCAAGCGCTGGAGAATGTCAAATTGAAATAATCTGTTGATGAATCAGTAAATCAATAAGTCGATGAATTCCACAGTCATGATGTGATGGATAGTTTGAATTTTTATAGCACAATATTATTGGTATTCTGATTATTACTATATATCACTGGAGTACGGCAGGCAAAAGTCTTTCCACGACAGATACTATCAGCTGATTCACTTCCTTCCATGATAGTGACGGTGAGAGAGTCAGAGTTTGGTCAAATTCACTCGAAATCATTGGGTTTGGAGTGATCTTGCAAGGAAAGAATCGTTCAGCGAGCCCAATGACTCAATTGCATCAATTTTTCACAAATTCAGGAAATATTTTGGATACAAAAACCAAATGTATGCAAATGAATATCAAGTCAGAACATGATATGAGTTGGAGTACTCCTCAGCGTGGGAAACGAATTCGGAACTATGGTATTCTGCGATGTTCTCAATGAGGGCTGGCCGTAGAAAGCTACCAAAAACCGTTAAGACCTTGATCTCTGAAATCTCTGGAATAATACCATGCCGGTGGTTTCACAACTCTCAGTAGTGGAGATATTCGAGAATGATGTGTTGGATTCTTCACAAGAGCTTCAGCTGACTGACCAAAGTGACTTCTAACAGCTAGACTCATTCGTGAATGAACAAAAAAAATATAACAAAAGAAATATTCGGTTACGCCACTGGGATATTCTCATTCCGCTTGGCGCTTCTGAGGATCTTTTCTGATTCTCTAGTTAACATTTGATCTTATATCCATCTCTTCTTGTGCACGACAAAAAGTTTTATAATGACTTCGTGTATTGCAAGATTTATAGCTCTTGTTGAAGTTTTTGAAATATAACTCGATCCAGCTTGTGATATGCGGAATGCCTGGCGAATTTAAGAAGTACTTCCAGACATGTTTATTGTCCTTTGTATTAGGAGAACATACAAAGAGCCCGAGTAATGAGTTGAGAATTAAGGAAAATGCTCGGGGTACAATGCGGATCCTTCTTATCAGAGACTTTCTACTGATATATCCCTCTCTCTCTCTGTCGATGTCTATTCATCTCAAAATCAGCCAAAGAACCGGAAACAGCGAATTTCCATCTGATAAAATATATTATATTCATGATTCTACTGATTGATTTTCGGCTGTACTGCGAGTGGATGATAGTGTGTGTGTGTTGATGGATGAAACAGGTTGATGATAATTTGATCATGTTCATCTCATGTCAAAATAACAGGATGAATAACGATATGAACATAGTTGGAAAATATGGATGGAATATAAAAATATGAATGATATATGAATGAAATATATAAATAAGAGTTGATATATTTTTCCCATTCACGTGGTAGTGTACCTAAACGAAATCCAACGCAACATCGTCAATCTATTCGCGCAGACTGAGTTAAAATTGATGCCAGATTAGGATCACAAAGTAGCAGACTCAGATCAGTTATTCACATCTGTCCAATCGATGAGACGATAGAACTGATCATTTTTCTCACACTTCCATGCATTATAGTAAAAACATATTTCATCATCCTAGAACTAGCTTCCTGACACAAACTAATTGTTATATTGAAAGAGAACGAACAGCTTAAGTGACGTCAACGTCAAAGACGATATATGTACATCATATTCATAGTTTCTGACAGATACAACTATACTCCTCAACGTCAGAAGAAATCCACGTTTTTCTAGCCTTCGAATTCCTGTTGTCAAATTTTACATAAACAAATTCATCTCATTCATCTCAAAAAATCGTATTATCACTGCATTGTTACTATCATTATCGAATCAGTATTACCATCATGAATTATTCCATTCATTCTCATATTCTTCCAATGATATATGCGATATCAATGATAGTTCCTGAGAATACTGTTAGTTATGGAGTCCCGCGGAGTACGGTGCCAGGGCCAATACTTTCTATTGTATATCTCAATGATCTGTTGAAACAGGATGGAAACTGCGAATCTCAAGCGGAAAGTTGAAGGTTCACTTTCTCGTATCATCAAATGGTTCAACAGTGATTTTGAGCATCAATTTCGATGAGACTTTTATATCTTTTGACTGCTTCAGTGATTCTCTATCATCCTATGATGAGCCTAATTTCAATATTGGTAATGAATTTGTTTCTTTCGAATCAGTCACCCATATCAAATACTCCTGCTTATCATCGATGCGAACCTGGAGTGAGATGAGCATATATTTCATGTTTCAATGTGGAAAAATCCTATGTATGTTGGGAAGACTTGATAACTTCATGAGAAGAATCTTCAGTATTTCCCAAATGGAAACACTATATTATTCTCCTCTTCTGTTTAATCTTTGATATGGAATATTGCCTTGGAGTGGAGTGATAAACATCGACCTGGAGATATTGAAAATTATTTTCGACAAAAACATCACTCACCCCACCGATGAACTTTTCAATGAATCAAAAATATTTGATGTGAGAAAAGTATTCTTCTATCAACTCTGTCTTCGGCGAATCCATTATGAAAATGGAGAATGTCCACTGACACACAAATATAGTATAAGACAAAAACCGTTATCATTACAAGTTCCCAAGGTGCATAGAACAATTGGTCAGTGGTGCCATAGTTATCTTGGACCAAAGATATTTTCAGAAATACCCGAACACCTCAAATCTATCAAATCTAGTTATCTTCTCTAGAGTATCGGTTGAGAGATTCATCTCGCTATCAGATACATGGATTGATCGATTGTAAAAACTCTCGAGAAGAACCTATTTAATTGAATCGAACATATGTCAAACATGCGGAATCAGCTTCCTGTCATCTTCCATAGAGAACCTATTTTTCAATACTATCGTGAATATCGTATTATCAGCATAGAATTCTCTATTTTTTCATTCTTTCCAAAGAGTTTGAATTACTTATTATATGAAAAACTCTGTGATTTCTTCTATAATGATATTTTTTTATAGATACATATATTTGTTTCTCCTTTCGTAATATTATTGGCCGTGTTCCTCAGGTTTGTATATTGTCATTCACCATAGATTTTGTTTCTTCTCTTTTTCCTTTGTAGTGTCATTCAGTATCATGAAAAATCCAAATTGTGAATCTTGAATCGTATACTTCCCACGCTCAAGGGAATCCTTTCAGTGGGCATCTCATTCATTTCCATGTGAAATGAATTTTGAATGTAATGAATAAATATCACTGAATTTGGTGAATTTGTGAGATTCTCCAATGGATATTAGAACTGAACAAATACGATCCATAACTGTCTATCATCTTCATCTGTTTCAGACTACCACCTCCAGTCTGATCAATATTCTTACGCTGTATGATTTGCCGGTGTTTGTTGCCAGGCGGCGCATAAAACATGACCCGTCAGGATTATAACCGGAATGGAGGTAGTTTCTGGGAGAAATCGTCTCCAATTTGGCAGCAAAATCCGGGATATACTGGAGAATAACACTGCTCTGTCGACAAAGAGACATAAATCTGCTTGCTCACTCGACAGACCTGGCTTTCACATAGAACTCGTTCATAGCTATCTATACAGTGACGGTTCTCAGGAAATATTCACTAGGATAACATGTGCGGGGTTTGTCATTGTTGGGACGAATGTATTTCGCTACTTCGATAGTGGAAATTGACATTTCGAAATTCCGAGCTTGTACGATAACAAGAAGAGCGATACTTATAGCTCATAGGAAGATCTGAACCACTTCCAGAGAATTCAGCCGACCGATATGATTGTAGCTGTGGAACCAATTCACAGATGAACTCGTACATGAACACCTTTCACTACAATGTCAATGGAATAACTTATCTCACAGTCCTGTATGATTTGACTCCAAATGAAATAGTCCAGATTGTGCTGAATATTCTAACATGGAGGGTCATACTTCAATGAGGTGGGTTGATGAAATCATCATTCCAATGGATATCAATTCCAATGATTTCGTTGATCAAGTATTTTGTGATCAAGTATTTCCATCAAAGAGAACCAATGGATGTGACAGGACGTTATTAAATCTCAGTTCACATTTTCAGACGAAAGAAACATGGAATAAAAATACCCGGCAGCTACTGAGATATCACATGAATTGTTCTTATATTACTACTGTGACGAGTCATCCAAGAGTATTCATTAGACAGACAAGCATAATCCTATTGAGATTTCATGCCGTATATCAACGATGTAGTATTTATTCTTAGAGAATGCTCAATGCGTTGTTATCTCGACTATTGGCAAGTACTGTTGAAGATATCAAATACAATGAAAATCAATACAATAAAGATCTCCAAATACATCGATAATAATTTTTCAATGCATAGTCCCTACAACTTCAGGAAACTCCTATTCTATTCGGAGCAAGAATTGAAACATACTTTTATATTCACCTATATGCACTTCATCAGCATGTATTCGATTTATGAAAACACTGAACTAGATTCATGGAACATATTGCTGGAGGTCCAGATATTTTTTTGCTTTTGCTCCAAACAAATCGGACAGATAGTTTTCGAATTGAATTCACCTCATATTGCACTCTTTGAGTGCGCCTTTTTCGATATTCCCACTGGGGATATTTCACTCATTTCAAGAAGTCTAATGCGGTACTAACAATCCTTCTCCAACCCCAACTCTCATGAAATCGACTGTGATTATGTTCGAACTGTAACATTATATTTCTGCGAATTGTTCTTGATACAGATTTATTTGATTCCAGTGATTTGAAATGACAATGACAGTGGAAATGAATGCATGTTTATGGATTGCATGTATTATGCATGTATTATGATTCATATCCAATTAGAATTATCCTGGTGGGTGAAATCGGTTAGTGACCTTCTCTAACGTGTGCACTGAAGAGAACGTTTCCGAACTTCAATAGGTACACCTGTTGTAGGAGTTGGTAGACTAAACTGTTTTTATTCGTTCATTTAACTTCCCTAATGTATCCACGGAATCCTCTCAATTTTGATATGATAATTCTCGTGTCGTTTAAGTTCGCAAAGAGACACTATTGATAATTATCACCTGATTACGAAACTTCTACAGGGTGTCCTTGAAAGGTCTTTACAAAAAGCTACCACATATTCTTCAGACCAAAACAATTCGATACAAGCAAACTTACCTCAGTAAAAAGTTGCTTAGTTTGGGCGCTAGACGGCTCTGAAGTTGAAATTTTCAAATCGATTTTGCTTCATAACTTTTGAACGGCTCATGAGATTTTTTTCAAATTTGGTACGTTGGCATAGACTCATTGGGCAATGAAACTCATATCATAATCATAATGAATATCATTCCATGGGCGTAGAACTTGATTTTTTCAGTAAATAAACATCTAAAACTCCTACGCCAATGGAAAAAAATTAGTTTCAATATGAAATCTAAACTATTCAACTCATTCACTACAAAAAAGGTACTCTTGACAAAAGTCGATTCCTCTCATGGTTTCGACAAAATTTTAATTTTAGTGATTTAGAGCATAATTAATAATAAAACGATTAACAGATATTTCATAAAAATTGTTCAAAATGTTCACCATTTTCACGTATACAAAGATTTATACGACGCAAAAAGTTGAAATGTACTCTTTGCATAACTTCTTCATCGCCTGTAAGATTATTCGTCGCCTGTTGGATACGTTGCCATAATTGTTCTACAGTATTCACAGGGGTCTTGTAAACCGTAGACTTGAGATAACCCCATACAAAATAATCCATCGGTGTTAAGTCTGGAGAACGTGGTGGCCAATTCACGGGTGCATCATTACCTCTACCTATCCATCTGTCTGGGTACTGTTGGTTTAAAAAATTCCTAACATCCACCGAAAAATGTGGTGGAGCTCCATCGTGCATAAACCACATATCTACCCGATGTTGGAGTGGTAAATCTTCCAACAAATTCGGCAACGTATTTCGTAGATGTTGTAAATACATGTCTCCTGTTAATCTTTGTGGAAGTATGACAGGACCAATTATAAAATTTCCTATTATTCCAGCCCAAACGTTGATTTTGAATTCGTGTTGAAAATGGTTTATTTTAATGGAATGAGGATTTTCAATTGCATAAACGTGTTCATTATGAGAATTAGTTATTCCTCTTCTCGTGAAACAGGCTTCATCACTGAACAAAATATTCTTTCCAAAGTTCAGATTCATTTCTCTTTGCAAATTAATGAACCTACAAAACATCAGACGACTTTGTGAATCATGGATTAATAAATCTTGAACTGGCGTCTTGTGGTATGGGTATAATAATTGTTCTCTTAGTACTTCATGAACGGCATTCCTAGAAACTTCTAGTTCATTACTTATCCGTCTAGTACTCAATTCTGGATTTTCTTCAATACGGTCTAAAATTTCTACTTCGACTTCGGGAATCCTTACATAACGCTGTCTTCCATAATCACCAGTTCTAGGAGCAAAATGACCGGTCTCCCGAAGACGTCTCTCAACTGCAGCAAAGGTTGGGTGGCTTGGTACGCGACGATTTGGAAACCTTGCCGAATACACCCTCACACTCTCTCGACCATTTCCTTGACAATATCCGAATACCAATAACATATCGGTGTATTCTTCATTGGTGTATTGTACGGCCATGATGAATCAGAAAAGTCCGATATCAACAATCAACGTCAATAAAACTCGACAAATCAACACAGATGAAACTATGGAAACCAAGAATGTGAATATCACTGTTTTCGAGCAGATAATAATAGTCTTCAAAAAAAAAACCAGTGCTACTTATTTTCAATAGAAATAACCTATGCAAAAAGTACATCTCAACTTTTTGCGTCGTATAAATCTTTGTATACGTGAAAATGGTGAACATTTTGAACAATTTTTATGAAATATCTGTTAATCGTTTTATTATTAATTATGCTCTAAATCACTAGAAGTAAAATTTTGTCGAAACCATGAGAGGAATCGACTTTTGTCAAGAGTACCTTTTTTGTAGTGAATGAGTTGAATAATTTAGATTTCATATTGAAACTAATTTTTTTCCATTGGCGTAGGAGTTTTAGATGTTTATTTACTGAAAAAATCAAGTTCTACGCCCATGGAATGATATTCATTATGATTATGATATGAGTTCCATTGCCCGATGAGTCTATGCCAACGTACCAAATTTGAAAAAAATCTCATGAGCCGTTCAAAAGTTATGAAGCAAAATCGATTTGAAAATTTCAACTTCAGAGCCGTCTAGCGCCCAAACTAAGCAACTTTTTACTGAGGTAAGTTTGCTTGTATCGAATTGTTTTGGTCTGAAGAATATGTGGTAGCTTTTTGTGAAGACCTTTTAAGGACACCCTGTATATAGGAATTCGAAAGATCGACCAGGGATTCGATAGTGATTCCCAGAATCATTGTCACAGTCAGGCTCGAGACCTGTCGAACATCGCTATACCAAGCATCATTCATCAATAGAACGGTAAAGTTGTGGAAATCTTCGCCTAGTGAAGTCTTTCCTTATGCTTACAACTTCCAAACTTTCGAGAAAAATTCCAACACCTTCCTTCTCTCCCAAAATTTCACCGCTGGCTAACACGATGTTCCTCGAACATCATAGGTTTCCCTTTCGTGTTGTCAACAGATAAAAAAAAATAATTATCGAATTCAAAAATTCTATAGACTTATATCTCATGATGAATAGTCAAGAATCACAAATGATATTCATATTGCATTGAATGATCATAATTCACGAAATGTTATGTTCATAATGTCAAGAACGAAATCTGAATCCTGGAATTCTTTTCCATGAGTATGGACATCGAAACATTAATGACGTCTTCCATCAGGATACAATTTTGATGATTGTTCAGATTTTGGAAGTTACATCAGGGAATTTTTGGGAGTTGAAGTAGCTGCAGTTTTCACCAGGTCTCCGAATTCTGACAAAGAGAATTCATTTCATGTCCATGATTCATTCATGTATTGCTCCTCGAACAGTGGAATTCAACGTCCGAGGAGTCAAAACTTGTTCGGGTTAAGAGCGCGAGGATTTTTATATGGGATTTCGGAAACCACTCCCAGGGGACCGAGAACCGAGACTACCTGATAGACGTCAGGAATGAAATCTATGGACCAATTCAATGAAAAGCTTACAGCCGTGGTTGAATTCGAATTCACGACCGCCCGACAGCTCGATGATTGTCCAGATGCATCATCATCACGTCACCTTCTACGATGATCTCTATTTCAACAAAGAATAATGCCAGAACTTTCCGAATTTGTTCAACTTCTTCTGCTCTTTTTCACCTGACTTCCGTCATCTCACCTTATGACTTCACTTCTACACTATTTTTATTAGCCTCCAGATACACATTCGCTCATAGTTCGATCACTGTTTCATCGTCGATGGTTTCTACAATATTTCACAAGAATCACTTCAACTTCCCATTGGAGACCAAGGTACAATTGATCACACTCCCTAATAACACCTCATAATTGAAACCATAGAACTTAGAGACAGAAGTCACAGAGAGTGAAATGAGAAAGTAGCACTGCCTCGTTACTAATTCTCTATGCTATGGTTAGGATCACGCATGGCTTTGGTATAAGGGCAAGATAGTCAATCAAGTTTGGCTAACGGAAGATAATACCCAGGGGTGACATTCACAGCTGATTCATCCTACATGAGCGGTAAAAGGATGAGGGGTCATTATAAAATGTCAACAGCTGTTGTGAGATGCAGTACTTTTAAAAAGAATCTCACTTTCTGAAGGGCTGGATTAGTGATGTTCACCAAATTTAAGGAACTTCCAATATGATTCTTATGTCATCAGACATAATCCAAAAATGCTGTTATTCATTGATAATGAAAATATTTAGCATTCTTATGCAAGGAGCGCTAAATGTTCATTTTTTGGATGGTGACTGGTATGTATCACTTCTTCATATTATTCATGAAGAGATTTCCAATATATCAATAATGATTATTGAGAACATTCTTTCTGATACCAATGAACTCGTGAATTATTCCACAATGACACTACGTCTCTGGCTGGTTTGACGGTAGACATCAAAAAAAGTTATGAAATAAAAAAGTCGTTTGTACTGGCCCATTGTTCTGGCGCAACAAATCACGGTTTTAATAATAACACTGCAATTTATGGTTCTTGGAAAACGGAACTGTTGCTGTGATTTACTCTTTTAAGTTTCCTTCGTTAGGAGCGGAAAATATTGTGTAATATCTTATCGAGAGTATGTATGAAAACTGAAATGATTTTGTCTTCTCACACAATTTTGGAAACACTCCCAGTTAATATTGAAGTTCAATACAGGTTTATCTGTATTATACCACGGCTCTGAACTGCCATCCATGAAATCTTCCTTTCCTCAATAATGATCCCTTATTACAGTTGCAACTGTGAATTAGAGTGAATTATGATTGCAACTGTGGATCAAGAGATCATCGAAGTCTGTGAGTTATTCTAGGAGGTGATACATTGAATTTTTCAGTTTTCGTGTAGGATTTTCTCTTCCCCTTCCAAAACTAAAACAAGTAGAAATCATTATATATATTTCGACATATTTGTATGTTTTTGAAATGAACACGGTTTTTGTACCTTATACAAATCACTGAGAGAGTTGATCAGTACTTCATATTTCATGATGCGGTTCTCACAACTGCAATTCTTTTTCACAGCGGCCCTAGGCTATTTTAAGTTGGACAGCTCTGCATTGAAGCATCATCTCATATAACAACACCACGAGAAATGCGACATGGAAAACATAAATTTCCGTCGATTTCGATCAACTGTCGAGCATTTCTCAGTTCCGTAACATCAACAGGGAGGAGCGAAGAAGAAACATTCTCATAACTTTGGAGTTGTTGAAGTGTAAGAATTAAATTCGAGATATCACATAAATAAATGATGGAAAGTTGGCGTGGAAACTTCCGAACATAAATCAAAAGGCAAGAACAGCGATAAGAAGTTGCGGTTGAGTTAGGCACTTGATGGAAATTTCGATAGATCTAGTCCTATTCGTACGCATTTTTGTTCCTGAAGGAATACACATTTGTCAAGGAGTTTTCACTAACATTGAGTTTGAATATCAGGAGGGTTGTTAGAAGATGGCTATTGTGATTTTCATTTAGGTCTGACTCCACAGAACTCGAAGAGAATTATCGAGTAGATTGTCATCACCAGAATGAGTTGAAATGAGTCATGAATAGAAAAAAAAATAACAATGGAATCATTATAAATATAACATGATCAGGAGTGAATTCTTTCTCGAGGTGTTCAGCAGCAATCAGTTTTTGGGTAACTGTATTCGAATTGAAAAACTGACTGAGTATGGCAAATGAAAATTAGGATCAAGCTTAAGATAGAAGACGATTTTATTAGTATTTTATTGGTAACAATCATGGCGGAGCTCTCAACGAAATAGGGAATGAGTCGGATTCCTCATCGGTTCTCGATCGAGTATCGAATCTGCATGAATTCGTTGCGTAAGCAATCGAACCAGTGGAAGTCATTAGGAAAGCCTTCGAGCGAAAACGGCAAAGGAAGACCACTGAATATTTAATACGGCCGGGATGGAATAAAAGACATTTCCCGATTGGCATGCATCTCATGCAAGGCGCGTTATTTATTATACATGAGAGTTTCTCTTACTACGAGAAAATAGATGTATAATGAGATTTGGAAAAGTAATGGAATGGAAATGAGATTAGGGTCCCTCTCCGATACTGCCGCCTTTGCTAGCCAAATAAACATCCGAAAGGAAATACCATATCGATTCCTGGAAGATACACTTGTTGAATAAGAATTAAGTCCTTGTGGGAGTATTTTGCATTTCGATTATGTTGGAGACGCAGTCTTCAGAGTATATATTTGCCATACAAATTGTTTGTGATTTCCGTAATAATCTTGGCTCCATGACATTCATGATGAAAAGAGTATTATTGGATTGGGAAAGTTTAAAGTGATTGCTTAGTCTCACCATCAGGGAGAGAAGGTCGTAAAACAACGGCAAAATAGCATGACACCTCAATAACATATCAGAATTATATTCATATTGAAAGGCATAATAGAGCTTTGTTCCATCGTTATAGATTTCACAGATGATTGTAGAACAGCACTGGAACGTGAATAGGAATGAAATTGCAACGTAATCTAACTCAAGGAAATGGTATCGAAATATGTTCTCCTATTGCCATTTGTTGGTTGTATTATCGTTTCCAATAGTTTTTGGGCTGTTGAATCCAATGAAATATCCTTAGGCATTTTGAGATATTCGCGAAAAAGAAGAAAGAAATATCGCGCTCAGAAAATTTGTGATTATTCTTAAAAGTCTGATTTTCAGTTTGTGACATATATATATATATATATACGTCGGTAGTGAAGTTGTCGCAAATTCATCTTCTTCCATTTCGAGCACAGCACGACACATGTAGACCAAATAGTTCATTCATAATATGGAATTTCAGATTAGGATTGAGCACCCGAAAAGAAGAAGGGAACGATAAGATAACAGACTACTAAATTTCCTCAACGTGATATTACCATGTTTGACTGATTCCATGTAACGCCACACTTCTGAATTTCACGATATCTTCTTATTCTAGGAGAAGAACGATGACTGACTGACTGTACTTCCAAGCTCATATCCTTGATCCTTTCGCGAACTGAATATTGATACATGCGTTGTCGAGCATGACGGTCAATCGCAGAAAACAAATCCACTAGCTTTATATCATGAAATAATCAGGAATATTGCATAATGTATCATGATATGTACGATATTGTGTATGATTTATCGATTTCATGGAAATATATCGAATTGTTGAAATACCTCTCGACTTACCCTGTAATTTGAACAACACCCAGTATATTTTGGTCTGATCATTATATTTCATAGCTATATCTGTACAGTAATATGAAAGCTGCCGACTGAAGGGCTCATCCCTGCAGGTAATGTTGAACTTAGTATACACACCATGAGTCTGAACTCGAGCAAGGCACACATAATATATAAGCTTAATTTAGGACTTGCGATAATACCAGTAACAACATGCAGGTTCGCTATGTTGGTATTTGAATTCGTACTCATTCTAGCTTTCTGAGGTGGAGTTTATTCGGAGTCAACCAGAATGATACATGAATGAAGTGTCCATCATGATGAATGGGAAAAAGTTATCTTCGAGACATTCTTTCTCAATAATGACATATGTCACATATTATTTGTGATAACGACAAACCAGAGAAAATATTGGATTGGCAATAGGAGCAAATGTTAATTGAGATAAGATAACCTTGTTTTCCAATTTCTCGTGATATTCAATAATGTTCTCGAAACTAATTTGGCCCACCCTGTATCTCCACTATTTTACGTGATCTCAATGGTGAGAGCGGTTGAAAAACAACCTCTTTGAACATTCTTGTGGAATCATTACTGGAGTAATATTCGACTTCTACTATTTCAGTTTTTTTTTTAATTGTCACAAACCAAAGATAACCATGCCGAAGTGAATTTGGACAGTAGAAGAAAACAAATAGTTCACAACGTCAAAAAGAGTCGCTTCTTTCATAACTTCAATGAATCATGAAACATATATTTCCTTCAGCAATTATTTCATTTCCTTTCTTCATCAGTTTTCCGTTTCATTACTTTGCAGATTCAATACATCTCAGTGTAAAGTATGTATGCAACGATGTAGCGTAGAAGTTTATTATGGGCAAATTCCACACTGTGTATTTTGAAAGCTAAGACATTTCAATTCGATACTTTTCACTGATAGAATGAATCGAAAACCAAACAATGCGCCATCATCGAACTTTCAAACGATGGATTGACCTAGACAAAAGATGAACTTCACCATTTCATTATCACATTTCTATTGTAACTGAACACAGTTCATTTTTATGATATGTTCATCTATCTCATTGATTGATTATTCCTATCAGTCAGAATCAATTGTACATATCTATAGAATAGTATTACCCATTTGCTTCATGAACCATTGAATGTTCAAATTAATTGGACTCATGGAGAAATTTTGTGAGTGCGGTGATTTGCATCATGACGAGCAGATTTGATAAGCCATTCGAATCATTTTCATTGACGAATAATGCAAATACTTGAAATGAATACAAATTCAAGAAAACATTCCTTCAGTATCTTCCTCAGCATATCTCATTCATCTTCATTGATTGAAATGTCAAGAAAATGTTTCGTAACGTATATATGACTGAATTTCTTCTGATCTTCAGAGTTCCAGTAATATGCAGCTTTCTCATCTCATCTGCCAAATGAGCTTTCTGATCCGCGATAGCCCATGAACTTGTCCCCAAATACATTTCAGCATGAAATAAGCGGTCGACATGTCGAGCTTTTTGTTTTATCTGAATGTGCCATCTTAATGTTGCTGAAAACGGCCAAACTTTTCTGTTTATTGACCTTATCTGCCCTGGACACGCCAAACAACTCGTTATCTGAACTGGATGGCAACAAAAACAACAAAGATATCAATTCCTGTATGTTCAGATCCCTCGGAGAGTTCAATATATGTTTACAGCTATTAATTCTTTATGAGATGTTGAAATCCTGTAATAGCCATATTTATTCGTACCCTCAATTCATGAAATCTCCACTGAATTATGATATATTTGAAAATGAGAACAGATAACAACAATCTTCTGAACAATAGGATTAATCACTCGCATTATTCACAAGAGCTAGCTACTATAATTGAGATTATAATGAGTGATGAGGTCTAGATTCATTCATATAAAACTGTTCATTCCGAACACATATTTCTAATTCAATATTTCCATGATAAAATCACCACTTCTTCAGCCTGAATATTTCAACCCCAAATTGTTCTTTCTACTTGGTGAAATGTTGATCTGTTTTGGTGTAATTTAATGGAGGTACTAGAGCTAGTCCTTCATTTCAACACCTTGTATCTCGAAAATGTGTGCATTCCAGAGCGTGAATTGATGAAAACATTCCTCCATATATTCGGACGAGCTATGACATCCTGAAGTCCTGCGCATATATTATTTAACACCCTGTATATGGCCCAGCGGGTTATATGGCCCATAGATCATAGAATCATATTCAAATAATAAATAAATTTGGAACCTGACAACAGCGATTCATTTCCTGGTAGAGTGGTATTCACAACTACAAAGGAGGAAGGGCGGGGATAATACGTCTTCAGTATTTAATGTGTGCTCGAGTCTGATTGGACACGTTTCGTTGCGCTCCGTTATGAAACAGTAGAATCCGTGAAGGAAAGGTTTTGATGATAGTGCCACCAAGGAATATGTAACTACTGATGTTGTCGATCCATTATTATGGAAGAACTGAATGTTTTTTCCGATTTTTTTGTTTTCTCTAAAAGAACGAATCAACTACTTTTGGGTGATACGGTCCATCAACGACAAGTGAAATATGGCCCAGCGGCCATATTGCTACTACTGAGAAATTTTATATTTCTCATTACAGATATCAACGAAGGTGAGGATGGAGACTAACACAAGAAACATTATGGAACAATGGAAACTTCAGGAGAAGCTTTCAGAGCAATTGAAAACAATCAGACACATAGAGAAGTGTCCACAACATTTGGAATTCCACGTCGAGCTAACAGAAGATATCTGAAATACGTCATCTCTGAAGGCTTAGGAATACCAAGCATTTCATCTGCAAACAAGAAAGAAAAAGACTTCGTACAAAGAATTATCAGATGAAACGAGGGCTTCATAACATCGCCACCCACTGAACATGATACATGGCAAGAATATTCTTCAAAGGTTGCTTTCATGATATTCTCGAATTCACATTGCATTGCTGGGAATGGAAACTTACATACCACATAGCACCAAATCACGAACCACTGGTGAACCATGGTTCAATACCGTCATTGGCGCAGAAACCCAAGCCCGCAAACTAGAGCTGAATATGTTGAAGCTAGGAATACATGTAATCGAACAAAAGATGAGTCTAAAGATGAATACAAAACGAAAATAAGATCAAAGCTCATAGAGTGTCCAAATGGTTCCCGTTCATTTTGGACCTTTACCAAGGTTATCGGGAGAAATTTCACTTGTAGCTCACAAAGAATGATAATACATTGGCTATAACACCTCATGAAAAAGCCAACACCTTCGCCAAAATGTTTGCAGACAATTCTACCTTGGATCCACGAGGCCAGGAACTTCCCAAAATCGCTACCATCGATAACCGTATGCCAGAAATTGTCTTCCGGCAACGCACAATCAGACACATTCTGCTTAGCCTCAACGTCAAGAAGGCAATGGGGCCTGACAAAATAACGCCTATTATTCTCAAGAAATGTGCCCCAGAACTAACAACACTTCTTTGCAAGCTGTTCACCCTTTCGTACAAACTCGGCGTATTTCCTTCCAACTGGAAGAAAGCTAGGGTCCAACCGATTCCAAAGAAGGGCAAGAAAACCCTCCCTAACAACTATAGACCGATTGCACTACTATCTGTGATCTCTAAAGTAATGGAAAAAGCAATCAACATCGAGCTCATCCGATATCTAGAGAGCTCAAGAATCCTGAACGACCGGCAATATGGCTTTCGTCACCAGAGGTCAACTGGAGATCTGCTTGCCTATGTAACACATGAATGGCAGATGTCAATAGAGAAACATGGAGTCTCTGGCTGTAGCCTTAGATATCTCCAAAGCATTTGACCGAGTTTGGCACCAAGGCCTCCTAGCGAAACTTCCGTCATATGGTTTGCCGCCCCAACTGTGTCTTTTACTATCGAGTTTTCTTGCAGATAGATCACTCTACGAAGTGGTAGACGGGGTCTCGTCTGATACAATGACTATCAATGTTGGTGTTCCACAAGGCTCTGTCTTGGCACCAACTTTGTTCTTGCTCCACATCAATGATTTGTTGAATGTGACCTCCAGCCCAGTTCATAGCTTTGCGGATGAAAGTACACTTCATTCCGCCTTTTCCTCTAGAGCTCCCTTATCATCCAAGGAGGCCAGAGGTGCAAGGCGAAGACAGGTTAATGCTTTAAATGAGGATCTGCAAGAATTCTGAAATGGGGATCTGAGAATCTAGTACAGTTCAATGCAACTAAAACTCAAGCTCGTATGTTCACCAAGAAGGCTGATCACACAATGCCCAATTTGATGATGTCGGGTACCACTGTTCCTATGAGGTCGTCAATAACCATACTGGGTGTCACCACCAACAGTGCTCTCTCATGGGACGATCATGTGAGGTCCATTGCGAAAACTGCTTCACAAAAACTTGGTCACTTCACATCCCAGCAACTGCTCATGATCTTCAAAGCACGAATTCGACCTGTCCTGGAGTACTGATCACATGTTTGGAGCTCAGTTCCCAAACATACGCTGAGGCTCTCAGATTCAATTCAGAAGAGAGCTATTCGCCTAGTCGATGATACGACACTCACCAAATCATTGACCTCTCTAGATCATCGTAGAAAGGTCGGCGATCTATGCCTTCTTCATAGGTACTTTCACGGTCGGTGCTCAACGGAGATATCAACTATTACGCCACCACGCGTGATTCCTAGTAGAAAAACCAGACGAGCTCAAGCTGGTCACTCCTACACTGTCAGGCTCGAGACCTGTCGAACATCGCTATACCAAGCATCATTCATCAATAGAACGGCAAAGTTATGGAATTCTTTGCCTAGTGAAGTCTTTCCTGATGCTTACAACCTCCAAACGTCCAAGAAAGATTCCAACACCTTCCTTCTCTCCCAAAATTTCACCGATGGCTAACACGATGTTCCTCGAACATTATAGGTTTCCCTTTCGTGTTGTCCACAGATGAAAAAAAAAATCAATGTGATTCTGAAGTCGATATTATTCGAATGATCTATACAATGTTGATTTAACGTGTCCCAGATATGTCTCAGAGAGAGTAGTTGTTATGTTACTCATTCAATATCTTCCTTCAACCACCTGAAAATGTAATTCAGCTATGTGTTACTTATGTTTCAACATCAACATCATTATTGACATAAGTACATCCATATTCGACCAATATTGTCCAATGACTACGAAAAAGATCATCACGTTCCACCACTTACTCATTGAGATCGAGAGACTGGGGAACGCATAGTTATAATCGTGGTATTCTTGTGGTCGATTTGTTTGTAGAGGAATAGAGATAAACTTGTTTTTGTTTCCCATGCTGAAGTTTTCGTTCACACAATAGAGAAATGTAGGAAGGTTATTGTGGAAAATGAAGAGAAAGCTCGAGAAAAGGTGAATATACCTAACCTGACATACGTACTCATAATCTGAACGCCTTGTTCATTAGTTTTGAACTCTTGACGAGGTTGTTAATAATATCAGATGAACAAACTTCTCAAGTTATGTCTTGACTACAAATATCTTATTCAGACTCAAGAAATATATGAATCTGTACTGCTGTTGATATCACAACATATCCCTCACATTCCAGAAAATCCATAACAGTTTCATTTGATGGGGGAATTAAATATTGGATTATTCAGTCACTGAATGGGAATTGAATATTGGGAATCTAAGTGATTCAATCAATTTGAAACCAACATCGCTCGAAAACATGAAGGTATAGTAATACATTTTAGTTTTCGAAGACTAATATTTTCAGAATCTGAGAACACAATCGATTAACCACTGATAAAGAGGTCGAGCATACTGTCTTGAAGACAGTACAATTTGCCAGGCAAGGAAGGTAGATTACTAATCAATTGACTACAGAGATTTCAAGGGCATTTTTTTCGTATACGAAAAAAGTTTTTTTTTGAGGAATACCTATTGCTGGTAGTACAACATGTTCAATGTTCTGTTTCTGTTGATATTTTTCTGATCGAATATCATCGTCCAATATTACGTTCACCCAACTTGCAATTTTTCATTTGTTAGTGTCTGATAGAACGCCATCCTTCTTATCGATATCGCCTTGTAACAAAACATAGTTGTTATAGAAATGTTGGTACAACATTGGGTAGAGGTTCAGAGCAATGTTAAATTCATTTAATGAAGTAACATCGCAATTATGTAGTTTGTCGTACATTTATGTGATATTCAACATAGAACATCACATCGTACATATGTTCGAATGATATCACAATGTCAAATTGTGACATAACTTTGCTAAGGTTATTATATTTAGTGGGCAATAACAGTAATAAGAAGGAAATGGCTGGTGAAGATGGGTTGCTACTATTTTTGAGGAGACATATGTCGAAGGGTAACGGAAAACATCTTAAAAGAATCTGAAGGCCAGTCTGGTACTTCAAATCTTTAAGAACCTCCAACAACAAAATTCCACCGCAGGCTTACACGATTTTCCTCGAACATTATCGAATTCTCATTCGTGTTGTCATGCAAGAGATGAAAAGAAGGAAACAATAAGCTGAGTTTCCATTTCGAAATTTCTCCATTGAGGGATTTTCATTTATTATAAGGCTGATTCAACATTGATTGAACATTTTTTAGCTGACAAAAAAATAATCTAATATAATTATTCATAGTACGACTATGATGTTGAAGACATGTAGATACATTTTAATTTTCATAAATGAAATTATGAGAAAATCCATGTTTCTCCTGACCTAGGCCAAATCTACCTTATTCACCTCACCAGCAGATGTTCATTCGAGTTTCGCCTGAAGAATTCATATATCTACTTACTCTACTTATTGAGTTAGGTATCCATGATTTGTCTCTTTGAGGTTTTTTGTTTTTTTTTTTCTGTAGTAATATATTCAGATGATTCAGTCTTCTGGTTCGTGACGAAAACTTCTAATGGAATAATATTTTTTCAAAGATCATGAATACCTGTATGGGCTGGGATGATAATATCCAAGATAATGAATATACTTAGAGAATCCACTATGAATTTTCCATATTATCCGAATCTCACTACATTTTCAGTGACGGAAATCTATCTCATCCAGTTCGATGATGTTCCGAGCAAATAAACGATCCGCAAAATTATTCAAATCACGCTCCACCAAATATCGTCGATCCTGATTTTCTGTCGATTGCGGACGGAACACATGTACCCATACCGCGTATTCCCAACACCTCCTCAGGAATCACGTACGAGACCTGCCTAAAGGGCAGGCAGGTTTCGGCCTGGCCTCGACCAAATATCACGTACATGGCGGTTGATTTGCTTAGCAGCAACGGATGCTCGAAGAAATCGTGGCCTTAACTTCGCCGCAATCTTATTAATCGACCAGAAAGCTGTGCCCCTAGCGGTTCCGATGATTATCGAGTTGGTAGGTATCATACGGGGTGATTTCGGAATGCGGGAGAGATGCTGAAGTCTTCACAAAAAGAAGTACGGACCTTTAAATGAATCAATTATTCAGTACATGTATATGTTTCAATACCAGAAGAACTGTTTTTATCGATGTATTCACAATCCAGAGTAGATAATAACATGAAATCTAAGGAAGGAACACATGAAAATAGATATTTATATTTGTTTTTCTATCTTTTCGAAACACTTTTCTTGAATGTTTGGAGGTCGTGAGCATTCGAAAATGTCATTTGAAGTATATCATTGGATAAAATAGAGGCTTCAGAGGAGAACTACTATCGAGATATGGACTGACTGAGTATATACGAAAAGAGTGATATCAAAAAAGCTCGAAACAGTGTTACTCTTAATGTACATGTGATGACTCCAGCCAAGCAGTTTGTTCCGCCTAACGAGAGCGGCTACACTTCTGCAAATTATCATACGACACATGACGAGTGATACGATGATGTGGAGCTCTCATAATTTTCGACGACAGTACATATTCATATATTTTTTGAGATTTCAGTTTAGAGTGATTCAGGATTTGTTGATATAAATCCATTGTGAATATTAGACCTTGCAACTGTTATAACTGACCCCAAATTCATGCATAGCTCTTCCTCCACACAATCGTACCCCTCATTTGAACATGATTACGAATCATGAGTGTTGTTGGAAAAATACTGCGTTGAAATTAGTGATGCGATGAAAAAATATCGTCTGGACGTCAGCCCATCTTGTGGACATTTTCATTTTACATTTGGCACTGCTTTATATGCGTTATGTGATTTTAATGCTGATTTGAATCTGGTGAATGTCATTAAAATGCACTTCAAAATACGATTTGGCAAGACCATTTCTACTCTGGTCTAGATTGTTATTGTCGATCATAATGAAAGCTATCCAAGCTTCGAGAACGCCATGCTATACTGTATTGCAACCCACAGTGAATGGAATCATTTACTTCACGGTTGGCGCTCATATAATCACTGATTTTTGGAGGAGCTTCTTTCGAACTGAAGTTAATATTGTATGGATTCATGATCATTTTCCATATTCCAACTTGAGTTAATGACATTATTAGTTTTTTAACTATATTGCAATTAAGTAATGATTTATGAAGCGACACACGTTGCCGCATTTTTTAGGTCCAGTATGAATGAAGGTGTGATAGCATTCTTTCAACAAACATTTGGAGAAATTTCAGTTGGTACAGCAATTGATCAACACAATGATTATATTTATGTGAACAAGGTAGAGCTGAATGAATGGAGCTCTGATGACCAAATGGAAACTTCACTTATGTCCTTCTGGTCTATATTTGAGAAATGGTGTAATCAATAGTGGGCTGCTCGAGATAACATGCCATAACATAGTTGTTCTCTTCCCAAAGGACCATCCAAAGATCTATTGCATTCTCAAAGGCGAGGCAAAAACTACCTCACTGTGAGATGCGATCTGCAGAGTCTTAGTATCTTGACAGTATCCTGTTGCTTCCTGTTGTATGGAATGATTTATTATTGTAGTAGACAATCCATCATGCAAGAAAGGGTGAGGAATTCGAAAGTATCATTCGGTACCTTTTGGACCAGTATATTTCTCAATAACGTACAATTGTAATGAAATGTCTCGTTATTCCAGATTGTTTTGTGATCAATTCTGCATTTTCGTATGATGAATTGTGATGGAATCTCTCGCAATTCATGTGATTTTGAATTCATGTGATTTTGAATAGCAATTACAATTATTTTTACTCTCTTCAATTTTTCATCATTGATTCACAGCATCTTCATTGCATGTTTTGAATAATTTCTGTTGGCCCTCTGACTGGGATCAGTTTAGTCAACTTCCTTCTATCCTCTATAAAAAATTGACTGGCCACTTCATCCAGTATCTGCGAGATTCTAGGAATAACTCACGATTACTCTCGATATTCTTGTGCATCACATAACTTGACCATTGAGAAAGAGGTCGGGGTGGCAGTTTTTTTACTCAATTTGACAGCGAACTTCTTTGCTTGACCATATGTATCATTTCTCTCTTCACAACTGCATCTGTTATTATTATATTATCAATATATATATAATCGATTTGGGACTATTCCTCATATTTTTATTGTTATTTTCCTTCCGATGAAAGAAGATTTGTCCTTATCCATTTCGTGGGGTGATTGAATCTTGTGTTGCAGCATTTTCATCATTTTTCTATTTAGATGATTCGCTTTTTCAATCCAATATCTCCAATGTCTCCATTCGTTTTCGAAGGATATTGTCTTGGAAGACAAAGGATTAGAAGAACAACTTGGATATTGAGTATTTCGAACTCTGGAGACACTTGGAATAGGAAATGAGGCGTTAGCGCAACTTCTTGTTTCGATCTTATTAATTTGTTATCAGATTGAATTCACCATCTCCATACTAGTTTTCTGTCAACTTTGTAGCAATAACTAATCACTCAACGATTCCACGAATGATACATGTTGTCGATATCCTCACGAGTTTATATCGGAAATGAATCCAGGAAGAGATGATATGGTATTTCATGTTAATTATTCTCCCGTTTGATTATTTCCATATAGTTCAGAAAGGAAGACTTTCATTATTTTCATTTTCGTTTCCGTTCTTCAAACTCAACTCAAGACCAGGTGTACTTAAAAGAATTTCTTCCGGAAACGTTGCTGAATTTTTGATAGCTGAACTCTCATATATCATCATAAGGTACTGACAATAGTCGATTATTTCAAGAACAACAACTAACGAAATAACTTTGATTGTTTCACTTCGAAAGAAAACGAATTCGATTGCCTCTCAACTTCCAACCTATACCATATTTTAATATGATTTCACCTTCCAAGCTATCGGAGTCTATTTGAATTATTCAATGTTACTGGTTGGTCCTCATAATCCTGAATTCCATCGAGATGGCGGATTTCTACTAGTGAAATATAATATACGATCATTTCCATTTTATCAAAATGGCTAATGGCAGCTAGCTGATTAGTATGTCAGTTTATTTTTGTATTCAACTTGTTGTCTCGAAGAGTTATTCAAGATGAAATAAGGAATTATACTTTCATTAATGGGAGAGTTGATTTAATTTCAACCATTAGAGGATGTCAAGAGAACTTCAACGTCAACGTTATTCGCACGAAAATATTCCGACAAGAAGCAGCCGGATAGAAATATATTCGAGAGATTTTTATTCCATTGTCAAGAAAATGGTAGAGTCTGTTGATATGAACAGGAAATTCCCACAAGGAAAATGATTTCGAAGTATAGCAATCCCAGTGAGAGAAATAGGTATAACTCAAGCTGTGAAATGTTTATAGAACGACTGAAATCTCCATCAAGATTCCTTGAGAACGTTAGGAAAGATAAACGTTCAACAAACAAGATCAACATGTAGTGAGCAAGAACTCACTCTTATTATCATGATACTGAAAATGAAAGAAAATTTTGCATACATTATCGCTGAAACCACTGGGAAATTAATGTATTTGTGGTGGAAAGGAGATTATGTCATCGGCCCCTAAGGCAGTTTTTCAGATTTTTCAAATGCGTGTAGATGACGAATTTTATTCATCCTACTGTGATGCCGTCATGACCTCCGGTCCTGAAATCTTGGGAAACATCGGATGCTCTAAGAATATGATGGTGGTCATCTTGAGAGGTCCTGATGATATTTCATATCGTTCTATTAGTTCCCATATGTATTTCGATATTTTTTCGGAATGCAAGAGAATTACCAGAGAATCATCAGAATCGAAAAAGACCAATTTGATGGAATGTTATGATTCTTCTTTTCATAGAATATAACAATTCATGTGGAATTATTATTGAAAATCTTTCGATAATTCTGGAATCATCGGACTATAACAGGTACCTAGAGGAGAAAATGTGGTTCAGTTCAGAAAAAATTGAAAATTTCCAGAATTATGTGATCATATAGAGAATTGTCAGTAGATTCTAAGAAATTAGAGCAATACATGTTGCTATCTGATATCACCAAGTTGGGAACATTTCCGGTAGAACCAAAATATTTCATAATTCTTGATTCTGCCACCCCTGCCTTGTTGAGATCTCATAACCTACGAACTCCGGAAATCAGAGATTGTCCAATTAATAGATACGCTGAGACCTGGTATATTTTTATAACATATCACCCAAGAAAGAAATATCTTGCGAATGTAGGGCTTCCATGCAATTCCAAAACTTGTATACTATTGATAAGCACTGTTACTCATGCAAATTGGTAGCAACATCAATTTTCATCAAGAATCATCTATGAATATATTCCGTAACTGAGGATACGAATCATACGATAGAATTAATTTTTTGCGCCATTTTCTCAAAGTTTGGGCGCGGCGTTTTTCTATTTTCCATGCAAGGCCAGTAAGCAGTCATATATGGAACTACTCGTATATATTTTGGAACGCTGTTAGCCACATAAGGATTCGGAAATGGACATGAACTCATTTTGGAATGTAAGTGGTTGACATGAGCAAAAAACAACTCCAGAATGCAAGCTATACCAGCATATTCCATCTTGCGATATCACATAAAATGATCAATAGATCTGTTAATACTGATGAAAAATGTTAAGTATCAGAAAGCGTATGTTTATTTCAGTTCAGTTCATCCATTCAACAAAGTTATGTACGAAAAATTGATTTGTTGCAGGTCATGAACCATCTAGTGGGTAATAGAGGATTGAATAGTAAATAAGTAACAGTGACAAAAAAAATTGGAGTCTGAATATATTGGTATATATAATTCTGAAAGGTGAAAAAATACGAACCTGAACCTATAGATTTATTAAATGATGGGACAATGACGAACAGAAAACTTTGACACAATCTACGAACAGCCAAACATAAACACAGGAAAAACTCATAACGCATACTCTAGAATGATGAACGCATGGAATGATTCTAAAGAATATACATAATAGGTTCGCTGAATGATTATCAAACATAGGCACACTGAAATTTTGGTCATTCATAACACGATCACTGATCAGTGAATGTGATAATTCGTACAGTCCTCCCAGCAATACAAAATGTATTACTGATTCTACCGATTGTGGCACGAATTTCGAGCCTTTTGAGTCCTACCAGTAGGACATTTCCCTACACCATTCGCTCAGTAATTCTCTAGGTATCAGGCGCAAAAAAAATCAGCCCTACAATACTTGTGGATGTGAAATGACAGTTAGAACAGTAAGAGGGTGAGGTGTTCATTTTAGCAACATAATGAGTGAGCCATGCTTGGCTAGGCGATTCACATCTTGTGCAGTAGGAAGTTTCTATCAAAGTATGAAGTTTGTATTCATTATTAGAATTCGGGTAGATCTCCTATGAACACAACACACTCCGAACAGAATTTATTCCTACCAGAAACAATGAGAGCTGTCAGAAGGGCCACTAGAACCAGAAAAGGTAGAGATGAAGCACATGCTTCCTGCAAGAACTGAGAGCTGTATTCCGCAGGTGCTTCCAGTAGGTAATCGAAGAGCACGTCCTCTTGACAGGACTTGAACCTTTTTCTTAGTCCTGATATTCCTAGCCTAACCTCATATCTAGTTTCACTCCTCAGAGTTGCATCAATGATTGATTATCCATTTCATCATTCATATCTCACTTCGTCTTAGTATCATTGATAAATTCAGCTACCCAATTCAATGTTGCTGAGATGATTCCCAAAATACATTACGGGGTTCCTTTTGATATGCTTACAGAGAATCAATCATGCGACACACGGTATTATTAGCTCTAATGAATGATCATCTCGACCTGCTCCTCGTGCATTCAGGTCAAACAGTCCGGAGACTCACTTATAAGCTTTGTGAATTCTCATTCGATTGTTGTATGGGAAACAAGTTGAATCAGTGCAGAAGTTGACCAGTTTATTAGAATCATTCAATATATGGAAAAAATGAAAGGAGGATATGTTTTAGATAAGCTGTCCAATTAACTGAATAGTATGTATGAATAAGTCTGGAAACTGTAATGTCATTTGGGACCTCGCCTTGATGCTGATGTCAGTATCATACATGATATGAGGATATAGTGATACTGTAATGACCTTGTTTCCTCTACTGCAATGAGTTGAGTAAATTGACCCAAATGAGATATCGGCAAAGAGACTATAGTAATCTGCTACCTAATGGTCTGTGGAGATCGAATTCAATCTAGTGAATAGGAGAATCTGACCTAGGCCATTGCACTTTTTGTTATGTTACCTTCGACTTGATGACTGAGGTGAGAAGGTAAAAAGTTCATACACAAAATATGTCAAGCTTTATTTCTCAATTCCAGTAGATACATGATGAAAATAGAGCCAACGACTCAAGAGAAGCACATATTCATCAACATTATTTTTGAAGCTCACAAATTCGATAATGGTAAAAGCTTTTTATTGATTTTGAATTATCATACACTGCTCAAAAGATATGTATGTACGTAACACTTCATTATGATTCATAGAAACATATATATGGAAATATTTAACAAAATACTATTTACATTTTCCATTCGAATATAACCTTCCATGAGAAATCTAGGCCTCCATGAGTTTGATTTTCAAATGCATCAGGAGATTGATTCAGATCTTAATCACTTGGACATTCACAACTTCATGATAAGTATGGATGTAAATTTGTCTATGATAACGAAGGTGTGAATGAATCAAGTTATATAACTCTTCTCTTTCCAGGAATACTTTTATCACTAATAGGATGAGAGGGACTGTTCAAGGAGCCCTAGTGGCCAACCATGATTGGAGAATTGATACACATTTCTAGAGAATGAAATGTGGTGTCAGATTCCTAAATTCAAGATATGGAATCAACCTCTTTCATTGAATATTTAATCCGAACTATGGCAACCGAATATGAATATCACTATGGAATTTCTTTCGAAATATTGTCATAATACTGTGTTAATGCCAATCGTTATTCAATTAGATGGTCCCATCGATGATTTCTAACGATTTCAATTTTTTTGACACTAACATCTTTCCTATTTTCTCTCAGATATCCTATCTAAATATGCACTGTGCTCAACAAAGGATTTTCGATTATCAGCTATACAATACTAGTCACTCTCATTGTGATTATATGTATGAACTTACAGGTATCCAGTATGTCCAGCTATCATCACCATCCCATTTGAGCAGGAATCAATCCATCATGATTCAATGTTATACAATAACAAACAGTGTTCAATCATTTACAAGTGTGGACATGAGGTTACTATTGAATTATATCCATTTCCCATTTGTATCAAAAACTGATTTCACAGTCAAGGATAGACACATGATGCCACGGAGGGAATACAAGCATTGAAGATTCCACGGAGCGCAAGAAGTCGAGACCTCCCCACCTAGAGGTGACGCTAAATGAGTCAATCAATTGAAACATACTCATATTTTGCAAATGTCCCCATCTGTCATTGGGACTCGGGCATTTTTGTGAAAGACAGATGTGAAATACACGCCGAAGAATCATAAAGTGTTATACACTCAAGAAGGGCAAATAATTGTGTCTACGATTCGTATCGAATCCCGACCGTGAAAGACTTGGAGATGTTTCCATATAAAGTGCAAACAAGGCATCAACTATTGCTTGCAACTGACGATCACATTCGAATTACTCTTGAGCCATATCAAATATCAGCAACGAAGAAAACAATCTTCAGTCGCAAATCTTCGTGAGAGATGTGAAGTCAGTGAAGTCTCAAGTCTGCATATGAACAAACCACAGAACTTGGCAGTCCTGAAGGACATTGAGGAATGAATGGCAAAGTCATCTCCTGAGGTACTGGGAAAAATGATGCACTAAAATGCGCACAAATGTGCGTGAACTCTGGAGACGGCTAATTGGTTGATACTTTTTTCTATACTCGAAGGAAAGGATTTGGAGGACAACATCATTCACAAACAGAATAGATTCTCCTCATTCACGAAGAAGTTAGCCCTGAGAAAAATACCTCAAGAAATCAGGTGATTGCTAAGGCATCCACATTAATATCATTGATATGGGTACAGGATAAGCCAAATCCAGTTCTCCATTTCACCCAGAGCTCAAAAGATACTAGAAGCAATATAATCATGAATTCAACGTGCATATGTAACGACAGAATTTGTTGAAATAATACTGGAACAATTTCAAGAATTATTGAGTACTCTTCACGTCAATTGAAGAAGTGTGTATGTATCGTGGGCACTGGTTTGCAGCTGATATATTTTCGTATGAATTTCCAGAATATATTTTTTTGTGGGATTCTAAGTTAGGAAACTCAGAATTTCGAATTCTAAGTTTCCTTGTTACGATGATAGACGTAAGCAGTGAATATTAAATGCCTTGCTTCTTTGATAGTACGATGATACACTTTTCAGATCAACGATGATTTTTCAAACTGGATTTCAAACCAAAAAGAGAGAGACGATACGTCATACCAGTGGAGAATCAAAAAAAAAAATTTTACAATTTCAGTCTTGAAGTAATCAGACGATTCGCCTATGAATATGAGAGAATAACTACTTCAGACAACCGTCCAGAGCTCTGTCCCTCCTTTGATAATGCAATAATACACTTTTCAGATCAACCATGACTCTTTGGAAAAAATTTCGAACTCGAAACAGAACAAGGAAATGGCATGACAAAAAAGTCATTACAATTCCAATCCTGAAGGAATAGGACTTATAGCCTATGAATATGAGGGAATGACTCATTCAGACCAACTGTCAGAGCATTGCCGGAAGCTTCACTGAGATAAGCAAATTCTCAAGAATACTTTGATGAATAATTGAAGAAGCAAGCAGAATAAAATGTAGCATAGAAGTAAAAAGATTCGGAAGCTTCACTTGTAATGAATTGAAAATGTTGAAATGAATTGCAAATGGATGAATTCTGTTTATTATTGACTAACAAGAGCTGATAATAAATGATATTTCCGATACTCATCAAGGTAGTTAACTGAATCGTGATCTCCATCAGTGTTTGTTCTCTACTGGAAAAAACTTACGTTGATAAATAAAGTTAATACTCGACTGATGGGAATCGCTAACAATGAATTCAATTTCCTGTTTTTATCACGTATCAATTGATTGTTATGAATTATAAAAAATAATACCTCTTCTGGTTGTTAGTCAGATGAGTTGCAATCACATCTCCAATATGTGATTTCTAAGAGCAGTGCATAATTGGATAGATCATCTATATCGTGAATTCTGAGCCCTCGATTTAGAGAAGGGCGTTTTTTATATAATTGAATACTATCAAGTTGACAAAGTGAAATATCACCATCTTTTGATCCATCACTAATGAGGTACTTCTACTGAAATTCATTGTTAGTGCAAGAAGTGTTCGTTTTCGAATCATGTCGACGGAGCTGATGACAAGTGACCACAACAAATTCGGTATCTTCATACTCGATGGCTTGAAAAACAACCGAGAATATGTACCAACATCGATTGTCAGCTAAACAGCTCTTCAATATATAATACATCACCATGTTCCGTATCGTCTCAATTACATTCCTGCACTAACAATACTAATTGCGCCAATGTTTATAACTTTTTCTTCTCGAACCTGGGACTAGATGTAAAAATATAGCTCACATTCTGAAACTATTCCTTCAGAGTCGTTACCCGACTCAAACTACGAAGGCACCATCTTCTTCCCAATCAATCATACCATTTCCAATGAATTCAGATTATGTTTCTCACGGAATTCAATCAATCAATATCATAACCAAGTCAAGTCATTACGGTATGGAGTTTGTGCAGATTGGTCAGTGTGGTGATATCGTTAGGTTGTAGCCTGAGCGCTTCTCTGTAACTTTCAGCGGCCTCTTCGTATTTTCCGTTGAGGTGCAAGATCGCTCCTAGATTTGTATGGCTTCTAGCATCCTGAAACAAGGAGCCGATATCAGGTAACAGAAACGCATCATCTTCCATATTGGTCTTCGGAAATTGTTATCTATTTGGATCGTTTCGCCTCTTGTGATCCATTAGGATTGACATTTGGATCTTCTCTAGCTGATACAAAGATCGAAGTACATCTCATCGGGAAGGAAATGCTTTTTCGTTCTCCTTCTCAGGGTTGGAGCCGACCAAATATATTAATTTTGTGCCATTGAACATATTTGATGTGAGCATCATTCATCAATTGATTGATTGAAGGGGTGATGAATGTAGGGAATTATGTTTGATTTCAAATAGTTATGATGTAGCACTAGAAGAAGATGTTGAATGACAAAGGATTCCCTTTCTACATTCCTGAAAAATGTTCAAATCATCTCATGGCTCCAAAAGCTAATTTGGCGATTGCCAATAATGGTTCTTCTCGACGAAGAATTGATTTTTCCTATTCCATTTTACCGATTCGATTGTTTTTTACGGGAGAGTGAGAAATTTAACAGATATTTGAAAACAAAATTTTCGTTATTGGAATTTTCATTGAATTCTCATCAACCAATTGAGGGCTATGTAACTGTTCACTTCAAGATGCTAGTTTTTAAGTAGCGTTGATTATCAATTGAAAACTTTCGAATCAATTCAAGAGTATGCAGGTACAACTCATACATTTCCATGCAGGACATCTCCATGTTTCTCCCTCTATTTGACCACTTTATTCAGGAAGTTGAGGAGTGTCTCTTTTTCATCGAATCAAATTATCCAAATGAAAAAAAAAAACGACTATTAGAGGCGTCCTCATTCAGGAAAGCATGAGAAGTCGTTCGATCAGGATTTTGTTTTTGATTCCAATATGGGATATAGATTAACAAAATCACTCAGTATTCCATTTCATATTATATTCTTCATGAGCTTCCATTCTCATGAAGTGAGGCTCTGGTAATTTGTTATGGATATCATTTGTATTGTTAATGATAACTCATAGTTACAGATTATATCCCTCACTCTGACCAATTGACTTGATGATTACTTACTTTTGGATTGATTGTTACAGCTTTCTTGTACCACTTTTCGGCATCTTGATATCTGACAGCCTGTCTCATGGCTGTTGCTGCTGCTACAGCAAGTTCGTGGTCGACTGGTCGTAGATTTGCCGCTGTCTCATACATATTCGCTGATTCTTTGAACCTCTTCTGAGAAGCCAAGAATTCGCCTATGAAAAAAATTCAATAATTAATCATCTTCAAAAGCAGGTCGGATGTCGACAACTGCTGTTGGCACCTCCGTCTGGATATGAATGAATTGTAATCTATAGTTCCTGAATATGTCATTGCATCCATTGAATTTTCTATTGTGATCCCATAGTTTTTTGATATCTGATATAAACTCTCAAGAATAAAATGAGTTTCCAGCCATGAATGTGAGGTATATCCATTGGAATACTTCCTTATCACTCATTTCACACAGAAAAGAACAAGCAACAGTTCGATCACAAACAGTAACAAAGACGAATTGATAATGAATCTTAAACAATCGGTGAAGTTCGATCTCTCCCCACTAGATGTGTATTGGCGAATACTTATCCACAGATTCGAAAATATTGCAACGAACTTTTACTGTTGCGAATCAATACACGATTTTTGGTTTGTCGTCTTCATTAACCCGAATTGAATATAATCAGATGAGGTCACCCTTCTTCTGATGGAAACGACCAGTTCATGATTCATCATCCATAAATATATGAAATCCACCTAGATATGAGAATTTGAAGGAATTCAAACTTGGAACACAAATAACACCATATCAAGTGTCATAATTCCGTAACTGTCCTAATAGTTTTGACGAAAAAAATAGTATAATGATACGTAAGTTTTAGAAGGCAACATATTCTAGAACGATAGTGCTGGCACGCAACTGGTAGGTCTTGTTATCTCTTGAGAAATCCAAGACGACAAAAATGAAAGGCTCTGCATATCATGAAACATTTTTCGCAGGAACCGATGGATGTGAAACCTCCCAGCGATATCGTTAGTCAAATCCACAAATAACGGTTCATTGAATGTCTGAGAAGCAACGTATTGGAATTCACGACAGTTCATATCATAGAGCACGCCAAAAATAAGATTCCTGCACTGATCAACATAGATATGAATAGCTGACTGAGCCCAATTGATGAGTATCTTGACTAGATAGAGAGATATATGATTCTAGACATTGAAAGGAGAGAAAAGGTTGTTAACTTGAGGAAGTCAAAAACCAACTGTGTTGAGAACGGGAGCAGATTCGTTCTCGAAACGTCCACCAAGATGAGTAGAAGTTTTATTCCAATTTAATATATTTGTATTCCCAAATTTTCCAGGAACAAGGTGTCGCTGACTAATAGAGAATTTCTCTTTCAGGTATCTGAAGGTTCAATTCCAAGTGCAGTGACATTTTGGGGCAGATCACAAAATCTGTCTTCACTACAAATTTGTATTTATTATCTACTGTATACACCTCCTCGAGAAACTAACAGACATTATTCAAGTATTTTTGCATTGAATCACTTGCGACACATGCAGTGACATACTCATTTTCACTCAATTATTCACAAAGTGCGTGAAAATGGGTACATTAGAAGGATTGAATTTATCAATTTTCAATTTGAAAATTACTCCATGATATAATGAATGCGAGCATTGGTTTCTGAAAAAAATATCACCGTCCCATCCTCACAAGTACCAATCTCATGAAATTTTCTTTTTCATAACAAGCACGGAAAGTGGAAGACATCATGTGAATACATGAATCGACGAAGGCGGAGAGTGAAACGAGCCAAGTGACGTCCAATCACTTGCGTAACACGATATATTGGGCATGGAGTGTGATACTCTAGAAGAATTTTCGAGCAAAAAATAGAAACAAAAATTGACATGATAAGAATGCGTCATTTCAGATGGAATCGGAAGTCTCTGGACAACAAAAATATTCCATTTGGATTCTTCACTCGAACAAAACACACAAGGAGCTCGTTATTCTTGACGAGTATTCTTGATCTCCGCGGAATTGGAAGAAGTGAATATCCATTTCATATAAAAAATATCAAGCAGTATCTCAACGATAGAAATTTCTCATAACTTAGTCGATCTCAGTTTCAATACCGTCTATCCATAAACTGGAACAAGTATGATTACAATAATCCATTATTGTAGGCACTGAGAGAAGAGGTGTACTTTTGAAGTCAATATTTCCGCACGAACTTCACTCAGGTTTCTGCTTTTTCAACAACGAGAAGTTCGAGTTAACAATTATTGTCCCAGAGTATTCCGAAATCATCGGAACCATAAGAATTATCTCCTGAATGGTAAGCTTATTTTTGCATCATCAGCCAATGAAATTATTCTCAATAGAGAACTCAAATCGAAAACTATTTTATGATTGTGAAAAACAATCGTTTCGTTTCCAAATATTAGAGAATGACAACCTTCTTCTTTTAGTACCAACGAGAGACATTCATTTCGAGTTAGCAGCAGACGAATGATATTATCAGAGCAAATATTCGTCATTTTTTGATGATTCCATTCTGAGTTATTTAATATGAATTGAAAGGGAAGCATATGGGGCGTGAAGTTCAAGTATTTCCTCAATAGAGGAGCGATATATACTATACTGTCTGTGAGTTATTCGAGGAGGTGGTAGATTTATTCCAACAGCTCCTCGTTCCTGAAAATTCAAAATAGAAGGTATTATTGTTATGTCACTGCGCTTGGAATTGAACCCCTAGATACCTTGAAGAGAAATTCTTGATTCGTCAGTGAAAACTTGTTCTTGAAAATACAGATATATTTTTGATGAAATCAAAATATCTACTCATCTGAGTGGACGTTTCTGGAGGGATTCTGGTTACATGGTTTTTTTATCATTTGATATTGAATTTGCCATTTTCATCGAGTAAACAAGAACCAATGTTATTGTCTCCGTTCGAAAGATTAGAAGCAGACTCTTTGATTTTCCATTTTTGGTTGTTGTCTTCTTTTCCTATGATCTTGATATCACTTCAGTCAGCCATATATTATCCATTTCCGTGAGGATGTGTTCAGCTAATATTGATTAGTCGGTATATCTCTTCTTCAAATTGTTCTTATGCTCTTTCATCTCTCATAATAGAAGCCTGCTAGTTTCACCGATATAGTATTTCCCACAAACACATGAGTCAAATTCGAGTAAAAACAGTGTCCAAGACAAAAAATAAAGTGTGATCGATTTTGACTCATACGGAACCAAGAACCCCGCTGTGTATTCAAACCCCGTTTGTGACAATACTGATGATGATAAGGCACATTTTTAGGATCATTGTATTATAAGGTCGTCTATCCTTTCGATGGTATCATTGACTAGATATCATGATGTGGCATCACTCTACTCATAACGGATTTAGTTCCATCAAGAACCATTGGAAACGTTGAGGAATCGAGATTTTTCAACACCCACACTATGAAGAGATGAAATATCACATTGCATGTATGGTTGGTGGTGGTGGAAGTTGAGTCTGATGAAATATCATAATTTCGAATATACATTGAGAATAACGAATTTGACACTACACTACTACAGGCACGACGCTGTACGAATTGTTTGTACTAAAATAATTCATCTAGGAATGATTTTATGAAGTCATTCAAATATTCTCGAATAGGAATGTTATCATTTATTCGTTTGATCTGTGCATCAATCATTTCCAATATGCAATATCTGGAGAGCTGATTTCAGTATATCCATTCAACATCAGAAACATCCGTCAAATACATATTCTAATGAATGAATAACACACAATGCATATTTCTGATCGAATAATCAATATTGATCATAGGAACAATAGGCAGATAGTACATCAAACAAATCTGAGATTTTTTTCACAATAATGAATTTGAACTCTAGCTACATTTTTCATTCAGTTTCTCATCTTGTGATTGAATGAGGAAGTGCTTTCGATAGTTTCCTTATATTACTTCGAACATATTGTTGAACATTTCTGGTGAGCAGTAAGGTTGTTTTCAATCAACTTCTCAACTCACCATAATGATGATATACACTGGGATCTCTTGGAGCAAGTCTTTGAGCTTTACGGAACCATTGTTCAGCCTCAGCGACCCTACTGATCTGCAACAATAAAGAATTTGATCAAAATATGCCTGAACCTGAGGCACATAAAATCCAAATGAATCAACGGTTTGAGTAGATATGACGCCTTTCTTCATCATTTCGGAAGGAGTGGGATAACACATGACAGATGGAATTTATATTTTTCTGTTATATGATATGATATGAGTGTGTGTTCTAAGATGAATGGATTTTCCTGACGAATTTGCTATCCCGATAGGAGTTTCGTCAATATTGGTTACTAGAATACTGATTCCCCAATTGATTTCGATCACTATCAATTCTTGCCATTTGAATACTGAAGTATTGATTAGATACATAGCGCATTCTCACTCGAAATTTCTATATCAGGAGTGTTCGTCTCATCGACCGAATGCAGGACAATTGATGATATAGAGCGTTGTCCTTAATAAGAGAGTATTTTCTTATCAATATTGATATGATCTTTCTCAGTATTCAATTGAGAATTACAAGGCACTGGAAACTATGGTAGATAGTCGTTTCGATGTAATGAATCTCTCTACAATGGAAGTCGTTTTGAATAGTGTTTGACATAACTGTAACCATCGCAAATTATGAAACTATAAAATATCTCAAGTATACTTCAACATCCATTTTGATTATTTTCACTTTGCTTTCAACTTTATGATATTTAATTCCGAAAATCTGAAATAGGGAAGAGTATTAGTGATGTCAGTTGATTGAGACAATGTTCCCACACAACTCATATTAACGAAGTAGTACAAGACAATTTTAGATTCAACTGATTATTAACTCAATCATTATCTCAGATCATGTTTCCTGATCCTCACATAAGTACACAAATAGTGATATTCCTACAAGTCTTAAGGTTCATTCCTACTATTGATTTTGGAAAAAATTGTCATCCACGACTTCAGAATCGAACCAATACTGAATACCTTCGAAATTCAGTGAAGACGCATAATTATTACGGCGGATGGCACATTAGACGTTTATAATGAATCAGTCAACAAATTACTTCGAAGATTCGATAGAGATCATAATCGAACATTCTCTACCCGACTATTTTTGACAACGCGGTGTTGCCGATTTAATCAGAAAGCAGTAGCAACTTTGATATTTACATGAATAGTATCAACTGGAACAGCCTGTGTGATATAAATTTCAGTACGTCCATCAATTTTTCCACTACTCCTGTCGATAATTCCTGATACTCATATGAACTGTTTAACATATAACATAATACTGTTTTCGAGAAAAAAATATTTTGAATTTTTCTCTTTGGAAATCATCATGATTTCTAAAAATTCTATCTTCGAGTTCGAGTCTCAAAATTCGGCTGGGAGTTCGGTGATTCTTCAAGGTTTCCCACAATTCTGCCAAATTTCAGTTACTTCAAACAGGGTTGTTTAATATTATGTTTTTATCGTTCGTTCGAAGAAGGTGACTGGAAGTTGATCATTCCTTCAGATTTCATCTTTATAATCTGAGATTATTTCATATGGAACACCCTTTATATTTCCATTCATTTCGAAAGCTTCTGAAATTGGCCTCTCTGTATGTATAACATACTGATGAACATTCTTTTATGAAAATGTTCCATGAAAATGGAACATTAATGTAACATTGGTGAGCAAAGAAAATAACCGTAATTTTGAACCACTCTGTACTGAAGGGAGAGAGATTGGTGTCTTGTGATATTACATTCTCACTAAATGATTCTGCTGATATCAAGTCTGCTCCAACCAGATTCCTTACCATTGACATGTTATTCAAATCACAATTCTGAATGAAAAACTACTTCATGGCCAGATATGGATCTACATTCCAATGTCTCACCTAGTATATCGGATGGTGATATGAAACAGAGCTCGTTTATGTTCCAGTTTCGTCTCGGCTCATAATTTCTCGCTACCAGCACGACATACAGTCGTGGAATGGTGCACCCAGCGAACAACACATGATACACCTCATAAATAAACCTACCCTATGGATCATCCACGCCAACTCATATTTTCAGCTTGGGGCTCCTCGCAAGAGCGAATTGCCTAACCGCGATCCAGTAGAAGATACAAAGTATTTAACGTAAAAATAACCGTAGAGATTTCAAAAATGTTCACTTCATGTAGGTATAGTTTATGTTCGATTGATATCAAGAATTGGAATATTACATAACTAGTTCGGCAAGTGACATATTTCAGACGAATCATTTCTGCACTCTATATATTGAATGATGTTTTCAATAAGAGACTCGGAGTTATCAGAATAATTATTCATGAGTAGATAGATATTCACCACTAGCTATGTGAAAACGAGTGCGGAAACGAGTGCCCAAAATTCACTCTCCAACGATTTATACCTCGTAACTTCTTGTTGAAAATTACGTCTTTCTTGATGAATATTTCATTTCCACCAACATAACCCTACGAAAATTACTAGTAACATCCAAACTCAGCCTTGCTGCCAGATTCATTTTATGATTCCCGACAATTTTCATGTGATCAGTTGATCGATGCGAATTGCTTATCACTCGAACAATAATCGGAATTCTTTTGTTTCCATAAAAACATTTGCGGATTTATTGTCAGAGTATTGCGAACAAAGACATTAATTATTATCTTTGATTGGAAATTATATTAAAAATGCCGGAAGCATCATCTGTGGATGCCGTAAAAACTGGCGGGCTGGATTTGCATGAAAACTTCATTTCGATAACGAACCGTTGGGAGTCATATATCCCTGAATAGAATAAATTTCATTACATTTTGATTATCTCATCTTTGAAATTTAACCGAATTAGTAGATTGAAAACGTTATAAACATGAGTTTTTTTCATTTTGACTATATTTCTCATATGAAATTCTATAATTTCTGCTGTCGAAATTAAGATCTCCTTCTTCAATTTGCTAAGAAATGTATAACGAGGAGGAACTCATCACCCTCTCGCAATTTTGTTTTGAACAATCGTCGAAAAAAAATTGTGTCCAAATATAGGAGAATTTTGCCTCAATCGACAACACTGCGAAGTGATGACGTAATTCTCAACTGAGAGTGAACCAGGCATTGACGTATAATTGTTTATAGTCCATGGAACAAGGTATATGTAATAGCTATTTGTGTATTTAGAGCGCAAAGTGATAGATTGCCGCTGGACAAAGAGAGTTGAGAGAGGTTATCCTTAGAGAGTAACAATGACACTCTGTGCTCGAAATACACACATGATTTCTTCTACAAACACAGCTCTCAAACAGAAACACCCGATATTTGATTCAACATATTATATGGACATGATATCAAGTACATCATTCATCACTTTTGTTCGTTCAAGTACTTACACATTTCTCACACAGAATTATCTCGATGAGATGTGGATGGTCTTGAAAACATGGTTCAGTATATGAATTTTACTGAAGTTATATCAAATATTCGACAAAATCTCTGAGAAATTTGCCGATTAAAAATTCATACCCATAACTCGATTTGGATACGACTCATGGATGGTGGGTACTGTATCGCCATGCATTTTCAGTAGCAGTGAGCTTGCGTATAGTGAATAAATTACATTATTGAGGTGGATTCAGAGGTCATGTCATGTTTCTCCAGCTTAAGACAAATAGATCATTAACAGCGAATCATCTTGATAATTTGGAATAAGGCAATGAAGGGACTCGAATAAAGATGAATGTATTCGGAACGACGCTTATGATGACGCAGTGGGTATATAATCACTATAATAAAATACCCATCATACTCATACGGTGCGACAATTCCAAAACTTACAAACTCACAAATGAAAGGTGATATCGAAAAATGCCTAAAATAATTTCCAGGATAGTGAGGGGATACTGAAATAAGATTAAAGAGAACTACAAAACAATTGAATAGTCACCTCTACTTGTGTTAATAGGGGTTGGCAATTTGATTTTTCGTTAGTTGAGGTAATCATAGGGGTTTCCTGATAATTTTTCATTTGAGAATTAATACGAGAATTAATAGATGCTCGTAGGAAAATTTCTCATTATTATTTTGTCTGTTGGAAATAACTACCAAGTTCAACAAACTTCAGCAAGGATATTACACGATTATTCCCACGAAAATATTTCAATGTACATTGATATCATCAAATGACAACATTATTTCTTGATTTAACGTCTCAAATCAATTTGTTGGCATGCAAATATTGAATCGAAAAGGTATTTCAGACTATTGTAATGACAGAAAATAATTCATGGAATGAAAACCAAGGACAGATCTGTCGAATTATTTTCTATTTTTCATTTCCAAAACATGTAGACAAATCAAACAACCTCACTGAGGCCGCACCGCTCGAGTGCAGATGACGATACGTTCGTCGGTTCTTTACAGTCAAATCCGCTTCAACTGATATTGACAGATATCTGACAGTAATTCTTGTATTCGTGTCGAATTCCAAATTCGAATCGTATTTCCCAGAGTTTCCTAAATAATCATCGAGATCAGCATAGGTGACGCCATCTAGTTTCGATCTTGGGAAGCCTCAGTTAGGTATCAAAATTCGACATCATCAAGTAGGCGAAAGTCTTCAACTTTTTCTAGTGGTTGAGGATAGTGAGTTGGGACACGAGTCGATATTTACATCATAAGTGGAGGTAATGACTGACAGTAGACTCACATTTTTTGAGAGCAGTTTTCCGTAGGTGATATGGGCCGGCACGTGGTCCGGTTGAGCGTTGAGGGCGGCCACGTACCACCTTTCGGCCTCCGCGTCTTGCTGTAACCTGGCCAACGTCTCTCCGAGGACATTGAACACACTCTGAAACGAAGAGATTATTGCTTCTCATTCATTGACAATCATAGACAATCACAAGAATTTTATAGTAATAATTAGATGGGTACGCTCATTTGATAGAAGAAAAGATAGAGTAGGTACGAATGTAAGACGTGAATATATAGGTTATACTCTTGAAAGGTACAACGTGATGATGAAAAACCATATCGAAGATGAACTCAGTATTGAAATTATTGAAAGAAATGATGTTCGATGACTTAGTACGTGAGGACAACAATATTTTTTCCTCTATTCCATGACGATGTCGCTCATTCAAATGACACATCACATGAGTATTGCAGATTCTATCATGAATAATTGGTAATTATATCAGAAATGTGCAGAGCTATGAGGATGTATGACAAATATGTGGCTTGCAGGAAATAAAAGGTAGGTATCTCTCATATTTATATTCTCAGATATTATGTACAAACTGGAGAATGAAGATCTTCATGATCATCGATAGGTCAACCCAATGAATATGCCTTCTGAATGTATGAAGGTTCATGATGGAATTCTCATGCTGAATTCGATGACGATATGAGAACAATTCCTACCGCACAAGATTTAATGAAATCAGAACGAGTTCGAATATTTTCGAACTAGTCGCGATAATAAATTTCAGTATGGGAACCATTATATATTTCCATATCACAAATATGTTAATTTCTGAAAAGACAACACAACCATATGGAGAAGATTCGAGAGATTGCGAAGTAATTTCTCATCTGACGAATGTGTTCGTTTAATAGGGAGGACTGGTGCAATTTCCAATCACTGTTCAACCAACGTCTAACCAATAGGTGTTGATCACGTCACAAGAATGCTGGAATGAATAGGTACCATTCTTATTCATGTCACAGAGAGAAATATAAAGAGCGACGTGATGAGCATGAATTGGGATCATCAGGAAGTAATATAACATTGATATAATGCATAATCGAATGTAATATGAGATGATCTGCTCATTATACTATTAACAAGATAGTGTCTGCTCAATCTCTGTTCGATTCGAGGTTCGATTGAACTACTTCTGCCTATCTCTGGCAATATTGTCTCTGACCCATGCTCTAACAGCATGAATCCTGGCCTAGAACCCTGAAGTATAATGTCCCAAAGATGCAGCAGCATTGTACTCTGAGTAACTCATCATTTCCTCATGAGAATTTTTCTGACTTCGCATCTCCCGTTATTTATTGCATGATTGCTGATATCATCATTTCATTCGAGTATAGATGAATACTATATGTTCCAGATATATCTCAGATTTCCAGACAACACTGGGATATTCTCCATGACAGATCATTTCTATGTTTTCTAAAAGTTCAAGTGTCTATTCAGACCAACAGCTAGAGATCCAACAGGAGGTTTGGTAATATCTCCATGCGTTCAGGTTCAAAAAGTCTACTGAACCGGATATCAAGGTTACAGTATTTCATCAGAATCAACTGAAATGATGTGGAGTTCTTACGCTCCATGCATCCATGTGATCCTGCACTGGTCCACCGACACGTTGAATACGCTTTAAAACAAAAGACACGACAGGTCGTGAATCATCTGCCAGCAGGACTGCAAGAGCAGATAAACAGAATGGAGTCAGTTGGCGTTTGCAGGATGTTTTTATTGTTCTAGCTCAGCGACGTATACTGCAGTATATGTATTGTGTCTGTTTTTCTCTCTATACACGGCTCGTCACTATGATCGTCAGTAAGACATTTCTAGCTAACAAATCAACTGACGCTTAGAGAAAATTGGTGTTGTTTGAGCGTCGAATTCGATAGAAAAGCTGAATACTTCATGTGGTCGCTTATATTAGGAAGTAGGTATCAAATCTGATATTTCATATGGTACCTCGACTACTCTGTTTGTTATATAAGAGCAGATTCGTTTCCCGAAATGTCTAGGAAATAGGTGAAAAAGTTTTTTTCAGAGGAATCTTGTTTTGATTTCAACAAATTCCACCTGATTCTCAGGTAAGTCACCTAATTTTCATATTTTTTTCAATGATAAAATATGTTGCCGAATTGGCAGTTCACTCGCCGTTACCAGAAAATATGTAAATGTTCATTTATAATTCTGAATTCCATAATTATTTATATTTGAGTTACTTTCAAGTCCATATCTTGTAACTCCGACTGCTGTGTGAACTTGAATTGTATACGTAAATATTTGTGTGAATAATACTCAAGATCTCCAATGGTCAGTTTTCTTCGGGCAATAGGGTACATTTTGATTTGATTCGATTTGTCCACTACACTGAACTGAGTAGGGGTTTTGATATTCATCGAGTATATGTTTGTCTTCCAAATTCTTTCCAAACTCAGGTTTTCCTGACGAAAAGAGAATTTCTCTTTGAGGTATCTGAATGTTGAATTACAAACTCAGTGACATGCTGGCGCAAGCAGATCATAAATATGTCCTAACTACAAAGATATTGAAATGATTATTATAATTTGAATATTCAGTTTTCCAAACGAGGACGGAAAATCTCGGAGAATATAGAAGAAAGGAACATTATGAATATAGGAATTAAATTAGTTCGCATTACTTTCTCTATTACTCCAACGAATATTCTCTGCTACTAAAATTCGATGAATTCAGAGATGAAAAATGCTGATGGTTTTTGTTGTTTTCCCAAAGTCGGGAAATAAAACTGATGTGATGATACCTTCAGACATCCTTCCCTAGAGCCTAATTCGAGTTACCTAATACTAGGTTCTCAGAATATGCAGTTATTTGTATAACCGTTCAGTAGATCCATTTTAACCAACAAATCTATGAAGATGATGATGAGTCCTCTCTTCATGCGGGATATGAATTAATTACATTCGAATCCCCCCCGGGAAATCGAAGTAATGTGGGCTGTAACTCGTTTTCATGAAGACGGAATAATTGGATTGGAACTTGAGTTCTGTGTGTTTCATGTACTCGTCATATTTTCTAGCTCCGTATATTATACATGGAAGGGAAATGTTCAGTTATACTTTTGCGAGAATGATTCACAAATGAATTACTAAAATCGTGGCATAACGAAGAGACTTTATCGAAATCACCAGCTCGGTGAACTTTATATAGATCCTTTCCACATTTGAACTTCAATTGTATTCAATGTATCATACAGATAATCGCTGGGTGAAGATATCAATATATATTACATACATTATCCAGATATTATACAGTGAGCATGCACGAGTTGAAATAAATTCAGTGAAATATTTATGGAGCAATAAAAAAACATCGCTTGGACACGTTAACCTTGATTTCATACTGCGGAAATTATGACACATGAGAGCGTCATGTGATGTCATCGGTGTCGTAGATATAACGTCGTCGATATTTTTCAAATGGTAATCTCAGCTTATGATGATGCCAGTGAGAGAGGTTCATTTTCCTACATACTCAACGATGGAAATTTCAAAACGAGACCTTTTCAATAGTAGTAAAAAAAGTAGAGCTCATCATATAAATAGTGTGCAGCGCGATCTTCGGTCCGTATTTCGAAAACTGTGAACTGTGTTGAGAAATTTTCAGAGAAATGTGTGCTCTGGAATGTTTTCGATAGATCTCAATGTTGAAACCATAGGGAGCGAGATATTTTCGGAAAATCAACTTTTATGACCTGTGACCATGAATTTATCAAGACGCGAACACGAGACAACTCTCAGAATATTAGGTGTATCGACAAGTTCACAGCTAATTCGGCTAATCATCTTCCATCCATGATGAGCTCGTTAAATTTTGATTCAATGTATAATATCTTCGATCAGCAATTGACAGATTGAATCAAAGAACATACTTAAGGAAAAACAAAAAGAAGAGCATTATTCAGTGAAACTCCGCGAAACTTCAGAAAATCTGAAGTGGAGCTCAACGCAGGCGTTCACATAGGAAGCTCCTGGAAAGTTTGCCAGAGGCTCAACCAGAAAGAAACAAGTGTTCATCACACTCGCAGAATTGAGCTGAAGAGTCGTCATGGAAATCCTAGGATTAATTAGATATCTGAATGAATGTTTTCGAGAAGGAGAAAAACAGATTAGGGTATCCAAAATGGATTTTCTGGGTCGCAGTGATGATGAAGTTGAGGGAGCCAATACAACAAAACTACACTATCCAATGTACAATTACTTTGGTTTCAAACTATTTTGGCTCTGAACTATTCTATCTATGAACTATCATGAAGTTTCACTACGAACTAGCGCACATGCCATAGTGGTTTGGAATCTACTTTGATGAACTGTAGATCCACGTCTCATTCACTCGCACAAGCCCTTCAAGGGTTTCTGAAGGTTGCTCCGGCAACTCAAGATATGGGTAACAATAACAATAATTCAGTGAATCCGATACTCCTATCAATAATTGCAAATCGAATGAACGAGTTGGTGATTTGGATTTCACACTCTATACTTACCTGTCTGGTTAGTATAGGCACAATCGTATGATCTTGTCATCTTCACAATGTGTCATCGTGACAAAACCAGAATATAGCAGTAATGAGAAAATCCGGTTGTGCCTATACTAACTGGAACTTTTTCAATTATCCTCTGTGCATGAAGTGAGAATATCCTTGTCACGAGAGATATCAATACTGATGATTCAGATATGATCCAAAGTTCATCTCGATCATATCTATATGGAGTCAACTCCTATGGATACATATTTTCTATGGATCTGAATTTGCGACATACTTACTTGAGGAGGATAGTGCTCAGGCAATGACTGCGCCGCCTCCCTGTAAGCCGCAAGCGCCCTCTGTAGGCGGCCCTGATCCGAATAGAGGGCGCCCAGCTGCAACAGGGCGGAAACTCTGGCAGAGTCATGCTCTTTTCGGTCCTTCAGACCGACCCCGTCCAAACGAGAGCATTGGCGCAACACGGAAATCGCTTCTTGACACCGTCCCGCAGCGATGAGTGCAGTGCCCAGATTCACGTATGCCACTGCAACAGAAAGAAACGAAGACTCATTCAGATTTGCGAGCATTGATAGAATGTTAGTTGAGTGATCTAGAAATGAGTTATTGACTGATGGTGTTCTCAGTTGGTCGATGTTCAATTCTCAAGGTGTTTATAAAATTCCACACTCCGGTCGGAAACGTAAGAAATACATTCGAAAACTGAGGCAATTATTCATTTATGGGTGAAAAAACACAGAGTTGTCTCCACGAGGAGACAATGACGAGACGACGTGTATCCAACCTTTGCATGATTTATGTCCTGCATAGTCAACAATTCTGGATATGAGTGAGAATTCCCAACTTCATTCATATATACGTCAAATCCTTCCACATGTATCCACCACGAATTTGTGGTGCCGCAAGTGGGTGGGCAGTTCTTTTCAATTCACAATAACCTTCCAATTGTATGGATCATGATACATTTTCGTAGGAACTATTTCATTCCATTTCATGTGAAGTAGACCTTGCACGCTCTCAGATATAGATAGGTCAGAATATCACGACCTCTTTATATACTCTTCTGCACAGGGAGTTCCAAACTAGAGGGTGAAATAATTCAGAAAACTTTGGTCAGACAAACATAAATGACGCTACAGAATTTGTTACAGGTTAACAAGGCCTCCTGATGAACAATTTGACGAGTTACGTGCTTGTGGTACCTTTCTGTATAGAGGTTTTATTGTATAACATACAGGTCGATTTCAGCTGAACGAAATGTTGTTTAATTGTTCGTGAACTATTCGTTATATTCTAGTTCGTAATATCATCGTGATATTTCTGTAATATCAGAACAATGACACAAAAACTTCTCTTGGATCATCATGATGAACTGTACAACATCAAGTTTGAAGACTGTTATCTCCAGAGACGACGTAGATATCGCATGGTCATTTTCCATGCACTGAGTTTGACGCAATGGATGGGTCGACCCGCCAGATAGAGTTTCTCCCTGAGTCCCTCTGTTACAGTCATCTAGCATATGTATTTTTGTTGATTGCTCTTCTTGAAACGAAATATCAAGATGTTGTTCGAGCAGAAATTAAGCTATCAACAAAGCTCTGCATGAGAAGACCTCACGATCCCAAATAAAGTTAAGAAGTTCTGAATATTTCGTCTATTATAATATTGAAAATCCAAATTTTTCCTACTTTCGCCCAGCTGTTGTATTTTGAATATATTCCTTCGTTGATTTCGACTATATCGAACGATATTTCATTGAAAATTTCTCCATTTCAGCTGATTGATCATTCTCGATAGTGGAGAGAACAATATAGAACATCAGTTTCATGATTTCACTAGGTATTTTTCTGAATCAAAAGTGACTGACTACATATACGTATTCAACGATCGATTGGGAGACAGACAAAGAACACATCTTCATAACAATTATGCCGCGTATGGTACCTACAGGAAGTATATCTGTTATCATCAAGCTCAGTTTTCGCCCTCCTTCATCAGCTGTTTAACCTCCTCCTAACTCTATTAGGCCCTTCGGGGTTTTCATTATAACGCTCGCTCTGATACATGAATTCTTTATGCCAACGCTGGCTTCATACCTTCCAGTCTCTACAACGATTTTTGTCTATCATAACCGTCCATTTTTATCCCCCGCCGTCAAAAAAAAATCAAATTTGTTCGGGGAACACGAGCGGAATCTCATTTGCGTGCGATAGCGACGTTTCGAATTTCCACGCCTCATTTAGTCTTCTCGGAGTGTCTCATATGCGATGCTAACGGAATTATAATGTTGAACTTGGCGACACATGGCTGAACAATGGTTATACTTACCATTTTTGAATCATGCCACGATTTACGATCGTTGAAAAAAACACATGCGTAGTTTGGCGACAAAGATTGGTTTCAGAAAATTCTTCCAAGAATTGCTGTGGAATTGGGGACCGTTATCAATGATAATCAACTTCGGATAATTCGAGGGATGAGCCCATCTTACGAAAACCTGTTCGAAGAAACGAATTATCAATCTAGTTGAAGTGGAACAAACTGCTGAGGCCTGAATCCATTATGAACACAAGTTAGTACAACTATGATATTCTGGTTATTTCTCGATGATCTCGGATCTTGGGTAACGTGGTCTCAAAGGAGTTTATCGTAAGTAGCACCTGAACTTCACAGATGCGCAGATCATTCTGATATATTCCTCATAGTTCGCCACATTCCTGGCCAATGAAATGTTGCCCGTATGTACCTGGATGTTCTGCAGTTATGCAAACTACGTGGAACCTAGATCATCACCTATCTCATTGGGAAGGAATTCATTTTCTGCTTCAACTTGAAGTGATTTCTGCAATTTCTTTTCTCTACAACAAGGATTATCAGTTTCCTTATTTTTAACCAAATGCCAAGTGTTGTATGGAACCATCATTATACTGCTGAATATATGGGATCTCCAATATCCACTGAATTCAGGTACAAGTTGCTATCGGATATGTTATCAACCATTTTGCCTTCAAGAATGAGAGGTCGTTATGATCTCTTATCATACTCATTTCACTTTAGATTTGAACTTTCTAAGGTTGGATATACCGTGATGAGAAATCGGTAAATTGATTGTACTTTCCGAGACAATGTTCTGCTGTTGAAGAATTCGTACCAGGAGTGACCATCTAGTCAACTGATACTTCCCATGTTTGAGACGTTCTTATCTTCAAAAAGCGAAAATGTTTACAAAACCATATGACTACTGAAACTGCTCATCAACATGGTACTTCATTCTCCATTTTCGTTAACTTTGCATGAGATAAGATATTCATTCGCAATCTGAAATAGTACAGCGCCACTCCATTTTGACTGTTGTCAGATAGATATCCTTTCAATTTGTTGAATTCCTGTTCTGCTTCAGCATTTCATCTGAGAACTTTTTTGTCTGTTGGGAGCAATCAGCAGTCTATTCAACACAGCAAATTTGGAATATATCATTATCATTAGTGGAATAATCTGTATCAGAAGTGATAACGTGTCAGCTCATGTTGAGGCAGATTGTCAATCAGAGAGGAAGCAATGCAACTGGTGTATACGTAGTCGCGTACGTAATAGTAGAAAAGGAGCTACATGATAAGGATGGTCATGGTGGAATATGATCGTCGAGATATACCTCGACAAATTCTCGAACATATCCATATGAAACCTCTGTCATTATTCTTGGAAAGTTACGGAGACCAAAAAGTGTAACCAGAAATTCGAACATAGAACCATCTGAGGTACCGAATGAAATCAAAGAAACACTGTCAGGATGCATGGAAATTTGCTAATACTTGCTTTGAGGTCGAGGGAGGTGAACTGTTTTCTATTTCGCAATTCTCTCATCGTATCTTGCTATGGTAGAAGTTGGGATCCTTCCAGTCTCTTCAGTCTGACTATTCAGTTGATGGTAGTCGACACCAAATGTCCTCGCAATCTGAATGAATGCAGTCAATTGTGCAGTTTGATGTGATACTGCACTGATTTTGTAGTCGTTCAACAAATTTTCTCTCCGAAAATATCCGAGAATTCAATCAATGAAGATTTCAAGGCCTAAAGAAATCTTCTCCGAAGTTGTTCATGTTGATAGGCTTGATTTGGTGAATATTCTTAGGTACGTTTTCAATCTAATGAATAATTATACGTTTGCTAGTTTCAGGTAGGTAGACTCACTCTCATGAAGTCAAGTATTCTATGATTTTGTGTCAACCTGTCGAATACATGAATTCTGAGAAACCCGATTAGAGCTGATCAAGACCTGTTCGAGACCTGATCGAAGCTATTCAAGAGCTTATCCTCACCTGAATCAGATTTGCACCGAGTGCGTCATAGGAATGATTACTCATTTGGCCAAGATGATAGCGACATCCGATATGACCGGAAATGGTATGATCTAGAGAATATCTCGAAATGAATGAGAATGCTGAATATTCCTGATGGCCAAAAATCCAGGCTTCTAAGTTTTCCTAACCTCCTAACGAACGGCTATCGAGAATATGGTGTCGGATTTTGATTGGTAGAAATCAATCTTTGTCAGCGACATTCATGTCTTGGTCGGTTCGGCTATCGTAGCCAATGATCTCGAAGTTCTGAGGAGAGAAACGATTTGTGATGGCGAGTGAGTATGAGGAGCATATGAAATATGCGGTTCCGAATAATTGAGCATCGATAACCCAGAATAAATATCATCATCCAGGATGAAATTCTATTCCATAATCACTGAACACATTCCGGAAATAACTTCTTTCTGGTCGATGAAGCTTTTCCCTAGCCGACTGCCAATTAAAATTCCTGAGTAAATTCAGAACATAACTCGCGAAATACTTCTCTCATTGATGCAGTGGGTTGGTTATAACATTCAAATTCGCGAGAGTAAAAATTCACGTGGCGACCAGAAATTTCGACGAACGGAATGTGAAACGTCGAATTATTTGGCGTTCCGAAAATCATTCCATATTTCCTCAGAACAAGCAATCGCGAGCAGTCCCTTTATTCATCCGGCGGTCCTTCCCTGGAGGATCGCTTCTTGATTGTGCTCTTCTGGCAATAAAATTCCACTGCCGGAACGCGTTTTGCATAAAAATATTTCTTCGATGAGGGCGGAAACGTTTCATGTCGGAGAATATGAATCGGCATCTCTGGAAAACCCAAGCAAATATTTGATATATCCGGAGGAGTTTTTCACAACCCGTTGATGATCCTAACGCGGAAAATATTTGACCGATGTATTTACGAATACCTTATGAGGTATTGACCATTAACAATCGTTTACTTCAAAAAAAACAAATAGGATATGAACTATTTTGTCCACGACTGTCAATGCTGTATGAATATTCATAAATATAGATTATCAAACTTCTTTTCATTTCGCACTAGTAAGGATGGAACTATAGAAGGATGGGCTGTCGCAATAGGAAAGTACATAAAGAAAAATCAATCAGAAGTTGACTTCCACTACGAAATCATAAGTTAGGAGTCGACCAAAACTCTTTGTGTCCTTTCATTGGAGTATAAACAACGCAGATGATATAACAATTAGTAACTCAGCAATGAGATCAATTAGATTCACCTTGAACTACATTAGTGCTTCTCCTCTCACAGATGTTGGTCGATATATAACCTGATCGTCAGACAGTTGAATATGTTTCATCTGATGAATTGATTTCGAACCTTCACCTTGTATCATATAAGTTATTTCATTTCAATTCGAAGTTGCAATCATTCCTTTTGTACAATCATCCAGCAATTTTATGTTATAGTCGTAGAAAAATGAAAGTGTAGAACTCGCAAAAATCGTCGTTGAAAATGACATTTCGTAATCATTTCGAACGTAGGCGATGCTTCCGTGACCTGTCATGATTCGCTACAACAATCTGTTCATGAGTGATGGAGTGGAAAAGTGGAATAATGGATAAATAAATAATCCTACAAACTCGAAATGTCTATTTCGCAACATTAGTATGTTAAGTACCAAGATCGGAGAGGATGGTGGAAAAATGGTGGAAGTCAATGTTTCATTACTGAGCGCAGCAAAGCCTCCAATATTGTCTAGAATCTTATTTGAACTAGATGAAGCGAACAAAAAGATGATTGCGCAGCAAACCATCTGTTTCAAACTTAAGTTGCACTTGGGGCACGGTCTATAGAAACAACGGAATCATTACGTCACCACAAGTCACACTTCAAACATTGCATTTTGCAGATCGACCAAATCTTCGATTGAGTCGTAGTGGAAGTACTTCAACTCTCGTATTATGGTTTCATATACATATACAGGGTGTTTCGATTGATTTCGACGAATTTCAAGGAGTGTAATGAAACATTGGAACAACCATTTTTGTTTCCATTGACATATGTCCCCGAATGAGCCGTTTGAGCTGTAGAGCATGAAACCATTTGGTACTTATTGAACTGCGCAATAATCAAATCTATGTTCTCTTATCAATGCTGCTTCATTACCAAAAAACTATAGTTCACAATGATTGTTAATGAATGTTGTTTTATATGGATTTTGTCTGGAATTTTCATTCTCCGTTTTCGGAAAATGGAGAAGAAGTTATCATAATCATTTCCATATATTTATAGTAAGGACAGATTTGTGATCTGAGAATTCCTCTTCTGTATATGAAGGTGGAATTTCGAGCGCAGTGACACTTTGGGGCAGATCACAAATCTGTCCTGACTACAAGTATATTGAGAAGATCATTATAATATACTATTTCATTTTTCAGAAATGAGGAGAGAGAATCCCACACAAGAACTAGAAAAATGGATAAACAACCTCCTCGGATAACAGATAGTATTCTTCAGAATGTTGACCATTTACTTCAATGCAGAGTTTGCACCGTCGCGAATCCTTCGGAATAGTCCAGGAATACCTTCTATATGGGTACAACTCACCATTATCCTTGTTTACACATCTTCCTCAATACGAAAAGGTGTTTCGTAGACTGAACTCTATGTTTCTATCAGGGTTGTGGAAATATGTTCACATGAGCTCAGACTTCTCATTATTGAAAAAATTCATGTGATCCTTCAGATTGTCATGAGAATATTCATATCAAATATATTCATATCAATGAACAAATCATTCTTGAGACATAAAACTCAATTTTTGCTGAACGGTGGAGAGCAGGTTATGCTAGTGGATGGAAGGCTACCATTATCTTTCTAGAAGTCGTGTCACCTCACCAATATCTCAAATCGCTACATAGCCGCCTTCATTTCCTCTTTATATTGTCATTCTGCATCGCTGCTCTAATCTGAGATAAGTCGTTCATCCTTGCCGATCGTCTGTTTTTATTTGCACGTGAAAACTACATCCTACAATAATTTCCTCGAACGAGAACAAATAAACATCACTCGAGTAATCGATGGTTTTCACAACAAATCCGAACAATCCTTTCAGCTCGACGAGGAAATGGAAATTCTGAGAGAAGTGCACTAACAATATTTCTTTCAGTAACGAACGAAATAGAATAGGGACCGATATCATCTTGCCTTTCATTCTCCTCTATCATGCTATTGATAAGAATATCAATGATGAGGAGATATTGGCAGATACAGATATTCGATTTTATCGATATTCATGGAATCTCACTTTCATGGCTTGAATAGACATGAACCATTTTCCACAGATCAACGAAAGGGCACTTTTACAAAAAGGGCAAGAGGAACTATTGCCGTTGATTATCAAAGCAACCAGATTCAGTATGACACTTGGGTGCATACCAAGCAGCTGGAGGAAGGCACGAGTGATCTTTTTCATCTCCCAAGTGGAAAAAAAGGACACTAACCTCATTCAGACCAATCTATCTCGCATCCTTCCTATTGAAGACACTGGAGAAGATCGTAAAGAACTACATCAGAACTGAGAAACTGGTACAGGTGCTTTTGCATCAAAGACAGAAAGTATATAGGGCAGGCACATCCACGGAAACCGCCTTTCTCATGCTCACTCAAGCATCCAAAGATCCCTCGACCATGAAGAAATGGCCGTTTGCGCCTTCTCAGATATAGAGGGCAAATTTGACAACACCTCTCATGAAGCAATAGAAATGGCCCTCATGAAGAAGAGATTGGATAGAACCACATCCAGATGGATATGCCAAATGCTGACCACAAGAACCGCTGGAACTAATGTGGGAGAGAACTCCCTGCAGAACAACAAGAAGAGGTATCGAAGGAGAATCTGCATATTCTGTGGAAGAAATCCAGAAAAACCTCATCATGGAGCTTGGATTGAGAAGAAGATGGGTCACAATAGACCTCATCAGGTTGCAGCGTATCTGCGACCATCCACAACCACCAATACCATTGATACCACAAACATCCCTCAGATGGCTGATCTTACTAATCAATTCACGAAAGAACTACAGGTTTGATAACTACGTGATGAGGAATTGCTACGTCATAGTTCCTCATTATAGGAATCAATCTTGGAACTCATTTCTCAAACAAATGAAAGAACCGTGAGAAATGCATTCTAACGCGTACTCATTATGTCTCTTGGAATATGCATGAAATTGAATGGTATTCGAGATGGCATCACAAGTACACTTCAGAATGATTGCCGTTCGTTTCTACCAAATCTGCACTTGCAGTTTGTGTTTCTTTCATGCGTTCAGAATTCTCATTGTCTGAGTATCGGAATACTCAAGATAACAAGCAATGCTCAAGATATTCAGTACAATAACAGAGAACAAACTATAGTAGGAATAGTTGAACGAGTGCCTGAATTTCAAATTCGACTGACGCGAAACTGTGCCCATAGATGGTACGTTTATCAGTCTGAAGTTGTTTTTTTGTCAATCACATGAAGATCATAGATTCTAGAAATCCTATATTCGCCGGATACCAACATTGAAGTAGCAATAAATGCACACGAAATAAGTTTGGCAATCAGGACGATTCTTTTGGCACTTCAAAATTTACAGCCGACCATGGACAGTACAAACAATAACTGCGTTTTCGATATCTGAATATGTGACAAATTATTCAGGTATGGAGTGTCTTCCTCAGCTGACGTGTCAGTGGGTTTCATTGTATTGTGCATCACAGTTTCTATAGACACTGTATAGGCAAACCACGTAGCGTGAGATATCGTCTTTGAGTCACTACCTATACCCTCCAGCAGAGAGGATCTGTGTTCAGAGGATGTTTCTCCCCAGGATTTTTTTTTAATTTTCTACATATTTACGTACCGGAATTTGGTACCTTCTTTGTCCACAGATATTCCCGTTTCCTCACCCTACTTGCCACTGGCTGAGAATGGCCTAATCGAATGTGGAACTGCTTCACCTTCCGTATGCGCTGATGGTCACTGATTGGTCGAAAATTTTTGACCAATATTGACCAATAGTTACGTTTTGGCTGCTAAATAGATACATTTGCGGGATGACTTCATACTTTTTTTTTTACAAAAAAAAGGAAATTTGTAATGTTTGTGGGATATCGTTTGGGTAAGCAATGGAATGAGGTGAGGTTAGGATAGGATAAGTTAGGAGAGTCAGAGGTCGTGAGTATCAGGAAAGATCTCACTTGGTAGTGAATTCCAGAAACTTGCACATGGGAATACTTGGATGAAAAAATAATTGAATTCCAATGTTGAATATGGCATTCATGATGTTTAATGCTTGTCCTAATTGCTGTATCATCATCAATACATCTTGATATATTCCCAACTCTCATCAATACTCATATAGTTTTCTATCACCGATATCATTGGGGTGAGAGCCTCATACAATGATCACAATGTGATTCGCTGCTGGATTCATAATTTTATCAAGTTTATCCGTGAGGATATATGACAATCTGAGATATGTACAAAAAATCAGGAGTGCCCATATCGAATAGGTAGTTTTTTTATCGTTATATATTTTTCATGCTAACGAATGTTATTCCCGATTCCAGAGATTCCATATCGGGACAAATGATATGAAATTATATCTCCCAAATGGATGCTTTTGTATTATACATCATTTTTCATTGTCGTTTTGCAATTGTGCTCGTGTTCCGAGCAATATAAAAAGCGGCCGGTGAACAAAGGAGAAGTAGGTGTATAATACGGTGACGGCTATTTTCGGAAAATAATGAATGGCCCGATTCGTTCGAGGATAATTCATGCCAAAAAAATTCCGCGGTCGATAGTCTACATAATATCCAACCCCATTATTGCATTTCGAATCGGCATTTTCTCATCGAAAGGTCTCATGGTGGAGCGTATCAGATGATTTACCATAAATGACCCCACCCACCGATATATGAACACAGAAGGACTGTGCCATTTCTATACAGTCACCGAACATATATGTACAGTGTGTAGAAATCAAACGGAATAAATTCTTCACCTTGGCTACTGTATATATCGGGAAAAATCTCCAGACACGTCAAAAATAAATTAAAAATTGACATTCTTCAACGTCAAAATGCCATCTTTACTGAAATATGATGCAAAACGTGATATAATGTGAAACACTTGAAAGGACTATGACTGTCGATGAAGTATAGATTTTCAAAATGTTCCCCTCGAACAGCTTTTGCTAACGTCCTAATCTTGAATAACTCTCATAGTAACAACATGATTCCACTTATTATTCTGTCTCAACTGTTGATAATCTTGGAAACGATAAAATTTCTGAATAGAGAATGAAGAGAAGTTGGAGAATGTAAATCTATGATTTGAATTTGACGCGTTCCGGAATTACTTAGATATGTACTTAGATATGTACAGTTACCGAAATAATGAAATCATACCGTTTAGCGTTCACACACTGTATATGGACGTGCAGTCTATTCACATTATTGTAGCCAGTGCAGCTTCAAACGTAATTTACCGACTGGTTTCTCAACGGACCTGCCACTCTTCACTTTCAGAAATATTGCTCTCCTATGAGCATTTCTTTGTTTCTTTCTTCATGTTGATTCGTTTTCGCATTGATATTCATTCAATGAAGAATTTCTTTGGGTGGCAATTTTCGATTTGATTTGAGCAATACACACTCGTCATAAATAAGTGGCCTCATTTCAAGAATCCCCTTCAAATAAATTCCCTCAATGTTTTCATTTTATTTTTTTTTTAAATGAAAATATCGCGATACCCTTTCAGATTTGATTGTATCAAGAAAACCGCTATTTCCCTTAGCAGCAAATGATCTAAATCTGTGATGGAGAAAACGATAAGATGTATTACTAATAATAAATATTCGTATCAGTTGAACTCATTAAGAATTGTGGCAATTCCTCCATCAATGTGGATAGAAGCAAAAAAGATTTCAATTTTTTGTTGGGAATTTATTGTTACTGTTGTATTTCTCAATGATAATTTTCGAACAGTCAAATTATGATATTTGTATCGAGCAAGTATATCCATCTCTAGTTTTCTCTTCTTCAAATTTTCTGAGTTTCGAGTTTCCGAATCACTGTTGTATGGGGAATTGCGTTGGAACAACAATAGTTTGTTTAGGCGAGAAGTGATTCGTGAATGCCACCCTCAGTAGTCCGTAGTCTGTTGCTGATTGGAGTCGAGCAGCCCATAGTGACGGGGAGAGAGACGTTGAAATCGAGGTTGAAATAGACTGTGAATTTTCATGTCATGCCAATATTTTCGTTTAATTCTTCTCCTCTTTTCTTGATGATGATGTGAATATAATATATGCTAGAAGCATGTATCGCACAATGAGATGATGACACATTTGACACGTTGTTGCTATGATGAGAAGGATTCTTCCCAGGTCTTATCATTTTCTTGAATTTTCCATATGACAAGTTCTCGAAATTGTAAACGAAGTTATAATATCGCCTGATGAATTAACAGCAAAATTATTTTTTCTCACGACGTTAAAATATGATTATCGATGTGTTCAAATTATTCAAAAGAGCAGTAGATGAAAGAGAGTAATCTATCGAGTAATCCTGAACCAATTGGGAAAAAAACCTCCTGCTGATTTTTAGTCTTGTCTACATTATGGTACTTGATATGAAAATCGACAATTTTTTTCCATCCAGAATGATGTGACACATGATTTTGAAATATTCTTCTTGTTCTTTCTGAAGGCACTGAAATTCAGTATAGTCGTCATAAAATCAACTGTATAGTTGAAGATCAGTTCATCAAGATAACAGTTCACTTTATATCAAATCTAATGATTTCAAGAAATCGCTCGTGTATTATTTGGGTAGTGTGTCAAAATTTACTCTGATCTCTCCTCTTTAAAATGGAGTTATAATTGAAAAAGGGGAAACTTGGTTCAAAACTTCTTGAATTTTTCGCGTTGTGAGAACTTTTGTTTGGAATCTATAATCGGTTGGGAAATATCCAATCTCTAGAAGGATTGTGAATTAACTGGCATGATGACAAGTACGAGATTCTTCTTTCCTACTCACATCTAGTGATATTCCAGAGTTTTCCAACATCTGCTAGAACAGGCTCTGTGAAGTAGGGAAGTGAATTGTTCTAGAAGTAAAGGAAAGTGGAAGATTTTTAGTGATTAGAAATAGTAGCGAATGAATCAAATCTCGATGAGATAGAAAACTTACTTTTCGAACACATTCGACAAGATTTTCCTTGTATTTTTGATTGAGAACTATCATTGATTGATATAAATTCTTGAATGAATGATTTAAACAGTCTCATCAAGTATGGAGGTGCGTATGACATCGAATTTGCTAACATGAAAACGAAACCTCATAACTACGAGTAGACGAACAATAATAATCATCCTATATAGGAACAAAAGCTTCACGCAATGGAAGTGTTGCTAACCATTAAACTAGTTATTTTCATCACGATTGCTCACCAATAATATATCTCTACTTCGCTCTCACTCAACCCAATTGGCATTATTCAACCGTTTTGAGATCAAAATCATGTCGACTTTTGCATCACAAATAATAACTAACACTTTTGGGGTGAGTTTTTTTATAGGTGCATCCAACCGGTTCTTGATTAGACTAGATTTCCATAAGAAGTGTTAATTACAAGGAATTTCCTACCCGACGAATAATTACTTATTCATGAGATACACCAAACTCTCGGCAAATACATGACTCCTGGATTAATTATTAAAGAGTAGGTAACTTTCAGCGGTCGAAAGTCAATTTCATTTGAGTTCCGCTAAAGTTTCAGCTACTTTTCGGCTGAATCATGAAGAGAAAATGCCGAGCAAAGAAGATCCAACATAAGGGGGTGATCTCAGTGGTCCAGTGAGATTTGAAGTTGATGGGCTTTTTAATGAGGTAGTAATCAAAATATCCACTCCTCACGACATGAGAAGAAATACATACTTCACTGAAGAAATTGTGTTGGCACATTGGTATGTTGTTGATTTTATTCAGCATCAACGAATGAATATTGAAGATTCAACACAGAAAATTTCTGAGGCTTGTAATACTATTACTCCGGAAATGATTAGATCTTCCTGTAATCGCGCGCTGATTCGGCGACTTGATGCATGTGTGGCCACTGCTGGACATCATTTTGAATAATTTATGTAGTATTATTCAATATCGAAAATGAAGATGAGCTTATAAATCAATATTCCATTTGTATTTTCATTTGCCATAACTTTCTGCATGCCATTTTGGCTACCATGATACATCTTTGAATGAGAAATGAACCGGGCTGTAAGTTGAACCAAACCAAATATGGGGATGCAATTTGAAAAACAAAAGTTAGGTGTGGTATCTCGGTGGTTGTTTGCAAGTGGATTTTGCTATACAACATGAACGAGCTCATGGTCCCTTACGACACGAATATTTTGCCAGATTTCTTTCCTGCAAATTACCTGAATATATGTTCTCATGAAAGCTCTGGGATACCCGGTATATTGTATAGTACAGTTACAATCCTTCAGATACTTCCACCGTTGGAATTCGTAAAAATCAGATGGCCTCTTATCCAAGATGTGGAGATGTGGTCTCCATAAAAGGAGGAGAGTTATACTTAATCAATTCCAAATACTCTTCTAGGTGAGCGCCACTAGTAGAATCAGCTATATATGAATATTTGCAAAACATAAAGATGGCCTCTTATTCAAGATGTGGAGATTTTGTGGTGGACTGGTCTCCATAAACGGAGGAGAGTTCAAAAAGAAGCCTCTCTCAGGTCATGACCATTCGACACACACATAATCTATGCATATATACAGTTATATATCCAAGTTCCAGTTGATGACACCAGGAGGCGATACTGTTTCATACATGTATATCCGTATGTCAACCATACCTAGTCAAGACTAGATGATAGCAACACTGTGCGGAGCCAAGGAAGTACTCATTCAATTCATATAACAACATAATGTTAACAATGATATACCAATAGTTATCCTGTTTTTCACACCGTGAATATCATTCCACTTGAATATCGCAATGATATTGTACTGTTACGACTTCTACAACTACATACGTTGATGTCTTGAGGAATATCATGTTTCGAAAGCTCGACCTTTTCGACATTTTCAAATTTGACTGGAACCTCAGGAAAAAAACATTTTCCATGCACTGTTCGTTTTCCATTTTTTTTTCAATCTGTCAATAGACTACTCTTCACTTCACAATAATTGAACGAAATCCTTCATACTTCACATAACAAGAGAAAATATTGATTTGTCACTAGAAATTTCAAGTTTGCATTGATGTTAATTACATTTGAATCAGCAATTTTGAATTCTACTTGGAAATTTACTCCAATGCCAGTTCAATAAAAGCAGATGCAAGTTCACTCTGTTTTCAGGAAAATCTAAGAAATCATGCAAGAGTATGAATTCATCATTTTATTGCATCAGTACAGTCTGTGATCTCATTGCAGTATGTAATCTGATCTTATGATCGATGAGTCTTCAACTCTGAAATAATTCCTTCAAAAATGATATAGAGATTCAGTCTCAACCAATCTCCTCATAAGCTGATGAGTTGGTATGTACTACGAGTATTATAATTATGCATATATATATATATATTTCATCATTGTAGATCTGGATTACAAGATGACTTAGTCGACCGATTGTTCGCTCGCAGAATCGATTAAAAAGAGTACGCTTCGAGGAATCAGGAAATACTTATCGCTTGGTTAGTAAAATTCCATTCAGAAAGTCTCCTCTCCTCTGCAGATATTAGCGAACGGAAAAAGAATCCCAGGAATTTAATTTATTTTAATACCCTCCGAGTCGAACTGAAAGTTATAAACGTTCGTATCCTAGAAAGCAACTGTAATTTGCCTCTTCAGGATATTGAAACGAACGTTTGAAGACATAAGATATTCATGGTGTCAGTTAGATATTCCACATGAACGGAAGAATGGTGAACGTCTGATCAGAAGAGAATCAGTCAGAGAATCAGTTGGATTCGAATCAATGAGCCTAGTTGATGAGAAGGATGCTGATAATATTCACCAGCAGAAACTAATTCTTTCCGAAATATTGGCGAAATGAAGATATATGGACTTATCATTGAGTGAATACGTATCAATGAGAATTCGGATTTCATATCAGACATCATATATATAATTCTATTGGGAATTGTGTATTATGGTCAATTGACCATTACTGTAGACTTTTGGATTTTTCATACAATCGTAATAATCATCTTGTATATGACATATATATGTACTGCCGAAAATTTCGATTTATATTTCAATTATTTGATCGATATCACATGAACATATATAGATATTCATACTCACGTGCTAATGACGGTCGAAAGTGAATTGCTCGCTGATAGCTCAGGATCGCTTCGTTTAGCTGATTGCTTCTCTGTAGCAGAACTCCTCTGGAAGAACAGAAAATGATGGAAATGAATCAACAATATATCGAATTCAATTGACAATACCATGGGCACAAGATGGTCCAGTATATTTGTCCCCTATTTTTGAATGATTTGGAGCGCTAAAGCGTCTAAAAAATAAGATACTACTCCTCTATTCGAACAAATATGTATGTGAGCAAATCAATATTCTTTTCATGAAGTCGACTATAATAAACATTCCACATTTTCTCATCATCCCTGATGGTTATTGACAGAGTCAAGGATGTGCAGTGGATATAATAGATGTGCATATGCAGTGCAGATGCATATTTATATCCTGATTTTTTGTTCAGGAGTTCAACCGTACGGCATACTTGATATCAGCAGTTCATGTATAGCAATATTTCAGTCATCGAATTGACAGGAAGTCCAATGATTATTATATTATAACTGCGAGATACTGATATGACGATTTGACTGAAACGAATCATCACTATCAAAGATCATCATAATATCAATTTTCTATACTTCCTTATTGAGGATATGAACTACTGCTTGATATACAGATAATGCTACAACGTTCAATTGAAGTTTTTTTCAAAGAATACATGAAACCAAATCGATAATCATGTTGAGTCACCATCAGTCCTTCGAGAGTGACTTTTCAATACAAATGTGTGGTTCTGAAATGAGTAGGTCAAATGGATCCGATGGACTTTCAAGTGGTTTCTGCGTCTGATGTCAAATCTTCACGATACTAAAATCTTGAATATCTTTCTACCTTGTCCATGAGAAATGCATATGTTGAGAAAACTATCGTTGGACAGTTCGATGTTTTATTTCATAATCCCGAAGTATACTCGGTTCAGAAACACCCAGTAGTTTGAATCCAGTTTGGGTTTTAGTGGAGTCATGTGGGGCTGTTGTACCCTCATTTTGTCTATATGGGAGCCTCCTGGTGTGTATCAACAGATTATATAAACAGTTCATATAGGGACTGCATGAACTTCAGGCAAACTGACATTAAAAGGGGATATGCAAAACTTTCTGAGATATAATATGACGACGTTGCTTCAACATCAACAAGAGATATTGCATGGAGTTCTTAAGTTATGGAACTCAGAAGGTGTCAAGAGTGGATGGAGAAGTCATTCACGCGACGAAATCATTATGAAATTCTGATTTGGAACGTGAATGGATATATCAGAATGATTCATTGATTCCGATCATCATTTTCACTGTCCAACAACTGTCGTTCAGTAACATACTGCCATTCAGTATGTTACTAAAACAAAAACACTACTACTAGAGATGCGTTTGGACAGGTATGAGGGATCGAAACAAGAATATCGATTACTGATGAATATCCCAAGTATGTTTCAGAAATACACAGTTCATTATTGAAATGTTTTGAAATATCCAAACCTCATGAACATCGCAAGTGCTACCGCTACCGTCGAACTGATGTATGATGAATCGTATCAGTCTTAGAACATATAGCATCAGCACATGATGACAGTGATAGCTCAGCTCATGTATGATTTATGACATCTTTGGAAATGATAATCATTCCTAATTTCAAACAATCATTGCAGCAATCGCTTCGGGCTGTAGAGAATTTCTTTGACGTTTCGGTTGATAATGAGTATTTCATTGAGTGCATAAGCATCGGTATCTATACGTGTGTATACTACATATCATCGATGCTGTTGACATTTTTCCATTCACCTAGATATAATCACTTCATCATCATTCATTAAGGTCGAAGAATTATTACTTTTCATCAGAGGAATTCCTTGAATAATGATTTCTTGGGTTAGTAGTGGAAAGAAATCATTTTCAATGGATGGACAGGATGTTTGAATATATACCAAATGAAATGTGTGACACGGGAGGAAATCGGTTCTGGGTGATATTTTCTTCAACCTCATATTAAAGGATGAAGAGGTACAATAATTTTCAAATCGATCATAGACTGTGAACAAGGCTTCAGCTCTAGCAGTCCGGCAACGTCAGCTATGAATCGCCTATCTATCATCCGGAAATATATCAGAGTGCTGACGGCTTGTTCAGAATTACACAAAAGCCCAATAAAATATATCGTGATCAAACTATGAACGAAGATGATGTATGGGTGATATCTCAACGCACCGATAGATTACTAGAGAATCGCGTTCGAAGCCCAGTAGATTTATTGATTCTCAACAAATGAATCAGGATAAAGAGCAGCGAACTAATTTCAGTGATTGCCGATGAATGAAAGTATTATTCGAGATGGAAACTTTGATCAGTCGAGAGCTGAATTAACCGCTCACCTTTATTTGTTGAGGCATTTGAAAAAAATGCGAATTCATATCATTCACAGCACATTTTCATTTATTTCAATCTCGACACACTCACGGAATTCTCTTCTGCAGTAACTCAAGCTGATCGATGAGATGGTGCCGATTTGAAAAATAACTGATAGCAAATGCCACAAGTTGAAAATTATCATTCGTCGAATTGAATATTTCAACTCACCTTGCCTCAGAATTCATCATTTCCTGCTGGAAATTCATAAGAATGAAAACTTCAGAATGCACTCTGACATTCACTCCCAGAAAACAAGCAATTGGGGATTACTGAAACCACTTGAATATACATTATATCGTTTCTAAAAGTTCATTCCAAATCTCCAGTCAAAACGATGAAGTTGTATTGGTTCTCAGAGCAAGTTGCTTTTGCCCTATTCAATAGAACCATGAAACTGATATTCCCTTGCGTATTCCTAGCGTTCCAAATATTTTCTGAAATGTAGGACATATCATCACGTTTTGCAGGTCCCACAGCCGCCATGCATTCTCATAATTGAAAATCTTATACGGTTGAGTGATTCATATTTCCATTGTCATGATATGCAGCGAGAATGCATCAGTATATGTATATGAGAATCGATCCATTCGAGAGGTTCTTTCAGACTCAGAGATGATTTCTGCGAATTTATTGAAGCCAAATCGTGCTCAATCAGTAACGGTGACATACTTGTGAACATATCATGATATATCATTTCTTTCAAGGTATTGAGAATACAAATTCATGTTCATGATTTCTCTAGTGATTTATATTTTGTTGTTGCTACCAATTTATCTTGCCGTGGTCATTTCACGAAAACCAAATCAACATGTTTGCTTCATTCACTTCAGAGGTTTCTCCAGCAACATTTTCTTCTCGCCTGATATTCAACTGATGAAAAAAAAAACCGTTACTATACGAAGTTGAATGTCTTCACATTATGATTCTGTTCACACGAATGATAATATGGGTCATGAGGAATCTCCCGAAGATGATATGTGTTGTGGAGCATTCAAATTCCACTGAGCAACGGATAGCATAACGAAATTTCATAGGAGTAATCCCGTTGTCGGAAGAGTTGATTCATCGCATCACGATATTCCTTTGAATCCGAGACAGGCAGACGCATGAGACTCAGTTTTATATGAATAGAATTCCTACTGAATTCGACAAAGTTGCGACCCAACATCTGGTATCAAGGAAAGATCGATGACCCGTTCATATGCCAAGTGAATTTGTACGTGTACGTGTGTCAAATATTTATTACTGATAGAGTCACGACACATCATCACTTTCTTGATTCTTCTGAATTCCTTCTCATATCGCTTCTGCGAAGGTTGACAAAACAGCATACCCAAAAATTTCACATCAAGTTTCTGAGATCTAATGTATTCTCCACATTGACTATAAAACAGCAAATGACCTGAGATTTTCGCGAATGCGTAGCGGTTTAACAGAGGCTTCAACAGTCTCTGGAATATTAGAAACAGTTTGCGTACCTACTCATTGGAAAAAAAAATCATGATATGAACATGAGATGTATCACCACATAGTGTGATCTATCAGCAAGTAAACTCGATAGCAAAAGACATAGTTGGGGCGACAAACCATATAACAGAAGTTTCGCTACGAGGCCTTGATGCCAAACTCGGTCAAATGCTTTGGAGATATACAAAGCTACAGCCAGAGATTCCCCATGTTCCCTGATTGACACCTGCCACTTATATGTCACCTAGGCAATCAGGTCTCCACTTGACTTGCCAAAAGCCATATTGCCGGTCGTTCACGTGTTGTCGACAGATAAAAAAAAGATCACAGATAGTGGTGCAGCCGGTCTATAGTTGTTAGAGAGAGTTTTCTTGCCCTTCTTTGAAATCGGTTGGACTCTAGGTTTCTTCCAGTTAGAATGAATTCCGCCGAGTTCGTATGAGATGGTGAACAGCCTTAAAAGAACTGGTGTTAATTTTCAGGCTCATTTCTTGAGAACATCAGACGATATTCCGTCTATCTATATATCGTTCTATTGCGTAAATTCCTAGCCTCAACATATTCAGCTCTTTTTTCCGGGCATGGGTTTCTGTGCCAACTACGGTTCGCTGCTTGCCTCAGAGGGACGAACCTAGAACAGGTTCTATCGAACCATGGTTCACCAGTGGTGGGTGCTCTGTGTTATGTAAATGGTATGTCCCAGCATGATGATCTCCTGATTCAAAACACATTCTCCTCCAAGAAATATCAGGAAAAAACATCCGAAGGCTATCCCAGTCTGCTGAATTGTAATGCGAAACAGTGTGTGAGGGTGTTGAGTGATGTGAGGACATATCGTGGAGATGAGTGTGTAGTCAGAGTTTCCTAGTGGTGCACGTCATACGGTTCCGGATTGTTAGTGAGGAACAGATCGAGCGTATTGGTATGATGATTGCTGATATCAGGGATCCGAGTGGGTTCATTTATCAGTTGTTCAATACTATAGAAGATAGCGAATGCGCCAGCTGGATGTCCTGCGTCATCCGTTTTGTTCAAGAATTTGAGCCAGGCAGAGTTGTGGAAATTGAAATCCTCCATTATGATGATTTCAGCTGCTGGCTGATTCTGTTGGATGGAATCGAGTTCCAGAGAAAATGATTCAAAGGGGTTACCAGGATTTGGTTCGTTTGGTGATACATAATAAAAAGATAAGGCAGCAGATGAACTTTTCCTGTTTGAGCCACATAAGATCGAATTCTCTCGGTTCCAGCTTTCCCTCCCGATGGCATGAGAGATTATTTCTGGAAAAAAGACATATACATCCTCAGAATATGGAACTGGTATGGAGTTCATATCCAGAGCAGAGTATATAGGTCGTGTTAGTTGATGGGCTGACCTACGTACGGAAGTACGTATGGCAGTAACCCATACTACAGCACTCCTATTGATTTGGTGGCGATGATGGGAATATCATCTTTCACCCATGAATGTCCATAAAATCGCTTCTCACGATAGGCAGAATTCACCTCGATGAATAAAATAAAAAAATAAATAGAAAATCCAAAGAAATCCAAAATCCCATAGAGATCGATGCATCCAATCTAAAATTGAATTCTCTATTGCAGACGAGTATACTGAATTTATGATTCCACTATTGAGAGTTGTGTTATCTGATCGTTGGCCTCCATTCGTGAATGAATTATGATTTCTGGGGAGAATAATAGATCAATTATAATAATTTATCAACTGAATAGAAATGTGTGGAGGCGCTAATTTTCTTGAAGAGTCCTTAAAGGATCATTCAGATGTAGATTCCTTCATGGAACGGATGATTCTCGTTAGTGAAGCGAAACAGTATAGAATGCAGTTGAATATTATCTTGTTCCCTCAGCTAATCTTCCGAGATATCCAGGGGATTATGAGTGAAGGAGTCAATAAGTACAACCTACAACACGTTCAAATGGTCCCTCGTGAAAAAGAAAGCTCGAGAGATGAAAAAATCGACGAGGAACAATAAAATGCCGCTTCGCTGGCTGTGTGATGCCAGATACGAAACACTCTCAAAGTTCAACATTGAAGATGAAAGTTAAATTGCAAATTTGAACTCAAATTCAATTAAACCAGAGGTTAGGCATGTACGAAACTTAATACCTAACTTTGCACCCATCCTCACGATCTATTGCGATTTAAGAAGTGAATTTCACTTTCTTGCTTGAAATAAAACTGAACTCCTTCGTTGTATTACCAATACCATTCAGATTGCCCTCTCCTCCTCTCTTCATACCGATGGCTTTTTCCACCAGAAAGACAGGTGGTGTCTTCAGTTGGCATTTCCCTTCATCGTCTGTCTTTATTACACACATTACCAAGAAGGCCCATTCTACATTCTACCCCAGTGCAGCTAATGATGAGTAAGGTAGCTTTCAAGCCTTCCCCATCGAGTCTATTCTCAGTACTGGTGAATACCGTGAATTTCGACAGAATACCGGTTCTGTTGAAGACAATCCGAGAATCGCAACACATCGAGAACATGTTACTTCATATTTGGAATTATTCATCTTGAAATGCTTTCTCATCTCAGCGAGGATTTTCTCACAGCATAGATAGGTGTTTCGTCTTCAATCCTCATTTTTCATATTTCATGACCGTATTCATTCATTACAAGCTTAACCTCTCAGGCATCTTCCGCGGCATGTGATCTCAACGAGACAAGCACCCACCAATAACTTGATTGTGTGGTGCATGATGAGCTCTCTCCTTATAAGATGCACTTCCATTCATTGAAGCTTCTCTCATTGAGTAAATATGCAGTACTCATGAATGCCTTGAATTTCGATAAAATAATGATTCTTGTTGGAAACCTTCCGAGCTTTGCTACTTTTTGCCATATTCAAAACCTCCCAACACAGGTTTTGCTCGTCTAAGCAAGAATTTTATCACGATATAGACATTATTTCTGATGTTCTATGACCGTCTATCTTCATTACACTCACATTGACTCGGAGGTCCTTCATGCATTTCACTCCAGTGTTGTTAATGATGAATTATGGATTCAGATCTGGTTCTTTCAAAACCAGCAGAAATAACTGAAATCTTCCATGCACATGACCATAATCACATGATCCTACATTCGGCTTCCAGAATCGAATATCTAGGTATGATCCTAGACTCCACACTTAGCTATGAATCCTACGTTTCCACTATAATTCAGAAATCTATGAAGATGCTAGGCTTCATGGAGAGAACCACATGCAATTTCACCAACGTCATTGCTAAGTCAGGGGTGGTTTCTCGGGGTTTGTTTGCCAGGAGGTCGCTATGCTACATGAACAAGCTCATGGTCTCCTTTGACATGTATTTCTCTTTCAATTTTCTTTTCTGCAAATAACTGAAATCTACTAGCCTAGAAGCTCTGGGACACCCGTATATGAATGAATACTGGATGAATGGATACTAAAGTATATTCTTATACAATGATTTGGACGTATATGAGATATGTGCAGTACTCAATGCCGTGAATTTTAACGCCTAATCTTGTTGGAGACATTGCATCATCGATACTGTGGCTTCATGATCGGAATATTTCAAATATGCTCCTCTCAACAAGAATTTTTCCATCATAAAGAAAGTTGTATCGTCTTCGGTCATTGTTTTTCAGATTTCATAACCGTCTGTCTTCATTAAATGCAGATACCTCGGAGGCCCTCTCCGCATCCAACCCCAGTGCTGCTAATGATGATTTAAGAATCTGGATTTCCTAACGCCGAAGTCATCCGAGATATCCCATTGATTATATATATGAGGTCGGAGCAGTCGGAGCGTCTCTGGGGGCAGTAATTTCATACTTCTCAGCTCTCGAAGCTGATAAATGTTGTTGGGGGCCGACTCCGAGACGAGAATATTATAGATGCCGTGTGTCTTCCTCGAAGAGAGAATACGAGTATCGAACAAGGACAGAATCATCGATTGATATCATGAATCATCATAATCGATGAATAGTTGGACTTCCGGATAAATGTGGAGCTCATTGAATCCCGGCAAATATGTATCACATATAATATATTTAATACTGTCAATATCACCACCAGTTCCAATTCTAATTTTCACATTGATAATTTATATATTTATATATTTCCACTTTGATAATTATTTATGTATTCTGCTGACATTCACAAGAGATATTCCATCGCATATGATGTATGATATTCCAATTAAGAATATAGTAGGAGACGCTTGGATGATAAAAGTCTCCCACCACTCTATTCGTAATCGAATGACTATGCTTTTCCACGAAGTGGTCATATATAAGAAAGAGTACTTATCCAGATTCATCGCCGAGGCTCATTATAACAGCTCGGTTCTTCCATTTCGATGGTTTAGCTGACGTATCTTATGATTCAAATAGCGAGGTAGACAAAAAAAAACAAAGAAAAGAAAGATTCAGTGTCAAAACAGGCACAAGACTCAATTTCAAGACAGCTTTCAATGATTTATCAATGTTACTATGAACAATTACTAGAAACTATAAGAATTTCAAAATGAATGAAATGGTTGAGTAATGACATTGGAAAATAATGAATGAGAATTTCAATAATGTGAATCTAATACCATGTTCGAATGAATTTCTTTCACAATTCACAATATCACTTTCTATCTGTATGAATTTATGATTGTTTGCGAAGGAATTCGAAACGACTTAACGAGTCCATTTGAAGCACATGATATTAAAATATGTGAAAGTCTACATAGAACCTCAGCACAAATATCGAAAACTGGATAACAGGAATTCGAAGAAGTTACCAGAAATAGCTCGAAGAAAACATGCACACTCATGGCCAGAATGAAAATATTGTTATTGAGTTTCTTTCTCATGATCACAACCACCACTCCCAGCACATTGTAAGAGCAAAAATACTGAGGAAATAACGCAGATATGAACCTTTGTTGAATGAGAAATCTCATCATGGGGCCGAACTGAAAACGTGATGAGTAGAAAACCAGAATAATACACTGAGTGCATGAACACTCTACTAGTTCCTGGAATCAACTGAACTTGTGTTCACCTTGGGTTCATAACTCGAACAACAAAATAACAATAATACGAGGTAACAGAATTATTTTCGTGGTATAGTGAGCAGAAAATCTCATGCAAGAAGGACTTGAAGCTATCGGCATATTTGATGTATATTGACCTCTTCTAATCACGATTTCCTTCAGTTGATTAGGATGAAGTCGACAGAAAGAATATTCAATAATCCCGAACATTAACGCGCAGATTTGGTTTCCTCGTGAGAAATCTTGGTCATTAATAACCCTCAGCAATAGATTTGTTAAGTGGATGAGCATTCCTATTTCACCGATCACAACGTAACGTTCACGACGTAACATCTGACATGACAGTTATTATTATGATTCATTATGTCGCTTTTTCTTGCCGAAACAGGAAGATGAGGGATCACATATATTTTCTGTGTGGAATGAAAGTGATTTTGGCACTGTACTGTCCAGGAAAAGCTGAGTACTTGGAACCCTAATCAAGACATTCAAGAATTATCATCATGATAATATGGATCAGAACGGAGTCAATTGAAAGAATGATGATATCCACGATGATGAGGCATTGCATTTGCGCCACATAACTGAAATGAAACAAATATATATATATACAGGGTGAGTCAAAAATGTGTACCGAGCTTTCTGGGGGTGATAGAACATTGAAAAATAAGTGTAGTTTGATGATTAAACTCATGGCCCAAAATGCATATCCTTCCAAAGTTGATAAAATTAAAATAATTTCTCCGCATAACTTCTGAACGATGAAAGCCACCCGATTGAAATTTTGTGCATGAATGTATGTTATCAAAATACATTTTTTCGTCACACTTCCACATTTCTGATATTGTTATAAAGGGTGTTTTCAGAGGGTGAGTCATGATCTTTTTTAGAAAACTTTTTTCCCTGTATTATTTTCGGTGAAAAAACAGGAGCATTTGATGGAGCGAAGAAAATACATGGAAAAGGTACTCCTATTCAAATACAAAAAATTGAGCCCTTCGTGAGATATTTGAGTTTTTGTAGTTACATGATATCAGCAGATTGATTTTATTCATCGCGAGATTCATCGGTAACAATATTTCAGCAGGCCATGATGAATAATTTTGTTCTCAATTTTGACGTTCATGTCATCAACATTCGAGTCAACATTGTTGTAGTCGATTTGTTCGTGTGGTTTTTCTGTGTCATTTATCACTGCGATTATCTTCTGAGATTTTGAGAGATATGACAGGTTATTCGTTCTCTGAACAAACTGATATGCTTCTAATGCTTGGCGAGTGCTTCGGAAATGCAAATGCTGCTGAAATATAGTTATACCGATGAATCTCGCGATGAATAAAATCAATCTGCTGATGTGACTACAAAAACTCAAATATCCCACGAACGGCTCAATTTCAGTATTTGAATGAGAGTAACTTTTTCATGTAATTTTCTTCGCTCCATCAAATGCTCCTGTTCTTTCACCGAAAATAATACAGGGAAAAAAGTTTTCTACAAAAAATCATGACTCACCCTCTGAAAACACCCTTTATAACAATATCAGAAATGTGGAAGTATGACGAAAAAATGTATTTTGACAACATACATTCATGCACAGAATTTCAATCGGGTGGCTCCCTTAATATGCATTCTGGGCCATGAGTTCAATCATCAAACTACACTTATTTTTCAATGTTCTATCACCCCCAGAAAGCTCGGTACACTCACCCTGTATATATATATATATATATATATATATATATATATATATATCCATATCACAAATTGTTCCAACAGGATAATTCCTGATATCCCGATGAACTTTCAATCAAGCTAGAATCGAAGAAAGTGTTCAAAACACATACATCATTTCCAATCCATCAGAGGAGCCCGAGCGGATAGAATTCCATTCAAAGGCACACATAACGCGAAATGGAACTATGTTCTTTTCCTTTCAGTCACTATATCACTGTGGCAACTCGAATCCCATTCAATTTTGTGAATATTCGCAGAAAAGAATTCACATAAATAATATATAAATTCGAACGTAAACAAAATCCTCTTCAATAAGTTTACTGTCAAGCCAAACACATTTTTCAATTCACTCTTTGTTTTCTTCTCGCTGTTCTGTTCCTCCTCTAAGTAGATAGAATATTTAATTTACGATGCTACAGCCAGCGGCTTTTCTCGTTCTAACATTTTCAATATATGAGGCACACCCACCGCCAAATGGGATTTCATCTATAGCTATTTCGATATGACTTTGAGTGTAGGAATGATTGAAATCAATCAAAAAGACAAGTGACCCTTCGGTTTTTTTCGATATATTTGTCAGAATACAATAACATATCTGATATTCAGAATAGCAGATGATTTTGAGAAGATGAATCTCATAGTTGTTATAGTGCAAATAATAAACTCGGTGATTCTCCTGAAAATACAGAGATTCATTCAAGGAGTTATCCGTACCGAATGAAGTTTGAACCAAGCGGAAATAATTATATCTCATAGTTTTCAGGCAATGTACACCTATGATGGGAACTGTCACCTAGCAGTGCCTTCGGCGACTGTCGACACGTGATGGATGTGGATGTATGTACGTGTGAACGGCTAATTCATACTGAATTCGATCACAAACAATGTCACTTTCAATATCTGGTCATGATGATAAATATTTGGGCACCTAGAACTTCATGAAACTTTGCGAGTGAAAATCCATAGCCAATAAAAATTTTCGTGGTGAGTCAAATCGGTTGACGCACTTCTCTTACGTACACACTCAACTTTGGAATAGCGTTGTGAAAGCTTCTAACAAAGCTCACTCATTCAGTCAACATCCAGTTCATCATCAAAAGGTGCCCTATGAACTATTTTTTTGAGATTTCGAGCAGATTCCATGAATTCACTGAGTCTATTTCGAAATTATGTGAGTACTTTCTTGGATGCCATACTGATACACATTTTCTTCAGGTGGATCACCCTGTATGAATCATTGAACAGACAATCTCATACTGCTGGGCTAGAAGAAATATCTTCTGTATCTCAGTATATGTATATAAACCATTGTCTACACTCAGAAAAACATAAACTCAGCCAGGATTCACCTCAGACTACAGATTATATGACAGATATCCATCGGATAAGTCAATGAAAAGTATTCAAGATGATTTGATTCCACTGAAGAATCCGGGTTCAAGATTCCTCCCATAAACGGGCTTCCCAATCCAAAAAAAAATATATGGAATATATATCTGAAGCGAAAATCCGAAATTATACCCATTTCATCAACAATAAAAGTCGAATCCGAATCTGAGTAATCAAAACAAATCGACGTTGATTTTTCGACGAACTTCAACTGGAAGAGATAACAAAAATCCTCATTCATTGGACGAACAATTTGTCTGCAGAAAGTTTGAGTTTCGAGAACATCCGGAAATATCTGAGCGGGAAACAGAAAATCGTTTTAGGTTTCTTATTCGACGTCACGTCTTCTCGCCACCGATTTTTGCACAAGAAGCTGAGAAACTTGAATATTTCCTCGAATCTTCTATTTATTCCTTCAGATTAAATTCCTTAGCCATTCCTGATACCACAGAACGATTCAAATTATGATAAAGAACTTCACATAATCATCCCAATTGCATCAGTCATCAATGGTTTTCCTATTGATTCAATAAATAATATCCACGTGAAACATGCCAATAAATTGTCGATTGAAGTATCAAGACTTCATCAACTGAATGTTACTCCTCATCATATTTTGGTTCGATCTCTCTTAAATCACGAAAGATCCTTCAATAAATTCATACCACTGACTCTAAAAATTCTCCCTTCAATTCATAACTTGCAATAACCTCAGATGTACTTCAGTTGACACCTCGCTCAACTCTGAGGGCGAAATTCCTACATGACATGAATGAGGCGTCCACGAAATGAATTTATCTTATCATAATTGTAAAAAATCAAAACTCGGGTTCCTGAACACATTCGAATAGTATCAATGGATAACAACTCTCAAAATTTCAGCATCAATTCAAATACCTATCAAGTTTTTTTTTTCCATCACATCGTATTTCATTCGCTCAGAAACATTCGCAATCGACAAAGCATTGAAGAATTTTATGATCAACTATATCAATGAGCACTTCAAACTCGACACTCTTTAATCGTTTGATGAATCACTTTCCTTATACCCTGATTTCGGGTCCATATACATCAGCAGAATGTATATACACAGACCGTCGATTGACAGAATCTTAAAAAGATATAATCCCAAATTATCAGAATTGTACTTCGACTACAGTAAAATGGCCGACCCGTAAAGTATTAAACCGTACTTTGTCAGACTGCATACTATCAGAATGTATAAATCAAGAAAGTTCTTCGGCAGACATTCACATCCTCAGAACTGTAATGTCTCAAACCAGTAAATAAAACAATGTTCATGTTATCAGAATCGCAATTATTCAGAATAGTAATATTTCGAAACCGTACTTCGGCAGACTGTTATACCGCAGACTCTCACATTGTATACCTTGAACTCATCAGACTGGAATTCATCAACAGTTGAACTGATAGACATCAAATAGTCAGATTCGGAAATTAACAGAATGTGAAATGTTCAAACCCGTATATCGACAGACTGTGGAAATTTCAGACCATCACTATTACATACAGTCAAAAAGATCGACCAGTGAAATATCAAAACCGTAAAACGACAGACTGTAAAATGCCAGACCCGTGAATCGTTATGCCGATGATGTCTCGGAATAAGACGGCAGATCCGTAAAGCCACAGACTCTTAAAAAGATATAATCTCATACTGACAGACCCGTAAAATGCCGAAATTATAAAAACGCAGAACAGTACAATGATAGAATCGTAATACTACGAATCCGTAATCTCACAGAATCGTAAGATGCCCGACCCGTAAAATGACAGACCGCAAAATTTCAGAACCGTACATCGTCAGACCATGATGATGTTGAACGCATGCAGGTCGAGAGACGCATAGGCGCAGTGTTGCCGAGCTGTTCAGATATGAATTCTGTGCTTTATCCGAAGATAATGGATATCGTTTACTATATACTGATGCATTGAAGGAGATTGTATAGAAGAGGTCATTTTTTACCAAAAATAACAACAGAAACTTGTCAAACTTCCATAAAATCTTTGTACTCGTGTCATGTGTTATATAGAAAAAAACCCGAAGGATATATAGAGATGAATAGTTTTATATATATATCGTTGTTGTTTTCCTCCTGCCTTGTAGATAGGCACCAGAATAAATGGAAATAGTGTTTCATAATGTGTGTAAGAACCCTCAAAATAGCGCAACCGTTCAAACAAGCTCATTCATCGAGATCTGTATCTCCTGTGGTTTCCGAGATATATATATATCTTTATTTTTATCTTTATCTATATATTCTTTACATCAATACCATCCTTTCAAATATTTTTCAAAATTTTTTTGATCCATTATGAATGCTTAGGTAGTTGTTGATGTTCACGGAAAGTTTTTTGTCACTCGTTCACATGTCTTGCTCGACCAACCGAAATGTAGAATATACTACAGAGAATCCTTGTCAGATTGTGAGAGCTGGCAAGGTTGTCTAAAGCCAGCGTTCGGTACCCCTCTTAACTTTCTCACCGCAGTCTGTCGATGTTCGGTTTGATGAATTACAGGTCTGAACTGATACGATTCTGACGTTTTGCGGTTCTGACATTTTCAGATTCTGATATTTTACGGTCCTGGCATTTTATGATTCTGAGGTTATAGGGTTCTGACATTTTATGATTTTGTTGATGTACTGTCTATAGCATTACATTCCTGCCAAGATACATTCTGCTGTTTTATGGGTCTGACGAAGTACGGGTCGTCATTTTACGGTCTAGTGTTTTGGGATTCTGATGAAATACCGTATGATATTTTTCGGTTCTGATAAATTATCATTCTGATAGTTCATGATTGTGTTGAATGAACAGTTTGTTGATTTGCGAGTCTGACGTTTCACGGTTTGCTGTATTACGATTCTGATGAAGTACAGTTTGCGAATTCACGGTCTCAAATTTTATGATTCTGACGAAGTAAAGTGTGAAATTTTGAGATTCTGACGGAATCATATTCTGCTTTGATCATGGTTTGCTAGTTTCTAATTCTGTTCTTTAACTGTTCTGTCACATTGCTGGTATGGTGAGATACACATCTGTGCATTTGCAGTCTTTCAATGTATGGTTTGCTCGTTCATAGTATACGAAATACGGTCTGAGAAAGTGCGGCTCTACAAACTTGGGGTACAGATTTGTACGTTTTCTGGATTTGTCTATTCTGTCCATTTATCAGTCTGACAACATGATATTCTGATGCTTTACGGATCTGTGATATTACATTCTGTAGACTTATGTGCTCCCCCTGATTTCCTGTCGATGTAATTTTCATGTCTTGATGACTTTCACATATTTTCAATATATAGCTTGGAATCTCAACGTCCCATTTGCCTTTTTATATTTCCGTGTTTGGAAACGAGGATTATTCAAATGTGTGAATACTTCAGGAGGTTCATGGAAAGCGTAATAATTCATTCATCCAAATAGAGATACCATGAAGTAAAAATTTCATAATTGACACTGAGGTATCATTGTTTTCTGACTGAAAGATCATTAGTACACATCACGAAAGAGTGATTCAGATATGCCTTCGGAAACGATAGAGATGTTGATTCCTACATCGGATTCATGTAATTAGGAAATTACGAAAATGTGAAGAACAAATCAATGATATTTGTTTGTCATATTTTGAACTCACAGAAGTCAGTCTCGTTAGGGGCATACAACAAACATCACACGAAATATTGGAGGCCGAACTTCCTGTGAAATTGAATATCGATTCCTTTATTATTAGATGAGGTCGCTACGAGTGCGGTCTGAACCGAGCACAAACTACAACAAGAATACTTGGTTACACGTTTTTCAAGCCCATTCATATTCTGAAGTTTCGGCAGTTACCTCTGGCTCAATAAAGAGTTCTCAACTGTTGCGGTAGCGACATATTAAAGGAGTTTCAATTAGAGGTCGTTGAAAAGTTCGGAACTTCGGCTGAGTATAATTTCTGTCGGCAAATTCTTATTTCGGAAACGCCGCAAAGAAGGAAATTATGAAAGTTTGAAGTTGCTAAGAAGGGGAGTTTATTATTTTCCGTATCTCGCTTCCGCCTGTTCTATCTTGTGATAGATGCGTTGAAATTTTATATGACCTAGTTAATGAAAGACGTACATACTTGAAAGCGACTCGGCCTCGTACCTAGCTTTCATGAAAAATGAGGCAGTGAAACAGAGTGAGGGAGATATATCATGCAGAATCACCATCACATTGAGAAATTACAGAAACAATCATTACTTGAGATCATTCACATGTGAGTTGGTTCATTCCGATTGGTTTTATGATTCGGTTGGTGTGTTATATTTTTTTTTGTTGACATTGTTGTAGGAAATCGTCTATACTTGGATGCGCAAATTCATGGCATTCAAAGAAAAATACTTAATTTTCTCTTTATATTCTCAACTGTTATATACCACATATTGAATGGAGAACTTCAAATGAGAAAAGTTCCTAATGTTCTTACTCTTTCTAATCGAGTACTCATTAATGTAACATTTACACCTTCGGCATCATCTTTCAGTATTATGCTACTCTGCAGCAAACGAACGCATCAACTGTATAACTGTTCAGTTTGAAAATGGTACATGAAACATACCCAGAATTCGATGCAAAAAAATCAATAGAAAATATGTGTTTTCATTTCAAAACTAAATTTGATGGTCATTACCTCGGTCGCAACTTTTTTCGACGGCCCGAACATTTTCTAAAAAAAAAAACAGATGAATCCAGACCTTGCTTCTGGAAACCAGTGTATATCATCGCATATCACTATGCGATGCACCCATTGCTTGTTCATCAAAAAAATATTCACACCAATTCCCATGAAGTCACTTCAATGAGATAATAAAAATGAACATGCGATTTTTATGGAATATACAAGGTGTAACTCGAATGATGTCATCAATCTCAGGGGGTGATTCCCTGTCATATTCCATGACAAAAAGTTCATATAAACGTGTGTCCTACATCGTACAACATACATCAGCTTTTTCATTAATAACTCAAAAGTCTTTTTTGAGTTATTTTGATGAAACCTTGTATGTAAGTCAGGACACACGTTTATATATACGCATAAATATATTTTTATATGAATTTTTTCTAAAAATATGACAAGGAATCGCTGTTCAAATTTGGAATATGAAATACTCATTTCCCTTTTCAAGAATAGTGAAAAAAAATTAGATCCATATAATACTCGATGTAATTCTCCATGAATCATTGGAATGAGAATCAGAATTCAAAAAAATGAAGCATTACATACGCATTTTCAGTCACTTGATTAACAAATTGATTAAGCGCATAGCGAATGCAAGATTCAAGTCATTAACTATCTATTATTTTTTTTATCTGTTGACAACACGAAAAGGAATCCTATAATGTTCGAGAAACATCGTGTCAGCCAGCGGTGTAATTTTGGCAGAGGAGGAAGGTGTTGGAATTTTTCTCGAAAGTTTGGAGGTTGTAAGCATCAGGAAAGACTTCACTAGGCACAGGATTCCACAAATTTGCCGCTCTATCGAAGAATGATGCTTGGTATAGCGATGTTCGACAGGTCTTGAGCCTGACAGTGTAGGGGTGACCAGCCTGAGCTCGTCTGGTTTCGCACGTGGTGGCCTAATACATGATATTTCCGTTGAAGACCGACCCTGGAAGTATCTATGAAAAAGGCGAGTTTGACCTCACAGTATCGACGTCGTCATTATATCTATACTCAAGCGGTGCGGCCTTAGTAAGGTTGATTAAAAGGTCTACATGTTTTGGAAAGATATAATTGAAGAGTTTGTTCACTGTCCTATCTCCACCTTGGCCCCAACCTAAGAAATTCGTCGATTCACCTCGTATTTTTCGCGCAGTTTGGCGGCATCCGGTTCGTATTCAACGGGCGTCCGCCAGAGCGCTTTCGACACGTGATCGCCAACTTGATAGGATTAACAGCCTATCTGTAATGACACGGCACGATGCAAAGATGCGAGGACGTGTCTTATGGCGGCGCTGGCGGCGATGCCGTATCGATTGTCCCAAGGCAGTGTTGCCGATTCACATGAAAAAAATGTAGGACAACTGATATATGAAATATATAACAAAAAAATATACCGTGAAGTTCAGAGCATTTTGAGGTGAATTTGACATAGCTGAGATGTGATAGGTTTTGAGAGGAGTGAGGAGCTATAATCAAGATAGTATACGTCATAAACGGGGCAAGCTGTTATCGTCGTTCAATGTTGGTTAACAATCTAACAAGTTTGGGCGGAAATCTCGACTATACTGTCACCGCGAGTAATTCCAAGTAAACAAACCAGACGAGCTCAGGCTGGTCATCCCTATATTGTTAGGCTTCAGACCCAACTTCTCTCTACCAAGCATCATGCTTCAATAGAACGGCGAAGTTATGGAAATCTTCGCCTAGTAAATGCTTTCCTGATGGTGACGACCCCTTCCCTCTCTCCCAATATTGCGTCTCTGGCTAGCACAGTCTTGTGCTGTCAAGAGGTGAAGGAAACATCTTCCTGGACTACAGATATTCACAATACAAACGTTTTCACGGTGAGGATTTGATGAAGTCAATTACTTTTACAAACATCTTTCAGGAACTGGCAACAGTATATTCATGTTATAGGTAATCAGGGAAATGATCGATGAGTACTCGTTTCATTCGCAATCCCTTGCCGATCGTTGTTGAATCTCGAAGTATTATTCTCGTTATAAGTTTTGAAACTCCGTTTATATATAAAAATACGTGTGGAAAGAATACATTATCACGCATGATATAATACGTTCGAAAAGTTTCCTGACCGAATACCTAACTACCACGATTCAAAATAGTTGTGTCTACGCTAGCTACTACAAGGCGTATATCGAAGTTGAGGAATGTTTTTTCTGTGACCAAGCTGAAACAGTTCTCCAACCGATAACCTCACATATCAAATTTGATCAGATATGTATTGATTATATGTATGTACGCATTGAGATTTTTCAATTTGACTTGGCTCACATTTCATTTGGTAGGGAGAACCCACTGAATGAATCTCTGTATTATCACGTGGATCATCTTGTGTATTATGATCATCACCTTGAGGGTATTTCGAAGATCACGAATCGACCATTGAAAATATTTTTTTGGGTCAAAGTTGTAGCTCCATGAATGGGGACAGTTCGACAACTTTTTTTTTCCAAACATCGACATATCCCAATAAGAAGATAAATGGATCCAATCGATTATATATTGTATCATGATAATGAAGAATCGTACGTCACAAGGATTCTGGTGGATACCGGTTCACGGTACCACTCAAAAAACTGCCTACAAAGATCTCATCAGATGTTGACTTCATCTGACAGTTTTCATTCAGTTCATAATATATCCGTAATTCATGTGGATTGCATGAATACTTTCGATGAATTGTAATTTCTGAAGATCAAATACTCTTTGGTACCAAATGATCAAATGAGATTCCGGAGTGTTGTTAGATAACAAAAATATTCAACAATGAGTTCCTCAGTTGGAGAACACCTCATCATAAAGAATGATTCAGCACCAACTGAATGCGGGCATGTGGATATTTCTTATCATACAGTGTTCTTAGTGAGAGTTGAAATCATGTAGCATATTTCCTGTAATATATATATTGTTCTATGGTTTATTTTCACAACTGTGCTCAGACCATCTCTTTCTTTATCCGATATGAGTGGAAATCCACTATATCCAGTGAATTGTTGATAGTAACATCAACATTCAACATGCATATGATACTGGTCATCATCTATTCACCTATGTAGCTGCCTACATGGACAGCGTTATTTCGCAAATGACATATTCGATCGGTTGATGAGAATGTATTATTGTGTTGTACTGTATTTGTTTGTCTTGCTCATTTCATTCTCGTCTCGCTATTCATTTTATTTAGAGAATGTAAACAAGACAAGAATAAGAAAATTGTGAGTAATGGCAATAGTTCAACCATAATCAAGTGCTATAGAAACAGGAGCGAAATGCACTATATTTCCTAATCAAAATTCAGATATTCGACTTCTGATAACGTTTCTGGCTCAAAAGCCGAACACATCGATAGCTGGAGAAGGGACCAGAAATCACCCTCTTGTCTAGAGATGCGAAGCACTTTTCCGGTCGATTATTCATTCTGGCCATCGATTGAACTTGATGAAAACCCAGAAGGTAGTAAACGGCCATTATTTGGCGGCGCTACAAATCACTCCCCACCCTTTTCCTACAGAGGAGTCAATATCGAATAACTATTAGGACCGTTGTAGGAGGCGATGATTAAGGGGCTGCTTTGTTTGCTCCTTTCTCGATGCTACCGGGAATTCAATTTATTCAATACATAATTTCCTGGCACCGAGACAAGAAGCTTGGAGATAATTAGTTCCATTTGGAAAGGAGGTGATTTTTCATACAGATATGCATAATATCAGAATTAGCGTACACAGAAGCAATGAATATTTCTAAACACGTTTTGGAATGAATTTTAGCATGTCATGATCCGATTGGAAACATCATACCTGGTGAGTAGGAATCATGACTGGATAATTCATCATTCGCATACATGATCCCACGAAATAGTCGTGATTGATGCTGTTACACGAATAGGAATATCAATTGAGTTCCGATTTCTGTATTGGTGATTTTTGGATTTGAGATAAAAAACAGTGATACATCGAGTATATATTCTGAGTGTATAGCCCAAAACATAGTTCGAACTAATGTTACCCTTTTAATGTTATGTTGATATAACTAAACTCTTGAACGACTAGATTTTGAAGACCTATGACAGTTAGAGACTGGTGATTAGTTTGGGAATTATATATTGTTCCATGTTCGACCAGAAACATCAAGTGAAAAAGCCTCTGGCCAAATCACATCCTACCTCGTACAAAAAAAAATCCTAGCAAATATGCAAGCCACTGCTTCCATCGAAGCTGATCTATTCTCTGCTAGCAGTTGTTGGTGGTGATATTGAAAATTCAGAAATATTCGTGAGATGATAGTTGATTGCCATGAGAAGTTAGTGTGCTTCTCATGCTTCTTTATCCCATCACCTACATTTATGGTCTGGGAACATGAACCCATAATTTTCATTGATAGCGGCGAAATAAGTTATATCAGAATGGGTAAACAATTATATGGGTTTTATTCATTGGAACATCATCATAGAATGACCATGAAGTTCATAGTACAGTCGAACACTATTGTCACTTACCTTTCCAGAGAGAAATTGTGTAGGATCTAATGAATTGAATACAATCATGTCTTATGTACCACAAGGCCTCAGAATGACCACTAGGAACGAGCTCGACAATTGGGATCATGAGACTCACACAAGCTTCTCAATTATGGATCATCAAATATTTGACGATCGAATTCCTTATGAAAAATAGTGACAGACCTGTGTGTGAAGTATGTGATACAATGGAAATTCATAGCTGGTGAACCTAGTCTGGTGAACCTATTCTTGACTATGCTTCATGGAGTTCAATGTCAGTTCAATTTTAGTTTTTCGACAAGTAGTGTGCCTCATAGTGTCCATTACAGATATTAACAATGAATAAGAATCGTATAGATCCATATCACGATATGAGATGAAGTACTGAAAAATCAAATAAAATATCTCACTCAGTACCACCAACATTGATTATTCGCTCGAGAATAATCTAATATTCTTGAGAATCATGTTATCAGAAGAATTCAACAAGCAAGTGCCAGGTCGTATCCCCATTGCTTATTGTGTTCTCGGTTGCCGCTCATTCGGCGGACTGTCAACTTTGATGTTTCGTTTTCCTCCACTTAACGGCACAAGTGACTTGAAGTATTTCATTTCGAAAGTCATAAAAGTGTCGTGATATTCGACCTCATATACTGGTGGCAGTTGAAAAAGAATGCGTTATATGACCAGAATCCGTGTTTTGCAGATGTTCCCGAATTTCCGCTATGAACTGCTCTTTGTTGACATTGAACATGAAACTGAACGGTACACATGGGAGAATTTCATGAGTAGCACAGTCCAGGAGCGGCTAAGAAAAGGTGAACGTAACACATCCGGAAACGCACTTTAGGGAACTCAGTCTGATATCTACCATTATTTCCTTAAGAGTAGCAGTTCGGGTGAGCTGATAAAAACTGTATTTATTGAAAATATACAGATACAGTTGTTCATCCTCAAGTTTGGGTGCGCTGAGTTAACTGAGCATTTCAACTACAATTCGTAGCCCTCTCTTTGAAATCGTCTTCAAAGGACACATACCTTGTGACTGAATACTTTAATTGATATATGGGTCAGTGAGAAATCGTCATTATGATTATTTAGTCAAATCGAAATATACAGAATGATAACTGAATCATATATTGCACACCTCATTCTCTAATATTCATTTCGTTGTTCCTACATTTCGATATCTCCGAACATACCGGAAGGCTGCAGTGCGCCATATATCATCGAGTCTTATCTATATGTGTGCACAATGAGATATAAGTGAATCTAATGGAGGGTGATTAGAAAAATTCAAAATTTACATTGTTCCATCGAAAAAACAAATCATTGCAATCTTATATCATTCGCATCGTATGTTGAAATTCAATCATCAATTTTTTGTCACGTAGAACGTCACTGCTTGAGAATTGAGAAGGAAGCTGAGAAGTTATAAGTAATTAGCAGCCAGGATCGAATAGAATGCCAGTAGAGATGGGAAGCTGATGAGGCTGCGAGGGATTAGAACAATCTGCTCCGAGCGAAGCCCTCCGGATTATACAATACATTAAGAACAGAATATGAATTGAATATAATAGGAAGCCGTGCTGCAATTCAAATTCTCCCATTCCATAATCATGACGAAAGCTTAACGGTATTTAGGCGTAATATGGTACCGTCGTATAGCAGCGCACTCCTTCTTTAATCGCTTTCGAGAATTGCGCTAGTAGGGGAGTTCAGAAATGTTAAACTTCCGAGATCTGTTCGCACAACATGAAATGATTGGCCAGGTTGCCAATTCGTTTGCTCGAACAACCAGTGGAAGTTGGTAGCCTCATCCGATCTACAATCGAAGGATAATTATCATTAGTACATGCCGAATAAGCCCTTCTAATCATTCTGCTCTCAGAACTGAGCCCAACACTTCTCTCTCCATCCATCAATTATAACAATGAAATGTTCGAGTGTCTTTCTTTCTTCGAAGTTCGAATGTGTTCTTCTCTTCGAAGTCCGAGTTTTCTTCTCTCAACGAAACTTGTGAAGATATGCTTCCATCTGGGACAGGTAATCCTGGGTAGGGTTGAATCGATGCCTCTGAGAAATTCTCACGGAAACGAAACCATAACTTTACGTACATGAGATGACCAGACATGTGTCACCACTCTTTCTCTCTCTCCCCCTCACTCTTCCTACATCTATTTTCGAAATAAGATGAAATGTGATAGGAAAGAATGAAGAAGACACGATCACCATTTTTCGTGGATTCATTCTGCATAATACTGAATTGAAATTAGTTATCGGCATTCATTCAATTTGACGCTATCAAGCGAGTTGTTGGATATAGAGGGGATGTTATGACACCTTCACATACCTGTTCATCGAGAATCACTCATACGGAGTTCGAAGAAATATGTATGTTTATGTATATTAAAGGTTATCAATCCAGTGACACTTCAGTTTCTGACAATGCAGTGTCGCTGTTCCAAGTAGACAGTAGTAGCAACTCCAATATTTCAAATAGAAGATCCTATATGTCATCATAATCTTCAGAATCCCCGTTGAATCCTCAATATTTTTCTATTCACTCATATCAGATCATTTCAAGCCAACGAATATTCTCGATTATTTTGCAGAAAACAGCACTTCCAATAGATGCTGCAATTTTTCAATACTGAGGTGTTGGGACATTGAAATTTGTTTCATGGTTAGGTGATATCCAAAAGCTTTCTACATCATAGTCGAATCTGGATAATTCCAATACAGCGTAGTCAAAGAAATCAATGCGTCAGTCAATTCAATTCAAGAATATATTGAATTAATTCAATTGAATTGATTGAAGCAGTGTCAGGGAGTCGATAGTTTCGAATTCAATACCCTATATAGGATGACTGATTATGAATGCGAATGAAATTTACCATTCATTCCATTCGGTCTTCAATGTGGACCCGCTTCTTGAAGGTTGTGATATTGTAGCTCGAGGAACCTGCAGAATGTTATTTGGTTGAATGAGGCTTAAATGTTCAATAAACACCAATAAATGTCGTTGTTAGAGTCAAGGATATCCTCGAGTATTCAGAGATGAATGGTATCGAGAGCGTGTGAGTTCCAATGTATATCTTTCTGGGAAACTCAAGACAACAAATTATTGATCATGATATATCATAAAAATTCAGATGATGATCGGTGAATTCATGGGAGCATTGAATATGTTGAACCGGTATGTATTTTTTTTAGGTGGGATATATCCTGAAATTCTTGATTATTCAAAAAGACATCAATGTGGAATGTATACTAAGCCCTATCCATAGTATACTACACAAATTTGAATCACAGTTGGTGGTGCTTACCTAACCTAATATCTTAATATGATATCTTTGGGTTGCTCTCCACAGGATGAACGATAGGGTTATCATTTCAATATGAATTGTGATGATATTTTATTCACATTTGAGAATGAATACTCATGAGCCAAGAACTTGACTAGTCAGGTATAGGTATGATGTATATAAATCGATAGCAAATTCTATCAGCATTCGAAATAAGCGATCATAAACAGGGGTGTCATTTGGGAGAATCGAGTTTGGCTCACATTTTCAATTGAATGAATTATTTAGATTTTTCGACCACCTTGTTTGGAGCAATTCAGATTTCATTGAGTCGTAGATAGATCTCGATTATCACCTAACCATGGATATTTTTCAGTATCCCAATACCTCATGGGGTATTGAAAAATATTAGTATTCCGTTCTCTGCACAAAAATATATTCATCATCTCAAGAACGGTCAGAGATGATTTCAAAGAAATATCAAGTAACTCAATCAAGGAATCGATTGGGATTCTGGAAATGATATCACACGCCGGGTGTTCCATTACTGCAATGTCGAAATTATTTAGAATGGATAGAGCATCATTTTTTATATGAGCGTACACATTTTGATGACTTCCTCTCGACTGATTCTCGATATGGAGGTACTGTTAGATCTTCGTGCCCTACTATGTTTAGTTCCCATTTCATCGAATCTCCAATGCCTTCGAACACGTTCCCCACATAAAGCCACCTGCGATCAAAGGTCTCTCATTTTCTTACTTCTTCCTATTACCTGCTCATATCATCTCATATGCTTCTGCTTGCTGTTTAGCTGTACTGATACACCACTGCATCTTCAGGCCTTCTAGTATCAGCTACGCTGCAAGTCTCGGATTGCTTGTATAGGGCTTACATGAACGATCCTACTCGTACACTGGATTAGCCCAGATTCATCACCCACTAGTCCTGTGCCTATGCACAATCTGTATAGGAGGCTACGCCACTGCATTAGTAAATTCTGGGTTCTATGCCTTGAAGGCTACCTCCACTCAGGAAGGATCTACTCATCGAATAACAAAGATGATCAAGTAGGTGAGTAGGAGTGAGGAGGAGTTTATTTCTCAATATCATCGAAAAAAAAATTTCCTAGTTCGGCTTAGGGATCTTGGATAGTCTCTAGGAATATAATCCTCATCGGATTACGAAATATCGGTCATCAAAGTTATACGACAAATTCACCCAATACCTTGTATCTCCTTCAGGGATACGATCCGCGAAGTCAAACCGATTCGTCTTGATCCATTCTTCTCACGATTTGACCATGGGATCCCATGAATCATACAGCCAGATCTTCATGGCTCTTTGCCTCAAGGCTGTAATGTGCATCATAAGCTTCGATGGAATATAAACAGGAAATGATATCTGCTCTCATGAAATGTTTCACTGGAGATTTATTTCACAGAACCCTCCAATCTCCTGAGCTAGCCCCTGCCATATTTTGAGCAGCACCAAGAATAATTCAGATACATTTTGGAATTGAATCGGAACAACGTAATCACAATAACATTTATTTCAATAAATCAAGCTAGATCATTGAATTTTTCCTTCTTCCAATCATTTCGTGGCGATAGTAAAAATAATAGTCTCCTGTATGAGGATATATTTCATGGGAGATTTCTGGTAGAATAAAAGTGAAAGAATTTGAAACATTCAGCAGGAGTTCACGTTGGTGTCTACGAGGACACTTCGGACATAGTATATATCAGATATATCTCACTATTCTGATGATATTCCAAATACTCTCGAATGGAATAGTACAAGAGCTAGCGACGTTTTCAAGAAATAACTTCTAGTCTGCTGGTTTCTGGATATTTCGTTCCTTATTGAAGTCGAGTAGAAACGCTGTTCGTCTAGTACCTGGAGAAGGTTGCATTCACTCGTGCGCATCTCCTTTACATAGTTGGAAATTGCTGATCCTCAAATCATCCTGAGACAAAAGTTCGTTTTTCATTGTAATTCCGGCAATATGAATCCGCGATTGTTAGACATTTCTGTCGTTGCTAACATCGCACTAAATGCAATTGCAATGATTGAATGAAATCAAATAATTTGAGTGTTTTTGGAATTCGAATATGATAAAGTATCATTATCCAAGAACAATATGTTGATTTTTCAGGCAGATATCTGGTCTTGTAATAATGAGCCAGAGATTCGAATATCTCTGATAGTAGACGAATTATGAGAATGCAGCACTAATTAGTTGGTTGCGTCGGAGTATATGTGAGGTTATTGCTCAAGAACCGGTGGTTTCCTTTCGTGGGAGAATCTAGATGGGCCATATTTCATTTGGTGTTCTTCTTCTCATCGAATAGTGGTTGATCTTATGGTGACTTTCATCAGTGGTTGCATTGGAGATATTTTCTATGTTTTTAGTGAATGAACTTGAGTTGTTTCAGGTATCCAACTGTATCAATAATCATTATACAGGGTGTCCTTGAAAGGTCTTTACAAAAAGCTACCACATATTCTTCAGACCAAAACAATTCGATACAAGCAAACTTACCTCAGTAAAAAGTTGCTTAGTTTGGGCGCTAGACGGCTCTGAAGTTGAAATTTTCAAATCGATTTTGCTTCATAACTTTTGAACGGCTCATGAGATTTTTTTCAAATTTGGTACGTTGGCATAGACTCATCGGGCAATGAAACTCATATCATAATCATAATGAATATCATTCCATGGGCGTAGAACTTGATTTTTTCAGTAAATAAACATCTAAAACTCCTACGCCAATGGAAAAAAATTAGTTTCAATATGAAATCTAAATTATTCAACTCATTCACTACAAAAAAGGTACTCTTGACAAAAGTCGATTCCTCTCATGGTTTCGACAAAATTTTAATTTTAGTGATTTAGAGCATAATTAATAATAAAACGATTAACAGATATTTCATAAAAATTGTTCAAAATGTTCACCATTTTCACGTATACAAAGATTTATACGACGCAAAAAGTTGAGATGTACTTTTTGCATAGGTTATTTCTATTGAAAATAAGTAGCACTGGTTTTTTTTTCTGAAGACTATTATTATCTGCTCGAAAACAGTGATATTCACATTCTTGGTTTCCATAGTTTCATCTGTGTTGATTTGTCGAGTTTTATTGACGTTGATTGTTGATATCGGACTTTTCTGATTTATCATGGCCGTACAATACACCAATGAAGAATACACCGATATGTTATTGGTATTCGGATATTGTCAAGGAAATGGTCGAGAGAGTGTGAGGGTGTATTCGGCAAGGTTTCCAAATCGTCGCGTACCAAGCCACCCAACCTTTGCTGCAGTTGAGAGACGTCTTCGGGAGACCGGTCATTTTGCTCCTAGAACTGGTGATTATGGAAGACAGCGTTATGTAAGGATTCCCGAAGTCGAAGTAGAAATTTTAGACCGTATTGAAGAAAATCCAGAATTGAGTACTAGACGGATAAGTGATGAACTAGAAGTTTCTAGGAATGCCGTTCATGAAGTACTAAGAGAACAATTATTATACCCATACCACAAGACGCCAGTTCAAGATTTATTAATCCATGATTCACAAAGTCGTCTGATGTTTTGTAGGTTCATTAATTTGCAAAGAGAAATGAATCTGAACTTTGGAAAGAATATTTTGTTCACTGATGAAGCCTGTTTCACGAGAAGAGGAATAACTAATTTTCATAATGAACACGTTTATGCAATTGAAAATCCTCATTCCATTAAAATAAACCATTTTCAACACGAATTCAAAATCAACGTTTGGGCTGGAATAATAGGAAATTTTATAATTGGTCCTGTCATACTTCCACAAAGATTAACAGGAGACATGTATTTACAACATCTACGAAATACGTTGCCAAATTTGTTGGAAGATTTACCACTCCAACATCGGGTAGATATGTGGTTTATGCACGATGGAGCTCCACCACATTTTTCGGTGGATGTTAGGAATTTTTTAAACCAACAGTACCCAGACAGATGGATAGGTAGAGGTAATGATGCACCCGTGAATTGGCCACCACGTTCTCCAGACTTAACACCGATGGATTATTTTGTATGGGGTTATCTCAAGTCTACGGTTTACAAGACCCCTGTGAATACTGTAGAACAATTATGGCAACGTATCCAACAGGCGACGAATAATCTTACAGGCGATGAAGAAGTTATGCAAAGAGTACATTTCAACTTTTTGCGTCGTATAAATCTTTGTATACGTGAAAATGGTGAACATTTTGAACAATTTTTATGAAATATCTGTTAATCGTTTTATTATTAATTATGCTCTAAATCACTAAAATTAAAATTTTGTCGAAACCATGAGAGGAATCGACTTTTGTCAAGAGTACCTTTTTTGTAGTGAATGAGTTGAATAATTTAGATTTCATATTGAAACTAATTTTTTTCCATTGGCGTAGGAGTTTTAGATGTTTATTTACTGAAAAAATCAAGTTCTACGCCCATGGAATGATATTCATTATGATTATGATATGAGTTTCATTGCCCGATGAGTCTATGCCAACGTACCAAATTTGAAAAAAATCTCATGAGCCGTTCAAAAGATATGAAGCAAAATCGATTTGAAAATTTCAACTTCAGAGCCGTCTAGCGCCCAAACTAAGCAACTTTTTACTGAGGTAAGTTTGCTTGTATCGAATTGTTTTGGTCTGAAGAATATGTGGTAGCTTTTTGTAAAGACCTTTTAAGGACACCCTGTATATCTAATGCTCGAAGTGTTTCCTATGTGTTGAAACGAACAGAAGACAACAACCCAAAAAAATCGTATGGAGCAGAAATTTCTGTTTCAAAATTCGCTGATTGGTGTTTCATTGTTTAGTTCCAGTTCCGTCAAGGTTTTGTCACGGAATTTCAACACACAGAAGTGACAGCTATTTCCGTCGCTCCATTTTTTTTCCGAGACTTGAATTGACTCCTAATTGAACAACCGAATTTCTGTGTGATAGATGTTTGATTTCCTCCGATGATATCATATTATGATATATCATGCAAATTGCAATATAGTAAAAAAATTGAGGGGAATGCTATACAAATTCAAATATATGAGAGATTTTCTGGATACCCCAAATTTGAGAATATTATATTTTGCATTAGTTGAATCGCAATTACAATACGGTATAGTGGGATGGGGTGGAGTAAGTGATAATTATTTGGAAAAATTGAATGTCTTACAAAAATATATGATAAAAATTATTCTTCATAAGGTTCACACTTACCCAAGTGATAACTTGTTCAAAGAATCCAGTTTTCTCGATATCAGACAACTCTTCTGTTGGAATATTTTGAAAAATGTCAAAAAAGGAAATATCATCTTAGAACATCCAAACTACAGTCATAACACAAGAAATAAAAATAAAAGCGTAATACCGTGCTGTAACAAACCCATAGGTCAGCGGAATGCAACATACCTAGGACCTAGGTTATATAATATGGTACCGGATTACCTGAAGAATTCCTATAACATGTCCAAATTCAAAAAAAAAGTAAAAATGTGGATTGTGGAAAATGGGCGATCACCTTTTCATGAACTTGTTAATCAAAAAATGTATTAATGATTGAAACATAATTTATACCATTGGTAACAATATATGTATGTATATGTATGTGTGTATATGTATGTATATATACATGTATGTATATGTATGTGTGTATATATGTATGTATATATATTTGTCTCGTCATGATGCATAAGTCTCAGTTACTCATCAATTTTGCTAGTTTGGTCTTTATTATCTTTTTCCTCAAAAACTCAGTGAATGTAGGTATATTAACACAATTTTAACATGGTGAATGTATTTTAATGAATATATCCATTTTTAACTGACATAATTGTTGGATTATTTTATATAATTTTACTTTCGTTTTTGAGATTTTATTACATTTATTATATATATTTTTAGATATTTTTTAATTCAATAATCATTGATAGTGTCATTCCTATTTTTAACTGTAATCTATATTGTTCGTTTATTTACATATATTTATTTTGTTGATTTATATATTATGTTATTCCTCAACTAACAAAAACCTTCATAATTTCTTTCTGTAATAATATTTCAATGTGTAGTAGCATATATAGTCACGCATAAGTATAACAACTCATAGTTGTTATACACTTCTGTGACTCAACCATGTTTATTGCATTTCACCTGAGTGTAAACATTTTTTTATTTATGTCAATAAACATTATTATTATTATTATTATTATTATTATCATATTTGAAGTCCAGACTCACTAGAATGATTTGATTTTTTATAATGAAAAAGACGTTAGTGGCGATTCAACGTCTTGCCGTCATTATTTCAAATGTCTGCAAAAATATGGAATATAATTGAAAAAATAAATTTTCCACTGAGCAGGATTCCGAAAATAGTGATAAATATTAAGAAAAACAATCGAATTGGAAATGGTTCTTTCACTATGTCGCTAGCCCTTATACAAGAAGGATAGAAGAAATATAGTGACATGAATATGAAACTGAATCAGCAGTATGGATGCCTACTATTTGAGAATGAAAATCATAATATCTTCGCAGGAAAACAAAAATTTTCATTTTTGAACCGCCCTCTGCTAATGTATGCAGAATCTATACAGAACAATGATATGAGTGAGATGCAAGCGATATGAATAAATGAATGGATCTGAGAAATTTGTAAACGAAACACCAGTCGATAGATGATTTGACAAATGATCGAATTATGGAGATCTACAACGTGAGGAACCGCTTCTGCGTCTGCAAAATAATTGTCAGAATGCAATTGTGCAAGATACCTTCAAATATTGGTACTCCATGAAACAACACTGGTACATCCTATCAGCTGAGTTGCCAAATTTTCGGTCACTGTAGTCCAAAAGGGAGCTAACGGCAGCCCAAATCCTATTAAGCCAGCCCTCCGCTGTCGATAACGGTTCAGCAATCTGGCCTGTTACGGACTATTAAATAGGTTCTGGCTCTATTACACCGAACTTCGTATCACTCCCCGAAACAGCCATTTTGGATATTGGAAATGCTGGAAAGTCATCACAGGATTCGCTCCATCAAATACTCAATATTTGAGTTACAGTATAGTTCATCTAGTTTGGATATCGTCTTTCGGAAACTAGTCGAGAGGATTTCGATTCGCTTCATCTGAGTGAATTCAGCATTTGCCCAATAAGAATAATGAAGATGATCATAATGATAATAATCGAGTGACGAGAGTGGAAACTGGACATGTATTGCTCTGAAATCCAAATGATATCATAAATAAAAATAACACACGATATAATGAGAAGGATACAAATCCCTATCTGATTCAGGCTGAATTTCACCAAATGCATATCCGAACTCTCATGGTATTTCTACGGATGGATCAAAGACCTAGTATGTCGAAAGGTTCATCCATAGTAAAGAAAACTGCTACTTCTGGGACTTGTCACCTACAGTAATATGAGTATTCCGTCTGCTCTGACTCGCTCAGCTCCATAGTATCGTAAATAGATCCCTCACTTCTGATGATTCTTCCATCGATAAAGTGGAGAACACAAGGCACATATCTGAAATCCGGTACAGTGACGTGGAAAACGATCTGAAGCAGGATACCGAACAGAAGCAAAACTCTACTTTATCAAACCAAAATTGAATTCATGAACACATATGAATATAAAAAGGAAAAAAAAAGAATTCATCGGTCCTCATAGGATTGAAATAATCAGTACGGGATAAGTAGATGCTGTAGAGATAGAAGAAAAACAACATCGTATCGATTATGTAATATGGTACTGATTCGTAGAATCCTAACATGGCCCCAATATCACATAAGAACACAACAACCTTCTAGCATAGACAAGATAGCAGAATGGTCCAGTATGACGATGAGAGTTCTTCAATGCCTAAAGGCTATTGGATCTCGAACAAAAATATCAGAGAATACTCAATCACTTCTATGCTTCACATAACAATGGAAGATTCACAATCTGTGATATTTCATGATATTGATGATGATAGCTTGAGATATCATATTATTCGATTTTTTATACATTTCAGCTTTTCTGAATATCGACTCAACGTAACTGATCATTATGAAGTAATGGAGTCATGAAGTAATGAACATAGGAGTTGATGTCTTCAACAGAGAAAAAGAAAATAATGAAATAATGAGAAGTATAATTCAGTACTGAAAAATGTACCCAGTAGAGCAAGCTCCATTGGGTGAGAATTTTTTCCATTCCTGCGAAGTATAAGAAGTAGCCTCTGGAATATGCAGTTCGGACTGTTCGAAGTATTCCAGAACATTCCCTATATTTTTCATTTGAACTCCTTATCCACTTAGAATTCTGAGAGTTTCATGTCATATTCGAGATCAGCTTCGAATTGACAGCAGGATATTTCATTCGCTGAAAGTTCTGAATCGGTTCAAATTCTGGTAGAATAGTATTCCATAAAATCCGTCCATTCATCCTCTTTTTCAGTGATGAAATTGCAGAATATCATTGAGAGGTATCATATATCTTCATAAGAATAATTCTAATGATTTCTTCATTTTATGTTCTTCTTGACAACGAAGTATCAACATTACAGTAGGAACGAGCGTAAAGAAATGGATAAGGACTTGCATACAGAAATGGAAACGAAAATGTTTTAAAGCTTCAAGAATCAAATCCAATTCAAAAAGAGATTTTCATGACGGCTTGAAATTGCGCCCTAGTATGGTGAACATATAGGTGTTAATAAATACTTAGGGAGTTCCAATTTATATTGTAAATTTGACGTGCTGCGCGTTTTTTTCATGAATATATACAATAACCGAAATGATGATTCATTCCTTTTGTCTTCTACATACTGTTTATCTGAACTCTAGAGCCAGACTTTGTGCGGTCTATATTTCGATATCTCTATCTGAATATGCTTATTCATGTTTTGTCAATATTATTAATGGTTTCAGAAAACCATCAATACGAGATGAAATATTTGATTCAAAACTGAGTTGTATAATTTTAAGGCAACAGAATATCTCCTGCATGATTAACTGTCTGGACCTCGGTCTGGACTGTGTGGCTCTGAGGTGTGACTTGGTCGATTGTCGATTGTCGAGGATGCGAATCAAGAGAAATATCAGGAACACACAAGAGCTCAAGAAATGAGTAAGAAATAAAATGAATGAAAACAGAGGCGATTTGAGAAATAACGGAACATTCATTTTCAAGTAGGATTTTGTCTCTTCGTTTCTGAAAATTGAAATGAAAAATATCATTATCATTCAATACATCTGTGGTGAGGACAGAAATGGAATGAAAACAGAGGCGATTTGAGAAATAACGGAACATTCATTTTCAAGTAGGATTTTGTCTCTTCGTTTCTGAAAATTGAAATGAAAAATATCATTATCATTCAATATATCTGTGGTGAGGACAGATTGAAACTATATTCGTGTTTTCAATTTCTTTTTTTTTTTTTTTTTTTTTATCTGTGGACAACACGAAAGGGAAACCTATGATGTTCGAGGAACATCGTGTTAGCCAGCGGTGGAATTTTGGGAAAGAAGGAAGGTGTTGGAATTTTTCTTGAATGTTTGGAGGTTGTAAGCATCAGGAAAGACTTCACTAGGCAAAGAATTCCACAACTTTGCCGTTCTATTGATGAATGATGCTTGGTATAGCGATGTTCGACAGGTCTCGAGCCTGACAGTGTAGGGGTGACCAGCTTGAGCTCGTCTGGTTTGTCTACTAGGAATCGCGCGTGGTGGCATAATAGATGATATTTCCGTTGAGCACCGACCGTGGAAGTACCTATAAAAAAGGCAGAGATCGCCGACCTTTCTACGATGATCTAGAGAGGTCAATGATTTGGTGAGTGTTGTGTCATCGACTAGGCGAATAGCTCTCTTCTGAATTGAATCTAAGAGCTTGAGCGTATGTTTGGGGGCTGAGCTCCAAACATGTGAGCAGTACTCCAGGACAGGTCGAATTTGTGCTTTGTAGATCATAAGCAGTTGCTGGGATGTGAAGTATCTCTTCGCACGGAAAAGAAAACCGAGTTTTTGTGAAGCAGTCTTCGCAATGGACCTCACATGATCGTCCCATGAGAGAGCACTGTTGGTGGTGACACCCAGCAAGGATATTGACGACCTCATAGGAACAGTGGTACCCGACATCATCAAATTGGGCATTGTGTGATCAGCCTTCTTGGTGAACATACAAGCTTGAGTTTTAGTTGCATTGAACTGTACTAGATTCTCAGATCCCCATTTCAGAATTCTTGTCAGATCCTCATTTAAAGCATCAACCTGTCTTCGCCTTGCACCTCTGGCCTCATTGGATGATATAGGGGCTCTAGAGGAAAAGGCGGAATGAAGTGTACTATCATCCGCAAAGCTATGAACTGGGCTGGAGGTCACATTCAACAAATCATTGATGTGGAGCAAAAACAAAGTCGGTGCCAAGACAGAGCCTTGTGGAACACCAGCATTGATCGTCATTGTATCAGACGAGACCCCGTCTACCACCACGTAGAGTGATCTATCTGCAAGAAAACTCGATAGTAAAAGACACAGTTGGGGCGGCAAACCATATGACGGAAGTTTCGCTAGGAGGCCTTGGTGCCAAACTCGGTCAAATGCTTTGGAGATATCCAAGGCTACAGCCAGAGACTCCCCATGTTTCTCTATTGACACCTGCCACTTATGTGTCACATAGGCAAGCAGATCTCCAGTTGACCTCTGGTGACGAAAGCCATATTGCCGGTCGTTCACGATTCTTGAGCTCTCTAGATATCGGATGAGCTCGATGTTGATTGCTTTTTCCATTACTTTAGAGATCACAGATAGTAGTGCAATCGGTCTATAGTTGTTAGGGAGTGTTTTCTTGCCCTTCTTTGGAATCGGTTGGACCCTAGCTTTCTTCCAGATAGAAGGAAATACGCCGAGTTTGTACGAAAGGGTGAACAAGGCATCACTGACAAATGTAATGAGGTGTTTTCTCACCAGCTTCATTACTAGGCTTCGGTGTACGAGCCTCATACGGGAATTGAGGTTAAGGCCATTTTAGAGTGACCCTGTATACCTGATTGACAAATTCATGAATCAAGGAGCTCCTTTGGCTAGTATCTTGAGCCACCCAGAGAGCCCTACCCCAGACTAACCTTGTTTAGCCCCGTCGCACCCTGCTGAGGGTAATCAACTTCATGTCACCCCTGCCTCCGTTTCGAAAGCACTACCAGGCTAATGATTTCATACATATCATGTTCAGACTCTTGATATTAGTATTGGTAGGATTTGATTGCATAATGACTGTCCAGAGCCCTGGGAAATAAGAAGTCCAGTATGCTATGCGTTTACTTGCTTTATTCATCTTGCAATGATTTTTGCATTCGGCAATCCTGATCAACCCAGAGACTAAGACTTCTTATTGCCTAGGGAGAGTGTATTTATGATTTCGGAAAGAGTTAGAATGGTTTTCATACCTGGAAAGATATTTCAGGGTCATGTGATATTGTTTAGGTCATAACTTTGTTATCCTTCGTAATTTTGCAATCAAATTCGCTCAGTAGCACAAACATGGAATGCCAAGCACTTTGATACTATCGGTTTTGAGGAAAAATGATTTCCACCGCAAGTTTTCAGACCCAAGGTCAAGTAGTGTTCACTTTTTCCTTGAGAAAACAAATCATGGTCAGCTCGAGGCCAGACCAACCCGACCAATCAGAATCCCGACCTCGCTCTGTTTTTTGCCAAACCTGAAAAGAGTATAAGTAGCAAAATCCAGAGGCCCGAGGATCCACAGTTATAGAGATCGACAGTTCGACAGTTACACAGAGAGATATATAGATCCAGAGATAGTTAGCTAGACCGGACAGATGGACAGTTATAGAGATTGAGATATATAGATAGACATTTGGCAGTGATTATTCTGATTCAGTCCGATTCTTACCGTTTGATTCAGTTCGTATAACCGTTATAAAAAGTGATCAAGGTGCTCGAAGTTTTTCCTGTATTTACATCCCGTTTTTGTGTTACACAAAGTTGAAAAAGTGAGCCAGAGCTTTTTCTGCCGACGATTCACTCGTGAAGTATATTACCAGTCAAGTGTGAGTTAACTGCATTTTGATTTCCCTGCATTTTCTCATATTTCTATCAAACTGCAGATTAACTTTATAGATCAAATAATTTTCCAGTATAAATCCAGTTGTTGTGACATTTGTCGTGACGGTTGACAGCGGCCAGTGAAATTCAGAATCCAGTACAGAGTAAGCATTGGAACTGCCCTGTTGCATATATAGGTATCATTTGTAATGACCTGAAGGATAAGTTCTGTGGTTTGAAATCCTAACGTAAAGAGTTTCATCAGGAAAACAACCCTTGTAACGGTCGAGGTTCTTGGTCTGCGTAGCAGTCAACACCAAGCGTCACCAGGGTTGTGAGCATCCCGGTCTCTTGGTCGCATAAGGCTTATAGTCAGCGTCGAGACCACCCTGATAGTAATTATCTTGCAAACCCCAGAGGGGTGAATAGTCTTTGTACATTGACCAGAACTTGTTTTGCAGGGGTAGAGCTTCTTAACTCGCATAGGCGCTTCCCGGTTGCACGTTGCACGGCTTACTCTTTGAATACCAGTCAGATTAGCTGTCACCCTGCTTAAGTCACCCTGCTTAATTAATTGTCACCCGTAGATATATGTGGTTAGGATAATCTACCCTGAGATTATTTGATCTGTGGAATTTTTGCTATCTTGTGACTGACACCTGTCGACATATTCTGTCATCCGAATTTCCTCGTGGTCGTATTTTCTTGGTTATGATAATAATCATTGAGAGAGATAAATTCGATCTGTTTATTGTTTCCAGTGAATAAACCTGTTCAAGTGTGGATTTTAGTTCTGATTATTTGTTCTGAGTGATATACCAAACACCTGCAGCAACCCGTATACCAGGGTGAAACCAAGTGGGTGAACTTAAAGCCCTCACCCCCTTGTGATCTTTTCATAGTCCAGAAGGCCTTCGACCCCTGGCATACCGTCGCTCCAACTGTGTTGCTACCTAGGCCTCCCAACAAATCCTGGTTGGGAGAAAGTGGAGTTCACCACTATAATCCAACTGGCGCTCGAGGCAACCCCGGTCTATCCTAGATATAGACATACCCCGTTGAGCGCCACCCTAGTAACACCCCCCCTAGAAGGGGGGAGACGTTAGGGAGGGTTTGATTCCAAGCCCAGTGACATTTTGGGGCAGATCACAGTTCTGTCCTTACTGAAAATATATTGAAATAATTTCAATGACTTCTTTCTCATTCTTCAGAAAAACTGGAAAACAAATCAAGTTGAATTTCGATGCAGGTATTCATATAATTGCGGAAGAGAGTGCATGGACTTCCACTCCTATATATATTACTATAGATATTACCAATATCGCATATCACAGTCCAGGAAGATTCCATGAATATCAATATTCACTGAATTGAAAATAGATTTTTTCTCCAAATTCTATCTCATTCTAGGAATGTCGTCCAATGATCAGGTAGTCAACCCAATTATATCGAATTCCAACTGGCCAATCATGATATGAAGTTTGTATAGGATATTTCTACAGAGAACAGAAAATTTCTCAGGAGAAAGTTTTCCGCACGGAGATAGATGAATTCGCTAAACTTCATGAATAATCACCTCTATTCCTTGACTTGCCTCCTCTTCTCCTGGTGGTTTCCATAGGGTATAACTTCGAATAAGGAGAGCTACATGAACTAAACAAGTCTATCCAAAGAGGTTTTATGAAAAGAACAAAACATCGACAGAAGAATATCATGAATAATTTCAATCCATCATCCTTTGAGAACCGAAGAACCTATCACTCAATAATTTATATCCATTACCAGTGAACAATCTGATTGACGCTCCTGAATAATTTTCCCACTCTAACTTTCATGTTCCGCAATGAGACTCTAGTAATGGATTGACTTATCAACTACCACATTCATGAACTAACATATTACTCTTCACGAATCTCGACATATACTATGAACCTATTGGTCAAGTCAAGAACCATATTTCATACTTAGAATCTGCACACGCAAGTCAAAATATATGAGCCCAAGCTGAAAGCTATTTCACCAAGCGAGCTTGCTCTTACCACTGGATATATTGTTTACTATGCTCGATTGTTTTCATTTTCTTTCTTCCTCTCCTCAGGTGTTTTCATTTGATTGAATTGAGTTGTATAAATATTTATAGATAGGTATGAAATCGTATCTTCTTGCTGATGATATCTATATGTCTTGTAATTGGGATTTATTCATGTTTTGACTTTGAACTTTTTTTTTCATTCATGTGCTCATTGAACCATGTTTCCTCAGACCTACTTCTAATTTCATAATATTCATTATTCGGTTAGTCCATCACCTGTTCAAGATATGGAACGTATTGTCCATGGTCTTCCACCCTGCTCAGTAGTTATCCTTGTTGCGCTTTTCGATTTCAATGGTGTATATATGGTTCACATGATATCATCTTGTCTCTGCAATTATTCACGCTGAAAGATATCGTTCGACGGTCATGCATATTCATGGTCACGTTAGTGTCTACTTGAAGCTTGGAAAATATGTGGAATAGTTTGAAAATTCCACTGAAACTGACTCTTCTCATTGGCGTTCATAAGCAGCAGAACGCGTACGTCTAGATGATGACAACCAATCATGATATCCCGGTCTCGTGAAATTCTTACGATCGATAAGGCGCCGCATGGCGCAACTCCTCCGAAGTTGAAGTCGAGATGGAATTCCCGCTGTATTGTCACAGCTGTTCCGATGGGGCAATGGATCAAAAGAAATGTTAACTCGTTACATTGATTAGTTTGCTTCAAGGTTCCTGAAGTATATGATCTCTCTCTCTCATTAGTTTTTATGCTGAATCAATTACCACTACCAAAACGGTAATGAAAAGGTATTAGAGAAAAAACCGGCAGTTGTGGTTCGGACAGTGGACCGTAAAGTATAGTTTTTCAAATTCGCAAACAAAAAGTAAATCTTAAACATTTTGCATCATGTCTAAACTTCGCGAGTGGCACTTCCAATCCTCCAACGAATAGCGAGCCTTTCTGTAAGTACCCTTTTTTAATATCAATAGTTTAAGTTTTCTTGTTTTGTTTTTATTTGAGTTGGGTGTATCTTGCTGGCAAATTGGTAAATTTATTTCATGCCCGAATTGTCTTTATTCAAGATGAATAAATTTGTTGAGTGGAAATAAATTCTTTGATTATAATTTCCATAAAACCTCTTGCAAGCGAGTCAGTTCGAGTTGCGATTGTAGGGGTGAAAACCCACTCGTGACAATAGCATACTTATGATTTGTTCGAATTATGGTGGCTTCATGAAGAAATTCATCACCTAAGATTCACCACTTAACATTCAAGACTTTACATTTAAGACAGATGGAACATGGAAATACAATTGTTCATGCTATAAGACCATTCAAGACTTTTCATTCAACATTCATCATTTGAGAAGATGTCTGACTTCCAACTCAAGGAATTATTGTGAAATCGACATATATGAACATAAGATGTGCACATGTTCGCTAATGACGTTTTGCGAGTGTCGACAAGTGGCACCTCTGTTCCCCGCTTTTATTCAAAACTGTATTGACGCTATATATTACTGTATTAGAATATTGTCAGTGTTCTAAGGATTCTTGCGAATTCAAGTTTGGAGGTTGTACACATCAGGAAAAATTTTACAACTTTGCTGGTCTATTGATGGATGATGCTTTGTATAGCGATGTTCGATAGGTATCGAGCCTGACAGTGTAGGGGTGACCAGCATGAACTCGTCTGGTTCGTCTACTAGGAATCGCACGTGGTGCATAATAGATGATATATCCGTGGAGCACCGACCGTGGAAGCAGAGATCGCCAACCTTTTTACGATGTTCTAGAGAGGCCAAGAGTGTTGTATCATCAACTAGGCGAAGAGCTCTCTTCTGAATTGACGTAGCGTGCCTCGATAAGTATGTCTAGATAAGTGATGAATGTTTGCATTAGTTTTGATTGGGTTCTCAAGCAGTTCATTTCTGTTTGAAGGTGGTGGCCGAATGTAACGGATGTTGACGTCACTGGATCTGTTTGTTCTCTGCTGTTGGGGAATTTGGATGATGGAATATATATTTCTGCTAAACTAAACTGTGGAACAGAAATTGTTACTTCTGAGTTTCCTGAAGTGAACTCTTTTCACTCTCCCTTGCGTGTTTTCCAAATTTCCTTCTGAACACGACCTATCTTGAGAACGAAGTAATATTTTGAGATTCATGTTCGAATTGGATTCTCTACGTTCCTCTGCTTATATACTCGTGATAACATTGATAATTGTATTGAATACTCACAGATTATAGTGTACGTCAGCCATATTCGGCCTATAGAGAAGAGCTTTTCTGAAAGCGGATTCAGCTTCATCAATTCTTCCCTGGCTACTCAGAACACTCCCAAGATTGCCATACGCTGAAAATGAAAGTGAAAGTAATTTTCATTAAATTTTCATTCTTCTCATTCTATACTATATCTATACTATATGTCCGTCACATTCTGAATTTCAATGCCAAATGAGATGGCATTATTTGCCATAGATAGTTCGATAGGTCATAATATCAATCTTGGAAGGCCAGTCCATCTGTATTTCATGACTCATCATAAGAAATCGCTTTCTCATTCCAGGGTGATTGATATAGTTTGGTAACTATTAGTGATTTCTTCAACAGCTTCCATGGGGTAATGTGTGCGCACACATGAATATGTGTTTGATAAACTCTTCATGGTACATATAGAATCTGCTACTTCCAAGACACACTACACTAGTGAAGCTCTTTTTCTGACAACATGGAAGAGAACTCATGACCTTCGAGGGACATGATGTGACCCAGTGGCGGAATAATTTGGTGAGAAGGAAGGTATTGGAACACTTGATTTTTATTTCATTGAACTCTACCGGGGTTTCAGATCCGTATCTTATCATCTATGATGATCTATGGAATGTGCAGGTTACTTTCTATAGATCGTTGGAGTGAAGCAAAAACAAAGTTTGTCCAAGACAGATCCTTATAAAATACCATGCATTGATGATCATTGTACCAGATGGAACTCCATTCACCAACAGATGAAGAGAGGAAACTCAAGAGTGAAGGACATAGTTGGACAGCAAACGGAAGTTTCGCTGGAACTATGGAGATTTCCAATGATACACCAGATACTCCTAATGTTTCTCGATTCCACCTGGACCTCAGTTTGGCAGACTCTGCGATGAGAGAACAAAATTTCAACAAGAATTGTGAGTTTGCGAGCGGTTTTCATCACACAGTGTAAGCCAACAAAGCGTGGCGTATCAAACTCATGATTTTTTCCAATCTAATACCTTGTAGCTACATTCCCACTTCTATGATCACCCACTTTCTGTTTTTGTTATCAAAAACCAACACGTCGTCGACACCGTTTGAACCGTTTTTCCTGAAATGCAGAAATCTTCTCAGAAAAGTCCACTACTTCTGATTTCAGAAATCCAACCGTACACGCATTTCTATCGGTAGTCAATATCTTACTAGTCTACAACATCTCACTTTCATTCTCTCCATGAAATGTAGAGATTGGTCAGAGTAACGCTTCCATTTCGTCGAATTCCGTACGTTTTTTTTTCTTGTTTTCGAAGAATACCATTTTACAATATTTGACAGATATTTCAATACCCTCTTTTTGATATGACGTCTGATACATCTGAACATTATGGTTCAGATGTTATATGGAAGAGCAAGCAATGATTGAGAAGTTTTATGATCATATGATCCAAATCAATTGTTGGAATTCATTTGCTCCATATTTTCCATCGCCAGTTTCATTATGTATCCATCAGCTAGAAAAGTGGAACCATGATAATGCAAGATACGATTATATTATATAGTGTATCCCACTTCTGATGGAAACATTCCTCGCAAGAGCGAAGAAAATAAAGTGAAATGAAGGTGATTATGGGACCATCTTCAGTGATATACACGAGCAGCCATGGAACTACCGATGGATAACGATATAAGGAGGTAAGATAGGACAAAAATTTTCGCGATAGGCAACAAATTAGGAATTGACAGATCGCATTCCATGAAGATTCTAATTTTCCCCTACAAGATTCGCAGTTCGGAATATTCTATTTCCGTCTCAGCTTCCATGGAAGCACTCCTGTATCTTCCGAAATTATTGAGGCAGGTATCGGAGATTTGTGGAGACGAAATAAGTATCAAAGAAGAAGTCATCAGTGGTATACACTACTCGCCAGCAACAATAGAAGTAGTAAAATAAGAATTCTTTGGAATAAGAATTCTTTAAGAAAAACTCGTAAAGTCAGAGAATTGTATCTCTTGATCCCGAACGGAGAGATTTTTGACAAATATCGCCCCATAATATAGTTAATATAACATCGGCAATTCCATGGCTGTTGGCGAGCAGTGTATATCATTAAAGATGATCCCACTTGATCACTACGCGTATTTCTCAAGCTACTGCGAGTTCCAATATCCTACCAGAATAAGAACAGAAGATACAGGGATGCTTCCATCAGAAATGAGACACAGTATAAAATATATCCATAAATGATTCATTAGGAGGTAATCTGTGAGAGCATATCAAAATGTTTCACCAAAAGTCAGCTAATTTTCGAGGTCATTTCAATTACTTTCTTGCTAAGCTCGATATCAGAGAATATATATATCTAATCATATCATTGAGTGTATATATATATTATATAATATATTCAAATAAAATATATTCATATGTTCGAAATTAAAAATTTTCATATCTAACAATACGAGTACAACGCATCTCCTCATATAGGATGAGTATTCGTAGTTAATGGAAACATAACTTTTTCCGTGATAGGAAATATAGTGGAACCTGGAATTTCGCATACATTTCAATTATACAAGTCATTCAAATATGAGGAATAATATCAATTATTGCATGTTTTCCAAAATAACAGGTATTATCAACTATGATGTTTATGTTTTCCAAACCCCACATCAGTGATGAGCCTTTTGGAATATCTGTCGAATGGTGTGCAAAGATACAGGGTGTATGCTTCTGGAAGTGATTGAGTAGCGAGCGATTCAAATTCGAGAAAGTTGAAGTGTTATTCTGACCACTTTGTTTATTTCAGAAAAAGAATGGAAATTTATTGTTATAGAATATGGTATTGAAGAACAATAATCACGGAAGTTTGGATGAATTTCTGTAATTAGAAGGAGTAGACTTTTCCGAAAACATGCCTGCATTTCACCTCCTCTCGGATAATTACTTCTACTCAATCACGTTCTATTTGAAAGAATATAATTTTTATATCTACGCGTTGCTGCGTTACAGCGTATAATGGAAAATGATACCGAAACATGCCTCTCATGAACCTACAACTCCTGTGGAACCTGACTCGGATAGCCGAGCAAATATATCGCTCTGCCACAGTAATGTTTCATCGTATATGTCACGTAGACGCGCTGGTCTACTGTTGTTCTCTGTGACGAAAGCCATACTGCCGGTCGTTCACTATTTTTGAGCTTCCTTGATATCGGATGTTCATTGTGTGTTACAAAACTTCAGATATCACAATGCCATCAGTCTATAGTGGGTAGGAAGGGTTGGCCATTGTTGGAATCGGTTTGGCAATATCCCAGTTCAGAAGTGAATACACCTAGTTGGTATGAAATGGTCAGCAGCCTTCGGAAAACTGGTATTTACGACAGCGTATAACCGACATGCAATATTTTTCTGTAAATGTCCAGTTCGAACTGAGAATTTAGACTAATTCCGAGTTGCAACACGCAATAACCACTCATTTCGGGTTCGAACTAGCAATAAACGGAAAAAAAACATTTCATATTCGTTCTACGCTTTTGGTAGGTATCAGTCTCGAGGCATATTTCTCGAGGACAAAAAGTGGAATTAAATCTGTCCTCATAGATGTCTAATTGTACATTGACGGTAGTGAATTCCAGATACTCATATGAATACTGAACTTAGTGATATCAGAAAGACTCACACCTTGTGAATCCAATTTCAAGCTGGTGGTGCATTCGGCCATTCATGAAAACTCGAAAATTTGAAAAGGGTTTTTTTTTTAACTCATAATGACTGCAATTTCAATCGATTCTTTATTCAGTAACAACAGGAGAAAATATATCTGAATACTTGACTAAACCCCTTTCCAAAGTATTGGCTAGATTCCTAGCCTAGTCACGATCGATTGTATTATAATTTTTCTCCTTCACTACCAGCCTCGGTCACTATACTTTGCTGCCTAGTTGAACAAATATTCAATCATTCGGTGTGATAAATCATCCGACCTATTTGATACAGATGAATTGGCCTTTCCAGATTGATGATATATTATGATCCATCGGTACTTCATACCCCATCATTCAGATCATATGAATATGAGAGCAGTAGTATGAAATAGCAGTTTGAATCATACTCAAATTTCTGGTTCCTTCCTATCTTTGGAATTTACCATTTTCTGTTCTGAATTTTAATATACCTTTCTACACATATTTACTGAATATTGAATAAATCGATCCTCCGAAATCTCTTTCCTCATTCAAGGATATTCTGAAAATACAAATTAATCAAGACAACTTCATTCATTCAAAGTCATTCCAAAACCTTCAATATGAATAAATTCACCATTATTCGAACTTCTACAAAATACAAAATATGTCATCATTATTATGTAGAATGACATCACACATTCAATAGAATTCTTCGAGAATTGGGTTGCGTGTTATGTATGTGGTACAATAAGCTTCGTAACACAATCGAAACACAATGGGAGCTTCAACAATGATCTATTCAGATTTTCTATACTAACCTTTGGGAGGATTGATAGCAACGGCAGCCCGATAAAGCGATTCCTCATCATGCCACTCTTTATTCCGCAGGACCGTCTTCGCCCCAAAGGCCACCAGCACCAGCACTAAACTCGCGACGAACGCGCCGCGCCAACGTCTCCACCTATCCCAAACCGTCGCACCGGCCACGCCCACTAACAGACACGCCCCCACGCTAGGTAAGTATAGCACACGTTCTGCCACCACGAACCCGACGTAAAATAAAATGTTGGTGGCAGGTAAAAAAGGGAGCGCTATGAAAGCTACGGAAAGCAATACGACGCCACTATAACTCAGAGTCTTGTTACGTTTAGTTGTATTCAGTTTTTTGCTTGTTGCTTCGGTGAATGGCAAGAAGCACACGCAAGATTGAGGATAGACCGTGTTGTTATTGTTGCTCAAACGACACGTGAAGGAATGGAGATCTGTATTCCAAGGACAGACCGTGCAGTCATGATTGTCTTTGCAGTACATCATCACTCCAGTCTTTCCTGAAGACTCGGGCCTTCCAGGATGCAGCTTTGTCGTACACCTGGACAAGAAGATATCACATATAATTGTGATTGTGGACATAGTATTTTGATACGATACAGTGTCCCAAAATTTTCCAATAGAATTTTTTTTTATATATTCCCCTCATAGGTACCATCTTTGTACCTATGAGTCTTTGGTGACAGAGGAATGAGCTCTGAATGATAAATGGATATGTTTGTCAATTGGCATTTCTCATACTGAGAAAAGGACTGAAACTTGGATGTATAGCTCTAGAATAATCGATTCGTCGAGTATGACCCAAAATCTCATTGAACCATCACGTCAATCTCAACGATCGACTAACTACCTGACTGAATTGTGAGCGATTCGTATTCCTGAGACAGGGATTGTGCGATGAGTTACCAATGATCAGATTGTCCAATATACTACCTTCAGAATAAAAGAACCTGTTGGTCGATGGACATGCTGATAGCAGATACCAAGCTTCAATAGAGCATCTCAGGAACATACTGAGTCACAACAGATCGCAAAGGTTGATCTTCAGATCAACACTACTTTTAGAAGATGTCGAACATAGTTGAAGCAACTAGAACACTTTTATGAATTGATAGCATGCAAGTTGGGATGAATGAGAGGCAAATGGAATCTTTGACAAACTGTGCTACTTTCTGTGATATAAGCCCATAAACTTGAAGGGGTTCAAGAAAGCTATACATGTCATTCAATAAATGACTTGCTTGTTGGAGAAATATGTGCATATATCTGAGACAAAGGCCTCTCAAAACAAGGCTTATGTGTTTTTAAATCTTCATGATGGTGTGGATGATAAAAGGATATGAAAATATTTGAACTGATCATTCGAAAGGTGAAGTGCATAAGAAATATCTGGAAAATATTCATCCAGGAAATATTCAGGAGAACACCGGTTACCCAGTACGTCTCACAAAGATCCAAGGTCACTGGAAGATGACGAGATTCAATAATTGATAGAATTTGGAGATTTCTTGCTCGTGAATGCAGTTAGTATCAGAGACAGGCTGGCTGAGTTCTTCTCAGTTAGATTTGCTTCTTGCTCAATCATTCTAAGCTGAGAGTCAGTTATCAAAAGTTGGGAAATATCTGTGATTTCTACAGAACCTTCACTTCACATTTCTTCAGGACGTGAACTTAGGATCATCCATGATAGCACACGAAAAGATCCATTGAATCATATAGAACAGAAAGCAGTTTCAATGACCTTAAGGAATATGTAGAATTTTTGTTACTCAGTAGTTGCAACAGTGAATTGCATTTTCTTAAGAAATCGAGATAGAGTTTGAATCTGAAGGAATATCATGTGATATTTCAATAGGTAATCACATTGGTTGTGGGCATGCTATTTATACTCACCTCTTTATGATCCAAACTAAGGCTAAATAAAAAGCCAGACTTGCCACGTTCCTCTCATCTCTTATCCTAGTGATCTTTGGTATGGCGTCCATGCCCCAATCGAAGCTGAGACAGTTCGGAAAAATCATCAGCCAGAAATTGAAGACAGGCAAGTAAGAGAAGGTCAGCAGCCTCGTCGAGAATTCCTTGTCGCGTGCCGTCGGATTATCTGCCGTAGAAAAGTGGGGAATTTCCGTCTGAAGTCTCAAGGCCAGCGTGATTGATACTGCCAAAGCAAGGATCGATAGGCTGCGCATTTGTTTCTGCAACAATAGAAACATTGATGTGTAGATGTAAAGCCACTCAAATTGTATCGTGATATTCATCATGAATATCTGATTGGATTACATGCGGAAATCTGAAGTTCTGAGTTCAAAAAACATATTGTTTCGAGTGTTCTATGTTGAAAATCAATTCCAGTTCTGTTCCACTGCTACGGAGCAGTTGGTTGTTACCATTCCAAGACATTGGAACAATAATGAATAGCATTGAATTTGTATTCTTTGCAATGATTGGAATCGACGGAAATTCATAAGGAATCATTGGAATGACCTGAAATTCCTTGGTGATATAAAACTTTTGGGAGAGAGAAACCAATTGTATATTGATCAGTTAACAGCATAGGAAAACCTTGTCGACCAAAAATTATTTGTTTTGTATCTTGGAATTCATTTTCCTTTCTCATCTTCTCACTGATTCAGGAAGTTTCTTGAATAGCCTTGGCCCGATGAAGTTTGACTAGTAATATTCTACTAATAATATTCAATCTGGAAAGATGTATCCGGGTGTGAATAGTTTGTTCTGTACTAATATTATCTGCGATATAATTCTTTGGTGACCTTTCCTTTTCCTAGGAACAAATTAAAAAAAAAAAATAAATAAAAATGAATAAGCCAGTCAGGGTTATCTTCAAGTTGTTCATAGATATCTACAATAGTGTTGTCTTGATGTTCCTGCTGGGTGAGATGTGTTTTTTCCTGGTTTGTATAATCGACTGGTTGTTTTTTTCTCTCGATTCCGTTCTCGATTATGGTGTGGTGTGTGTTTGATTAATCGAAGTAAAATCTAGATAATTTAACGAGGAGATGCACTCGCTCCATGAAATGATCATTGATCTGGAATATTGTATACAGGAAGTAGTGGAATATCGACTTTTAGATTGAGGAAGAAATATCTAGTGACCCGAAACCTGCAATAGCTACACGTAATGAGAACGAGAGATTCATCCATCTTCCTTCTTAGTGGCTACGTTCAAGTAACTGATTAATCAAATAAACATATATGTATTCCGTGTTTGGATATCCAATTGTGGATTTTCGGAGCGCTTGTAGTGCGATACTCGTCACTTATTCCGGAAAAGGTCTAAATGGAATTAGTCGACTGAATCATTAAGGCAGGAACATTGCTGATGTAATATCAAATATTTCAATGTTTGTGATAATTCATTTTGAAATAATAAATCTACAGATATCAAAGTCCTGATGGATGATTCGAATTTTCAATGTATGTCTGTTCGCATTATCAGTGTTAGTTTCACAAGTGGTTCCATCGACGAATTTCATCAAGAACTCCTCCCAAATACTTGAAAAGTATCGCTCTGATGTTGGCCTAACAGCTGGAAGCAGTTAGATAGCAGTTAGATATTTCTCACGGTATACAACTTCAATATCAATATATTGAATATATCCATAGATACGGTTTATCTGATATGGTGTCTACTACGGAAGAATTCAAGGAATCCAACATGTTTTATTTCAGTCGCACTTGTCTCATTAGAAGTTCTGTTATAGTGCCCAAGACTACCACGTCTACATCCAATAATGAATCATCACTTCATATTCAAGTGTAATAGTCGCAATCCACCAATTATTAATCCGAGATTGATCCAAACTCCTCATAGAGGAGTTTTTCATTCCTAGAACATACTTCATCTAGACCTCGAAGTACGAATGGTATGTGATTTTTTCGATTTTTTCTCCAAGTGAGCATATAAGAAATGGCAACCAATGAATCGAAATAAAGTAAGAAATGCAATTTGGAGGAGCTGACTGTTTGGAATTGATTTCCCGAAACTGGTGTGTCTGAATAATGGAAATGGGCCCCAGCCAAAATGACGTCGTATATTCGGAGACATATTCCGGATCGTTCCGATTGAACGGTCTTGTGGTCATAAAAAAGTGGAAGAAAGCACATCCGAGAGACTCGTCAATAAGTGGTTAGCCAAAACAAGGAGATATCTCAAAGAAAGTGTGTTTTTCCTTGGTGATGATCAAAAATAGTTCCTCCATTTCATTTCATCCAGCACAAAGAAAATAATAGATATAAGCGTGTTGATTATTATGAGACGCTCTTTTTCGATCAAACCCAACACACCACTTGTAAATTTCACCATCATTCCACAGTAATTCATTGCTGATTGATCTGAGACTGATCTCGAACAAAACTAACCAAATGATGTTCATTTTCCAGCTCTCTCCTGGGATTTTCTCTCCTCGTTCCCAAATAATGGAGGTATTGAAAATCATTTCAATATATTTGGAGTAAATGTGTGGTGAAATTGAGCCTCAAATTTCGAGCGCAGTGACATTTTGGGCAAATCACAAATCGGTCTTTACTACAATGATATCAAAATAATATGCAATAACTTCTACTCCATTCCTCAGATACGAGAAGAGAAGAGAGAAGCTGAAGAATAAGTGTAACACCTCCTCGAATAACATTCTACGCATCATGAGACGCTAGATATTCCATTACGACATATGAGCTAGCAAAACTAATTTCGAATTATTGAACATGTTTTTCAACATGCGTTTCCATGGATTTTTCCTTGTCTAATCGCTGAGTAAACAATATGAAGCCTATCGAGGGATGAGCAGTCAATGGAATATTCTAATACACCATGATTCGAAACATTTTCAATTTACCACATGAATCTTAGATTCTGTGAGTTCCGTACTGAATCAAGAATGAGAATGATCAGATGAATCCGACTAACCTGCAATTCCATATATATTGGGGCTCTAACCTCACTCACTCGCTACTGGATGTAAAGAAAATATAATAAATATTTTCGGAAATCGCATGGATTCAAGAGCTTATGTTCAACTGACAGGAAATGTAGTCACAACCCCCTTGGTTTGGGGTTCAGCCTGGGAGTTATGATAACCAATTACCAATCACCACTTTTAAGGGATATCACCCTAGATTGTATTCCCCCAATTCATTAGCCCAGTTCATGAGGTGGGGTGGTGATTGATTAAAACAGTTGTATGAACTCAACACATCTAATCAAGAGTGAAAAACAACTCAACGGTACTCACAAATAAATCTTCATATTCTCTGACAGTGTGTCACACCTTGGGGACGTCTGGCAATCAACTGACTTCAATACCTCACCGAATCAATTTCAATTGTAACTTTCCAAGGCATGTAGACCTGTCAAACAAAATTTTCAAGGCCGCACCACTTGGATATATATTGACAATATCATTGTCGGCAACGCAGCGGAAGTCTGCACTCCATGAGTATCAAAAAAATAGTTGGATGATGAACCAACTTATATAGTGAAATACAGATATGATTGGGTGATTCATTCCTCGCCGTGAAAAAGATAATGAGAATCATCATTGAGAGACATAAAGTTGAATTACACACTATTGGAGGCTATCTGATATTCGCTGCACGTTCGCTTGAACATCCTGCCTACCTATAATAGGTCATTTCATGTGTTGACACTCATGAATTCCACTACTTTGTGTGATCTATCACTTCTATCTACTAACTGTGTGAGGAGAGCTGCTTGTCTATGTGACATAAATCATTTCGCATTCGGCACCAAGGCTTCCTAGTGAAACTGATGTTTCATGATTTGCCATCCTGACCATGTTGTTTCGACTATCGAGTTTCCTCGCAGATAGATCACTCTATGTATTTGGCCTCATCTGACAGAATGACTAGTGTCATATTTTTCTTTCCTCCACAACAACGATCTGTTGGATGTGACCTTCTGCCTAATCCATAGTTTTGCTGATGATATAATGATAGTACACACCATACCGCATTCTCTTCTAGAGCGTCTATATATTCCAATGAGGCCCGAGGTGTAACACGGAAACATGTCGATGAAGTCGATACTTGGAATGATGATTTGCCAAGAATTCTGGTATAGAGATCTGAGAAACAAGTAGAGTTCAACGCAACCCAAAGTGAAGCTTGTATCTTCACCAGAAGAGCATTTCACACAACGCTCGATATGATGATGTCTGGTACCACTGTCCGTATGGAGTCGTCAATATAAGTTCATATCACCACCAAAAAGTCTTTCTCGTATGACCGTCATGTGTGGTCCATAGCGAGACCTGCTCCACATAAACTTGCTATTCTGCTGCTAAACGTGCTGTGACGTACTTCTGCAATTTTGTTATCTGTGATAGGTGTTACAGATCCTATCTTTGCAAATTCTGATGAAATATTATTGCATTGTGAAAAAAAGTTCTGAACTAACGAACTAACTAACTTCAGACGTACAAAGTTACACCAACAAATCAATTAAACGACAGACGACAGACTTAATGAACAGCATCGCCCAGATACATGAACCGAACATCGCCATTCGAGACACCATTCATATTTGTGATGAATACAACCTGCTTGGACTCAATACAGGTGAGTTCCTTTTGATGTTATATATGTTTGAATACGATGGTTCATTTCACTCCAAGGTAGCAAATCGTCATCAGTTGTCTGGTCACAGAAGAAAGTTAGGCATCAAGTGTTATATGAGTGATGTGGAGTTTGAATAAATAGATGCACATACAATGTGAGTTTTCTTCATTATGGAAATGGAACAGACAATCCGGAAAAAAGTATTCGTTACGTAACAGTGCGAAGAGGTACTCTACACCCCAGGAACTGTTCACGATCTACAACTATCGGAATTCACATGATTTGGACTAATTTTCACATATTCTATATATTCTTCAATGAATTTGATTTTTTTTTCGATTTTCAACAGAGTCCTCAGATTCCATTCGGAAAAGCTATATACCTAGTCAGTTACACTACTCTCCGAATTCACTGACCTTTCTAGAACTTTGTTGAAATGTGGGTGATCTCTCCCTCTTCAAGAGATATTTCTACGAATGATGCTCAATAGAAATCTCGTCTATTATGCCACCACGAGCGATTCCAAGTAGACAAACTAGATGAGCTCATGCTGGTCACTCCTATATTATCGGGTTGAAGACCTGCCGAACTTCGCTCTACCAAGCAACATTCAACAATAAAGCGGCAAAGTTGTGAAATTCTTTGTCTAGTGAAGTATTTTGTATTGCTCACGGTATTCAATCTTTCAAGAAATATTCACCACCGGTTCTATAATAATTTATTCACTGATATAACTGATCTGTCACTGGAGGCGAAGCTGACAGTTTGAGATTTTATGGTGCCATGAAACCAGCCCGGAGCTCATCCGATTCCATCGGCTTGTAGTCGGGAGTTAACGTTTCTTGTATTTGAACAGGGTATATCTTCTAGCAGGGGCGAAGAAAGCGATAAAGTCAACCTATAATATTCACAAAGTGTCGCGAAATCGGGATATTGGTCGATCGTGCGCCAGGAAGCGGGCTCAATTTTATTTGCCATCGCGATCCCTCGCCTCCGGTTCGAAAACAGCAGAGCCATGACTCCACCCAGACAACTTTTCGTACAGGAAATTGATTCGCGCCGCAAGATATTGGAGCTGGGGCTGGAAATACGCAATATTGGTTTAATTCAGACTAGCAGCGAGGCAATGGGAAGCGCGAATATTGCCGAAATGAATCCTAGTATCAGATAAACATGAAATATAGAATGACTCCATTTTGTTTGAACCCAAGAATATGAGTTTCAGAAGAGACTGCTTATAGTGAGAATATCTTGCTCAAAATATCACGATCAGGTTGTCTATTCTAGAAGTATTCATGAAATTCAAAAGTACTGCAATAGATTATGTGAAATTCTATGAAGATCTCGAAAATAATTGAGCAAAATCTGAATTTCATCAGTTGGTATTCCTATCAAGAATGAGGTATCTATTTGAAGCCACGGAACTGACAAAAATTTCCTAGCAGCCCAGGAAAAGTAACAAACAAGAATATTCATAGGGTTTATATGCCCTACATCAGGTACACTCATATATTTATTCATAATGGAATCTGAGTGATATCACGAGGATTTTCTATGTATCGGACTAGAACATGTAACAAACAATCAAGAACTGATAAGTTTGGAAAGTATTTTCATTCATCATGATACGAACCAAATTATGAAAAGACTCTGGTCATATTCTCTCTACTACAACTTTAGATTATTCGATTTGCTGACCTGACACTGTTTGAATTGTTAGGGTTTGCTGAATCACAACGGTTCATTGATCCATAATACAAGTTCATGTACAAGTAGACTGACATAAATGCGGAAAATCAATTTCGATGGTTATTTCTGGAGGATATCTCTGAAGATACTGAGTCGCTGATCTTTTTGGGTTTTTTCCTTCTTTGTATTCGAGTATTCAGCCATTGTCTCCGAATAGTAACTTTAATGAATTCAAATCGTTAGAATTCAAACAAAATCTACAAACAATTAACTAAATAGGCGAACAGGAAACGTATATATCTATAGAAGGGGTTATCAGAATGTAGATTAGTTCATTTTACGCATAGGCGGAACCGGCTTTTGAGAATTCCTAGTGAAATTACAAGCCTCTTGATTATGGAATAATGACATACATCGATTCGAGGTACTCATCATGAGTTCATCATATGAAATCATATGATTATTTGTCATCTATATTTGTTTCGAAAATAGGTTTTTGTATTCGAAAGTGTACAATTTGACTCACTCTGTATGAACTCTGTAGAAGATGAAAGAAAGAAGGAATACGAATCATTTATCAACCTTGTATGTATTCCTCCCTATTTCTCATCTCATTTCTCAGTTGACGGCAATCATGATTAGCAGAGCAGTAGGCAGTTTTCCAAATTTCTCTTCTTACGGATGATGGCCTTTGGATCATTCGATATCAAATTTGTTCCTCCAGACATGATGATTCACCACCCCAATTTTTGATGTTTTCCTCTTCGGGTGATGTTATTGTGTTCACCAATTCTAATTTCTTGAAGCCACTTATTTCTCCTCTAAATGATGAGAGATATACCCAAAAAATATACTCAATCAACTCGTGACTTGATATACGAGGTTTTTCAAAATCGTGGTTCCTGATTCACGGGTCGATTTGGTGTGAAAGTTATGCATGGTTAAATCAGTTTCGAAGCACCATCATGATAGATTTCTGCAGAAGTCCACCAGCTATTGTGAGAAAGACACTGGAGAAATTCTACCTTGTAGCAGAGAAATTAAATCACTGGAGAAGAATTAGTTGGATAACTCGATGGAAATGGCGAAGTGAGTAGGTGAATCTTGAATCGTGCAACTGATAGTCATCATCAGAAATTTCAGAAATTTGAGTGTCTTGATATATGAGTTCTTGGTTTCATTGATATTCTCATGTGATATCAATCATGAACACCTCAGAATGCAGTAAAAGCACGATATTCTGATTGATGATCCACGGAATCATCGTCATTAGGTCAATACTCCACATCTTGCTCGATTTATTCATAATGAATGACAAGTCAGTTCCCCAGAACCAACAGTGCAGCCTGCAGCTTCATTATGTTTGTTCCAGTTGGAAACATTCTATGTCGGGCTTATCAGCCTTTCCATATTTTTCTTCTAGGGGAAGCTTGATGTGAGTTGTGAACTCTGAGAAGATTTATTATGCAGAATACCACATCCTTGTACTTCAGTACATAGCTGAAATGTTCTCCTCACGATAGACGTACGCTAGATGTTTCCGTGGTTAGAAAAAACTCAGAATCTCAGATTTCTGTACTTCAGGATTATTCTCGAGGTCTCACCTCTGCCGGTTGAAGGCATTAGCAATCAATTTCCTCATTTGGAATGGAACATCTGGTTTATCATTGCATTGTTCATTATCATGTATTCGAATAGATAAAACTACAACTATATATATATATATATATATATATATATATATATATATATATATATATATATATATATTTATATATATATTATATATATAATTATATAGACATTCAGTTCAATTCAAAACAGAATGAAAATCAAAATATATATGAATATATTCATGTATATATATATATATACAAGAATACATATATTATGCATCATTTGTTATCACTTATCATTATCATTATTGTCGTTGTATTTCTTGTTATTAGGAACATTATATTCAAATAATTGTATTCTTCACATTACTTACGCATTTTCTGATTTCAACATTGTCAGCTGTTCAATCTCTATACCTCATATATTAAGAACTAGGTTCTTTAAGGAGTGAGATTCAGCAATATGACAAGTATTTTACTCAACAAAACCTACAAGTACTCCGTACTTTCGGTTTGCAGCTTCCTGGGTGGACGGAAGCACATGAATGATACTTTGAAAATTCACGTTGATAATCGATTCATCGTATACATTGTATCCAGAATTGCATGACCAATTTCATCATTCTCGAAGTTTTGTGCCCGTATTCATTCAGAATTTGATTCTCAATCGATTCGATATGAATTTCCATATACCTGTTTCAATATCATTCCATAATCATATTGTAGTCTTCAGCAGGAGTAGAAACATCGTTTGTTATCCAAAACGAATCAACATGACTGAAACTGCAGAAATGCACTTCCATTCATAGGAATAAAACAGGTTAGCTGGTTCGAAATTGGTTAGGACGTCTAGATTCAGAATAATAAACACATCATGAACATGGTTAACTGCTTTTTTGCCAGTTTGAACCAAACTGGCGGCCATATAGAACAATCACTATTGTTATTTTACATTCATTAATTTCTTGAGAATGAAGCCGGGATGGCCACTTGGAAATATCTCAGGCTGAGCCATTCACAACCTCATTTCGAACAATATATTTGTTTACTGAGATTCTTCGAAGTATTACCTTGTTATTGCTCTCCATACTCAGAAAACTGTCTGATTAGTGTAGGTCTAGGCACACCAATATGATCTTCTCACCCTAAAAATGTTTCATCGTGACGATAACCAGGATATTGTTATGGTTACTATGAAAAATTGTTGCAGTAACGAGAAAATCTGGTTGTGCCTATACTAACTAGAACTTCTGTTGAAAGAACTATTTTTTTCTCTGCAGGATGAGGATTTATTTCAAGACCAGTGTCGACTGATTTCAGAGCATGCTCATAATTGCATTGCTGACCGTAACTCGTACCACTCAATAGGATATACTTCGACATGGAATATTAATGCATAAATTCCAAGAAGATAGTACCAGTGTACTCTGGCTTTTTTAATATAATCCAAACCAAGTGCCCTCATCTGCCTATTAATTTTTGCCTGTGGGAAACCTATGAATGATATTACTTCAATGAATGTATAATAATGAATAGCAAAGAGTATCCGGAGAATTTGTATTGAATATTTTTTGTATTGAGATTTGAATTGATTTTTTTCTTCGATAATCGCTTCTCGTACCTCGGAATCACCCATGAGTCGAAACATGAGCGGTCCAAGAAGATTGTGATGATTTTTCATAGTGGACTTTGCCAACCTCTCCTGGGGAACCGAGATCCTAGACTGCCAGATCGATGTCAGGATTGAAATCGCTGAACTCACTGATTTAATGGAAAATTAACAGCCGTGGTCGAGTTTGAACTCACTATCATCCGACACCTCAACCATTGCGCTACAGCCGCCTCGTGATTATTAGTCCTCACAATGGTATCGATAATCAGTCCTCATTTATTCAAATACGACCAACGAATGATTACAAGATGTTGAGAAAAATATTCTGTTCACTACTTATCCATTTGGCGATATTTCAACACTATCAAATTGACTATTATAATTGGCTTTCTGATATTCCACAAGGAATTCCACTTTCAATCTCTGCACTGCTTCTATAGGAAAAAGAAAATAGATGAGTTGAAATAAGGAGTGAGTGGGAAGGAATGAAAAAACTGTAAGTGGATTACCATGAATTCTCGATGATCACATTTTCCTCTCTCAACGGTGATTTCAATTGGAATTATATATATTATATCATTTCGACCTGACTATTTTATGTCATATTGTGTTTCATAAAACTGCAAATTCAAGGAATGTTCCATCTCCACTTGACGACTTGGCATCCTGAATGATCCTGAAAATGTTGCGCTGACTTGACAACAACGACAAAGTATTCTCATTGCTTCTCCTATTCTGTAGACGTGTTATCTCTTGTGAAGCCGAGAAACAGCGAAACGAGAAAGACGGCTGATGGCTATTTCGCTGATGACAGAACGTCATTATTTTCAAGCACCTCTTGTCTCAGAATAACTACATGAGATATTCATGACGAACAAAATTATACTCACTGCTGCATGAGTGCACCAATTGATTTTCGTAGCGCTGGAGAATGGAGGTCGGAATCGCTTGGTTTGATTAACAGTGGGTTCAAGAAGAATATGACATCGGCTGTATCGGCGAGAATCTTCTATCGGCACCGGGAAGAAATAAGTGATTGTCATATATCGTCTGTAAGTTTTTTCATTTTCCAGCTTTTTGTGACATTTTGGGGCAGATCACAAAATCTCTCCTTACTACAAATATATTGAGATGATTTTCAATAACCTAATTTTTTGGAAACGAAGAGAAAATCCCACAAAGAACTGGAAAATGAAGTGATTGTCAGTCTGAATTATTTTCTTGTTATTCAGAAAAACAGTGAATTTAATTATCCTTCGATCTCTGGGGATTTGGGAATAAATAGCGGGCTATGAGAGTGAACTGGACGTTATCGTTAGACATGTGAACAGAGAATGTTAAAAGTGGAATGTCAAGACTTTTGGGCTGAGAGCATTTCTAGGCGGAATATGGATCTCACAGCTCACGAAAGTTGCTGAGTAGGTAACTCAAATTCCAATCTCAAACTGCTCAAAGTATTCTTCAAACCTATCATGAGGAGACCGTAGCGCAGTTGGAACACAGGCCGTGAATATACAGTGTCGAACAGCCAAATGGAATAAATTCGATGACGAATAAATGAAAGCGTGTTGGGAAAGAAGGTTGGACACGTCGATTTGTATATTCAGATGCATTTTTTTCGGAAAAAAATAATTATATAGAGTGTGTCATGTGACAGTGGCCGATACCAACTTTCTTATTCCAAATACAAACCCCTGTAAATCAATTGTTTTTTGGATTACTCAGAAGATTCTAGAAATAATTCATGTTCAATGTCCCATACCTATCTTCAACTGTTTCGGAAATATCGAGTGTTTTCAGATGTATGACATGGATTAACATCAAAAAAAGGAATTCATTTTATTTCACAAATTCGCTACATCACACGCAATACTTATTTCCATTCAGCTCTCAATATTGAGTGATGATACAAAATTGGATGTTGTGCTTGAGTTTCAAGAAAACCCACATAATTCTTGTTGAAAGGCAGCTTCACTCTGTTCATCATTAGCCACACATCAATTTTTCGAATATTAACGGAAAGTAAAATGCATCCCTATGGAATGATGCCAACTCAGGAGCTAATGGAAGACGATTTCGACAGGATAACGTATTTTTGTGAACAAATGATGGAAATGTCAGATAACAATACAACAACGACGTTCCCTATCGATTTAGGATTTTCGATGTAGTCGGCGATATTTTCTGGATAATAATTTTATTTCAGATTCGTCAGTAATGACAGTGGGTCATTGTTATTGTGTTATCTCTGAGAACTGTGGGAATATATATCCAAGTTTTTCTTCCTATTTGTCCTGCATAGAAAGTTGATGTATCTATATATTAATATAAACTTCGATCTCTACATGTTGATATATTAGAAGCTACCAGAATGGATTCATGTAATTATCATCTCTTATCATGAGTCGCTAATTTTCTCGATCATAAAATACATGTATTCGTTCCATAAAAGAGAATGCATTGCAGACGAGAATTCTCTGACCGTACAGTCATCATTTCAAAAAATGGCTACATTCTATCTAAGATATTCGACTTCGCATCTGGTTTCAATTAATAAACGATATACAACAAAGTTTCCTAGTCATGCCTGACGGAGTTAGTGCTATAATGACAAAAAACTTTTGGGTCGCAAAACTCCAACTTCTGCAGAAGAAAAACCATCCAATAACGGAGAAATACGGTTCCAGAGATATATTTATAAACACTGTGAACGGGGAAAGGCCAATAAATTTGGTATGAAGCTCTCTCATATAGCGACTAGAACTTTCATCGGAGTATGAACTACATTCTGAATCAGAAGGTTGTCTCAGAAGAAAAAAATTAATTCGAAATTCCGGTAAAATCTATACGGACACAGCACACGGAGTGTCCATCACGAAATATTTGGAAGTGAGAGCTTCTTTGTCATGAGGATCGAATTGAACATGATACTTCTAGAAGCAGTTCCTCTGAATTTTGTGACACATTTCAACCATTCAGTTGGATCTCCAGAGAAAACCAGGCAAATCCTCATTAATCGACTGTCCTGGATAAGCAATAGTCGAAGCTACCACCCACTTGACCTTCCTGTGGACTTACAATATTCGTTTGATCTAACAAATGTTGTGACTGCAGTAGTTGAAGTCGTGATATGCTGATACTTGGAAATACTATCATGCATCATCACACGTCTTCACTGATCACTAAACCAAACATTCTTGTATCATTTGTTATACAGGGTGAGTCGAAAATGTGTACCGAGCTTTCTGAGGGTGATAGAACATTGAAAAATAAGTGTAGTTTGATGATTAAACTCATGGCCCAAAATGCATATTAAGGGAGATATATCCTTCCAAAGTTGATAAAATTGAAATGATTTCTCCGCATAACTTCTGAACGATGAAAGCCACCCGATTGAAATTTTGTGCATGAATGTATGTTGTCAAAATACATTTTTCGTCACACTTCCACATTTCTGATATTGTTATAAAGGGTGTTTTCAGAGGGTGAGTGATGATTTTTTGTAGAAAACTTTTTTCCCTGTATTATTTTCGGTGAAAAAACAGGAGCATTCGATGGAGCGAAGAAAATTACATGAAAAAGGTACTCTTATTCGAATACAAAAAATTGAGCCGTTCGTGAGATATTTGAGTTTTTGTAGTTACATGACATCAGCAGATTGATTTTATTAATCGCGAGATTCATCGGTATAACGATATTTCAGCAGCATTTGCATTTCCGAAGCACTCGCCAAGCATTAGAAGCATATCAGTTTGTTCAGAGAACGAATAACCTGCCATATTTCTTAAAATCTCAGTTGATAATCGCAGTGATAAATGACACAGAAAAACCACACGAACAAATCGACTACAACAATGTTGACTCGAATGTTGATGACATGAACGTCAAAATTGAGACCAAAATTATTCATCATGGCCTGCTAAAATATTGTTACCGATGAATCTCGCGATGAATAAAATCAATCTGCTGATATCATGTAACTACAAAAACTCAAATATCTCACGAACGGCTCAATTTTTTGTATTCGAATAGGAGTACCTTTTTCATGTAATTTTCTCCGCTCCATCAAATGCTCCTGTTTTTTCACTGAAAATAATACAGGGAAAAAAGTTTTTTACAAAAAATCATGACTCACCCTCTTTAAACACCCCTTATAACAATATCAGAAATGTGGAAGTGCGACGAAAAAATGTATTTTGACAACATACATTCATGCACAAAATTTCAATCCGGTGGCTTTCATCGTTCAGAAGTTATGCGGACAAATTATTTTAATTTTATCAACTTTGGAAGGATATATCTCCCTTAATATGCATTTTGGGCCATGAGTTCAATCATCAAACTACACTTATTTTTCAATGTTTTATCACGCCCAGAAAGCTCGGTACACATTTTTGACTCACCCTGTATATTATGGAATATCCATGCATTCCTACTCTTGGTGATTACTATCTTTCTCTGCTTCTTCCAGTTCTTATTCTTGCATTATGTTTTTTTTTTGTGGAATTTTGCTCCGACCGCTGAGTCATAACTCGTAATTTCACATCAAAATTCGGACTACCAACTCGGGAGTTGAAAACTCTGAGTTTTAACTAGGAATTATGAGGTTCTGACTTTACGTCTCTGAAGTTCGAAATTCCTACTCGGTATTTGAGTCCAAGAATCTGACTTATATCTGAGAAGTTCGAAATTCCGAGTTGAAAATCGACTTTTATATCGGAACTTGAAAATTCCGACTGTTGACTCGGACAAACGTATCGTAAAGTTATCGTATAGATCATCGAGTGACCAAGTTATTAAAATCGAATATACATACGAAAATAATAATTTTGCCGACCTCAGAATGTGGTTTTCGTGAAGTGATGCTGATATTTGAGGATTTGATGGGAACAAAAATTTTACAGTGAGCATAGGTTCAACGTATACCTTAACATAATATTTGGGAATGTATGACCAGGTGCGTATCAGGTATTCAATTTTTGAACCTTCGCGTCTGGTTTTTTGGCTGAGTGATTGAAATAAGTCATCAGATAACGACAAGGAATGAGACATTTCAATTTTTATAGTCAATCAATATCCACCTATATGTATCAACTATTCGTGTTTATGGAAGAGTCTGACTGAAGCTGTGATAGTATATGCATGTTGATAGGCACGCCGATACCAATCCTGTAAATATCCAAAATTCTGAAGATTCTTCGGATCACAAATATGTATACGTACTCGAGCCAATATTCAGTTTGTTATCATTTTATGCTTTTTTGAAATTGTTTGTGGAGTTCAAATCAATAAAACAACATCGATGAATAAGAAAATATTTCAAAATCTCAATGAGAAATCATTGTTTTTACCGAATTCTGTCAGAATTATCAATTTCGGAATCTTCTCATTCATGCATTCGGATTTTATTCATCAGTTTGCAAATTTCAATGTGTGATGAATTTTCACCCTACTACATGAAGTTGATGATCGAAAGGAGAATTTGGACACGAGTGATTGTGTTCTACATTCGAATATTCTTTCAGAAATTTCAGTTGATATGTAATCACCTTGTAGCACCTTGGGGGCAATAAAAAAGGAATATCATCAACCAACAACACAACAATAAAATGCATGAGATGTCAACACTATGATGATTGATATCCAAAAATTGATGACCTATAACTGGTAACATGAGAGTCATCTTGCAGTGCTCACTTTGTGAATTATTTCTCCGGTTGATCCTCGATAGAATATGCATTTGTCACTATGTACGTAAGGTAATGACATATTCTCGTCAATGAGATTATTAAAATGATGTTCTTCGATATCCAGCGTATTCTGAGTATAAACATATTATAGTTTTTCATTACCCAGGAATGCTTTACCGGTTCAGCCGGAATACGTGTCGAGGTCGACAAGAGTGGAATTTTCAGGGTGATGCGAGATTGAGCGAGCGGACTAGTAAGGATATCTATGGACGATGCTCCCAGTAGCTCTCAGTTCTATTTTTTCCCCTATATATTCTACTAACGACATGATGAGACGAATATGATAGGTACTGGACGCTGAATGAAATCATAAATCTATCAGTCATGAAACAATCGAGAACGAGAAATATTTCGGGGTAATCCTAACAGATTAATAATAATTTTTCGGGTGACAAGTGGGTATCATTTGAGCGACATTTCATGGTTTTCCCCACGAAATCAAGACTCTTGTGTATTTGTGGGTGTATTGTGGGTCGTAATTATCACGATAAATCATCTGAAGAGAGCCATATAATGCAGTAGGAAATGCTGGGGTAACTGTTCACCGCGGAGGTTCCAAACGGCCTATAATAAACTTGAAATATGGCTTCTGCACTAGACATGAAACAATTGAATTGTCTCAATAAAATACTGGCGCACAAAAAATATCATCTATCTAGTTGTAACGAGCTCTTGCCAATTCTTCATTCTATCTTTGAACGGTCGCCTTGTATTAGGAAGCGAACCTGTTTATATAAAAATGAAATATCTATCATCTCACCAACTATAATAAGTTGAAAGAGGATGAGTGCGACATTATCTTCCGAGTATGATACTTATACTACTTTTACTATCTATTGCATCTATTTTCACTGGAAATAATGATTTACTTCTGGATAAAATCATATTTGTCAACAGTGATGATATAATTCAATGAATTCATGCTGACATTCGACCACTCTTATACTACTTCAGACTATTCAAATTCATGATGATTTCTGCGTCAGTGCCTCAATGGAAAATATGATTTCCACCATTGAAATGCGGAGATTTGATGGAATGGGTGAACAGTGAGGATCACGGAATCGCCAAATAGTGATGATCACTGATGTTATGATACCTTCACATTCATCATGAAATTCATGTCATCTGTCAAAATCGATGTAAGTCGACTTTATATCTCAACCTCTCACACTCTTAACCTCGTTCTGTTCTGTGCTGTTCAGATGGGTGTATAGGAGGACTAAGACGTCACACCTGAGCCAATTAGCTTTAACCATTACAAATACCGCTGAAAAATGTATTGAAAATCGATATTGTGATATTTGTTCCATTTTTCCTTATAGAAGAGAGAGAGAGAAATTGAAAATATGTATCATAAAATAATATGTATAAACCTTGATTTCATATTGTTCCAGAAGATGACAAAATATCAAATATTATATTGGAGGACATCGCTGAAATTATAATGATGAATAAATAATATTGGAGTTCATGCTTGACCATTGAGAGTAGGGGTGATCAGATTGCTCAAGCTGGTTCTATGAGACCTTGAGTTGTGTTTTAATGATTCAACTCTTCATGGGCAAATTCAGTGGAGAAACTCGAAATGAACATTCGATGGGTATATAGAATATTTTATGTCTCGGTTATATCATACTCCCCCACGAACATGATATGCAAATTGATGGATAAATCTAGATCTGATCTGAATTCCAAACGATCAAACCGGAGATAAGACAGATAAGTCATATGATGCGGAATTTGGGACCAAAGAAGTAGCGCAAAAATCCGCCTCGATGCATCTCGGATGAACAATATACCGGCATGTCAAACTCGGCAGATCCGAGGAGGATAACGAGCTTTTTGTTGTCAGACTTCGCCATTTACATGCGTCCTAATGCTCCCAGATGAAGGCTCTCGCGATTCCGTTAGTCATTGTGCATACTAAAATAGCCTACAAATTATTTAAAGCTCATTCATCCACCAGGAAGATGATAGATTGAAAGAGAAAAGATGAGAGGTCAGAGTGAAGAGAGACCAGTGGACAAATTGACAGATTGAATTAATCTGATTCGAACCGTTCACTTGAATTAACATTTTTTTTGTTGGACGCTAACTGGATAAATTGAATGATTGGAAATCAATTTGTATCATGTTGTGTACTTTGGAGCTCACACAATTCCAACCTTTTTATCAGTTCGATAGTTTTTTTCAAATCACATAATATGTATTTGTTTTCCAACGAAGAGGCTCACCACTATATATTCGTCAGTTTCACGGAGAGGAAAAAAATAAATGGAAGTTCAATGTCATGATGTGGGTTTTCTACAGCCCGGATTATACAGAGTTACCACTGAGAGCTCAAAAAATTACGAATTCTACAAATGGAACAACCTATTATCCATCATTCATTTCAGATACGATATCCTGTGTTGACGAAAAAATAAATATTCAAATAATATATGATAGCAATTTTCTCGGATCGGATCATCTTGAACATCAGGAAATACTTCAATAGGCGGATGAATCAACAACTATGCTCTGTAGAAAGAAGTTCGATAGGTCTCAAATCTAGGAATGTAGGGGTGACCAACCTAAAATTCATCAAATCTCACATTCCAGACCAAGGGATGAGAGTAATGTTAGCTGTAATCAGGTGTATTCTGAGGACAGATGCCAAATACATTGCTATGAATTGGGTCGGAGGTTAAGTTTCCATCACACCAAAAATTTACGGTTTAACTCCATTCACCATCTAGTTTATCACTGTGAATTTGCATTTGTTGATGTACGGTTTCATTATGATTTCAGAAGGACTTTTCAAAATATTAAATGAATTCAATCGCTATTGCTTTGATAACCACTCATTTCTACTTTTCCAAATTCAACCCATGTCCACTGTCAAATGCCAGTTGTTGTCAGACCTCATTTTCATACCACATGTCCTGCTGGATTGGTTAAATTATTCGTCAAAAACTGAAATTTAACAAATATCATTGTCGTACTGGACCATTTGTGTATTGAATGTATGTCTGTTCTAATCACAATTGTGTTTACGATATATGATTTCATCGACTGATTTGATGGAGAACTCATTTTCGAAACTTGTTGTACCTGAGCTAGTAATTGTAATTTCCAACTATATCTTCCCAACAAATATCATTCACTTGCAGGCATCGCACTGATGATGGCTTAACAGCCAGAAGCGTTAACCCATTCGAAATGAAATATTCTTTCACGAAATTCAACATTTGTATCTCCCATTTCTGAAGTCCTTACAGTCGAAGTCATAGCTTCATTAGTCATCTGTATTGTCTGGATATGACATCATTTCAAGGAAAACTCTGACTTCATTGAATCATCACTAGTTTCATCATTTCAATGCGTTCACACCTGTCATCATCAGACGTGATTTGAAGCGAGCCATCTATCTTTTTCTCTAATCTTACTGTGAACAACCAATCAGGTGGAGGAATAGCTTTCTTTGACTTCCATCTTTATAACCATGTTCAAACGATAACATGATGTATACATACTCTCTGAAAAGGGGTAGTAATATAAGTAGGTACTGTGTCTGAAATGTCCGTTAATTTTCATAACTTCGATTTTGACTCACGAATAGGTCCTACCAATCAAATCCTCATGCCTACATAAATAATGGGAGGTTACATTATCAACGTGGCGGTGAGAAACCAAGAAGCCGCGATCTTCTGAAAGTTGGCGACAAATTTCAATAAATATTTGACCCAACTTCGCCGATCGTAGTAGGGTGCAGATCGGCAGCACGTGATCCTGACATATTAACACGTTCCAAGGGGTGAGTCAGTCGAGCGGCAGGAAATTTATCAGTTCGTGGCAGTTGCCACGAAAATTGTGCAGAAAGAACAAGAGAAAATGAGAAAATATGATCGACCGAAGATGAAAACGGTAATGCAATCACTCGAAGTCGAACGTTATCGATGTGAATAAATGAGTTCTAGCCACATTTTCGTCTCGATGTGAACAAGATCGGTTCATTTATGTATACTTGGTGAATCAGGCTGAATATCACGGGCTTAAAAAAATCTATATCCGCTTTTACTGATGATGATGTATATCTGACAGTGATGGATATATCTGACGGTTAAATTTTTGCATTCGTGTTCAATTTCAAATTCAAATCGTGTCTTCCTGTTTTTCAAGGTCACCACAGTGATCAGCAGAGGGATTGCCATATTTTTTCGATCTTGGAAAGCCTTGGAGCTGTATTGAAATTTGACATAATCAAGTAGGCAGAAGGCTACAACTTGTTTTAGTGGCTTCCATATCACACCCTCTTCATTTTTCTATATTTACTTCCCATTGGTGTATTATAAACTCCCAAATTTCATCATTGTATCTCTCCAAAAATGATAATAACTCTTATATTAAGATCAATTAACAGAAGCAGCATGGGAATCATGAATCTTGTTCGAAGTGTGCTTGGATATTCTGATTTCTGATTTTGTTGACAGTGTATCGTGAATGATCTTCAAGGTGATCCACTTCAGACCGTAGAACACAAATGAATTGAGGTAACGTCATTTTGACGAATCGTTTCGATTCACCCACTTGAAATGAAAGGTCAGAACCTACTTGATTGCCAAATTTTCTATAATTCTGTCAACCACTCAACATATGCAATAGGGAAATTATTTTCCTAATATCTTTGATAATTTTCATTCACCCTGTGTTATTGGGAATGAGGAATCTAAAGAACCACGAAAATCACATAGTGGAATTGACTCTCGACAAAAACAAGTTCTGAACCAGTTTCAAGGCTTACTGCAGGCTCACCCTCACTCCTTGGTCACTGTGTATAGGGTGTTCCCATGAAATTCAAAATTTGATATCGATGGTCAATATTCGGTCAATATTATATTCATAGCAAGAATACAAGAGCTGGAATAATTAAAATCTGTCATCTTCAAAACTGAACTAGAAAACGGAGCTGGGTCCCCTGGTATAAGTTCAGATCAGCTGCCGGTCTGTATTTCCAGAATACATCGGTATCTTCCTCGTGTTTGAAGACATACCCATCGAAGTTGAAATTTCAAATACTGTCTGTAAATTATTCGAGATGATACATTTCTTTTTTATTTTTTATAGCTCTTGTGTAGGATTTCCAGTGTCGAAACAACCCTAAAGGTATTGAAAAATTTTGCAAAAACAAATATACGAATTATTTTGGGAAGAAACAGAAGCAGATTGGTTCTCGAAACGTCCACTGAGATAAGTAGAAGTTCTGTTTTCTTTGGGATTATATTTGCATTTTATTTTTTTTTTCTAAAAAACACATAGTGACTGACGAATTGAAAATTCCTCTGAGGTATCTGAAGGTTGAATATCGAGCGGAGTGACATCTTGAGGCAGATCACAAATCTATCTGTCCTAACTACAAATATATTGGAATAATCACAATATATTCTTTATTATTTTTCAGAAACGTAGAGAGGAAACCGCATATAGCTGAGAAAATGTTCCCAAAAAAAGGGTAGATATAACCTGATTAGGATTCTTATCAGTTATCGAATCATCGTGATATATAATCTATCGAAAGTTATCATATTGAAATAGTGTATAAAGACTCACTGTCTCTGACCGTTTAATGTCATTTCGCAGTGTCTTCTGAGGAAAAGAACAAATGTCAAGTCGTTCGAGTCATTTGATGCTGCTCAATCTTCTATTGAATGGCTTCCGACGAAGACAACGCCATTTTTCTCCCTCACAACATCGGATAATTTCTCCAGACATCTGCCTTTCTGCATACAAAGCGACAAGGGTCACAATGCTACAACGCCCCGGCGACAAGATGTGAGATACTGCATATCATAATTCATGATCTAAAACATCTAATGAAATCAATTCTCAGAACTGGATGATCAATTCAGGAAAATCGCAATTGAGAATAGAACGAAATATCATATATTCATTGGAATTCTGTTCGGCTAGGTGCAAATAGCATATGCACATTAATTTTCAAAAATGACTCCCATTCGAAAACGTATACTGGCAATCTATAAAAAGCGAATTAATAATTCAATGACAACTCTACAATGCTGCAGTAGAAGATTCGAGAAAATTTCGATTCAATCAAAATGGTCTCTATACTCAAATGTTTTTCTATACTATAAGAAGAGTTCGAAAGTGGAACTTGTGATGATTTTACTCAACTTCACAGGTTTTCGAATCCAAATGAATCTCAGATCAGGGAGGTATAAACACCAATTATTGAAATCGATCAATCGTGTGCCATGTTCCTTTCCTGAAGATTCGAAAGAGTGTTTTCAGTTTGGGAACCCATGGTTTCTGCTGTTCTAGCGTAACGCTAGGCTAGGACATTTGTCGTCACCAAAATGAAACATATCTTACTGTATTGACTGATTGAAAACTGATGTTTGAACATTGCTGGTGGTGGAAACACATTCCAACCGCTAGTTTCAACGATTGAGATGAGTGCATTTTCGGAAATAATCATTCTTTCATAATTTTTCGATCATTTTTTCTCTACCGATTTCTCAATCTACTCGAGGTTTAGACTATCACCAACATCATTACCATGTTGTCCTATTATTTATTTTATATAGAAGAATATGGATCGAAATGACGTATGTCAGACTATTCCAACAATAATCCAATTTGGCTGAAACGGTGCAGTGGCAGCCTTACAATCCAGAGATCGTGAATTCGAATCTGATAAGACATTGTTCATTATTTGAAATTCAGCGTTGACATCATCATGTTAACAGTCGTGTTACACTGGCTAATACGCTCGCTCCACAATCTTTCCTACTCACTATAATAAATGAAATAGTACTGGCAATGACACTGATAACAAAACTATCATAAATATAATGTACGACGGTGTCATTATGACACATTTAGCATTCTCATATGGTTGTTATCATGAATTCGTAATGGCACCGAACGTTATTATGAAGGCCTTAATGACATCCAATTCAGATTAAACGGTCCTGGTCTTAACTGCGTCATTTTGTTATTTGTGCGATTCTCGCGCATGCGCATATAACTTTGGAATATTGAAAGCACTGGACTGTCGCTCCTGTATACAGGGTTGCCCATCGAAAACGTATCGCAAGGCATTACAGGCTGGGAAAGAACTTTTCGATGAAATCCGAAAACCTTCAACGTTGCTGATTCTTCGTTGCAACTAATCTAATGTGTCTGGTGGTGTTTTGTAAACGCTTTCAATCCGTCCCCACGAAAAAAATCTAAAGGGCTCAAGTCGGGTGACCGAGGTGGCCATTCTATTGGGCCCCGTTGTCCTATCCATCGTCCTGGAAATGTGTCATGTAAATGACTGCGCACATTGTGAGAATATCGAGGAGGAGCTCCGTTTCATTGGTGAATCAGTTCCTGTTCATCGTATGCGGGATCGTTCTCGATGATATTTTGTCAGATCTGGGTCGATGACATTCTGTACAAGTACATATCGCCTGTTGAATTCCCAGGAAGGAAAAAAGGTCCTACAATGGCATTTCGAAAAATACCAGTCCACACATTTAACTTCTGGGGGTGTTGCGTGTGTGTCTCGTGGAAAATCCTTGGATTGGTGTCAGCCCAGTACCGGTAATCGTGGCGATTTACTAAACCATTGAGGAAAAAGGAACATTCGTCTAAAAAACACACATTGAATAGAAGATTACCATTGAGTAACGCTCGCTCACTCATTATATCGCAAAATTGCAAGCGTCCATCAAAGTCGTCTTCATTCAGTTCGTGCACTAGGCGTATTTTGTGAGGATTGAATTCAATTGCTCAATTGTCTTGTACCTAGCGTACTATCAACTGCAACTTGCCCCTCTGTGGATTCATTTAGTACTGGATTATCAAGCTCTCTCTTCTTGTTATGAACTGAACCTGTTCCGCGCAATTTGTTCACCAATTCACGAACAATTTTTCCAGAGGCATGTTTGTCAGGATGCCGTTGGTTAAACAACTCTGCGACCCGATTTCCACATTCATCATTTTCGAAAGAAAGCTCAATGATTTCCACTCTATCTGAAATTGAATACACTATAATGATAAATTTTGAAGTCAACAATTTGTAAACACGACATGTATCTTTCAACTACTTGACCTAATTCAAACGTGAAGAAATGAATCCTATTCATTTTTTACTCTCTGAAACGAACCTAAAAAATCTATGCATCGGCAAGAACAGCGACTGGGCGAAAATAGCGGATTAATTTGAAGGCACTCGTTGCGGTAGAGTAAAATTGAACCGATCTTTGTATTTTTCGTCCCACATGATGGTTGGAGTTTCAACGCTGCATATTTTGTGGAACAGGGGCACCCTGTGTATTCTGTGATTGAGCGGCGTGCCTGGCAATGTATCGCGACGGCTTCGCGTGGTTCCTCTTCGTAATCCCCCTCCTCCGCCACTGCTGTCGCTTCCTCGTCGTCACATTCCTCGTCCGGTTCTTCGCGCCATTACGCTCAGAGGCCGATAAATAATAGCGTCGGTCGGTAACGGGCGCTGGCCCGTCCGATAAGCATGTAAATAGGCGGGCGGGCGTCGAATGCCGCGCGCCCCGACGCAGACACTTCATATATTTATGTTTGCATCGAATTACGATCATTCATTAGGCCAAAGAACGGAGGAAATTCGATTCGTGACGCTATCAGATGCCGCTGAAATACGACGGCGCTATTTAATTCTAACTCGGTAGCTTCTCCCACCACAGGGACGGGTTTGCACTAAGGAACAATCCATGAATGAGTGTTAGAAATGATTAGGAATAGTCTATACGATGAAACCAACGATGAAAGTAACGATAGTAACGATCTGGCAGTACGAAAACTTGGCTTCGTGTTCCTTCCTCATGAGCAAAATACAAATTCGGCCTGTCGTGTTGATACAGATGACACCTCCGAACAACAAACCTAGATGACACAATATATCTGCGATACGGTGGTACTGATACACTCACGAATTGATCGCAAACTCAAGAATATCGAGAACGGTTGCCGATCACTCCTTTCTTTGTATATATTCCCATGATCGGGGCTCATTGCAAATCTCGAAGATTATTCCACCACGAACGATTCCAGTTAGACAATTTTTTGACGACTTCTGGCTGATAAACTATACATGTTCTTGCTCGAGACCTTTCGAACGTTGCTCTACCAATCATCGTTCATGAATAGAACGTTAAGGTAGTGGAAATTTCTGCCTATTGCCACGAACACTATAAGATTTTCTTTCGTATTGTTGAAAGATGACAGGAAAGTATGAAATCATGGAGCGCTATGAAGATTTGTGATACTATGGAACCAGCCTGGTCCTGATACTGTTTCGATTCTGTACAAAACAAATACATCAATGAGAACATATAGTTATATGTTTCAGATTTGAACTTTCTTGAGAGTGAATACATTCTGTGGCATTCATTCTAATCTGTGGAGAAATTTGTCCTTCAATTCCTCCTTGAACAACTCTTTGTTGTTGGAGAAAGATCTAATTTCATCGCTAACAGCATTCAACGTCTTACAAATTTGATACGGAGAGAACGAGAGATCGAGACCATGGTCTCGGTAAGGTATCAGTAGATGTTGATAAGATGGCATTACAGGGAAAACGAATATGAGAAATACCTGTTGAGCAAGGACGAAGGAGATGAACGAACATCTAATCGAATATCGATAACTAGAAAGAAAAATCTCGATTCCTATAATAAGAATGACGAGAAGTGATTCTGAGTTTTGAAAAACTATATGAAATCAAATGCTGCAGATTTGTCTATTGACTAATGGATGGGTTGATAAAATCTTCCATCACTGAGATTCTTACCTGAACTCAACAACCATTGGAAGAATCAGAAAATAATCAATATCTTCATTTCATAGCAGAAGTTTGTCACGAACAGATTTCGAATCTTGTTGAACGAGAACCAAACGTAAATTTCTATATTCATTTCGTTGTTGAATACGATTGGAATGAATGATAGTATTCTTCTCCTGGTTGGCATTGTGTTTTGTTATAATCATAGAATCCTGGAATTTTATTTCAGTTACACACCATTTTCTTCGATGATATTTCATACGAATATTTAGCTAGCTCCAATGGTTCTCAATATTCATATTCGAAAAGGTATGAATAATCATGTTCCTCAAGATTGAATATGTATGTAACAAAGGTAGGCACCACTGATCATATTCATGATCTCTTGAGGAGTTGTCAATTTCATTCATATCCAAGACTTCAATCCACGTATCATTGTTCTTCAAATGGAGTGAGTATATTCTTTCTTTGATGGAGTCTCAATAGGAATCAGCATAGAAGTATTTGGGTAATATTTCACGGCATGGTATTGTTCGGCCCAACCTAGCCCGGTCCTGTGTTGTTCTCGGTACATGTTCGGGTATCCAGAATTGGGTGGGCTCGATATTAACTGGTGAAGGGTCAACATGCGAAATCAATTTCTTGGTTTGCGACAGTTCGAGTTCCGATATCGTCTCAGGCTTAACACGTTCACCGGGAATTGCGAGGCTGGGATTCGATTTGGAATAAAGTTTTCCTCATCGGATAAAATGAGGAAAGCTGATGAGCAGTTCCGAAGGAAACTTATTCGATCGATGTTTAATATTTACTTTCTTGTCCTTATTTTTGTGGTATATTATGTAGCTGGAAATATAGACCATAAGTTGATAAAGCGTTAGAAGGCAGTGAATGATGATGAAAATTATATCACTTCGAATTAGGCGTTTTCAAATCATTCTGAAATCAGCCTATTATGAGGATATTTATGAAATGTAGGCATTTGTGATGGGTGACCAGGAAGAATGCCGAGCTTTTGGAATTTGCTGTGTTTCTGGATGATGAAATTCAGTTTCCAAATCATCATGATGATGCGAAAGTACATGATTCTTCGTACTATAGCCCAAGGTTCACCACCGTCTTCAGTCTCTCAAATAGCAGTGTTGAATTTTCTAGGAAGAGCTGAATTTTTTTCGTTCTTGAAATTCGATATACGATCGAAACTGGCGGAGATATGATCAATTGTTCAATCAGAGAAACCATGTCAATCAACAAAAAACTCGAACAGTCATTTCAAGAGGCTTCGAAGTAACGTTGTATGAAAAAGTGACCTCATCATGAAGTTCTGAATTCGAAAGCATTCAATTATCACTGAAATTTATTCAATCCCAAAAATGAATGATGTAAAACCTTCTTTCTATTTCTCGAATAGCAACAGCATCATCATAGGCTACAAACTCATTTGAAAATGTTAAACTGAATGGCATATGATCATATGGAATGAAAGGATGATTTTCCGAGAAGTTTCCAGTCATTTTCAATGAAAACAGAATAATTTCAAATTCAGAACTTCGAAATGTATTCATTTTCCAATACGATCTGAGGGCTAGGCTTCCCTAACAACTGTCAGTGGGATAGTTGGTCGAATGAAATGATTCGAGTATGTTTTTTTTTGTTGTTGAACGATCAACACTCAGATCGATCATATTCATCTCCGCCATTCGCAATCGGATTTCATATTGGAAAATAAAAGAACACATGTGTGCAGTTCCATCTGGAAATTCAATGGAAGTGATGAATATTCTCGATTATATTTGAGAAAACTGTTATTCCTGCATTAGAGCGATGGTCGGATTTTCTTTTCTATCGGAAATCATGGTGGATTCACCTAAGAATACAAAGGTTCATCAAGTGGCTTGCCCTCGCCAATTGAAGTGTAACCTAGATGAAATTGGAGAAATGAGAGGGAAATAAATAATCCTTCTCTAACTGTGTCCAATATTATTAGATTTTCAAGAAAAACCTCGTGGAGTTAACGCCGGACATAGAGAAACTTCTAGTTGACAACTGACTCCGGCATTCGATTCATAAAAACGATCACCTCAAGATCTCAAATGGAACTATAAGTTATCAGTATTGAGCATAAAAAAATACACTCACAATAATCTGTGCACAAGTTTTGTGAGAAAGTATTGTCATTCGAACAACGAGGAGCATTCGAAAATATGAGTATCAATACAGATATTCAATGAAGTAATTCATTATATCTCAATGGGGGATTTCCTGTAGATGAAGATTGCACGTCCAGATTTTTCTTTATTTCGACACTCATATTTTCCGATGCTTAGATCACTATCGACTGTACCGTGAGTGTTATTTTCTTATCGTCATCCTGCATCTTCTTGCTTCTGATGCAGTTGGCAACATCAGGAGACCACGTGAATTAGCTTCGATATTTGTTTTTCAAGGGATAGTGGTCGCTGCTGAGTGGCTCAGCTTGCGGATCAATTCAGAAAAGTTTGATTAGTATACTCGAAATGATTTTGAATTTGGATGCAATACTAACACAACGTTATACCATTTCTCTACATTATCAGGGAAATCACCCTGTATGTGTGCATATAGAGAATATTTCAGCATGACTTCATCACAAATGAAATATATTCATCTGATAAAATTCATGAAAATGCTTGGTATTTCACTCACATTGAGAACTCAAAGCCTGAATATCGATGAACTGTTAATAGATGATGAGTATTCGGTGAATCATTCGCTGATATTCCAATAATTATATCACGAAGAACTGGTATTTTTCTCCAAATCAAAGTCAATGAGTCAGTTTGTGTATTCAGAACTTCATTTTCACGGCATTGCAAACACAAAAGTGAATACTTTCCTTGGAGGACATCAAATGATAATCTTCTGTGAAGTTTCCGACGGTTCATCATCCTCAAATTCACGGTCTTTTCAAGAGAGAGTATCCTTCCCATTGAATCACTTTTTACACTACCGCACTCACAGTGTGCCTCAAACGATCACACTTTCGATCTACTGGAACCTCAGACAACAATTTGACGATGATGAAAGGGTATATGACAATTTCTCTATTTTTTTGAGTCTTGTTATGAAAGTTTGAATTCGAGTTCGATACTCTGGAAAGCACGAGGGAAGCATCAAAGCATCTTGTGGTGCCATTAAATTCATATGTTCTCATTCGAATGTGATGAGATCTTCATTTCAAACCAAGTTTATAGATAATTTAGGTGAATAATGAGTGAACTTTCATACTCACTTTGCTCAGAGGATAAAAATACACTATATCATAGACAAAGCACACCCCAAGAACTGTAATACCAGTCTCTTTGCTCAACATGGCTGCTAATGCTAGCAGGAGGCACAAAGCGAAATAGATCCACATTTTGGCGTCGTTCTTCCAACAAAACGAACAGATACTCTCCTTACTCCAGCCGCATTTCCCTGAAGCTTTCTTGTCTAATTCCACCGAATTAGACCAGTTGCAGCTTGTTATGTTCTTTCTGAGGGAATAAACAATACGATGGTACCGTTTCGGCTCGGATGTTCTGCGGTATTTTGGACAGAGTGGCATGTCTCTGCATCTTACATGAGCGATGTAAGCCAGGAAGGAGAGTAAGTAGAAGTTACAAGCTGCCAAATCCGATCGACCCACTACACTGGCTACGGCTTCAGTATGGATGGGATGTGAAGCAAATATCAATCTGAAAAACAAAATACCTCTCCTCATTTTCATGTCATGAATACCCACTGCTTCGTTTCATCAACTTCATGACTCTTATTGGAATAAACAATAGTTGAAAGTATCATATGGTATGGATACTAGTGATTATTACATCTTAGAATTGTATCCACATAACTCAACTCCTGTTCTTATTGGATGTACCAGGAGATTCAATAGGGGTGACGAGGTACTGTATCTCAGGAACTCATAGTCGTAGTTTGGGAAAACAATCCTTCAAACTCATACGTACACCGCTAGGAAGTGCAATTGCTCCGATCGTTTGGAAAATTGTAATTTTTGTAGAACTGTCAGAAAGAACTCAACTTTTCTGCATCTATATTGATGCGTGGATATTTTCTCTCCCACTGCCAAATTCACAAAATGAATATTAGTTTTTGAAGAATTTGTTTTTGACAGAGTCGATTATTGATTGAATATTCATCATCTGACAATTTCATTCATTGTAATGATAATTGATACTAAAGTTTGAATAATTACTTCCAACGTAAATTTCCAAAGACGTTCCATGTTGCTGCTGATCAGAATCGTGAGATATTTCTTGAAGCGTTGATTCCACAATCTTTATTCCAATTTGCTCGGAAGGAGATGGACAATTCAATATTTTGTTAGTTATCTCAAATTTGCTATTCAAACTTTCTTCTATATATGCTCCTGCTACGGAAGCAGATTTTCATTCACAGGTTCTACAAAAAATGTCATAGATTATCAACTCCTAACTTCGCGCCAAACCGTCGAAAGATAGATATCAAACAGAAACGAATAAAAAATTTGAATTTCTTCTTCATATAATGAACGATCTTACTCTTCTCGACGGATCCAAAGTCAATATTGAATTTTCTCTGTATTCACCGATTGAACTGACTACCTGTCCTAGTTTCGGAGCTCTTGATGTGTGGACACCGGATTTGGAAAACACTGTTTTAAAAAAAAAAAAAAAACAGTACACCTTTTCCATTCCATCAGCAGTAGCAAATATCATCAGAACCGAATAGAGGATAGTGATATTACATCAATAATATCAATCATGATATACACGGGATCATAGATAAAGTCATCCACGTGGAAAATATTTCCTAGAAATGATGAGTATTCACACCCATATTGGATTCAGAGGAAAACGAGCTTACTGAATGAATGACTGATAATACCCCGATTCAGCAAGCGCATGATAAATGAAAACCGTACATAAACATTACATTCGCACACTTTTATACACACACGAAACTATGCGAAGTCCGCGCTTGCTGACAAAGCGCAAATCGAGCGATCTCAAAACAGTTTCAAGACAATGCAGTAATTTTTGTTTCGTCATGGCTTCGAATCCACGCACATCAGTGATATTATGAATAGAACATACTAACCCTGATATGGTAGCCCCGGCGGTAGCCTTGCTGTTGGGCAACACAGACCTAGCACATCGAATCAGCAGAGCAGTAGCGAGACAATGGAGCAGCACATTGACCAGATGGTAGCCCCACGGCCTGAAGCCGCCGAAGATGTAGTTGAGACGGAAGGTGAGAACGCAGAGCGGGCGATACGAGCCGTGCGAGCCGCTGTCGCTCAGTGGCGTGCCCCAGAAGTCGTTTTCCAGCAGGCGCAGCCAAGGGGTCTTCGAGAGGAGATCGGGATTGCTCAGGATGGCGCGTCTATAAGAAATGATATCGCAGTTATTCAACGCTATTGCTTCCTTCAATAAATGAGTCATTCATACCGAAATATCATTCAGTCAGAGTGCAATATGGATTGTAGGTCCCTGTAGAAAGCGATTGCCATGGATTCCTCTGAGGTTACCGTTCGCGACCGATGATGAGGAATCGATGAAAAGATCTCCAACATATGCCAGGGGGTAGCGTATGTTCATCATGAATAATGATTATTGTTTCGTCTTATTCTGATATTTTGAAGACGTAATGGTGAGGCAGCCATTAATTCAATACCTATTTTGTGATCACCTCCCAACCAGATCTGAGACAGGGAGTTACTACTGTCGTGCATGAAAATATTCAGGCCATATGAATTGTTTACCTGTTAGTTAGGCAACCGATCGGACTGTGCTTCTTTGTTTTCTACGTTTTCGTTTTGTAAGTCATCATGATAACAGGAACTTGTTCTTATGTAATGGCGGAAACCTCTGACACGTTGTGTTAGATATCATTCTGTATTGATCCGTTAATGAACCACTACCAGCGACACTGCCGCATAATCACTCTTCCAAGATCATAAGTAACCTCTTGAATAAGAGCCTGTGTTATATAGAAAGACGGGTCTTGAATATCAAGTATCATCAGTTCTAGTATATTACGTGAGTCTTGTTGATAACTCATTAACGGAAATCGTACGATTAAAAGTTGTGTGAATCAGTAATGGCGGCTTTGCGAACTGTAATATCAAGCTTGTATATAACTAGCCACAAATACTGTACTTGTGGCCGCATTACTGCAGATGAATCCGTGAAGATTCCTCCAAATTTGAACATGACACCAAAAGTTCAGTTCCTAACTACGGTATATAGCAACACCACACTATTTTTCATTTCAGTGCATTGTATATTGTCAAGTCATAAGCTCGAATTCTATATATAATAATGAATGATATATATCTATATGATAAAGCATCGATATTGAAAAAACTTCAGCATTCTACAATGCATTTGATTCATAACATTATATTGCAATATTTCTCATTTTGCATAATTGATGATTGTACTCATATAGGCTCGAGAATATTTATATTGTGATATTGATACACATATTCAGTTGATTTTGAATTGCACTTCTGATTTTTACTGAACAGTTTGAGCACTAAACAATCACTAATGTGATGAACCATCAAATTTTCCGTTCATGTCACGGTTGAGCAATCTTGCCAATCTTGAAGGATTATACTTTGCATGGAAACAGCCATTCTTGCCCAATTCATGAGAGCAACCGAGTAAAGTGAGAATCATTCTGAACTGGAATCGAATAAGGAAATTACTGCATAATTTTCTCAACAAGTTCCGACACTCCTAGTCCGAGTCGTATTCTATTTCGAATTCATTAATTTATTTAATTGGACAGAAAGCTTCCGAGAGAGCTTAATCGGGGATATTGTGCGTCAGCCTTATGGGCAAAATTCGAACAAAGTTTGTGAATTTGGTGGCTGTATGGTTTCCAAATGGGTTGTTTCTATAATGGAGATTGTTGGAAGAATTACTGAAATGAAATGAAATGAAATATAAGTACGGCTGCTATTGATAATAATATACATACCTCCTTGTTAATGATGTAAATGGCCAATTTCTAGCCATGATTAATCAAAACTGAATTTTTCATCGTATCCCAACATCTCATTGATATCCATAATTTGAATTTGAGCCGTAAATTACAAATTTTCAAATGATTCATATATCTCAACGTAATTCGGATGACTTCACTCCAAGGTATCCGAAGATATCGATTTGAATGGAACATTTGAAGTTAATAGTTATTCCTGAACATTATGACAAATATTGATGGTTTTGTTGTTCATACCGGTGTTTTACCTAAGAATGGCTTCAGAATAAGTGCATGTGAATTCGAGAGCAATGTCATACAATTCATGGTCATGGTCATCCATGTTCAATTGATTAATTCGTGGATTATTCATTCTGAATCATCCGGGAGACGACAATGTGTGTTACAGCAAATGCATGCTCTGTTTAATAGGCCGCATTGGGTATATCTGCTTCGAAATTAGAGCGTCACTACTTTGCTCTGAATGGTATCCTATTTGAAGGCGTATCTTAAATTCTGTCTGTAAAATACTGTGGAGAATTGTTCAAATGATATCGGAATATCTGATCTGAAGAAGTCCTCGTCAATGTCCCTGTTCATGTAACAATTGAATGAATTGATCTGAGATCTCGCTGCAATGTCGAAAGCCGTGGTATTACCAACCAGATTACAAGCGGATCTCAGCACTCTCGTTCATGAATACCATTAGTGATACTATTTTCCGAACGACAAATGAAGAACAACTTCAAGACTTGAAGAATTTCCTAGAGAGATTAAGAAAATGAAATCATTCCAACCCTGTACATGAATCTTCTTGGATAATCGAGGTCTTGTGTGAATGATAATAATAATTCATTCGCAACTATGATTTTCGACATTCCATTATCAATTCCATCTCCGGATTCTGACAATATATGAATATCTTGACGATTGTTGTTTCAGGAGAAGTTTCAAGTTTCGATAGATAGTTTCAGGCCAGAAGGAACACTGGCCAACAGTTTTATCTCTGGGGGCTATCCCCGAATGAACTATCTGATGGCCTAAAATAACAGTGTTTCTGGAAGATGTATATGGTAGGAAATTACGAGGACATCGAACTCAAATGATAATTTTTCCTTCTAGGTTTCAATATTCATATGGATTTCGAAACAAATTCACGAGATAATAGCGTGACGTAACTACGAACTGAAACACAGGAAATCGACCAACCAGGTGAATAAACAAATATGTTGATTTCCTGCGTATGACTCTAATGGATTCAAATCTGAAAATGATGAGAATTCCCACGTGTACTAGAAACTTGACAGCCTGATGAAGTGGTGGTATTCTCAATCCGTCGTCTCAAAGAATCAAGCAATGAATATCATTCATGTGATACCGAGTGTGATACACTGAGTGCAGCGATACCGTATGAAATGTAAATATGTACATCAACGTTGGCAGCTGATTTCCTGGAAATACAATCTCACGCTTCAGCTCAGATCTACAGCTTATTGCAGAGTCCAACCCCGGTGCTGATTTGTAACATTTGGAATGAATCGAATGAAAAATAACACAATCGTTCGCAAAACACAAGAAACTTCTATAGGACTAATGAACGGACAACCGTAGTAGACACTGTTTCATTCAATAATTGAAAAGCTCGCACAGTCCCAATGAACCTCAATTCCATTCGAAAACAAACATATCTGATGGAGTATTAGAAAATGATAAAATGGGAAATCAAGCTTCTTTCATGATGACCAATTGAAGGCCAATGAGAGCGACAAGAAACCAAGTTTACCATTATCAATGCTAGAAATAGAGAACATACTGAATAGTTTCGTTAGAAAGGTTTCCGAAAAGAAAAATCCCGAATGTAGGAGTTTGAGAAGAATGATGAAGCGAATGAATGAATGGAAGCGCGAAGAAAACATTAAAATGTACGAGCATACAATCTGGGGTATCGTCACTGAACAAAAACATATAGAACTGGGGAAATATTATATAAATAACAGTTGAATAGATCCAAGAGGGCAGATATCGAATTAGAGTGACAGTGATTTTGAGGCAGAACATTGTCAAGCATAAGTCACTGTTGGTCTCTTCTGACGTTATTCAAAAGAAGTATCCTTATTTTCATCCAAATGCCTCTCAAAAATATCCACTCAAACATCAACTGTATCGAAAAAGGAAGGAAAAATGCGTATCCTACAAATATCATAGCGAGAACAGCTCAAACAGCTGAATATGTAAATCATAATTTCAATGCCTGCGATATCAAATTGAGATCCGATTATAGTCGGAATCAACATGAAAAATGAATTGTTCCAGCATTGTGAGTTTCTCTCTGTGCTTGAACTAATATTGTCTATATTTTCACTTCCTGAAACTACAATTCATTGCAGTTCGTAGTGAGAATATTGAGAGGACATGAACAACTGAGATAAAATCTAATTCATAATCATATCCTGAGCAATTTCTGAACATTTGGATGGTGAGTCTCATCTGCACTAGTGGTTTAGTTTGAATTCAATTATTCTCCATTCCTAATCATCAATTTCATCTTCCAAAGATTATTTCCTTCAATCTGAGAATATTTCATATCTCTCCTGCCGTTTCGCAGCTGGATTCTTCGAATGATGATAACTCTCAGGATGGAGAATACCTGAATCATCATCCTCACTGATGATCATGAAATTATGAGTGCATGATATGGAATTCAATAACGAAATATGAATATGATTCTGTGGCACATTGCATACATGATCATGTGAGTACATGTTATGTTATAGGACGTATACATTTCAAATCTGGAATTTTAAGGTTTGAGGAATACTTTCGAATCGACAGGTTATATGAAGTGACAAAAAATCATTTGGAAACCTCAATTACTGTTTCACCTCATCTTGATGAATCTGATTCGCATAGTAATATGTACACAGCTGAATATTTGAAACTCTTATCGAAACATTTTCAATTCATACCTTAGGGTGAGATGTTCAATGGATCATAAAATACTCCATGAAACTAATTCATTTCAATTTCCGAGATCTATTCATTCTTTATCATCATCATAATCATTCTGCATCGTCCATTTGATCCTATTTGTGTGAGACTCTGACTGAGTGGGTCCGTATTTGATGTGTTCCATGAGTTTGCAGTTGGGGGCAGATATCGATCGATTCGATGTTTGATATGAGTTGGGGTCCGTTCCGAGAGGGCTCTAGAGACCCGAATTATCAGGATATTTCGAGCCTAATGGCTCGAAAAATACAATCGACGCTGGCCTCGAGCTTTCAGTGGAAGCGAGTGGATAATTTCTCACGAAAAATATCCATAAGTCAACAATCTTGGAAACTCTGATACATCCTCATTGTATAGGAGTAATGAGAGAGTTCGAAGTTAGATCATTTTGAAATTTAGTGTCTGCTTCATACTTCTGGAATGTTTCTACCATTCGCACCACCAAATCTCGAAGATTCATTTCAATATATTCGAATTTTCACCAGAACAGAAATTATGTTTATCATGTCAGTATGTCGTTAGGACTCACAAATAATGCAACATATTTTCCTGATTTTATGTCTCTGTTTATGTGAAGTAGCAGTCGGAATTTTTGACATTGAGATTGTGGACAGTCACGACTACCCTACTCATATCTAGAAGTTCAGAGAACCAGAGAACGTTTTCTTCATGAGGTTGCAGTAGAAATTCGGCATCAAACAAGTGTACTCTTTGTTAATGAGTCGAGCATTCGTAAACGTTCATTTCCCTTGTGTTAAATTGTGGATGAAGGAGAAATCAAATACAGATTGGTTTCTGGTTTTTCCAACTACACTGTTCATTATTTTTTTCCAAGTTACCAAAACAAGAACTAGTAACTATAGTGATTATTTCTAGCTGTTGCTAGAAAAATATATCAATCTATCGACAGAGTATATACTGCATGATTACGACTATCGTCCCAAGACACAACACTTTGTCAAGACTAAGATGGCGAATTCTTATGACATTTTTTGCTACAGTTACCCCTCTATTTGGAGACATGGACCCCTGAAGGAAGCTGCTTGTTTCTCCTGAATCACTTCTGAAGTGAGGTCCCTTCAAAAAAGAGTCCTTGAAAAATTCAAAATTTGTTCAGCTGATCAGGGGTGGACTGAGATTCATATTCGATGTTCAAATTTCTAATACCCTGTATGCCCCTGTAGGAACATTGAGAGGCTTGAAGCTCGATCTTAAAAAAGTGATGCCATTCATTGTAAAGAAAAATCTTCCTCGAGGATGATAATAATAATCGAGTTTCAATGAAAAGAACTATGATTTTATATTTTTTTTCTCGAAAACGGTTAGTATTTTCTTCCAATTTGAGGTTCAAGCTACCAAAATTTATATTCCAGTCCTCATCCATGGAAGGTGTTATTCATCACAAAGGATGTTCTTCACGGGCCCATGTCACGTGAAGAGAGTCTTCAAGGAAAAAAATCAATAGGAACTTGTCATCCTATTTTTTGAGGTTCCATTCGAATCCAAGAGATTTCCCACATTTTTCCGGATATGTCCTTCCGTTCTACACATTCACTTCTATCACATCATTCATCATGAATCAGTCTGTGATGAGTTTTCATTCAATGAAGTTTGTGGATGAACCGATAAACATCTGTTTCAATAATTCCTTTTTGATTACTTATTTCAATTCGGAAGAGCAATTGTTAAAATGCGGATCGATTAGTTTCAAAGTGCGCTCTCATTGTTCAAGTTTGTAAGTCCTCGAGCATTCCACTAATATTATCAAGGACCAAACACAACTATCCGTTCTCACAGTGAATTCTATATTGGAATGATATTTTTCGTTCACAAGAAAACCATCCGTGGTCAACAGTTTCAATATCCAAGAAGTGACGAAACTTGAATTATATTTTCTGTCATTTATATGGACTTATATATTTTCTCATTCAAATATCTGTGATTCTGATACCAAATATAACTTTCATGACTCCATTTTGCTGCATTGAGTTTGCTTATCACATTAGTGCAACACTGTCGCCTGCCATTTTCGAAACAAATAAACTGAGACAACAATAATGCATGGAGGACGCTATTTGAGCCCTACACAGTGAAAAGTGTTCTTGCACCTGCCATTGAACACTGGAGACACATACTTTCCGAAATTATGAACTATGATCATGCATCGATCACGCGTTTGTATTGAGTATCGACAGATGTTCCCACTGCTTTTTGGTTTTCTATTTCCATTATAGTTTCGTTGATTTTTGGACGTGTATCTACTCCCTTCAATAGTTGAGCATTATCTTGCACTACTTTGTAGCTTTAATTACTCCAGCTTTCTCAATGGACGATAGATTCAATTCTTTTCTACTTTCTTTTATGTGGGTAACGAGTTTCTATGCCCAACTTGAGCAGCTACGTTCACAACGGAAAAATATTCGAGGGAAAGAAAGTCACGACATTCAGAACGATGTGTACACATGGAACTGAAAATGAGTGTGAATGAGTTGACATCATGACAAATTTTGCGTAGTATGATCATATATTGAAGTGATCATCCTCGATGGTATCCAAAATGATTTTTCTATGGCTTCTCCAGGAAAATATCCCCAGATATAATCTCCTTCCATTTCATCGCATCAAATTTCGTAGGGGCCACAGAAGTATTCGTTTTTTCAATATATCCTAAGTGTCCTTCGCTCAGTTTTTCCAATATATAATTCGGGTTTCAAGTTTCCATTCAGACCGGCTCGAGTCGCATACGCTCGCTTCGGAAACTTCAATCAACTCATGTTATTTCTGCGTTCGAGCTCCAAAAAACTTCAAAAAAAAGTATCTGTTTTCAGATGAGGAGCTGAAGGCATCAGTAGATCACCAGCTCTCCACCAGCTGATAAAAAGGATGGAATCCATTATTCCGATTTCTATACCGGCATCATTTATTTTGAAGGAAGTTTGTAAACAAGTATAGTATTCCTGATATGAACTCTTGTTATATTGTGAGTGCAGGTCACCATAATCATAACTTTATCTGATGATGGATTATGATGAGATAAAAAGGATGATCTGAATTTCATATTATTGTTGGAGTTCATCAGACTTTCGATCCCAAGGAAATTTCTAACGTTCGCATGTTCATTTTTATCTCCACTATGATTCATGGTTGCAACAAGAATTTTAATTGTTTTCCACTAAATTCTCCATGTGGGGTAAACCGTTGAGGCTGGTTGGTCTGATGGAAATCCGGTGGCACTCTCATCATTGGGTCAGTTATCTGTTTGAAACTGAGTCTCTGATAATTGATGAATTAGAGCGTTCGAATTCTACTACGTGATACTAACAATCCGATGAGATCCGTGATGATGATGTTAACGAATGACGATGTCTCTTGTCAAGAAGAGAGAAGGAACTTTTCTAATTTTGGAACGAAACAAGACAAGTCAACTAGGGACAGAAGGAATCATCTCGACAAAGGAGTACAAGAACGTGACATTTTCCTAGTAGTAAAAGTGGCGTGTGAAAATGCTCTCCACACTACGCTCTTCTGCAACCACTGGATTCCACATATCAACGCGTTCTTCTTCTAATTCTTGTCGTTGACCGTCTGTTACTGTAAAGTGAGAAAGTTAGAAACACTTCCTGTCGAATTATATACATAGATAGTTAGATAGATAGATAGATAGATCATTATTTAAGTACGTGATGTTATAAAACATTTGTAGAAAGTCAGGTAGCAACTAGATACAAAAAGTAGTGTTCGGAATTCACAGGAGTAAGTGAAATAACAATAAGATTAAAACAATTTGTGTACATCACAACATATCGTGAACGATAATGGTAACAATATTCACAAGAACATGTAATGAAAAGAAGAACTTGTCTATTAATAATTGAATGTTGGTCAGTATGGAATGAATACATGGTATACACAAATTCAATGTGAAGATTATTTGAGGATGAGTCTGTATTATAGTTGTATATCATCTAGTGACGTGATAATTGGATTCAGGTCACATCCTGGGTGGGTCAGCCATATACTGTAGTAGCACTTCTCCTGTAATATCACGTTGATAGATCGAATGTGGATTGATTTTCATTCTTCAGTGGAGAAAGGAGTATGTTATAGAGATCAGCAATCATGGAGTTTTCAGAAGACTTATTGTATTCAAATCTTCGAGACCTGATCAGATTTGCGTTTCGCGTGTTATAGTCATTTGAGTTAGTAGGTAGTTTTCTTCCATTTCCATGAATTTTGAGTAGAGACTGATGGATATACAAGATTGGTAAGGGCATGATACTGAGTTGGCAGAATAATGGCCGCCAAGAATCTCTGTAACCAGCGTTACAGATTATTCTAATGGATTGCTTTTGAATTCTGAAAACTTTTTCAGAGTTGGAGGAATTTCCCCAAAGGGTTGATCCATAGCTGATATATGATTGGATGAGAGCAAGGTACACAGAAAGAAGGGTATTTTTATCAATAAACGATTTGAGTTTTCTCAGAAAAAAATTGTTTTTGCTCAGCTTGGAAAAGGTATTTTCAATAAGCGGTTCCCAGCTCAAACTATCGTCAATAGTTAATCCTAGAAGTTCAGCATGGTCGCCTATTGTTACTCCATTGTTTGTTGGGAAGATTATATAATTGGTCTTATCTTCATTCGATTTCAATTATCTACTGTTGAACCATTCATGTGCAAGGTTTTCTGCTGTTTTCATCGAAGTTAATAGCGACTCATAACTATTTTCAGAGCATATAAGAGAGTTACCATCAGCGAAAGCAATACCTAGATATGGTAGCATATGAGAACAAGGAATCATTGGTGTAAATTATGGATAAAAGTGGCCCCAGAACCAAGCCTTGGGGTACACCTGTTTCAACCAGATTGATCTGAGAGGTTGCTCCATTGACGGTAACACACTGACTCCGATTCTAGAGATATGACTCAATGAGTTTCATTGGTACTCATCGTACTCCATATTCAGAAAGCTTGTTCATCAGGATTTTGTAAGAGACACAGTCGGAAGCCTTACTCAGGTCGCATAAGGTTATACCTGTTTTATACCCCGTTCGGAGGCCTCGACTTTCTCTCACAACAACTGCTATTACATGAATGGTAGATCGTTATTGTCGGAATCCAAATTGGTTATTGCTTATTAGTTTCTCGAAGTATTTGTCCGATCTTTGTTTCAATATGATTTCGAGAATCTTACCAATGTAGGGTACAATAGAAATTGGCCTATAGTTCTCAAGGTTTTCTCTATCACCTCTTTCGAAAATAGGTATCATTTTGGTGAGTTTCAGCTCGACAGGAAAAGTACCATCCACAATACATCTGTTGAATGAAACAGTGAGAGGATCGATTAGTAAAAAAGAATTTTCTTCGATTATTGAGTTCATACATGTCAAAGTGGTAGGTATTCTTCAACTGGTGGATAGCACTTGCAACGTCTTCAGGGACTATAGGTTCAAGGAAAAATCAGCCTGGCACTCAGGGCTTCATTGAGTCAGGAATCGAACCCTCATAATAATGAATATTGTTATCTGAGGTTAACTGTCTGATGATTGTTTCGGCCACCTGCGAGAAGTAGTTGTTGAGATGATCAGCTGATAGATTTCCAGATACGTTATTCCTGGTGTGTTCATTTCTTTCGAAATTGATGAGTTTCCAGCTAACCCTTGATTTATCAGGAGAATTATTTGAGAAAGTATTGGTTCATATTGGATATATACATATATACATATATTTATAAACAGGGTGTTGATCGTGTATGCACAATTGAGTCAACGATTGATTCTTTGCGAGGGGTAAATCACTGAGCAAATTCGTGTACACCGGACTGCCATTCATACTCGGACTGCCCGGACTGCCACCGGACTGCCACGGACTGCCACCGGACTGCCACGGACTGCCACCGGACTGCCCGGACTGCCACCGGACTGCCACGGACTGCCACCGGACTGCCACGGACTGCCATGGACTGCCACGGACTGCCATGGACTGCCACCGGACTGCCCCATCACTCAATCATGAAATCCAATAATATAAAGCTGTGTTTTGGGATATCCAATTCACCACAAGAAAGACTGAAGAACATGAAGTACTAGAAATGCATTCCCGATGGTGTCGAACAAAGAAGACATAAATTATCAACTATGACCTGCGATATGAAGATCTCACTGAAAATTTATCGCATAAGAAACCGATTCGGAATCATACATACATATACATACAGGGTGGACCAATAGTGTGGCAAAGTGAGCTAACGGCTTCGCTGTTTGAGATAGATGAACAAAAATTCTTGAGACGGTGTAGGTTCATAAACAGCACATTTCTAGAATATTTTTCGCTACACAGGGTGATTTAAAAAATGCGTGTCGTATCAAAGTTATACTTCGAACACCATGTATTCCATTGCATTTGCAGATTTTGCCTTGTGAGCTGATTTCATTGATCGATCACACTTTTTTTTTTTTTATCTGTGGACAACACGAAAGGGAAACCTATGATGTCCGAGGAACATCGTGTTAGCCACCGGTGGAATTTTGGGAAAGAAGGAAGGTGTTGGAATTTTTCTTGAATGTTTGGAGGTTGTAAGCATCAGGAAAGACTTCACTAGGCAAAGAATTCCACAACTTTGCCGTTCTATTGATGAATGATGCTTGGTATAGCGATGTTCGACAGGTCTCGAGCCTGACAGTGTAGGGGTGACCAGCTTGAGCTCGTCTGGTTTGTCTACTAGGAATCGCGCGTGGTGGCATAATAGATGATATTTCCGTTGAGCACCACCCGTGAAAGTACCTATGAAAAAGGCAAAGATCGCCGACCTTTCTACGATGATCTAGAGAGGTCAATGATTTGGTGAGTGTTGTGTCATCGACTAGGCGAATAGCTCTCTTCTGAATTGAATCTAAGAGCTTAAGCGTATGTTTGGGGGCTGAGCTCCAAACATGTGAACAGTACTCCAGGACAGGTCGAATTTGTGCTTTGTAGATCATAAGCAGTTGCTGGGATGTGAAGTATCTCTTCGCACGGAAAATAAAACCGAGTTTTTGTGAAGCAGTTTTCGCAATGGACCTCACATGATCGTCCCATGAGAGAGCACTGTTGGTGGTGACACCCAGCATGGATATTGACGACCTCATAGGAACAGTGGTACCCGACATCATCAAATTGGGCATTGTGTGATCAGCATTCTTGGTGAACATACAAGCTTGAGTTTTAGTTGCATTGAATTGTACTAGATTCTCAGATCCCCATTTCAGAATTCTTGTCAGATCCTCATTTGAAGCATCAACCTGTCTTCGCCTTGCACCTCTGGCCTCATTGGATGATATAGGGGCTCTAGAGGAAAAGGCGGAATGAAGTGTACTATCATCCGCAAAGCTATGAACTGGGCTGGAGGTCACATTCAACAAATCATTGATGTGGAGCAAAAACAAAGTTGGTGCCAAGACAGAGCCTTGTGGAACACCAGCATTGATCGTCATTGTATCAGACGAGACCCCGTCTACCACCACGTAGAGTGATCTATCTGCAAGAAAACTCGATAGTAAAAGACAGATAGTAAAAGTCTATCGGGAATGATTACAGAGATATAGGGTGTTGAAAATGGAGATTTTTCAGCTTTATGAATTTTTCGACGATTCGCCTGAAAATGTTCAACACAAGATTTGAATATTACGAATTTCGAGTGAAAATTTTGAAAGTAAGGATATCATATATTTATAATTATTTGGGTGACATATTGGTGGGCTGGTGGCGAGCTGATGGCGAGCTGGTGGGCTCCTTAATACGCAATTATATCCCAATTATTCAACTTTAAATATCTCACTGTTGTCCCATGCAATGGCGAGAAATGAATTTGATACACCCGAAGATGAATTTTGTTGTTCATTGAATATAAATGAATGTTCAACATAGACAGAACGTAATTTTGATGATATAACAGATTTTTTTTTGTTTTATAGATATATTCATCTGATGTGTAGGGTGGGGATCGATAAAATATGTCAAACCCAGGGCGCCAATGAAAGACCTATAATGCAGTTGACGGGGCACTGCGAGAACTGAGTAGAGACCTCGGTAAAGACAAATATTTTTGGACTCTCTTCTTGAAGGACTTCAAATTGTAATCATATGGAAATAATTCATTGACCTCTCTGGAACATCGGAGAAAGGTGGACGATCTCTCTCTCATAGATATTTCCACGGTCGGTGCTCAACGGAAATCTTTTCTATCATGCCACCACGGGCGATTCCAAGTAGACAAACTAGACGAGTTGGTAATCCATACATTGTCAGGCTCGAGACATGCCGAACTTCTCATTACCAAGAATCATAGAACAGCAAAGTTATGGACTTCTTCGCCCAGTGAAGTCTTTCCTGATGCCTACGACCTCCAAACTTTCAAGAAAAATTCCAATACTTTCCTTTTCTCCCAAAATTCCACTGCTGGCTAACACGATGTTCCCCGAACATTATAGGATTTCCTTTCATGTTGTCGAAAATAATATATATATATATATATATATATATATATATATATATCCTCTGTTAGTAAATTCCGAAGTGACGATGTCCTACAAAAGAAGGAATTCTCATGAAACGATGACCTGGGTGTTTCGAATTTGACTGCATAAGGGTGTGAAACTTCAGCCAGCCGAGTTCGTCGGGCGAATGTAATTCCTGAAGGGACAATCGCTGATGATTCATTAGAGCACCTTTCATGATAGTACCGATAAAATCAAGATATGCCCTCAACGTTTCTTCCATGTTGTAATACCAAGTTTCGTATCTCCAGCTTAATATAAAGAGAGAATAAAATAGAAAAACCATGTTTTTCAAGGCGGAGGGGTGTAATATTTCCGAGAAGAGATTTCTAAAAAAATATATATCAAACCCTCCTTTATTTTCATCACAGAATCACCCCTTACATTGTATATTGAAGATTGATACACAATATTCGTGAGTATTGATTCTCGAACACCCAAAGTGATCATTGTTTTTAGGCGATTCGAACAATGAATGATAGAGTCGTCCGTCACCTTGCAGACGCCATCTTGAATTTCGAAATCATATTTATGACAACTCGAAGAATAACTGAAGTCGTTTGCCCGAGCATCCGCCACACTGCAGAAGTCATCTTGAATTTTCAAATTTGGACTCGAAATTAGGAATTTGCCGACCTCGAGAACCACTATACCTGTACACTTTGAGGCGAATCGAAGAATAAATAACTATATGTCGCCTGGCACCCTGCAAACTCCATCTTGCATTTTCAAATTCAGACTAGTTTGTAATTCTCGCCTTCGGAATACGAGAGACCACCAAACTACCCCAGACCGAAACTCGGACTGCCACCAGACTACAACCGGACTGCCACCGGACTGCCATGGACTGCCACCGGACTGCCACGGACTGCCACGGACTGCCACCGGACTGCCATGGACTGCCACCGGACTGCCACGGACTGCCATGGACTGCCACCGGACTGCCACGGACTGCCACCGGACTGCCATAAGAATGTACACCGGACTGCCCCAGTGATTTACCCCTCGATTCTTTGAGTGATTTCAGAAAGGAAAGTAAATCTGAACATGTGTCCTAACGTGCTTCATTTTCAAGATTCGAGGTGTTGAACTCTCAGAAAACATGGTTTGTCGTGAATATTTCGAATATCCTTCACCTGATTTTGTTGTGATTTGGCATCATTTGTCCATTTTTCTTCTCGTATCTCATCTAGTTTTGGAGAGAAATATGGAATTCACTCAATTTTATATCACTGGACCACACAAGAAACATAGGAAAAAAAGGAAGTGAACATGAGTTGAAAATTTTCTTGTATCATTCGGTGAACAACTCAACAACTCAACAACTTCAAAAAAGTTTGACGCCTTGTATCTTGAAAACGAATCAAGTGGGATACATGTTCATCCGAGTGTTGTGATTACTCGGAAATTCGTCTGTTGAATTCATTGTACATATTGTGAGTTTATTGAATTGCAAGAGTTCAAAACTTCCATGGTTTGAAATAGCTGAGATACTGAAAGGGCAATCTCATTTTTTATATCAATTCTCCAACAACTTTGAGAATTTAAAATAGTTGGTCCTCAAAATAAATTCATCGTTACTCCCAGCAAAGGATGAGTATCAACCAAAATCATGTTCAGTTTGTTGCGATACATTCTCTCTATTGAAAAATTCCAGAAAATGAGTATACTTTTTTTTTTATAAGCGTGAAGCAATCATTTTGTTGGATGGTTGCTGAACCCGTGTCTCTGTTCTAGTGGTAGAATAATTGGGAACATCTATTTGACTGATTCAGAACTTTTGGAGATGACCAAAATTTGTATTTGACCGAAATGCATGCATATAATGAATTTTCAGAGATTGACATATCCTATATATCGATATATATTTCTTCATCTAGAGGATATTAAAATAGTTCATTGCAATGAACATTCTCTTCGATTTCAACGATGGTGGGTTGAATCCAATGAAGGGTCGAATCCATTTTTGGTTGAATCAATTCCAGATAAATTCATAATGTTCGCTTGTAGCTGAGTGTATTGCCATTCACGTTTCTATAGAATTCAATATAGAACTCCTTCAGTGATATCAATGTAAGTAGACCTTTTGTTGTGCCATAATCAAAAAGGGTATATGCAGTAATCAATAGTACACAAAGACTAGAATAATGAGGCCAAAGTACATTCACAAAACAAAAGTCAGAACAAAGCGGGTATTATTCTGACAACTGTTCCATTGTTAATAACGAAGCATCCGACAAAATATATAGAGAGCTCTACTGATAGGGTGGCACTCAGTAGATATGGTCCAAATTGAATGAGAACCTGAATGTTCATTTAAGTATCCATTCTCATCATTCGCGATGAAATAGAAGTTTCTACAAGAGACGTGGATATAGATGTATAGATGTAGAGGTGAAAAAGTTGAGTAGTTCGATAAGGCAGCAGTGTAATAGTTTGCATGGCTGCCGAGGCTGTTCATAGCAGATCGTATCGAGATTTCTGCTTGATTGTTGTTCCCGTTGTGAATTCATTCGAAAACTCAACAGTAATCGTAGTTGTTGCTTCCATTCGAAATCGATGGAAAAATCGCCAAAAAAAAAATTGATGATATCATTTTGCCACCTAGGGAGAAGGAAAGAAGATTTGATGATTGATATTTGTCTGCGAAATATTGATGTCGCTCTCAATCTTGTCTGAATCGGAGGAATACGAACATGACTACAGTACATCTTCGAGGACATCGCTACCTGTATCTAATTCTCCAAATTTCACTCAGGATTCGGAGGATGCATCGTCAGTTCCAAAACATGTAGAGCGAGATAAGTAAGATTGTGATAGCATCAGAGGGATCATTTTTGAACGCAGCGATGAAAATACACGAAAAATTCATCATACTACCGTATATATTTCGTAAAGTTGATGATACAATCACAATCGAACGAATATACAAGAAAACATAACAACATAGAACACAGCTATATTTGATATTCATCAATCCAGAACAGGCATTTGATGAAGAACCATGAGAGAAGAATGAGGAATAGGTGGTGTGATGATAATGAATTCAATGGAGAAAAAAATATACAGGAATGAAGACAACTGCGATATCAATCGAAATAAAACGTCGAGAACATTCTCAGCGAGAGATGGTTCAGGACAGGAGGAAGGGATTACACCCATGTTGTTGACGGTTGATCACTACATGATACTATATCGATGAGATAATTTGAAATGTGAATCTAGAGTGAAGAAAGGACATGTGGGATAGAGATTTATACACTGAACTAATAATAATAATAATGATAACAATATTTATTCCACTTGTTAAAAAGTAAGAAATTATTACAAGAAACATTCACATACAGTAACAAGGAAGACGTCAGTGTATATATGAAAAAAAAAAGAAAAAAATTATATAAAACATCAAACATGACAAAGACTAATCAAGACATATGAAGGTAACAAACAATCACTCACCGAGAGAAGTTATATATATTGGTAGGAAGCTTTCATCGCGCCAAAAGGGAAATGACTCACAAAGAAATATCGGAATATTGAATATGGTAACCAAGAGATCAAGAGGATATCAATGGGGAACTTCAAGGGTCTATCAACGGGAGAGATCAAGGAAACTATTCAACGATCCAGTTGACGTGTGTAAATATCGCTCGGCGTATTTATTATCCACTAGAAACCTGTGCTCCTGCTCATTATCTTACTGCATTTTGTTCTCAGTCTCGTCTCGCGAACAATATGTACGTGTTATGATACCGTAACGAATCCATTCAATTAGATTCCTGTGACATCGTTTGAAATCAGAGTTCTGTGTACAGCGCCTGTTCTAACCAGAACTCTGATTTTCCTTTTATCCATAAAGGTTCTTTGCCTTTGAAGCGGTCGCCCCCATTGTCAGCCGTTGTCTTGATAATCTCTGTCTCTCGACTTCCTTATGCTGTATTTCGTCACTGCATGTTATTCCACGTCTTAACGTATTTCCGAGAGGTTCTGTGTGGAAAATGGGATGATGGTGGTGAAGGGCAACCTTTCATGATATCACCCCTGCATCCTTGATTGTACCTTTGTTTTGGAGATGAAGTGAATTCGCCTACTTGCAGTTCCACTATTCAAACCATCAACTGATTTTCTGCTGAGATCATAGCCAGGAAATGATAATAATGAGAACATGATAGACAATAGCATTATCTGGAATTCTGTCAACATTTCTGAAATACAAAAAGGGAAGAATTCGTTCGAAAAAGTCAAAAATGTCATATACATGGGAACTCATTTCGATATCATTATATCTGTCGTAACATTCAAAATTCACAAACCGGATTTCGGCACACTTGACAGTAAGGAAATATAGGAGGACTTCACTAGGTTAACTGATTTTTGCAACTCGAAATTCCTTTCGGTGAGGAATGTATGAAAAATAACATTCTTCAGGTTGCATACTCTACGTATGATCAAAATATCATCAATTAAACTGTGTTCAAACCGGTTCAAACTGTCGGAATTCTATCAAACATCATGTACTGTTCAGGTCGATGTTCCAATAATTTCATGAAATTGGTGTTATTTCACTTCGATCACTCTGGACTTTCTGGGAAGGATTTTATTTCATGATGAGATGGGAATTATATTTCCTCTTCAAATTCTGACTTTTTTCTTCGAAGTCAAAATTCAATCTTTAGATTGTGAATACAGAGTACTTTGTATGGGCACCCTGAATGACTATAGTTATTTTAGTTCAAAGAAAGAAGGTATTATAGTATCTTGCCGGCGCATGATAAAGGTTCATTTTTCTGTTGGAACGATGCCGATACTCATGAATACTTTCGCCCACATCAATTTATTACGCTCTTCAGAATTTCACGGGCGATTTTGCGATCGGACTGTTTTATGGCATCGAGAATTGCACTTCAGATTGAAACACATTTCATTGCCTTCTAATAGCCGACCAAATCCCAATTTGATATGTGCTATATTCGAGGGCTTATAGGTTGATTTACTCATGTTTTTATCGATACAGGATTTCTATCGATCGACAAAAGTTCGAAGGGAACTCGTATATCATCCTTTTGAAATTGGAAGGGTGGTTGGATGGGCGGGAGTGGAAGCTACACTGACAATAGATACGATTATGAGGTTCAACTCCATATCCTTCCGACGTATTATATCGTTCCCCTAATAGTGGACTTCACACATTTCTCATTACGAAAGTGACAGAAATACAACCAAATATTCGAGATATCAACAAGAAGTCTAGCACGCGTAACACATTGTCACAACATAGCAGTGAATCTGCTGCGATCCTAACCTGACAACTATAACAATCATACATTCATTCATGTCTCATATGCATAGAATCGGTGAGATTTCCATTGCTACATGAAATAAGTTCAGTATCGGCACGCCCTCGGGCACGCCACACAATGCCCAGTTTGATGATGTCAAGAACCTACCACTGTTACTTTTGGGTCACCAATTCTTTTACCATGTGAGATCCATTGCGATGAGTACTTCACGAAAAGTTGACTTTCTTTCCGTGCTACTTCACACCCCATAGTCTACAAAGCAACACTTTAATCTGGATTTCTGTCCACATTCTTGTAGTTCAGCATCCGATCATACGTTGGTAGTTCTTAGATTCCATTCAGAAGAGCTATTCGCTTAAGCGGTGATACTACACTCACTAATTCATTGACCCCTCAAGACCATGATGGGGATATGGTTATTTTCTCTCTGGTTTTCAATGATATTGCTATGGTCTGTTCTGTGATTTCACAACGGAAATCACTTACATTTTCTCACCATGAGCGTATACAGGCACACAAACTTAGAATGGTTACCCAAGTATAAGACTCGATACCAGCATCATCCCTCAAGAGAACGGATAAATTGTTGAATTCTCTGTCTAGCACATTTCCATATGCATATGATCTCTGAATTTTGAAGGAAGATTCCCTCGATTCCAATACCATCTTTTTGGATCGTTGGACCGTCCCCTCCGAGGTCCTCTTCCAACATTCTACCGCTGGCTCACACGATGTTTTTCGAACATCATAGGTTTTCATTTTGTGTTGTGAAGAGAAAAATCAGTATTGTTACGCACTAGGTTACGCATGTCATGAGACGATATATTTCGGTATATTTCCATGTCATTCATCTCGAATGATACTGAACCCGACTATTTACCTCATGACAACACATCTAGCAATGACTGTTCCTCCGTTGTCGATAATCATTATGGATCTGTTTAGGTATATTTGGCATTAGGGAATTCCAAGATCTACTTTGAGATCTACCACTAATATTTCAATCATTTCGGACATTTTATGTCTGTCCAATAAACAGGAAAGCTGAATCGTATAAAAATTCGAGAATTATGATGATCTTGAATTATCTCGCCCCTGATTAGGCCTCCCTGGAGGAGTTCGTAATCTAATAAGTCAGATGCCCTTTGAAAAATTTTCCTAGCTCCAAATAAAAGCCTTGATGAATGAGACTCCTTTTTGAAGACTCATGAATATTATGAGGATTTCCTGGCAGTGAGGCTCAAATAGTTATCGATAGTTGTTCATGAGAAGAAAGTCTGCCTGATGGCATTTGGGTAGTATTTCGTGTTTCCTGTTTCGAATCTGGAAGTGTTTTGGTGATGTGTCATGTGGATTATTTGATTCTACGAAGAATCGAGTCCATTCTACTTTGAAAATTCAATGAATATATTTTTCAGGTTCATTATCCATTCGGCAGACATGAGATTGCTTCGATATTTCATCGTCTTCTCTTACTCGGATACTTTCTGCTGTGCGCAACACATATGGAAAATTTCGGACTCAGACGATTCAGAAAAGGGTTCATGTATCCATCATTGATGCATCGAGGTTTTCATAGTATTCAATCATCATGTTTATGACGATAGCTCATCAGATTCTCCCTCATGTCCAATCAAAGAAATGACAGTTCTTACGTAATGAGAATGAGAGATAACTGTACAGGGTGTGCGTGGACAACATGCCTACAAGTCATGTAGAAGCGTTCCTTGTTCCTAGGTTCCATCAACATTCCGAGTGAACCTTGTAATTTAAGCAAAGGAGTTCCTGTTGTGTCTCACCACTCATCGAGTATCAGTAGAAAGCAGCAATCTATAAGAGATATCATGGTTTGTCCCTGTCATATCCCAGAAAAAAAAATATTTTCCGAGTCAGCAGTAAGTACTCCACTTTCTATGTCGGAAATAAACCGTAAAATATGATTGCCGACAATATTTCTATTTCAGTTCATTTTCGTGATTTTACACTTGTTTACAAATGATTTACCGATGTTGCTATGATTTTAGCCAAGCTGTTATTTCCAACACATGATAATCTAATATCAAACAATATCGTTAACTTCAGCGCGTGAATAACGATATACAAATGAAACGCCTAGAACATCATTTCAATGAGATATCGTCACTTTGGAATTGATTCACTCTCGATATCTTCCGGGGAATAACCTTTCGACATCCTGCAAGAGACGAATTCACCGTTATTCAATCTTCAAAGATCGCAGTGCTTCAGAGGTGATATCCATTTGTGAGCATTTTACCGCAAAAAGTAGTTACACGAGAACTCGTATTGAACGTTTTCCGTGTTCCCAATGGGCCGCTGAAGGAGTGTTTGGAAGTTTTCTTCACCTTCCTTTGTCAAAGAAATCACACTTTTTAGTTTTTCTGAGTGGAGTTTCTTCATCAGATAACTTGTTTTACACGCAGAGTCTGTAATAGAGTTCACCTTAATAAGGAATTCAGAGTGAACTCTAGTTTTGTTTTTCTAGCCTTCTATTCAATCTCAACACTCGATCTTGTATGAAGGACATGTACCCATATGGAGGATATTGTAGAGCATTCCACGCTAAAAGCTCATTTCAACTGAATAGCTAAATACAAACAAGAAATTGCACTCTTCGAAATGTCGAACTGAAATGTCATTCCGATTCCTTAGTGTTCCTCAACTGCTGTCATGAATCATCACCTGTACTCTGCAGGAAATGACTCCAGCCAACCAATCACGTGCTAATCTGTCACAACCACCCACACTCACCTATCATCGTAGACGAACCCTGCATCCAGCGTATTGTAATACAGCAGGAAAGCCAAGGCGCAGCAGAGCGTGCTAGCATAATCCATTGTTCTTCTTCTATTAACACATCATCTTTTACGACCACGACTTGTTGCTCACGTCGAGAATCAAATCACCCCCGAAGAAAGCGACGAAAAATAGTACGCGAGCAGCTTCTCTGCCAACAACCGCATCAAATGTTCCGGATCTCAGCGACTCGTACTAATCGGATCTAACGAAGTCAAGTGGGTCCGAGAGCTGATGCACAATCGTCTCAACGATGCAGCTCGTAGCCGCGTGAAAAACTCTCATTCGCAGCCTTCCAGGATCTTGTCGCTGACGCGATGGTCGGGCGCATCGCCGTCATCGTCGTCGGAGTAGGCTTCGGCAGGGGGATACCTGTGGAGCGCGATAGGTCGGTATATGCGGAGTGATCGTTTCGCGGACGTATCGCGCGATTATATACTCGGGACTAGCATTGCGCGAAGACTAACTTGATCTCGCGATCGACCCCTTTCGGAGGGTGCCGAACGCCCCATGGAGACGCGCGCAACACCGCGTTGGGGCGAATCTCCTACAGGTGGTGTGAACGGCGCGCGGAATTGCCGGATCGGCGGAAAGACAGGCGGATCTAGGGAAACTTTTACGAAACTTTTACGCACGCCCTCGGGTCTCATTGAAGATAATCATGCAAAGTTGGGATTCATACTCCTCACTTCGTTTCTCACCAAGAAAGAGGAATTCAGAAATGATTCCAATGAAAATGTTTGATGATTACGGAGATCCAGCCAACGATACAACTGTCCATTGAAGATATGAATTTTCAATAGCCAATGATGCCCGTTGATTGGATGAATTGTTACCTAACAATAGGCACTTGATACTGGTGGAGGGCCACTTCAAACTCACTCACATGTTGATTCACCCCAGTTCTATTGCGTTGGGTTGATTGATCATAGGGATCGTCAATATTCTGGTGAAAGGAAGATCCATGACATCAGAACAATAACATTCATATGTGAAAAATGCTGCAAACTGTGAAATATTGGTTGTTTTATCTTTGCTCAGAAGTGAGAGGTTTAACCTGTCTTCAAATTGTTGGACTCAATAAGTGATTGACTCAAGATTCATCTATCATTATCGTCTCTTCTCAATTACTTCCATGTGATTTTCATTTGAGGGAGTCACAACTACTCCATGTTTGTTTCATGCCTGATATTCCTAGTCCAGCGCAATTATCTTGAGATAATAATTGATGAATTCGATTGAACTCGTTTATCCTGGTCCCCTAATTTACCTTATCGATGATTCCGGAATAACCTGTGAACATGTTCATAACTATCTGTCATCCTCTCTGATAGAAATATATCGATATAATATCAATTCAGAACACAAATCTGAGCCCAACTTTACCATTACCAGTTCTATAATGAGTGTGAGCCATCTTTGGTTATGACAGTTGAACAAACTTACTGCAATTCTTCACCAGAGAACAGTTAGAAGGATTCGTGGAGAAGAGAGTTCAAGGGGGTTTTCAAGATTTCATAGTACAAATTATTGCAGATTCCTTCGTCCCCTGGCCCCAAATTTCATCACCTAGAATTGGCCTGCAGTTTTTGATATCTCAACATGTTTCCTCAGGTCCTTGCTTCCTCAGATGTTTCTCGGTATACTCCCATATTCACAGAAGCATTCTACTGATGAGAATATCCCCAAATATCACCCAATCCATGAATGAAAGTCTAGAAACTCCAGCTTTTCAAAAAAAATCGAATATCGAGTGTTCCTGATCCTGCGGCATGCAAATATCCGCATGACCTGAACGAATTCCTATTGCCTGATGCCACAATGAATCATTCAGATACAAGTTCATCGCTCCAGGAGACACTGAAATCATCATGACACCTCATCCGAATAGAAAACATACGTCAATCATGATATGTGAGAATGATCGATTCATGAGGCCTATAACTATGAGGACTATGTACAGTAACTATGGGGAGAGTCCAATTTCAAACAGTGAAATTCTCAAAATATGTAACTTTATGAAAATCCATAGTTATCAAAGCATACTGCTTCAAGAGACCCTGATCGCAGCACATTCGTCATATGGATTCACAGTATAGTTGAGACTGCGGTGAAATGAACAGAAGAAAATGGATTCGTTTGGCTAGTAATTGCATTCCCTTTATTCCTATAAGTAACATCACTTGAGATGACTAAACGGAATGGAATTCAGCAGATCAGCCTTCAGCCGGCTCCAACAAGACTAATTATTGAAGTAGCTATGAGTTCATCCTGGTCAAGATGACTTCATGAATAAACTATATTGGCGAAGCAAATCAGTGCGTAGATGTACGGTCAGAAACGAAATTTCGCCAGACGCAGCGTGTGCTAATGATGATTGTCATATCATATGACCAGCTTAGTCTTCAGGTGAAACATTCACATCATATTCGGCCGAAAGAACATCGTATCATTGGCAAGTCAAACGGCACATTCCACAGTTTTATTGAAATTAATACGCTCGAAATGAAATCTAATTATGGAAATCATAACTAAAAAGCTTTCAGATAACTTGACGAAAACTGTCGAGTTCTTCACCAAAGAAAAGTAATCTTCTCCCGAGCTGACCTTTCATAGTTTCGTCATTTTCCCCATGTTTCTCATGTGGACCATAAATATACAATTGAGTAAGCTGAATTGTTTTTTCTCCTGCACTGAGCAAAATACAGAAATTATTCGAAAGACAACAAAGCTATATTAATGGATCTGTAGCATTGATCGTTTGTTTCATTGATCATGCTGTATATTAGCAGATGATATATCAGTTCTGTCAAATTCATGGATCATACAAACATCGAAAGTTATCTTCTATTGCTATATATCATTACTATCAGTGTTTGGAACCGCTACAGATCCTCAACTCGACAAAGAATCCAATGGAACTTAGTAGGGTACATTTTGTTTTCAGAAACATTATTTTAGCTGATGAGATTTTCCAGGCATGAACAAAACTAGGAGATCAATGACAAAATGTTGTATAAGTCGGTATGAATATTTCACATATATACCTGGAATTCTATTCGAGAGTTGCTCTCGAAACGTCATTGTTCTGAAGATATTCTGATATTCAGAATTGTAGTGATTTCTATCAGATAATATCAATTCAAGCATTTTCAACGAGTGAGTTTCAGTCAGACGATGGTTAGTCGAACCCATAATCTGAAACTCAAATCACAATAGTCTCCAAAAAAAGAATCCTATAAGTAGAAATCTGAGTACTTCTAGAACTCCATATCATGTCCTGATGATGAAACATAGATTCTACGGTCATAAAATATTCGATTGGAAGTGAATTGGAAATCTCGAGGCATGTTCACCAATTGGTGATGTGCCTTTCAACACTTGTTGTAGTGGAGTTTTTCATAATATTTCTGCCACTCAACCTGAGTTCACCTGAACCGAGTCTATCTGATCGAAACCTGAGATTTTTATTGGCTTACTTATTATTCTTTCATTCAACTATCAACTGTTCATCCACGCTAAAAACGAAATAGGAAAATGAAAAAATTGCGAAGAGAAAGAACGAGCTACAATCAGTAACATTTGTTGATTGAATGTGTTTTGAGTTCTTTCCTGAAGTCGACATATTGCGTCAATTCAAGTAGCGTTGCATTCTCTGAATCATACATATTCAACTGTAATCTTCTTCTGAATATGATGAGAAGATTTTCATTCCTGACGTCAATATTGTGGATAGTATTTCTGTACTTCAGTTCATCATAAAGGTTAGGCTTTTATCCAATGGAAACTTGAAAAACCGTCAGAATGCATGAATCATATTGAAAAGCTAATACAACGCGCAAAGTTGGGGAAAACATTTACCAGATATATGATATGAATGTAGGGATTGTGTACAAGTTCTACTCTACTAACAGTTCCTCGAGCAGTATGAAACCACTAACGGAGCATTATCAATATATCTGATCTTCATATTCATATCACTATACATGATTGATTATCCTGGTATCATGCCGCATCGAAAGACTGTCTTCCAGAATTTCTCTATTTTTTCTCATTCTCCTGACATATTTAACAGGCCCATTTACGAATCTTTTGAGAAGTTATACTATGAAGGCTGGGTGCAGCTGCCATTTTCCGTGAATAGAAAACGTAGTCACTGAACAATGTCTTCTCATTCATCTTCAAAAAACAATGCATCTGCCCTGCTCATTCAATGATATATATATATATATATATATATATATATATATGTATGTATGTATGTGTGTGTATATATATATATATATATATATATATATATATATATATATATGTATAATATCGCTCTAAGTATAGGGAATTCTTTCGTGGTCTTGAATTCACACTGTGAGAGGACATCAAACCCAGAAAATTTTTTGGGGTTGAATGGGAATGAATAAAAATACATTTCCATGAAGATTGCAATGTGAACTATCAAGTGTTTGCTGGCATGATTTCTAGCTTGGTAGGGGTAGTTATCAAGATTTGAGTTTCTTGATATTCCATAATCTCTCATGACTTTCAGTTCCATAGAAACGATCCCATTTTGATGAAAATTTCGAACGGAACACCCTGTGAATCGTAACTTTCCGAATCATTTGGACGATTCCAAACCGTCACTCAGTTTTGAGACGGAAAAATGTTCGATTTGATCATGATATATTCCTCATTCTTTGTCTCTAGAGTAAGATGGACTCACTTCAACTGATAAGATGGGCATGAATGTTTGAATATTGTGAAAATTTTCAATTTTTACAATCCATCTCCAAAAGATTCTTGAAAGAATTCGATAACTTTTGAAGTTACGTAGTTGGGGAACTCGTAAATGATAGAAAAAGGCACGTGACGTTCGTTTTTAAGGTCAAAACACTACTATCCTTGGCAAGAATGATATCATATGATCAAGGTGCATATTATCATGTTATATTGGCGAATCTGGGTAGCGATCTTACACTTAAAAGGAAAGCTTATTGGTCTATCATAGAAAATTCGAGGAATCTCATTCGATGTGTCTGAATGTCCGTGTATCAATCGATAGAAAAATGTGAGTCTCCTGGTCAACTCCATTTCTCAATGTACGTTCAGAAAGAAAATAATAACACATTTTCAATCAACGGCAACGTTGCCCTCGGAGCTTCTCGCTTCCATTGCCTTTTATACACTCCATTTAGTGTTTTCTGGACACATGTCAAGAAGCCATCCGTTCGAGCTATCTTCCAACTTCCGGACAATTATTCTCTCTCAAATCGAGAGTGTATTTCAGATACACCATTTTGTCTAAAGGATCGTTGCAATCTACAAGGTTGAATGCAATCATAAAATATATTCATCAGATTGGTGAGTCGGAGTGCTATCAAAAGTCGATAATTCATTTATTTTTTGGAACCGAAATCTGTCCACAGATATAACGCACGTAATTGAAATCGAAGTCGAGTGGTGAAGTGAGAATGTTTGTACCTAACACTTTTTTCTCATCAATATTGTTGTACCACTTAGTCAGCAATATTTATCGAGTGCTGGAACATGAACGGGTATAAAAGGTGATTTGATCTTGATCGGTGAGAAGAAGAAAACCACCTTGGGAATCTTATCAAAACAATTACTCCATTCAACTTTCTATAATCAGGCTCGAATAGGATTACCCATATTCTGAATATTATTTTCCTGATCAGATCTGTTCGATTATCATGTGATAATTTCTGTTTGGAAACTTCTACGTCGCAACAATGTACAAAATTGAAGGTTCTCGTGAATACATCAAAAAATGTTCGCCTAACGGAATGATCCCTTCGACAAATACGTCAAGAAAGTTCGAAAACCGATTCTCCACTACATTACGTTACCACAATTATTTCAATTGGATGAAGATTCGATATAAAATCAGAGCAAGAATTATGATCAAATCATAATCAATCGTTAATCATAATTGTTCATGATTAAATTCGATATGATTTAGCAATACACAGTTGAACACATACATGGATATACCAATATCAAGTATCGGCATCACGGGCGTACATTGGTTGATTATCCTAAAGTATATTTATTATCCTAAAGTATATTTCATTTCCTTTCAATTATCATTATTTTTTTCGATTTGATTTGGTCGGAGTATCAGAATGAATTCACATCGAGATTCATCATATGAGCGTTTTTATACTGCAGAAATATGCTCCGAGGATCATTGCTGGGTTGTGTTAGAAAGATTCATGTATGACTACATTCAAAAATTGTATATTTCAGCTCTCACGAGTGTATACAGGGTGTCCTTAAACGGTCTTTACAAAAAGCTACCACATATTCTTCAGACCAAAACAATTCGATACAAGCAAACTTACCTCAGTAAAAAGTTGCTTAGTTTGGGCGCTAGACGGCTCTGAAGTTGAAATTTTCAAATCGATTTTGCTTCATAACTTTTGAACGGCTCATGAGATTTTTTTCAAATTTGGTACGTTGGCATAGACTCATCGGGCAATGAAACTCATATCATAATCATAATGAATATCATTCCATGGGCGTAGAACTTGATTTTTTCAGTAAATAAACATCTAAAACTCCTACGCCAATGGAAAAAAATTAGTTTCAATATGAAATCTAAATTATTCAACTCATTCACTACAAAAAAGGTACTCTTGACAAAAGTCGATTCCTCTCATGGTTTCGACAAAATTTTAATTTTAGTGATTTAGAGCATAATTAATAATAAAACGATTAACAGATATTTCATAAAAATTGTTCAAAATGTTCACCATTTTCACGTATACAAAGATTTATACGACGCAAAAAGTTGAAATGTACTCTTTGCATAACTTCTTCATCGCCTGTAAGATTATTCGTCGCCTGTTGGATACGTTGCCATAATTGTTCTACAGTATTCACAGGGGTCTTGTAAACCGTAGACTTGAGATAACCCCATACAAAATAATCCATCGGTGTTAAGTCTGGAGAACGTGGTGGCCAATTCACGGGTGCATCATCACCTCTACCTATCCATCTGTCTGGGTACTGTTGGTTTAAAAAATTCCTAACATCCACCGAAAAATGTGGTGGAGCTCCATCGTGCATAAACCACATATCTACCCGATGTTGGAGTGGTAAATCTTCCAACAAATTTGGCAACGTATTTCGTAGATGTTGTAAATACATGTCTCCTGTTAATCTTTGTGGAAGTATGACAGGACCAATTATAAAATTTCCTATTATTCCAGCCCAAACGTTGATTTTGAATTCGTGTTGAAAATGGTTTATTTTAATGGAATGAGGATTTTCAATTGCATAAACGTGTTCATTATGAAAATTAGTTATTCCTCTTCTCGTGAAACAGGCTTCATCAGTGAACAAAATATTCTTTCCAAAACATCAGACGACTTTGTGAATCATGGATTGATAAATCTTGAACTGGCGTCTTGTGGTATGGGTATAATAATTGTTCTCTTAGTACTTCATGAACGGCATTCCTAGAAACTTCTAGTTCATTACTTATCCGTCTAGTACTCAATTCTGGATTTTCTTCAATACGGTCTAAAATTTCTACTTCGACTTCGGGAATCCTTACATAACGCTGTCTTCCATAATCACCAGTTCTAGGAGCAAAATGACCGGTCTCCCGAAGACGTCTCTCAACTGCAGCAAAGGTTGGGTGGCTTGGTACGCGACGATTTGGAAACCTTGCCGAATACACCCTCACACTCTCTCGACCATTTCCTTGACAATATCCGAATACCAATAACATATCGGTGTATTCTTCATTGGTGTATTGTACGGCCATGATAAATCAGAAAAGTCCGATATCAACAATCAACGTCAATAAAACTCGACAAATCAACACAGATGAAACTATGGAAACCAAGAATGTGAATATCACTGTTTTCGAGCAGATAATAATAGTCTTCAGAAAAAAAAACCAGTGCTACTTATTTTCAATAGAAATAACCTATGCAAAAAGTACATCTCAACTTTTTGCGTCGTATAAATCTTTGTATACGTGAAAATGGTGAACATTTTGAACAATTTTTATGAAATATCTGTTAATCGTTTTATTATTAATTATGCTCTAAATCACTAAAATTAAAATTTTGTCGAAACCATGAGAGGAATCGACTTTTGTCAAGAGTACCTTTTTTGTAGTGAATGAGTTGAATAATTTAGATTTCATATTGAAACTAATTTTTTTCCATTGGCGTAGGAGTTTTAGATGTTTATTTACTGAAAAAATCAAGTTCTACGCCCATGGAATGATATTCATTATGATTATGATATGAGTTTCATTGCCCGATGAGTCTATGCCAACGTACCAAATTTGAAAAAAATCTCATGAGCCGTTCAAAAGTTATGAAGCAAAATCGATTGGAAAATTTCAACTTCAGAGCCGTCTAGCGCCCAAACTAAGCAACTTTTCACTGAGGTAAGTTTGCTTGTATCGAATTGTTTTGGTCTGAAGAATATGTGGTAGCTTTTTGTAAAGACCTTTTAAGGACACCCTGTATATCTGAGCATGGGGTTATAAATTGAGCATACGCAGCTTGGAATGAATCCAGTATGAATGAGCAATTGGAAGAAAAATCACTTGGACACGTCCTAATTTCATATGTGACGTCATCGGTATCATAGATATGATGTCATCATCATTTTTCTGGATGGTTAGTCCAATTTTCACGAGTGTTATTATTTCCTCTCATGGAGAACGATAAAAGCAGTGATCACACAGAAGCAATACATCAATGTGGGTGATGAGGTTATATAAATAGAAAAGGACCCAAAAGACATCCCTGTGGCACTCCACATTTGACACGTCGCAACACATTGCTGTCCATTTGATGAATATGATCAAATGAGAGCAATACCATATATTTAAAGATTACTGACGAGAGTATTCATTTACATACACATTCAAAAATCTTGGTCAGGTCACTAAGTGCAACTACAATGTGATCTCCTTTTTCGAAACCATCGATTATAGTGTCTACGACTTTTTTCAGAGCATGTATTGAAGATAACTTTTTCGAATCCAAATTGTTTTGAGTTGAATAACTGTTGAAGGAATTGACTGCGAAGGCGAGTTCTCAAGATGATCTCGAAGTATATACCTAGAATAGGAAAAATCGATAAAGAATGAGGTAATCACCAATTTCGTTCTCATTGTGAGGAGAACTGATTTGAATTCATCGGGAAATCATTTTATCATTTATAGGGTCGATGAATTCAAGTTTTTTAATTTCATATATCGCATTGGCCATCTCCGATATCATGACGGGTTGTATAAAAATAGACTCTGAATATTTGTGTTTGTCAGTATGTACAAGCGAGAAAGGGCTCAAATTTATCGCTGGTATTTCTCCGCTAATTCGTTAGTTATAGCAACATCAACCTCATCAACGTATGAATTGAATTCGTTGTCAGTGAATCTACTCTCTTCCTTGTCACCTTTTAGTCTATTTATTTCGATCTCAATCATTCCTCAGCTATCCCTCATTTTGTAGTCGGAATTCAGATGAAATTTTCATAGTATTTTCTTCATGCAGATATTCCGGTTCTCTGATATTCATTCCTCAATTCATTCAATCAGTTGATTCATGATATTATAAATATCTTTGATGAGGTCATTGAGTTTTTTTTTGTTGGTTCAACTGATATTTTGCTATGAGGAAATGAGAAATTTGTATATAACATGCACCATCGTGTATGTTATCAGCCCTGCTGAAGTGAGAAACCAATGAATAATTAGGGATTTCTCAAATTCTAGGTATTGTTCCAGAATGTGAAGACATCCAGAAGACACCACAAGGTGTCACTGGCGAATAGAGAATTTCTATTTTAGGTATCTGAAGGTTGAATTTCGAGCGCAGTGACATTTTGGGGCAGATCACAAAATCTGTCCTTACTTCAGATTCTTCTATTTTATTTTTCACAAAGTGAGGAAATCCCATACTGGAAATAGAATAATGAACACTGCATAATAATTTTCAAACCCAAAAAATATGTAGTCTAATTCGCCAAAGACTATTCAGGATGGATAAGTTGATACACCCTAAAATTATTTCTCATCACAAAATCATTCGTTGAAGCAACTACTTGTTGACGATTTTTGGATGATATAGATTGATGTGGTTGCTTGGCAGATTTGTTCAAGCTCTTTGAGAAAATCACGTCTGATGGAAACTGTGGTTGACGAATGAAAATCAAGACTTTTGGAAAGATGTATTCCACATCAGAATCAGGCGAAGATTTTCGGAAGAATCCATGAGTTCTTCTGGTTTGGTATTTGGTTCGACCCTTGTTACATGAAGAGATGCCAGAATCGGGTCAAGTTCCACTTCGCACACTCATACAGTTTTCCCCATTTGATATGTACGTTTCTTCTTGAGCATAGCCTGAGGACAACCACTGTTCCCTCCCATCTGGGAATTTCCTCTGATAGCTTGAGTAGCCATTGTATGTCCCTCATGGTGGTGCTATTTTCAGCTTCCTGAATGGCAATGTCGAGTTACTGTGCTGAACTCTTTCCGGACTTTATTTTGGTTCTTCACTCAATTTGAATGTTCACTATTCGTGAAGTTGTCACTGCCGAAATTCCTTCTTCACACAAAGCCAAGTCTTGAAGCCGAACTCTGTGGCCTGCCAAGGTATCTAGCGGCAGGAGGGATTTTATTCACTGGTGCAATATTAGAGGTCGTGGTGGTATTTTGTTGCCGCAGCTGTTGCAGACACTGAAGTCGTTCTTGTAGATCCCAAATACTGAAAACCACATGTTCCAATTATTCTTTGCTGCGATATCTCTTCCTTTATTGAATTTCCTTCCATGTTCTGAATTTTGTCAGTACAGAATTCGAATCAGCCGAATCAATGTCGATCAGCTGATGATATTTTTTGAGTTTATAGTTTGTTTCATTGCCACTCATGATTTCTCTGCATCACAACATGCTTTCATCACAAAATTTCATATTCTATAGCTTCTTTGCACGATTGGGATGCGCTACTGGTGCAGTATTCATGCACTTCATAGGTGTTTTCACTTTGGAAGACCAATATTTGCAGACCACATTTAACGCTTCCTGCTCACGTGCCGTCATTTTCGATTCTGATTCTCTGATCACATCACTTATTTATTTATGTATTCATTTATTTGAAGATCATCCAAACAGATGAACCTTAGTGGTTCATCCTTTTATAGGATGATACATAGTAACATATATCATTATGATGAAATAGTGTATGAAAGAAGTAGCGAAGTGAATGTTGGAAAAATATGTTGATGATATGAACTCTCTGAAAAAATTAGCATTGAATTTCTGTCTGCGAATAAAACAACATGATATTGACCTCTGGTTACATTGCAAAACTTCTCCTGAAAAGTTCATTCTTCGATCTATTGTGTGATGATATCAAGATTTCAGTGACGAAATATTATGTAGATTCTATATAGTGAAAATTACAACGTTGATTTAATTATTTCTGCGCATTTCTGTGCGACAGCAATTGGTGGATTTCTATGACAGATAAGACCTCATTTCCATTCGTATTGATGGGATTATTCCCTGATAGGTCATGATGAGAATGAGGAAAAAATAACTCCTGTCCATTATCAACTATGATGAAGATGTATGAGATGATGAAATAGGCATGACTCGAAATACCGATGGACATGAAAGTTCGCGCAATATAGGGTTCCATCATATGAATGAATGATGAACTGATATTTTTCGTATTTATCATCACCATGTCTTCAATAACTGAGTGGAATACAAGACTGAAGAGTGAAAAAGATTCACATAATCTTGGAAAATTAATTTTATATCAACTAGTGAATGGTCTATTCAATCTTGAAAAAGCAATGAATTTCCATAGCATGGCGCCACTTCTCATTGAACCGACGCTTCCATTTGCTTCACTCTTTGCATTTTGATGAAACTGATCATTGTGGAAATCACTGGCATATCCGATTGGACAGTCAGATACATTTCCATACTATAATCGAGTATAATCGAAATATGGAAAACAAATTGGAAAAAAACCGAAGCAGACTCGGAGGAAAAAGTGGATTGCGGTTTATGAAATGCGGCAAAACTTGCAGAGAACTCCCAATTTCCGCTGGTCTGATATCGGTTATGTATTCATGAAGATCGAGTTCGTGGATCGCCATGGTGCATAATATGCCTAAGGAAAAATAAATATTTATTCCACGTGAATTACTGAACAATGATGCTGAACAGCTGGAAGTGGAAGGAAGAAATATTCATGTAAGGAACAAGGCAGCTGTTCGTCTTCTTCACTCATTCACGTAGTATAGGATAGATGTTGGAATAAGGATTCCTCTCCATACTGATGACGAGGAGGGTATGATGCAGTCTGCTGCTGATTTGTGTGATGAATGATAATTTTGAAACATTGAATTATCTGAGTACTTACGGAAGATATTGTGAGAAAGTCGAAATTGGATATTTCATATTTATTTTTTTCATCGTCATTCGATAAGACAGCCTATAACTGAACTCATGTTCGCATTGTCGTTTCTTACTAGCTTTGTTTCACTTCGACCTTCAATCTCTCTGTTATCATCAAGTTATTTCTGTTGGCGTCATAGTCAGCTTCACTTTGTTATCATTGATGTGTCATTCTTCATTTTCGATTTGCACACATATTCAAGTGGAACAGGTAAAATGAGCGATGCTCGAATATCAGCCATTTCGAACATTCGAATTAAGGAAAGAAATATGAAAGAAGCCTATAATCTCTATCCGAAAGATAGAACGTCTGATGACATTCACCATGAGCACCTCTGAGCATCATCGCGTAGAAAGCTGGTGAAGAGTCACAATGCAAATATATTCCTCCTGGGATGTCATGTCGAGAATTGAAAAGAACGGATTCTTGCTTGGTATTTCTCCTGGAGTAGCTACTCAGAGAATCCAATGTTTCGAAATTTGTTCAGCATCGAATGGCACTCAACAAATTGTGCTTGCATAACTGCCTGAATGCCTTCATATCTACAGTGCCTGTATACCCAATAAACTGGAGTAATATTGAATTCTATCATGTATCATAGTTTTGTTCTCATCGTTCGAAGAAGATTCACCTCCTCCAAAACTTCCATCTGATATTTCCTGAGGGAAATAGAATCGGAAGAACAGCTATGAACTTGGAAGTCTTAGGACACATATCAAGAAGACGAGACATGATAGATCCTATGAATCGCATACACATCACTATAACCTAGACACATACATACATCATTGTGTTTGAATTTTCAACTCTGATTCATTAATCGAAACAAAACATGGGCAGCTAAATAATGTAATAATAATGTTGAATATGGTGGATCCATCATTATTACTGATAACTGTATGATCAGTTATAATGGAACGTTGATCCAGAAGGAGTAATTCAAGAAGTAGTATTTTCACAAGACTCCACAGAAATTTCGATATCTCTTGGCGAGTTTGATAACTACAATACCATACAAATGAAGCTGTTATCGTTTTGGTGAAACAAATCAATTTCAGTGATTTCACCATTCGGTCATTAGAAAATATTGTGCACTGTTTCAAATTGGCTGAGTTTCATAGCAACCTTCAAGGCTCTATAGTTTTGTTGATTGATACTCCAAAAAATGTTCTTTCCTAAGTTTGTAACGGATTATGTCGGATTCTACGGAAATCATCATCTGGCAAGAGAATGAAAAGCAGGTATGAAGCTGGGTTGAAACGATTCATGGTTACTGTTTGCAGTCGTATGAGAAGTATTGTGTTAAAAACTTGTTTGCAAACCTCTTTGCACATTCGCTGAACTTTTGGCTCAGTCCACTAATTTGTCGAGCTTTCGTGCAAAGAGTCCTTTCCAAACCTTGTTGTTCAATATACTATTTTTAAAAGCATCCATACACAATACGAGTAGAGATATTGCCACACGCCAGTCACACTTGCTGACATGAGCTGGAATATGTTGTTCACATAGATGATGGTAGAAAAAAGGCACCTCAAAGCACACCATTCAAATCGTGACAATATATTACCTACCTCACAAAGTATTTCAGCACAGTGAAAAGTTACGAGAAATGCCGATTCGAACTAAACTTGCAAAAAAATGGCATGAATTCTTCCACATACATATTATGAATATATTAACAATCTATTTCTCAGGTGGAGCTTCAATCATTGAGAGAATGTATCTGTAAATGTATGTAGGTATATTCAACTACCCTCATTCAATGAGACAATGATACAATGAATACTGAATACCAATCTCCATTCATAGAATGGAATGAAGCTTTTGTAGCAATATGATATCAATATCAATATGATTCACTAGTCATTCAATGAATCTCGATTATTCGATATTGCATTCTATGACAGTTGAATTCCTAATTGTATCTAGATGGGAACTTTCGAAGTTGTCCATCCTTCGTGCTTCTCTTCAATTTTCGCACTTGAAATAACACTCCAACAGAAGGCATTCGTATTGACTAGTCTGTACGATTATACAGTGTGGAACAGCCGAATGACTTAAATTTGATAACGAATAAATGAGAGCGTGTTGGAAAAAACGCTTGGACATTTTTTTCCAGGGAAAAATAATTACATAGGGTGGTCATGTGACAGTGGCCGATACCAACTTTCTTATTCTGAATACAATCCCCTGTATATAATTAGTTTTTCAAATTCTTCGGGAAATTCTAGACATCATTCATGTACAATGTCCCATACCTATCTTCAACTGTTTCGGAAATATCGAGTGTTTTCAGAAGTATTACAAAAACTAACATGAAAAAGAGAAAATTATTCAATTTCACGCAAATTCGCTACATCATACTCAATAATTATTACCCATTCAGCTCTCAATATTGAGAAAATAAGCAAAAATCATTAATGCCTACTTTTCAACTGATTCGAAATAAAGAAAAAATACAATAAAAGTTTTGTTTATTTTCTTATGAAACTCATAGCCTTAGTGAGCAGTGTCGTTCGAATTTTGTTAACTGTACGTAATTATATCAGAACAATGCTTCATTCGAGAGGAATGCACGAAATAACCATTCTACAAATGAATGGTTATGGAGATACCACACGGACACAAATGGAAGTTTCTCGCATATTTCACGAAAGATTTCCAAATTTGCCGCCTATATCCCAAGGAACAATTAGCAAAATAGGAAAAAAGTTTCGCGAGGTTGGTCATGTGAGACCTGCCAATGCAGTGAGTGATGATATGAAATTATATGTTATGCGGGAGTTTCAAGAAAACCCACATAATTCTGGTCGAAAAGCAGCCTCACTGTTCAACATTAGCCACACATCAATTTTTCGAATATAAAAGAGAAGTAAAATGCATCCCTATGAAATGATGCCAACTCAAGAGCTAATGAAAGACGATTTCGACAGAGGAACGTATTTTTGTCAACAAATGATGGAAATGTTAGATAATAGATAACAATATGATACAAATAGAACATGTTTTGTTTTCTGATGGGAGCACATTTTTACTAAACGGTCATGTTAATCGTCAAAATTGCAGCTATTGTTCTTATGAGAATTCTCACTGGATTAAATACTGTCTGTAAGTTCTTCGAGGAGGTGGTACATTCATTTTTCAGCTTTTGATGTGATTGTCACTTTTCAGTGTCACTTTTCAGTGTCAAAATCGGAAACATTGAAAAAAGTTTACGAAGAGAAAAATATTTCAATTGTGTTGGGAACGGGAGCAGATTCGTTCCCGAAACGTCCACCAAGATAAGTAGAGGTTTTATTATTATTAAATATATTTGTATTTCCAGATTTTTTCAAAAACAAGGTGTCACTGACCAATAGAGAATTCCTCTTTTAGGTATCTAAAGGTTTAATTTCAAGCGCAGTGACATTTTGGGACAGATCCTAAATCTGTCCTTACTACAAATATATTGCAATAATTTTTGATAACTTCTACTCTATTTTTTTAGAAACGAGGAGATAAATTCCATCAAAAGCTGAAAAATGAACTCACTGGATTAGATTGGAAGAAACGCGATATCCTGAAAAAGTTGATGTTTCGACAGGAATTTTTGGAAATCATATCGTAGGTCCCTTTTTCATTGATGGCAACTCGAATGGAGATGAATATTTAGAACTGCTTCAGAATAATGTCGTGCCAACTTTGACAAACTTATATCCTGATTCAGCAAATCCACAAGTTCCTGCCAACATTCTATGGTTTCAGCAAGATGGAGCACCGCCCCATCACCAAATCAATGTGGGGATATGTCAAAAGTATTGTATACCAAACTAAACCACTCAACTTGGATGACTTGAAGAGACGAATCACGATCGCGATTAGATCAGTCACATTTTTTTCACATCATCGGTGAAATAAAATAATTTTCTTGTCTTTAATGTTGATTCTTGTGATACATCTGAAAACACTTGATATTTCCGAAACAGTTGAAGCTAGTTATGGGATATTGTACATTAATTGTGGCTAGAATTTTCTGAAGAATCAACAAAACTAATGATATACAGGGGGTTGTATTCAAAATAAGAGATTTGGTATCGGCCACTGTCACATGACTTACCCTATATAATTATTTTTCTTGAAAAAAATGCGCATCTGAAAATAGAAATCGACGTGTCCAAGCGTTCTTCTCAACACGCTCTCACTTATTCGTTATCGAATTCATTCCATTTGGCTGTTCCACACTGTATAATACATTATGTGATATAAGCCAACTCTCTGTTGCTGAGCTGACCGAATTCATATTCATACTGATTTACTCATGGAAATATTTTAACTGCTTGACTGCAGCGTTCAGTATAAATATAGCAAGTCAGGCAATGTATTCGGAACTCGAAAATGTCTAAGATCTCATTACCAGGAGATAATGACATTATGTTGCGTACTTTGTCAATGATACGTAGAATTCAAAGATATCATCAAATATATCGTGACATTCTATTCGGAATAGGCATATACGTAAGATATGTTCAAGTTCGCGATGAAGCGGCACATCGCAACTGCTCAATCATTTCAGAAGTATACTGCATGTCTGCTCAAGTAATATCCCAAAATATGAGGTAGTCATCATGCCTCGAAACAGGGGACTGACTCCAACAAACCCTGTATGAGCGGAAAACGCAGTCGATTGGTTGAAATTCAGATGTGATTTCATGTAATTAACCTCGAAATGCTCGGGTGACCGCAAAGGCTGATTCCAGGAAATAGCAGCTCGAATGGTTTATTCGCTGAAACTCCAAAAAAATATTAGGGGCGCCATCAACGTTCCATTTTGTTATTCCGACGTAATCAACTGTGAAAGCTGTCACCTCCAAGCCTTAACAAGCATCCATTTCGTCATCGCAAAATAAAGGAGCATCGAGGCGTTAACACGATAACAAAATCGCACTAATTAGATATCATTCCAGGAGGCCATAAAAATGCAAATACTGATCGTAAAATTCTAGTGATTAGCTACTGGCGTCGAAACTTTGTGACAATCATGCTCTCACCTGTTTCACCCCCACATCCAAACTCAGATATAATAAATACTCTCAGGGGGAACTGGAATTCTCATCATTAATTCAGGCGATCCCCATTTCACCCCGAATATAATCAATGTCGAACACCCTATATAGCTTCCTGTGTCACGTGACAACATAGATGAGTTTTCGTTCTCGATGGTGCGTACAGGGTGTAAGGTTTTTTCATCCGGATGTAAATCGTCAGAACAACAGGTATATGTTTCATGGCATATTCCGTGAGATTTTCTGAGATTCTAAGATCATCTCTCTGAGATTCTTGCATCAATAGTTGTGATCTTTATCACATCGGAATAATCCGATATTCACGGGGTTACTATAAGTTTTTTTCGAACTTCAGTGACTCTACTAGTTTATGAATGGCGTTCAGAGCAATAGTACATTCATTCTCATATTACCGAAGAATGTGGTGGAAATCATTGTACGATATTTCTAATGATCATGCACCTGAATCTGAATAAATATCAACTTTTTTGGAATGATGGAGGGATAAGCAAGCCCCTTGAGTATTCAATTTTTGAGTTGACAAAATTCCCACATCATCCCATAGCCTTATTGTACCCTAGAAGGCAGCTTGCGAGTTGATGTGCCGTGTGAGAAGCAATGTCAAATTTCTCCTTCGAAATTATTTTTTTAACACACTTGATTCGCTATTTCTTCAGATATTATTTTCAAGATTGAGTGTTATATAGAACGAATGCAGGAGAACAAACAATGTGTTTCTTTCAGTTTCCTATGATGTTCATTTTGTGAATTGTTCTTGGAATATACGGAATTCTTCCATTCATTCATATTGAGATCTATTATTTCGTAAAATGACGTGGCCTACTGCGTGAATTAAGTTGACGTGAATGAAGCAGCTCATCTCCTTCTTTTTGATTCAGCTCAATTATTAGCAGAAATACTCATATCGACGGATAGAGTAAGTCATCGTGAGGTATGGTGGATTGCCAAACTCAAAAGTAGACTCCCATTTGTGTTCATTTATGAAGTTCAAAAAGTAACTAAGAAATTCTCATCAATGAGATTCAAATGACTGTGGAACTCTTCGACTTTGGAAAGACGGATTCTGGAAATCCAAATATAGTTAATTCAAAAGAATCTCTACTCTGTTCATTCGTTTTGAGGATGTGAGGGTCTAACTGTTTCCTCTCTACCGGTCTTTGAGTGGAAAAAGATAACTCCCTCTTAGAAGCCGCATGATCATCGAGTGATTCAGTGAACACAAACAAGAAAGATTCGATACGAATCGGTTATAATTCTCCCACTTCATACATGAAATTCTACCATTTCCATTGAGTTCAAGACGCTGATATCAAATGAAGGCTCATCAATTGAATATGGTATAAATCGCCCTAAAAATATACAAGGTTCACGAAAAACGAGGGAGTCGAAGTATGATGAAAAGAATGATTAACCTCGAATCATGGAAATAATCATTCTAGCAATGAGTGGGAAAAAGAGGCGCTACAATATCTCCACTCGAATGTCCGGTAGGCAGAACAGTTGATATCTTTCTGTGATATGTCTTTTTGATCAGCATGGAGAGGCCTTCGAAAATATTTATCATCATCGATGATCGTTCAATAAATACAAGGTATCTCATTTGGAAAAATGTTGGTTTCGTATAGTACTCCGTATGGAGTGAAGACCGCATTTCGATTTTAGTCATCTCAATGAGCAGTTACCGATGAACGCGAAACTATTCTGATACCCTGTATATTTTTGTTAGGAGTGCAAATTTCCAATTGATCGCGAACCTGAGAAACATAGGTGCCCTAACTACACGAACTGAACGAATCAGCATCTGGCAATGCCACCCTGTATACACAATGTTAGTAAGGGTGAATTCAATACCAGACATCTGGCGACCCATAATAGGGATGAGGGCAACTTCTACATTTAATTGCGATTCGAAATAACTTTCCTACACCCTCATATCCACTAACGCAATTGCTGCGAGTGTTCGATGTGAATTAAGCGTAGTATATGATGAAAGTCACCCTTGATATCGTCAATAGTACGTATTGTCCGATGCGGTCTATCAATTCCAAGAATTTAGAGATTGACATTGGATTTTTATACAATGCCACGTCTGAATTGAATCATTTTGGGTTGCAGTCTTGGATCTTGAGCCAAAAAACGCATGAATCGTAGTGGATGACGTCCTACCGTAGAGTCATATCGTTCCACTGGAATATGTATATATTCCAAACATTATGAGTGTCGGAGAACATGAGAAATCACATTTGATATTCAATCTCGCGAAAATCGTCAATAATCCCATGAACGTGTGAAATTTCAGCTTCCCTTTGATGATGTGTGATTTGAGACTAGCCACGCTTCATTACATTCGAGCAATCATACTGAGAACTATTTTTCACTATTCAGTCCTTGAAATGATTGAAACGAGATATCCAGTTTCTTGAATTACAATTTCAGTAGGAGTGATTTTTAGTGGAACACTATTTGTTCATCGATGTAGGTAATCTTCACTTATTAGGTACCAATGAGATAATAACAAGTCAAACCTACCAAATCGATTCTTTCATCTCTGAAACGATTCGATATCAGAATATCAGCTATTCAATAATATCAACCTTCACTTCTTCAGAGTATTACAAATGTAGGAAAATACAGGAAAATCAACCACAGCCATTTTCCACATAACTAGAATGTAGGACGATATTCAAATTCAGCTCTAGGAAAGACAGCTCCGTAGTATCACTTGACTTACCTATCTATTTGATCTTATTCAGTCTCAACACTCCGAAATTTTTCGGTGGTCATGTTTGCGAAACGAATAATTCGAATTGATTCATGTATCGCAACTGTAAATGAATGGTTATTGGAGAATATCAGGGAGATTGCTGACAAAATTGAATATTCACTGCTTCCTATTCAAGTTAGGATGATCATGTCTAGTGATGATAATTAGCAGATTTACAGAACAATACGGAGTTGGTTTCACCACATACCTTCAGAAGGCTTCATTGAGTCGAATAACAGCGAGATATATTATTTGGTACTCATCAATGAATAATGGCAAAAAGAGTTAAAAACCGACACAGTTATCTAACTGACTAATTCAATATAATTCTGAACACTCCCCATCACTATGCTCATAATATTCAGGTTCATGACTAACAATCATAAACCATGAAGAGTTTGAAGTTGTTGAATATTCTCAATAACAGAATGAAAGCCGAGTGGTTGGAATTCAATCATCAGTCAGGAAATGTTCCAGCTTAATTGCCAGAGCAATTACCTTTCATCTTCGCATGTCAACAGTTTGGAAAGAGTTAACTTAGTTAAATGCCGCTTTCAGAGGTGGCGCACTGACATAAAATGTGGGTGCTTAATTTGCTTGGAGACTGCTTATTGCCACTCCTCGACCCCTCTCAATACCTCATCTGTGTCTCCTGTGGATCGGGGTTAATTAACAATTTCGGTATTGATATTACCACCATGATGATATTAAATTCACTTATCATGAGTTTGGATACCAGCGTAATTCCCAGCTAGCAATATGAGTGTTTTATATTCATGAAGAATAAGTATAGAATAACTCCGTTGGAATGGATGATCTGAAGATGATAATTCTGCTCTCGATATGAAGGTAATTCAATCTTAGAGGAAGATATTTCTGATTATTGGTAGTAACTGTTCACTTGAGGAAAAGAAGTTATGAATAGTCGAACATTCATCATATTGAAGTGAAAAGTACTCAAGAGCATCTTTCAGTAACAGAAAGTTCTGCAGGAAAGTTTCCAATTTAGCAAATAGAGTAACGTAATCATCTCGAAAAAAAAAAAGAAACTTCAAGAGACACTCCAACGGTTATTAATTGATATATGTTGTAGTGATCACAAACGTATATACAGGGTGACCGATTTTCGTGCTTATCATGAGTATTCGGAGTTGATTGAATCGAGGCATAACTGTGTACTGATCGATGATCTCAAAGAAACAGAATTTCTTGATTCTCGTTTTTTAAACGATCCCAGGTGGAATTTCGGAAGAGACGTTATTTTTAGCGGTGTCAATATATTTTTCTTGATTTTATGTGTGCGTACTGTAGCTCTAGATAATGGTACAGAATGTCATGGAATTGTCCCAATTATATCAGGAATTCATTACTACCTTCAGTATCTTCTCGAGGACAATACATTTTATACGTACAAACTGTCCTCGATCGTCATGAAACATTAATATCTGATGTGAGTATATCAAAAGATTTCAAGCGAAATTTATGAGTATAAATTGGCACGCTGGAATTTTCACACTGTGATATTATGTTCCAGTTGAGACAACTACGAATCCTGTGTATTTCTATCAGATTCTTTTGGACTTCAGACCATAAGGATTGCCAGAATTATATTGTGATCATTCGAAGAATTCGACAGGCAGCAATGGATTTCCAAATTCATAAAAACAAAAAAGCTCTCAAGAGCAAATTCGTTTGTGTGATCATCAACTTTGGAATATACAGGGTATTTCATTCGAGATAGTGAAAGTTCAATACGTTACCTATTTTGGATCACGTTGTATTATTTCGAATGATTGGGATTTTCCAATCAGTCATTTGAAGTTGAAAATCTCACAATCTTTCCTTCTCCGACGAGACCAGACATCCAGTACATAGTCAAAAAAGGCGATAATTGAGATTTCATGCAGTCACCACACTTTGTTATTTATCATTCAACTGCAGATGTTTTTGGAGCTTGATTGCGGCTTATACATGGGGGACACAGACACTGCCTCATCTCGGCTAATCAGTCTAATCAAGCTAGTTATCCTCCAATTGTGCCTGATTCTCGTATTGTGCCAGACAATATCTTGGAAACGAGTTCTCGACATGTTCATTTCCCAGATAAGTATAGCAGAAGCGTCACATAACTCTCTGTTAGTTCACTCACCATGCTTGATGATGATTGTCATGGTGAAGGTCTTGATATTGAATATTTACTGTGAAAATCAGAAATTGGTTTGCTAACCATTATTGTAATGAAATGATGATAGCATTGGAAATAACAAATTGGAGAATATAATTAGACATCAGTGTTGACATGGAATATGCTATGAGAAGGAGGAATCACTTCAAGAGAGGATTAGATTGAATTAATTTAGGAAAAAGCACGGAGACGGCGATTCTGATTTTCGACTGTGATTTTTCTGATGGTGATCTCATGAACACAAAGTACTCCAAAAATAAGTTACGACCACCAATTGGACTCCTTCCTTTTAAATTATGTTCCCAAATTCTGCATCGAATCCAAAGTATGTTCCATGCAGAATCCAAAACTATATTGATAGTCATAAGTTATGTCCACCCTGCATTCTTTATAATGAGAGTACTTCATATAGAACAAAATAGTGGAGCATAGAATTTGAACCTATGAATAACTGTTCCTTTTTGACGTAGAATGACTAGATATGAGAAATAATCCATGAGGAACCTTGATGATCTCGATGGCCTTCCTATGTTATGTCCATTGTATCTCACTACTGATGGAAGCACTCCTGTATCTTCCGTTATCATCCAGGTAGCATCTTGAAGTTGCACTTGATTATGAATAATGATATATCCTATCGTGTAGTATATATCTTCAGTGATATATACTTCTCGGCAGCAGAGATGGAACCACCGATATATCTGGAAAATGATACCATATGAAAGGTCGAAATTCTCTTCGGATCCAGAAATAGGACAAAGATATTTTCGAAAATTCTCAGTTCTCTCTCCATGGGAATTTTCATGAAAGCATCCCTATGTCTTTCGTGCCGGGATAGGATATATACCAAATATATACTAAGTGACCGAATATGGTCATCTTCAGTGGTATTCCCTCTCCAGCAGTCATATAAGGACACAAATTAGTATTTCACGATCTCAGGAAAAAATATCTCTACGGATACATCCATTCCGAACCTAAAAGAATTTCAAATGTATCCTATATCATTTGCCATAAATATCGGTGGTTCCACAGCTGCTGGTGAGCATTGTATATTACAGGAGATACCATTTGGTCATCGAGTGTAAGTTTGATATTCCTCTCGCTTCCACGAGTTCCAGGGAAATACCTCAATGATTACGAAAGATACAGGAGTGCCACCATCACATTAACAGACACACTGTGCATATAACTGATAGCGGCGATCTCGATACCAGAACCATCGAATAAGGAGGAATCTAAACAAGTGACGTTCAGAAGAAGTTTGTTGCAAGATTCACATGGTGAAATCATGATGAAAAACGCAGAAAATGGTCACCTCATACTCGTATGGAAGATATTTCCATACTATCTTGAGCTCGTACAATTTTCATCACCTATTTTCAGTAAGCTGTGCATTTCTATAATGCATGTGTAAAACCAAAAATACGAAAAGAAAGCGAGAATTAGCTGAATAGTAAGAATATCTATGAATGATATGGATGATAATCATATTCCTGTTGTATTATCTATTCGGGGTATAGAATGACATTGTGATCAATTCAATGAGTATGAAAAAGTGGAATTAGTCGATACCTCTCTATTTCGTGAGACAATATGAAAGTCCGTTATTCAGTGCGTATTCGAATACATCTAGATTCTTTATATCTGAATATATTGAACAATTGCTATCTCAGCTAAGCCCATTGGAAAAACAGAGTGGTAAGACATACCACAACCCTACCATTGATCGGAACATGAGCCTGAATGCATCCCAAATACTTCTCAGTCGCATCATACGACGGTACAGATGCACAACTGAATTATCCTGAATCCACCGTTCTGAATGTTACTACGCATTTTTTTTAAGACACATCAACATCGATTCCCAGGGATTTTGGAATTCAGTTCGAATACTATGACATGAAAAAAGTGAAGGCGAAAGCTACTCCATAGTGGAATGCATACGAATGAAAAAATGTTATTGTTGTTATAGTGTGTCAAAGGCGGAAATTTTATATTTTTCAATTCTGTACACACAACATTTTGAGACGATAATGATCGAGTCGAAAATACGTAACATACCTATTCGATTTAGCTGAATATAACACACTATTCAACCGATATTAGGAATGAATTGGAAATCAATAATTTTGTCTCAGTTCATCACTAGTGCGAAGTGAGTGCTTACGTGAATTTTTATTGAAGTCACCTGAAGGCTTTCGTACTATATGGCCATAGCTCTATGGAAATCTTCTGCTCATCTGATCATTTCCATCAGAATCCTAATTTGCAACTGTCCTGAGCTCATTAAAATTCTAGAAGTCTTTCGGAATATGTAATCAAAGGAGAAGAGATCTTCCAGCAGTAGCCAACAAACGGAATTGAAACTAACAAAGGGTCCCGATAATTTCCCGCTCTCCATCGGCTTTGTCAGTAGCAGTGAGGAGCGTGAGGTAGGATGGGTAAGCGGCTTATCTTCGGCGGCGCGTAGAAATGCGGCGTTGGTCGGAATTCTGGACTCAAATCCGACAGACATCGCCAGGGATTATTAGTCTCTTGTTCTTGTTTCCCCAACTGAGAACAATGATCTGGTTGCCCTTCTTTTTCGAATATATCGGTTCATGTTCATTAAAACTGGATGTAGACCGAGGACGATTTTAGTGAGCTGAGCGAGCGAAGCTCTAATGCTTAGAAAAAGTCACTTGGTTTCATTGGGCCAATTGGGAGTCAGATATAACTCGGAGGAATTATCGCCGGAAAACCGATAGATTGGAGCTGAACATTGAAAGCAGCGACACTTCCATTCCTAGTTGTTATGGTAGTGGGCACGAACAAATAGCATCAGAACTCACGACCAGTGGAATACCTCAAAGTTTCACCGCCAAAACCACACGGAATTTTCGAAATAGATAACCCTGGAGATGGGTGGCTACGGTTGGAAATGTAACAGCTTTATAGAGGTCCATTTCTGGCTGTGAAGAATTATCGGACTCATGGGACTTATTATAATTCTCTATATGACACTCGGAATAAACATAGCAATTACCAATACGAGATATTTCGCGCATATCACCTGACCTGAGCACATTATCAGAAATGTAAAAGAATTCACCACAACCGTATCTTATTCCTGCCGAGATTACCGAAACACACAGCAGAGATACTTTGATTGTTACGACAACAACTTACCATACCCTATAACCATCGAAGATAATTTATTGTACCTAGAGATATTCTTGAATCATTACCGAAGAAGAAACATGAATATTCTCAGAATATGAATACAAAGATCACGCAAAAAATTGCAGATTTGGGGTATTCTTTTCAACAAATTCCAGATATTCTTTCAACAGATAGTATGGTAGAGAGTCATACTGTTTCATTGAGATGCACATGAAGCTACTAGTGGAACATATAACGAATATATATATGTAGCAACATCATCGGCAACAGGAATTTGAAAAATTCATACTCTTTCGTTGTTTTTAGCTAAACAATTATCAGAACTGGGCGGAGTTAATTTGGACGAATAATCAACATTCACAACGGGTGAAGTTGTCATGACTTCCATTGTAGAATTTTGAAGCGAAAATTTCGACTAATGATTTTCATTTTGCAGGAGTAGACATTATGAATCAATCAATCCGCAGATTTATTTCGACTACTACGATGATGATGAGTCTGACCGTGATTTGGAACCTTCATATTTCAATAACACTGAGTTTTACACTCCATATCTCAGTTCATTTCTGCTCGATACTTGTTATGAGGAGTTCAGTATATTTTTGAAATTTGAAAACCGACCGTGCAAATATCTATGGAAGAGAGAGAAATCGCCATAGGGAATCCTGTAAGAGCTTCGGGTGATGAACACCAAACATGTGAACAGAGTTGCAGGACAGGTCGAACAATATTCCTTGGTTATTTCTGATTGTTATGGAGATACACTTTGGTCAAGCCTGTACATGCAGCACACATCGCGGTCTGACCTTTATTTCTATATTTTTTTTCTTACAAGTACAAGCAATCTATTCCACAAGTCACGAGCAAGTCCTTCATGAAACTACCTCACTTCTAGGAATTTTGACCAGCAGCTCTTTGGGAATTTTGACAATTTGATGAACTTTGGGCTGAGAGAGTCAACATTCACTTCAGCTGCTTGAATATCTGTGTACATCTATTTGAACTTCAGATCTCTTGCCAGAACCTGCGATACTTGAAACCAAAAAGAGTGATCAGCATAGCTGGTAGAAAGAAGAGTCGTAGTACTGTTTCCTCAGCAATTGATATCGCTGTTCTGCTACTCTTCATGTTACTCATTGCACATATTTTCTCTTTGTTACCTCCAAGTACCTGCGATTCATTCGATTCACCTGTGAGAATTTCAGAAGAAGAAATTGACTCAGAGATTGCTGACTTTCTCTAGGATGATAGCTTTATTCAGTTTCTTGAAATAGTTGAAGAATTTTCGTTAATCACCCTCTATAGAGGAATACTGATATTATCCTTTTAGTCATATGAATAATCCATTCACACATCAATGAACTTGATATACAGTCTACACAATCTTTTATATTCGTGAAAATAATAATTACATCATTCCTGACTGGTGCTTAATTCACGGAGGGTGTTGATTGAAATTATCCTCAAGGAGAGAAATACATGTAATCCATTTGATGTCAAGACTGATGTCTCCATCTATCAGACAGCAATCTCTTAGCAATAGACGGCTTTCATATCTTCAATACGATACTCTGATTCACCGAGACTCGAAATCCTTTCAATTAAAGATATATTCTGGTCCTTATTGGAACAAATATCGAAGTGGATAGACATCAAATCTGAATCAGAACAATAGAGATCTAATCTTACATCTAAGTTATCCCATCTGTTCGGTCGTGAAGTCTGTCTATCTTTTTCATTCTGTATTTGCTTCATGGCATGACTTTTGATATGAGATAGTCTCAAGAGAATTCCGTTTCAAATATATACAATCCACAACGATTCATCTACAGAATTGAAACAGTATCCCAGTTCTTCCTTTTTATGATTTCAGTTATATCCAGGGTCAAATTCATCGAACAAATTTCAGGTATGTAACTATATTATGGGAACATATACATGATAGAGTTTTCCATCAACTATTACAATTTTTCCTTGCAGATTTGATGAGAGACCATCGAAAAGCTCTCAAATGACAGACCGTCGATATATTCGAGCAATGAATCAATAGAGTATTCGAATTATCGAATGAATATTCAATGCGAATATCAATGAAAAAATATTGGATGAGAATTGTTTGTGAACTTGGTTTGTGGAATATGATACTCAATTATTCAACTAACATATTTTTGGCAAGCCTGGAAGCTATGACGATGATGAGGAATGATGAGGAAACTCCTTAGTGAAGCTGAAAATTCATGACTCAAGAGACTAAATAGCAATTGACGGGATAGGTCCAGAAAATGCATCTTTACAGGACGCTTAGGCAGTCCTCTGGAGAACGTTCACTCAGAAAGGGTGTGTTACTTATACAAACAACTCAGTCATGTCAAGATGAATTCTCCAGCCGGAAATGAGACCAGGAAACTGGATTTTCAAGGTCACTTCCTGAAAGCATAATAACCAACCCATATCCACGTTTTCATCGAGATATTGCTGAAGAAGGGTGATGTTTACAGACTTCAAACTACAATATCGTTCTGCTAGCGCATGAAATAATATTACCATAGCATACTATGATAGATATAAATGCCGTCGCCGACGCTGAGATGCAGCTCAATACTGTATGTACTTAATTAACTCGCGTCTGTCTTTCTTCAAACAAAAACGTATCAAGCTATGCAATTACTCACTTATTTTCACAACAAACTGGCTGGATGCTTGAAATAACTCTGGTGACTCCCATTATGATTTTAGGGGATCAAAAATACGCCAACTTCTGCAGATAGGTGTGTGTGAGCGAAATTCGAAACGATGCTTGAATCCGAAATGGTTTTTTCCGTATATTTTCGCTTCCTACCAGCAGGAATTATTTGCAAAGTCATCAAAATATTATAAATTCATCGAAACTCACATTGGATAGGTGATCAAAATACATGGCGTGATGTCCTGTCACTCCGCGAACCAGTCCAACACCCCCACGCACTGTTTGGCATTACAATTCAGCCGACTGGGATGGCCTTCGCATGTTTTTTTCTGAGTTTCCTTGGAGGAGAATGTGTTATGAATCGGGAGATCCTACGCAATGTGCTGAAGGGATTCCAGAAATCATCATGCTGGGAATGGAAACTTACATACCACATAGCACCAAATCACAAACCACTGGTGAACCATGGTTCAATTGAACCTGTTCTAGGGTCGTCGCTCTGAAGCAAGCAGCATACCGTCGTTGGCTCAGAAACCCAAGCCCGCAAACTAGAGCTGAATATGTTGGAACTAGGAATACATGTTATCGAACAATAGATGAGTCTAAAGAGGCATACAACACGAAAATAAGATCAAAGCTCATAGAGGTTCCAAATGGTTCCCGTTCATTTTGGACCTTTGCCAAGGCAATCGGGAGAAATTTCACTTCTAGCTCATTTCCTCCCCTCACAAAGGATGATAATACATTGGCTATAACACCTCATGAAAAAGCCAACACCTTCGCCAAAATGTTTGCAGACAATTCTACCTTGGATTCACGAGGCCAGGAACTTCCCAAAATCGCTACCATCGATAACCGTATGCCAGAAATTGTCTTCCGGCAACGCACAATCAGACACATTCTGCTTAGCCTCAACGCCAAGAAGGCTATGGGGCCTGACGGAATACCGCCTATTGTTCTCAAAAAATGTGCCCCAGAACTAACACCAGTTCTTTGCAGGTTGTTCACCCTTTCGTACAAACTCGGCGTATTTCCTTCCAACTGGAAGAAAGCTAGGGTCCAACCGATTCCAAAGAAGGGCAAGAAAACCCTCCCTAACAACTATAGACCGATTGCACTACTATCTGTGATCTCTAAAGTAATGGAAAGAGCAATCAAAATCGAGCTCATCCGATATCTAGAAAGCTCAAGAATCGTGAACGACCGGCAATATGGCTTTCGGCACCAGAGTTCAACTGGAGATCTGCTTGCCTATGTGACACATAAGTGGCAGTTGTCAATAGAGAAACATAGGGAGTCTCTGGCTGTAGCCTTGGATATCTCCAAAGCATTTGACCGAGTTTGGCACCAAGGCCTCCTAGCGAAACTTCCGTCGGTTTGCCGCCCCAACTGTGTCTTTTACTATCGAGTTTTCTTGCAGATAGATCACTCTACGTGGTGGTAGACGGGGTCTCGTATGATACAATGACGATCAATGCTTATGTTCCACAAGGCTCTGTCTTGGCACCAACTCTGTTCTTGCTCCACATGAATGATTTGTTGAATGTGACCTCCAGCCCAGTTCATAGCTTGGCGGATGATAGTACACTTCATTCCGCCTATTCCTCTAGAGCCCCTATATCATCCAACGAGGCCAGAGGTGCAAGGCGAAGACAGGTTGATGCTTTAAATGAGGATCTGACAAGAATTCTGAAATGGGGATCTGAGAATCTAGTACAGTTCAATGCGACTTAAACTCAAGCTTGTATGTTCACCAAGAAGGCTGATCACACAATGCCCAATTTGATGATGTCGGGTACCACTGTTCCTATGAGGTCGTCAATATCCATGCTGGGTGTCACCACCAACAGTGCTCTCTCATGGGACGATCATGTGAGGTCCATTGCGAAAACTGCTTCACAAAAACTTGGTTTTCTATTCCCTGCGAAGAGATACTTCACATCCCAGCAACTGCTTATGATCTACAAAGCACAAATTCGACCTGTCCTGGAGTACTGTTCACATGTTTGGAGCTCAGCCCCCAAACATACGCTAAAGATCTTAGATTCAATTCAGAAGAGAGCTATTCGCCTAGTCGATGATACAACACTCACCGAATCATTGACCTCTCTAGATCATCATAGAAAGGTCGGCGATCTATGCCTATTTTATAGGTAATTTCACGGTCGGTGCTCAACGGAAATATCATCTATCATGCCACCACGCACGATTCCTAGTAGACAAACCAGACGAGCTCAAGCTGGTCACCCCTACACTGTCAGGCTCGAGACCTGTCAAACATCGCTATACCAAGCATCATTCATCAATAGAACGACAAAGTTGTGGAATTCTTTGCCTAGTGAAGTCTTTCCTGATGTTTACAACCTCCAAACTTTCAAGAAAAATTCCAACACCTTCCTACTCTCCCAAAATTCCACCGCTGGCTAACACGATGTTCCTCGAACATTATAGGTTTCCCTTTCGTGTTGTCCACAGATAAAAAAAAAACACCCATTGCCTCTTGAGAGTTGCTATTTTTCAGTGAACATCAATTCACATTCATCAGAAAATTTGAACAATAATATTTCGGAAATGGATGGATAAAGTGAACCACATGTATATATCATTCAAAATGGAATGAACATGAAATGAAGAAATATCGATAATAGCACTGTGGGAGATCAAACAATATGGAAATGAAATGAAAGAAATTGACGACTATTTATCCCTAAATGTGGTGGGAGTAACAGATTATTCGCAACAGAATTCATATTGCATGAAATATTCGAGTCTATGAGAGTTGAATTCGAAGTCCAGAGAAAGAATGTTGATTAGGAATTGAAGAAGAAAAACGAACAGTAACATTTATAAACATACACACTCAAAAAACTGTCTGGTTAGTATAGGCACAGCCATATAATCCTGTCATTCTAACGATGTTCCATCGTTACAATGACCAGAATTTTGTTATGGTCACCATAAAAAAATTTAACAGTAACGAAAAAATCTGATTGTACCTTTGATAACTAGAACTTCTGTAAGGGGAACTATAATGTTCTTCTGTGCACACCCTAACTGAAGACAATGATATAGGAATCAAGAAAGGATTGCGTGATGAACTGAATGATGAGTATAAGGGGATAGAAGAACATGATCAGGAAATAATACTTGGTAATGCAAATGCAAGAATAGGAAAGGAAACAATTCACCAGCCAACGATAGATAAGTATAGTAAATATCACGAAACAAGCAAAAATGGACAGCTTTCGATTGATTTCGTGGAGGAGAGAAATATGGAAGTGAAAAGCACTCACTTTCAGAAGAAACAGATGCATGAAGGAACTTGGCAATCTCCATATGGATCGACTATAAATCGAATAGAACATGGACTAATAGACAAATGCCAATAGAAATATGTAACAACAATATGTGACCACACGAGGAAAAGAGTGAAAATACAAATGGAACAAGAGATACCAGTACTGATTGAAGAAAAACAGAAGCATGAGAGCGAGTTCGTATAGACTCCAGAAAAATGACACACGAGGGATGTATATACATATAGTGCAGGAAAGTGAGCGACATGAAAGAAATATGGAGGGAGATGAGTGAAAGAATGACTCAGGTGGTTGAAGAGTGTGAAGCGGACAGTAGGACCGAAAAGAGTGAATGGTCCGACGGAGAATGTGAAATAGAACTCAGCGAGAGAAATGAGAGAAGACAATATGAAGCACAACACAGGTGAAACTGAAAATAAGTATGTACACGAAGAAGGAGGTGCAAGAGAATACTACGAGGAGAAAAGTAAATAGCAGAAGCAGCTCATCGAATACCAGCTTACCATAATAACAATGTACGAGAAAGTAGAGTGATTTCAAAGATTGATGGATAGAAATGGCTGACAACTGAATGAAGCGAAATACTAGGAAGGTGGAAGGAGTACTTTGAGGAATAACTGGAATCTCAGAACAATGAAAATGAAGACGCAGCAGTTGTAGAAATATAAGAATCAGGAACAAGTGATCAGATACCGAGAATAGAGCAAGTGAAGGCGATCATAGATTGATTGAGAAATAACAAAAGTAGTGGTGAGGCTAACATAACAGATGTAATGTTTCGATATGGTGGAGGAAACCTAATTGATCGCATGCATTAACTGATCAAAACAATATAAAATCAGGAAAGAATGCCGGAACAACAAAAAGAAGCCATAATATTATGCACAATACACAAGAAAAGTGATTAATCTATGTGTGAGAACTATGTAAGCATTACACTGCTGAATATACACTACAAGGTACTTGCATCATATCACACATAAGAACACAATATTTCCAATGATGGAAAAGGTAGTCGGTGAAAATAAATGTTGATTTCGCGAAGAAAGATAGATCAAATATTCGCACTGAAATACATGCGGAGAACTACGAATTTCCGGAAAACACACATATAATATCTATTTCGACTTGAAGCTGACAAAAATTGTGATCCGATGAATTCATAACATCAGTTGTCCTAAATTCAGTAATTTCAACATGTTCAGAAAAATAGATCTATCAGAGTCAGAGTTGCGATGTTTGGTCATACTCTAGTTGGTTCATTAACATTCTGAAATTAATCGAAATTTCCAGTATTTGGATTGATATATTTGAAACTACTAGTGGTGGTTTCCAAAATGAACTTTATTGAAAATAGTCAGAACTCCATATCAAATGATGCAAGGAACTGTTACTGGCGAGTGTGGTTATTTACACAAAAACCCAATGTAGTTGGTTGGATTGTTTATAGAAAATAATATCATCAGGTGCTCCGTATCATTGTGTAAGCTCTAGTAGGAAACTGTTGATGGAAGGTCTAACTTCTAGGGGTATTCAAATAGGCACTGTTCAAAATTGTACGTTCAACATTCGTATAAATAATTACGCTATCATGAATCAAAAATATGTAGGATGCAAGAATCAAAATGACGTGCCTATAAGTTATACTGTACCTACTTCTTAGTTTCGGTTCTTCAATGAATTTTGTTTGTGAGTTTCATTAATAAATTATTCAAAAATGATCTTTTCTTTGGGAGATGAGAACAATCATATTGAATGATTACTAAACTTCATCCTCAAGAGGAGAAGTAGCACTTTTCCCCCTTTTTATACAAACAGCCATTGTCAGTATTGCAAAGTCTTCGCAAAAATCCGTATAACTTCACCGGTTGTGACAATTTGAATCGCGCTCCAAGTGAACATGTGATATCGACGTTGGTTTGAATCATTGAATTATTATCATTCACATTATCAATAGGTCTTTTATTATTTATTGATGTCGTCATTACGCATCCGTATTTCTGACTTTCCCGCACTGAAAACAAAAAAATTAGCTGACTAACTAAAGCAACATATACCCTGGCCGACCCATGTTCTGAGGACAGGAGCCGTCACTAGAAAACATTGTACTGAACATTTCATCGGTGGAAACTAGTGGAATTATGGATATCTCTTCCGAAGGTGCGATTCAATCCAGCAAGTAATCTCTACTAGGCAATATATTTTCTCATCTCACAGACCTGTGCCGGCTGGGAGCTAGCAACTTAGTCGGTAAGTTAGAACTCCATATTAACTGCTCCTGCTTCATGTTGCGACGTGACGTATTCATTCTCATTACTCGACGTTTCGCCACGACCGCCTTCGGCCCCACTCGCCCCGCCATATTGTACCCCGAGGAAGGGTTGTCGGGTTGTCGAGGCCCCTTTTCTACACCGAAATTGCTCGAAGCATGTTGAAAAATGACGTTTCCTCGTCCACCGAGCAATTTATATCTATTTTCATTACTATTGAAATTTATAGAATACATTTTTCAAGTGAAATTGTTTCACTCAGACCATCCAACTGATTGTTGTGGACGATGAAAAATACATTTCGATATAGTATTTTATACACCTACTTAGGCTAACTACATGCGTGACAAATTTTCATGCAGTCTGCTGAACCATAATTGATAGTGTCCGAAGTATACAGAGTGGGCCATTGAAAACGAAACTGCGGCTCTGTAGGACCGCATAACCGAGTTATATCAAGACGCTCCGACACGTCAACCTATATTTTCGAGGGGAACATCGTTAGCGATGCAGTTTTCTCGAAATGAATTTTACCCCTCGGAACTGTGACCGCCACCCCTGAATTTGTGGATGGCTCGATATGGCAAGTGATATCGAAGGTATTTTCCCTCCTAATATCAAACAACAGAAATAAATTAGTTGTCACTCTGTATGTGTATATGTATATGGGGTTTCATACGGTAGCCGTTCCATTTGAAGTTTTTGTGGTTATCAAAAACTTATAATCCTAAATATTTGGTCTCAAGGGCTTTCACAGATTGTCTTTCATTTCGAAATATTTTCATGGTCATATCACTCTGGTTGTACCGGAAGTCGCCATCAACTTTCTTATTCTGAATATTTTCAGAGATATGGCAATCGAATTGTGGGCAGCGCTTACAGGGTGTGCAAACATGGACGATCTATGACATCATTCTTAATTTTTCATTCATCTGTTGACAACACGAAAGGGAAACCTATAATGTTCTAGGATGGATGGTATTGGAATTTTTCTCGGAAGTTTGGAGGTCGCAAGCATCAGGAAAGACTTCACTAGACAAAGAATTCCACAACTTTGCCGTTCTATTGATGAATGATGCTTGGTATAGCCATGTTCGACAGGTGTCGAGCCTGACAGTGTAGGTGTGACCAGCCTGAGCTCGTCTGGTTTGTCTACAGAGCTGAAAAATATCTTTTCTTCAATATCTTTCATTCAATGTTTGGTCAGATACAGAATTTGATGCTTCATTGATTCGACATAAATCACTCTCCAAATATTCACAATCCTCTTTGGTCTCTCGAAACAACATGAACATTGACAGAAACACAAAGATTCACTTCAACTAGAACACGATAACAGAACAGGAACATAGCAATGTTCAAAACGTCATAACAAACTGGAAACATGGAAAATCTTATGTGAAATTACAATATTCATTCTAACTTTTCCTTGTAATCTCGCAAAACAGATTACCGAAGTTCCGGGTGCGTTGTGAATAATTCACAAAATAATACACGGATCAATAATTCCCTCGATAATTTCTGTAGTTTCAACTATACTGGCGATCATACAGAACAATTATCATTTTCATTTCAAATCCATCTACCAGTTCTTGTCATTATGTTAAGTTGTGAGAGTGATTTCTGCCATTGCACTAACTTTCATTTTGTTTCAAAAGACAGACGATTCTCAGTTTTCTGCCAAAAAGCAGATGAACATAGAGAATTTGGATCATTGGAAACCGCTCGAAATATGAGGAAATCATGCCGAAACGATGCCGATTCAAATTCCATATCCGATCATCTAATGAATGAAGTACGTAACATTTGAAATAATGAACTCTCGAGTTCGAATATGATTTCATATGTTTCCGTCCTCCCCAACAGAGCTCACTACCAGCAGAGAATGAGTGAAAGGTGCAGTGTCGAGGATACATTTTCCAAAATTTTCGAAAGAGTGAAGATATTCGAGAAATAGTGTCGAAAATATTCATTGGGGAAACATTATGAAATTCCTTCAGGAATACAAAAAATGGATTAGTGCATACCCGGTTTTCTATTTAGAACATGTAAGCTCATGGCTGCTTCCAGTATAACTAGAAATTTTTTGAATTAGGATTAAGTTATCTGAAACGGCAGTGTCGATATGTACTTCCTGCAAAACAATATTTAAAAAATTCATATCGTTCGTGAATTAATGAGGGAAGGTAACTTCAGTGCATACAAGATTTCTCAAGGAGACGTTCGATTGAAGTTTTTGTGAGTTTTAGGGTAATTGAACTTCCATTAACACGCTCTAATAATGAATGCTGTATTATCGAAAAATATGCACCTCGAGTCACTCTCGATCTAATAGAAATAATGAGATTAAAAGAGAACTTCTCAGCTGAATTTCACCGGTGAGAAAGTGAACGAGATTGGTTGTATCTTAAACAAATGAGAAAGTTTTGCAATTCTGCGGTAGCGAATCAAAAACAGGCCTACTTCATCAAGAACTGGATATATGAGGAGAAAGATTTCCGATGGAAAACTTTGAGCAAGATGACTATTCGACAAAACATAACAATCATGACTCACATATCGAACTATTTGACGCTGATGTGATCAACAGGCATTATGTATAAAATGCACTCCAAGTGAAACAACGGAAGAATTTGATAATAATAATGTGAATGGTTCAGACACATTCAACTTAATAAAATAAAAGCGACATGCATAACTGTCATTCATTTCGTGCCGTTGTGTGAAATCTTTCGAAATCCTTTTCTTCTCCCCTGAAGAGGTATTGGATTTCAAGGATGAATTCCGTTGAATCGAAATTGATATCATTTTGCAAACATCCAGCGGCGAGAAATGTATCGAGTGCTCGAAACACACTTTCCAACGAGTTATGTACACTATTTTTCCTACGATCATTAATATTCGAATCATTATCACTCCAAGTTCCACCTGTGTCCATTGTCATTAATCAAAATTCCATGAAATACGCCCACTCGAATTCGAAAGTTTTTCAAATGTAATGAATATAATAAAATATGGGTGTCTCGTTGGAAATATCGAAGTTTTTTGCCACTTTTCGTATCAGAGGCAACGCTGCCTTGCTAAGAATATTCCAGATCGTCAGATCACGAGGGATTACTGGAGCAATCATATTTTCAGAATAACCCGATTTCTTTTTTCTGCATACGTTCAAGGTACTATCGACCCTGGGCCAGCCTGAATAGATACCATTGGAATGCATTACAAGTATACAAGCTTACTAACCACTCATCTGTAAAAATCGACTGATGATAAGTGAAATTTACATCAAGTCACCCTAACGTTGCTGACTTCAGGTTCGATCAGAAATGAATATAATGAAATAATATAATTCTGTCTGTAAGTTATTCGAGGAGGTGGTACATTCATTTTCCAGCTTCTTGAGGAAAGAAAATCCCACAGAAAAGCTGGAAAATCAAAATTCGATGTATCATGTAGAACAATGACTATATATAATATAGACTATATAATAGTCAGACATATGGACATAGCAACTTCAAAGTAGGTTTGGGTTGCAGAGTAGGTATTTTATCAAACATGATAATATGAACAATTGATATACCTGGAACATGGAACACAAATGAAATTATTAAAATCTATGAGTCACAACATCATAAGTACACATACTAGGTGGCCCAATGAAAACGAAACTAGGCCGATTTGACATAGTTATCGTTCTCAGAAAAAAAACCGCTCGAACTGGTCGATTTTTATTTCTAGGGGGAAATATCTTGCCCATGTTCTCAATTTTTTCACTTCAAACCCCTCGGAGAGGTGAGCTCCAACCCTTGGATCTCGAATGAGATAAGGGGTTAAGTGATACACATCATTTCGAAGGAAATCGAGATCTCTTACCAACGCTTCCTCGTTTTTGGAATTCAATGCAGTAGTTCTCACCTTCATACCTGCATATAATACATAACATATATACATATATATTGAGATTTATCTCTCACCAGATGTTCATATTGAAATAAGCTTTTTTTTTGCAACATGTTGACATTTTCTCTGTTATATCCAATAAACTCCATGGAAGCGTTGGAATCCCAGGGGTGGACATTATTACCGATATATCGTCAGCAAACTGATAGACCAGCCCTGGTCCCAGAGCCTCCGGGAGATCATCAACATACAGCAGGAGAAGAATTGGGCCTAGGATAGAACCCTGCGGTACTCCTTGCATAATTTCATGCTTATCAGAGGAAAATAATTTGTTTCTTTGTGGTACACTTACTATTTGAGATCGTCTCGATATATATGACTTCAAGAGACCATTGTACTTTCCGCTGTTTCGATACTCTTCTAGTTCTTTCGATAATATAGAATGGTTCACCATATCGAAGATGACATATGCTTGATCTTCCCATTCATATTTCTTCGAATTTCGAGAATCAGTTGATATTTTCCGATAGAATCATCCGATATCCATAATTTCCAGAAACGAGATGCTGAAACCACAGCAAGAGCCTGATCTGAAATTTCATTTGCATCTGAATTGAGCCCTTCATTCACTGTTAATACCAATACCGCATAGTCGAAACGAAATCATCAGGTCTGGAATTATTCGGTCGCCAAACATGGGACGCATTATACGCGGATCAGTCTGCATGTGATGTATCCGACTGACCGCAGAGACCCATATCATACTCCGGCAACTGGATACTGATTTACATGGTGAGGCGTTCAACATTTCCAGATTCGAATTCATTCGTCTCTAATGGATCAGGGGGATTAGTTCTATTGCAAGGTGCCAGTTGTTTTACATTTCCGTGTTCTGTGTGCTATTAGTTCGCAGTGGAGAGTTAGTTGTATGGAATTTTACCTAGTCGATTTGGAAATATATTTCATAGATGTTTGGTTACAGGATAGATGACTTGGAAAGAAATCTATGGAACATCTATTCGTTTCGTCATTCACCCAAGTCATCGTGAATAATGATGATAATAATACTAATAATGGTGATTATTTCATGAAAATACTACAATTATTAGTATAATGAACAATAACATTTCATTACAACAACTGATGTTTTCAAAAATCCTCGACACAATAAGGTTCTAGATATACAAGCATCTTTCTGATGTTTTTTTTGAATTGATGGCTACTAGCGAAACGTCTTACAAGTACTGGTTTTTCATACATTTCATTGCCATAGATTAGAGAGATTTTTCAGTAAGTATGATATGGATAAATGAGGTCATGCCTCCTAGTATTATATTTGTGTTTTGTGGCATTTGCATTGATGAAATCTTTATTTCCAAACGAATATATCGAACATTCAAGAGTCCTTATAATGTTTGCAATTGATTATTCTCATCACTCTTTCTTGAATAGCGAATATTTTAATCGTATTTGTATTGGATCCCTCAAATTATTTCGTATTCCATGATTCAAGATTTGCAAAATAAAGATATGAAGCTGCTTGCTTTCATAGATGTTCACTGACTATTCTCAGTCCATAGGAAACTTTCACAAGCTTCGAAGAGATTTCCCCTATATGTTGTGACCAGTTCAGCCATTCATCAATATAAACACCCAAGAATTTGTTGTCATGGAAAGTAGTATTGGTGAATGATACATCATTTAGTTTCTCATCTGCTGTTAGATAGTTTGCAAATATTATCACTTCAGTTTCAGACTCGTTCAATCCTAACTCATTTGTTCTCAACCAATTTTTGTTTCTGCAAAATGATACAACAGTTTACATGTGTCTCCCCCTGTCAGAAGACTCGTATCATCTGCATATATAGTTATAAATTGATTCTCTGCTAATTCAGATTTGCATGAATTATTCATAAATATAACGAACAAAATTGGGTCCGCTACACTTCTTTGCGGTATACCTATAGATGTTGCGTTATAATATCAGATTTGAATTTCTTCAGTCATACTGACTCTCTGTTGTTTGTTTGCTCACAGGAAAGTCTTCAGATTCGCTTCAAGTAAAACATTAAACACCAATTCATCGAATATTATTTCAAAAATATTGAACTTCTGAAGGTTCAATTTCGAGCGCAGTGATATTTTGGGGTAGATCACAAATCTGCCCTCACACTAAATATATTGGAATGATTATAATAAGTCCTATTACACTTTTTTGAAAACGAAGAGGAAGAATTTTCAGAATATTGAGATATAATATTCGTAATATGTATCATGTCAGATATTCTCACGAGAAATCATCACAAAAAAGGCTCATTTCGGTCCTGCTACGAGAGTATTTCATGAAATTTAAAACATGAACTAATTGACGAAATAATTAGTATCCATGTCTCGGTTTCGTATATTCATCGTAATAATCAATTTTCGTGGATACATAATCCGAGAATGATTTTCTTGAGGAAATTGAAAATGATAATTCAACACGGAATAACTGGGATGGTGCCAGGAAATTTCCCAACAAGTTTCAGTAGGATTTTTTCCGTAGATTCTGAATCTGAGGACATATTCTCGAAGATCATTCTATAGGGTGAGATATCCATACATGAACTCAAAATAGGAGAAAAACAATATTCCGATCCTGATATTGGTTTCGTTCAGAGGAATATTTGTCGAGTTGAATTCATGTACCAAATTTGGAGCAAACCGGCTGATCCCTGTATTTGATATGGCTGAAGAATCAAAGTACCCAGTTGAATATTCCACTCTGAGGTTCACGAAGTGTTGAGGATAATTGATGTTGAAGTCGGACACTATTTATTTATCTAGTAGGAAGATTAGGGGTCCAAGATTTTTTGCGTATATCATGAATATCATGAAGATTTGATTGCATGAAAAATTATGATTATCATTATAAAATGTTCCAGTGTGATCTTGGCGTTGCAAGAGGGACATAATGGTTCTTCCAAATTCTTGTGAATATACTCGTATATATATATTGTGAGTATACTCGTATAGTAGTCAGGTATCGATGACTTGAATCTCCCTGAATACGGGTATGTTCTGTCTTGGTTCATTCCAACTCAGAGAGATTCCACTCGGTTTGCTGGAATATGGTTATACAGCCCCGTATCACACTCTTGAAGTCTGGATGAGCAATCTTCTTAATGGTAGGCAGTACACCTCATTGCTGATCGTAATTTTTTTTTTTTCGCTGCTGGGTCTTCTTCATTGAACCCGATACCGACATGTGATGGAATACAAAATATTTGAATATCGTAATTCAAGTTCTCTTGCGATCAGGAGTAGAATTTAATCGACACAGTCCATAGATTATTCAAGAAGTCAGTGATGATGATATGATGGCAGTTATGAGCTACATTTTTCTTTGGATCATGTATATTCTTACGCCGAAGCAAGATTGATAGAACCAGGGAGCCAATTTTGTGTGTGTCATTGAATATTGTTAACTAGTAACTTCGATATGAGTTATCTGGATGCGAGTAGGGTGTATGATGCCATCACTTTGTTGGAAAATCAACACTGCAGTGAAGATGATTTTCATCTCAATATTTCTCCGCATTAAAGTCACAAGTCGCAGTGCCACAGACTTGTCTTACGAGAGACAGACGATGTGTGTCCAGCATACAAAGCTCACACTTTGTACACACATGGTTGCATAATCCTGTCACATGAAGAGCTATCTTGCTATCAATTTCTGAATCGTATTACTTGTTTATTGATTTTTCGGATACTCTTGTAGCGTTGAGAGAAGTCTTCCTTATCGGTCTCTCTGGGATATTGTGCCGAATAACTTTAAGTTATCGTTCAGAACGAATGATGCTCTCATATTATTTTTTCTTCCTTCATCAGAGCTTAACAGAGCTAGTTTCAGTTGGGAATTTGAAAGCTCTATACACCCTCATTGAGCGAGCTTCATTTCCTTCTAAATTCAATCCATATCGAATTGAGTGAACATATTTCGATATTGGCGAAAGTTCTAGAAATGATGAAAATTGTTTCTTTTTCTCCAAGACTTCTGGAAAATGAGTATAATATCGTGAATCTGCATTTCATGATCAAATATTCTCACGACATTCCCGGCGTGAATTATTCAATGTCGGTAATTAAGTCGATAGTCCTATATTTCGAAGGGACGAATTTACAAGCTACCTCTGTCCCTCGCATATATTCAACCAGATAGCAATGTATCCAAGGAATAGTACTGATTAGAAGCCTGCTTGATCGACTAGCAGATTGGGATCGATTTGCGCCTTTCCAAATACGACCAGGTTTTCCGGCACACTCATCAATCGACGACAATTGCGCATCGTTAACTCCGTTCACGAATACGTGTGGTCTCCGATACTGAATAACGGTCTTCTCCTTGCAAGGCAAATTGATTCAGGAGAAACAATGAGATTTGCAAATTTGCATTCAGCAAAGAAACATTTTTTGTATCGCGGTGGAACATCGAACTTTCAGTGTGAATAAAAATACAAGATTTCATTTCGTGATGAAAGTTTCATTTTTCGAATTGAAGGCATATTCATCAGTTCCATATCTCTTTGTTACTCAATCATCAACTCTTGATGGAGACACGGATCAAATGACAACATACTGTTACTTCTATGAGGATATACAATAGAGACGATGTATTCCATTGAAAGTGCGTCTTTAGTGATATTCTCATGAAGAATACTAAAAGAGAGAGTATTGGAAATAATGAAAGGGATGTGATGAAGATGATGTAGTGAAGAAGATATATTGCACTGAAGAAGAAATCAAGGTCAATCCAGAGGAAACTGAAAGTGAAATTCATTTATTCATTCGAACGGTCTCTGAGGAACTCGGAAAGAGTAATGAGTCAACATCAAGAATAAAACAATTTGAGTCGATGAAATATATCATCAAAATATTCTCGATGGGATCATTATTACCACATTATCGTTAGAATAAAAATTGTTCAAGAGATAACCTTGGTGATGGATATATCGAAATGAGATGAACGCATATTCTTGACAATTCAAAAATGAAAACCGTGGTGCTGAAATACAATTCATTTCTCCCCGAAGAGCAATAAATGTTGCGATTATTGAGTTCAGGTGGATATTCACCGATTGCATCATAATACTATCATACTATCATACTATCATAAAATCTATCATGTCTCATATCATCTCATATTACACAGTTTTTCATGGTATTTCATTACTAATTAGAAATATTCCAATTGTAAATTCTCGAGCTCAGAATATGAAGATTCAATATATGAAATGTGTGTTTTCTGTCTGAAACACAGGGTGTTGAATCATTGAGAAATTTTCAAAGTATTGGTGCACAGTGCCTTGACTATATATAGCTTAACTATTTGACGTTTCATTGTCATATATGGTAGGAGTATATAAGAGTGTATAAGACAATGTGGCAATCAACAAGATTTTTGAAGGTCTGCAAATAAATCAGAATGAAATCAAAGTATTTAGACTTGGTCAATTTATACCAAATAAAATGAGACCAATAAAAGTAATATTAAGATCTCCCGAAGATGCGAAGTATGTTCTGAGAAACAAAAATCTCATCAATAGTAGAATTCCAAGTATAAGAGTATATGGTGATCAGACTAAAGCACAAAGGGAATATTACCAAAAAATTAAAACTGACCTACAAGCAATTAAAATAAGGGTGATGAAAGTAAAACAATTAAATATATCAACAATAAACCAACGATTGTAAACAAAAAAGATAACGAGAAAAAAAACTAGTGAATCATCCTAATATACTAATGAATACAGACATTATTTATCTCAATGCTCAAAGTATTCTGATGAATATTGATGAAATTCGGGAGAACTTAGTATGCTACAAACCAAAAATAATCCTATTGAGTGAAACAAGAACAACGAGTGACGTTGATTCTGAAATTAAAATTGATAATTATAAATGTATTCGGTGTAACTCTTCAAGCAGACACACAGGAGGTACTTTACTTTATGTGAAAAATAATATCAGTTTTTCTTTTTTCAACTCATTTGTATTAGAAGGTAACTACTGGTCGCGTTTTTTGAGGATTGATTTAATATCTCCTGTATGGGTAATTGGCTGCTTATACCATTCACCATCAAGTTCTGATTCTAAATTCATTGAACACTTTGAAGAAATCTGTGACAGGTTGTTTACCATGGATCATCGATGTATACTAGTGGGTGATTTCAATATTAACCTTTTATCAGACAGCTTCTACACAAATAAAATAACCAATCTATTCACAACTTACGGCATTTCTCAACATGTAACTGAACCAACTCGTGTTACTAACATAAGTGCAACACTAGTTGACTATGTATTATCGAATCAAAATGATATTACAGTAAGAGTACATGATTATCCAAAAATCACAGATCACTCTATTATTTCAATTAATATGTGCAATAATGTTGACAATCATGAGTATAGTACTAAAATGTACAGAAACCTTGGTTCTAAAAATATGGATGCCATTAAAATTAACTTGATGATGTATAATTGGAATCTCGATTCTGTTGACGTTAATGTATTATATAATGAACTCTTTGTGACCTATGAGAATGTGGTAAATGAAGTTGCCCCTGTAGTAAATTGTCCATATAAATCTAAACTACCATGGTTTGACAATGAGGTGTATGATAAAATGAAAGATAGGGACAGAGCTTATAAAATATTCAAATCGTGTAATATAGGGGAGAAAGATAACAATTGGGAGACGTTTAAAAAACTTAGAAACGATGTGGTCAATCTAATGAAAACTAAAAAGCAACAGTATTATTTTGATAAAATTGATAGATACAAAAACAGTCCCAAAGAAATGTGGAAAACTTTGAAGAATATAGTTAATACAAGAGTTGAAAATCATCCCAATGGTGTTCTGTTCGAAGAGGGCAATAATCAAATAATGATAAGAGATGAGGAAACTATAGCTATTCACTTCAATCACTACTTCATTGAAAGTATAAATGAAATCATTGAAGGTTTGGATTCCCCGAGAGTTTGGTCTGATTCTAATTATAATTTGTATCCCTTGATGTATAGATTCAGATTACTATCGTTGTCTGAACTACGAAAAATAGTTGGAACCTTGGATTCTAAGATATCGGTACATGAAATATTCAATGCCAAAATGCTGAAAGATATTTTTGAAACAATTGGTCATGTTATATTGAACTTAGTCAATACTTCACTTGATACTGGTATGATACCTGATGCACTCAAAACTAGTACCATCATTCCAATACAGAAAATAGTAAATACAGTTAATGCCTCCGAATTCAGACCTATAAATACATTGCCTCCATTGGAAAAAATCTCAGAATTAGCTGTATATGATCAATTAATGGACCACATTGTAGATAATGAAATATTGATAAGTAACCAATCGGGTTTTCGGAAAAAATATTCTTGTGAATCGTCCTTACAACTCACGCTTTGTAAATTCAAAAAAGACTTAGATAATAACAAATATGTTGTCAGTGTATTCCTGGTCTTGAAAAGAGCCTTTGAGACCATAGATCGTAAAATATTACTGAAAAAATTATCAAGTTACGGAATCGAAGGTAGGGTATATCATTGGCTGAATAACTATCTCAGTAATCGTAGTCAAAGAGTACGTTTCAATGGATATGTTTCACAAGAATTGAATGTTGATGTTGGAGTTCCTCAAGGAAGTGTCATAGGCCCACTACTTTTCATTTTATATTTGAATGATATTGAGCTATTCATTGAATGTGAATTTATAAACCTTTTTGCTGACGACACGTTGTTAGCTTGTAGTGATAGCAGTTTAGGTGGGGCAATTCAAAAAATGAATTCAGTGTTGAAAGATGTTCATGAATATTTGTTGATAGATAAACTCAAACTGAATGTTTCGAAAACGAAAGGAATGATCTTAACAACCAAACATAAATATAAAGCTCTGAATATCAGTGAAATAGATTTGACCATAAATGATGGAAAAATTGAAATAGTATCAACAGTTAAGTATTTGGGTTTTCACTTAGATAACTACATGTCTTTTGAAAATCATTCCGAATATATATACAAAAAAATACGGAAGAAATTGTACTTTTTTTCTAGAATAGCACAAAATCTCTCCATGGTAACGAAAATAACGGTGTATAACACAATAATTCAACCTCATTTTGATTACTGCGCATCAGTATTATTTTCATGGGACCTAAATAAATTGAACCAACTGCAAAAGCTACAAAATCGTGGCATGAGAATCATCTTAAAAGCAAACCGATATACGTCCATTTTCATTATGTCCAATACTTTGCAATGGTTTACTGTCTCACAAAGAATTTATTATCTCACTATGGTCTTCATCTTCAGAATACTTAATAATCTAGCACCATCTTATTTTCAAACTTATTTGGTTTTTCGAAGAGATGTCCATCCATACCTCACCAGAAATTGTGATGATTTTCATATATCCAGAACAAACCGTAAAAGCACCATGAGTTCTCTTTTTTTCAAAGGTTTTCAGGAGTTCAATCAACTACCTCATTCAATGAAAAACAGCACTACTCTTACGACTTTCAAAAAAAATATCAAACTCCTCATTAAAAATCAGTGAACTACCGACATCATTTGTCCTGCTAATTATGCATGCTATATATATGTATTTTGATGTATCTAAGTGAGTGTATATACGTATATATTCTCATCCATAATTTTTCTCATGTCTATATCAATCCCATCAGTCCCATATACCGTATACCATAATCAAAATCTTCATATATATGCATTTACATATCATCTATTATTATTTGTTATTTCTAGTATACATTCTTTTGTATTCAAATGTTCTACCATTTTATTAATGTAATGTTTTATATATATCATACCTAAATTTATTTATTTTTTATATTTATGCATATTATGTCTGAACATTATGTTTATTAGGATGCCTACTTCAAATAAAATAAATAAAGATCTATCTACTTCACACCTTACTGATTCATGTTTAACGAACGTCTTTGCTTGTAACAGAGGCGTACGATAGGACTGGTTGATAGTGACTGGTTGATCCTTCCCAAATTCTACGCCTTCCAGAGAGAATTTTGCAGCTTCATGTTCAACTTGAGATATCTCGAAAAATGATGACTTTATCGCTATGGAGATACAGTACGATTTCCACGTAGAAAATATTGAAGGAATATTGAAGACTGATGAAATTTCAATTCCTCTAGTAGCGCAGAATTTGGGAAGGATCAACCAGTAACTTGCCACTGTCATACGCCGCTGGTGGTAGCCAAAAACGTTCATTCAACATAGTCAAAAAGTGGAAAGGAATAATTTTTTGAAGTTCCGAATGGAACATCCTGCAACTCAGACAGAAGAGACATGTCATCGGGGCGGAGGGTTATTTGGGTTGAGTGTACGAATGTTGATATCTCAGAAATATGTAGTTATTCTATGAAATCCAAAAGTTTGAGAGCTTCGTGAATAATTATGGAAATAGAACATAGAGGTGATTATGTAGAATAGTTCAAGTGATGAAGCTGTTCCACTGGTTTCATTGAAGGTAATAATTAGAGGCTCCCAATACCAAGACAATCAAATTTCTCTATTAGCTCATGGTTGACCCTTTCGGAAGCTTTGGAAGAATCTGTGTACACGGAGTCAACTTGGTAATCATTTTCTGAGGCGGGAAAGAAGAGATCGACTAGACATGCTCAAAATGAATTGCACCTGAACAAATGGAAAGAGCCCTTCACGAAAACCTCAATTGATATGTATATTATGGGAAACAACCAGCACTATATTCACCGAAAGCTCGTTTCAGCTGACTACGATACCTAGTTCGGAAGAAATAATTATATCTCATTCCAGTTCTGGAATTCACTATCACTTCGTGGGAACCATCATAGTTGGTCGTCTATCTGATCTCGCGCCTCTGAACCAGCAGTTTTTTCATTTTTCACCTCGAAGTATACGAAAATTCCGGAATTTGCCCACGTTAGACCTACAGATTTCCTTACCTCTGGAAAATTCTCGGAACACTCAAACAGGGTGCTTATAAATTAGCAGCGAATTTTATCATCTCGAACATCTGTGACTCAATTTTTTCAACATGAGTGTAGAAGCTTGAAGAAAACAAATTCATCTTGGACATCAATTAATTTGAGATCGTTAGTTCCTTTAGGTTGAGAAAAATTTGATGAAACAAGTCTTGAAGGATCAACAAAGGAAATATATAATCGAGTCGTGGAAAAACTCTCAAGAGTGTCTTTCCGAGGATTCTATAATGCAGATGAGCTCAATTCATCACCAACTGGTGAATTATTTGAAAATTTCATTGAAAGTGCCTGTGAAACCTCTCGCACGCGGTATCCAGATAGATCAGAGTAACAATTCGGAATTCTTCAATCATTCTATGAATTTTGATTGAAAAACTCACACATTGGGTCAAGAACATGAATTGCCAGCAGGAGAATTATCAAAACAGAATTCGCTGATGTTGATATTGATGTTGAAATTTCCGAGATAACTATTGGAATTTCGTGCCAATTTTCGAGAACGTTGTATAATTTTCATTCAAATCTCCAGAGAATGAAAAAGCTGTAGGTTTGACAAATTCCAATGGTCCCAAACGCCAAATTCTCCATTTTTCTCGAAAAAACTGAAATAACTCGATAATAGATTCCTACAGACATGATATATCATGCTCCGATTTGATTCATAATCCAAATCATCGTAGAATCTAAAAATGCGATAATTCATAGGTTGTGTCAGTTGAAATGACAGAATTGGGGTCTGTTTCTGATCTGACCAGAAGTAACAGAAAACTGGAAATATTTCATGTGGAATTGATCCCCTTATAGACAAATTTCCAGAAATTTGGGGAGAATTTAAAAAAAGACAAATTAAATCAACTCGTCATGGAATAACCTTTACTCCTAGGAACTGGAAACGTATGATGTTTCGTTTGTTCAACATACTCAAATCATCATTTATTACAATAAATGTGATCCATCATCAATTATGTACACCCTGATGTTTGATCACTAGCAATATAAATAAAAAGGAATATATACTGAATGATCATGAATGAGCACAAATGCAGTCGACTGGACTAATGATGAGAATGATCATTAGGACTGACTTCGTCGAAGTATCTGAACACCAAGTACAGTCTAAGGAAATGTGTTTCATTCATAACATGTTTCGTCTCAATAGAACATGCAAAACAGATGATATAGTAGGAAGCATTCACCGAGTACTAATTACTCTAGAGATCTGAGAATCACATCACGAACTAACACGAAAAAAATGAATCTTGGATTGCTCACCAGATGGAACACCATTCAGGAGATGGTTCGGTGTCTATCTGAAGCTCGCGAAAAGAACATTCGAAACAGTAGTTATTCATGAGATTCATATGTTATTACGCGAGAGTAAACGAAGTGGAGAGAGTAATAATATCCTCCTTGATGCATGAATATGTAATTGGTGTTCAGGAATCTATGGAGAGAACATATTTCAACTCGTCATTCAGTTTCATCGTATGATTAACGATCCGTGATAGACTCAATCCACACACAACTCAAATCCAGGCAACAGGAGATTTATATTCCCGTCATCTGCTTCGAAACAATTCCAGCCGTCATACGCCAAGAAATTTAACAGACATCTCGACTTGTTGCAGGAGATGAAAAATTCTCAATTTGTCATTGTCGCCAAGACTTGATTAATTTTTGTCAACACCACTAGTAATATCCGGAGGCAGGTCGAAAGCGGGAGCAGGTGATGAACCGGAGGATGTGTCAGGAGAAGGTTTTCCATTTGTCTTTGGCACGGAAGCTCCGAAGTGATATTCCAATATACACATTGGTGAATGATTCTTGACATCACTATTATCCACCATCACCCTCCAGTTTATATTCACATGATTATGAGTGTTATATGAGGTGGATGAATGGAATTTTCACCTGAAGAATTCATCATGTTTTATTTATTTATTTATTTATTCATTTATTTATTTATTTCTTACACTGTTCAACAGGTTGCCCCATTTACAGAACAGGGAAAAAAGACAAAATACAAACATAAACATTGAATAATTACATTACATTAATGAATGAACGAATCAATGTTATTCTATCCTGGCTGACTAGTCATACACTGGAAAAAAAAGAGATCTAACATGAGTTATTTCACTGTTAAACAAGTCTATGTTCTTGGACACTGAGTTATATGTACAACATATCTCATACACAGGTGAATTTCCAAATATGTTGGTTCGTGGAAAATCTAAGAAAAATGTATTACAGTTTCTGGATGAAAGTCTCGGTACAGCGGAATTTAATTTCTCTAACAAATCTGCACAGTCAATTGCATTGTTGACAACCTTGTAAAGGATCAGAATAGAGCAATATTGTCTTCTTACATGCAAGCTTACAAATTTGTATTGTTCTCATAGTATGGGCTCCAAACAACCGATGCATATTCAATCTTCGAGCTTATGTAACAGTAGAAGTTCCTCAAGAGTATTTTTATCTTCAAAATCACGACTATTACGAACTTCAAACCCGTAAGCTCAATAAGCAGATTTCAAAACTGAGTCAATGTGTTCATTAAACGATATAGATTGATCAAATATAATGCCAAGATCTTCGAATGTTTTGGGTCTTAGTAGAGAAGTTTTACCAATTGAGTAATCGAAAACGATTGGGTCCAACTATAGTGTATAAGACATGACATTACATTTGAGAGGATTCAGTTCTAATCTGTTCTTTAAACACCATTCTACCACTCGATCCAGGTTGACGGCCAGCTGTTGACAATCATCTATGTGATTCACGCAGCCATATAATTTTAGATCGTCCGCATATAGCAAGAAGTTCACATCAATGACATCACCAATATCGTTAATGAAAACATTGAAGAGTAATGGCCCCAGATTGGAGCCTTGGGGTACGCCGGATGTTGCAAGATATTCGACAGACTTGAAGCCATTCAATTGAACATATTGTTTACGGTTATCAAGGTATGATTTGAAAAGATCAATTAAAGAGAGAGATAAGCCGAATGATTTCAGTTTATTAACCAAAATACCATCATAATAATGAAATCATCACTCATGTGAAGATGTAGCAAATAGCAGTGTTTCTTATTTAAAACAGGACTGAAATGAAAAACAAACATGGATAATCAGACAAATAATTTATTGATTTATGAAAGAGATTCTTTTTGTTAACATACTTCTCACTCTAACTTCCGTTGAATCTTTCAATTTATTTGCCTCATGATGGAGACTCACAGTGAAATATTTCTTCAAAATTAGTTTGACTAGTTCCATTGGGAGATGTTGTAAAGGGTCAGGGTCAGTGTTGTTCAAATACATCAAAAACAGTCAACGGTAAATTTCTCATTGTTGTGTGTACAAGAAGTATAGGAATATCCTTATAATTTTTATCAAAAATAATAATTGAATTCATCATTATTCTCAGTGATTTTTGCTTTGCATATTTTGACTACAAATAAGGAAGCATTCATCAGTGCTCCATATTTTTCCACAAGACAATGTCGCAGCTGACCTATGGATATAATCAATATAATCTAATCAATTTAATTGAAATTTATTTTTATCCATCCCATTTGGGAAAATGTTTCAAAATCTCGAATGATACGACAATGGTAACTTACCTATGAAATAACGTGTTCTGATCGCCAGGTTCAAATTGTCTTTCACACACTCACAACGTCTCACCATTATAACAAATCACGAAAACAGAAAATAAACTGAGTTTCTGATGAATTCTGAGTACACAAAACTGATTACAAGTTGAGAAATACCGATAATTCGAAACCTAAATAATGACAGATACCAAACAAAGCAATAATCGCCGTTGACTGTCAATATCAAATTGCGGTGTTGTAATGTTGAGCAAGAAGTATTCATGATACCCATGCTGGTCCTCGAGCCCCCAAGAGAGTAAAATTTCTAAGTCTCAGAATAATGTAGCAATATTCTATTAATCAGAACTGATTCATAATCGTCATCACCCAAATTGATCATTATATTTGTGTTATGAACCACACGAATTCATGAAGGAATTTAAATATTATGGACTATTTATCACTTCTTGATGATTGGATATGACAACACTGGCGACGATTGGGTACTAATATTATGATAATTCTGGGAGTTCATGTTAGCATCAGAATATTTGTTTTGTTATCCTTCTATTGGGTTTGTTGTTCGGAGGTTCATACAGAGCTACACTGTTTCAAGCTGGTTCAATGAGTTGCTTTTCTATATCTACGGTGGAATATACAGGGCGATTCAACGAGAACTCAACCCCTCCTGTAGGTCAGGAACGGACGCGTTATCGAAAATTTCAAAGAATATGTCAATTTTTATTTCTAGGAGGACTCATTCTTCATATCAGATACTTCACCCCCTTGCGGTCAGCAACTACCCCTCCTCTCCAATTCTTCCAATGACATGAGGGGTCGAGTGATACATCATTCGAAAGGTGATTTTTTCGGAATTAGATCATTCGCTATTGAGGAATCATTTTTTTTTTCTCAAATGGAACGTTCAACATTTGATTCCTCAATAAGGAATGAACCAACTTCGAAAAAAATCACGGTCAAAAGAAGGACAAGAGACTTCCAAATGATGTATCACTCAGTCCCCTATGCCCATGATTAGGGGGATAGTTGCTGACCGCAAGGAGGTGAAGATTCGGATGTGATTTTCATATCAGAATTAGTCGAAATTGAGGTGTTCTCGATCACACATCTGTTACTTGACACTCAGGAGAGTTTTCGTTGGAACGCCTCACAGCTTCACATGAAGAAGTCATGCAAACATATGAACTATTTTGCAGTTGTTATTTCTCCCATATTCATGAAGCTATATTCGATGTCATGTGATATAATACATTGATATATGAATTTTCAGAAATATAGCCAATTCGATCCTATACAATCTGATATATTGTGTACAAAACGACAATCTCATCAATATTGAATATCGCGTAAATGGAAAACACGTGAAATGAAAGGATATTTCATTGATTAAATCCAGTGGATAAATAACGAATATATAGGTTCACAATCGTGTTAACAAAGACCGAGTGGAAATATAGCCTCAACATAATACCTATAAACCATTTTTATCGATATACACAATCGGATATGAAAGAACAACGGAATGAAAATACTGTAAAATATCGAATCGGTTCCACGAAAGCAATACCTATACTAGTACTATACGACATGAGAAATGACATATAAACTGCGCGTTCACGCCAATATTTAATAAGTCTTGTCATGAATTATTGAAAATCAAGGAAATATTCCTTGTTTTTTTCCAGGAGAGCGAGGAAAGGAGGAATGAAAGAAGAAAGAGAGAGATAATTTCTCTCCCAGGTATTTGGAATTTGAATTCCGAGCGCAGTGACAATTGAGTTCAGATCATCAGCCTGTCCCTACTACACAAATATTAAAATGCTTATCATAATCTATATTTCAATCTTCAGAGGAGAAGAGAGGAAATCCCCAAATATTTAAGAGAAAAAATAATAATTGTGTTCGAAGGACCCCGCACAAAGCTGAAGATGGATTCATCAAGTATAAATCTAAATCAAAATGAATCGAATAATAGAACTGATATAATGGAGCCTTGTAGAGCAGTGGAAATTCATGCAAGAATCTATGGAATTCGAATCCATTCAAATAAGAACGTTTCCGGTCAACATTCAGCTAAGAAATTATTTTATTCTATGAAGGCCATACGGCGCATGCGTCTTACTCTTCATCGTCTTGGAGAACCATGTCTTCATCTTGTTTCGTCACTTTTTGTCGGCAAACAGTTCGAAAAAAGTTGAGTAATCTCCATTTATCATGCATTCATTCAAATACTGATGACATCCATACCAAAATATACTGATAATTTTACAATTTCATCCTCATTTCAGGATGGGTATCCATATCCATTGTGAATGGCTGAATATGATGTTCAAGCGAATGAATAATTTGGTTTGTAGGACCCTGGATAAAACTATAAGATTCGAAACCTAATTAGAAATGGCTGAATCTGATGTTTCAGTGGAGCGTTATTTACTGACCACATCTATAGCGCGTATAAAGGATCTGTCAACAATATTGTTCTTCATATTCAACTGCTTGCACAATTCTCGGAAGTTAGACAGGCAAAATAATATGACAGCTCAAAAAATCGGTCATGAAATCAACTGTAACAACCCAAGACTTGGTTGGATTAATTAGGAGATATATGATTCTCCAAGGAATTCCGCCAGTAAGCTGATGACAGCTTAGTATATACTCTGTGATCCAACAGAAAAATTGCATTTCACTAGTAGAAGAGTTCAGAGAGATAAATCATCCACCTCTTTCAGTCAGTTCATTCCAAACTATGAATTTTCAGTTATAACAGTATTGTTCTCAACCTGCGATATATGGTGGTGATACGTAGAGGATCGAAAGTGTGGCAAGGTGAACTGCTCTGCTAAGTATTCGAGAAAGGAAGAAAGCATATTTTGATTTGCCATTGTTTTGAAAAAGTATTACGTTCCAAACTTCAATCATCCTATCTATTATACATTCCTCTTTTTCTCTCCAGATATATCTGAGAATACAGGGTATTCCATTCAAAGTTCTTGTCACAAACACTGTATTTTTTTTTTTTTTTCATCTGTGGACAACACGAAAGGGAAACCTATGATGTTCGAGGAACATCGTGTTAGCCAGCGGTGGAATTTTGGGAAAGAAGGAAGGTGTTGGAATTTTTCTTGAATGTTTGGAGGTTGTAAGCATCAGGAAAGACTTCACTAGGCAAAGAATTCCACAACTTTGCCGTTCTATTGATGAATGATGCTTGGTATAGCGATGTTCGACAGGTCTCGAGCCTGACAGTGAAGGGTGACCAGCTTGAGCTCGTCTGGTTCGTCTACTAGGAATCGCGCGTGGTGGCATAATAGATGATATTTCCGTTGAGCACCGACCGTGAAAGTACCTATAAAAAAGGCAGAGATCGCCGACCTTTCTACGATGATCTAGAGAGGTCAATGATTTGGTGAGTGTTGTGTCATCGACTAGGCGAATAGCTCTCTTCTGAATTGAATCTGAGAGCTTAAGCGTATGTTTGGGGGCTGAGCTCCAAACATGTGAGCAGTACTCCAGGACAGGTCGAATTTGTGCTTTGTAGATCATGAGCAGTTGCTGGGATGTGAAGTATCTCTTCGCACGGAAAAGACAACCGAGTTTTTGTGAAGCAGTCTTCGCAATGGACCTCACATGATCGTCCCATGAGAGAGCACTGTTGGTGGTGACACCCAGCAAGGATATTGACGACCTCATAGGAACAGTGGTACCCGACATCATCAAATTGGGCATTGTGTGATCAGCCTTCTTGGTGAACATACAAGCTTGAGTTTTAGTTGCATTGAACTGTACTAGATTCTCAGATCCCCATTTCAGAATTCTTGTCAGATCCTCATTTGAAGCATCAACCTGTCTTCGCCTTGCACCTCTGGCCTCATTGGATGATATAGGGGCTCTAGAGGAAAAGGCGGAATGAAGTGTACTATCATCCGCAAAGCTATGAACTGGGCTGGAGGTCACATTCAACAAATCATTGATGTGGAGCAAAAACAAAGTTGGTGCCAAGACAGAGCCTTGTGGAACACCAGCGAGACCCCGTCTACCACCACGTAGAGTGATCTATCTGCAAGAAAACTCGATAGTAAAAGACACAGTTGGGGCGGCAAACCATATGACGGAAGTTTCGCTAGGAGGCCTTGGTGCCAAACTCGGTCAAATGCTTTGGAGATATCCAAGGCTACAGCCAGAGACTCCCCATGTTTCTCTATTGACACCTGCCACTTATGTGTCACATAGGCAAGCAGATCTCCAGTTGACCTCTGGTGACGAAAGCCATATTGCCGGTCGTTCACGATTCTTGAGCTCTCTAGATATCGGATGAGCTCGATGTTGATTGCTTCTTCCATTACTTTAGAGATCACAGATAGTAGTGCAGTCGGTCTATAGTTGTTAGGGAGTGTTTTCTTGCCCTTCTTTGGAATCGGTTGGACCCTAGCTTTCTTCCAGTTAGAAGGAAATACGCCGAGTTTGTACGAAAGGGTGAACAACCTGCAAAGAACTGGTGTCAGTTCCGAGGCACATTTCTTGAGAACAATAGGCGGTATTCCGTCAGGCCCCATAGCCTTCTTGACGTTGAGGCTAAGCAGAATGTGTCTGATGGTGCGTTGCCGGAAGACAATTTCTGGCATACGGTTATCGATGGTAGCGACTTTCGGAAGTTCCTGGCCTCGTGGATCCAAGGTAGAATTGTCTGCAAACATTTTGGCGAAGGTGTTGGCTTTTTCATGAGGTGTTATAGCCAATGTATTATCATCCTTTGTGAGGAGAGGAAATGAGCTAGAAGTGAAATTTCTTCCGATTGCCTTGGCAAACGTCCAAAATGAACGGGAACCATTTGGACACTCTATGAGCTTCGATCTTATTTTCGTGTTGTATGCCTCTTTAGATTCATCTATCGTTCGATTGCATGTATTCCTAGCTTCAACATATTCAGCTCTAGTTTGAGGTCTTGGGTTTCTGCGCCAACGACGGTATGCTGCTTGCTTCAGTGCGACAACCCTAGAACAGGTTCTATTGAACCATGGTTCACCAGTGGTTCGTGATTTGGTACTATGTGGTATGTAAGTTTCCATTCCCAGCATGATGATTTCCGAGATCTCTTCAGCACATTGCGTAGGATCTCCCGATTCAAAACACATTCTCCTCCAAGGAAACTCAGAAAAAAACATGCGAAGGCCATCCCAGTCGGCTGAATTGTAATGCCAAACAGTGCGTGGGGGTGTTGGACTGGTTCGCGGAGTGATGTAGGGACATATCGTGGAGATGAGTGTGTGGTCTGAGTTTCCTAGTGGTGCACGGACTTTCACTTCATACGGTTCCGGATTGTTAGTGAGGAACAGGTCGAGCGTATTGGCATAATGATTGCTGATGTCAGGGATCCGAGTGGGTTCGTTTATCAGTTGCTCAAGAACATAGGTGATAGCGAAAGCCTCAGCCAGACGTCCTGCGTCGTCTGTTCTGTTCGAGAATTTGAGCCAGGTGGAGTTGTGGACATTGAAATCCCCCATGATGATGATTTCAGCTGCTGGGTGATTCTGTTGGATGAAATCAAGTTTCAGAGAAAGGAATTCGAAGAGGTCACCAGGAGTTGGTTCGTTTGGTGATAGATAGAGGCAGCAGATGAACTTTGTCTGTTTGTGGTTATCGATCTTGAGCCACATTACATCGAATTCTTTCGGTTCCAGTTCCTCCTCACGATGGCATGAGAGATCATTTCTGGAAAAGAGACAAAAACCTCCTCTGAATCTGAAACGGGTATGCAGCTCATATCCAGGGCAGAGCATATAGGTCGTATTAGTTGATGAGTTGACCTGCTTCTCAGTTAAAGCCAGTATATCTGGTTTCTCAGCCTGTAGATGGTAATGAACATCGTTTATATTTTTGTTCAGACCTCGGATGTTACAAAGGTCTATTTTTAAATTCAGATGTTTCGATGGTGAACCCCCTCGAGCACCTCTCGCCCGGAAATCCGAATGGAGAGGTATTTTACTTCCGGAGTGTTTTACCCTAGGAGAATTCATCATCTAGATTTTTCTTCAGCTGAAATGGGAGGTTTGGGTTGTGAAGAAGGAGATAGGGTATGGGGATATGACCGGAAGCATCGACCAAATACTGAAACATGGGAGTTACCCATTTCACAGCACCTCTGTCGATGTGGTGGTGTCGCACCGGGCGATGATGGGAAACATCATCTTCCACCTATGGGTATCCATTTAGTCGCCTCTTACGACAGGCAGGATTTACCATGGGGAAATTCTTGATCCGTCCCCATATGATAGCGAATCATTTCATATTATACCTCTCTTGGATATCCAATATTTTCCTCTGCGATACACATACAATCAGCTAGAAAAGACGTACTCGTGCTGTAAAGAATCCATTTTCGTGAGATATCAACATCTTGGAATCGATTTAATGTCAGGAAGAATGGGAATGAGGTGTGTCCTCTTGAGGACTGATGATTCGACGTCTTTCAAAAGAATGATTCGCTATTATTAGTTCTCCAGTGATTGCAGTGAATGCAATCGTGCATGATGTCATTCAGATCATCATTGGAATGAATTATGGAGAGCAATGGTTTCATATGGATCCTTGCAGGATACCTCGAGATATATCATGTTTGGATGTATGTGATGCGCCAACCAGAATTCTGTCAGAACTCCTCGAGAAATAATTCCATTTGAGGGTATTCAGTGATCGATCAAACTCGTTGATTCTAAGTGTTGCACCTTTTGTCAAATGAATTCGGATGCTGCGGAAATGGGCAATAGTAGAAAAAGTAGGTAGTATCAAATGTTCAGATGCACCTTCATCATAACTGTCACTAGAGATAATTCAGACCTTCAGGCTGTCCCGAATCTGAAGTACATCCATCATGAATTGCAATCACATAGTTGAATAGTTTCTCTATTTTTCATTCTTTCGAGAAATCACATCAGTGCTGTATTTTTAGAGTCATTCTACGAGAAGTGCTTGCATAACCTGAGAGAATATTTCAATTATTTCATAGGGTGATACGATTCCGGATCCAGAGAAATGGGTAATTATCTTATTGGATCGCTTCATGCTACTTATCCTTATCGACAACCAACAGAGCGAACAGAACCAATTCAGGAAAGTTCCTGATCTCTCAGAATCTTATTGATCCTCTCCTATTATTGGAAGTGCAATCCACACATATCGAATAGCTAAAAACATATTTTGCGCTAATGGGCACCGGTTGCCAGTAAGCAAGAAAGCAATTGTTCATCATTTTGATTCAGCCAAAAAAAAAAAAAAACTCTACAGCTTCGACACAGAAAAACATTTTATATAGTAGTAATATTATTCTTCTGGAAATTTCACAATATGAATGATTGCGACGAAATCATGCGTTTACGTCAATACTGCCAAGACTGAGAAAACATGAACATAACGCGTTCACTGGTCAATGTAATCAGGAAAATTGTCAATTTCCTTCCAGCTCACATTTCTGATATAGCGAACAGAATATTCCTCAGTGACCTGTAGTTTGAGTCATGATAGCCAAGCGGTTCAAATCGAATATGGAAACTGAAATGTCGATTTTCTAAGAATCAGATTTTGTCCGATATCAATTGTGTGTGCTTTCAAAACACACTCTCCATTATCGATTTCGCAGCTGCTTTTGGAAATTATCAGTCTGTATGCGACTACCTACACTCAATGTTGTATTGTTGTCAATGTCCCTCCATGTTGCTTCGGGCTTCGAACCCTTCACTGAATTTCCCCGTTACTCAAACAATTAAGCACGCTAAACTAGCAACTAGAACGGATTCGGACATTTTCGTTCAGTAGCCGAGGGCACATTTGTGTCGATAGACAACAACAATATCCACAGCACGCTGTTTGTGCCGAACGGAATAATTGCATACTGATGCCAAGAGGAAAAACTGAAACGTAGGTATACAGTAGACGGAGAGTATTCAATGGAGGTATATTACGAAGAAGGAAAATCTATGAATAATAATTCCACCTCTGAGCCAGCTCAATAGTAGTGACAATTATCAGTGATTAGCTTCTATCTAGTGATATAAATTACTATTTCGAATGAAAACATTTTCCACTGTGTTGAAAACGGAAGCAGATTCGTTGCCGAAACGTCCACCACGAAGATAATTAGAAATCTTGATATTTGTTGAATATACAAGGTGTCACCAATAGATAATTTCTCTTTCGGGTATCTGAAGGTGACATTTCAAGCGCAGTGTCATCTTGGGTTGGATCATAAATTCGTCTTCACTACAAATATATTGACATAATCATGATTTCTTTCCTCATTTCTAGAAACGAGGATATGGAATCCAAGAAATCTGTGGAAAAATAAAGGAGATGTCTAATGACAAAGCAGTTGATGGTCATACTCAAGGTCATATGAACGTTATCTCTATCAACTATACATGGTGCACAATAATGTTTTCATTATACACCAGAGATTCGTTTCTCCAATGGGACGTATGTATTTCGTTATATAGAGCTCCAGAAAACAAGTTCTCTGATATATAGTAACATGAATGTACCGTTTCGGACTTATTTCTGATTTTATAAAAAAATTAAAAGTCGAGATAGATATCTTCCCGACGTGATGCAGTTTTTGATGCGAATGACTCCTGGTATTTTCACCCTTGAGGGAAAGTTAGGAATCTCAGACTTGCAGAGAGTGATGTCTCGAAGAAATTTTCAGATTGAATATTCTGTATTTTATCATTATCATACGTCTTAGTCCAAAACAGGTGAACGCAACCCCATGTTAATTTTCATTATTGAACGCATCTTTTTCAACTATATCAAGAATGAAAAAAAAAATGTCTGAGTAACCAGAAAGTGTATCATCCTTCGACTTCGTCATCGGTCTATTGCCAAACAACTTGATTCAAAGTCAACATAGATTGAGGTCTTGGGGTTATGATGCATATATGGTCTAGTAGGCAAGTAGCTCACTACTTATCGATGAGAGCAGTAACATTCAGATGCGTTGGGCATTTATGATTATTGACGTACACCAGTTTGAAAAATTATCCCTTCTTTGTGATCTTCTTGTGATCTTCCAAATTAATGATAGAAAGCATCAATTATATGGACAATATTTCTATTATTGATGACAAGTTTGTCTCTCTTATCTGACTGCACCTGGTCAGACGTCCTTGTCTCCTGTACTCATATACAGGGTGTAACCCACATATAATACAATACCTACGTCACACTTCTGATATGCTCTCCACCGTGAATCAGCCTGTATATCATGAGAAATGATGAATATCGAATGTTTGGATATGAAATATAATCAAAGTTTTGAATAGTGCTGAAATAAATGAGAATTCATAAGAATGAGAATTTGAAGAAACAAATTACAGAAGAATTCTAAATTCTTTTCGAATAGGATTCATCACGGACACAAGCAACACAACGAAATCAATTCTCCTACGATCATGCAGAAATTAATTCAATTTTCGTACTATTGATCACGAAATCAATATATACTGTCTGTAAGTTCTTCGAGGAGGTGGTACATTCATTTTTCAGCTTTCAATGGGATTTTTTCTCCTCGTTTCTGAAAAATAGAGTAGAAGTTATTGAAAATTATTGCAATATATTTTATATTTTGGGACAGATCCTAAATCTGTCCTTACTAAAAAAATATTTCGATAATTATTAATAACTTCTACTCTATTTTTCAGAAACGAGGAGAGAAAATCCATTTAAAGCTGAAAAATGAAATCAATATATGTTCAGTTATCACAGAAAGTTATCACTGACAGTGACTTTCGTCAGTTCGATATCTGGATATTTTGAAAGAATACATTGAAATTATTCCGTCATAGAGAACATATCGCATACTGTTCACAGTTCGAAAAGTGAGTAATTTTCTCACTAACGATATCAATATAATTTATTCTGAAAAAATAAATGCCAAAGCGAAAATATGTGTTTCAATTGGGAATATACATTACTAACATGAGCAGTATTCAACTTCGTTGGAAACAACTCGTTCCTACTGTAAGACAATCTGAGGATGAAAGCTCATAGAATTTGCTGATGTGATATTCAAATCCCAACTTTTCATCAATGTATCCAGCAGCTCTCAAAGTTTTTTTTTTTTTTTTTATCTGTGGACAACACGAAAGGGAAACCTATGATGTTCGAGGAACATCGTGTTAGCCAGCGGTGGAATTTTGGGAAAGAAGGAAGGTGTTGGAATTTTTCTTGAATGTTTGGAGGTTGTAAGCATCAGGAAAGACTTCACTAGGCAAAGAATTCCACAACTTTGCCGTTCTATTGATGAATGATGCTTGGTATAGCGATGTTCGACAGGTCTCGAGCCTGACAGTGTAGGGGTGACCAGCTTGAGCTCGTCTGGTTTGTCTACTAGGAATCGCGCGTGGTGGCATAATAGATGATATTTCCGTTGAGCACCGACCGTGAAAGTACCTATAAAAAAGGCAGAGATCGCCGACCTTTCTACGATGATCTAGAGAGGTCAATGATTTGGTGAGTGTTGTGTCATCGACTAGGCGAATAGCTCTCTTCTGAATTGAATCTAAGAGCTTAAGCGTATGTTTGGGGGGTGAGCTCCAAACATGTGAGCAGTACTCCAGGACAGGTCGAATTCGTGCTTTGTAGATCATAAGCAGTTGCTGGGATGTGAAGTATCTCTTCGCACGGAAAAGACAACCGAGTTTTTGTGAAGCAGTCTTCGCAATGGACCTCACATGATCGTCCCATGAGAGAGCACTGTTGGTGGTGACACCCAGCAAGGATATTGACGACCTCATAGGAACAGTGGTACCCGACATCATCAAATTGGGCATTGTGTGATCAGCCTTTTTGGTGAACATACAAGCTTGAGTTTTAGTTGCATTGAACTGTACTAGATTCTCAGATCCCCATTTCAGAATTCTTGTCAGATCCTCATTTAAAGCATCAACCTGTCTTCGCCTTGCACCTCTGGCCTCATTGGATGATATAGGGGCTCTAGAGGAAAAGGCGGAATGAAGTGTACTATCATCCGCAAAGCTATGAACTGGGCTGGAGGTCACATTCAACAAATCATTGATGTGGAGCAAAAACAAAGTTGGTGCCAAGACAGAGCCTTGTGGAACACCAGCATTGATCGTCATTGTATCAGACGAGACCCCGTCTACCACCACGTAGAGTGATCTATCTGCAAGAAAACTCGATAGTAAAAGACACAGTTTGGGCGGCAAACCATATGACGGAAGTTTCGCTAGGAGGCCTTGGTGCCAAACTCGGTCAAATGCTTTGGAGATATCCAAGGCTACAGCCAGAGACTCCCCATGTTTCTCTATTGACACCTGCCACTTATGTGTCACATAGGCAAGCAGATCTCCAGTTGACCTCTGGTGACGAAAGCCATATTGCCGGTCATTCACGATATCGGATGAGCTCGATGTTGATTGCTTTTTCCATCACTTTAGAGATCACAGATAGTAGTGCAATCGGTCTATAGTTGTTAGGGAGTGTTTTCTTGCCCTTCTTTGGAATCGGTTGGACCCTAGCTTTCTTCCAGTTAGAAGGAAATACGCCGAGTTTGTACGAAAGGGTGAACAACCTGCAAAGAACTGGTGTTAGTTCCGGGGCACATTTCTTGAGAACAATAGGCGGTATTCCGTCAGGCCCCATAGCCTTCTTGACGTTGAGGCTAAGCAGAATGTGTCTGATTGTGCGTTGCCGGAAGACAATTTCTGGCATACGGTTATCGATGGTAGCGACTTTCGGAAGTTCCTGGCCTCGTGGATCCAAGGTAGAATTGTCTGCAAACATTTTGGCGAAGGTGTTGGCTTTTTTCATGAGGTGTTATAGCCAATGTATTATCATCCTCTGTGAGGGGAGGAAATGAGCTAGAAGTGAAATTTCTTCCGATTGCCTTGGCAAACGTCCAAAATGAACGGGAACCATTTGGACACTCTATGAGCTTCGATCTTATTTTCGTGTTGTATGCCTCTTTAGATTCATCTATCGTTCGATTGCATGTATTCCTAGCTTCAACATATTCAGCTCTAGTTTGAGGGCTTGGGTTTCTGCGCCAACGACGGTATGCTGCTTGCTTCAGTGCGACAACCTTAGAACAGGTTCTATTGAACCATGGTTCACCAGTGGTTCGTGATTTGGTGCCATGTGGTATGTAAGTTTCCATTCCCAGCATGATGATTTCCGAGATCTCTTCAGCACATTGCGTAGGATCTCCCGATTCAAAACACATTCTCCTCCAAGGAAACTCAGAAAAAAACATGCGAAGGCCATCCCAGTCGGCTGAATTGTAATTCCAAACAGTGCGTGGGGGTGTTGGACTGGTTCGCGGAGTGATGTAAGGACATATCGTGGAGATGAGTGTGTGGTCTGAGTTTCCTAGTGGTGCACGGACTTTCACTTCATACGGTTCCGGATTGTTAGTGAGGAACAGGTCGAGCGTATTGGCATAATGATTGCTGATGTCAGGGATCCGAGTGGGTTCGTTTATCAGTTGCTCAAAGTATATTTTCGTGACATCAAATCTCGTAATTTACCGTAATATCAAATTTTGAATCTTTGGCATAAAAATCACAAAGAACTGGTCCCAGTACAGAGCCCTGAGGGATACCGCACAATTCGATATGGTGGGTTCTTGTGAAGACCTCATAGGGAAATCAAAGCACATGAGAAATGATCTGTTGAATTCGTGGAATCCGTTCCATTCCTATTTTTTTTCAGAATCCTCTAGAGAGTATAACTGAAAAATATCTGATATCTCAAGAATCATGGAGAAGTGAGTTGTGTTCGATATCAGGTACATACATATGTTATGTACGTATCATTCTTTCTTCTCCAAAATCAAGCAACATTTCAATGAAACTACCAATCATGAACTATTCCACATGGAATTTAAAATTGGGATCAAGAAGAGTAATGAAGGAATGAGAATAACTACTCTCATTCCTTACCATCCAGACCAAGTTTCGATCAGAATGCAATTAATAAGATTTGTTTCCTCCCCTCTGACTCGTTGGTTGACCCTCAAGAAGCAAGAATTGACCTCAAGTGGCGATAAATCAGGTTAATGAATGGTTGGTATGTTTTTCCTCTTCTAGGATAGGAGCAATTTCCTCGGAATAGTGGAATGAGCTGGATTCTTTCGAATGAAAATCATCTGCTACGAACAATTCTGAGGAAATCATTATCTTTCCTCCGAACTGAACTGGTCAACAATTTGAACGTGACATGATTATATTCTGATTTGAAACTTCGTAACTTCCGAAAGGTCCAACCGATTTGCTTCGTTTTCAGTTCCTGGATGGATTCATTTCATACAATTCGCAAGAAAAACTTGTAACTGAGAAACTACAGGTTGATGAGTAAAAATGTGCTGAATGGACTCTGAAATGTTACCATCCCTTGAAGATTCAGAAATTCAAGTTGAGGATGTGAAAGCTATTAAGAAATCATTTTGATCATTATTGGAATACTTTTCTTCCACTGACATCTCTGGTGTGCCTTTCTTTACCGATATCTGGAATTACATATATCTCCTAATGAACATTCATGAAAAATATCAAATCACTGAAGACTTCTGTGTTTACTCATCGTGGAGTTCAAGAGAGTTTGACGACAATATCGGATGAGTGTGTATTGAATTTGTCTGAAAAGATCAATACACTACCCGGCCAGTTCTGAGTTTGATGGAGCTGAATATTTGAAATTATGTATGATTCTATTGCTTCAGGATTCTTCTCGTGGATTAGTTTCTAGGTCTTTAACGATTTTTCGATCTCGAATTTCAGGTCCGTTGTTGGAAATCTTTCATATATTCTTTCACGAAGCTGAAAAGAGAATCAAATGATATCGTTCGAGACAAAATCAACTGCTTGACTAAACTTTATCAAGGATGTCCAGAAATTTTGCGCGAAAAAATATTGCCAGAAATTCCTATGACATTTTTTCGAGAAGTCATGACATCATGCTGAAATTGTAGGTCCTCAAAATTGATGATTCAAAATCGATAATATTTGTTGCATCCATCAAAGTCAATTTAGAAGCAAACAACAAGACAACCCACGTGGTTGTTCCCAAAGTAAGGTATTTTTGATAATATTCAGAATTCATGGTGGTGATATTTTGGCGCAAGCAACTTCCTTGAACGGTTTTTCTCAGAAACAGCTCATTTCATCGTGTCAGAGATCTTTCTCGGATATGTAAGAATTAGTGGCGCACACACATAGCTGGGGGGAACATGGGACAGCGACCCACCTGAGATTCCTATCAGTTATGAAACCGATAGAGATTTCTGCTATAGTGAAATCATCATCATGAGAATATCATAGATCACCTTCTGATATGAATTGAGCCCACTTACTAATAGAATGCAAATAGATCGCTCAACTTCGAGAGGTCAATGAATTCGTGAGTATAGTATCATGGACTAGGCGAATGGATCAAATCTTAGAGAATTTTAATGAACCTCAGATTCCATGAGAGACCGCAGTTGGTGGTGATACCCAGAATGAATATTGACGACTTTATAGGAGAGTTGTATCTGAGATTAAATCGGTAGGTGTGATCTACTTTTCTGGTGAAGATACAATCTTGAGTTATTGTTGTTATAAATTTTCAGATTCCCATCTCAGAATTCTTGCCAGATTTACGATCAAATTATCGATATGTCTCCGTCTTGCACCTCTGGTCTTATTGGATAATATCAATAAGGGTCTAGAGGGGAATGCGGTATGGACTGTACTATCATACGAAAAGCTATGAACTGGTCAGGAGGCCAAATCTAACAGTTCTTGATTGAAAACAGAGGTGCTGCAAAGACAAATCCTTCTGGAACAACAATTAGATTATTCCATATCTTTCAGAAAGAAATCTAAAAGACCTCAGGCATTTCCACTCGGATATTCAGTACTTGGAATATCTGAGGTGATTGACGAACTGTAACGACAATAACATCGTGAGAAACAAGTTTTGAGACGCCCAGCACATCTAATTCGCACAAGAATCCAGGTATCGAAATTCAGAGAAGAATATGGAAAGTTGAGTCATTGACCTCTTCTGAAGGTCAAGGGCAGTTGAGACTTTTTGTTCTTGAGGAATTCGAGTCTGATTCTGACTAAGTATGCGAAGAAACATCAGTACTAAGTATGCGAAATTTGGGAGAATCTGTACAAGAGAAAGAATAATTGAAAAATATCGATCCCAAAAAATCATCTTTGAACACCTCACCAGTGAGTTTTCGAAAATATGGTCCCTTACCTTATACCTCACCTAATGAATACCTTATGATATCTATAATTGCCAACGCAGTAATTGCGACTGATACCTTCATCATGTGGCATTCTTTCTTACTCGTTCGAAAGAGCAACATGCATTGCAATCACTCATTGGAAAGTGGGTTATTATAGAAGTAATGAAGAAGAACATAGTTCAATTCCGATGATTACATTACAAAATGTTCTGTGTCCTCAAAACAGCAGCGAAATGCTAGACCTGAACTCATTGTAGTTATCCTATTTCATAATTTTCCTCTTCTGGAAATTTTGAAATGGAGACATTGTTCATCAGATTCGACATTCACTATCCTGTTACAAAATAACGACTCGTATTGAGACTATTAAATATCGTATCGACACTAAAAGTACTGATTCGAAAACGAATCGACACTGTTTCCATAATTTCTATTTGACTTGTATACAATTTGTATTGCCTTCCAGACACACTAATGATCGTTACTCGAATACTGCTTCATTTCCAACACTTGAACAGTATTCTTCACTTGACTACAGTCAACGAACTCTCAATCCATGGTGCGATTATATTTTTGAAAACAGATTGAAACATATCTGATAACGTAACAACTCATGCGCCTTGTATACCTATTCAATAATGATATAATCACGCTAGATTTATGTAAATCTGATAAATGAGCTTGAACGTCGCATTGTTGCATGTTAAACGGTTGAAAACACGAGAAAAAGTCGCTCAAGCATGAATTGATGTTGCGCAACATGTGTTTCATGTACGATAAAAAAGCAAGGTTATTACGTGGAACAGAAGAATGCAACTTCCACAATAAACGTCAGACGTCTTTTTCACACTCACAATTCATCAGATGGACCTCTTCCATTATCTTCTCACGCTCATAGGTAAGTTAGATCGTGAAATATCTTCTGCTTATGATGCTCTATGAACAGCCTTTCATGAAATAAAACAGAGAGCACCAGTGTTTTCTTATACAGTAGGAAGCCCATTTAACTATGACCACGGATACTAATACTGATACCAATACTAATACTAGTGCAAAATATGTCACTTCACACACTAGCTATGCTAAATATACTATTTCCAATCGAATGATTCATAAAAGTGTACGAGAAATCGAAGCTACCTGCAAGTTCGTTGATTCGAAATATATTTTCCACTGTTCCACACAAACAGATGAGGTAACGGAAAAGATCATTGGAGTGAGTTTATCATGAAAATTGCAAATAGAGGAGATCATGCAGTTCTCACCTGGAAATTGTGTCGAAATCTTCATGTTGGAATTTATTTTGATGATGAATAAGTCAATAAATCAGTGCCCAGTCCTCCAGACATGGATCAACTACAAAATAAATGTAGTGAAACGAATGAAAGAAGGTGAAGATATATGACCGCTCAGATTTACCCTATCCATTCCTCAAACTTTCCTTGATTCACATTCGAAATTGTGAATTAGCAAATCATGTTACAATCCAACAAAGAACAGAATCAGTGACTTTCTTTGAGATTCATACTGATATAATGAGATTTGTAGTGATTTCCATTTATTGTTGAGAAATGTACGAGAATATCAATGTAATTTGACAAATATGAATCATGGGAAGACCTCCCAAGATCCAGCGCATCTCCTGAGAAAAGTATATGCAGATGCTCTTTCAAGCTGATACGACCAATATCTTTCCCTTCGGTCTATGAGTGTAAGTTTTTTTTCCATCACATTTCCTTTGCCTAGTGAATTCAGATTGAATGATTTGATGAATGGTATGGTTTCAAATGATCGAAATAGAATCGTTCCGGAACGGTACGTACAATAAAGATGTTTTTTCAATCCAACGTTCTGATGATCTGATGTTGATTCTGATGTTCTTTGCTGACATCAAGTAATGTATCTCCGATGTTCGAGAAATATCATGTTAGCCAGCGGTGGAATGTTGGGAGGAAAATGAAGTTTCTGATTTTTTTTTTAGAGTCTGGAGGTCGTTGAGACTCAACAATAGGCGAATAATTCCACAAGTTTGCCGATTTATTGATGAATGATGCTTGGTAGAGAGAAGTTCGAGTCCCGATCCTGACGATGAAAGGGTGACCAGCCCGAGCTCGTCTCGTTTGTCTATAAGGATCACTCGTGGTGACATGATAGACAAGATTTCAGTTATGCACCAACCATGGAAATATCTATTGAAAAGAAATAAGCCTTCCCACGATGTTATATATAGAGAGGTCAATAAGTACGTGAGTGTTGTGGGCAAATAGCTCTCTTCTGGATAGGATCTAAGAGCTCCAGCGTATGTTTGGGAGCTGAGCTGAGCTGTGAACAGTACTCCAGAACAGGTCGAATTTCTGCTTCGTAGATCTGGAGAAGTTGGGGGAGTTTTGGGAGTGAAGTACCTACCTCTTCGCACGGAACAGAAAGCCAAGTTTTCATGAAGCAGTTTTCGCAATGGATCTCACATGATCGTCTCATGAGAAACTTATGTCTGTTTTATGTCATGTCACTCGCCACTTATATGTCACGTACGTAGGCAGGTCTCCTATCGATCTCTGGTGGGAATAGCCATATTATCGGTCGTTCACGATTCCTGAGCTCTCTAGATATCGCATGAGCTCGATGTTGATTGCGATTCCGATAACTTTAGAGATCAGAGATAGTAGTGCAATTGGTGTTGACTTTGTAGGGAGGGGTTCTATTGGCCTCCTCTGAAATCAGTTGGAATCCATATATCTTTAAGTTGGAAGAAAATACACTACCTTTGTATGGAAGAGTGAACAACCGACGAAGAACTGGTGTTAGTTCTGGGCACATTTCTTGGGAACAATAGACAGAATTCCGTCTCGCCCCATAGCCTGCTTGACGTTGAGGCCTGAGGCCAGGCAGAAGATATTCAGGAGGTATTTGCTGCTTGAATCCGAAGAACAACTGTCTGCAAACATCTTGGCAAAGGTGCAAGGTCACTTCACATGGTTACGGGTTGTTAGTGAGTAATAGGTCGAGCGTTTTGACATACTTGATATGATTGTTGATATCAGGCATCCGCGTGGTAAAGACACTTTGTCTTTTATTTGTGGTTATCGATTTTGAGCCACGATACGAATTTTTCTGGTTCTATTCATCGTCTCGATAGTATGAGAGATCATTTCTGGAAGAGTCATACACCTTCTCTTCTCTTGTGATCCATAAATTTGGATGTTGAACCCCCTCGAGCACCTCTCGCCCGGAAATCCGAATGGAGAGGTGTTCTATTCTCAGAGTGTTTCAGGCAGGAAGGATTCATCATCTAGATTTCTTTTTGAGACTGAAATGGGTGATTTTGGCTGGGAACAAGGATATTATGGGTATAGCCTCAACGTCAAGAAGGCTATGGGGCCTGACGGAATACCGCCTATTGTTCTCAAGAAATGTGCCCCGGAACTAACACCAGTTCTTTGCAGGTTGTTCACCCTTTCGTACAAACTCGGCGTATTTCCTTCTAACTGGAAGAAAGCTAGGGTCCAACCGATTCCAAAGAAGGGCAAGAAAACACTCCCTAACAACTATAGACCGATTGCACTACTATCTGTGATCTCTAAAGTAATGGAAAAAGCAATCAACATCGAGCTCATCCGATATCTAGAGAGCTCAAGAATCGTGAACGACCGGCAATATGGCTTTCGTCACCAGAGGTCAACTGGAGATCTGCTTGCCTATGTGACACATAAGTGGCAGGTGTCAATAGAGAAACATGGGGAGTCTCTGGCTGTAGCCTTGGATATCTCCAAAGCATTTGACCGAGTTTGGCACCAAGGCCTCCTAGCGAAACTTCCGTCATATGGTTTGCCGCCCCAACTGTGTCTTTTACTATCGAGTTTTCTTGCAGATAGATCACTCTACGTGGTGGTAGACGGGTTCTCGTCTGATACAATGACGATCAATGCTGGTGTTCCACAAGGCTCTGTCTTGGCACCAACTTTGTTTTTGCTCCACATCAATGATTTGTTGAATGTGACCTCCAGCCCAGTTCATAGCTTTGCGGATGATAGTACACTTCATTCCGCCTTTTCCTCTAGAGCCCCTATATCATCCAATGAGGCCAGAGGTGCAAGGCGAAGACAGGTTGATGCTTCAAATGAGGATCTGACAAGAATTCTGAAATGGGGATCTGAGAATCTAGTACAGTTCAATGCAACTAAAACTCAAGCTTGTATGTTCACCAAGAAGGCTGATCACACAATGCCCAATTTGATGATGTCGGGTACCACTGTTCCTATGAGGTCGTCAATATCCTTGCTGGGTGTCACCACCAACAGTGCTCTCTCATGGGACGATCATGTGAGGTCCATTGCGAAGACTGCTTCACAAAAACTCGGTTTTCTTTTCCGTGCGCAGAGATACTTCACATCCCAGCAACTGCTTATGATCTACAAAGCACAAATTCGACCTGTCCTGGAGTACTGCTCACATGTTTGGAGCTCAGCCCCCAAACATACGCTTAAGCTCTTAGATTCAATTCAGAAGAGAGCTATTCGCCTAGTCGATGACACAACACTCACCAAATCATTGACCTCTCTAGATCATCGTAGAAAGGTTGGCGATCTCTGCCTTTTTTATAGGTACTTTCACGGTCGGTGCTCAACGGAAATATCATCTATTATGCCACCACGCGCGATTCCCAGTAGACAAACCAGACGAGCTCAAGCTGGTCACCCCTACACTGTCAGGCTCGAGACCTGTCGAACATCGCTATACCAAGCATCATTCATCAATAGAACGGCAAAGTTGTGGAATTCTTTGCCTAGTGAAGTCTTTCCTGATGCTTACAACCTCCAAACATTCAAGAAAAATTCCAACACCTTCCTTCTTTCCCAAAATTCCACCGCTGGCTAACACGATGTTCCTCGAACATCATAGGTTTCCCTTTCGTGTTGTCCACAGATAAAAAAAAAAAAAAAAAAAAAAAATGGAGCATGGACATTGGAGTCAGGTTTCCGTTTCAGAGCACCTCTGTCGATGTGGTTGTATCGCACTGAGTGTATTCCAATTCCATTTCATTTGCAATCAGCAAATTCATAAGCATTCTCTAGCTGATACTGAAATACCATTTGGAATGTTAGGAATTTGCCTCGACTCCATAATCATGATTGATGTTTATTCAGTTAATTGAAATATACATGACAGAACGGATAGATATCCATTGATGAGATTAGAACATCAGTTCTGATGGAGTACTTGAATCGAACCTGATGCTGCTCCTGATACTGAATATTCGATTACATGAAATTATTTAATACTCGTTGGAAGTCCTTGAGTCTTCGGAATATCAGTTCGACTCTCCAGAGACAATGAAGCTTGAACATAGCTATCAAATCGATTGACTATATATTTCCGTTCTGTTCCTGATTTAATTTGGACATCGGATAATATGTTATAGGTTGTTTGATTTCACATTGCAAATTCTTTTCGCATCTCCCAGTCATATGATTTAGATTGTATGATGTGAAAATAGAGAGATTCATGTCAGTTTCTCGAAACACTTCGATTTGAAATTATTATTGTATGTATGATATCCAACAACATCTAAATGCCTAGTTTTCCATATCGTTCATGAAATTAGCTCTTTGCATTGTGAACATTGCGAGAAGAACTATTTCTGCAAAAGTGCAGAGAGTGAGTTGAATTTTGCAATATTGATCACTAAATCAGTCAATGATGAGTAACCATAGATATGTGGAGTGCATGCGAGAAGTATCTGTTGCACTCAGCATAGTTGAAGCCCTCCACTTTGTCTCGATCTGCAAACTGTTGAATAACAGGTACGAGACTTGAGAAATATTCTGTGGTATAACGTGTATCGCCATCTATGAATAGAATTCGGTACTCATATATGTCAAGTAGAGCTGTTCTGTTACCTATTGGCAATAGGGAAAATCTTGATGGATAACGGTATTTTCATTAGGTTATTGGTGAGATGGTATTGGCGAGGATTATGAAGAATGGTCGTTTACATTCGAAAACGAGCTTGCCCTCGAGGGCATGACTTAGTGTCGGAAAAGTAATACTAACTCCCTATCCATCTCCATCAGTGCTCATCAAGAATGCACAAAATGCTGAAGAAGTCAGGACAAAGTCAAAAAACCTAAACGACAGTGGTTTTTCGAGAAAGATCGGATATTTTCAAGAGGAGGAAGTTGTGACTCGATGGAATCATACATCAATTAGCAAGGTCTTCGGAACCTCTCAAACTCACACAGAACAAAGGATTCGACACGAACGAGAAATGGATCGGTTCTCTATCATTAGCGGGATTATCAGAAAGGTCAGTTCCCACCATAATGGTGTAACTTTCCGGAATATCCATTACATATTGGAAATATCAGAAGTAGACAGTATTCGAGGAAGTCCAGTGAGGGCCAGCAGTACCAATGATGATATCTCCTGTCAGAATGCCAACATTGTAAACAATAAGCCAAATGATGGACGCAATATGTATTATTTGCTTCAGATATGAGCAGTTTTTCAGATACTTTGTTCGCCAATGAACAATTCGAGGACGTATATTGGTACATAGATCGATTGATGAATCGTAAGAGGACCCGTCTTGACAGAAAAAGTAGTAGCAGATGAAACAAAAATACTAGACTGATGGCCATGATATGTCAAAATGACAGAAACAACATATAATATCCATAATATTCATAAGTATTTCGGCAACTAAGTTGCCATCTTCAGTAGACCTGAGAAGTGCAAATGATCAGTGGCACCATAGTATTTAATATATTCTCCAGAAATCCATCGGGAGTGATTGTCCGTCTTTATGTTAGCCTATTCATACATAAAATAATATCATGGTCCATTGAAACTGTTGCAATTCAGCAAATCCAAAGTCAGCAAATCTTGAGATCATGAGATCTTGATAAGAACCAATTAATGAACCAAGACGTAGGTTCTATTCTATACATTCGATTTGAACGCCAATTAATATCAAGCTACTTCATAAGGTGAACCACGATATATCATTCATCATTCATCATTTCATCAACAAGTACGTTTTATCATTGAGAATTTGTTTCTGTATTTACTATGTGTTCAATCCTCTATTTGTACGATGCTGGTATAGTGATGAAGGATAAGTATTGAATTCGGTTATATCACTATCACATACACTGTCAGAAAATGGTGGATACATAATGATATCTTATCGGAATCTGAAAGAGAATTAGGAAGGTGGGGAGTGGTATTCGACTGATTTCAGTTTGGTTATTCGATACTGAGTGATTGACCTGGGAAAACATGAAGATATGTTATACTATGGCGTTAGAGAAAGTACCTGCAAAATTTCAGAGAAATCCAACTATATCGGAAAAAGTGCAAAAAACGCTTGTATGACTGCCCCCAATTCGAGATCATCACGCAGTAGGTGACAAAAATCAACTCATCCAGGGAATTCGATGAAGTCAATCAAATTTTGCGATGAACTATAATCATCCTCGTTCTTAATAAATAATCTCATATCTATAGACGCTGTTCAAATATAAAACTTTCTGACGAGAGTCACTCGATGATTTACTAATTCGAGTTTTATCATCGTGGAGAATTTTATTGGATAGTCAAGAATTTTGTTTGCTAGATTTTTGCGAAATTTTGGAGCTTTTAAAACTGTCAAGCTGAACAATGATTCCACACCGTTTCTTCGCGGTGGGCGTTACGAAAATTTCGCCGACCCACCACGATAATTTGACAATGTGTCAAATAATGTGGCGAGTGATATTACCCAGAATAACTTCTTGTTCTCCACCAAGATCTCACGATAATCTACATTTCATTTGTTTCCATCAACCCACTCGATGAATCATTGGAATCTCAGTTGAATAACCCTCATGTGGGATCATAGAATATCTCTCTTCAAGTATTGTAAAAGCGGGTTGAGAAAACGCCAAAATCGTTATGAATAATCGACATATCCAATATTCATATTGAAGGACTGGAAACATTTACCTTCCGGACGAGTAAAAGTCATGAGTCAGGGGTTGAGAATTTGTGAACACACTATCTATATGCGTTAGGTTTATTGAAATGGATAATGTCCCTTTTTGCTCATATTTCATTATTATATATAATTCTTGTATGGAACGGGATGAGGATATCCTTCGGCAACATTTTGATCGCGGATGCAAGAATAGGAATGTATATAGGAAAATAAAGGAGCACGAGGTCGCATCTGAGTTATCAAAATGCGGCGTTCCAGCCTTGATGCTGCGGGAAATCGACTCTCAAGAAAATTAGATTCCAGATTGAATTGAACATTGAATTGTCAGACTTCTAGAAATTGTGGGAATTCAGAACTAATGACTGTATTCGAGTGTATATAGTATGCGCTTAATTGGTAGTCTCTGAGTAAAGGGAAATCTGAATTGTTCATCAATCAGAAAAGAGATATGATTTTTCATGAATTCAGATTCTTATCGCATCCCGACGAGAACACTCGAAATAAAGCGACACAAACCCAATGATTATACAAAGATCCCTTTCTCCCCTCTCATCTTTGGAACGTTTATACATAAGCAAGTGAAATTTGGGAACTGAATATTAAAAGTCGTAAACTTCCCTACTAGTGATGAGAGATGGCAAAATCGTCGCGTCAGAGCTGAGAGATGTTCGAAAAATGAGCAGGATTGATGAAACATCCTGTATTTTGTTTATGAGAGATCAACTATGAATTATTCGATATCACCTCGGTGACCCCAATCCCCACTCAACTTATTTACCTTTCCTAATTAAACACTTTGCACTATACAGGGTGTCCCAACGAAAACTTTTCACACGGATTTACTGGGAAATGACGAATTATTTTCGGAAACGATGAAACACGTAGATTTTGATTTCTAGGAAGACACATGTCAGTGATGAATTTGGTCACGCAACTGCATCCCTCTGACAGGGGCGGCTACCCCATTGCGAATCATCATGAGGAACTTGGGTCGAGTGATACATCATCTGAAAGCTCTCTTCATTCTCTATCCAAACGTTCATTATTTTTTCGAAATCGAATGACTGGTGCTTGAGATCAGTGTGGTAATAGGTTCAATTTAAATAATCAATATCGTACCTGTTCTTACCGAAATTCAATTTATCAATTGCTCGGAATGAGCCCCTCCTACCTCCATACAATGATAAAGTCTACTTTCGAAACTATTACGAACGCTTTCCAATGCCGCACTTGTTTACAATTCGACCACGTAGATCCTCTAGTGACTCTGGCGGAGTGGCAAAAACTTTGCTCTTGAGATGCCCCCATGAAAAATAATCCAACGGGTTGAGGTCCGGTGATCTAGCTGGCCACTCAAGTGGTCCTCGTCGCCCTATCCAATGATTGGTATATCGTTCATCAAGAAAGTTTCTAACCGCTACTGCATAGTGAGGTGGTGCTCCATCTTGTTGAAAATGGAGGTTGTCTGCCGAATAATCTCCATCGTTTTCGATAATATCCGTTATCATGGGATCGATGGCATTCTCAAGAAGATGTGAATACATTTCGGTTCACCTCTGTGGAGGAGGTTCCTTTGGACGTTTCGCTCACGATTGGGGTGAGCATCTTCCGCTTGTATTGTTGTATTCGCGAATAGTGACATCAACCTGATACTTGGTTGAAAGATCTTCGCAATTGATAGTCCCAGCCTGGCTACTCACTTCGTTTCGACTAATTTGTTTCCGTTTTTCGTGGGGTGACTGGGTTCCCTGATCGGATGGGATGTTCCCATTGTCTATCTGTCCACTCATTGAGTGTTGATTAATTGAATTTGAATAAGAACAGTTGAGATATTGACTAATTACATTGAACCTGTCAACAACACTTATAAAGAGAATAAAGAGAGCTTTCAGATGATGTATCACTCGACCCACGTTCCCTATGATGATTGGCAAGGGGGTAGCCGCCCCCGTCCGGGAGATGAAGTTGCTTGACTCAATCCATTACTAACATGTGTCCCCTTAGAAATTAAAATCGACCTGTTTCAGCGTTTCCGAAAATAATTTGTCATTTCTCAGTAAATCCGGGTGGAAAGTTTTCGATGGGACACCCTGTATATAGATATTGATGATTGATTCTTCGACATCAGTTCTTTCTTTGAAGAGTTACCTCAGCGAGGTGGAATAAAATCTCAGTTATGGATATCAGTATACTGGAACTCCAACCTGTGTGTTGGAAGCGGAACTCTGAGATCATAAAATTGAAACTGCTTTGCCCAAGGCCCTTTTTGCAGTTTGAAGTGTTACACCGTGCTCTTTAAGTTTTCAGCGCCGTATAGCTCTTCATATATTGTGGAGGCACTAACCTTTTTACTAACATTTATTCAGAAAAGGATTCAACAAATGTTTGTATTCCGAAATAATTTATGATATTCTGTTCCATCTGTCAGTCTCCATAAGTATTCGTTTGCATTGTATAATTTGTTCTTGAATCCATGTTAATAATAATACTTCTCAATATGAACAGAAGAACCATGAATATTATTCATTCATATTTTTCATCGGCTGCTTGAAGAATTGAGTCTTTAGCTGAAGTTTCCATAACCTCTCTAATTACTGATTCTATGATAGTGATAAATATCGTGTATCGAAAGGTGTAAGTCAATGAAGAGAAATCCAGTACCGAACTTTATTTCTGAGAATATCTTCGAAACAATTGAAATTTCTGAAAAAGATTTGTCTGAATCCTAATATTCTCGGAATGTCCTCCTCCAATTCCTATACATTTTCTGCATCTCTTCGGGAGATCTCTTTAGGCTTTCCAAATAGTTTGCGCCGCAAACAAGTTGGGAAGAACGTTCTGAAGAAAATTCATATATAAGTCCCTTGTCAGTCGTGCCTCGAGAAAATGAGGCCTCATTAAAACGTCATCCACCACACCATACATTTAGGAAAAACTTATCCAATGATTTTTTTTCGCATGAGGATTTTCATGTCCTCATATGTGTGAATTCCTCGAATTGGTCATAACATCGTACTTCCACATTCTTCTATACAATTGAGAGAATACCTAGACACTCATTTCCCTAACCGCTGAATAGGTCGTGGCGGCCCTCATTCTTCGCCTCCTAGGTCCCCTAATCTGATCTGATATAAGCTATATCTGGGTAAGAAGATATGATGAATTTCTTGAATTGCTCCACTATGACAACGTAAATGTGTTCTAGATCACCTATTCCTAACCATAGATCTTTTCTAACCCATATGACTGAAATGAAATTGTTGATACCTCAAAATTCAAATCCCTACAATTACTCAACATCACGCTTAAGCTCTCTCATGATTTTCAAAATCGAATGCTAAGCACGCCAACTGATGCATCAAGGATGTTCAACGGCGTTCAAGAAAAAAATTCTGACAGGGCATGAACATGATTCATGATAAGTGATGAATATATAGAAGTGATAAATATCTCATTAATAGTCATTCGTTCCAGATATCGGTGTGATAGCTATCATTACATAATTCCCAGACTCCCGTCTATTTGCTGGTCGAACTAAGAGATCTTGGTTCCAGACTTGTTTTGGGAACGAAAATACATGTGTCGACTGAGTATTCAGGAAAGAAGAGAAATACATGAGATGGTTTTTCGAGAAGATCGTAACAGAGGAAGAACTGAGTATTAACCAAATATAATCACAATAAAATAGTGTGGACGTCTTTACCAGCAAAACTGGAAGATTTTTGTGACAATCTCGCTATCAATTTCACATTTCAATTTCATTTGATGGCTGAGAGGAATGAATGTAAGAGGGGAACTCGGAGTGATAACAAAGACTCAATTTTTGCAACCATTCATACTAACGGAGTATGATATTTTTCGTCCTGCGGGAAAGATGAGGTGATGCCATTTTTTATTTTTTTCACGCTGCAATGTCATGTTCGAGTTTTCCTCCTATCTTCTGTCTCGGTAAAATTGGTCTTTTCGTTACTCCGCGCATGAAACTTCTCTGAAACATAAGAACAGAGTTCTGTACGATGAGTTAGAATCATTTCTATCAATCGATCAGAATTCCTGAATGTCATTCACTGAATTACTGATGATATATTATTATTTTGAATTCAGGTCGTTTCATCTATATGCATCCCGTATCAGAATTGAAAGTGCGCCCATGTTGGGAAACACCAGGCGGGCTAATATTGGGTCTGCATATTGAAATTTTTTGTTACGATACTCCGCAATTTTGTATTGGAGGATGCCACTTTATTCCAGCAGGGAGCTACTTTTCATGCAAATTGGAAGGAAAGTTGGTTGCAACTGATGACTTCGTTCGTTGGTTCACCGAATATGAGTGCCTCAGATATGACATCATACAGTAGCGTTACTTGTGATCTGAAGAAAAATCTCGTTCAATACCTCTCTAGAAGGTCACAAATGTTTCAAACTGTTTTTTTCCTTCGATTCTCCTTCAATTTCATTATCGCTACCTCACCGTGGTAACCAATAATGTTCCAAAAGTCAGTCGGTTTTCGTGCTAGTTGAAGAGATCAGGAGGATTTTTTCAGAGGACTCAGACCATGCCTGGCATACAGAGAACCGAGACCGCCGAAGAATTGTCAGGATTGAAATCGTAACCACTGATTTTGATAAAAAAAAATCACCAGCCGCTGACTGCTTTTGACCTCGCCAACGTCCGACAGCTTGAATATAGTTGAGGAGCGTTACCATCGCGTTATGGTTCCTTACCATTCAGTTCCAAAAAACATTATTCATTCAAAGAAAATCAAATTGCAACAAGGAATCTGGTACTCATCAATCATGACGTATTACAGGACCTGAATTCAGATCACTATGGAGAAATTCCATCAAAGTTCCTTCCATTTGGAGTGGAATATAACATTTCTTTTACCAATGTATATTTACAATTATCTTTCTCACCAGTTAGAGAGCCTGAGCTCTCTCAGTTTGTCTCCACGAAATCGATTGTTGATTGATAGACTAGATTCTCTTTGAGCATTAACCATGAAAATATCTATAGAAATAATGAGAGATTGCACTTCAGCATCATTTGAGAATAATTCAAGAATTAGGTGTAGAGGGAAGGGGCAGATTCCACGTGAAGATTAAAGTAAATAGTGGAGGATTCATTATCCAAATTTTCATTTTCATCCATTCATTCGAAGTTATACAAGCAAGGATACCTAGATTCATAAAGACATCATAGTATCAATCACATAGATATATGAATGATTAGCAAAATTGATCCATGAAAGATACATGAACATTATGTATTTCTATCCAATGTTAGAACCCGAGCAGGCTTACGGTAAATGTTCATTCAAGTTCTAGAATATTTCAATGATTTTATTTGGTGACATATTTGTATCATCTGGTTTTGAGTTTGATGAGCGACACTTCGAATATGTTCAGTTCAGAACCAGAGCAGACAGTGTTCACGCAGTTGCACATTCTCATAATGTGAGAGTACTTTCTCAGGTTGGTTCTATAGCTCAAGTGAAATATGATTCGTTTTGGACAACCACCACTGCATGGAATCAAAAAAATCAATTACCGTAAAACTTGCAGAGATGAGTTTGTTAATAATCGTTATAGGTTTTCCGAAGGGATCGTTTGACTATTTCGAATTCGCCACTCACTGATTAATGATACTGGGATATTCGTTTTTTTTTTTTCGTTCTTCACCTGGATCCCGAATTCGCAAACTCAAACTTAGATCTCATGAACAATAATCTAGATATTTCATCAGGTCACGGTTGAATTCGATCGAGTTCCTCTTGATGAATCCTAGAGTTCTGTATGCTTTGTTTATCATATTTTCGATGTGCGTATCGAAGCTCAGGTCATTTGTGGAGATAACTCCTCGTATGTCTCACAACGTTTTCCAATGGATTGACATCAATGTAGTAGGTATAGTTCGTTCTATTTGATTTGATTTCAGTGTATATGACATGAGAAAACACTTGTTCATGTTTGGAAGGAGTTTATTAATAACACTCCATTAGTGGATTCGATCAATATCATCCGCAAATAGCAAACATTCAGATAATTTCATGGAATGAACGATATCGTTAACAAATGTAAAAGATAATAGAGACCCAAGTTGCTGCCTTGTAGAAATTCGACGTCGCCAGAGAAGAATGAGACAGGCTGGTCATGAATCTAACTCGTTGAGATCTGTTCTTCAAGTATGACATTAGGAACATCAAAGAGGCTTCATTGGAGACTAAATGGTATAACTTCTCGAGAACATCATGATCCACCCTGTCGAATGCCTTGACAAAGTATGTATGTATCACGTCAACTTGTTCGTGTTCATCCATAGCTGAGCTCACTTGGTCTGTGAATGTCGTGAGATTGGTTACCAGGGATCTCCGAAGAATAAACCCATGTTTGCAGTCGGTAATTTCATTTCTTATATGATCGAATATTTCAGTATACATAGGCGCCAATCATACAGGGGCAGCGAGGCTCATGCCCCCCTCCTGAGATCCATCAGTGGGAAGGGGCAACACCTACCTATATAGGTATAGAGAGAGAGAGAATATACTTTATTATCATAAGAAATTAAATTCTTGTAGACAAAGAATTATATGGAGCGATTAATTTTCAAGTTGTGGATCGAAGCATCCAAGGTTCAGCAGCTTGATTCAATTAGGAGCAATTGAAAGAGTAATGGAATTAGAAAAGTTCATACCCAATAGAAATATAAATGGAGATATTACGATGGAATACTGAATATTGAATAAAAAAAGTGTCTTCCGATATTCATGAAGTTGGAAAATTTTTCTCGTTTCCTGAATTCATCGAAATTTCTAATGAAAATGATCTTTTGAAAGACATTCTTACCGAATATCTGGAAGTAGTGATACTCTCTTCAACTATTCCAACCATCTTGTGTACTTTTGGAAGGAGCTTCAGTTTTCTGAGGGGACTCAAATCATATTTGAGAAATGATATGATGCAGGATTGATTGAATAAGACGAGTAATATGGTATCAAAGTACCGAATACATATCATTTTGCAATTGTGAATGTAGATTCGAAGGTTTGTATTGTCAATTAACAACTCTTACATCAATACACCCAAACACACAAATACCGTGGAGCACTTGCCCCTTGGTCGGCTGTAACGCGACATGCGATAAATGGACGATAAAAATAGAGGCGATCCCAATGAAAGTTGATTTCGAATCATAGCCTCCCAGAAAACAACAGACTATTTTCATTGTATATGCTTTTAGGTTCGAAAGAATGATAGTGACGCATATTATACACCTTGAGGCTTTCTCCCATCACAACAGTAGCTTTTTGATGCTGAATTCCAGTTCATTTATCATTCTTGAGAGGTTATCTACGGCTGTTGACAATATTCAAGGGATGGAGTTCTGATGGAACAAGTGGAAGTTTCCCTCAATACGAATCATCCCGAAAAAAAAATTCAGACGAGTATGGCTCGAACTATATGGACAAATATATACTACATGATGAATACACTCGATTATCAACTTTTTCAAATTTTATCGACATAGACATAAACCATCGCGATATTCTTCGTAGGACTTCACATGATACATAATTCCGTAGTACGCCATTCTGAAATATCTCGCAAAGTAGTCAGCATTATCAATAGAAGCACTTAAAATGATATATTCTTTGAGGAACACAGACTCCTCTATATTTTCTATCCATATATCATATAATATATATCAGATAATCCGTTGATACGCAATATGTACGGAAGTGATTCACGAAGATCATTTTTATTTCTTCCTATCACTCAATTTCTGTCACGGTTGGCTTTCCCTATTATCTGGCCCGTGCCTAATGCTTCTCATGGCAAATCCGCCACTGACTGTACTGTACTGCACTGTTTATATCATGTTAATATCGTGAATGAAGTTTATTTTCATATCTCCCAGACTATTTTCAATTCATCATCGAAATGAGTATGATATGAAGCAATACTAATATCAAACTTTGACACTGGTAAGAAAACAGTGCGTGCGTCGAGTCGTGAATGTACCCATTCCATTTCATGGCGAGCCATCGGAATGGTATGTGTACTGTTACGTTGCGAACGTCTGAGATATTTTTGGCTGAATGAACGGTCACACAGTAGATGACTTCAGGATATTTATACAAGGTTCTGGTGAATAATAGTTCATATAAGTAGATGCATCGAACAGGGTGAGTATTATTGTTATATAATGTTGTTTTATTGTATATTGTATTGTTATTAATGTTTGGGATATGGATACTTCTGGAATTCACGAGGATCACATGGCATCAGCATGTGACAACCGACCACATCATGAAAATGTTGCCGAACCATATTTGAAACTATATCATGACGAGTTCGTGATTATAATACGATTTTTTTACGTGTCCTTCCGAACTCGTCCTTGATTGTTCATAAAACAAGATGATCTGGTTATCACGCTGTCGAATTCTGAAAAGTGCTTGATTTTTCGTTCGCTTCCACATTCAATCAGTGGATTGAGTAAAAGTCACGAATTAAAAGTGATCCAGTTTGTTTTGATCTTTATCTAATTGAAGATGTTCGAATCTGTTTCAAATATTGTCGTAAAAATGGAAAATTGAAATACATCACTCAATTTCGATCGAAAGATTTATAGAAGAATAATTTCATTCACTCTCAAGCTTTCTCTCAAGGTCTCATATGAGGTGTGTCAAATTTGAAAGATGACAGTGGGAACATCTCGGAAATGAAAACGATATCAAGAAATGCAGGTCGAGGACAGCGGAATAGCATATGTGACCAAACTTTAATTCTCTCACCCTCTCCTTCCTATCAACTCCCAGTTCAAAATCTCAAATGGCGACTCCCTATGTGTGATACATCATTGGAAAGCTCTTTGGAAATGGATATCGCTGAAAACATTCCCAACGAGTTTTCCAATGATGTATCACACATAGTAGGGGTTGATGGTGTGTCGGGTGTGGAAAATGACAATATCAAGATGATATTGATATTTTGAGGCCCCTGCAGTACCTTGTGAAACGGTATGGATTGGACACTAGTTGACATATTCTTCCATTTCTAAGAAATTCTCAGTGGCAACTGTCAAATTCGACATAGTGTGTAGTTTCAAGTCTTCATTCGATTCGATAAATGTCGTAGTGAATTCGTCGTGAATTATAACAAAATTAATGCAGCTCGTCCATGAGTTCATTTCCTATGATCTCTCCGTGATGTTGTATCTCAATTCTCTCACCATTGCTATCTCGTGAACTAGTGAATATATATGAGGTTGGTCAAATTAGAGGAAAGTTCCTGGTGTTGACGATGATATATGAGGAATTTTGATATCAAAATAATGATGAAAAATATGAGGAAAAAGTGAAAAGCAAGATCTCAATCTAGCAGGAACTCAATCTACATCAAGTATTCAAGAACTCGTTATCTTCTTTGATGCGATGATACCATGAATCATCGGAAAGGTCGGATAACTCATCTGGGATATCGTCAAATCTCTCAAAATCGATTCTTTTAGCATTCCCACCAATTTTGAGAACAAGTTCAGAATATCTGTTCTTTTATGATCAGCATTTTCATTTGTTAGAATTGGAAAAGAACAAGAAGGGGGTAGAACAAGAAGAAATGAGTCCAAGAAGCAGAAAAATATCAAATGAGAATACATCAGAATCAAATACCGAAGTCGATAGCACATTGAACGGAGGAGGGTTCGAAAACGAAAAAATTAATGACGCGGAACGGTAGCATCATCGAGAAATTTGTCGAACACAAAGATGAATAGAAACTACGCCGCGAGGAGTGGAAAGAATGCCAAAATTAAATTCACCAAATCACCCGTACCATGATCATCAACAAAATGAAGTTTCTTGGTATAACGGACCGGTGTATGAAAAGGACGAAATATCCAAAAGCAGATCGAGGATATGCACATTGAGAATTCACGCATTTTTCAATTTGATTACATTATTGATATACTGTTCACATTTAGATGAGGAATAACGTATTCAATATCATCACGAATCCTCTCATGAGGTTGAAGGACATCATGAATGATTTTTGTACTGCATGTTTTTGAAATTATATATATATATTTATATATATATATATATATATAAATATATACGTTCGCGCACATCGATGAGATCTATATGCTGATGTTACAACTGAATCATACATATATCTAACTCGATTTCTCAGCATTTGCTGAATTATCTGTTGCATTCTATCTTTCAAATTTTTTTCAAGGGTTTTTCTGCTTTCTGTGCTATGGATATCAACAAGCTGCCATTGCCTGAACATACTCGTGATATTTCCACATGTGGGCAAAAGTCACCAACTTGTCTTCGAACCGCTCTTCAAGCAGCTAGCATCCAGAGGACACAACCTTACAGTGCTTACGAGGTTTCCCCAGAAGAAACCCATTCCAAACTGGAGAGATGTGAATCTCGGAAATGATGATGATCATACTACTGAAATCCTTGATATGGGTGGGTAGGTGTACCTATTGGGTGTTAACAGTGGAATTCAAATAGGATTTAACTTCAGTACTATCAAACATGAGACTATTTATATGATGAGCTGAATAAATTTGAACAATGATCACAACAATCATAGTACCTAAAGAAGGATTCATCATGCCTTTTTATTTATCCGAATAATGAAACAATCATGGTCGGAGATCTGAACTTCTGGTCCAATAACTTCAACAATGAATAATGGTTTCTTATCTTATAACAGTGACAACAACAATCATAGTACCCAGATAAGGATTCATCGTGCATTTTTATTTATCCGAATTATGAAACAATCATTTTCGGAGATCTGAACTTCCAGTCCAATAACTTCAACAATAGACATTCTTCAATAATAAGCTGATGATAAAAATGATCTAACGACAAATCGAATTCATTCAAATAGATGAACGAATAACAATGAACTTTTAATTGAGTGATTTCTGTCACTCAAGTCTTATATTCCTATCAATTCAGTGAATACATGATAAAAGGCTAACCTGATTGCTGTTCATTGTAAGGAATTATGCATACGATTGATGGGAAAAAACAATTCCTGACAATTGGAAAGAACCTCCACTCTCGCTGATAGAATGAAGGATGAGAGGTGATATTCTTCCCAATCTGGAAAGACGTTTTGAATTTCAAGATGAGTTGCAATATTCAATTTCTTTCAACAGGTGTATTGAGTGGAACCAGATTGGATCAGTTTTTCTGTCGGCTTATTCTCGTAGATATGGGTGAAAAGTCTTGTCATGCTGGGCTAGCCAAAGGAGACCTACATAACTTTTTAGAAGAGAGTAATCACTTCGACTTGATTCTTGCTGAATTGTTCAACACAAATTGTTTCATGGGGCTGGTGAAGATATTTGATGCCCCTGTGATAGGTAAGAATATTTTGATATTTCATACCTCGGACGGATGAACGGAATGATTTCCTGTTGCAATTTTTTTTTGAAATTTTCTGAAATTATCATTTTGAGGAATACATGCATTTTTAGAACATAAAAACAAAAACTATGTACTTCGATACGAAAGCATTGAATTTAATGGATCATGAAGCAACTACGATTTGAAATATGACTTGATACTAATCGTGATTCATGGTGTGGACATGGTGAACAAGAATATTTCAAAATCGATTATGGATGGTGTCACGAAAACAATAAATTGATCGCTTCGAACTTCTTCAACTTTTGAGAGAGTGGTCGAAGGAAGGATGTCATTATTGGAAATGAATATTGTTCAGTGATATTCCGTTGTTCCAGGTTTATCTTCTGCCAATCCACCCTCATGGATCCAAAGATGGTTTGGTAATCCAGAGAACCCGTCCTATATTCCGAGCCACTTCAATAGCTTCTCCGATACCATGACATTTCTGGAACGGGTAGAAAACACTCTCACGTTGTGCTTGGACAAATTCATCTTCGATTACCTCATGGCGATACCCGGCAATGAATATTCGAAAAGATATCTGGCAGTAGATGTTTTAGATGGTGGAGATATCATGTACAACGTTAGTCTCATGTTGATCAACACGCATTTCAGCTTGAATCTGCCCAGACCATTTGTTCCCAATATCATAGAGGTTGGCGGAATCCATATTGGGAAGTCCAATGAAATACCACATGTAAGATTGATGAATAATAGTCAGTAGTAGTGAAGTAAGAGAAAGGCGTGGAAGGCGAACGATGCTCACTCGTTCGATTGCGATATAGACAATCCGCTCGATTTGTGTAGTAATTTTTTCGTTCGAATAGAATCACTTATTTCCAATGCTTCAGTTTTGATATTCAATTTCATGTTCGATAAAGGTATCATCATAAGATCGTTCATACAGTGGATGAGATAAGAATAGGAATGAGAATAACATAAAGAGATGGTCATATTTTATCTTCTCATCTTATTCATTTCGGAAACTGATTATGCGCATATCCCAATCTTTTCCATTCTGACAGGCTCTGACTCTTCTCTGCCGTCCATTTCTAGTCTAACCTAAAATTACCTATTCGTGGATCACCATTCTCGTGGCCCCATTTTCAATATTTTTGTACAGCCTCATTATTCCACAATAGATGATGAAGGATAGAAATATTTTGCTAGAGGAAGTGATGTTGATGGCAAGCACTGTGGTTGTTACATCAATACATGAGAAGCAAAATAGTCATTTCAGAGTTCGTCCCACGAATGGAGACAAACAGTTCAATGTGTACGAGAATTCATCGGTATATGCATACAAAAACGCGTTATAGGGATAACACATCATTCTCATTTTCCATTCCATTTCACTCATCTGTATGAACCTAGTTGATATTTCTCATTCATCGAAATCGTTCAATTTTATTTCTTATTTTGAAACCGTTAACTTTTGAAACATCAGAAATTTCTATGTTCAGGTACATTACGGGATTTGTGTTCCATATTTCACAGTGAACGGATTGGAACTCATGACCATTTAGTTGAATCTCCTACATGAATTATATACAAGTGGGAGTAGAAAAAATATTATTCCAGTGATATGGAAAATTTGTCATTTCGCCTGGTTATCATCATCTGGCCATGAGAAATGACAGTTGTTCTCCTTCATCCCATTGAATTGTTTGAATCATTCGAGAGTGGAATGAAAACTATTCGTCAAAACTCTCGCTGATTCAAGGAAAAACAAACGGGTGTGATATTTCTCCTGCATTGAATGGATGGTAATTAAATTTTGACCTCCTTGAATATGACCAATATTAGCGTCAGGTGACAGACGACAGATGTAGTTGTAGGGCACAGGAGGAATTCTTGGTCTTTGGTAGATCATTATTTCCATTGAGGAGGGACAACATCATGATTTGATTTGAGATATGCTCATCGTGCCAACATTTCAAGTTCGATGAAAGTGTTGATCACAGCATACGTTCAGTTCATTCAGTACAAGAGATAGTTTTGAACGTCTCATTTCACGAAGATCCGAAATCACAGATGAGGAAAGAGACCTTCCCATGTAATCCAATCGCGTTTTCTTACCTCCTCAGGCAATACAGAAATATATCGACGAATCTGCACATGGGGTGGTTTATATGAGCATGGGTTCAACTCTGAAGGGTAGCACTTTCCCACTTGCCCAAAGAGATGCATTTTTGAAAGCTTTCTCCCGTATCCAGCAGAGGGTGATTTGGAAGTGGGAAGATACAATGGAAAACAAACCAGAAAATGTACAGACTCTCAAATGGACACCGCAAAAAGAAATCCTCTGTAAGTAATAATATATATATATATATATATATATATATATATATATATATATATATATATATATCACCTCAGTTGATCATCAAAAAAGGCTTCCGCGTGGATAACTCAGATAAGGACTTTAGGAAAGGCAGCAACCCTGCAAGGAATGTTTTGGGGGTCTAGGGCGATGCGCCTTTTTGTTGTTGGGGAGCAAACACTCTGAGAGAGTGGAAGCAGTTAGTCGTTTTCATTTTACACATGATCTCGATTTATTGGAATCAGCAGAAAAATAGTAGAAGTATGCACACTGGATAGTTCCAGCTGATAACATCCCACCTGAAACCTCAGTGAGGTGAATCGTGTCAAGTGAGATAAGAAACCCCACGACATACATACTTCTAATTTTTGCTTCAACTCCTAGTTTCAACCCAGAATTCAGTTATATTTTGAGTTGCAACTAGGAATTCAGTAATATTCCGAGTTGCAAGTCGGAATTCAGTGAAATCCCAAGTCGGAATTCGAGCGGAAAATGAAAATAAAATAATGTTGTCCCTTCTACGCTTTCGTGATGAACACAATTCGCTCTACCAGAAAATATTTTTTTTGTTAAATTTCAGGTCATCCAAACACGAAGGTATTCATTTCGCATGGAGGGCTCTTGGGAACGATTGAGGCTGTTCATTGTGGAGTTCCCGTCATAGTGATTCCTCAGTTGGGAGATCAACCATTGAATGCCAAAGCATTGGAAAAAGTTGGAGGGGGAGTCATCCTCAATCTGGAAAATGCTACGGAAGAAACGATTTTGGATGCGCTCAATAAAGTCATGAGTCCCGAGTGAGTTCAAATCCAATTGATCGATTAATCAATATCATACATATTTCAAGACGGAACGAAATTCATCTCGATTCATCATGTTATTTCCATCGATATCTGAAGTTTTTTGTTTATTCAAGTTTAGCAATTGAACTGCAATTGTATTGCTAAATCTATATCGTTCCCAGCTTTTCGAAGCTCGGAGGAACATCAGTAAATCCACGCAATTCTCAAATCTTTTCAAGATTATATTCCACGAATGAAATAACAGGAAAAAAGGAGAGGCTATTTTTCACTGAAGAGTTCTACAGATTCATGATATTATGTGTCCAGGAAGTGACCCCTCCACATATCACTATACTGCACCCACCATTGAGAACTCTCATTCATCCAGCATCATTTCAATCCTTTGAAATTGATTCTGTTATGCTGAACTCATTGAGGAATCTGATAAACAGCAAAAGATTAGGAAACTATTATTTATTCCACTCGACAGGTAACAACGATAAGGTTATGAAATTTAAGAATGTCCAGGATGAATACCAGATCTTTTCCGTTTATGAATATCATTATTTGTATATAGAAGGAGCCAAACTCGATGGCGTTATCGAAGTATCTAGAGATCGCAAAAAAATATATTCTTGAAAGTTCGAGTCCGGTTATGAGATGCTAGCTTTCAAGAATATTCCCATCTGTGCACTATTCTAGATCTAGTGTCACTGAGCAACTTCAGAATTCCAAATGGAACACCATGAATAACATCAAATCTTTGGATTCTACAGAAGATTCTGTAGATTCTGTATGCTAAAGCATACCCTATACAGGGTGAGTCGAAAATGTGTACCGAGCTTTCTGGGGGTGATAGAACATTGAAAAATAAGTGTAGTTTGATGATTAAACTCATGGCCCAAAATGCATATCAAGGGAGATATATTCTTCCAGAGTTGATAAAATTAAAATAATTTCTCCGCATAACTTCTGAACGATGAAAGCCACCTGATTGAAATTTTGTGCATGAATGTATGTTGTCAAAATACATTTTTTCGTCACACTTCCACATTTCTGATATTGTTATAAAGGGTGTTTTCAGAGGGTGAGTCATGATTTTTTGTGGAAAACTTCTTTTCCTGTATTATTTTCGGTGGAGAAACAGGAGCATTCGATGGAGCGAAGAAAATTACATGAAAAATGTACTTTTATTCAAATACAAAAAATTGAGCCGTTCGTGAGATATTTGAGTTTTTGTAGTTACATGATATCAGCAGATTGATTTTATTCATCGCGAGATTCATCGATATAACGATATTTCAGCAGCATTTGCATTTCCGAAGCACTCGCCAAGCATAAGAAGCATATCAGTTTGTTCAGAGAACGAATAACCTGCCATATTTCTTGAAATCTCAGTTGATAATCGCAGTGATAAATGACACAGAAAAACCACACGAACAAATCGACTACAACAATGTTGACTCGAATGTTGATGACATGAACGTCAAAATTGAGAACAAAATTATTCATCATGGCCTGCTAAGTGTATCAGTGTATGAGAGTGAGTTATAATCATAATGAAAAATTAATAAATTGGTTTCGAAGAGTTTCATCACCTATATGAAAAACAATATCACTAATAATCACAATTATCTCTTCGAAATGAATGATCGTTATCCATTTATATTCTAAATATATTCAGCAATTATTTTGGCAGAAGTGAATGTTGTATGTTTTGAAGCATCTATGAATGTTTCCGAATTCCTTAGGCATGAATCAGCCTGCTTCATGATAGTATAGATCGAACAGTTAAAAATCATTTTCATTGCATACTGTACATTTCTGATCAGGGTCAACCTGTTCGAAGTGAATTTGAATCTGAAATGATTAGCCATACGTAGTTGGGCAACATTGTGGGTGATCTGGATGGGTAGTTTCAATGATAACTATGTGCTTGGGTCCTTGGAAATATCAAATAGATTGTATATGTACATCGAGGGATAACGGGATGTTGATGAACAGTCTGAATTACGCAAGGATATATAATATTCAGCAAATAAGGTTTTTCCATGTTTGAATAAACTATCGTGATTCAGATAATTCCATAATGGTAGGGAATCAGTATCAATGAAGTATTGTCCACTTATTGTAACAGCCAATTATATTAAGGGTCGACACCATTGAAAATATGCTTTGGCTCTGCGAAACCAAGCCTTGGGTATCGATAATCTTGGGCATAACAAGCAAAAGATATTTGCTGTATTCGTCAACTTCAAGACAGAGTCTTCGATTCAATGCACCAAAACCTTTTCTGGAACTGAAAATGCAATCTATGTATATCATAAAAAATCATTCGTTTGATTAGAAACTATATGAAGTCAAAACGAGAGTTTCACGAGTGTGAACCTTCGAGTCCTCTATTATTTGCCTTATTCATAACGGATCTAGAAACCTCCTTTCATGGCAACAGAGTACAAGGATTAGTAAAAGGTAGAAGAATGATGTGTTAACATTGATGTATGCTGATGATCTTGTTATCCTACCACATTCTGAGTTTGATGTAATGGGAAAACTCAAAATGGTTGAGGAATATGGTACAGTGAACGAGTTGACTGTCAGAGAATAACCAAAATGATGCAATTCTCTAGAGGTGTTCAAGGTCAAGTTTGCAAACCATTCAGGGGAGGTGACCGAGTACAGTTATTTAGGTGTAAGATTCACATCTTCTGGTCTTTTTTGCATGAAATGTCCACTTCGATCACCAATGTGAACAAGTTATTGGTACAATTCTGCCTATTATATCTATGGCTGAATTTGTGACTGTTTGTTCCTGGTCACCAAGAATGGAACTATTTGAATCATCAGCTTCGAGTGTCATGTGAAAATGTGTATCCGTTTGGGGACACAGATATTCAAAAGCCCTCGAAAGAGTTCAAATAACTTTCCCAAAATAGATTCTGTCACTACCTATCAACACACCTGTTCGCTTAGAAACTGGTAAGGTGAAAATTGCGTATAACATTCTCAAAATATCCATCAACTGGAATTTGATTTGAGCGGGCCATCACCCAAATCTGTCAGAGAAGAATAATTTTTGATCTGTTAATGACAAATTTGTCCTGGTGAAATATGTGACAACTGTGCACATATGAAAATATTTCTGAAAGCTAGATCCGAGCATCCCATAACCGTTCCAAGATTCCGGAATTCGATACGATCATACATTCATTTCCATTATCTATATACTTGATCAGAAATCACAGAAATCTTTTCTATCATGCTACCACGAGCGATTCTAGGTAGGTAACCCAGACGAGTTTAGGCTGGTAATCCATAAATTATCAGGCTCGAAACATGCCCAACTTCTCATTACCAAGCATCATCCATCTATATAACGGAACAAAATTATAGAATTATTTGCATAGTGAAGTCTTTTCTTCCAAGATTTCACCACTGACCAGCACGTTATTTCTCGAGCATCATAGGATTTCTTTTCGTGTTGTCAAAAGATAAGAAAAGAATCTAATACGCCATCGAGTTTGGTATACATTGTATATCCTGAATACATTGGATTGGGTACTGAGCACTTGATATTTTTAGAATGACTGATTCGTTTCATTCACTCTCAATGAATTGATTTCCATTCATTCCATCCCTAGATTCCGTCAGAGTGCGAAAGATCTATCAGAAAGATTTCGGGACCGTCCACTACCACCGATGGAGACTGCAATCTATTGGATAGAATACGTCGCAAAATATAAGGGAGCACCACATTTGAGGACAGCTGCTGTCTCTATGCCCACCTACCAGTATCTGCTGTTGGATGTGATATTGTTCTTCGCATGTATTGTGATATCGATCAGTTATGTCTCTTATAAATTACTAGCATTCATGTTCAGGAAGTTTTGCCGGCGAACGAAAGTGAAGAAATCATAATTCTTCAACAGAATACCTTTTTCAGTCCATTGTGATTTTAACATTTTCATATTTCAACGAATCCAACCCATACAAGATTTTTTATAAATTGAATATACATTGTCTGTCTCAATTCATTCCTCCTCCTATTAATTTCTGAATCACCTATTACATCAAAATTTGTAGGACTCCAATAGAAGATGAAAATCTACTTCTTCATGACGAAATGAATGCTGAAATTTTTCAAAATGGCCACTGAGAGTCATCTTGAATTATTTTTTGAATAGTCAGTCCTTCCAGCTGAGTTTCATTCCCCAGCATCTCCAATGCTTCTCGAACGGTTTCCACTTCAATGCCAAAGCCGTGGAGACGGTTGGAGGAGGTGTCATCCTCAATATGGAAAGAACGATATTGGAAGCTATCAATAGTTATGAGCCCCAAGTGAACCGATATCGTCTGTGACAGAACGCGCTGATCAATAGCGCATTATGTCCACCATGCGCAAATGTTAATTATCTATCCCAATACCACACAGTGCCAAATTTTATTGTGTGTTCTCTTGCGGAACTCAGTCGGAGAACTGATGGAGAGCAATATATTTTTCAGCCACAATTATTCTTCTGGTCTCCTGGAAAGACTCTCCCGACAATTCTGTGATCTCGTTATAGAACGATCTGAATGAGTACAAGAGTTGTTTTGATACTGTTCCTGAACTGATCATCAATTCGTATCAATTTCTAACGAAATTGCATCCTTAGGTTTCGTCAGAGCGCAAAAGACCTCTCAGAAAGATTTCGAGACCGTCAACTATCACCGATGGAGACTGCAATCTATTGGATAGAATACGTCGCAACATATAAGAGAGCACCGCATTTGAGGACAGCTGCTGTCTCTATGCCCACCTACCAAAATTTATTGTCAGATATGTGATATCGTTCATCGCATTCATCTTGATATCCATCAGTTATGACCTCTACCAATTAGTAGCTCTAATTTCCAGGAAATACTGGCGACATACAAAAATGAAGCACTCATAGTTATTATAATATGTTACCTCATTCGGTTTCTGAATATCATTTCCTTCGTCATAGTTAATGTTACCCTCTTTCCAGGCGAATTCATATATTGAAATTCATATGATATTCCTCCATCACCAAGTTTCTCACCGATAGGGTTGTTGTTATATGTGAACGTTCTCATATCTCAGGACAATTTTTGAAGGAGAATATGCAGAATTGTACCAGGCAGTTACTGGTGAAGTCTGATTCAATGGTTATACATGAAATTCCATCGTTCTCATGAAGCCGTTCTCCTAATGCAACGATGGAACAACATATTTATCTTCCAAGTATCGAATCCAGTTCTTCAACGTTATTCCAACCTCGATATGAAAGGACGCCTATTCTGCTTGTTCCACATAATATGACAAATCGACTAAAATAAATTTTCATACATGATTATCAGTGAAAAAAACTGGGAATCATACGTAAAAAATCAACACCCCACTCACGATTCACAATTGGAGAAGAAACCACATTCAATGCTGTTTACTTTGATGTTGAAGAATCATAAATGAACATCAGAGCCGAAGAAGGAGAGTTTTGAATATCAGTGATAATTATTTCCTCACCATCACAATACCAAAAGCCTACTCCTATTCTAGATAACCTAGTATGAAACCATTATATTATTTTTTCCGAAGTACATATCGCACATCACATTTTCACTTATTTTTCTACGCCAATGCAGCCTACTATGAATACGGAACATCAATCAAAGCTTGTTTGTCATGGACTGTTCGATTGATCGACACCATAATAATTCAAGCAGGAAAAATATCCCGCAACAGAGTAGGGAAAGAGGGCGATCTATTCAGGAAGAAATGTTTTGTTATTCTACTTCAATCAGCGATGTTGAAATAGTCATTTCGGAAAATGACATAGACAACAGTGAAGGCTATGCTACTGATACTTTTTTCTTCTTCAAGAGAAAAAATGCAATCATGAAGTTGTTCAGAATGGCATAGTTTGTTGACTACCTATATAATATGTATGAATATACCTATATAAATCAAGTAGTTCATCTTGACATGGTTCATCAAGAAGTCCTATGATTATTCGTTCATATATATAGGGAGAGCTGTGAAAATCCATTTCTTTACAGTTTGCATCTTTTGGTATTATTTATGTGAGAGGAGAATAGTATGTTTGTAGTAATTTTTGATAGAATGAGCACAAGAATCAATTGAAAAAATGGTTCTCTATTCCTTGAAACATTTATGAATGTTCTCCTTCCAACTCATTATGTGCTAGACCATGAGATCCCAATAGTGAATGAAGAATATAACATTTCCCTCGAGACAAGTCTATGAAACATGTTCTGAAAATGTCTCTTCCTTATGAAGATTTTCAGAACTTCGTGTCATCATTCGTCAAATTGAATTGAATTTGATCACTTTTAATTGCACGAAAAATTTGTATTTTATCGGGTGAATTTTCGTTGTTCCGAGAGAATTTACAATTAGCATGTCGTCTAGCAATTGAACGAGAACAATTGTCAACTATTGAAAGGTAGAGCGTCTTTAGGTTGACTGTTTCTCGAGTCGAATCGCAGAAGGACAGTTCAGAGTTTGAACAACACAAATTCACCTGATACCAGTATGAACATCGAAAGTAATTCGGCAGGGCAATGAATACAGTGAACCATTACAGTTCTCATCAAACTCCTCCTATGAAATAGAATTCAATTATTCCGTCTGAAAGAAGAGAACACAAAATGGATGGGATTCATTTCGCATACTATGACGTGCATTTGATAATTGTGAGTTTCCATGCAATGGGATGCAATGAGAATCAATCTATTGATAATTCTGATCTCAATAGCTTTATTTCACTGCTTCTCATGTCGAAACATTCGTCTTCATCATCACGTGAGTTCAAACTCCAGCACTTCACAGTTGACTTATTGAAATTCTTTAGGAATTTAATGTAGGCGTTGAACGGATTTTGAATTCCATTACATGTATGGATATTTGGATATGTTGTCCTGTAACCATCATATTATTTATCAGAATGGAGGAATTTTTATGGTTCTCGTGTATACCCACCTGACAAATAGCCGCAAATTTTTTTTGTTTCATATTCATTCAAAATATTGTCAAACATGTGACTTATATATCATTCATTAGATATTGAAAATATGAATTGAGGAATCCTTGAAGAGCCATCGGGCCGACAAATCTGGAATGGAATAAAAGTACTCACATTGAAAGATACAGAATTGGGAATGCCCCAAATGTTCCTGTTGCTACCAGCAATTGTCCACTCACGGGACCAAAAATCGTGAGCCTCTCTTCACAAGGAGTGTTTGTAGCTAAGAAATGAATTGTTTTCAATAATTCCAACAACATGAATAACGCTGATACGTAGAGATATTAATTTCAGAACATAAATAGAAGAATACCCTTTCGTGACACTATTTTCAGACTTTGTCACTAACTTATAGGTAGGCACTGAGGATGATTCAACAGTAGATAACGATTACTACGATTTCTAGCTACGATTTCTTCAATAAAAATATACAAGTCCAAAGCCGTTCGACAAACCTGATCGTATTGAAGATACTTTGGTCACGCTCATGGAGTCATCAAAAGAGGAGTTACCCTGATCGAAATGGCTGAACAAAAGGCCTCCCCGCAGCGGGTAACTCTTCGCCAACCTATCAACTTCGGCTTCCAGACATTTCCGTTTTTAATCTAGCTGATATTGTTGGCGGACGAGACATTGCCTAGAGGATTCAGTTTGGTACGTCCATCGGATCTTACGTCACACGCCGAGAATAAATCATCCCTCTGACTGTCGTGATAGATACATGAGATTGAATAGCTAATTGTAGCTGGATCATGCCAAAGTGTTCTTCTCCACTAATATCGTGAAATTAATTTCTGACAATACGTTCGGCCTCACAGGGAAATTTTCAATGATGAAAGAGCCACATGGAAAAAATTCCGTAGATATGGAGGGGAATGATGATCAATATAATACTCGTATGATATTTTCATGAAAGTGATATTTGTTCAGAATTATCATTGTATATCTGTACCTATAGTAAAATGATCGTATGACGATTCGATTTCTCAGGAATATCAGACTATAAGTAATTTAGGACCAAAAGTCATATCATATGATTCCATATCACAACTGATTACTTGTTGCATCCGAATATCATCAATCATTTCATCGAAGTGGGAGTGGTTCAGTTCCACAAAATTGTTGACTCCATTTCAGTGTCAGTTTCATATGTCTAGGAGTAGTAAGATGATTCGATCCCCTACATCCCATATTTTATTCTTCCCTGCATTATGTGTGTATCAATTTCGAGTGAAATATATCAACTATTTGATGATGACGTACTGTCTCATATAGGTTGTGTTTATTTATTCTAATTATTCAAACTATTGATACATGTGGATTGTTTGATGCTCGAGACAAGATCATCTACTGTTTTCAGGCGAGTATATGAGTCACGTCCCACTGATACCTCATGGGTATAGAGTTGGGAGACACTGATTGAAGTGAATGAGGACCAAATGGATTTAGCGTCTATTGGGAATCTGCTGCATGTGAATGTCATTCCGGAAAGGGCATGTCACTGAGGCAGGTAGAGAACATCCCAAAAATGTCGGGACATCGTTATCGAAGTTGACACGGAACAGAGGTCGAGAGCTCGACCTGTCGTGAAATAGAGTTGGACGATCCATTGGGAATTTATGTCCTCTTACAGACGAGCACAGGTGTCAGTTTCTATGATTCTCAATCTGGAGAAACCAATAAGGGCTCCTGTTTCTGATTTCAATCAATACTATCAATCTACTCGATGATGATCATGTCGACTTCAAAGCGATTAACTTCACTGTATATGGTACGTGGCACCATATACAAGAGAATACTGTACAGAGGGCAGCATCATGATATCTTTGGTTGATTGATTGATTGATAATATTCACATCAGTCCTATGAAATTACGAATGCCTGTAGATGCGAGGAGAAAATGTTGCAACAACGAAAATGGTCCTACTTACTTATTTCTACATCCTCACGAGTAATGATTGTTCTCAGGGAAATTCTCAACTTCTCCATATTTTCATAACGTTCACTGAAATTGATAACGTGACAGAAATATATTCGGAGTTCTCACGCATCTAGGAACTCATTTCCTGGAGAAGAACTTTATTAGATACTCAACAAAAGATGGAGAGTTCTTGTAAAGTCATCATCATCTATATTATTCTATATAGTGCTCATCCAATATCGAATGACGTACAATATCTCATGATATTATTCATGATGAAAGTGATGATGAAAATAGTTCATGTTCGCTTACTGCATCACATTATATTCCCCTGATTTCATTTCCCAACATCCTTCATCATTTCTTTCCGAAATAGGGAATCACAATGAGCAAATAGGGAAAACGTCAAAATATAATGAATCGTATACAAAATCGTTGCAAAAAAAGGTTTCAGCAGAAGGAATGAAAACGAACATGGAATAACATGCCAGGTCACACAGATTCATGGTACCCGCCCTTTTATCCCTCGTGTTCAAATATCAAATGTGCTCACTAAGGGGAAATTTTTGACTTTCAGATTTTTCTCAACCTCTGTTCTCACCGGAAGTGATGTCAATTCTTGATATCAATCTTTCCTCGTGAATTTTCTCATTTTTGAAAACTTTTGCAATTCAAATAGTCGTGGATACCCTGAAGTCATTGAAAAAGATGGAAACTAGGGGGAAAATTGGAGTTAAGAAAATGTGCCCAAAAAGTGAACCAAGTTTTGTTCGAATGGTAACATAATGGTACTCTGGCGTTATTCGAGAGTACGATGAGAAGTCTATTCATATCAATGAATTAATGAGAGGGTTTTCGATATTGAAATCAGAAGTTGATGTCAATTCCAGAAAGGAGTTAAAAAATATTTCTGAATGCCTCAAGAAGCCTCAATTCATTTCTCAAAAGACTTCCAGATTATTTTGTGATTACCTGATAGTGCGATGAATGAAGGTGTATAATTGTTCTACATGTATGATGTGATGTATGTTATTGATATTTAAGTTTCCGCCACAGTGAGAAACGTCATTTGACGCCCTATTTTCACTCAGGTGACACGTTCAACAGTGGCAATTGAATTGAATGAATTTAAGAGCCAACCATACACGTAGATTAGTTCTGTGATTCATCAGCAACAATTTCCTTTTGGAGAAATATAAAAGCATTCGAAAGAACAGATTGTATCAGAGTGATTTGGCATACTCATGATCCAAATCAACTCGAATCGATGTTGCCAACACATCAGCACATGATTGACCCTCCACGAGCTGACCAGAGTTGACCGGAAGGAACGCCCTCACTCTTTATTGCTGACTCGGAAGTGCGCGTGTATGCCGCGCCTGATGAAAAGCAATTCTTTATTTTTTATAAGGGCCCTTCAGTTTCTTATGTGTATTAACATGTGTCAGGATAAGGGCCAGACTTATACTTTGCCTTGATTTATTTTATCCACTTGGATTGCGGGTTGCGCGCGTAATCACACGCTATTTCGATAATTCATAATATTATTCGGCTCCAGTAGGATATCGCCACTGCTTTATTCACAGGAAACGTTGTAGGGTGATCATTAGCGTTGCGAGAGTGGGTGGTTTATGTTTGTTCAAGTAGTCTATGATGATTAGCGGGCATTTTCAGTCTGGAGGCAAATTTATCCTCGACGTGATCGAAACCATAAATAGCTTCGTGGTAGCAGGATGTAATTAAATTTCTTTCTATTGGATTTACCATAGTCAGTTTCAGGCGAATGCTTCTTGTATCATATATTTTCCGCATGCATGCATTTGGACAATTTGGCTCCACTTGACATGTGGTGAACAAAATGATGCGAATATCAATAATGTTGGCATCTCAGAAACGGTAAGAACTGGCACTCACAACTACTACTTATAGGGTTATTTAACGTACCCAGTTCACTCCAAAACACTGGAGATTATCTTGTGCGAATTGCACTAACAGTCGATGGAATGTATAGGGCAATCACGACACAAGACGGAATTTGTTTTTTTTTTAATTGGGAGGAATGACTCCGAGCACCTCAGGCATTGAATTCGATCATTCGGATTCGGGAATTTGGTGATAACCCACGCGCGTCTGGAGATGCCAAAAACAGAGATTTGTATCGAATATGCTTCAATAGAATTGTAACAAAAGGAATATGAATAATGAATCATATGGTTCGTCAATTTCGAAGGAATAAGTTTCAGTTAAAAACCGTCAATTGATGATTGGCACGAAATAGAATCCCCAAAAGTTCAGAATATCATCGTGAAATTTGAAGCGCAAGATAATAAATGTCAATAGAAGATGATTCCATTAGTTCCAGTTCGCTTCATCATTCCGACAGATCCGATTGAATATGAGGTAAAGAAAATGTCTTTCTACTGTAGCTATATCGGCAGCAGTCCAACTCACTGCGAATACTGCGTACCTTTATATTTCATCATCAAAGAAACTCGGGTCAGGACGATCATCGTTTCCGAAAACATCTTCCTAACGTATTCTCATTTCATAGCCGTCTGGGCTATCCCTGCCCACGTTATAAATATAAATGAGGAAGAGCCACGGTTCCTCGGAAATATTCAGGTCTATCCAATTTATTTTCGATTGTTCTATGCTCTCGTTCACCAAACTCCATTTAAACGCCGATCATATTTCGAATGTTATAAGCTGCCATCGATAACACATCAGAAGGAAATGATCGATAAAATACAAAAGATCGAAAAGTATAGATATATTGTGTATTAATATATCAGTAGCAGCAAGTATCAGATTGAACGATACATTGTTCTCCGCATCAATACTCAACGATACTGACAGACGACACGACAGTTATCAAAAGTCTTTGGAGTTTGGATCAAGTGATGCAAAGAGTTCATTGAATTCATTATCGGTTCAATGCAGGATCTGCAGGATCTTTGACAATGTCGCCGGCTGATTTTCTGTTCTCCCCTGAATTGATCCACATTATATTTCAGCCAATGATCACAAACCAGGATTGTCCATAATCTCAGTAAATGTCGTCCTGATATCCATTTCTGGTACGGATCTTGCGATATTTCGAACATTTTTGGCTTGGTTTCGACACTTTGTAGGCCAATCGGATGACTCTTGCATGATGGAAGGACCTGTCACACTACCCCCAAACTGAACTGTATCGAATGCCCATATATCATATGTTCTTGAGACTTGAGATTTCATATCCCTCATGAACAGCTCTATTCACCTCTTTTATTCACCTACTCAACAAACTATGTTCTCGTTGATGCTGGATCTACATCAGAATATAATCTTTTCCCTGATTGAGACTCCACACCGCATTCATTGATGTTCACACTCACTCAAATAACGAACATCAAATTTGTATTTATCCTCTGTGGCAGAACAGGATAAAGATACAGAAACAGGTACTTACAGAACACGAAGAAGTCCCGAGGAGAATGCACTATTTCACTATAGCCATGAAACGGAAGATAACTCAGATCATTCTCAGCCTACATAGACCAACAGAAAAATCTTCTCACCTACAGACCCAAGGATATGAGGAGCAGACATCAATATATTCGATCACGTTATCTCCTTGTGCCTAATAATACGCCAAAGTGTTCACTTTTCGCCACCACAGAAAGCTTCTCGGAGGATGAGAGGAAGGTTCACCAGTATAGGATAGTTCTCAGTGGAGTCGCTAAGGTCTTTCGAGGGGTCACTGTGGAAATCACATTCCCACATTTCGATCAAAACATGAGCTAGAGATTTCAGCCTCTCAATACATAGGTGGTCATATCTCTGGTGTGTGAAGCATCGGGGGCATTCATGAAAATTGAGTAGAGTAGAGTTCATTTGAGCGTGTTATGTGAATACATGTGTGGCAGATCCCAAATAACAGCCTCCAGACTCGAATACTCTTCTGATTTCCTGATTTCCTCAATCATCAACTTTGAATCCAGCACCTCGTGCCTCCTCACATTTCGCGGCATGTTGAATATTTACGGATCTTTTTCTCTCTTCCCAGACTATCCATGGAATAGAACATTCCAAATGATTATCACGCTTTCTGTATCCTCATTGAGGACTCAAACTATTAGAATGTGGCTGAAGGAAACTGACAAATTACACAGGCAGAAGCTATCATTTTGGCTTCCATACTGAGCAAACGTTCGTTTCAGTAATAATCAATGAATATATGTTGCCAAAAGCCAGTATGGATATCAATTTTGTGTCCCTCATAATAAAGTCAAGAGTGATATCTGTCTTGGTCAGAATATAATTAAAAACGAATTGGTTGTCAAATCTGGACCAGAACTGCGATGATGATCCATAAAACATGAGAAACATAGTCCATGAAATCGGAAATGAGGTGAACTCGAGGAATTCAATTATCTCATTTCGTCATTGTAGGGACAATCCCTCACCTTGGTGAGCATTTTACCATTAACTGCTAATGATTATTCCATAAATTATATTGAATATCAGTTGACCGCTACTCTTAACAAACGACTTCGCGCAAGCTCATTGGTAGGAAATTCGAAATTGCTCATGATGCTAACGTCTAGATGAATCCATTGTAACGAGATTTGAACTCGATCACGTCTAAAAAAAATTAATTGGCTCTTCGCAAAATCATTGTACCGTACTCGAAACTCTCGAAATTGCTTTTCATCTTCCCGGACTAACAGTCATTCTGTGCCTCATATAAAAAATGTACAGCCGAAACGTCAGACATCTACGTATCAAATAACCATCTCTCTATTCGTGAACAAATCGCCTGCTTTATGCCTCTATTCCAATCTTCTCACGATCTTTGATCTTGTCACTCTCAGGTGCGTTTCGAACGATGCTGAAAAACCTGAGCCAGCTTCCGCACCGTGGATTCCCAATTCGCTAATTGATACTTATTCCAAATTCCTCGTTCTTTGCTGGTGCTTGTCAATTCGCAGACAATCAAGATGGTTCATCAACTCGGATAACTACAATCAGAAAGTTCAATCGGATTGGAAAGACTCTCCTGCTTTATTGCATACCGATGCAAATATACTCAGTAGAAAATGTGATAGCATTCCTTCTTCGCTTGTTGCATGTCAGGAATGGTCTCATATTTTCTACTCACAGCTTGCTGACCCTCATTTCATTAGGCAATAGGAGCTATTGATCATCAATTGGGTGCTGACATTCTCTCAGAAATTATTTCAAATGGTCGAATTTCTGGTGACGAACCTGTTGCTATCAACACCATATTTGGTTATATTTCGATGTGTGAAATCAAATTGAATACCGCACCTGCAGTTCCCTTTTTTTTCTGTTCCGCAACGAAAACTGATTTGGATTCAATTATCACAAGGTTCTGGGAGGTCCGCCCCAGAATAAGAAATCCTCTTCCTGTGGCGCTTTCTTTCTCATGATCAAATTCAAGATTTCCTTCGTCAACATACCGCCGATGAAGTTACCCAATGTTCAAATGAGGCTATTCGGAACTTTGCTCTCATACATGACTTTGTCCTATTGAATTGATCTATCTCATGAAATGTTGCTGATTCGAAATACGTAGGTGGTGTACTAATGAACACTTCTCGCTGTCCCACCTTATTTCTTCGCATTTGTTCAGAGACAATGCATTCAATTCGGATTCTTTGAGTACGTCCTTAAGAATTTGAAATCCAATGAAATCTAATACAGGATTGTTTCTCTCTCCTCATATCAATTCCTGACGAAAATACTTGTACGAAGCGTACCCTTCTACCTGAGCTGGCCTGAGTTTATGACCCCCTGGGATTCTTATTTCCTGTAACTTCCTCCACCAAATTTTCGACGCATCAGGTTTTCAAGTTTTGAAATAGTTCGGGCGTGGAATCAATATGAGTTCGAGCTGGAATTCTTTTCTGAATTATGAATTCCTAGGTGTATGAGACCTGCAGATTATTCAATCTGTTTTGCTTCCACTTCTCGCTTTCCCGAGCGTCGCCCTGGTCCTCCGCTTTCAGAGTTACATGTTACATAGCTTGTTCTCGTGAAATTCACACATTTTCTTCATTTCCAACATGATGAGCTCGTTTGTACATGATTTTCGAAATAACTCCGAAATCTTCATGCTGATCCTCAAGGAGTTATACGAGTGGGAGGATGACTCGAAGATGCTCCAGTATAATATGACTTGAAGTATCTCAAATCATCACCCTGTCGAAGCCGCCTAACCAACTCAATAATTCAACACTTTCATGACAGATATCATCATGTGGGATTCCACACCACCCAGTATCTGATACCTCAGCAGTCCTGGGTTTTGTCGTTCAAACGAGCTATCAACTCAGTCCTATTGAGATGTGTATACTGTTGGCGAACCCGTCCCGTGAGATCGCAACCCCCTATGGGTAATTAATTCACCCTCGTCCAGAGTTAATCAGGTGGAGCCCTTTTCCGAACCTGGGGTAGACTTATTCCATCCTTTATTACCTCGAGTCGTTACGACGTGTGAATTTGACTAAAGTAAATCTCTGTATTTTCATATGCTTCTTTACGAATTCCATGGCCAGTGATTTGTAGGCAGAAACCCATTTACTGGAAGTAATTGAAGATCAAGTTCCTACTTTCGGAGGATTTCATACTGTTCTCACTTCAATAGAAGCTCTGCTCAATTATTGACCACATTCCCTCTCAGTGCTGACTCAAAGAGGATATCAGCGTGTTAACTCTAGGACATTTTCACTGCCTGAAGCCGATTTTGTTTCTGAACGTCCTCAATTATTCCTTATCGATCAATCGGATTTCCCGCTGGCAAATTTTACATCGTGTCCAGCAGGATCTCTGGAAGAATATATGCACACCTTCAACAACGTGAAAAATTGTTTCATGCACCCGAAACCGGTAGACTATATCGTGCTCAAAGATGAGAGTCTCCTCCCAGACGATATAGTCTCTGGCTATACAACCACCTACCTTTCAACTTGAAATCTCTCAGCAAATATATCGTTCCAAAACACAACCGAAAAAATTAATGCATGAAAATGTTTCTCAAACGAAAATTAAAACAAGAATCATATTTTATGTATGTATGTATGTATATATGTTTCTTTGTATAATACATGTGTATATGTATTTCTATATATTCCTTGTATTCCATCATTTTCTAACCTTCACTTTCATTCACTATATACTCACACTTTCTCGATGCTGTATGCTGTGGAGAATCTTATATTAGTCAAAATATATAAAAATACCAACTGTAAAGATACGTTGACAATCTATACGCGTACGATGTATCGATATCTATCGCCCTCCTGTGAGTTTCAGAATACTTTCTCAATGATTATCCCGGATTGTTTCCTGTGAAGTTCATTATTTCGATAGAGAACGATTAGTGCTGAACCGGACTCTTCATTCAGCTCATCTGACATATCAACGTCATCCTCTCTCTATCGAGTGTTCACAAAAAACTATTCCCTTCGGAAGTGGAAACCCACTGAATATATAATATTCATGGTATCTGATATGACAGATGAACGTCAGAAAGTGGCAGTATCACAACTCCCTGTGAAGGAATAGGAGAGTTGAGGTATGTGATACCCCGATGTCTAACTAAGAGTAGATATCAGGAGAGAATGTTATGTTGGGGGAAAATTGTAATTCATGATTCATCTTCTTCGTAGTTCTATTAAATGGGGCACAAGCAATCGAATGTAGTTAAAATAAACGTTGTTTTTGATAGAAAATGTCTTGCTGTGCACAAAAAAATATGAGCACCTGGCAAAACCGTCGTTGCAATTTCCGAATTTGCCAGGTCGAACATCTATATCTGTTGTTTCAGAGATGTTCAGGGGTTCACATACTTTCTGAAATGATGTTTCTGATGGATGTTTCTATTTCACCCATTTGATTCCTCTCACCTATCATGATTTCATCAAATATGCAACGATTGAATTCCTCTGGATGTAGAAAAGTCTATTTGTGTTTAATTGTAAGTTTGGTAGAACTGCAAGCAGTTTATCATCATGGTTCAGAGATAGAGTTTCACAAACTTTTTCCTAATCCGAATTCAATGAATTCCCATTTATTTGTACACGGAATATAAAAAGATATTCCTGTCTGATCTATTTGATATTGGATTATATATAATGTTCTGGTTGTTCTTATTCCTGGAATTTTAGATTATTGTTTCTTCTTTCGTCATGTCATCATATATATTCGTTTATTCAAACAATTACTTCATGTCGACATAAGAATACTGTGAGAGAGACAGGGACAGAAAATAGCGAATCGATTTCCTGGAACAAATGTTTCGTAGCTCCACACTATCGGTAAAGAATACAAATGGGAATGCATCCATCCTAATCACCATTTAAATGCTAAATGCGAGAAAGGGATTTCTGGAAAGGTAAATGGTCAGCAATTGCGAGGGAATGCGACCTGCCTCTACTAAATCATCTTCTTCTGGACGCGTTAAATCCCTATGGATCTTCATTAGGAGCCAGTTTGTGTGTTATCTTTTTGCAGGTTGCTGATACGATGTAATTTTTTGCGGGGAGCTTAATTAAGTAATATCCCAGGCAGCGGTGAAACGCCATAAATTTACATTTTCATTAAGCACAAAATTTCTCTTTATTAAGCATTGTACGAGATTAATTGTGGTAGATGGGGTTTTGACTTGACATTTGCGGATGTTGTAGCTATTTGTTGGACGAATTTGAATGACTTAGGTGCTAATAATATTGGGTAAATTATTCTTGTAGTGTGTATATAGTGGTTGTTTGGCAGTATTCATATATAATTCACGTAACGTTATTATCATATCCAATGTGAATATTGTTTTGATTTTTGATCATATTCGCGTATTCAATCATTGTTTGCAAATAGACACCATCAATTCTGTAAAAATTTTGTTAGGAATTGATCAACTTTCAGAGAAGTTATAATAGGTGGAACCAAGATTTGTTTTCATTTCCCTAGATGTTATCATACTATGACAGTTTCAAAAGTCCAATCATCAAGATACAAGACAAGAATTCATCTACACAAGTCTCAAATACAACAGAATGGGCAGAATATTATGAAGATTTCGTTTAATGAAGGATCCCCTGGCAATACCTATGATGAATTATTGTGATTATCTTTGTTACCTCACCAGACATGAATGCGACATCCTAGAGATGTTTGTGTTAGCTCCGTTCTCAAGGATGAAAATTCCCAAACAAGCCACAGACGTGTTCCAGAATCATTCGAGTGACTTGTTGTATTGATTTGTATTGAGCGTATTTGCGACTAGAGAACTATATCATCTTGAATAACGACTTCAACGCTTGGTATCCCACTCATCTATCCTATTCTTCACTTATCTGAAATGGTCAATGAAGAGATTCGGCGTATATAGTGAAATATAGTTCGAGTGATTATTAATTTGAAATACAAAATTTCACAAAAGTGAGAAGAGGAACATGAATATAAATGAAATTTAAAACTATACTTTAAAATATGATGTAATAATGTAATAGGTAGGTATTGATATATTGATTAACAAATTGAAAAATTGAAATGAGTGATGGTAATCTTTGTTTCAGGCTTCTTCCAGATGTATTAAAAAAATCGACTTCAGATTCGTTAGCATTACAAATTATTCTTGATAATTGAGAATGTTTTCCATAATTGCATCTATGGAAAGCAACTGCGAATGTCTGACTATTTCTAGTTATTCTAGCTGGAACATGTATACCAACTTGGGACAGCAGATTGAGACAATTAATCTTAGAATCGAATATCTTGTGAAGAAATCTGATGTCTGTGTGAATTCTACGAGTGCTCAATTTCTCAAAACCTGTTATTATTATAATTTCCGAGAGAGAAGTATTATCTAATGGCATATTTATAATGGAATATTCAAGTATCGATCTAATCAAATGAAAGTGAAGTGTTATCATGGAATTGATATCGGTGATTCTCTGATAGATCTGCACACGAAGCCAAGCATTTTTGTTGCCTTGTTGATAACCTGTTGAAGGTGGAGGTGAAAATCAACCTTGGTATCCATAAGAACACCAAGGTCTCGAGCAAACCGAAAAGTTGCATGAGTTTGACCATCAATGTTGTATTCAAATTCTATGTGCTCAAGTGATCAATAAAATGACATACTATTGCATTTATTCACATTGAATTCCATGAAATTATCAGCACTATTTGAAAAAAGATCCCTTTGAATATTTTGACATTCGCTCTCAGTGTCCAAAATGCTAAAAATCTTGAGGTCATCTGCAAACAGTAAGTTAGAATTTTGAATTCTTTCACTGATGTCATTAATGAAAATATTAATCAAGAAAGGGCCTAGGTGACTCCCTTACGGAACTCCCGAAGTTACATGAATCTCTTGACATATAAAATTTTTGATTTTCACATATTGATTTCTTTATTTCAGATAACTTGGGAACCAGTTCAATAAATTTCCATGAAATCCGATTGCCTTCAATTTTTCAACCATTAACCAATTCCAATTCAGTTTCCACGAATGATTAGTCTATTTCATCCGTAATATGTATTGGCGATATACGTGCCTCATAACATGAGGATCATTTCGTTGACCACTTTATCTCTACCGTTCGGAAATGACCAACTTGGAAATAATGGTGGCTCACGTTAGAAGTTTGCAGCGCCTTCATTGGTCTCAACACGTGATTCCTTGAGGTCCATGGTTCATATATCCAATATATCAACTATTCCTAGAAGAAAAAAGTTGATCAATCTGCTTGTATTGGAAAATTGAGTAGGTATTTCAACATTTTCGAAGATTGTTGGAGGTTTCTTCTGAATTTCCGAAATCTTGAACACGATTCATCGTTTTCGAATAAAAAATACAGCGTACCTGCCTCATACCATCATCATAAAGTGTTTGTTCAATCCCGTATTCAACGTACACTAATTTTGAATTTGGAAATTTGAATTTGCTCGAGCACTCATTCACTCTTGTCAGTGTCACTCATACCGCCTTTGTAATGATGTTCTCACATGCTGTATTTTGAATATCGGATGACAACATTATCCAAAAACTCATTCAAACTGGTGACGTAATGATACTGTCCAGGTATTTGGCATATAAGAAGATGATTAAATTTTCTTCTTCTCATGTTCATTCCAAAACGACGCTTCATGCAATTTTCGTTCATATGAGAGTATTGTTATCTCTGTCATAAACTATGAGTATGACACTACTGATATAGCCGATACATATGTCGTGATAGATGAGGAATTTTTGCATTACTTTCAATTGATTGAACTCTAGCAATTCATCTCTGCTTAGGAATGGCAGCCGAATGGCACGGATTTTGACGTCACAAGATCTGTTCTTCTCCTGATATGAAAATCATGAATTTCAAGGAATAAGAATTTCAGCTAGGCTTCAGTGGAACCATACTGGGAGATATTCAGTTGGATGTTGGATGGATTTCCTGTTTGAACATGTCTGTCATAAATGTTGGGGGAACTTTTGATGAAAGCTGTGTTGTGCATTCGGTAAGTTCTGCGAAATATAGCTTCGCCCGAGGAATATCTTATTGTCGTATAAATTTTTGAAACAAATACGGCATTTTCCGAGAGCACATTTACGGCTCAGGCATAATGGCCGTGTGGGGACGTGAGAGTTTTATTACTATTGTATTGTGGTGGCAGAGTCGGTCGAGGGTTCAGGTGTAGTGATGTGGATCCTCGACTAATAAATAATGATGTGCGCTAGAATTGACTTTCTTCCCATGCGTTCTGTGTTTCCCTCGAGAAACGTTACTGCCACCGTTATGTATCTTCTTTTATGATTACTCCGGATGCGATTCATTCAGGAGGAAATCTGTGAGTTCATATGAAGACAGGTAGATCAACTCCGACCATATAAATCATTTTCCCTTCCGAAAATATCCACTGAAATAGCTCAGTATTATAAGAAACATGTTACAATATCAATTGCATATATGCAAATTGTCTAAACACAAGGTCAGTATGTCACAAATCGTATCATTTTCGGAAGGAACTCATGCGATTTTATGGATCATCAACAGGGGAACATCGAAGGTCTACTATTTTACTATATGGGAATCTTACTACTATACTCACTATATTGGAGATGAATTGGGGAAGGTTGCCTACAGTTTTATCTATGAGAACATACGACGCTATCACCTTATGGACCTTATGGACCTCAAAGATTATTTATCATAACACTGTATAGATCCAGTAGTACAGGAGCTGTCGATATGTTCAAAAATCTCATATCAAGATATTTCAATTTTGTCTTCGACAAGGACTACCCTACTCATCATCAATCTGTGTTCTGGAACACTGTCGAATGATGAACTATATCAAATATATTGGAGTTTCTCCGAATCATACTCGAACTTGTACTTCTGAACTTTTTTCCTGATCACAACTCATGATGACTTGATGGGAAGATTATTTCATGTAAAAATCACCAATTTGAATGGAAACAAAAAATCCTTTATGAATGAGCTCAGGTCTCGAAGAAACTTCTTGATGTACATAACTATATGCGATTCGATGAAGTATTTCAAAACATAATGAGAGCAACAACTATATGATGAAGATCAGGAAGAACTTCCATGGAATAGGAAGAATAAAGTGTTTTGAACTATACATGGTGATTCACTCGATCAGAAGTGCAAAGAAAGAGATCAGGACACCAGGAGCAGTGTCTGAAAATTTCAGAGCAATCCAATTAAATTTATGGAGATCATTAATAATAATAATAATAAATGTCTTTATTCATCACAATCAACTGAGCATACATTGGATTATAAGAAGAATATTCATGATGAAATGGTGAAGTGTCTTCTTAAGCTGTTTTTGAACTTCACCAGAAGAGAAATAGAAGATAGAAAAATAAAAAGAAGAAAAAAAACAAAGAAACTCAACTTGATTACTATAAATATATGTGAATATCTACTACATCGTGGTCATTATTGAAAAAATCAGTAAGCCGAGAAAGGTGGAACATATCAGTATTAATCAATTATCCTTGCAGTTTCTGAAATAAAGCACTTTTAGTTGTTTTTGAAGTTGAATAATGTATAATGACGGAAATTCGAATCCAGATTATTATAGAACTTACAAGCACGATAGGAGAAGCTGCGGGTGAAATATGCCGTGGAATGCTTAGGTACGATGAGTAGGTGTCTCTTTCTAGTGTTCAATATATTACTTTCTGAAAGCACTAATTTTTGGTTCAAACCGATTTCGAAACAAACACAAGAATTTTGTATCATTTGAAGTTTGTTCGCGTCAGAGGCAAGTAAAGCAGGGTCATAAACAGAATCGCAATACGCAATCTTGGAAAAAATTAGAGTTTCGCAAAGTTTTATTTTGGTCGATTTAGGTAGAATGTCGCGCTGAGAAAATAGTTCCTTGAGAGTACCGTAGGAACTTTTACATAACGAGCGAACATGTTTACTGAACCTCAAATCGGAGTCAAACCACAGCCCAAGATTTTTGCATTCATTCAAGATCGGTAGCATCTCATTATTCATGCAGATGTTCATCATTTGTGAGGCTGCTAATCTCTTACTCTCAGGGCCGAAAAAGGTGACAGAAGATTTATTGACATTCAAGTTCAAGTTATCCGCAACAGAGATATCGAAAAGTGAATTTAAGTCGGAGTTAATTTTGTGGCATGCATCTTCATACTCATCGGAAACAAAATTATAAATGAGCTGTGTGTCGTTGGCATAATGATATATTTTACAATGACTAGAGAATTTGTGAAAATCAGAAATATAAACTGAAAAAAGCAGTGGTCCTAAAATAGAACCTTGAGGTACTCCATATCTAACAGGTAAGGGGTCCGACTTACGATCATCTGAAATAACACATTGTCTGCGATCACTCAAGTAGCTTTTTAGAAGACTCATAGATCAAATACTGTCTGTAAGTTCTTCGAGGAGGTGGTACATTCATTTTTCAGCTTTTCATGTCACTTTTCGATGTCAAAATCGAAAACATTGGAAAAGTTTACGAAGAGAGAAATATTTTAATTGTGTTGAGAACGGGAGCAGATTCGGTCCCGAAACGTCCACAAAGATGAGTAGAGGTTTTATTCCTAATAAATATATTTGTATTTCCAATTTCTTTTTTCAAAAACAAGGTGTCACTGACCGATAGAGAATTTCTCTTTTAGGTATCTAAAGGTTTAATTTCAAGCGCAGTGACATTTTGGGGCAGATCCTAAATCTGTACAAATATATTGCAATAATTTTTGACAACTTCTAGTCTATTTTTCATAAACGAGGAGAGAAAATCCTATGGAATTCTGAAAAACTCATAGATTCATATGAAAAGCCGAAGTATGACATTTTTTTGTAGAGCAAGTGGTGATCAACGCAGTCGAAGGTCTTACTATATATAGTCCAATAAAATGAGACAGCATACATTACCACCATCGATTGATCTGAATAAGTCATCAGCAACATTGAGCAATGCGCTAGTAAAGTGATCAAAGTGATCTTCAGAATCATTCCACTTTTTCACAGTGTTTGTAATATTGAGTAATCATTATCAAGCATTCTCCATATTCTTCACGCAAAAAATATGCTTTGCATATTTGGTTATTTTCGATATATCTGCGTATGAATTATTCCATAGAACGTTGCCAAATCCCAGTGGATTTTTCTTTTCGAACTACACTGCATGTGATCAAATTGGATGCAATAAAAAACATCACTCTTCATTACTTCTTCGTAAGAAACACTCAATAGACGAAGAGGCCAACGAAGATATTTGGGAGTGTATCCACAACAGAGACAACCAGATTTTCAAGAAACTCTAATGACCGACTGGGGCTCTTATCGTCCCAAACGAAACGTTGCAGGAGGCCATAAGATTCCATATCTGGAAGATGAAATTCACATCCGCTGAAAACGGTGAATTGAGCTCAAGACACCTTGCTGCAAGCACTGGTGTAGGCAAGTTAACTGTCTCCAAAGTTATCCATTGAGGGACAGTATCCATTTCACTTCAGAAATAAAAGCAGGACAAAACATATCACCAGCTGATCAGCCAAATAGATTGACATTCGCTCGTTTCTGTCGTATCCAGCACGGTGCCGACCCGTTGTTTTTGAACAAAATGTTTTTCGCAGATGAAGGAACGTTCACACTGGAAGTGTTTCCACCTTCAGGAATAAACATTTGTGGGATTCAGAAAACCCATATTCAGTAGCAAAACGTCATACCCAACAGGAATCCAAAATTAACACGCTGTCAGTGGTTATTGCATACGGCGAACACGATACGCAGATATCTCGAAAACGACCACTCGGAGAGACATTTGCAAGGTGAAGCTTTGTTGTGTGAAAAAACACATATTTCTCAACATTTAGACGAATGCACTGTGAAACAAAAAAGTGATAGAGAGATATAATGTACCGTGAGTGACCTACAAGTGACTCCCAAACACCTTCATATGTATCCAACGTGTACCCACAACTGACATCCAAACTGAGAACAGTTAGTGAATTTCTTGCCTCAGAAAACCCCCAAATACCTTATTTCATGTCATTTCGTCACCCTGTTGTTGAATCATTCAGAAGAAAAGTGGAATATGCAAATTTGAACTTCTACACCCTTTTCCTTTGTTCGTATCAATTTTCGGACTGAGTTGAGTTTGGCTGAATTTCCATATCCTCATCCAAGGCATCTGCAGTTTTGCTGTGAACGACTATTAGCGGATACCCTGTATATGCCTGAGCCGTCTCAGGGATATGTAGAGGAACATTCGGAAAGCATATTCATGTCCTCGTTCGACAAAAACTTCAAGATCATCCAGAGAATTGTTGGTGTATTTCTTGGTGTAAACAGACTGGTGTTTCAACTCCCTATCCGCAGCCATTAGAAAAGTTGTAGACTCCTGCCTACTTGATCATGTCGCATCTCAATACCTAACTGAGGGTTCGAACCATCAAGATCGAAACAAGATGTCGTCACCTTTGCTGTTCTCGATGGTGATCTTGGAAACTTTATCCATCTTCGTTTGATGGGGAATGATTATGTTCATTTGTCGCTGTTCGTCAAGTCAAAATCATCGAGCAACTCTATTCGGAAGGATCCTGCGATGAGGTTCCTATCATCATCAACCGTCATTCTCTTTTGGATGAATATTTCCGTTGTAAATTCTGGTATGCATCGTAATTGTTAGATGTGTTCAGAATCACTAGACCGTTCAAGAATGAGACACAAATTTTCAATGTGAGACAATATCTACTTTAATTGAGGAAAAAACTGTAGACACAGCGTAGATATATATAGATTCATTTCCTGGACTTCGTTCAGAGTTCATCTCCTCAATCCCACCTGTGGAAATATATTCCACATTTGAAGCATCTGCCCTCAGAAGAGAATGAACATAAGAAATTCCATATGAAAACTGCTTCTTCGTCTTCTAATCTATCGCAGGCCTCAAGCGGATTATGAGTGGAACTGATTATTCAATCATCCACTAACCACGATTGTGAAACTGAAACACAACACGTGCAAAGTCCTTTCGAGGATATAATTCGAATTCATTGTTAGGCGAATTGGTTCAGAACGGCTACACTATAGTTTCGTCCCAGTCGTCAGCGCTCGCCTCGAACCTCGATAATAATTGAAAAAGTAAGCGCGGTACGATGACTAGGTATTACGTCAACTTTTTTCATTCCTCACGGCGAGCGGCTCGTGTCACGGGAACCCTTCTGGGAACAGCAGAACGTGCATTAGTGGAAATTTCCCTTGTGGCGTACCAGCCATCCGTACACTTTTTCTGATTCACAATCAACCCGGAGGCCTCCTTCCTTTTCTCATTTTTCCATTTGCCAGACATTTGGAACGGGTTTCGCAAACATTCCAATAACGGTCCCGATGAACTACCAGATTTCACCAGAGGCAGGTGTTGGTTGAATGAGTAGAAATCGCAGGGCTCAAATACCTAGGAGGGAAAGGCAAGAATGATCGAAGATTGCGTTTCTATGCATGAGAAAATACAATATTTCTCAAACTATTAAAGGGAAAACGAAGTGATTCCTACTTGGTGTAGTTCTTGGTGTACCCATGACCGGGAAAGGAAAGAACATGAATGAATAGTTTTCTTCAGAATATCAAGGATATTCTGGAACTTCCACTGAGATGAGTAGAAGTATTGATAACTTGTACAAATATATTTGTGTTCATTTTTTTTTAAGAGAACAAAATGTCACTGACCAACAGGGAAGTTCTCTTTCAGGTATTTGGAGGTTGAATTTCAAGCTAAATGACATTTTCGGATAGATCATATAACTTACTACGAATATATTAGAATTGTCATTTCGATTTCTTTTTTTTTTCAGAACCTTGGAAATTAAATACCAGAAAATCTTGATATGATATACAGGGATGGGATGCAGTACGGAACCAAGTGAATATCTTTTGAACGAAAAGAACCGTATTTATGGGAATGCATCTGATGTACATTTTTTTGTTGATGATATACTTCAGGTTTACCTGGGAATGCCATCAACCCCCCCAATTCAAATGGGACACCCTATATATTCTCACAGATTTTGGAAGAGCTTGTTATTTTGAATTCATTCATGCCGAGATTAAATCAAATCAACCTCTATCGAGTTTTTTGATACCATGGTTGAGAGCCAAATTTGTGGTGGAAATTTGTGGTGATTCTTCTGAATAGATTGCAATATTTTGTTCAACAGTTCCGTTTGTTGCAGTCCGCGGTCTTCCAGGTTTAAGTAAATTTTTTACCATCCCGGTTGTATGAAAACGTTGTATTGTTTTAGTTACTATTGATCGTGATATAGGATTTCTCTCCGGATGCAAATTATTAAGAATATGACACAGTTCTTCATGAGTTCTGACACGATCACCATAACCGATCATAAATGAACTTTCAATATGCTCTTTTTCACTCCAATGAAGAGAAATAAATTGTGAAATTATTTTCTGTCAATTGGAATTCGACACTTGGGAAACAAAAGACGTACTGAACAGTACTTGTTCATTTATTACTATGCCTACAAACAACATTAATAGATAGATCTTTATTCAAATAGGAAATCCTAATATACAAATTCGCTAAACACTTTTAAGTATAAATAAAAAATACATATATAGTAGTAGATTTGAAATAAGACAATATACATTGCTGACATTTACAAAGTAATCATAAGTGAGTATATTCACACACAAATAAACAGGTTAAAATGCGCGCACACATACGCCACATATAAAAATATATAAAATTACAATATTGAAAATGATAGCAACAAATATGTTCACCTAAGATTACATATCTTTACAACTTACTAGGAATACTGATTGATTAAGAAACTCTTGAGATTTTTTTTGAAACTATAAAGGGAGGAACTATTTTTCACTGAAGCAGGCAACTGGTTGAACTCATGGAATCCTTTGAAAAACAAAGATTTCATTGTGCTTTTTCGATTTGTTCTAGGGATATATAAATTATCCCGGTTTCTGGTGAAGTGGGTATGTACATCTTTATGTAGAATCAATTGATTTTGAAAATACGTTGGTGCCAAATTATTCAATATCTTGAAAATAAAAATAATAGAAAGATAGTAAATTCTTTGTGAGACAGAAAACCATTTCAACGTATTGAGCATAGTAACGATAGGTGTATGTCTATTAGTTTTTAAAATGATTCTCATTCCACGGTTTTGCAACTTTTGAAGTTGATTTATTTTATTAAGGTCAAGAGAAAATAGTAATGATGAGCAGTAATCAAAATGTGGCTGAATAATTGTGTTATAAACCGTTATTTTGGCTTCAGTTGAGAGCGTTTGTGCAATTCTGGAAAAAAAGAATAACTTTTTTGAAATTTTTTTGTGTATATAATCGAAATGGGTTTCAAAAGTCAGGAAGTTATCTAACTGGAAACCTAGGTACTTTACTGACGAAACTATTTCTATTTGTTCATTATTCAGGTGTAAGTTAATACTATTGATATCGATATTGTTATATTTATATTTTGTTGTTAAAAGCATTCCTTCAGTTTTGGAAACGTTCAATTTGAGTTTATTTCTTGTTAAATATTCATGGACATCACTCAGTACTGTATTCATTTTTTGTATTGCTCTATCCAAACTATAATCGCTACAAGCTACCAGGGTATCATCGGCAAAAAGATTTATGAATTCACAGTCAACAAATAGCTCGATATCATTCAAATACAATATAAAGAGCAATGGACCAAGAACACTTCCTTGTGGAACTCCCACATCATTCATACTTTCAGATGACACATATCCATTGAAGCGTACTCTTTGTTTACGGTTACTGAGGTAGTTCTCCATCCAGTCATAAACACTACCAGTTATACCATATCTCAATAGTTTAGTTAATAGTATTTTGCGATCAATTGTCTCAAATGCCCTTTTCAGATCCAAGAAAACTGCTATCACATATTTATTATCGTCTATATCTTTCTTAAATTTACATAAGGTGAGCTGAAGAGAGGATTCGCAAGAATGTTTACTCCTGAAACCCGACTGGTTATTCATTAAAATATTATTATTGTCAATATGTTCCAACAACTGATCGTAAACAACTAGCTCTATAATTTTTTCTATGGGAGGAAGTGTATTTATTGGTCTAAATTCTGAAGCCTTGAAAGTATTAGTAATTTTCTGGATTGGAACAATGGTACTGGTTTTGAGTGTATCCGGTATTTTACCCGTATGTAGGGAAGTGTTAACTAAGTTAAGTATAACATGACCTATTGTTTCGAAAATTTCTTTCAATATTTTAGGATTGAGTGATTCATGTATTGAGATTTTTGAATCTATACTATTGACTATTTGTTGTAGTTCACTCAGTGATACTAATTTGAACTTATTCATTATAGGATATAAATTGTAATTTGAATTACTCCATAATTTTGAAGAGTCTAAACTATTAATGATATCACTTATACTTTCAATGAAATATCTGTTAAACTTTTCTGCTATAACTGTATTATCCTCCAGTACTATTTTATTGTTGCCATCTTCAAACTGAATGAGATTGGGGCAATCATTAATCTTTGTGTTGACTATGTTTTTCAACGTTCTCCACATTTCCTTAGCATTATTTCTGAATCTATCAATTTTGTCAAAATAGTACTGTTGTTTTTTTGATTTCAGTAGATTAACTACATCATTTCGGAGTTTTTTAAAGATTGCCCATTTGTCATCCTTTTGACCATCATTACATAATTTGAACAGTTTATAAGCTTTGTCACGAAGTTTAATTCTATCATACACCTCATTGTCAAACCATGGTAATTTATGCTTATAACTACTAGTTTCAATAGGTGCAACATCATTAACCACATTTTCTACATTATCTGAGAGTTCCTTGTACAATACATTAATATCAATAGAGTTCAGATTCCAATTAAACATCATCAAATTCATTTTTATGACATCCATATTTTTAGGGCATAGATTTCTATACCTTTTGTTAATAACATTACTATTACCACCATTATTACATAAATTAATTGAGAGGACAGAATGATCTGTAATTTTAGGACAATCATGCACACTTGTTGAAATATTGATTTGGTTAGATAGAATGTAATCCACTAGTGTTGCACTAAAATTTGTAACACGAGTTGGTTCAGACACAAGTTGAGATATTCCATAAGTTGTTATTAGTAAAATTATTTTATTGCTGTAGGAACTGTCTGATAGAAGATTGATATTGAAGTCACCAACCAATATAAAACTATGATTTGTAGAAGATAAAGTATCACAAATTCCTTCAAAGTCTTCGATGAACTTAGCATCTGAGCTTGATGGTGAGTGGTATAGGCAGCCGATCAACCATACTGAAGATATTAAGTTAATTCTTAAGATACGGCACCAATAGTTTCCATCCAGAACAAATGTTTTGAAAAAAGAAAAACTTATATTATTTTTTAAGTAAAGTAAGACACCACCTGTGTGTCTGCTTGAGGAGTCGCAACGGATACATTTGTAATTATCCAGTTTTATTTCAGCATCTTCAATGTCACTTGTTGTTCTTGTTTCGCTCAAGAGAATAATCTTGGGATTAAAGCAAGTTAAGCTTTCTTGAATTTCATCACGATTTTTTAAAACACTTTGGGCATTAAGATAGATGATGTCTGTATTCATGCGTATATTAGGATAGCAATCTAGTTTTTTCTCCCATTTTCTTTACTTACAATGGTTGGTTTATTGTTAATATATTTTATCATCTTATCATTATCGCCCCCTTTTGAAATTTCTTGAAGTTGAGCCTTTACCTTTTGATAATAGTCTCGTTGAGCTCTGGTTTGGTCCCCATATATTTGAATACTTGGAATTCTGCCATTAATGAGTTTTTTGTTTCTTAAGATATATTTAGCATTCTCCACTGTTTTTAAAACTACTTTCATGGGTCTTATTTTATTTGGTATGAATTTTCCCAGTCTGAACACTACCATATCATCTTGATTTACAGGCATACCTTCCAAGATTTTATGTACTGATGCTATGTCTTCAGAATTACGTTCCTGTTGGGACCTCCCATTCGATTCATTAACATTATACATAATGATATTGGAAGCCCGATTTTGTCTATCCAATATTTCTGCTATCACATCTTCTTTATCGTTTATTGTTGGGGATGGTGAATTCTGCACTACTCTTTTCAGTTCTTCGATTTGCTTTTCCATGATATCAATTTTCGAAAGAAGTTTGGGAATGAGTTTAATTCCATTTTGACAGTCTTCGCAATAAAATCTAAGAATTCTTTTCCCTTTAAGGTCCATAACTTTCAGTTCGCTAGCATTCAAACCAGTGCATTCCCTGTGAGTTGCACGTTCGCAACTGTCACATGATAGCATAGGTTCATTAGTTTTGGTTTTGCATGTGACACACTCCATGTTTACCCAAAATAGTTTACAGTTCAAGCTCCTGGGCTATAGAATTCACGAGAAATCTCCAACACTTTTTGTTTGTTGATAAGGAAATTGGTTTTTATTCCAGTTACCTTTTTTTAGTAGAGGTAGGTTGATTATTTGTGTAGATCTTTGATGAAGTGAATGCACTTTTTAATGAATAATCAAATAACTATCACATCAACTAGTGAATTATTCACACTCTCTTGAAGTTAATTAGTTTATGTAAATAGTTTTTTGCTCTAATTCAAAAAGCTCGAGGGAGGTTGACTCAAGTACTATATATTCCTTGTCTCTTCAATTCGTTTTGACACTAAACTCAGTATGTATGAATTCAAAATAACAAGCTCTCTCAAAATCTGTAAAAATATATAGGGTGTCCCATTTGAATCAAGGAAGTTGATGGCATTTCCAGTCGAACCGAAAGTATATTGTTAACGAAAAAATGTACATCCGATGCATTTTGTTCCATTGCACTCACCTGCAAATTTTCATTATTATTGTTGTTTTCGTTCAATATATATCAACTTGATTCCATACTTCATCCCAACCCTGTATATTTCATGTTATACTCATCAGTAATTTCCCATATGGACTATTTCTGGATATCCTAAGGCTATCCAGAACGTCCACACGATAACCTGTGTTGTATGGGTCTAGTTCAAGTGCAGGTAAATGATGAATTCCATATCATACTATCAAAAACAAATGACTATGAAGAAGTGAATTGAAATCACAACAGAGTAATGATAATAAGTGTTATCAAATTAACAATATACCTTTTCGAATGATGACAAAGCAAACTTCTGGCATGTACTGAATATTTCCGAAACGACATATGTGATTTGCATTGAATTCGGGAGTTGTCCAACCTGTCGAATCAAAAAATGGCATCGACGATGTTGCCAGATCTACTCATTCTCCTGTGCGTAACACAACTTTTCTCATATAGATCACACCGTTTATTTTTATTCGATTGCTGGTGCTCTAGGGTGATGAATTTCAATTCAAAATATTTCCCGAAATCTGGCAAACCATCTCTTTGGAAAATAGTATGAGAATTCCTGCATATATGCAAATTATAGGTAACTCCAATTATGGGGGAGCGAATCGAGCAGATTAGAGGCTGTATAACTGAAGTTTGATGATATTGTTGAATGCAATGAAGGTCTGAAGCATCGCACCGAAGAAATTTCAAACGGAATGGTCAGTTCATGAATTATCATATCATTAAATTAATGATCAGAGATATCATCGCGAGGCTATCTGTGAAAATCCACGATACACAATATCGACGAGATCATATCCCATGGATTTCCGAAAGTAGTTCATGGACTGGACTGGTCCTAATTTGGATATCCATAGGATATCCGGTATTTAATGGGAGAATGTACCTTGTCTATCAAATCAAGGATCTTCTTCGCCCCTATAGGTATATGCCTGCAAAAGTTCTCCGTGTCCTGTGAGAAAAACGTTCTCACGGGTTCTTTCACTTTATTCTCAGACGATTGGACAGAAAATTACCAATTCCAAATCACACAACTGAACGATAATGATTACTCATTTTCAGTGGAAACACAGTAAAAACAATTTTCATCTGATTTGGTCGATATGAATGAATAGAAAGAAGTTGATTTTCCTGACAATTTTCAATCGTAGACACACACCAACCGCCGGATTTGTTCCATCCGAATGATGTCCCTCAGATGATATCAGCTTTCTCTCATCCAAGTTTTGCATCAGTGCAGAAGGAAAAGATACTCGTATATACTTACATTGTATGTTCACTGAGTGTACATCTGATTTCTATGATTGACATCCATGATATGAACGACTTCATGAACACTCAACATAAAAAGCATCTGCCCATGAATAACGTACCTAATTGTTTTCGATAGGCTTGACCTACGATTCGACAATCGTTAAATGATTCTATAAACCGTGCATGTGAACCAAAGATATGATATTATACATATCTCTAGTAGATCGAGCTCAGACAGAGAGAGAAAGAGAGAGAGAGAGAGAGAGAGAGGGGAATTGAAATGACCACAAGGAGAGAGAGACGCGCAGTGATGAAGAATCACATGACTGTTGGCATTGTCCAAACATTTCGATGTATCGTCATTTTCATTCGAATCGAGTTCATAGTGTGAGATTATTCACTCGAATCATTTAGCGAAGTTCATCGATTCATAAGTAATGTAATGTAATGTAATGTAAGAAAGTGGGCGGTCTGAGACCTAATGCACTTAATCCACCTCTTCGGCCCCGTTGTGCACCCACAACTCCTGGGATCGTAAGTCAGCCATGGAGAAGGCCAATTTCGCAGGCGAAAGATACCATTTTCCTTGGCCGAATCTTCATAAGTGTGATGAAAGAAATATACTCAGTTTGACGTGTTGTTTGAATATTGAAAATTTGGAAATATTCCTAGTTCCTTCAATTTTAAAACTTTGTTCGAAATGGTGTTATCCTGTTCAGCATATAGCTATGCTGAACAGATTCAAAGAAGATCAGAATATATCATTTCATAGGTGAGTAATTGGATAATGTTGAACAATTTTCAAATTGACCCTAGTTCGCTCCTAGAGAAAGACGGAGGAATACAACCAATGAAAACAGAAAACGAGAGAGAGGCAACCAGCAGTGATCAAATTGCAAAATAGCGCCTTTCTTCGTTGCAGACAAATCGATAGCTCTTTCTTTTTCTTATGCTCGTTTCAATACTCCTCATAAGTCTATGAAGCAGAGGTGCATCTGGTGGAGATATATATATATATATATCATATCTTCGATGTGAACCACATCTGAACCTCTCATGGAAGAGAAAAATTTCAATTGTGTTGAGAACGGGAGCAGATTCGTTCCCGAAACGTCCACCAAGATAAGTAGAGGTTTTATTCTTATCAAATATATTTGTATTTCCAAATTTTTTCAAAAACAAGGTGTCACTAACCAATAGAGAATTCCTCGTTTAGGTATCTAAAGGTTTAATTTCAAGCGCAGTGACATTTTGGGGCAGATTATAAATCTGTCCTTACTACAAATATATTGAAATAATTTTCAATAACTTCTACTCTATTTTTTAGAAACGAGGCGAGAAAATCCCATGAAAAGCTGAAAAATGAATGTACCCTCCTCGAAGAACTTACAGTCGGTACTCTCATGGATGTCGAGAATTTCTCACATCTAGTGGCGGAAGGTTGAACCAGTTCCGCTCATTCACTCTCAACGGTTTTTTCCACAGACTTCTGTACCGTGCAATTTCCGCTCCCTTCTCACGTGTGTCCTCTACTCACTGAAGGCAACTGATTTGCACATTTCTCAGCACGAAGTACAGATGTCGCATTTTGTCAGTTCTCTCCTAAAGTGGCTCTACACAAGACTTCGGCGACAATGCATTGTCAGTGTTTTGATTGGCTGACGCCGTTAGGAGGCAAATTTTCCTTCAGCTCACATTTTCATATTCAACTCGTGAGTAATCATTCAAGTTTATCGTTCTTACTCTATATTCTTGAATATTCTTGAGTGGCATGTATCCAGATTTTTTCATTCGTATTTTCCACTCGAAATTAATTCATCTAATGATGAACCTACGATTCAAATAACTGGTGCACTCATTCGCTCCTCTCACCCGACATTAGGACGCATATTGCTGCCACTGTTTCATAAAAAGCCACTGTAGTAAACTGTGGCTGAAACCGAAACTAGAAGCAATTTCGAAATTCCAAATTGAACACCCCATATGTAAATGGGGTGATTACCACCACCCAAATGAGAAGATCATAGCAAATGAGTTCAAGAGCTAATTTGATGATATTGGAATGAATTTAGCAATTTAGATGGGCAAAGAAATCACTATATTTTTCAATCCTATAAAAAAAAAATAAGTCAATTTGAGTATGAACATAAGATTATACAGCTACTTTTGCACATTATGAATATGATTTTCATTATAGGAACTCTTCCTGCGGTACTGAAAACAGTGATATTTATCACTCTACATGAACAGTAGGATTGTAGGGAAGACCTTCAGAGGCAAATTCTCGGAATTTCTTGAAAACAAAATCTATTGAATCGGAACCAATGCATTCAAATGGAATCCTAGTACTGGAAATGCACTAGGAAGAATATCGAGAACAATTATCAAAATTCAAGAGACCAGGGTAAAAAAGTGATTGGTATTTGTTTTGGCTTGAGGAAAGAGCATTCGATACGGTGGCACACGGACATGCACACTTTACAGACTTGAAGAAATTGTGATGAAGGGGGATTCCAAATCATGAACAAATCCTATTCAGAAAAGAAACTAAAATAAAATTGGTCTTCGAATTTCATGAACTCAGAAACATATTGCCTCTTGAAACTTTAAGAATAGTATATATATATATATATATATATATATATATATATATATATATATATATATATATATATATATATATATACAGGGTGTCCTTAAAAGGTCTTTACAAAAAGCTACCACATATTCTTCAGACCAAAACAATTCGATACAAGCAAACTTACCTCAGTAAAAAGTTGCTTAGTTTGGGCGCTAGACGGCTCTGAAGTTGAAATTTTCAAATCGATTTTGCTTCATAACTTTTGAACGGCTCATGAGATTTTTTTCAAATTTGGTACGTTGGTATAGACTCATCGAGCAATGAAACTCATATCATAATCATAATGAATATCATTCCATGGGCGTAGAACTTGATTTTTTCAGTAAATAAACATCTAAAACTCCTACGCCAATGGAAAAAAATTAGTTTCAATATGAAATCTAAATTATTCAACTCATTCACTACAGAAAAGGTACTCTTGACAAAAGTCGATTCCTCTCATGGTTTCGACAAAATTTTAATTTTAGTGATTTAGAGCATAATTAATAATAAAACGATTAACAGATATTTCATAAAAATTGTTCAAAATGTTCACCATTTTCACGTATACAAAGATTTATACGACGCAAAAAGTTGAGATGTACTTTTTGCATGGGTTATTTCTATTGAAAATAAGTAGCACTGGTTTTTTTTTCTGAAGACTATTATTATCTGCTCGAAAACAGTGATATTCACATTCTTGGTTTCCATAGTTTCATCTGTGTTGATTTGTCGAGTTTTATTGACGTTGATTGTTGATATCGGACTTTTCTGATTTATCATGGCCGTACAATACACCAATGAAGAATACACCGATATGTTATTGGTATTCGGATATTGTCAAGGAAATGGTCGAGAGAGTGTGAGGGTGTATTCGGCAAGGTTTCCAAATCGTCGCGTACCAAGCCACCCAACCTTTGCTGCAGTTGAGAGACGTCTTCGGGAGACCGGTCATTTTGCTCCTAGAACTGGTGATTATGGAAGACAGCGTTATGTAAGGATTCCCGAAGTCGAAGTAGAAATTTTAGACCGTATTGAAGAAAATCCAGAATTGAGTACTAGACGGATAAGTAATGTACTAGAAGTTTCTAGGAATGCCGTTCATGAAGTACTAAGAGAACAATTATTATACCCATACCACAAGACGCCAGTTCAAGATTTATTAATCCATGATTCACAAAGTCGTCTGATGTTTTGTAGGTTCATTAATTTGCAAAGAGAAATGAATCTGAACTTTGGAAAGAATATTTTGTTCACTGATGAAGCCTGTTTCACGAGAAGAGGAATAACTAATTTTCATAATGAACACGTTTATGCAATTGAAAATCCTCATTCCATTAAAATAAACCATTTTCAACACGAATTCAAAATCAACGTTTGGGCTGGAATAATAGGAAATTTTATAATTGGTCCTGTCATACTTCCACAAAGATTAACAGGAGACATGTATTTACAACATCTACGAAATACGTTGCCAAATTTGTTGGAAGATTTACCACTCCAACATCGGGTAGATATGTGGTTTATGCACGATGGAGCTCCACCACATTTTTCGGTGGATGTTAGGAATTTTTTAAACCAACAGTACCCAGACAGATGGATAGGTAGAGGTAATGATGCACCCGTGAATTGGCCACCACGTTCTCCAGACTTAACACCGATGGATTATTTTGTATGGGGTTATCTCAAGTCTACGGTTTACAAGACCCCTGTGAATACTGTAGAACAATTATGGCAACGTATCCAACAGGCGACGAATAATCTTACAGGCGATGAAGAAGTTATGCAAAGAGTAAATTTCAACTTTTTGCGTCGTATAAATCTTTGTATACGTGAAAATGGTGAACATTTTGAACAATTTTTATGAAATATCTGTTAATCGTTTTATTATTAATTATGCTCTAAATCACTAAAATTGAAATTTTGTCGAAACCATGAGAGGAATCGACTTTTGTCAAGAGTACCTTTTTTGTAGTGAATGAGTTGAATAATTTAGATTTCATATTGAAACTAATTTTTTTCCATTGGCGTAGGAGTTTTAGATGTTTATTTACTGAAAAAATCAAGTTCTACGCCCATGGAATGATATTCATTATGATTATGATATGAGTTTCATTGCCCGATGAGTCTATGCCAACGTACCAAATTTGAAAAAAATCTCATGAGCCGTTCAAAAGTTATGAAGCAAAATCGATTTGAAAATTTCAACTTCAGAGCCGTCTAGCGCCCAAACTAAGCAACTTTTTACTGAGGTAAGTTTGCTTGTATCGAATTGTTTTGGTCTGAAGAATATGTGGTAGCTTTTTGTAAAGACCTTTCAAGGACACCCTGTATATATATATATACTTTGCACTAGAGGAATCTTCTATAAACTATTCAATAGTTGTATGGGGCAGGGGCAACTTCAAATCGCTCGAAACAGGATAATTAAAGTGATGATGGGTGAAAAGGAACGGTACCCAGCAGATTCAGTGTACAAAGAGAGTGAATTAATAAATCCTATTCAACTCCATCACGAAGCAATCATTAGGTTCACGCTGAAAACACCTCATCATAAAGAAAATATCACTCATGTAATTCACTGCAAAACCTCAAACATATGGTATGCCAAAATCATATGAACCGTCTAGGATCAAATGCCCATGATGAATTACCGCCACATTCCATAACCTAATAATTAATGTAGGACAGAAATCTCAAAATGGATCAGAATGAATAATACTTTATATTTACTATTGTATGAATACGAATATAATAGTGGAGAAGAGTTGTAGCACAGTTATTGTGGTATGTTATCGCCTCGAAGATGAATGGACTATAAATTTGAGAGGTGCATACACAGCATCAAGAACGACATTTTGTAAATTAAGTGATAGCAGGGATAGCTTTCGAAGTATAAGACCCATAAATACCATAATAATTTCTTTTCCTGAGTTGATTAGTTAGAGAATCAGTTATTATCGTTATTTCCTTGTGTTTTGACATTATCTTCATATTATATCAATAATTTCATGCATAAGTGATATATATATACATATATATAATTAAAATCATATAAACAATCAAGAACAAGAATATTCTTCTACTAATAGATGAATGAATGGATATATTATTGAATTTTCGTATCCTTCAGGAGGTTCTGAGCATATTCGCCAACTCATCCTATAGTTAGCACTCACTGATTTTGACATGAATAAATTTTGACTTCGGACAGCAAAATCAGCATCATTATAAATTCCCATATTGTTTTGACTAGTACTGACAGTAAGCTGAATTCATTCATTATTCAGTAGGATCCTAAGATATGTTTCTCATGAATTCCAACGCATATCAAATAAATATGAGGTCGTCAATATCCATGCTGGGTGTTACGACCAATAGCGCTCTCTCATCATCTCTCTCATGATCATTAATCATTCAAGGAATCACAATGAAACTAGGGAAAATTCTGAAATTTTTATTACACAATTAGTACTTAAATCTATATTATGTCAATAAAATAAATATGAGAAGATTATCATACACTGATGTCAAGATCCAGAATCAACAGTGAACTGGTGATGTTAAAATATATCACAACCAATTTGTCCTGATCAGTGTCACCCAGTTTACTTGGTGAGAGAAAACGATGTGGATACCTGAAGAAAAATTCAACAATGTGTTTGTAGTTTTCTTGATCCACCAATATATATATATATATATATATATATATATATATATATATATAAGAATAAATATTCAGTTTGAAGTTCTTCACTTGGTTCAAGTTTTGCATAACATTTCAGTCTATTGTAACATATATATAACCTTTAAATTATAACATAGTATAACGTACGGATATTCTTTCCAACCGAATATGTACAAGAATTCTCAATATTGGTTCATGATGAAATAATCAGGATTAATTGGAGATTTCGTAACATATATGTTCAATGGATTCGGATGAGGAAAACTTGCGACTATACCACTGAGATCATATCATCCACATGAACCAATATATCACCTCGATACCCTTCGAGAGTGTATTGGAAATTCAGTCGCCCAATCGAAAGATATACAAAGTCTTGGCGCGTTTCAAATTTCAAAATTACTCCCATCATGATAAAGGTTGAAGCAGACATATAACCCTTCTTTTTTATATCCATGCATGTGGAAATCAAACATCCACTCATATTGAATCGATTGTTTTTCTTCTCACCCGTGAATGTTATACATATTTGATGTTAAATGAATGCATATCCATGTCAATTAGGAAGATCGAATAGCAACGAATTGGAAGTCGTCAAAAACTACGATCATCACGTATTACATTCATCATATACATTGTGTCCAAGATGAGGAGGGGCCAGTATTGGTATCTCAGGAATTACATGAGGAACAGATTTGGTTAGACGGGAAAACAGTTACGCGATTGAAGAGCCCACAGAGCCCACAGTCATTAAAAAAAAACGTATATCTGGATTTTCGATTTCATTTTTTCTGGCGTTGGTAATGAAGTTTGGACAAAACTGAAGAGAAATCTCCATAGCAAATTTTGATGCTTATTGATTTGACATTACCGATCCCCTGATTCAATGTTTCGTCTTCGAGCAACCATCATCCGAGATACTCATACTAGCCCTCCTTATCTTGGACACAGTGTATATCGATGTATATCTTTCGCATGTATCCCTCAATCATTATTATCTTCTTGTCATTCGACAACACATTGAATGATTATACGCAACCTCAAGTTCAATGTCATTTGATATATCTGGCTGAAAACGTGAATGAAATAGCTATCAATTTCACGACACAACGTCAATTATTTTTCTTTCATTTTCATAAATATAGGAATCTAAATTCTATCCATTCTGGGTAGTCGTACCCGTGCACTGACTTATAAAAAACAAATGGAAAGACAATATAGTAGGATTATCACAGAAAATTCACGGTCTATATGGGAATGTGAAAATTGGATACGGTACATAAGCAGTATTTGAACCAGATATGCAAGGCAATTCGCTGCTTGCAGTGATTGAGTTCAGCGAGGCAAGCATTTTGATTTTTCACGCGCAGGATGTTTTGCATCACTTCAATTCCGATTTCAAGTTTCGTATTTCCAAACCTTCCTTCAGCTCAAACTTCGAAATAACAACAGTTTCCAGATGATGATATAGGCTACATGAATTTCTCCTTCAACCTGTTGATTTTCACAATGTTCGACTTCAAATTCAAATCCAAGAATTCATTTTTCTGTTCAGTTGTGACTAGCCGTCTATCAATTCCATTCATCATTAGCTTTAGTCTATTTTAAAAAAAAAATAGGAAAGATATTAACATATCAATCCTTCCTGGAAGGATGACACTACTGACTGTGGAAAGAATGAAATAATTCGAAATTCTGTGAATGAAAACTGATTGCAGGTCACTCATTGGGATTGTGAATTTCAACGGCATCCAAAGTTTTTTCCTGTGAATATGTAATATATCATTATCACAGAATACCATGCTCCGTATCCAAAATATCACATGGTTTACATGAAATCAATGAGCATTTCCAGTGACCTCGGGAAAAAATATATCTGAAATGAATGACTCTTGAGTACTCCGTATATATTTCTTCAGATTTCAATCTTGATCTGACCATAGATTGAAGAAAATATTGGAAACAGCAAAATGATCCACCGAATTGAAACAAGTAGTGAAGGGAGTATGACGTCAATGAGGTGAGGGAGGGTTCAATCAGATACTACGTTGTAGCTTCCAGCTGGTCCCAACCTCTCTATCATAATTCATCCGATAAATTCACGCCGCGAAATGACGTCACATTAACATAAAAAATTTGTAGTTTATCATGACGAAGGAAAGGAATTGTTTTTGTAAGTGAAAATGCCCATTGCCCTTCCATTTCTTGATATAGGTCACTGATATGAGCAGACTTACACTAATCGACACACAGAGCGCGTTCACTGTTGATCGTCCGTCGACGTCGAGTTGGTTTGAGTCGCGATCGGCGATATCGACATCTCCATCTGGATCGTGTGCCTCTCAACCTGCGCCGAATTCCGCCTGTTGAAGGCCGTCGAATCGGGATTGGGCTTCCTTCTCGCTAGATGGCGCTCCACCCACTTGAGCATCGTGAGTACGGAGTCGGTGGAGGGCAGACGACGCTCCGCAGATGTTTTCGTAATCTGCGAGGAGGTGACTCGGAACGTAGCAGCCATGCCTTTCAGGGCCTACTCTCGAAATTGGGAAGATTAGATTTTTTCATCACCATACACACACATACAGATTTTTCTTCAATTGGTACCCTATTTTGTATATTTGTCGTACGCCTCAGAGTGTTCCAAACCAAGATGGATAAAGGATGGTGAACCAACTCTTCAATTCTTTCTTTCCAGAACAAGTGGACCTGTCAAACAACTTTACTAAGGCCGCGTATTACTTGAGTAGAGATGACAATAAGATCATCGATCAAATAGACGATCAATCGAAGTCAAATCCGCTTTTGCTGATATTGACGGATATCTGACAGTAATGGATAGCTAATGGTTCATATATTGCATTCGTATTGAATTTCGAATTCGAATCGTATTTTCCAGAGTTTCCTACATAACCATCAAGATCAGCGGAGATGACGCCATCTCGTTTCAATCTTGGAAAGCCCTAGTAAGGTATCAAAATTCAAAAAATCTAGTAGGCAAAAGTCCACAACCTTTTCTAGTGGCTGGGTAAAGAGAGTTGGGACACCAGTCTTCATTCACATCATGATTCAGATTTAAAAAAACGCGCATATACAAAGGTTACCACGGCAAAATCAAACGAACCGATTATCAATGTTTCAACAAGTATAAATGTCAACTTGATAATTTGATCTGACAGGAATACTTCGTAACGTCGAATGAATTATTACTAAATATGCTTCAAAAGCTTTATTCGATTAACGATCGAAATCTACTGATGATAACTGGATAACTGGTCTTTGAAATACTTGCTTCATTTCGAATACCTATTGAGACTCCGATAGCCGGAGTGTTCGCGCATGTCATAAAGACCTCAATATCCATTTATAGTCCAATATACCAACTATAACTACCTACCACTAGAGCATTACAATTTTTTTATGCTAGCATGAAAGAAAAGTGATGAAAAGTCCAACATATTTATATTTCCTTATGACTCCATGTATAGCCCAATGAACGAGTATATTTATTGATTTGGGTGATAATTTGACTCTAAATATGTTATGATTGATAAAGAATTTCTGCATCATTCTGTGACTTAGCAATGTTAATTTCTTTGGAGCTCGTGGACCAGCATGGGTATCATCAATATTTTTGATTGAGGTGGCACATTGCCGTCGACGGCGATTGAAGCTTTGATTGATATCGATGCTTATTTATTGGTATTATCCGACTTGTGCTCATTATCTTCAATCAGAAACTTGGTTCATTTTATGTTGTGATGATTTGTCATAACGTTGGGACGTTTTGAGGTGTGTAAAGACAATTCGACCTTGGTGTTACCATTGTCCTATCATTCGAGATTTTGTATAATTTTCCCAAATGGAATGAATGACATAATGAATTGACGTTTTCATTTGGCGTGTTGATCATTTACATGGCATAATGGCATGAACTAAATTGCCAGGGCTATGGATTAGTTAACTAGTTCAATGTTCGAAAGAGGTGACAATGGATTGTCAGCGTTTTGATTCAGGGGGCAAATTTTCCATGACCTTACATTGTGTTCACATTGAACTCGTGATGAGTCATTCAAGTATGTCGTGTTTCTCCTATATCCTTGAACCTCACATTTAGTAATCGAGTGGTATGTATCCAGATTTGATCATTCGTATTTTTAGCTTTTTAGTTTATATATAAACTTTTCAAATCGAAGGTAGAATCTGCGTTACCAAGATGAAATTGTAAAATTCTAACTATATACATCCATTTTGATAACTCCTTAAAGTCCAGAAATATTCACTTGGATCGACAAATTCTTCCGTCAGTCTATTGTATCCGATCATTCCTGATGGTAGATTCGAGTATAGATGAATTCATGATATTTGATATTCTCTTCGATGAACTCAGCAGGAGTATAATCAAGTTTAAAAATTCGATTCTTCACTGAAATTTCTTTTCAGTAGATGTATGAGAACTAGAAATTTGTTAGTCTCCTGAAAGCTACTCCATTATTTTTACCTGCATCGCATCTTCATCAGTGGCGTCATCACCCACATAAATAATTCTGATCCTCTCACACCAGTCTACTCCGAAGGCTGTTCTGAGGATGTAAATCGAAGCTCTTCCTTTATTCCACTGTACGGGAGGCTTAGCTTCGATGGCACAGTGAGCTTTGGCAGCATTGAAACCTGCTGCTTCTATCAGAACTGTGGCTTCCCTCTCCAAGGCTGCCCTGAAAATCTCAATGATTACTTTCGATGATGGAGGTTCGAATTATGCAAGCAATACTTCTGCTAGAGAGACCTATTTGGATGCTGCGAAGCATACCCGAACAAAGAACTAGCACGAAAAATAGAAACATAGAAAATAGATAGTTTCTTTCATTCTGTTATCGCACAGAATGATAAAAAGAGAATTATTACTGATTAGATCCAAATACCACGATCAGAAATTTTACAATGATACAAACTTGTTCATGAAGACAGCAACACTGCTGTATTTGAGAATGTTGATGAAATCAATATCATCAATCGTATTGTCAATATAATCCTCGCGACGAATCGGAAGAAATATTCAATATGTTCACTAATAGTGAGAACAGCAAACTTGCCACTAAACAAAATCTAAACATAAATAGATTTTCTTGTGCATTCATAGAATTCGATTGTATATTCGACAAAATCATGATGGAATGATTTGAATGGGTAAAATCGAAACACCATGTAATTTGAAACGTGAAATAGTTGTGAAATAATGGCGCCATCTACATCAGTTGGAGGGAAGCAAATTGGTCGAAACGAAAGTGCATTTACTATTCTTATTTCATGATGCCTATGGTCTGTGCCTCTAGCTTGTAGTGATTGTACAAGGGTATTGATATCTCTGTCAGAAATTATGGATGTCACCGACAAATATGATGGGAACGTTTGTCCTGACGAATGAGGAGATTTCAAATGAATTTTGATTGGTCACTCTATCAGTTCATATATGTTAGAGTCAGAAGAGTCAGAAGAGTGAATGTCATGAGATGTGGCATAAGAGGTTCACACTGACAGTTCATTGCTGCATAGTTGACTAAAAGACTACTCAAAAAATCAACAGTCACTGCTGATCGAATTGTAGTTGAAAACATTGAGTAGTTATTTCATTTGCTGTTTACTGTTTGGATCATACAATGAATGACAATGAGCCTGTATGCTTGATAGTGACTACTCTCCAATATCTGCTGATTCTGATATCTGATTTTACCTAAGCGAGACTGGAGTCTCCCTGAAGTGGAATGTCAAAAGGGCTCCCTTGTTCTCTACCCAAGCGCCATCCCTGCACACCTTTTCCTGTAGCTCCTTCATCAAGCCTCCTACTTTGTCGTGGAATTCTGTAGGCATAGGATGGACGAATTTCGTTCCGTCGGGATGTAGAATTTCCAAACCATGATTGCCCGCATACGTTATACCATCTATCCCCACCTGTTAAATTAATTTTTCTCCGTGAAATGATTCAAAGTCTCACCATTCATCTAGAGTTCTCCTGATATTCATACAAATTCGGCGCATGGCAAATTGAAGTATATCTATCGCTATTGAAAATATATGGGAAATTCATATCATGAAGAAGGTGAGTACATATTCAGGAACAATTCAATTTGTATTTTTGAACCGGTCTATCTAGTCATTGAATCTTTTTGAAACTCGAATTTGTTTCATGAAGGAACCAAAATTCCATGCATTCATCTTTCAAATTCACAGCTCAAAAGAGACAAGTTGTGCAGTTTGATAGAAATTACTTTTGAATGATCAGACAAATCTTCGACTCACCATTTCTTTGACGTTGTTGACATTCCTACCACTGACAATTGCTATATATACATCGGACACATTCGATAACCTTTGGAGAACGTTCTTTGTTTCTGTTGGAATAACAGCCAAATCTGGATGTGGCGCGATTGGGGCCAAAGTTCCGTCATAATCCAGTAGGAGAGCTAATTTATGCGTGTTTCCAATGTATCTGTAAACAGTCGACCATTCAATCACTGAGGAATCGTTTCGCTGATTTCATGAAACACTGAGAAAGCAGAAATTGTTGATCAGGTTCACCTACCTTCAAAATTTATATTCCGGAATCGATCGGATTCAAGCGGATCAGGAGTGCGGATTCAAGTCGCGATCGTTGATTGTGAACATGTTTCTTCAAAGCCTTGAAGGTTTCGGAAGGATAACGATAGAATCGCATTCAGATTCATGTTCTCGCATATTAGTTCTGGGATTACATTTCATTTGGAAATTCATTCGATAATAATGATATTATGATGGTTGAATCTCAAATCATCATTTCGCATGGGTACCAACATGGTTTGGTCAGTGTTATTCAGTTAGTATATCGATGATATATTCTCGAAAAGCTGATGTTCGCTGGTTTCTTTTCGTGACATACGTTAATAGTGGGAGAGTAGAATCACCGATATAATATCAGGTACCTACATGAATAAAATACTCACTTGGATAAGTATTCATCGAAGTCGTCCAACGTGACAGCCGGCATTGTCATGACTGACACGTCGTCCTGCCCATCTTGAGTCAGCAGTGATCCCATGGCCGACAGGAAGGATTTTGTCCAATAGTTTACGTCGTTGAGCTTTTCGCGCCGGCGCAAGTAGTTCATGCGCAGGATGCGCTCATCTTCTGGCATCGTTAGCGCTCTATGCCGAAATGATAGTTATTTATCAAAACATACACATCTAGAAGAATATTTTCTGTTTGGAAAACCATGTAATGAAATTAATACGTATAGAGATTATTGCATGTTAGAGTGTACGAATAATAAGAATGTTGCCAAATATTATCCAGTCTCTCTACTGTCCATCGCTTCCATCTCAGTGTCGCTACATACCCATTGATAACCAAAAACCGTCATTATATTCCTTATTGATGAAACATCCACAGCAACGGGTATGTAGCGACGCTGAGATGAAAGCGATGGACAGTAGGGAGACTGGATAATATATATGAATATCATTGTAAATATTCATATATTCTTCTCTAATATGATCTCATCTCAAATAATCTATTATAATAATCTGATCTGCTTGTTCACCATTGAGATCATCATATGTATTCTCTTGTGTATACCTAATATATATATAGCTATATAATCTACTTGCAATTTTCAAATACTCTTTGTGGAGTTCTGATGGGTCTGCAATCACAAAACACAGTGATTGTTGTCTGTCTCTATACATTGGCATTAGAACAATCATAAGAAATGAACTGATGAATAAATACAATCGAATGGAATGAATCAAATAGCCTCGATATATAATGCTGATGCTCTGTAGCGATCATATTCCAATAGTGATTAGTGATGGTTGCTATCTGCAAAAAGTCGTTGTGGGTTCTGACTATTTTGTTTCGATTCATGGAACTAATTTTCTTGATCTTGATGTTAGCGTACCATGAGGAGAATCGATGCATTCTCGTCCATCTCTTGATGATAACATATGAATATTATTCATCATAGATTTCGTATTTGAAAGTCAATCCATAGATTCACCAAATTTCACACACTGTGGCAACGCTGCGAAATCGTCATCAGATCGCATGCGTAAGAAGTATGGATTCTGCGGTCGAGATCAATCAATCAAACAATCATTTCTAAGAGAGATTTTCTCTTGTGTTTTAATGTTGTTAGTTGTAAGGAATCGAAATTGAATATTCGACAGTTATGTACAGCTTCACAAAAGTTTCAGAAGTAGCTATCGAAATGATAGTGTTTCCATTTGGAAAATTTGTTGATGACATCATACCTTCAAATTGGGACACCCTGTGTTATATTTTAATGATATGCAAACAAGCGCAATAAGGAATATCAATCGACGTGTCCCAACATCTTCCGACAAAATATAAGTAGTGAATTGATGAATTTATTCCAAATTACAGACTCACTCTGTATTTTCATGTTAATTCGCTACTGTGATTCATATAAATGGAATCCGACATTATTGACAATCACGAAGTGAAATACATTTTTAGTATCACTGGATACATTCGGTGCTCTGATGGAAGTTATACTGCTTGTAGAGTAATATAACAAAATGATGTATTCAACAGCTGAACAAGGAGCTTATTCTACAGAAATTTCATAGAAGTGATTGATATTTCGATTCCTTCCGTTTCCTCCTGATGTTCATGGTTCCAAACTTTATACGAAGAAATTTGCACTTGATTACAGCATAACAAATTCAAATATGGATGTGAATGTGGAGTATTTGCGACAGGAATACTATGGAAGTGATCCATTCTAGAAGATACAATAGAATGAAATAAAAAAAATCATACTGTCAATAAAAGTAGTTTACAATGCCACCAAAACTTCAAAACCAACCAAATTGAAGTAATCATAATATGTGTCAGCTCTTTGTGGGATTTTCTCTGCTCGTTTCAAAAAGCTGAAAAATTAATGTAGCACCTCCTCGAAAAACTTAGACAGTATTCGATCAGGATGTACTTGAAGAAACACCTATCATTTGTTTGCAATATGGTAACATATTTCTTCAGTCGTTCCTTCGTCAGTTTGAACGTGGATCAAGATATTTCTTGAATCATTGGAAAATATATGTTTGTGTCATGAACAGAATCCTAAGAGAATTTATAAGAGAACATCACACTATTCTGGGACATGCTCTCAAAGATATTGTCTCGTATCATATACCTGTGTATCACTTCTGAAGCGTCATCCACTTCATATGGATTTGATATGAGGGCTTCGTGCATAGTCTCTCCGGCTCCTGCAAACGGAGATACGATCAACACTCCTGGAGGAACGTTGATTTGGCAAGCGACGAACTCTTTAGCGACGAGGTTCATTCCGTCCCTGAGAGGGGTAACGAGTCCTACAGCGGAATCCCTGCAATATGAATATTTGGAGAGCATTGACTATACAGGCTATTTTGGGTGGGTACACTATTGCTGTCTCCGAAACGAAAGAAATAACAATGATTGAATGGATGAATCGAATGAAGCAGGGTATACCTTCTGGAAAGCTCTTCAGAGATTTTTATTGATCTCTGATTACTTTATCAGTGATGATATCGACAGAAATAATCCTTTCTGGATAAATGATGTTTTTGCGAAACGGAGCCCTTGTTCTCTTCTCATTATATTTCGATGTTGATGTTCCATCAGTTTTTGATATGGTTCACCCACTGAAGCATATAAAATGCTGCATAGATACATCATGGACGGAATTGGAGGTGAATAACATGTCCAAAATAGCATGTTCTTTCATATCAATAACTTGGTTACATTGGCAACATGTCATTTCATGGGAACTGACAAACTGTCCCACTTTCTATTCACTTCACTTGATCATTTTTCTCTTATTCTTCTGAGAATTTCATATGAGAAACCATGCAAAATATGATATGGCGACTGGCGACGCCGTGAAAGAATTTTGAATGGGTTTGAAAATTCATTTCTCATTCAACTAACCTCGAAGCTCAAGTCAGAGAGAGATTACATAACTGGAAGACTACTACTACTACTACTACCGAATGTACACAGACACGCTCGTTTGAGAAATAGGAACATTGGATTATCTGAGCAAATCATATATTTCTGGAAGTGAAAACTACGAAAGCGTAGATCAAAGATGCGATATTTTTTTGTTAATAACTCCTGTAAAGATTCAACTCGGGATTTCTAACCCGAAATTATGACTCGAGTTCGAGTTCGAGTTCTAGAAGCGTGGAGTGCGACACGAGCATGATACAATATAGCCAAGGAAGTTGGTATGACTGTTCCTAAAATCCTGAATATTTCCATGAGTTTCGTTATATTGTGCCATCGAAGAAGATTCAAAATTCACGCATATTCGATATATCTCAGTTAACAAAAGAGATAGAGTTCTGATGTTGACACATCACTCTCCAACTTATTTTGTGAAACGGAAGATGCCGCGAACTTTCACAGCCCTCCTTTTATTCATTTCATTTTAAGAGGGAGCAAAATACGAAATTCTGACTTTTTCAATCGTCCAATCTTTTGACAAGATCAAAAAGTGACCACATAGATGCGATGGCGTTCTTTCGGAGGATGTTGATGAAATATATAAACGAAAATGAAAACGTGTATCGGAATCTTTCTCCATTTCGATCTGAATTTTTCCAAGCTCGTTGGAATAATATTGATTTGAACCTTGATAATACTATCCATTTTCATAGCCTCGATTTCATATTTTATCGAAGAAGTATCACTAGTAGTACTCTTTTCCATGAAGATAATCGTTCCAGCACTGTATCTGTAGTACTGAAGATACATCAATCAGTCTGTCTATCCACAACTGAATGAATTTGAACTGAGAATCATTATTCAAATATCTTGTCATGCTTAATTAGCTTACCTGTAAAATGCAGCTAATTCGTCTTGACTAACGCATCCGTAGATATACCGAATTGGAGACCAATTGGGTTTGGTGAACCTGCCATTGATACGGCCGACAAGCTGATCCATTTCCTCCTTCAGATCCTGGTACTCCTTGACATCTGTTCGTGATGGTACCGATATCTGCAGTAGAGACACTTTTTCTATATGCTCTGGGTGGTTCTCGAGGAGTTTTTCGAATGCTCTGAGTCTGTGAACGAGACCTGTAACATCATCGAATTGCGAGAGGAAACTGTACGTACTATGCAAAAAGGAACAAAGTGACGGAGAATTACTTTTCAGATTCTGAACTACAAAGATCATGTATCACCTATCGAATGATTGAAATGATAAATTTCCATTGAACATCTTCATCTCATTTGATTTTGAGATACATATTATATTTGAAAATAATGTAAAAAATGCTCTTAATTGCATCCATGGTACAGATTGAGAAAACACACATAACCCACAACAAAGAGACATGCACACGTAGTTTTTCAACATGTTCCAGAAGTAAGTATAGAAATTTTGATAATTTCAAGATCCGTACAATACACTCATGGTTGCAACACTGGCTAAATTTGAACTCAAGGTGCACAGTATCTATACTTTGTTTCTTTCATGATATTAGGATTATTTTATATGTTGATGTCAATCGAGATGATTGAATTGAATTGGCGAACTGTTACCTCCAGGGATAAGCCAAAATAGAACAATAAGAGCGGAGTTGCGATGCTTTCCCAAGAAATAATAATTTTCCCACCCTGTGAATCAGTACTTGTTCAAAACATTCGATATGTAATAATATTATATTCCAATAGCTTGACTCATCCATGGATACATGATTTCATTATGATCACATTTTCAGTGCTCGAGTAACAATATATCGACTTTGTTTTTATCAGTATACTTTGTTAATCCACGATGATAATACCATAACATAAAGCATATTCTGTAACTCAATATCCGATATCATATGGAAAAGTCCATAATACCCTCTTCATTCGAAGATTGGAGAGTGGATATTGCGGAGCAACTTTTCTGCTGTAAAAAAAACCAGAAGGATATCTTGCCGTATAATTTTTGAATTGACTAACACCTTCGGTGTAAACCAGACGGTCCACCCCGAAAATCATTATCTGATTCGTCGATAGCATCCCTGTACCCAGTTTCAGTCTACTTCGTATTAGTTTGAATATAAGTAAAGACGTCCATCACTTCATCATTTATTTTTAGTGCTCGAGTGACAATATATGCACCTAATAACCTTGTATCTCGTAAATATTTTTGTACTCTCTGTAATCTGTCAATCGACATCTTCACAGATTAAAGCAGTCTGGTGTTGCTCTTATCAGTATACTATATTTCCACAATGATATCAAAATAACATGGTGAATTCTGCTACTCAATATCCGATATCATTCGGACACTTCATCTTAACTTCTTCATTTGAAAACTGGAGAGTGAATACTGCGAAGTAACTTTTATGCTGGAAGAACCAGCAGGATATCGTACTGATCATCTCTGAATTGACTAACCTTTGGTGTAATCCAGACGGTCTACCCCGAGAATTATTTTCTGATTCGTCGATAGTACCCTCGGAGCTTTCACAGCCAGTTCGACAAATCTCTCATAGGGGATACCAATGGGTAGAGGCCTCACTCTCACCGTGCGACCACCATGCTCAACAAGCAGATTTTTTCTGTCGACCCTGTATGGTGAGAAAAAAAAAACAATTGGATGATTCGATCACTAATGGTGATGAGTTGAATACGAACAGTTTTTCCTTCGAATAGATCAAAAATAGATTCAGACCGATGTGGCCGAGTGATAGTGTACATTTGTGATTGGAAAATTGACCAATTTTCCCTCTAGAATCTCAGATATCCTCATTTCCTATCGCAATGTCATGCAAAATCAGCCTATATAGATAACAGTGTTAATTATTTTCATTTTGGTCCACCTCAATACCTTGATATACATCTTCAATAAAAAGTGTTTTCGACGTCTCGAATGTATTTATTAATTGAAAAATTGATAATTATGCTCATTTCTATTTGGAGAGCTAGTGAAAATGTAAGGATTGTTCCGAGAAATTCATGCTGTTCAAGTCAACTTGAAGGTGGCAGAAAACTTGTTACTCGCTGAGAATTGGAAAGGAAATCATATCGAATTTTCCAACTGAACCATATGAAACACACAAACTCCAAACTGAATACACTAACAATGGTTCTGGCGATTATCATCGTCACGTCGATATTGATGATGTAATAATCGATGACGATCTAGACGAAGAGAGATCACAGTATCTTCAGTTCATTGAATGAGGAACGCAGTGGAAGTCTTGTCCTGGAGATCCTCAAGGTCTTGATATCAATTATAAGCAATTGTTCGAAAATTATTGTGTTCTTCTGCCTCATGGTTCAGTTATTTTCAGAATCTAACACTATCGATGTTGACTGTTTCTATCGAACAATAAAGATGATTCCATCTGTTTCACAGGAAATATTGATGTATCAATTATCATCGGGTTACATATTGTTCATGGTTCTACAATAAGTATGCCAATAATATAATATATTTTTACTCTATTTCTGCTGATTAAGATACGATAACTCACGCTGACCTCTTAGGAATGGCATTCCTTGACTATCATGCGAATATCATGTTTTGAAAAGGCATAAAGATTGAATATTGGTCATGTATAGCAATAAGAGAATATTTCTCCATTCGATAGCACTCACCCAACTTAAGGACATCCTACGTTTTTCGAAAAATCATTTGGGATATATTGCGATATTTGCGATTTTCATATCAGCAGGAAACGAACAGATCGAGTGACGACGAAACCCGTGCCATTCGGCTGCCATCCTCAAGCAGAGATGAATTGCTAGAGTATTCTATCAAAAATAATGCGAAAATTCCTCATTAATTATGACATACGTATCCACTATATCTGTATGTCATACTCTGAAAATACTCTTGTATGAACAAAACGTCGTTATTATGAAAATGAGAAGAAGAAAGTTCACCTACCTAGGCAGGATAGGATAATCACGTCACCAGTTTAAATGGGTTTTGGCTGTGATTTGAATTCGGAAATGAAGAATGTGAGTTGAATCTCAGAACGAATGATGAATGATGAGAACATCATCGTGAAAGTGGTTTCAGTTGGGAATTCGATAGATGTGTTCGCCCCTATTTGGGTAATGAAATGAACAGATCTCATTGTGATGAATCACAGATGAATCACTCAACTGCAAAACAATCATACTCTTTGGTTACCTGCAACCGAGACTCCTCTGACAGCAATCAACGAAATTGAGGCAGTAGTCAGTGATATGGAAACCAACCATATCGCATCCCAGCATTCCTTGCAGGATTTCATCGGCCCACGGAAACAAGCGGCAGATGTCCCAAGAGGGAAATGGGATGTGCAGGAAGAAACCAAGCTTGCATTTAATATCTTCTTCCTCGGCCGCCTGTAATCAGTTTGAGAACACTTTTGTCTAACCATGATCATGATGATCATATTATATGATATATTACATAAAGATGAAATAGTGATTCGAGCTAGAATTTAGTGTTATGTTCTGTTCAAATGATGGGCTATTGAATTGTTAATCTGTATTGGCGACTCAAATCGCGAGGATGATATTTCGATGAAGGTCTCAGGGGGTATCTTAAGCAGTACATTTCATTTAATTCGACGATGAATTCAACAGATATTTTTGTTCATGAATCATCTACATGTTGATTGTTGGATGATCTGGAGTGATTCTGGATGATCTCACCTTACATGAACGGAATATCGAAGATATTATAAGAATCCCAATATTCCAATAGGATTCATGATTCACGTTGATACACATGATACGACTCAAGAGAAACAATTTTATGAACTTCACAATTCGTAATTTCGGTATACCGACAACCACCTATTTCGACATAAATTCTGGAGTTCAGAATTTTCTGAAGGCTACAAGAATAAGTCACAGATAAACTAATATGAGGAATCGGGACTCAATCAAATGTCTCTCACGACCTAACGGAACTAAATGTATTTGATCATGTAATAATTCAAAATTTGAGAGAAATCAATCATTTTCCAATGCATATCTAAGAAGTAGATCAGGAACCTATTATGATTTATAGAGCATGAAGGTCATTTGAAATTTCTGCAGCTGATAATAATGACATTATACTGAAATCGGTAGCAAAAAAATCGACACGTTTCGATGACAATCGATATCAAGGCAACTTTCGTGACGACATATCTCCCAAATCGAGTAAATAACTAACAGTCATTGTTAGTTTCATTCGGCATTCTGGTATTTCATGGGCTCATAAATGTTTGTAACTTTCGTATTTTTTACTCTTCCTGAATACTGGTCTGCTATGTAGAATATGAAGACATTCATTGAAACGTCGTCATGAGAAAGACTCCATAACTCAAAAACCACTGAAGCTGGATGATGAAAAAATCTCAAATGATTCGAAGCAGAAGAAGATAAAGGACGTACCATCGAAACACTGTATGAATTCTAGAGAAATTTGGAAATTCAATAGCTTCAATGTTGAAACATGAAAATCGTTCTATTCATAAATATGCACTTTTGCATTTTCAGTTTTTTTTTCACATAATTTGTACTAATTTGAAGAGCATTGAATATTAGTTGATAGATTTTCCTCACGACTTGTTTCAGAATAATATGTGGATTTGAAGAATGGGATGAAATACAGGGTGTATCAGGTGAAATAATATTTGAACATTCCAGATCGCGTATGAACTCACCATTTCGAGAAGTAAATTAGTTGGTAGTTTCCAAGTAAATAGGCCAATGAGTTCGACAACTTTGTAAGAATTCGGTGGATTTGATTCCCAAGACTCGTTCTGTATTATGTAATAAATTGATGAAATATTCATTAGATTCATTATTCAGAACTGAACTAAGTCAATATTTGTATGAGCTCATAGGAATATTCTTGCACAGTATCGATTCTAACGATTTACAGATCGTGAAATGAATTCTGTACCTATTATGTTCATTGTTTCTTCAAATAAGATATTGTGCTCGATTGGCGGGAGCTGACATGAGCCGCATATGTATGTATAAAGCATAAGAAAAAAATATTGGTTACAGTTCACCCTATCCGTTCAACGTATTGCCACGCAGATTTTGACATGTTTGCTAGATTTGGTATCAGTTCCGGTTGAACCGGAAGTTGTACTATATGTATATTGTATATTTATTTCCACCATCGTATTCCAGATAGAACTCCATCAATGACATAATACTATCACAAGTCTTTTTTTCCATCTGTTGACAACACAAGAGAAGAACCGTGTTAGGCAGCGGTAGAATTCTGGAAGGGAAAGGTGTTCGAATTCTTCTTGGAAGTTTGAAGGTTGTAAGCACACAACACAACTTTACCGTTACGTTGACATTTACATTCAAAATGACGACAAATAAAATGATCTCGACTTTTTTCGATATGTTAAAATTGAATCATCACATTCTATATTTCATCTCCGTATGTTGCGCCCAACTCCTCTAAAATCTCGAATTCAACTAGGTATTATCTGTTCCTCATTTCCAGAGCCCATTCATTCTGTTCTCTATGAGCTCTCCCTATTCAGCTATCTACAGGGTGTGAACGGAACGACATAATAAAGAGGTGTCATTCAACCCCTCTTTATAGCATTATTTCACTATGAGAACAGATTTTCACACGGGAAGTGCCTAACAATAGAACTCTATAATTACTGCTATTCAACACAATCAGCTTCCTGATTGTGTCATTTAGTTTTATTCATCTGAAAACTGAAATTGTAATTTCAACTTGTGATACATCATTGGGAAGTTGATCGATAGTAAAATGGAGAGCCAAAGTTGGTACAACTTCTGGTCAAACCAGAAGTGATATCAAATTGAGTCTTCCCTATCAAGTACTCGAACGCATTTTCCGTCAGAATGATCTATTCACCTTCTAGATTGAAGCAAATAGAGTTTTTCTTGCATATAAACGATATGAAAGTTTTTCATCGATATATTGTGTATGTGGGTCCATATGTGTCATGAACAAGGCAATTATCGCGTATACTACAACGACCTGACAATCGAATGCATTGCTTAGATATGTCATGGATCTGATTTTCTTGGTACATGTGTATCGTGTAGGTATATTGTAGATCAGTTTCTCAGTCCATGTATATGAGCCAAGGATCGAACCTCAAAGAAAAACTCACTTGTCTAATCCAGTTGGCTGCCAGCATCAGGTGGTAGTCGTGAATCCAAATGAGCGGAACTTCGGCGGAGATTTTAGGCAGTGACCTCAGAGCTCTCAGCGTACATTCAGCAAATTCCTTGTTTGCTTTACCGTAGGACTTCCAGTGTTCTCTTTTGAATGATGCACGATCTGGCATCGAGTGAAACAGCGGCCAGAAGGTAGCATTGCAGCAGCCATTGTAGTAGGAATCGAAGACCAAGGGGTCCATATGCACCGCCACCACCTATTTCGACCAGGAATGACAGAACGATATATACTCTGATATCAAAACCTCATGATAGAACATCCCAACACACTCGATCATCATAGAGAGACAGTGAATATTTCAAAACGACAGGATTACATTTCGATTATCCTCCACAAGGGAGATTTTCTACATGTAGCTTGAAAATTTTGTGTGTTGATTGTCATTGACAATTTTCTAACAGCTTTAGTCGGACTGAGAGACAGATCATTTTGGATATTTGGTGAAGGTCTACCTTTGAGGAATACTTCCGACCATGCATCATCGCCTCTTGCAAATTGGAAGTGATCGGATCTTCGATATTTCCTGTAATCAAGTTGTTACAAATCCGTGGCTAGGCATGGGGATCTCGCTGACCGTGACGGGCGGTTCGAATTGAAGCAGAGTTGCGCGGCATTTGATGAACAAAGCGATATTTCGGAATTAGGAATATATGAATACTCACGAGTTTATCCAAAGAATCGACGAAATCGTTTCAATTTTTGTCTCAGTTAATTTCCAGAACTATTCCAAACGGATGTCACTGCATCATTTTTATTTTTCCTCCTTCTTCTAGTTGTCATCAGCTCTTTTTTTTTCAAATACTGGATCTTGGATCTCTATCCTCTTTTTCAGATCATTTTGACGTGAGTACTCCGCACAATATGTTAGATAAGGACAATTTTATAGCAAAAAAAATATGTTTGAGGAAGAGTAAGCTCCATATCTTTTAACAATATTTCTTTCATTTGATCGATCGTGGTGATATACCATCGTACGAAGGAGATCGAAATACATCGGAAATTGTACAGAATATATCGAATACATCGAAGTAAAACGAATCCATGAAACACTGAAATAATACCAAAAATATTCAACCGTTCAAATAACAAATGGTTATCGGTATATGAATTGTAGCCCACTCGATTTTTACCAACTTGCCTTTCGGAATGAGTTATGTACCTACTGCATCGGGAAACTACCGAAAGCAGAAAATTTAAAGGCGTCAGCTTAACGACAAAGCAACACAACATTTCCTCATGTTCGCTCTGAAATATGAAATTACTCTGATGTATCGCTATATTGGTAACTGGTCCGTTCTCATTTCAGGAGTTTTGGAAAGAAATGGGAATGTTTTCCGCTAGACGATGGAGCTAGCCAGGCAATTTCGTTATTTTGATCGATGATTCAAAAAGTATGAATACACCAATTGTTAGTACCAGTCATAAGAATGTACCTAAAGCAAGTGTTCGTGTACATGACCTACATCACATGGTTGAGAAGTATACAGCCTGCTATTTCAAACATGAAAGTCAAATAATAAATCCATGACAAAAGTATTGGCACACTGTAAGCGTACGCGCGTCACAGCTGTTATAGTCACGTAAATGTGTGATCAATAATAGAATATACAGGATGTAACTTGAATGATGTCATTGATTTCTGAGGGTGATTCCTTGTCATATTTCATGGGAAAAATTTACATGAACGTGAGACCTAACTTGCTCTGTTCCCAAGTAACGAGGTGTCAAAGTGTTGCTATGAAAAAGGTTTTTCATTGATAACTCATGAGTCTTCACGCTGATTTTGATGAAACCAGGTATGTTTGTGACCATCCATTTCTACGACACTGTTCAGCCATTGATATCAAATGATCGAACTCAGCGAAAACGTTAGCGTACAATATTTATTATCGTGAATATCAATCAGGTTACCCTCTGCGATACCACTAGGAACGAAATGCAAAATCCTATTTCTGATGCATCGTATCACAAATGGAATACACATGGAGTCACATCAATTCAATTCATGTGAAACCCATTTTTTATCAAACTTTGGACACCCCATTATTCGAAAACGTAGCAAGTTAGGACACACGTTTACATGAACTTTTCTTCAAAAAATATGACAAGGAATCTCGACCAGGAATTGATGACAACATTTCAGTTACACCTTGTATATTTATTCGGTCTATCCTTTGTCAGTTTTTGGAATCAAAATTTGAGGAAAAGTCGCACGCTCCGGTATGTCTACATATTGGTACACTCTCAACAGCATATACTAAGAACTTTGTCGATTGGCAAATATGAATACGAGGAAATACGTATATCTGTGACTGAATCGAGAACTATTTGTAGAATATAATTTTCGAAATCATCTCAATGCACGGTGTGAATCAGCCTGGATGGAATTCAGAACAAACTATCGAGTATTTCGATATCTCTGATATCTGAAAGTTAAAAGATATGAAAGGTTGGCCAACCGTCAATATATATATATGAAGTATCGAAGTGAATCCATTATAAGAGATCTTTTTTGAATATGAAGTATGAAGAATATCGCATCTGAATGGAATGCAAATCGATTTTATCACCTTTCATTGGTATGTTATAGTTGCTCGATCTTTTCGATCATTTGCTACGCTAGTTCAGCGCCGTGATGTATCACATATAATGTGAATTCAACAAATCAGCATACCTCCTGGATAATCATCACAAATGAGGAAAATGAGGTCAGCCTATAAATGAAAGAAGTTTTTGCCTCTCCAAATGGAAAATAATGAAGTAACTCTATACCCACTGTTCAATTCATTTCCTGAGATTGAAACACTCGCGCTATAAACACGTACCTTATCGGATTTCAAGCCAGCCGTGGGTGTGATGTCTGTGGGATCTGATTCTGGCATAGGCTCGGAGCTGTCTTCCAGATGCATCCCTGGCCAACCCACCCATAGCCCACCTCCATTTATCACCACCGGTGCTACTGCAGTCACCAAACCGCCAGCACTGGAACCAAAATTGGTGATGGCTTTCAGTTAGTCGCATGTCACAAGGCACCAACTATTGAATTTGATGCTGATATGAGTGGTTCTCAGTTTGTCGCTGCGGGCTATGAGTATACCAGTAAGGATGATTGAAACACTCTATTTCCAAAACGTGCTGGAAGGTATAACACGATTTCTCCTAGCCCCAAACTTATTCGAAGTACTTGGAAATTCCAAAACGGAATACGTGTTCATGCATTAATTATTCACTGCATATGCATTAAATATTGTTTACTGTGTTTTCATTCCACATGTTTTTCGTTCAAAAACATTTTCTGTACAATTTGAAACATCTTGATGACATCGAAACAGAAATATGTAGCATGACAGTTGCCAATTCCGACATTCTCTTCACGGATGCCATAATTTATGGGGCTATATCGAAACAGTGCAGAGATATCGAGCATTCTGTTGCACGAATATGCCCTGTGAGTTATATTTCATATTTTCTGGTAATAACGAGGGGGGTCTATGATTTTGTATTTCAAAATTCTCCAATGAATTAGTTGGACAGCCTAAGTACAGGAGTCATTTTGTATCATGAATTTCCTTTTGAATTCAATAGCAACAAAGATATTAGACTCCGTGTCAATAACTGGCACCCTGTATATTCAATATCAATTTTTTATTCAATTATGATATGTTCGATATTTCAAGTCTCTTAGCTCATCGGGAAGTTAGGTCAATATCAATTGCAAAATTTGTACAAATGATTCAAAGACAACAAATAGACAAGAAATTGACCTAATGGACACCTGCTGAAATTCCAGACACGCATTTGAAAAAGAAAACAGAGTAGATGATAGTGGCTCATATAAGAAACATTGGATTTCAAGTGTTATTACACAGTTATGAAGAATGGAATGAAAAGTAACAAGGACTAACTGACGACTATCTTGAAATATTTCTACAACTAACTTTAGGAAGAATGAAATCGATGTCATGAAGAGTTGCCCAGAATAACTCGATTGGCAAAGCAGGATTTCATCAAGCCCCAAAATACACAGCTTTGGCATGATACAATCGATCCTGCATCTCCTTCGGTTCATGATGCACCTGGAATGTGGTCCAGCCCATAGACTATAAGTCTATGGTCCAGCCATACCCACAAAGCTTCTGGGTGAAAACTATGTCCGCAGGTTCAAGGTGAGATGAAATAATCAGCGTATGTATGTGCACCTCCAGAATGAATGATCGAATGGTGTATTGACATTGTTTTGTAGCAAAATGTTTATAAATAAACAGAACTGATTCGAATCTGAAAAAACATGACACGTTTGGCGATATCTATGGATTATGCTTATCGAAAGTTAGTGTAAACAAACCATTCCAGTTTACATCACAATCATAATTGACTTGTATGATAGGGTCATGATAAAGGTTCATATTCTATTATTTCTAACGATTGTGTTCGCAAGCGCAAGCGACCCGGGGAAGCAAAATGTGTGATTCTTCATTGAAAAATTGATTCTCATAGAAATGAGGATGGCAAAATAGTCATTTCCTTACGAGCTTGCGCAAAGTAGTACTTAGTAGAACGATAGTGAAACCATTCAAAATTCTCATTGCGAGGGAGAATATATATGTATTACAAGGGCTGTAGACTATCTATGCAAGGTGATGAGCCGCTGCACCTGTATATTTCCTTATACTGTATTCTGTCTCATCTTCGGAATTTTTGAATCAATTTTGGTTTTTGAAATTCAGACCACGAAAAAAAAATTGAAACTAGTATTTTCTTCACTACTGTGAGATAGGTACCTATAATATAAATCAACAGACCAGACCTGCAATCAATTTCACAATTATTGTTGTTATGTTATAGATATCATTGATAAATTCTTCAAATTTCTATTCTTATTTTTTGATGTTATCTAATTCTCCGTTCTCCATCCATTTCTTTCATGTTCAATTAAGAACTATTGAGGAAATTCATTTTTTTTCTCGTTTCCTGATATGAAGCTCGTAGAGAAAATTTTGTTCCTAACACGTGCGCATTCTTTCCCGCACGCAAAAACTCATACGAACTCAGCTTCACGTCATTTGCCTAACTGTATCTACCACGAATTGAAAATATGGAGGATGTAAGAATGAAAATAACGTGCCTCTAATTTATACTAAAGCTCATTCTTATTTTTACAATGAATTTCGTTTGTCAGTTTCATGAATAAATTATTCAGCAATGCCTTGTTATTTGAAGGAGACAGAAAAATCACATGTATCACATGGAGGTGAAGTGCCTTTTCCTCCTTTGAACGATTACTGCCCTCAGCTTCGGGCAGTGAACTTCGTCCTTATTATAATAATAGCTATCCTTCACATGTCCCAGTCCTTTCTTCTTCTCGGATCTCAGAATTGGGCTAACTTTCCCTTTGTCCATTCATCATTATTCTGAATTGAATTTTTCGATAACATAATCGAATATTATACTTCCGGTGACACAGCTCTTTTTCATTTTGAAAAGAATCTACAACTTTATTTGTCGAAATGCGATTTGTCTCATTGGCTCCCAGGCGCCATTTCGGAACATAAATATTTCTCAAGGTGTCAAAATGTAGTTTCTGAAGTAACTTTGGAGCAAGGAATGATTTTTTGAAAAAATCCGAACCGTTCAAAAGTTCCAAACCAGGAGGAACTGATATTCATTATTATCACTTCATTGTTAATTGTACTCGATTACTCATAATTGCACTCCGTCGCTGGAAGAAACCAACGCACAAGAAGTCGAAACTTGAGCCGGGGTGAGGGATCATACATACACGAATATCGTCGTGTATGCTAGGAACCGAACAAAGGTCACGATGGAAGTCGATTTACGAGCCGAGCTCCTTAGCACTCACGACAACCACGATACCGTGAACGTCCATATTACTTGATATCACATAATATTAGAATGGATCAATCGCGTTCTATCATCAGAAATAGAAGTCAATTTGAGATCTAGAGAACAAAATGTGCAAGAATTCAAAATTCATTAAATGAAAAAGAGAAGGAGATAACAGAAAGAAAAATGGAAAAAAGTTTGTAGAATTGAGGAACATTTTGAAACAAGAAGACGAAAAAATGGAAGAATTCACAGCCGTTACAGTACACTCATATCAGATCATGAATTATCTTAAGAAAAACAATGAAAAAACTGCGAATTGTCATCGAAAACCCGATCATTGAAGATATGGGGATGAGTCGAAGAAGTTTTGGCGAGGAATATTCATGTTCTGCTCATCCGGTTCAAAAATCTGTGGAAAACTATTATTTCCCTTTCTATATCGATAATCAATAATGACTGTGGTGAATATATAGCTATCTTAACATGAAGAGGAAGGAAGATGCGAGAAGCATCTTCATGCATGTCCTTCTTCAACGGATATATCAAGATCATTCAGAAACTTATTAGATATGTTCATTTGTCACTGCTCATCAAGTATCATTCACAATATGGGTTGAATATGAAAATAGCCTTCCACTTGAATGAAGACAATTCATTTCCCAATTGGAAATTTATTCAATCATGTCCCTTTTTCGTTTCTGTTCGGTAATCGATTCTTCCATTCTTATTCAGTTTTCTCAGATATTCTCTGTTCCATCACCTCTCTATTCATTTTTCGATTCAGTTTTATCCTAGGTCATCCGTGTCCATGTGCAACTACTCAAGTTATTTCTCAATAATTATTATATTCTTGTTTCTTCCACGCGCTTTCAGATGTATTCTTCCATGGAGGATGATTCAAAGAATGAGTTATTGTTTTTGGATAACATCGAATATATCGATGAATGAATGATTGAATGAATGACTGAATGATAGAGAGAAATATACCTATTATTGCTCACCTAGCTTTGCGAATCAACTTTCCATCCTTGTCCCGTTGAAGTACGAAAGGCAACCTGTTGGACACCACGATCATACTTCCAGACGAAGCCACCACATCTGCAACCATTTCGAAAGTCAATTATTTTCAGTAAATAACGTTTTAAGGAAAACAATACAATAATTGCTTTATGTGGAACGTTCGATAAAACATGATGACGAAAACAACAGAACGCGACGGCAGAGCCACAGTCACTATTATGCACATTTTTACCCTTGTGAAAAATCGAAAGAACAAAGTCGAAAAGAGGTCACTAGAGTTTATCGATGACCGTCCGTTTTTTTATAGATTGAAAGTTGAATAAACAATAATTCTATGAGTCGATCACCCTACATCTGACTCTCGATCGGAACACAATCAATAGTTGAAAGCTCGACTAGACTAGAAATACCGTTCTTGAGAAGAAATTCCTAACACAAGAATGGAAATTACATTGTACAAGAGGATGTCATACATCAGTTCAACAATTTATTCACCATGTTCCTGCGATCATCAAGGAATTATGAAGAGTTCTCGTTGTGCTTGAAAAATATTCAAACATCGATCTCGTCACCGTTCATGCTGGATTTTTCGGAGGATCCCACAGCACAACTGACAATCCCAAATATACACACGGTGAGTCATTATCAATATGTTGTGTTATGTTGATCATAATATTTCATTGAATGATAATTCATTTCCAATAGGTGTCAGATAAAGAATTCATAATTGGTTATACTTGCAGCTCCTTGGAACCAATTTCATCTTCCAAAAAAATTAACTGTAATATCAATTCTGAAATTGAGATGGAAATCGAGGATACGAGGGGTTCTGTTGTGTGTGTACTAGGTGACATGTTTCAGATGCTTCTTTTGTTATATATTTCAGATGACTTTCGAAATGTTGAGGTTTCCACATGAGTGTCTTACTTTCTTTCCAAACAAACAATGCCACAAACTTCCACAGCTCCCCATGTTTTTTGAAATGTTGATCAAACCTCATAATTCTTCATAGAACAATGTCTGACATGATTCATTTGAACCGTTGAGAAATATCCAGGGTGTCCCTTTCCAAAAGGAAAAAAAATGCCTAATTGTGTGAAATTCTGTTCAAGGCATTGTCCCTTCCACAAAGAGACATAACTCTATCTCTATTCATCTATATCTATCTCTAACTCCGAAGGAATGAACATAGATCATACTGAATAGAACACTAATGTTCAACAATAGATTCATTGAGTATACATGATGTTACAGAATTCGAAAAAAAATAATATTGATCAGATCATTGTGGAATGAAGAATCCGTTTGGGAAAGAAACTCAATTCTATTACAAGCATTCCATTCGGAATTCCATTGCTGTTTGGAGAGTGTATTTATTTTGGTCTGCAGATTCATTGGATCTGATATCAATGTACATTTTTGAGATATGATATGCTATTTCATTCATTTTGTCATGAATGAATCGAAGATTTCATATTGGAATTTCATTGAAATCAATACAACTCATGAAACATGGAATTCAAATTCACCAACAGCAAAAAATAAGTCGAATATAACGGAAATATCGTCTATTACAGAGTTAGGGACTACTATTATGCCACCACGTTCGATTCCAGGTAGACAAACTAGACGAGCTCTAGTCGACGTAGACGAGATAGTGGTAGAAGAGACTGGTAATGCCTACATTGTTAGGCTACAGACCTGCTGAATTTCGCTCTACCAAGCATCATTCATCAAGGAAGGGTAATGATGAATTCTTCTGTTGGAAAACCTTCAATATTCGAAAAAATGAAAAAAGAAAGCAAACAATCGACTCAGCAGGAAGCAGGAAGATTCGAAATTAAATTGGAAAAATACCTACTGAAGAGACATTGATGATTGTTTTTGTAACTTTTGTGCTGTTTGTTCATGTATTACTATTTTGAACAACACTGTTACCTGGGGTGATGAAGACAATCAATCAATCAATGTCCGATGATGATATTGTGGTGGAGCATTGGAACATTGGAGGCATTGTGCTACGACAATATTTTTCCAACCTCATCATGGATCTCTCAAGATGTCCCAGCGTGTTGGACTCTGTCAAGATGTGTACAATCACACATCAGCACTGCAACCAAATAACGAAACACCTGGGAAACCAGATACGTCCTATGGTGTGACTACTCATACAGGAAATAATTGTTCACAGTTGTTGCTTGTTCCAAAACTGACCACACCAGAAGAAGACGCTCTGAAAACCCTCCATTCTGAGCGCATCATCAGCAGAGAGCCTGATCGTGAATATCGAAAAGTTCTGCTCCCTCACACATGTCCAGCAAACGGAAAAGTTTCATAAAAAAAGATGACGTGAGGACCACTCCAGGAAGATTAGAGGTTGATTGGCAAATCTTCGGGGAATTTCATCCAGCTAGATGGATATGATTCCTCAAAGATGAGACGATTGCGGCGGTATTGAGGATATTATATTACGAATATACAGAATGAGTGTAACAGACAATCAAGTCAACTCTTCAGAACATTTCTTTGCTGTCATATTCTATCTGTTTATTTGTAACATAATTCTCAATATTTCTACATCTTCTTGACATAACCCTTATCGGTATCGTTGAATTCGTATTTGAAATCCCAATCTGGATATAGAATGAAATACAGGGACTCCTATCAACTCATATTTGTTCATACTCCGATATCGATTCCATTCCATAAGTAGTTTCTACAGTGTGTATCATCAAGCTCGAGCAGCTCTGCGCTAACTGCTTGCTGCAGAAGTCTGTTTCAATGAAGTTTACCATGAAGTATTTTCTGAAGAGATTCAACTCCATCTATGAATACGATTTCATCTTTTTTTGGAATGAAGATTATTTTACACGTCCTGAATAATCTATCGCTGCATCTTCTGGTGGCTCGAACGGTTTCAAAGTGTCAATTGAACAATAACTCAATATTCTTTCTTTACAGATGGTGACAATAGTTTGGCGATAGATGCAGATTGGAAATATTTCAGATTACAAGCTGACTACTCTCAAACTATATATTTATGTTTATGAAAGCTCAGATTTCCGGAAAAAATATCTAGATATAATTGAGCATGTGCGATAAGGTTATATGACCTTGACCTCTGCAATATTCGAGTCATTCCGAATCGGGTTCAAAAATCAACTATCGAATCCTAATCTGTATTTTAATCTTCATCTTAGTCCTAATTTTAGTGTATAAATTTCCTTTTTTTTTCATTGTCTCCACCATACCATAAAACACAACTGCACTGCATGCGAATACCGTTCATGAAAACATACACGGTAACTGCTTTACTGATTTAGATATCACAACACATGCTTCGAAGCCTAGCGTGAGTCTACTCCAGTAATGCATCTAAATAAAGAATCCATTTGTTAAAACGAAATAGCCAATGGTACTGATGATACATATTGTACTATGATATATTGGATAAATTTTGATTTGATTGATTCGATTTTCAGGAGAAGAAGGGACTTCACCTCAATGGGTATATCAAGCAAGGTGATGATAACAGAAAAACTGCAGGCTGTTCTATCCGCCTTGAGGAAAAAACACTAGCATAGATCAATAAACGTTTCAAGGGTGAGGAATATCTCTCAATTACCTTTCAGAGCTTCGAATATTTTATCATATAAGTATTATTAGTGTTTCAAAATGAAGTAGAAATACATTCACAAGTGATATATGTTTTTTGATGAGTTATGATATCTTCGTAGTCCCTGACAATCAACTATATTAATTCTGATATATCATGAGGAAGAGGAAAACAGATATTTTTATCCATGTAACGACATGATCTGCACTTGAGAAATGAAATAAGAAGCTGTTGCCTACTATCTTGGCATATTATTGTTTCGATTTTTCCAATCATAACAGACGCAATAGCAAATCGAGTAGGTCACTGAGGGAATAATATTCTTATTTTATTATGCATCGATTTCAAATAGGTAAGGAATTATACATAGAATGTACACTCATGAAAGTCGAGAAATTTTCTTGCTCACGAAACATTGAAATCGATTCTCGAAACAACAGAAGTCCAATAGTTTTCCCAATTTCCCAATAGTTTTTCTAGCTCATTTCAGTGGAATGTATGCAGTATCAATTAAAAATTTTCGAGTTGGGACTATCATTCAACTGATTTCAATTTGAGCATTCATAAGGTGAGAATCAGGGCAAGAAATAAATATTGTCATTTTCGAACCGAAATTCGAAATCACTTGCGGTTTCACCGGAAGTTGGATTTTTCATTCGAAAATGTCATGTATGTTTTCGCATAAACAATAGACCGTGAGAATCAAGTAACCTCATTCTCTTATGGTGAATTCACTGGAATATATGAATATATTTTCATCTCCTGGGTCACCCAATATGCCAGAAGCGAAAAGACAATGATGAAACATCTTTTCATATCATATCAATACTTCCTGAGAGCAACAATGGATATGCTAACTATACGATAGTCAGAATCATGTTCATCGTATTCGAAATTTCACTTTCATCCAAAAGGTTGACTTCACAGATTCTGGCACTATATGGTTCATGACATTATGTGAAGGTACATACTTACAAGTATTATCACAGCCTTTGGTTGGATTCGAGTTCACCAAAGTTTCATGAACCTATACGAACATATACAATATTGTACATGAAGAATTGTGTATACCGTCTTTGTCAGGATACAAGATGATGAAATTGATTTTTCTTGTATCCCTAACGTCAAACACCACGCATACACCCTGTTGAGCGCGGATTTAATTCGAACCGATTATCGAATCTATGAGACGCAACGAAATACTGTACCTGCATCTACTAATAGGCAATATATCACGCGTAACAATATGATCAAATTGACGACAAGGTTTGGGAACTACTTCCAATATCGCAACATTATAGATGGGGGACTATGGAATTAATCTAGATAATCAGCCGACTGATAAAAATAATACTGATCTGTGGAGCTATAAATAAAAGGAAAGACAATTTCAAAAACGACGTCTCACACTTGTACTGGTAGATGAATGATGATGATGAGCTGGGGATGTGCATACAAAACTAATCTCGATGAAAGTATGAGAGTTTCGGAAACATCTTATAAGTGAGGGATTTGGCAGAATTGATGGAACTCTTGGCCATTTCTCTCTTTCAATTATTGTCTGTGATGATTTCAAAAGAGATTGAAAATGAATTGGAAAAAAAAACTTGAAGGACTCGATTGTCTGATTCCGTATGACAATAGGTTCTGAAAAGTTCTTGTGTCGTATTTGACAGTTATTTTCTGATGCTACAATAATCAAAATACTTATACAGCATCATATTTTCAGGAAACATAAATCTATTGTCATTGAAAAGTGAAGGAGTATACATACTTCATTCTGATTATCATCGCTGGAATAGTGTGAGTGTTCTCGCTGTTATAGTCCCATAGATTAGAGCTCAGATTGCAGCCAAAGTTTATGGAATGAATCGTCTCGCTCATACAGACAAATTTATAATGCAATAAAATGCAAGACAGAAAATCCCTCATCCTCCAAGGACTTGCTGGAGTTTTTGGAATGCTCTCTGCTGCCCCTCCTGAATGATTTGAGGATGTTCAAACTATCGTATATTATTAGTTTTCCATTTTAATGATGCCTATAAACTTTGTGTTTCTCGAGACTAATGAAAGTATTTTTATTATTATGTGAAATACATAAATATCACGTCCATACCTAACGTGTCTTAATTCGGTACCAAAAGTATCAGACCGAATTTACATCGAATGTGTCAATTACCGAAATCGCTTATTCACATCATGTTTTTTCGATAATTATTGAAACGAACTTGAGTCCGATTTTTCAGCTTTTCATGGGATTTTCTCTCCTCGTTTTTAAAAAATAGAGTAGAAGTTATTAAAAATCATTGCAATATATTTGTAGTAAGGACAGATTTAGGATCTGCCCCAAAATGTGTCCTTACTACAAATATATTGCAATAATTTTTAATAACTTCTACTCTATTTTTTGGAAACGAGGAGAGAAAATCCCATGAAAAGCTTAAAAATGAATGTTCCACCTCCTCGAAGAACTTACAGACAGTATTTGAGTCTGATTCTCTAATTACGATGTCAATAGACTGAGAGAAATGTTTTCGAACGGGATCATGTTTATCATTTATCACATAAGTAGTCATAAGTCACTGTGATCATAGTCTGAACAACATCTTATCGGGGTGATACCACGAGTGCTCACGATAATATCGATAGTTATATTGTCAGAAATCAACGGAATCAAATTGCTTGGTAACACCGTTTCCGTGATGTGATTGGTGTTACTCCAAAGCAAATTGATCGAGTTCAACAATTCAAGTACTAAGTAATTTGTCATTCGTTTTTTGTGAAACTGAAAGCACTCGATAAGTATGACAAAAAATACAGGTTTGCATCTTAAACGAAAAAACTTGAAAATAACGGCCCACAACTGATTGAATCATCTGATTCTCAATGTCAGTGCCATTTTGTAGTGCCAGTGACGATGTGAAATGACTCTTTTGGTTCCATCTTCGAATGAAGTCAGTATAAATCAAAAACGACATAGCTGTTTTTTTGCCTGCATTCGAGAATAGTTCTTGTTTTATGAATTTCTTGTAAATATTTCATATGACACCTGAATACGCGATTTCGCCTCCGTTTGAACCTGGCTTTTTCTTCCCACAGCTCATAGAATGAACGGTCGTCGTATCGTTGCTCTAACCAATCTTCAATAATTTCGTCACTAGTATGAACATGCTGTGCTCATTTGTTTCATGAGGTCGCTTATCGCCTACTTGCATGGTCTAGGAGATACGTCACCTGAGGAATCACGCCCACTTTTTCGTGTGATGCGACAACTTTTTTTTCTGTTAACTGTCTCTGAGAATATGAATAATGAAATATGTATTTTTTTTATCTGTGGACAACACGAAGGGGAAACCTATAATGTTCGAGGAACATCGTGTTAGCCAGCGGTGCAATTTTGGGAGAGAAGGAGGGTGTTGGAATTTTTCTTAAATGTTTGGAGGTTGTAAGCATCAGGAAAGACTTCACTAGGCAAAGAATTCCACAACTTTGCCGTTCTATTGATGGATGATGCTTGGTATAGCGATGTTCGACAGGTCTCGAGCCTGACAGTGTAGGGATGACCAGATGACATAGAAGCCTCGATGGTATGTTTGGAAAACCCTTCGCGCCTTATTTTAATTGACTTCCATTAATTATTGGTGGCAATTTGAGAGTATAATAAGATTGTTCAGCGATCAACTTGAGAAAATTTGACCATATTTGTTTTAGTCGAAACGAAAAAATCATACAATTGAGTGAGGAAATATAGGTGACATGTACGAAACTTTCCACATCCCTTCCATCAGAGCAAACTATCAGAATTTCTTAACATTTTGCAAGTGGATCCTGATCAGATGAAACTGATGATGTATAAGTAGAAATAGAATGATATTCCTAACTGAATTACATGACATCGTAGCCAGAGAACTCCAATGAAAAAATAAGTAATATCGAATATGGAATAAATTATGGAAAAATCGAATATATAGGTCGCTCTATCACAGATAAATGATGATGACATTCAATGAACGATATTTCTCAAAACATATTGAACAATCGAAATCCTCAATAATACTAGAGAGAACATCTGTGAGTTGACTCACCCCGACATCCAGAATTAGGCATTGTTGTTGCCTTAGTGAGTCTACAAAGCACCTGAGATGACAAAGAGAAAATGCGAACTTCAAATTAACCGAACCGTTGTTTCCATCACGAAGCGTTAAAATGAATAATGGAAATTATGTGTTGCCACTTCTCTGGTTCATCGATAAAAATCGATATAGTACTTTAATACTCGGAAAGTAATCGACGAAATCTTATATCTCCATAAACTATTTTGTTTCATTCAAATTCGACAGTAAACATGGCACTTGAGCGTTGGTATGAACAGTGAGAGGACCATCCACCAAACATTTCGGATTATATAGTTCCAGTCTGCCACTTCTTCGAGCACTAGTCTTCAAGGGATGACAATCCAACAAGGAAATGTGAAAATATGAGCCGTCTCCAGAATACGAAACAGGAACTACAATGACTCTGGAGAGAACTACCCTTGAAACAGTCATCCTGACCGCCACAAGGAGCTTATAATACATCATCTGAAAGCTAGTGATATACACATTATAACTGATACAAACTAGTAGGTGAATCAAACCATGAAAATTATGATATTTCAAGACAAACAATGATTGATATACAATTTCGAATATACAAAATTGAACTCGTCCAGATTGAACTCGTCATCCGGGGCTACTCGAATGCTTCTTGTGAAGTGTCACGCATTTTTCGTCGTATTAGGATGATGTATCATTAGCGACCATTTGTTTTGTTCATGAACCACTACCATTATTGTATACGTATAAAAAAAAATAATTGTTCATTGAATTCCTAATTTCTTTCGTGGAAGATTCCAGTACTTGAGAGTATTTCGTAGGTTGATGAATGAAAGATTGAATGAGAAAAATCTCGTATTCTGGGAATCTGGATTAACATGAGGAATAGCAAATTCGTTCGACTCTAGTACGGAATAGCGATTTATGAAACAGCGTTGGTACAAACAGCGCATTCAGAACAGCGATCGATAGGAACGACGCTGGACGAAACAGCGCTGGGTCAGAATAGCGTCGGCTAGAACAGTGCTGGACGATAGAGCGGTTCAAAAGATCACTTGAAGGAATTTATATCTTTTTCCATCTGAGTCTTGCAGCATAGTTCATAATAATGATAATAATAATAATCTTCATTTGCCATTGTGGTACAGGACGTACATATGGTATGTCAATAATTTAAAATAAATATAGATGATAATAACAAGATGAAAAACGACTAAAGTGAATAGATAGGTCGTATTTAGCAATATATGTGTGTATATATGTATATATATATATATATGAAAGTTGTGCATAAAAAAAACTCCAAAATGAAAAAATTAAGAATTGGAACATAGATGAATCTAAATACACATAGAATGAAAGAAATCAACAAAACAAAATATGAGTTCATGGGAAACTATCATCCAGGAATTCATCACAACCATAGTAAAATTTCTGCAGCAGAAGTTGCTTCACTCTACCAAGAAACACTTTATCAGAAGTAATTTGCTTGATCTTGTCTGGTAATTTATTATACAAATTAATTGCATTATACAAAGGGGACTTTTTATATTCTGTTGTTCTGTGATTTGGAATACGCAAAAGATCTCCATGACGGGTGTTGTAGCTGTGCGCCTTTGCATTTGTTTCAAGGTTTTGGATGTTTGATCTAGCAAAACCTATGCTTTTGAATATATATATGGAGGGAGCCGATAATAACTTTTCCCTTATGAAAACTGGTTTACAGCTGTTTCTGTGTTCCATACTAAAAATCAATCTAACAATGCGCTTTTGTGCTACGAATACTCTGTTTAATTCACTACTGCAACCCCATGCTATGATATTAGGCGATATATGTGAATATACCATAGCAAAATAAATTTCCAGTAGACCTACTGTGTTCATGCATAATTTCATATGTTTTAAAACGAAGCATGCCTTGTTCAGTTTGTTGCAGACCTCTTTTATTTGCAGGTCCCATGATGAGCTTTCATCCAAAAATTCATCTGAAAATTCAACTTCACCACTAACCTCGATTTCCACAATAACATGTAGGTCATCTGGAACATTATTTTCTGTATTATAGAAATTCACTACTACTGTTTTAGTGGAGTTTGATATCAATCTATTCCGCTGACACCATCAATATTCCCCCCTGTAACTGTGATAGTGGTATCGTCCACAAACATGGTAAGGTGGCAATCTTCCAGATATTCTGGCAAGTCATCTGCATACAGCAAGAAGAGCAGTGGTCTGAGCACTGACCCTTGTGGCACTCCAAGATTTACGTCATTGTAACTCGATCTAAAGTTTTCACATTTTACTGTCATGGTCCGCCCTTCGAGATAAGATTCAATCCATTACAGCACGTTATTTGAGAAACTGAGTTGAGATAGTTTTGCAATTAGAAATTCAGGAGTCACAGTGTCGGAAGCTTTCGTTAAATCAAAAAATGAAGATATTACAAAACTGTTTGAATCCACCTCTTTACAGATGAAATTCAGTAAATGATATGTTGCAGTTTCAATTGATTTGCTCTTTCTGAATCCAAGTTGTTCTTTGCACAGTAAATTATTTACCTCCAAATAGTTATCAATCCTGTATGATACTATCTTTTCAAATAATTCAGCCAGTGAGCAGAGTAGAGAGATTTGCCTATAATTTTCGACATCGGAATGATCTCCTTTTTTGAAAAGAGGTATTACTAGTACTTCCTGGTATTCTACCATTGTCGCTGCATAAAACATAAAATGTCATTGATCGTCACGCGCGAATATTGTGGAGATATGAAATGGAATCTCGAAAAGGAAGAGAATTGGTTGTTTTCGATGGGTATTTTTACCGAAGAGATAAAATCAGTGACACGTCGGATACATGAAGATGTGTGAAACCTTCAAGTGAAGGGACACTGTATGTGATTGATGGTGAACCAAAACCAACAACGAATCACAATCATGCACCAAGTCAAAATGAGAGGAGCAATAGCGAAAAAATGAATGGAAGGCTGGATCATAGTGCCCAAGCTGCTACTTGTGGAGTTTCAACAGAGGCGTTGGTCCTTCTACCGTGTTATGATGCTATACTAGAATAATAGTGAGTCATCGACTCCATCCACTCCATCGACTCACAAGAGATAATGCATTTACCAATTATAACAGATGTATATGATGTTACAACCGCGGGTGGCCACAAAGTCACAGATGTATTGATGTCAATTCCAAGGTCACTACTAAGTTTTTCCTAAATTTCCACTTTTCATGTTCTCATCGATGAGAAGGTTGTTTTGGCCATTCATTGTCCCATGAGTATTGAGCGAGAACAAACTCACCGAATAATATCTCCAAGTTGTTAGCACTGGAATGGAATGTGGAACCTGTTACGATCGTTTCATATTTGAAATATGCGTCGATGAACGCAGTCGAAGAGGTACTCCTTGATTCATCGGATGTTCATTTCGTCTCTCCCATAATATGTGGAGGAATATTCAACAGCATTTCTACTGATTTGTATGGAGGTAGTGAAAATTCCAGACTATATATGAGTTATATTCCGGAAAATTATATATAGAGAGTTATGGATATCTTCATAATGCTCTTGTTGGAATCGATGCTTAAAACCTTCAAAAAATTCTCCTTTCGTGTTGTCAACAGATGAAAAAAACTCGGAAAAATCATGTCGTACGAAAAATTGTGCAGCAATCACTGAGATTCCCAATTTCGGTTTGGAACTTCTACCAAAAAAACGGTTGGTTGTTACCATCCTTCCATTGCCAAGTTCATGGATCATTCGATTCATCACAATGAGTATCACTCGAAGTATTACCAATAGAATCGAAGGTTGAGAGTCTCAGCTAGGAATATGGCATATTTCAACATAAGAAATGATGTGAAATCTGTTCAATATGATTATTGATATAAAAATTATTTCAGTTTGTCGAATTGTAGAACGCTTTTTTGTCCAACGCTCTTCTAGCCGACGCTGTTCAGATCAAGCGCAGTTTCATCCAGCGTCGTTCTGATGGAACGCTTTTCTGATCGCGCTGTTTCGACCAGTGCCGTTTTGTCCAGCAATGTTTTGTACTAGAGCCAATTCAAACATTTGCTTGAATATTTTGAATCGTGCAGTTTCTTCGAAATTTTCCGCATCTCTGATACTGTAGAAGATCCCAATGAAATGAATGAGGATGATATCCAAATTATCATAGGTTCCTTTCAAATTCTCATCGCTCGAGAGAAATTATCGGATATGTTCGGAAATCAACTCATTCTTGATCTTCTATTATCGGGTATTCGTGAATCATAGAGCTGTTATGAAGACGACAAATTTTGGAAATCGAACTTCACTAGTTAGAATGTTGATGCGGAATATATTTTTGAAAAAACCTGTTATCAAAAATGGAATGATGATTCAATCTGAAGTATGGCTATCGATATTCTGGAAAAACAATGAGAAATACGATAGAAGTTTTCAATATCTCACACCTCTCTATATTGCCTTCATACTGTCGAATGTTTCTCGAAACCGAAATAAGAATGTATGGAAAAAAGATAACATTTATGAATCTACTAAGACTGAATCTTTTATGGTTCTTGGTATTACTCAAATATCTTAGAAGATAGATCGTAGATCACATTTTATATCATATAACTGAGCATCTAAATACGCCAATTCATTTCTTGAAAAATCAAGTAATCGAAGAATGAATGAAGGAATCAAAATCGAGGGATAATGGATTTTCCTTCTCTGATTGCACTTCAAAGCCATCATCATGATATCCCATCTGAGAAAATATCCCGACGATTTTCCGAATGCATAATAACATCATAATATTCACGAGGGTTCACTGAGAGTATTTAATAATAATTATCTTTCGAGTGTCGGTACTGATGAACACAAGATAATGAAACATTTCAAAACACTCAACGACATGATAACGATCAGGGTAGGACATTGATGAACTCGAGGAATTCAGAGAATGAAAATAATCATAGTGTTGCAGATTTCGAACCTCATATGAAAAATATTGTGGAACTGAAGATAAATATCCGGTGCGCATAGGTTATCTTTGTACGTAATAGAAGTGATGAAATTCTGCATAAAATATCAGACGATTGCAAGGAGAGCTTGTGCTGAGTAATTTTGCGAATGACTTTGTTAACAAAATTACGAGCCGTTAGTCAAGTAGGTCTGAATCAATGTCAAGAACGAAATCGAAGCTAACTAACTCAATCAATATTTTGTAGATCAATCGGCGAATATTTCCACGACTAATTCAATGAGTAGTTGAAGTCGACAACTATTCCATGTAGGGAAATGGTGAAATAATATAATACAAAAAGAGATTATAGTTCAGCTTCAACCAGGAATATAGTACAGAACATACAGTAGTTGCCACGTTTATACCTCGCTAGAATTTCTTACTCTGACCAAGTTGACCTTACAAATTTCAGATCAAGGGAATGAGTCACTGAGAAAGTTTTACTCCGTGAACCTCTGTGAAAATACAATCACTAACTCATCAAATTTGCGTAAGAAGTTCTAAGAAGTAAGAAGTGTAACGAATGTGATATGAATAAACATTCAACATATAAATGGTCCAGTAGGACTTTATTTGTGATCCTTTCACAAAAATATCAATTTAATCCAACAAGACTTGAGGGACGGAAATGATGTCTGATAAGGAGTGTCAGTAGAAATGGATTGGAAGTAGAAAAGTGAAATATAATGGTTACCAACGGAATTTGTCAAAGTAAGCAAAACACTGACACAGACGACGAATTATAGTAAGACCGTTCATCATCTGGTGCGAACGTACAATAAATTACATGAAGAAAAACGAAGTGGAACCATTGCGAGGTGCAATATGGAGAATGTTCTGATCAGGGAATTGTGAGTGGAGTGAAAATGGATTGAATTTATAACTCAAGGTTTGAGATCAGAAAGGAATCTGAAGAAGGTTCGATTCAAAAATTTTTACTGATTTGGACTGGATAATGATTATGTATCTAACATTTTTCCTTGTACACCTGACCAGTGAGTCGAAAGCGCTTCATTATCATCCAATAAATGGAAATTCATGCACGGAATTTATGAGTTCTTTCTTCAATTATATCAAAACATCCGCCCTTAGACATTTCACTTCAATTCATTCTCCTCCTTCTCTAGTTGTACATCTAGTCAATTTTCCACAAATATCAAATGAACAACTCCCGATGTAATTTTCACCATTTGATTCTTTCGATATTGAATCCCAGTCTCTCAGAATTGTGTTGATTTCGCTGACTCCGTTGATCCACAAATTATAATCGATTTGATTATGATAATTCATGAACTGCTTTCATACTGATATAGGTACGTGTTTATATCAGTGAGATTTTTTTATCACCTGATCTGAAGATATATCTATTCTCGAACAGTTTCATTTTATTCATGGTTCCTCAGATATTTCTTTCAATTTGCAACATACTGTTCGACAGAATTCAATGTGAAGCAATTCAAAATTTCTGATACTCTTTCCAATACTGCATTGATGCAGTATAATCAGCAGATACTTATAAACTCATCTTGAACCAAAACAAACATGGAGGTGTTTTTTGAAAAACAAAAGTTAGGGGTGGTCACTTGGTGGTTCATTGCCAGGGGGTGGATTTTGCCATGCTGCACGAACGAGCTAATGGTCTCTCACGACACATATTTTCTTCAATTTTGTTGTCTGCAATCAACTGGCCTAGAAGTTCTGGTACACCCGGTATAGATACTCAAACACTGAGAGACGATGAAGCCCAAAATGTCTACGTTCCGATGAGCACACTAGTTTGTGAAGGAAAATATGGTGAGCTAAACATGATTATTAGGTCCGTTAGAGAAAAATCATACCATAACATAATCATAACATAATCTGAAATAGGACCTACTGTAATATGGAGTCACCTCGAGATGACAATGTGCGGCATGTGGCACTTGCTATTGCTGAGCGTTATTTGAAGTTCTCATATAGAGCATAGTCTGCATCGGACATGCCAATGTTAATGAGGGGAATAGCAAATCAACGACAGCAAAATTTCACCAGAAGAAGGAAAGAATACTTGGAGCAATGGTTTCAGTTCGATACATAACTAACAATGATTGAACTTGACCACGGTCCCCATGTCACACCAACGAAGTATGCTAATAGTATCCCATTCACAATGAAAAAAACTGATTGGTTCAATAAATCTGAAGAGGTCGTGGTAGATCAGACATGACTTTAGAAATCTACAACATAACAACGATCTAATCTAGGTATATTCAAGTAAATTTGCTGATCTGGAAAAAATCATCTCGCCAAGATCAGGTCTCATTTTGATTTTTCATAATTTTCAGATGGATGATAATTCGAAATGAGAGCATGCTACTCTGAGGTGAAAATAAATGGTCATGTAAGGCATGCCACATTCTCTTAACTGAAATTTCTTCATCTGGCTGAAAGAGCCTTTATACCAAGAAATCCATTCATATAATTCCTTTTCGATATCATATCATTTTTCACGGACTGATGTATTTCGAGTTGAGATAAAGCTGTGAGAAGTGAGATATTATCGTATTGTTCATGATTTTTCTCCACTTCACTCCCTGTGTCGGAACTGTGGAAAGTCCCAAAACTGCTCCCATTCCAAATCACGCGGAATTTTCCATCGCTCGATAGACGATGAGCAGATACATCCTGTGCGAAAACGATTGAGACAGGTCAGTTATGACGGATGTAGAGTCTGAACTCACTTTGTAGGTCGTTCACTGATGGGACTCGTGGGTATTTTCTCCACCTTCCCATGGCGATAAACGATTTTCCCGGCTTCAGCGTTCACCTGAACCTCAGTATACTTGTGTACAGATGTTGCTCTGTTTACTATTCTGACACCTAAACGCACTGACTCACGTTTCAGAACTGTTTACCAACTTACCGTGTTATTGAGATACGTATTCGACTATGAGTACGCTGACGCTGCGTCTGACGGTGATAAAACAGTGTTGCCGTCAGGAAATGAAATCTCTAGGAGAATGATCAAGATAAGGAACAAATCCGAAACGAACACATACCAAGATATTATTTCCATGAATGGGGTTGATATAAATAATTCTGACGAAATGATCAACAAAAACACCACATGCTCAACCATTTTCTCGCTTGGGTCTCAAACTGGCTCGAACGAATCTTACTAGGTACTAGAACTTATATGATATGAATTGATATACAGTTAAATACAAAAAAGCAGTTGATACACAAAATATGCTCGTATCGAATTAAATCGTTCTGAAATCTTGGCGTGTCAACTTTCTGAAGCGCTGGCCAGAAGTGACGACGAAATATTGGAAGAAACAGTTGGTCATTTCATTTGTTACATGTTAAGTCGACATTATCTGCAAAGCCACATCGGCTGACCTCTGTGGATTCATGAATTGATATTGTTCGATATCTTCCTTCCCTCCCAACATTCCACCTCTGGCTAACACGATCTTCCTCGAGCATTGTAAATTTCCCATTCGTGTTGTCAAAAATTGGAAGAAAACCCCAACTCCTTTGGCTAACGTGGTACTGTTTTATCAGTACATAATCAGATGATCAGATATTATAATTATCATCATGGTGATGCCACCAATAGAAACATATCCCCAAAATAAGGCTGAACAACACCATGATCAGTTGATGATCCTCATATTTGACGACCTTATGCGTGTATATGGTTCGTATATTCCATGGATTTGATGTTTGGAGTCAGTTGGGCCAAAAGTTTCATCTATGATTAGACACTGTTTGGATTACTTCAAACCTCATGAGTGTCGTACTCAACAGGCTCAAGGCTCAAGTATCACACCCTGATGCATTCAGAATAGGAAAATATGCAATAGTGGTACAATTTGACGTGTTTTGAAGAGATGTCATATCTCGAATATCTTCAAGAGATGGATACATCATTATTTGTGCACCATTGTCTATGTAGTACTATAGGTCAAATTTCTTGCGTGAACTTTCCGTGAGAAAAAAAAAGAACTCGAAGCAGGTTGGTGAATTGGATCGAAAACACCGTAGAAATGCCATGAGTATTTCGGAACACTGATGTGAAAGATGAAATAAAGTATCACATTGCAATGTTAGGAATCACGTTATATGGATATTCAATCTCAGATCCTCACTCTTTTTGAGAATTATGTATACCCGCGTGCTTGCAATTCCGATAATAATGTGACTATCCTTCTAGTAGTTTTGAGATTGATTATACAAATGTTACTCACAATTTCGATTGTTCATCGAGAAATAACTCATCCATTCGAATCCTCAATATTTCTAGTATCAACTGATTTCCATCGACATAATCAAGTGGAAAGTGGTGTTTCATTATTGATTCCACAATTCTAGGAGATATTATAATGGTTCATCTCGGAGGAATGAGTGAAAATTATCATCAGATAATATTTTCTCCTCATCAGCTGAAGATTTCCGAGAGAATACAAACTCTCAAGAAATATAAAGTGAATGTTGTTTTCTCGACAGCTGATGAGAGAACTCTCTCTCCGTTGAACTTTCATAATCATTCGAGATGGATTGTCTGAACTATTCAGAACACCAGGTACACACCTGAATATCTCCAAATGATATGAGGTATGTCAGGAGCCATGTATTTTGAGACAGGTCTATTGTGTTCAATCAAACCACTCCGAGTCCAGTTATCTGAGTAGATTTCCATTTTTCATTTCCAAAGTGAGTATTTTATATGAATTGAATAGAATATGTTCAATCTTGGATAATTGTCAAGATTGCTCGAAACAACAAATCCTCATTTTTTCATTGAACTTCTACAAACACATGTGAATAACATGTGTTGTCACATCATCCTTGTGAATGTTGAATGCTCAAGTTGTCATATTTGTGTGATGGAATATTTTTCTGTGGGTATTTCTCTTCGCAATGTTTCCTCATCGATTGGAAAAACGAAGGAATCTGATAACACTGTGGCAAACAGCAGGAAGGCAATGTTGCCGCTCGCTCATCGATTTTCCTCCAGAGATTTGCTCGAATAAGTGAAAAGTGGGAGGACAGGAAGGAAGAAAGTGATGCGAAGGTCGCTTGATCCAAGAATAGATTACTGACTGCATCACAGTTAGATAGTGATTGATGTTTTCAGCCGTTACATATAAACAGAAACGAAGGAAAATTGACATTGATAAGGAACTCTCTGGGTGGATAGTTTTCTCCAGGATTTCAAAACATTTGCGTTATCCACTATCCTTATCAAAAGAGGCAAATAAATATGTACAGATGGTGAATCAGGTTCCATTCTCCCAACTCGACAATCAACAGAGAAGATCACGAAGAAATAAACTAATTTTTTTGTTGTCATGGAGGAATTGGTTTGCAATACAGGAAATATCGATAAAATGAAGAACTGAAAATGTGGTGAATATAAAAATTGGGAATTCAAAATAATGGGTCAATCTCAGATCCAAAACAAAACACCGAGGGCAACTAGGCCACCCCAATCAATAAATATATAATTTCAAATCAGTAGCTTCCATCTCAATGGGAATGGAAATTCAAAAGCGAATATCCAATGGGACTCCGATGCCCTCATGTCAAAAGTCGGTATCTTCATTATGGAAAGAAGTGAGTATATGCTCCCACTCGACCATACTTGTCTCAGCTCTATCACGAGAGAGATCAGTCGAAGAACTTTGTTACGCCACGAACTTTTGGAACATGTGCAGCTTTCACCCCGAATATCTCAAAAAAATCCAAAATTCAACCTGTATAGTATATACACCAATACTCAAGGCCTGTATCGACTGATAACAGTGTTTCATCGGGCATTCCATCAAAGAGATTGGATTGATGCATCCTAGGAACAAGGAATTTTGGTGCACCAAAACGTTACGAAACGAACACAACTTAAGTCTGAACCGCAGTTCATGTCTATCACGGAAGAATGTCTCGTCACCCCCAGATATCACCATCCAAATTTCAATCACAATAAAAAGAAGATCAGAAGGTGAATAATGTCTCACGCATTGGGAAAGTGATGAAATATGAAAAATGTTCGAGATGATGGAACTCCATTGGAGAACACTGAGGTTCCTATGTGAAATAAAATCGAATGAGGATATGAAAATTATCATCGTGAAGTTGCTACAAATGGAGTGAGTCAGATGCAGTGTTCTGGCATTCTATCTGTGCTTCTTCGACCGCACCGACCGATTTATTATTCTTCTCACTCCGGCATATTCCTTCATTCGTCGATTGGGGCATTCCTCTAATGAAACATTGGAAAACAAGTGAACTTTCATTCATGCCACATTTGATCACAGCATCTTTGTAATGAAACATGAAACATTCGAAATGCAGCTGTCATGAAGCTGCTGCATGTTATGGTCAACAGGTTGAATATATTCTTATTTTCATCGATTGCCTGTGTGTGAAAAGTTGAAACTGATACACTCATTGTATAAAATCTCCGAAGATGTCATCAAAATATGTTCAAGACTGTTCTCTCAAAAATGTAACTGATGATCCATTCAGTAACACTCAATATTCGACTGAAACAACATGAGATGAATATCAAATCAAAATTTCACATATACTTGGAACGAGACACCGGATTAATCTGGAAAATCTGCTACTCTAGTAAATCGCTCGTGATCTAACGACTTTAGAGCAAAGCACTGTTATCACTGATGCCAAGAAGTATCAACTCAACTCCAATATTCGACTCATTCATACAAAACTGATACACAGGAACTTGGTATGCCCAAACCAAAGTTTCTACAAATCAAGATATCGTAGTATAAACATCGAATTGAAGCCATGTTTTGAACAAAAATGGTGGAAAAAAATCATCAATTCAGGAACTGTTATCGGTATAGGTGATCCAGGAAGTCATTGAGAATTCAAAAATGCAAATATATACAGGAAAATCGGAAAATTGAAGATAATTGTACTTTTTGGTATGAGCCGCAAAACTGCATTGCTGAAAATATTTCAAATAGCTAGCTAACGAGCGAGTTTCGACCAAGTCAAATGTTCAGAATCATCCGAAGTACCATTTTCCGTTTATGTCGACCGTGAGACCACTTGTATCGTGAGATTTGTGAAATCGTGTACATATAGTACATATATATATAGTACAAAATTGATATCCAGCACGGACCGCATAGCGGCAAGTGCGGAAATGTAGCGAGTGCTTGAAATACACTTTCCAAGGAGTTAGGTACACTATTTTTCTTACGACCATAAATATTCGAATTATCATCATCCCAAGTTTCACACATGTCTACATACGCCTACTCGAATTCGAAAATTATTCAGAGTTTTGCTCATCGTCGACACCTACCACGCAATCCAAAATACAGTAGTCATGTACGAGAGGACTAACTTTCCGATAGTTATCGATGTCGATTCAATGAAAATAAATATGTACAAGTTTTTTTTTGTTTTACTTTCCTTTCGAGTTTTACTTTCTTTTTGAAATGAGATACTTTCTAAATGACAAAACAATGCTAGAAGCGCTGTTTTCTTGGTTGGTTGTAGGAAGAATTAATTTCAACCTCATCAAAAGGTAACTTCAAGTTCGGTGAGCAAAAATCCTGGTTGAAATCGAAAATCTACGTACAGATTTCTTCCGCAATCGAATAACAGAATACAACATGAATGAATCTCTCTTGTATTTTGCATTCGAACTTCGTTTCATATGATGGAGATGGCGTCACATGGCTTGATGAAGTTCATCGATTTCCGTAACATATTACACTGAAAGAAGAAGTTGATTATTCCAGGGCGACTGTAACAATTTTGTTAGCTCTGTGCGGACCATTATCATTATGACCATTTTATGCCAATCAAACATTGTTAATCAATTTGAAAAAATATATCAAATGAATTATTCAAATGAACAAACACTGTGTCAAACAAACAATTATTGAATTGGTATTCTGAACATCGCACGGACGATAGAAATACGAAAGGTACGCTCAATCACCAGTAATGTATATATTTCTCAAAATGATATCAGAAGGCCAGAGAAATCTCAAAAAAATCCGTTCAGATTCGAAGTCGAAGTTGAATGATTTGAGAACAGAATTGATTTTTCGTAATTCTTGATATCCCAGTTTTACCTAATTTTGTGCTAATTTCCAATCAAGCATAGTGTTGAAAGATTATTCAGTTCAAATTTGATTGAAGTCATAAAGTCCAGTGATGTCCCGAGCGTTACCTCAACGATATACTATCGATATCTGTACTATATACTATATGAATAATTTTTCATTTCTCCAGATGGAATTCCTTCTTCTCGTTTTCTTTTTATTGGAATAGAAGATATTATAATCATTCCAAAATATTTGTAGTGATGACAGATTCGCGACCTGCCCCAAAATGTCATTGCTCTTCAATCAAACCTTCAGATACCTGAAAAAGAAATTCTCTATCTGTCACTGACAAATTCAATTTGAAAAAAAATCGAAGAACAAATACATTTTCAATAAAAACAACACCTCTACTCAACTCAGTGGACGTTTCGGGAACGAATAATCTGCTCCCGTTTTCAACACAATTCGGATAATATGTCTCCGTGAAATGTTTCAATGTTGTTTTGACACTGGAAAGTGACAATTTGGCAGAGAGGAATTCTAGTTACCAGATGTTCTTTTTCCATCAATCGATATTGGATTTTCCATTTCCATATTCAGTTTCGAGAAATGGATGCCACGTTCCATCATCTATATCAACTGAAGAAGGAGCAATATTATTGTCTCCGTTCAGAAAAATGGAAGCAGATTCTTTGATTGATGAATCGATGATATCCATCGATTTTGAATGTAGATCATCAATATTTTCGAATTGTTATCGCACCCCACAAAATATATGTAATTGTAATGTAGGTATCAGCAGTATTTTTTTTTTCTGAGTTATGCATATTATGTGAATGAATCGATTTTCTGGAACATCAGGATGCGAAATCAATCTCAATTTATGATGAGTATTAGCATGTGGTGATATCAGCAGTGAAATTTCCATGTAAACGGGAGTAAGGCCTTACTTTTCTGGGAAAACAGGAGAGTACGAATAGAGGGTGGAGAAGAACTGAAAAGAAACATGATAGAAGTATCAGATTACTCCAAAAATCTTGGAGTGACCATGGACAAACGACTCACATTCACCAAACATATCAACCAGACCATAGGTAAGGCTCAAGCTGCAAAGCACAAACTTTTTCTCCCCATAGATAGGGAAATCAAGATGTTCATCAACAACAGACTCTTTCTGACACGGGCCGGAATTCTGCCGTGATTCTGACCAAACAGATGCAAGACAAACCAGAAGAAGCTACAAGCGTAAAAAATCTCGCCTCGTCGTGCCTCATTTTGTCACCAACGCGAACATTTTCTGCGATATGAGACTCACATCGGTTAAAACGGAAATGAACAAGGAGGCAGCAAAAAGGTTTCCACTTATCGACAACCATCCGCATAGAGGACTACGGGACTTGGTGAATCACGACTCCAGGTTCACAGAGATGTTCAAACGACCAGAATGGCAATACACTTTAAGGTGAATACACCACGTAAGCGATGATCCACCTAAACGAAGGAAATTTAGGCTGATGAAATTGCATCAAACACACAACACACCCCAACACTACTAACGGAACACCTGGAAAACAAGGGAAGTTACATGAAGAGCTATAGTCATACCTTCCTACAGTTGTTGCCTATTTGTAAACTATTCACTTCACACAAACGATATGAAGCTCCTCAGGCTGAGCGAAACCGTGAAAATCGAAAAGCTTTGCTCCAACATTCAGGCTCACCGCGAACAAAAAAGTTCGAAAATTTATGACGTGAGGACTCTAGGACTCTGGCACTTCAGGAGTAGTGGGGGTTTGGAAATTTTATCCAGCTCGATGGATTGAATTCTCCAAAGATGAGACTCACAAAAGGTGAAGAAACCAGTGTGCGAGTGTGCGTTTTGAGAATATTTCCACGGTAGTGTGTTTTACTCTCAACTTTCCAGTTTGAGTGAAATGGGCTACACATGGAAACCATATATCTGGCAGGGTGTTAGAATAGATGATTCGCAGTATTCTTTCATTTGGAAGAAGTGGTCGAGTTTGAATGATTTCTAGGATTGTTCCTGGAATTTTGATTCTACAAACGATTCCATGGAAGATGAGATGAAACTACCTCAATATCATTGTATGTGTCTTCTCAATTCTGGAATCAAATATCACAATATTTTTCATTTCATGTTCTCTGGAAAGTCTTCCTCATCCACTAACACATCAGAAATCACCTCGATCAGTCAATATTATATTAATACCAACAAGAAATACTTCTTGTCCAGATCATCTGCTGTTCGCAAATCGTCTCCAATATTTCTGCCCAGCCGCATGTGCATTGCTATTGCAGAACTTTACAAAAGATGCAAGATTTGTGAAATGTAGCATTTTGTGACAAAAAATCTACATTTGAAGTATTTTTCTCAATGTAGCCTGCGGGACGTGTTTTTCACAGAATATCAAAGAAAATACTACATAATTCATTCCTATTGCCACAAAATGATTTCGAAAATGGCAATACTATGCATAATCAGTGGAATTTCCCTAAGAAGTTTCGAATCGATATGACTGGAGAATGGCGAATATCTGCATGGAAAAAAGTAAGAGTGATATTTTTTGCTGCCCTACGCATCATCATTTCCACTACAACCAGAAGCCCGGAAGCTACGGAAGGATTCTCTCTCTTATGCTACATTTTTTTCCTTTGTTATCGCTATCGTTACGTGAAGGTGTCCTAACATTAAATAGATGATGCTGACAGATATGTATGTATATATATATATATATATATATATATATATATATATATATATATATATGTTTGTAATATGATCAGTTCAGGGACACACCTTGTACATCAAAGTATATACGTCTAATTTGTCATATATGAGTTGGGGTTCCCAATGATATCCGAAAAAATTAAATTGATGCAGCCGTTTTTATAGGAGAACAGATTTCACACAAACGGTATATTTCCAGGACATTTCATTCAAATAGGTATCCTAGAAGTAGTTCACCTAAGTATACAGAGTGTTCAGTCTGAAACACACATCAGAAGTCTTTTGAGTTCTTACAAATGATAATAACTTCCACTTTCAAAAGAATTCTTCCAGTCATACAGAATACTGCAAGATAATCCACTATCAGAGGATTCATTATTCAATAAAAAAAGATATAAAACTCACAAGGTTTCTGACAAGGTCGAAGATTTACATTCCATCTTCTTTGATATCGTTCTAACTTCCAACTCTAACTTCTTCAACTCTAACTTCTAACTCCCTTTTGTAGTCTGGAACCAGTCAACAAATTGTTTTTTGTAGAGTAGTATATATATAAATTCGTAAGAAATTCAACAAAAAACTTCTGGAACAAACCCTCTTAGCCGTCGAATTCAGTTGAAAGTTTGATACAGTGCACATTTACATCATCAAACTTCTATATTCTAGAACAGAATACAAGGGAGAACAAAACATTGGAATCTTGATCATTTGTGAATTTCTATCATTTTCCACATACTTAGAAGAGAGTTCATAATCATAAAAACCTCTTCATGATTGGAAACAATATTCATATTGGAAATTATGTAATAATAATATTCTCAAATTCTTCTCACAAAATTTTTCAAAACCTACTGTACCTTTACCCTTCGAAATTCGGTGTGTATGTTTCTAAGTGTTTACAGAACATCGCATTGTAGTAAACAATATGGAAAACTGGAAATGAGTCCCCAATTGTGGTTTGCGGTTTGTGGTTTGTGGTTTGCACCATTATTGTGATATTATTGAGTATCTAATAATCTATTAAAAAACAATCAGCATGAAACAATTATTCGTATTAGATAACTCAGAGCGAATTGCTTCAGTGACGAAAAAAAAATTCAATTCATTATCGAGAATGTTCAGTGGTGGGAATGAGATGAATTTAGGAAAAAAAATGGTCCCTGCGAGACTTGAACTCACGACCTTTGAGTCACGTGGAAATCAGTCATCTTATGCCGCTACCAAGCTAATCAATTATTATAATGAATGGAGTGGTCAAATATGAAGTGCACAACTATTGACTCACATATTATTATAATTATTAGCATCAATGATATATATTACAATGAAAATACAGGAAAAACTATGATGTTAACTATGATAGCTATCTATATACACATATTTCATTCTGTAGGAATGTAATATGTATAGCTGATGGTAGTTTAACCATTTGACCTCACTGTCAGATCAGTGTCATGTTACGAAAGATATCCATAGACAAATGCATTTCACTGAAAGATAGAAATGACCAGAAAGCATCAAAGAAGCAGAAATTAGAACGATCATGGTAACACAAGTTATTCACAAAATACCAATCGCGAAGTATCGATACAAGAAGAGGACATTTTGAAGTTTATTTGCCGAGGTCTTCATGTATGGATAACTATATTGGATGATCATCTCTGAAAGGCGAAATAAATCAACATATCTTCGGAAACCGTGCTTCCGCTTATATCACATAACAGATTGGGCAAACTGTGTGTAAGGAGAAGCTTTCTGCGATTGTTTTCTGTTCGTAATAATTATCAACTTACACTAGTGGTGGTAGGAAAAATGTATTGTCGATCTATGAAATACTGGATGCTTTTGTTGATTCGCTTGTATATTCGCAGAGTAATTAGTTTTTCGCTCGGTTTTTCGGGTTTCATGTATGATTACGAAACATAAAATGTATTGTCGATCTATGAAGCACTGGATGCCCTAGTTAATGAAGGATCTGACAAATATATGTATGTATATTTGAGAACTGATTATTTCAGAGACATTTTTGCGGGTTCGATGTATGATTCCGGGACATGAAATGTATTCTCTCGCTTATTCGCTCATCAAATACAAGATGTTGAAAAACTCTTCGATCGAAGTCACTGAAAAAGATTTTTGACTTATTAATGACTTCTCATTGTTTCAGGCATCACATTTTAAGCGTAATCTCAATTTGAAGTTTGATAAAATCAATTGCTTGTGATAGCTCTCATGCGAGCAGAGCGCGATTTAAATTTTTGCTTTCTGAGGTAAGCGAAAGCTGGCATGTGAATCCAACTTTATCAACTTTACAACTATCATTACTACTGAGAAAATGTGTGCATGTCGATGGAAAACTTCGAAAATCTACATAAAATTCTCTGATGGTTCATAGTGACAAGGTACAGTACTTGTTTGAACTTGGTTGAATGTGGTGAATTGAATTGGGTGAATTGTTATTTAATGGAGGCTGGTGGATCGAGTGATTCATTAGTATCCATAGTGAGGACAATATCCTCACTTTCCAATGTAGTTGATCATCTTGGTACGCACCAATAGTTCTTTTTAGTGAAATGACTTGCACAGCTAATACCGTTAACAAATTTGTATAGGTAGCATGCGTTATCTGTATATTAGGCAATAATCACATTCGAATGTTGGTGCGTAATATGAAAACTCTAATATCATTTACGAATTTGATTTTTTTTTCACTATTCAGATACTTTGAACACTTTTTATTCGAATGCCACTGCTGACTAAGAATCGGAATCAAAAGATAGATATTCATTTCAAAACATTCGGTTATAACTAGGGGTGGGAAAAATAATCGATATATCGATAATTATCGATAGTATCAATAAATACTATCGATATTATCGACATTATCGATATAATCGATATTATCGAAATCATCGATGATCATCGATAATCTTGGAAATTATCGATATTTTCGATATCATCGATATAATCGAAATTATTGATATTATCGATATTATCAGATGTCAGATATCTTCAGACAAGTTGCCGGAGTCCTATGTTGTTTGAACAATGTAGAGGGTGTCGTGTCTTATTATATTTTGATTATTATCTCAATTCTTACCAACACGTATCTGTTTTATACAGGGTATTCCACATGAAAAAACAAAAATACGTGCTTTCATTGATTTTCTGATGCTCATTCATGTGTTTTCATGCAGTAGGTATTGAATTCATATATCACAAAAATATATAAGAGGCCAGATGTTGAATCATATGACGTTTGTTCGAACTGAAAATCGAACCAGAATGATGACTCATGGTGAATATAAGGAAATGTTAACCTTTTTGCTTGATCCCAAACCGTTCAGATTTCACAGGATATCAAAAATATAAAGAATGTCTCGTTCCGAACTTTATCATAACACAGTATGAAAAAATGCAATCAAATTGTAATCGAAGGCAATGCCATTCGTCATAATAATACTCAGTCGACGAGAATGAACATCAGTGATATTGAAATCATCGAAACTATCAGCAGTTATCAATATTATCGAAATATCGATAAGATCGATGATTTTGGCAATATCGATGATATTTATAATTCCGATAATATCGATAATTTCGATAATTCAGATAATATCATCGATAATATCGATAATATCGATAATATCGATAATATCGATAATATCGATAATATCGATAATACCGATAATATCGATAAAACGATGATATCGATACATTATGATTATCGATGATCGATATTTCATAACTGTTATCGCCCACCCCTAGTTATAACAATCTGCCAAATAAATACTTGCAAACTGATGAGTTTCAAGGTATTTTTTCGGGTTCATTGCATGATTCCGGAAAAATCAATGTATTGTCGATCTATGAGCTGGATGGTCCAATTCAATTAATAGAGAATCTTGGCACAATAAGGAGGCTATTATTCATCATCATCATCACTGAGAAACATATTGGAACATACTGTCTGTAAGTTCTTCGAGGCGGTGGTACATTCATTGTTCAGCTTTTGATGGGATTTCCTTTCCTCGTTTCTAAAAAATAGAGTAGAAGTTATTAAAAATTATTGCAATATATTTGTAGTAAGGACAGATTTAGGATCTGTCCCAAAATGTCACTGCGCTTGAAATTAAACCTTTAGATACCTAAAAGAGAAATACTCTATTGGTCAGTGACACCTTGTTTTTGAAAAAATTTGGAAATACAAATATATTTAATAATAATAAAACCTCTACTTATCTTGGTGGACGTTTCGGGAACGAATCTGCTCCCGTTCTCAACACAATTGAAATATTTTTCTCTTCGTAAACTTTTTTCAATGTTTCCGATTTTGACACTGAAAAGTCACTTGAACATTGGAAAAAGTTTACGAAGAGAAAAATATTTCAATTGTGTTGAGAACGGGAGCAGATTCGTTCCCGAAACGTCCACCAAGATAAGTAGAGGTATTATTATTATTAAATATATTTGTATTTCCAAATTTTTTCAAAAACAAGGTGTCACTGACCAATAGAGAATTTCTCTTTTAGGTATCTAAAGGTTTGATTTCAAGCGCAGTGACATTTTGGGACAGATCCTAAATCTGTCCTTACTACAAATATATTGCAATAATTTTCAATAACTTCTACTCTATTTTTTAGAAACGAGAAGAGAAAATCCCATCAAAAGCTGAAAAATGAATATTGGAACATATTCCAATGTGATAACATATTGAAAGTTCCATAGTAAAATGGTTCAGCACTCGATGAAACTTGATTGGATGAATTGCTCTCGAATCAAGGCTGGTGGGTGTCGAAAACGATGTACAGAACCCTGGTGAAGCTCTGCCCATTTGCCTATCTTCCAAGAAAAATTCGAATACTTTCCTTCTCTCTCAAAACCGCACCGCTGGCTAACACGATGTTCCCATGTTCCGATGTTCGATTTCCTTTCGTGATTTCAAAAGATAAAAAAAATTCTTCAACAAAAACTCTAACGTAACGTAGGTTTTCAGATGGCGACACAAAAATGACAACTAAATCAGTAATTTTGATAATTGTACAATCAGTTTTATGAAATTGTTGGTTCAGAAGTAGTAATTCAGGTTACTTTTCAAATAATGATCAAACTACATAATAACTATCTCAAAACATCAACTATTCGTACAGAACTCTGCAAAAATGTCACTATCCTCTAGGGAGTTTCATAACTCATCAATAAATCGGAAGAATTATCTCGAATAGGTAGGTAATCAACCTGGTACGTACCAATAGTTTGCTGTTAGTGAAGCGGTTTGGAGATTAACGTTTGTATAGAAGTAAATGATCATGTTGGAATATTGGTGTAATTTGAACACTCTATTTTCTTAGAATTCAGAATGTCACTCTGGATTCAGAATTTCTCCCCACTATGAAGTGGAAGGGAAGGACAGCCACTGCTGACTATAGATCAGAATGAAAAAAGTACTAATTCATTACCAACCATACGGAAATACCAATCAGCCAAATATGAATATATTTGGGAACTGATTAGTTCCGAGACATTATTTCGGGTTTGATGTATGATTCCGGGACAATTAATCCTATTGCCGCTCATACTCTGCATGATAACATTTACAGGGGTGGGCGATTACAATTCGAAAATATCGATAATGAAAATAATCGATATCATCAATAGTATCGATAATCAAGCATTCAGGTGTCGATAATATCGATAGTATCATTGATATCGACATTATCGATTTCGTCGATAGTATCGATATAATTGATACTAGCAATTATATCGATGGTATCGATAATATCGACAGTTTCGTTAATTTTGATTACATCGATGGTATTGATGATATCGACGATATAGATAATATCGATATTATCGAATATATCGATATCATATTCATTATCGATATTTTCGATATCATCCATAATATGTGTGCCGCCTTCAGGGCAGCAAAATGGATCATTTTGTAAGTATGTAGGTAGGTACCTTGACGATAACTGGTTCGACCCATATAGTCGAGATAAAATTAAATACAGATGAACTCATAATCAATGAAAGTCCTGACAATTCTACTGATTAAACTATGCAACTCAATCAGTTTTAATATTCGCAAATCACCACGATAGCATTTTTACCAGCATGAAATCAGAGTGCCTGAAAATTGTTCGAATTTGATGCCATTGGAGATGTATGTCACATATGATAAGACGCTGAATTTGACGGATGATCTGATATTCGAACGATCACAAGAATTAACCGAATGGAGAGAGAAATTACAGTAGACCTTTATTTTGATTTCAACTCGAATCATTTTCACTATTGAAATTTCTGTCAAAACTTTCATTGATTTGAGGTAATATCACATGATGAACGATTATGAACTGTTCAATTACATAAAATCATATCTCAATGAACTGATTGACAAAATGAACAACGTTGTCCAAAATATAGAAGGATTCCTCAAACAATTCTGTATATTATCTCTTGAAGATAATATCTAGATAAATAAGGTAATTTTATCTGCTTCCTGTAACCGACTGGAGAAATGGCAACACTCAATACTGAATCAATTGCTTGGCGAATAGTAGGAATTGATGGATGTTGTTTTCTTCAATCGTTGATATTTGTGTTTGGAAGGTTATAAACTGTGCAGAGTACAGAATGCGGCTGATACATAAATATGGAAAGCCACCATAGATATTTTGCTTTCAATGATAAAAATTGCAACTGATGATGTTGATGAACTGGTGATGATGGAAGATTACTGGAAATTTTTCACTCATAGTTCAACCTGAAGTGACACACGATTTCATTCCATGATCGATTTGACAAGGTTATCTCAAATAAGTATCAACATATTTGGTTTTATATATATATTTATATATATATATTTTTCATCAGCTCAGTTGGTGTAAAAAGAAGATGAAGAAACTTCGATCGCAAATTGAGTTTTTTTTTTCATTATTGGAACAAATACTTCACACATCGTGTAAATCAACATGATGTTTAGGAGTATTGAAATATACTTGAAGCACTCAATTTCGTACGACTATAATTGATAGTAATAGCAATAACATTACAATTATCACATATAGGTATAACCACAAAATTGATTTTTCCACGAATGTTGTATAAAATATTGATAATACGTGAGTTTCCTCAAGCATAACGATATCCATTATTCACAAGTAATTGATGGCATCGTTATTCACTTGTCGGTCGAAGTCACAACCCGCGGGTGCTATCAAATGTCTAAGTCAATTTGAAACCTCAAAAGTTTTTATTCATTGTAGCAGTGAAGATCGAGTATTTTATTAGCAGAATGGACAGTCGGGCAAAGAGTATATATGCATGTCATGGCTGTCATCCACTTGGATAAATTAGGGCAATCGCCTTCGGTTCATGACGAAAACTTCATCGTTGATAATAGCTTCCATAATATGCTGATGAGAGAATAATATACGGATCAATCAATCACTGAAAACCAAAGAGCCATATGAATTAGTCATCCTCCAGGCATGACATTCATATGTATGCTCAGCACATTCCACTTCACTTCACAACGTCATAACGTGTACTCATATCAGAAATCCCTGAAATTGTTCTCCCTGTGTCATTAAAAGAAATGTAGGTATGAGAGAGAGATATAAATCATCGCTTTATATTTGAGATCGAGAGCAATTATTGTGTGATGAGATCAGGTGCCAGGAAATATAAATTGAAAATATTTTTTTTCGTCATCATATTTACCTTCCTTATTCATTTGTCTTCCTATTCCATCATTCATCTGAATATTTAGGTGAAATCTTGATTAAGATCCGCTTCCATAGTCTATAGTAGATTTCAGCGGTTAAAACACTTTGAAAAATTCGAAATTGAAATTTGAAAAATTCTGGAAATATTCAGTGTAGATGAAAAACTTCCAGGACGTCCCTGAACTATACAAACTATAAAAAAAACTTCCAGGTCTGACCCGGAACTATACATATGTCCCTGAAGCATACATTAAACCCGATAAAATGTCCCGGAACGTATCATTCTACATATATATATATATATATATATATATATATATATATATATATATATATATATATATATTTATATATATATATATATATATATATATATATAAATATATATATATAAATATATATTTTCGGAATAGCAAAACAAGATGTCATGCGAATGGAACAACCATTTCATTTTCATCCCATCTAGATGGTTCCTTTGTGACCTACTGAGCACTGATTTTTTCCAGTCACAATGCCAAGTATCATTCTTCAATATTTTTATTTGAAAAAAAAAAAAGAGAAATGAACCGGGCTCTGACTGAGAAAACTTCAATTGAGCTATTTCTTCAAAGATCTGAATTTTGTTTGGTGAAGTAAGGAAGATCGAAGTAGCGTGTATTGTTCTGGTCATCATTCATGTTCCAACAGGGTATGCAATTTTTTCGAAAAAAAAAAGAAAACCATCGCATGATGGGTGCGAAATTTCTTTCTGAATGATCGATTTCATATAGGAATGGATAGCTGTTGTATCATGTTATTAGTGTCAAATCTGATTTCTTAGGGCATCTACAATAGTTCCAATAATTACTTATGGGAGGCATGTAGTGCTTTGAGATATTGATATTTCTGATTGCTAAGAATTTTAATAACTAGTTACTCACTTGAATTATCCTCAATTTCATTTTCGTTCTCTAAGAATCTAAGAGACATTTTCGTATTCACGGGTAGTAGTCACGGGTATTATATTTTTCACTTCCTCACTAATGGATATTCATAACAACTCGGAAGAACAATAAGGTGTGTTGTATTCTTTGTCACATTTGACGTACTGAAGATATGTTCAGAATACTCAGTGACAGATGGTTACTCAGCAACGTGATTTGAGATGAAACTGATGATAAAAGACGTCATGTAAGCCAAGTATCGCTTCACTACAGGGTCTGCACGTATATTCTGAACACACCCTTCAGAACGATAATTCAATTTTCCTTGTTGAATGGGCATTCAGAATATGAATTTCTTAATGAGAAACATATGTACAGGCGAACTCATCATAGCAATTTGTAGTCGAATAACCCTTCTATCATACATAAAACGAGTATGGCTTAAAGATCAAATGCAAGGGGTTATGTTGAAAATCGTACAAATGTGACTAATACTACCCTGATTTTTACGAAATCTAAACAATTGCTCATATACAGAGTACACAAAGTCTCAATATGTTATATTTATGTCTGTAATATATGCATATATATATATGGTATGCCATTTGCTAATTCTGAATATATGTATGAATATATGAATATATGAAATGGAAAAAAGTCGATGAAAAAGATCAACCCAGCATCCAAATCCAAAGTCCATTCAAAATCCATCACATGAAAACAATCCATGTGGACAGAAAATTGTACCCAGCATTTCGAACTGCCAAATTTCGCTCTACCAAGCATCAATCATCAATAGAATATCTTCATTCATCTTTTTTCCCTCTAGTATCGCTATATATTTTTTTTATTCGAATATAATACACATTCTTTGGAACGATTTTCATAATAGGTAGTCCAGTTCTCGACCAAGTCACCGAACATATATCTTATATTTTCGGTGACCAAGTTCTTGACCACGTGATTCCCACGCGGAATTTATCCTACAATTTGTTCAATGAATATATTCCTGCAGGATCCTAGGTGAAGAAATAACGACATCTCGAACAATTGACCTGACTCAAACAAAATCTTGCACAAAATCAGCAATATAAATTAATACTGAAAAAATAAAGTGGTTAGCAACTCGATCGTTATCTTGCGATTTCACAACGCTTCTCTCATCGCTATCTGTACTGTTCACATGTTTGGAGCTCAGCCCACAAATATACGCTAAAGCTCTTAGATTCAATTCAGAAGAGAGCTATTCGCCTAGTTGATGATACAAAACTCACCAAATCATTGACCTCTCTAGATCATCGTAGAAAGGTCGGCGATCTATGCCTTTCTTATAGGTGCTTTCACGATCGATGCTCAACGGAAATATCATCTATTATGCCATCACGCGCGATTCCTAGTAGACAAACCAGACGAGCTCAAGCTGGTCACTCCTACACTGTCAGGCTCGAGACCTGTCGAACATCGCTATACCAAGCATCATTCCTCAATAGAACGAAAAAGTTATGGAATTCTTTGCCTTTCAAGAAAAATTGCAACACCTCCATACTCTCCCAAAATTCCACCGCTGACTAACACGATGTTCCTCGAACATCAAAGGTTACCTTTTCGTGTTGTCCACAGATAAAAAAAACTATACAGAAGAATTCGAATTGATTGAGGAATCTCAGACCCGTTCAACTTCTCGATATATGCTGTAACATGAGGATCCTTTCGTTGACCAGTTCCTTCACCAACAACGTCGGACAGCGTCAAACAAGTTCTCATGAAGAGTGCGTTATGAGTGCCTCAGAGTGAAGTAGTAGAATCTTCAGTGCCATCAGTACCGATGAAGAAATATATTCGGATCAAAAAAAAAATACCCAGTGCGATGAATGAGATCTCATTACACGTGGGTAGAAGGAATGAAAAAAAAAATAGAATTATTGTAGAAGCCAGACAGAACAATGCAGTCGAATTGCAAGACGAAGAAAACAAGAAAAATCGAAAGACCTCACGACCACGTAGGAAATGAAGAAAAAAAAACAAATAAAAATCAATAAAAAACACTTAGGTGAGATGAGGGTTCCTGATTTCTCCATATGAAATGTTTCAAATTTCACGGAATGGTAGCAAAGTAATGTGGAAATGAAAATATTCCTCAAGGTTGTGGCGTTTGACGGTCGAAAACCGGCACAGTCATCCTACGGCGCTCTTTCATTCGAACCTGATTTTCAAGAAATTTATAATGAATGGTTTCTGAATACCTGGTAAGAGGTAGAATTTGGTCGGTTCCCGCCTCAAGAGTGATACATATTTATCATGATCACTCCGAACTACCACCATGATTTTCCAATGCTAGGTTGGCACTTTCGTTATCTACACTTGTTTTTAACACCAACAGATTCCAGGAAAGCGAACGTTCGCACTAATTCAGGTCATGAAGATGTAGACATATGAATCAAGCAACACGAGTTGGACTAACATTGTTTACTAATCGAATCGTTTTTTTTTTTAGTCTATATGATAATCATTAGAATGACCTCTCGCTATCAGTTGTATACTTTGGTATGTTCCGTGAATAATGAAGAAATATTTCACAATAATATTTTGTTGTTTTTATTAAATTTAGGCCAGTAGATATTTCAATTATTTGCAGAAAAAAAAAATGGAGTGTCGTAGAGAATATTTTTTTTTAATTTGTTTTCCAATGGAACTCATTGAAATTTCTTTCGTTCTGTGTGTGAGTAAATGAGCACTTTCAATGACACTTTCAGAAGTTGGGCTTACTATATGAAAAATGACGATGGTCTCATATCTGTATGTGTCAAAAATTGTGGGATATAAAATCAAGGTAGACATGTCCGAGGAAGCTTTGTTTAATTGCTTCAAAGATATTCCACTGAATTCATTCCAACCTTCCAAGTTACTCCATAATTTTTCACCGATTCGTCAATGTCCGCTGTCACTCATTGGAGATCGTACACATTACAAAGACGAAGCTCTTCTATACATTGATTATGTCCGTACATGCGTCTCGACTCAAAAACGGTGAGAGATATCGACGAACGGGCTTTAGATTTGTGTTCAGGAGGGTTGATGAATGAGTGAATGGTAATGAATTGATAGAGATCATCAGGCTCTCCTGCACATATGCGAGGTATCAGATGTAATATATCAATGAGTATTTTTATTTTATTTCAATCCGCATCGACCTCATAGGGTCATTAGCAGTACGTGGTAGCAGTGTGGTAGTACGTGGAAATACAATTTTCATTATATCAAGTCCACTGTCGCTTATATTATGTGAGTTCAATTCTACCAATACCAAAGAAGAATGATTCTCTGTTCTCTGTTCATCACAAATATCTCAATGGGAACCTCTGGTTCTAGTTCACATTTTTTCAGTCAGTTTTTTTTTAACAATTTTCGAGGTCTTGAAAAATTTTTGGAAACATGAGTACGGATCGTGCAGTTCATAACTCGGTACTTTTCCCAGGTAGCTTTCTGAGTGGACGGTGATATAATATTCCACTCTTGTGATTTTTTTGAAGTGACCTGAAATGCTCGTGAAATTTGAATTTTGACTGTCTCTACACATACAGCGTACCCACATTTGTTGTCAAGATTTCGTATAGTATTTTTATGTGGACCCTTGTTGACTGTTCATTCCAATTCATCCATTTCGGTTTGACCAACCTATTGTGCTCTAGTACTCATACCCATGAGGAATGTGGATACTTTTACATCAAATACAGGGTGTAACAGAACATAGGATCAAACTTCTAGGGGTTATTCAGTGCAACAGTAGAAAACATTTGGGTAGTGGGTCCCATGTCCGGAAAAGTGTCACTACGGCACTACGGCCCCAAGACGCGTAAGAATTCAGAAATACCATGAATTGCCTAGATAGGATTCAATGCATTTGATTCTTTCTTTCAATACATGATATCATCACAACAATTGTTCAAAGTGTCTTCCTCCAACCTGAATACACCGATTTAAACGCCTCAAATGATTTCGGCGGACTTGACTAAAAATTTGATCCTCGCATTGAATGATTTCAAATGCTGCTGTAATTCGTCTTGCTCTGTTTCTACTGGAGTTTCATGGATCGAAGACTTCAACAGGAGAAGATCTAGCGACGTTAAATCGGGTGACCTAGGAGGCCAAGAAACTGCTCCACCTCTGGCAATCCAACGGTGCCCAAACCGCTATTCAGGCAATTCATCGTCTTTTCAAATTTCAACGCGTCTCAGGGCCGTTGTGCCGTAGTGACACTTTTCCGGATATGGGACCCACTACTCAAATGTTTTCTAGTGTTACACTGAATAATCCCTAAAAGTTTGATCCCATAGTTCTGTAACATCCCGTTTAATTAAGAGGAGGGTGCTCGTAGGACGTTCCTTTCATACAACAAGAGCTCCTCAAATGATCATCATCGATATTCAGTCATCTTTCCTAGAAATACCTGGTCCGAAACTGATGAGAACCACAGATATAAGAATCCAAAAAATATGTTACTGGCTAAGTAGCAGCCTGCTGAGTGTTGATATTGAGAAAAAAAGAATTCAATCACCTCATCCAGTGCCACAGACCAGCCATTCAAAGATCACCTACTGCTTCATGAATACGATCGTCGAAACTTTATTGATTGCAAGTATTCAGAAATCCGTTAAAATCACTCGACAAACACACAGTAAGGTGTTATAGACGAACAACATTCGTGATGGAACGAACACATCAGCGACACAGTTGAGGAGGAGGTTGAGGGAACTTATATACATATTTCATCAGCTCAGCAATATTGAACATGGAAAACTTGGTAATGGTTTATAACGCATTGACTGAATCTGCATTACGTTATTGTTCAGATATATGGGATGCAGGCTGACATACATACTCAGAAATTCATTACGGACCCAGATCATAAAAACGGCTTCCTTCGAACTCGAAACATTGCTCAAAATATTGGAAAATTCAAAAATCTACCAATCACCTGTTATTTGCTCCCCATCAAAATTCGCACAATATCTCCTCAATTCTACTTCTCTCTATTTTCACTGGGATTTATCTGCGGGAAATCGATCCTTAACTCCAGCCTAGCTTAGGTGGCTTTTCCTGCATTCTATTTTCGATCACAGAGTTGCATGATTTATTATACTTACATGTTCAAGGAACTTGCACTGAACATCTCTAGAAATGGCCATAATTTGCCAAAAATATGAATGTATGAACAAGAGAATAGTTATAAGAAATTGAAGTAAAATCTATCCACATCTACTTCCCATAGAAAATCCACCCCCTAATCGAGTAGATATTCCGAACACTATGTGAATCTGATATATCTCACACCATCGATTAGACGATATAAATATGAGAAATACAGATATGTTTTGGGAAAACTTGCTCATTCTGAGATCTTCAAGCAGCAATGAGTGAGAAAAAATTGTTTCAAAAGGTGAATAGTTTGGGACCTAATCTCCAAAAGATATGTAGAGACTAACAAAGAAAACATATTCCTTCAGAAAATGATTTCCTTATACTTTTCATATCACATAGGTTCGTTTATTCCTGTCGTGTTATGATGTTTTTCACAATAAATTCATACTCATTTGACATGGATGTGAACATTCTCAACTGAGGTATGAGTATTTTCCTGTAATTTTTTCTACTGGGTGAAATTTCACCATATATTTTTATTGTAATTTTGTAGTCTTTCCAGATGATGGAATGAATGATTACGAAAGCTCTGAATTACTTGAAAGAGTACGCTTCCCACTTCGCTGCATTCCTCAATATTTTCTATTATTCTCTATATTCTCTATAATATATATATATATATATATATATATATCAGTTGGCAGGCCGAAGGACTTTCATCACTTAACACTAGATGATTCAGAATTGCGATATTGAGTATTGTTTCTCCCAAACATAATATGCTTTCATTCAGAAGAGAGAAATTTGCCTTGTCGGTGATGTCACACTTACGAATTGATTGACCTCTCAAGAACATTGATGGAAGATATTGTAAAACCTCGATATTCATGTGAATTATTGAAAAAAAACTACGGTTCGTGTCAAAATAACTATTTATATGCAAAACCCATAATACATGATGATCTTCATAAGTTTTTAAAATTCAAAATCAACCAGAAATCGACATAATTATATATAATTGTACAATAACCAACATACTATATAATATATAAAATGTTCGGTAGTGAACAGAATCTGAAACACGCACTCCCAACATCTACATAATTTACAATAATTCACAGTCTTTCAATTATCTAAAAATACAACAGGTAGTGGATTTATATAGCCCAGAACATTAATCGCATTAACATCTTGACTCTATGAGCTATCAACAAGTTTGTCCATATTGCAGCCATTCTTTGGATGAATGACATGATATCATGTCATGATAACAAAAAAGATATATAATCCATAGAGTAGGGTGAAAACTTGTGGCACAAATTACTTGCATTCATACCTTCGGAAGTTGTTGATTTCAATTCGGATGCATAATAACGGTGTGGCAGTAGAGACAAATTGTATACAGTACTGTGATGAACAGCAAGGACACCTACAATCCAAAATATACAAAATTTTTTGTTGAATCGAAGACAAGTAATCTGTCATCGATTGAAAGATTGAAGTATTGAATGTATTGTATTTGTATTGGTTGATTTCGAATACAAATATATTCTACAGTTACTGTTCAGTGTCAAAGACTATCATCGAAAAAAAATAAACGGAAAAAATTCATTCTATCGGGCTGAAAGCGGGAGCAAATTCTATTCCAAAACGTCCACAACAATTAGATTCATAAATCAGATCATCAAATGGGATGATATATTTTGATGTTCATCAAATATATTTGATTCCCATTTTTTTTTTCAAAACAAGGGGTCACTGACAAGGGGTACTTCCAGAAATATGAAGGATTTGATATTCATCAGATAGATTTGTCTTCCAAGCATTCTTTCGAAAACAAGTTGTCACTTATGAATAGTGAATTTCTCTTTGAGTTATCTGAAGGTTGAATTCCAAGCGCAGTGATATTTCGAGGCAGATGATAAATCTGTCCTACAAATATATTGAGATAATTATCACAATTTATGTGTCCATTTTTCGAAAACGAGGAGAGGATATCCCGAAAATCTAGAGAAATGAATATACCACCTTCTCGATCAACTCACACACAGTATCTCTTATCTGTACTCTCAATTCTGAGTGATTCCGAGAAAATCTGGAGGAATCAATGTAATTGACTCGATGAACTGATGTTATTCTCCTTATCAATTATCAATCAGTTATGTGAGTTCAAGGAGGCGTAGTACCTTTGATATCTTGCGAAATTTATATTCATCCTCAGTCCAGTCGTCTTCCAATATCTAGTTTCCTTGGTTTCCCATATATCCGATAATTATGAATCATCTATTCTGGATACACTGCGTATTCGTGAAAAGTCATGACAGCCTCATTGTAAGGTAGTTCATCTATATTCCAGATGTAGAACCACCTCACTTACATGATACCTATTTCGAAATAGCAGTCAATTTTTTTCTCCAGTAATTGTAACTTGATTGAATATCCTTAGTGAATTACTATACATGAGAAGGAATGATGATGACACAAGTATTGTGCGAAAATATCCAAACCATATCCGATGGTTTGTGAATTGGTTATCACCTACATTATAAACATGGAGATGAAGTGAAACACCTAATTTTCCGATAAACAAATTCAACTGTCGGTAGGGCTGTTTCATCATTTCAGTTGATAAGAAACGTAGCAGTACGCATCATGAAAATGAAAATTGATTATTGAATAATGGTTCTGTCTATACCTGCACTTCGGAGCTACATTGTTCCTATCACTACTAACTACATTTCCAAAAATCAACAATCTCATTACACATATTATGATACCCAATGAAAAATGAAATGCAAACTGATATCCTGATATCATTGAGAACTAGAAGTCATATTACATATATTTTCTGGTGATGTATCGATATTATCAATATTAATATGATTTTCTGGTCATGTATTCTCTGTTTTCTTCAATGTATACACAAAGAACCAGTATAGGCGATTCGAAGTATAGGAGATCGAAGTCTGTAGAAAAGATCGTACCTACTTCGAAATATTCGAGTTGAATATCGTATGTCAGTTTGACAGTTCGGATGGTCCAACCGCCAAACAGGAGGATCCTTCATGACCGAAAATATTTGCACGCCACCTAGCAGTGATTTGTGCAAGCTGTGCTAGTGCTTGTGCAAACTGGAACTGCCTAGATGGAGACTTCAATCGTTCACATTTTATATTTTGTCTTGGTGTACTTTTAGCAATTGTTCGAGATCATCAACGTCGAAACAAAACATAACTATCACAGTAAGAAGTGTTTCTATTTTATTTCCATCAGGTGCGGCTAGTAATTGCTTTCTATCGCGAATAGAACTGATACGATTCGTTATAGAAAATTTCGGATCGGTGGTGACACTCGATGAATGATCGTGTATTATCGAAATTATACAAGATGACTTGACTCAAAAATATTCGAGAAATAATATTTGTTCATACTCAAAATGGAAACATCTACCTCTGCAGTAATGGAATGTGAGTAAAAAAACTGCCTGAGAGAACGCGAAACAAACTTTTGTAGTTGAATATAGGAATTTTCATTGATTATTCTTATCGTTCATTACAAAGTGACCTTTTTGACGTGATTCTGATTCAACTTCATGATACAAATAATTGTACAATCACTGGTTTTCCTGAAAACAGTGAAAACTACAGTTCTATTAAACTCACAATACAGCGAGATTGACATATAAATAGACTTCTGTGCATTCAGGAGAATTTATCTGTTATAGCATTATATATTTGGTTAAATCATAATGGAATGATTCGAATGAGTGGAATAGAAACATTTCTTAGACACCATAAGCAACAACAAGAACAGCGCACCAGTACATCCACTATTCTCATTTCCTAATAAACTGAAAACTGTGCAAAAGACATATTGCACAAACTTCGCCTTCGTGCGATAATAACTCCAAAAAAAACATTAGGTAATCAAGAGAGCAAAAATGAAATACCTACACATGACAATATATTTTTCATCACTCCAGAAATGTTGATTTGTTCATTCGAGATGGAAGCTTGGATAACCGATCGTCTTTATGGAACCATTTTGCCTCAAACTCTCGTTTGAATTCTCTTTCGTTTCAACGAAAACGTCATTTGACCCAGTAAACAGAGACACGCTGGATATACGTATCACATATCAATCATTCCTGAAAAATGATATGACTTCTTTATTGGATTTGCTCAGGTAGCAGTCCATTTCAGTTATAGCCGATTCACAATTTCAAAATCATTTGAGATACCATGAATGCACGATGTGTGGTAGTGTCAGTGACGAATTGTATTTTTGTGGTCCTCTCATGACCAGTGGTGTTGTTAATTACCTATTCTCCATGAGAATTATGGAATAACCGATTCTCTTTCGTGAGTGTTTCTGGGAATGACTGGAACATATGGTTATTTTTCCCACATCTAGAATATCGTGGCATTATTAATTCATTCATGAATGCCATACGAGTTGGACACTCGAGTGAATCACTAGAGAGAATCATGGGGAGTGAATGAATATAAATATGAATAGATCTGAAGTGGAAACTCCAGATTGGTATTCATTGCTTGGAAAGTCATGACATTTCAGTTTACATGAACAAAAAGAATTGGAACGAGCGAAAAGTGACCAAAAATTTTGAATTCATATCAATTTTTGGAGAAATCTAATCCATACGTACGTACGTACGTTCATTTTAATGTTGAATAATTATCAAATCCAAGATAGGATCTTCTCTCCTCGTTTCTGAAAAATAAAGTAGAAGGTATTGAAAATTATAAAATTGTAAAGACAGATTTGTGATCTCCCCTTGTTCTTGCTGCAAATCTATTGAAATAATTTTCAATACCTTATACTTCATTTTTGAGGGACGAGGAGAGAAAATCCCACAAAAAAAACTGAAAATGGATGTATAACCTCCTCGACTAACTCACAAACAGTATTCCGAAATTGAGGTGTCGAAAGGTGTTATTGAGTTGTCAAAAATACATATCCCATGAAAAGGGACCATAATTATAAAAATTATCCGATGATGATCCAAAAGAATTGAAAGTAAAACTAACATTTCCAATAGAGAGATCATGAAATTTTCTTGTCATGAAGTAATGTCACTAATAATAATAATGGCTAATGGCCTTAGTAACCGATGCCCAGAGTAAAAAAAAAATATGCTAATAATGAGTTCTAATATTACAAAAAAATGGAAAGCAGACTATCGAATATTGAATATTGAAATTGATATCTCTGAAAGTGATAATAATCTTGAAATTTTTGGTGATCTTCTTTTCCCATCCAACCATAACTCTCATTTTGACGTTCTCCATCAAAGGAGCCAATAATTGTTGCGAAATTTTGAATTTCAGGATCATACTATCAGACTATTTATTCACTACTCCAGAATACAATAGGTACCAGTTTTCTTTATGAGAATCTGTTCACATGATCGTTTTGTGCATTTGAAATGAAGTAAATCAGCTCTAGCTATTATGGAAAATATACATTATCGAAAGAATGGTGTAAACTACTACATATTTCATGCGCCGATATCACTGAATGATGAAGAGCCTTCTATAGATTTCCGAAAACCTAAGTTCGTGTGTGAGAGAAGAAAATTGGGACAGTTCATGAGAGGAAGAACTGTAACAGATTTCAAATTGTGTGAACTAATCGCTCCCTTTTGCTGAATCATGCTTTTCAATCCAATAATAAATTCCATTGCATATTCTACCTAATCGAATTGCTGGCATTTTCAAGCGGTTGTGAATATGATATAGATGAGAAAATTGAAGATGAGTAAGAAGGAACACAGTTCTCTGCGCACAGTGCTGGAAGATGGAGAGGTCTTGAAGAATGCTGGTTTGGTGTAGTCGCTGAGGCTTGCGATATTCCTGGTTGCTGTTATAATTTCGTATGTCGTTTTTGGCTCCAAATTCGATATTGTGAAGGTTTCTGTGGAATGATTCAAAGACAAATTAATTTTTCCAGAACTCAACAATCCTTTCAAGTTTCAAAACAAGATATATGGAACTTTATTTTCAAGGTGAGATTTCTTCTTTTGATAATTCTCAAATATGCAAGGTGCACCATAATTGGCTTCCAAAACTTCAACAGTGATTTCCACGAATATATATTGATTAATATGTTATGTATCCACACAAGCCCTAATATGTTCAAACCCAATACAAGGAGGAAAATATTTCAATTTAATATTCAGTATCTACTGTATCGAAAAGGGTGCATAGCTGAGTCGAAATAATATTCTATCTCCTCTGAGATCATGAATATTCATACAATTCCACAGAATGTAGGTTCAAATACATCATTCTCAAGGCATATCATATCATAGCCCGTAAGTGAGGCGTGACAATGTATTGTGCTTCATCGGAGAATATAACAGACATTTCGTAACCAAAGAACTTCACACCTTCGTAAAGAATTTGTTTTATTTCGTTGAGATCATCATTGGAATATGCCAAGAGCATAACAAATTCTCTCTAGGTTCTTCTATTCATATTGAGACAATTTTGAAAGATGTTAAAACTGAGATTGTGATATATATGTATCATATCACAATCTGATGTCTGCACATGATTTGTGATATGCATCATGAAATCCAACACAAGTCATCTCAAGACAGGTTTGATTCTTTCGGAATCGCTACTTGATTTTCCTCCGATTGAAGCAGAATTCCATTTCTGCTGAAAAATATCGATCACCAAAGAATCAATGTTCTTGTCTATAAAGCGCAATGATCGGCCTCTGCGACAACTTATATTTGTCATTATTGACATACACACACCAGATTCATGATGTAATGCAGATTGAGAAGCTCAATAATGTGTATGAAGTATGGAAAGAGTTGAGTTGTATTCCGTGTTGGAGTTATATTGTGCGAAGCGCTTTCGAATATCAATTCCAGTATCGGTGTTTCACGGAAGTAAATACTCGGAGTAACAATATTATGTTCATCAAAAATTGAAAACAAATCAAAATTTTGAAGTACTTGCATTTAGCAGACGATAGGAGAGGTCTTTGCAACGCCTTGATTCTATAGTTGGATAAATTATTCAGAATCAACGAACTATCATCACATGTTATCCATATTATTATGGAAATCCGTTGAATTGATAATTTTTCCAACTAGACAAGTATGCCGTTGTAACAACCACTCGTTTTGTGTGTTTTTTGTTATCGACATGTGAGTTCTTCTAATTATGTTGAAAACGGGAGCCGCTTCTTTCTCGAAAGGTCAGCTTATATAAATAGGAGCTTTGTTTTCATTGAAAATATATTTGTTTTTCGAAAACTTTTCAGAAAACAGAAGGTGTCACTGACAGATAAAGAATTTATCTTTTAGGTATCTAAAAGTTTGATTTCGAGCGCAGTGACATTTTTGGGCCGATCACGAATCTGTCCTTACTACAAATATATTGAAATAATTCCAACAACTTCTCTTTAATTTTTGAGAAACGGAGAAATAAAATCCCACAGTGAAGATGAGAAATGAGAGTACTTGAGGATTCGAATTCATTCCTAATTCAATCAATTCACAATGTGAAACTGAGCCTTTCATTATATGATTTCTACTATAAATCAATTCCTTTTGATTATTGTACCTTTGAGTATCTATTTGCAGGAAATAATGACGATGAAAGCATCTTGCGAAATAAAAATCATACACAAAATACACCCTACTTCTCTCTTCATTTGATACAAATACACCACCTAACAACTACAATTTCCATCAAAATGTTATTGAATACATCGCAACAGGAAAAAAACAATAGATTGTGTGCATTTTGAAGATTTTCAAAGTTTATTCGAACAATCGGTAGAAAAAATTATAGATCACTAGTCTCGCAACGTTCGTCTATGAACTATATCTGCCTTTTATTAGTTTGGTGTCTAGTTGAGCAAATAACCATTATGTCACTGAGCTGGGTTCTATGAGTGTTCTGACCTTTCGGAATAGGTATTTGAATCTGAATTCGAATAGGCTTCAACATGTTTCCGACCCATGTTCATACAAACCATTTTCTTTAGTTTTGGTCGTAGATGCTGATAGTAGTAGAATTGATGCACTACTTGAAACGCATGTTTCGATAACCGTCTTCCTTCTCACAATTCAAACAGAATCATTGGGCTGTTAGGTACCTTCTCTTTAACCATAAAGATTGGTCTCCGATAGTGCTTCCGCTCTATTAGACGGCTTATAATGCATTACCAGTATGAATACATAATTGATAATTGATGGTTTACGTTTTATTCACATCAAAATGATCAGGTTGAACGTAGTTCACCTACAGTGATTTGACGAATAATTTTTCGACTATTCTAACAACTATTCAAATTTCGTCATTTTGTGTCATGTGGAACAACTTCACCCAATCATGTTAACATTAGACTGATGATTCCATTCAGTGCAATTATCAATCCCTATGACAACACGATCGAGTTTGACAACTTCTTCCAAATAAATTTCGAAATGTCACGTTTTGGCAATGAGAATGTTTGAAGTATAAATGCGCTAATCAAAGAAAGAATCCTCAGAAATACAACCTACAGTCACGAATATATTTGGGGAATATTCATGGAATTTTGCTGCGAACAAGAATATGAGTAAAATGAACATAGAAGTTCAGAAGAATTGGCGTTGATACTGAAAGATTGGGCCGTCAATATGAGAAAGAAAAACGGGACCGAATTCAAAGAAGCAACGTTGAAGACAATGTGGAACGTATCGAGCAAACTATTGCAGGAAAAGTACTATAATGACTATAATATTATGATTGACCCGTTTAACAATATAGTGTTTAAACCAGCCCGATGCAATAGGAAGAAACTACAAGCAAGGCCAGTTCAGTTTCGTTAAATTTGTCTGAAATCGAAAAAATAATATTGCTATGGGATGAATCTAACCTTTAAGGTCTTATGCGTAAATTCCACCATAATGCTGCTGTAGAATTAGCGTGGCGAGGAAGAGAGGCAGTTGCTTGTCTGGTGGATTTTTTTTTTAATCGAGACACTTCAACAAATCGCATTGAATACAATCTGGTATTCAGTAAAACGTGCCAAGGTGGTTCTGAAAGCTGTGCAAGTAGTGAATGGTTGGTTACCAATAGTGAGAGACAAAGGTGTCCTGTACGTCTTTTTCATAAACTGATATCAAAACGAGGCGACAATGTTACCTTACAACGCCTGTTCTTAAAACCGTAATCAAAATCGACACTGGAAAAATGAAACTGACAAATGGTACGAAAATGTACCTGTTGGAATAAATACAATGAATGGATGAACTAAATCTTCTGCTGAAGCAATTGGCTTGAATGTAAAGAAGAAAAAGATAACAAATCACTCGAATAGATCAACTGCTGTCATCGAATAAGCAAAAAGTGGTGTAGAAGAACAACCAGTGCTGAAAATCACTGGTCATAGCAATCAGAACACCACAACAAGATCATAAATATTATGCGTGGTATTAGATCTTCTATAGTTGAGAACAGCAACGAATCTAATGTTAACTTGAATTTAAATGATTGTACTTTCACTAACTGTACTTTAGATAGATGAATGTTTCGTTGTGTTGAGTTATGAATTTTTTTGTCGAAAAATTATCCGCAGAATACTCCTCGGGCATTGATAAATAACTCATAATTTCATGACAAATTTCTCAAGCTCGTTGCTCGTTGAAGCGAGCTTTCGATTGTCATGAAATTATCTCGTCTGTCATCAATGTCCTAGGGATATAACTACTGAAAACAAATTTCATTTGGGGGAATCAATTCGAGCTAATTGGAATTGAGAGAATTCTTCAGTAGTTCGAGGTCGTATAGAATGAATACCCTTATCTATAATACACACAAGAACGAAGGATTCATAATGGATATCATTCTACATCCACCTATATGAATGCTTCTTTTCAGACCTTAGTGGTTGATTTCCAAATGGGACAGGTTTCACATTTTTAGATTTCCATATTGAGGAGAGCATGCCCGTTGATTGAGTTCTATGATGTATGATTCTGACCATTGGTTCTCACTTCGATATTTCTGGATCAATATGAGTGGCAAATACTATCATGAATTGCTTCTCTTGCAAAAAATCAGCTCATACTATTCCCAATATCTTTCTTGAAATAACTTCCAAAGTGAAGAATATTTTTTCTGTCGAAACCATGTCAGGTTGATCTGTACGAAAAACAAAATAGGACGGATTAACTCCTGATGATCCCAGATTGATTCTTCAATAAATATCTGGTGTTGCTAACTATTCGACACATTTGATAATTAATTTCATTCTCAATATTTAACGAGTATCTGAAGCTATGAAAATCTCGCAAAGATATATTAAGGAGTATATTCCTATATGCAGATTCGTTAGTTGAATCCGAAGATATATAAATATAGAAAATAACATATTTTGCTGGAGTATTATCGAGAATTCTACAAAAAACTCACCCACTCTCGTAGTATTCGTTGGAGCATCGTCTGTTGGAGACACTTCATCTGGAATAGATAATATAGTAATCATCTTCATATGGATCCATCACGATCAAAACACAGTCGTTGGATAATTTATGATCCCCAGGATATCGCAGGATGAGATTTGTTATTGTTCATTCTAGTTTTGCTAGGACATCACTACATTGGGGTTTCAATCAATATTTGGTGATCAAACAACATTACTTGGTTAGGGTATGGAACATAATTCATATTCAACTGAATTGTATGGGATACATACTCCACATGATAGGTCTTTGATAGAAAATACTTCCAATCCAAAAATAATCTATCCAATATGGCAAAATTCTAATATAATCGTGTGATATCTATTCATTTGTGACTCGTGAGAAACATACTTCTTGTGCTCAATCGAAACGTTTCCAATCTTTGAATGAAATGTTCTCTAAACCTCTAATTATTCCTCTCTTCGAGAGATAATAATTAGTTTCGAATTCTTTCATCAATCCTCTGAACAATATACCTGTGATCGGCGCTTTTTTGGAACATAAAAATGTCCAACGAACAACCAGTAGAATTGATAGTTCTACTAGGTTCATACCTATTGATAGATGGGAATTTGAATATACCGATTCCTTTCTTTCGGTTCGAAAATGCATGAATTCTGAAATTATACTTTTTTATCTGGTGAAATGGGAGAGATGTGAATTATCAGCTGGGCTGAACTGACTATTATTCTTAGTCTTGCGTGATTTTCTGAAAGAATCAAAACTTTCAATGTGTTCGGACTTAGACAAATGGATTCAGATACAATTGAACAGGGTTTTCAATTGGGAAAGGGTTATACAGGGTACGGCTACAGTGGCGCGGTCTTCCATATCATTGGAATTGTTGGATGGATGATTTTCCACCATGCTGTCTAATTCGTCAATGAAAACAAAATGGAAATGAGTGACGTCATACAGGTTGTTCCACTTTCTTCCGGCAAGATCTGAATTCAATATTTCTAATGGCAAGCTATATAATCTTCAAATTCTTCATCAAGAGAGCGACCTTTCATTGCACACTTTCATGGTATCACCGACAATTTGGGAAGATTTGAAAAATCGATGTGTTGTCTCACGATTTCCGACACTGAGAATAGTTGTTATCGTTACGGCTCTGGACATTGTGTATCTGCCAGATTCAGTCAATGGAAATGGCAAAAAATCAGGAATATCATAATTGAGCTTTGAGCAGCTGTCACAATCACAAGATGATACACCGACGAGATATACACGTCATCAATATCAAAAATAGAATTATGTCAGAATTTCCAAGATTCTATCCGAACCAGGTCCTTCAGGTTCCTATATGTTATAATTATGTCAGAGCGAAATGAAAAAAATCTATCGATATATTGTTTTCGTAACAAAAAGAAGTGAGGTTAAGTAGAGAAGCCTTGGCTTAGTAGCGACTTTGCGTCACTCATTTATACTAGTGATACTGTATATCACGATTCTTGAAATGTGCACATTCATTATTATTATCAACATTATCAGGGAAATAGAGGTTGCGTCTTGGAAAGGAAACTGTTTCAATACGTGTTTTGGTATCCTAATGACTCTGTCACGGATAAAAATAGAGAAAAAATTAAACCTACCTTCTGTGACATTCAAATTCAGATCCAGTGCTTGCCATTCCTCGCTGTCCTCTTTCCTGTACTGGATAACGAGCCATGTCGGCTGCATGCCCTCTTCTATATCCTCGTCGGACACTTCTGGCAGCTCCACGTTGAGGATCAGCGAGTCCGCTGTGCTGTTCTCTAGAGTGACTTCTCCAGGAGCGTCGGGCTTTCTTCCGATTCGCAAATTCATGATCTTCTCGAGTTTTCCGTGGGGATTACTCGCCACGCACAGGTATTCGCCCTCGGTGTTTTTCGTCATACGCAACTGAAATTATAAGAATAGATGTCAAACTTGAAATCATTACATTGACATCACTCGTGCGGAGGAGGAGGAACAACTAGAGAACAATTGGAAAATGACACGGACGATAGGACTGGGTGCCTCGATTCTAGGATTTGATGAGTCAAAATATATCAATGGATCTGATATATCGGCGAATCAATATTCATGAGTATAAATATCACTAAAAGAGCTTCATTGAACAGCGTGGACGACCGCATCGTAGATCAGAGGTGATTTTCTATTCAATATTTCGGCGCTGGCTCGGAGAAGTACAACGCTACTTCTAATAAACTCACTTTTGGTTTGGTTTCAGTCACATCCCTGAGATCACCATCTTCTTCTTGGATTCAATATTCCTTTTTTGAAATGTGGCTACTGACGATTCTTAAGTGACCACTTCAAAACAACAATCGATGATCCATCCCGTAGAACTCCTGCTACCATTCGCAATGGCCAATGACCAAGGTTCACCTAGAATTGATGTCCTCGAATACGATTCTTCCGAGAAAATGAAATAGTTCAATGACATTCATTAATTCTCACTCCATGTTTGAAGTTGATATTTTTGTAATCAGAGAGGAATCAATATGCTATCATAGGCAGCTGCGATGTCCAGGAATTCTTCAATAACTGATTCGTTTTTGATTGAACATTGTAGAATTCTGGTAGTGAGCCAAACATGATTTTCTTCCATTTCTCCCCCTTCGCAGAAACTCATTTGCAGGGGATGGGACCAATTTAAGTTCTCGAACTTATATTCGATCATTTTTTTTTCAGGAAGAACTCCAATATTTTGTTCACTGAACGTGAGGATACTGCGATGTACCTGTGATTGGGTATGATACAATTTTCCCTTTCCTATTGAAGGATAGGAAAAATTGTTTAGTGTCTAAACAGGAGTATATCCCAATGACGAGACATACATTCATAGACATAAGCAAAAAGTTTTATATTTATACATACATACACATACCTGCATATACATACAGACTCATGTACACATATATGTTCATGTATACAAAAATTAACTTCAATTGTCAGGAAACACCTGAACATGGAGAAAAGTGGAAAAACATAATTTTTTGGGCTCAGATATTTTGGTTATTGTGTAAAAGAATTTTGATATTGTTCTTTACTTGACCAATTGACTGATGATATATGTCGAGATCTGCACAGAATTGATTGAATAATTTGCTCATTGCTACGATTGGAGATTTGAGAAGTATGTTAGTTCTTGAATTGGGTAAGTAGAAAGTTAGTTCATTTCTAGAGTGTAGTCTCGGCACATGAAAATTAAAATGAGAGAGTGATTCAGGACAGTCCATTAGATTGTTTACTAATTTGAAAATAAAGATTATTGAATAGTAGGTTCTTCGGTTTTGAAGGGATAGTAGATTGAACTTATTTAGTAATATCCTGTTGTCGATACCTTGTTCTGGGTAGACCCCATCTAGTTTATATGTGATGTATTTCATGAAGCCTCTTTGGATAGATTCTATTTTGTTTGTGTGAATATTGTAAAAAGGCGACCATATTAGTGAACCATACTCCAGCCGAGATCTCACGTAGGCATGAAACAGTGTTATGAAGCTGTCCTGGTTGCGAAAGTTCTTACAATTCCGATATATGAGACCCAGCATACGTCAGCATATGTCATTGAACTATATTGGATAGAGAAGCTCAATTTTGAGTTGAAGATGATACCAAAATCCTTCGTTTGATTGCTTTTCTGAAGGGGAGTGTTATTTATATGGTAGTCATGTTGTGTAACATTATTTTTGAGGGTATATTGGAAGTATTTGCATTTATTAATGTTGAGAGGGAGTTTATTTTCGACGCACCAAACATATAAGAATTCAAGATCTTTCTGAAGAATGAAGCAGTCCTTCTCAGATACAATGGGTCGAAATATTTTCAAGTCATCTGCAAAAATTAGGAAGTGACTTGAGACATTAGTTCCTATAACATTAATGAAAAGTGAGAATAAGAGAGGTGCAAGGTTACTTCCTTGGGGGGCACCACTGTTTGCAACAAATTGGGAGGATTTGTGGCCTCTATAATCCACGAACAGGATACGATTAGTTAGGTAAGAGCGAAATAGGTTCAAGGGGTGTCGAAACCGTAGGAATGCAGTTTATTGATGATAACTGTCGATGTAACCTCATCTTCTATGTTTATTGGATGGAAACAAGTTATGTATCACAAACGATTACAACAGATGACTTTTGCATTCCAGAATGAATCGCAGATAATGAAATCAGGTTCTCAAAAACAACTGATTAGAGGATAATTTCATCCTCTACTTCACTTCAAATGAAGAAAAGGAGAATTATTCCATGTATACATTTCTCTTCCATTCTGAGTCATGTATTTTGAAAAATCAGCTCACTTTATTAACGTCGCCTATTTTGGAATGATGCCATATCTCGCCTTCGTGCGAAAAGAAGCTAATCAAGTTAAAATAGTGTTTCAAATAGATAGGCAATGATTTTTTTTTCACGTATGTCATTTCAAGCTAGGAATCTTGTTATATCATCGATTATTGATCTCACGAGGTTATATTTGACGAGAGGATATAATGAATCATCTCTCTAACAATTATTACACATGTTCGCACAATTCCAAGAAAACAGTTTCAAATTGGTGACATTTATCGCTATCGTTAGAAACGGTTCAAAATAAGGCGATCATTCATTTTGTTCCTCATCAACGCTGTGAAAGCCAGGTGACTATGCATTTTGGGCCATTTCATTGGTTCATATTCAAAAGATTGAATGGACTTATACCCAATAACCATCAACCATGAATGGTTTCACCTATCACGTCCGAAAAAAAAACCATTACCTGACAAACAGTCTTTTCAGTGACAACCACATTATGATTATTACATCACTGAACTTCATTACAACTCTCTGTACGACAGCTGCTTCGGATGTAATGAAAATAGATCACCGTACGTTAGTATGGAGAGGACTCGAAAATGGATCGATTGATTTGGATAATTTTTGTGTTGTAGGCAGGAATGAAATTGAAGAAATCTAATGAAACAGTCGAAAACTCGAAAAAATAGATGCATGTAATTCTGTAAGGGAATTTGCGATTTTTATCTTCACTTACAATAGATGACGCTTGTGACCAGGGTTGCCAATTGGTCTGATATATATAAATCAATGTGAAATAATAATTCGAACATTCACAGGCCATCAATGTATCAATTAGCCATTCCTGAAAAAGGAGAAAATCAGAATATGGAGCCAGTGTTTTTCTCCAACCATTGCGAAGTATTCATAGGAAACCACCATCTCACCTTCTTGTCATAAGTACACTGAACGAAAAAGGTACGTAAATACAATGAAAAAATATTCGAAACAAAGAAACGTGATCATTAAATCTCAACCAAAGTAGAGTTTCATTAATAAAAAGCATGTTCGTTCATGACCTTGTGGCTGCAATCACTAATTGATGAACGTTCATTGGTATCACGAAAACCAATACCTTGCTATGAACAATGCATTTACTAATTCAATGAACACTATAATATCATTTCAATGAAATGAAAGATAGCTATGATAATATGCATCCATTGCGGTGATGAAATATTATTATTGTTTGAATAAATGCAATTACCGTTTCAAAGCACATTCAATCTCTATTTCAATGCGTAAGTACGTTGATATTATGGAATTCTTACATTGTATCAATGAATTATTACATCGATTTGATAAATATTTCTACATCATCCCGATGAATATGTTCGTTATTCCGATACCTATTAGTACGTTGTTTGAATGAACGTGTTCACTGGTTCCATAAATATTTCTTCCATGGTTCAATAAAATAATTACGTGGATTCGAAATGGAACGTACATTGTGTTGATTTATATAAGGAATAACATCTCCCTAATTGAAAATAGTTAATTTTTCAAGTATTCTCTGAACATTATCTGGAATGATATATACAGGTTGATACATATTTCAGAGACATTATAATTATCTTAATGGAACACAGTGTATATATAATATTATAGTTGGTTTTGACCTTCATCATTAAGAATAAATAAGAAACACCCCCGAATGCCGAATGAGTGTAATGATGAAGAGGAAAAGTTGTTATAACTATTATAATTCCGAAATAACAATCATAGATTGAGTGAAAACAGAATGAATTATTTTCTCGTGATCGTAAGATATAAATGTCCATCAAATCGTGTAATATTCTGATATAATGAAACAATCACTGATCGAATTTGAAATAATTTCCATGAGTTGTTCGATACAAGAAACTAATTTGATTTTGCAATTATAGTTCACTCTGTATATCCTCAACTTTAGAAAATACTCCTCCGAAAATTGGAAGCATGTGTCCTATATATGTATTTTCTGAATAGTTTTGATGAGGGAATTATAATCATACAGTAGATGATCATAATAAGAACAATGAATGGTCAATGTTAGTCACAAGTGAATTGATTGAATGTACATCTAGTATTGCCTATAATAATGAGGGAAATAATTCGAATTGTTCTCCATATTGAAACGATTTATTAAAAGACTCATTCTACATAGGACTGTCATAGAAATAAACCTAAACATGAAACCGAATGACCATGTTAAATCAAATAGGTACATTCAGAATTGTAGCTTGACAGTTTTCTTCATTTTCCTTCAGCGCTTCAGATAATATATGTACCTTTGGGAAAGAAAGGCTTCCTTTCATTTTATAGAAATGATTTTCAATGAAGGACCAAAACATCTCTGATTCAGCAGGAAAATCAAGATTGAACAAATATATAATTTTGAAACATATATCTACTGTTCTAACTATATGGAGGAAGGTATATCTAATATTATCAAAATAAACACATATTTCGGTGGGAGTTGTCATGTCCTCACCTACACATATAATGAATGGCTGGATAGCACTTTTCTTCGACTTCAAAAATCTTAGGTGCTCCTCGACCTCCTGGTTACTCTTCCCAAAGTAAAGAAATGATTCCTGGGAGTCTTTTATGGTATATTTTATTATGTTGCTCTTTCCACCTATATCTTTTCTGATAGCCTTGTTGGTTGGTTGATTGCAAATGAAGCACATCATTTTCACATAATATGATCAAGTTACACGGTTTCTCACTTTGTTTCTCCGTCCCTATACTATACTTTATTGCGATATATAGAAAGAGATTCGATCTGAAAACTAACATCTCAATAATTATCATGCCTAATGATAAAAATATAATAACATACCTTCTGTAATGTGAAACAACAGTTGAATTCAAAATCAATGCTACACTTTCGGCACAGTTGAGCGACCTTTCGTTTGTGTTTCTGGACTAGAAATGACCTGAGCGGGGTGTGATGACTTCATCCTAAAAAAACTTTCCGCGCGAATTTTCTCCAGGCCAATAGGAATACTTCTTTCTGATGTAAGAGTTCATCAATATATTGCATGATACGAGCATTACAATGAACCGTTCATCAATCTATGTACGCGGATACATTGAAACAATAAACGCATTTCGTTAGGATCATGTACTGGGTGATTAGTTGAAAACGATAAGATACATTGTTTCTATGACATCATGAATGAATGTACGTCTACATCAAAACAATGAACGTATTTCTCCGAAACATGTACCGATTATTCACTTAGGTACATGATGAGCATTATTCTTATGAACCGTTCATCAATCTATGTACGTACATTGAAACAACGTACGCAATTCATTATAATGATGTACTGGATAATTTGTCGAAAGCAATTCGATACATGGTGTATATGTTATTCATAAACTGTTCATCGATATATGTACGTGTAGATCAAACCAATGAACGCATTTCTTCAATACAATGCACCGAATAATTATCCACTATCGCTTACATGTATTCAATATTCACTTCTATGATTTGATCTGAACCTTACATTATTTCGACAATAAATGCGAGCGTAAATGCGTGCATTGTATTGACAAATTAATTTGCTTGAAACTTGAAACAACGTACTTGCTCTCCCATATGTCATGCACAAATTCATTATCCTCATGAAATGAATTATAAACCGATGTATTTATACAATATATTGGAAACCTTGGTTATCACTAGAATGAATACAGTTACTTTTTTGAAAAAATTGAACATCAAAGTAATGTTACACATTCATCAGTCGAAAATAGTGATGTTATTGGAAAAATTCATAAATACAATGCTGAAATCATTGAAGTCATTTATGAAATGTATCGAAGGGATGGAAATATTCATTGAGTTACTGAATATTTTCGTCAGTACTTGATGAACGCAATTACATTATGATCATGAATGGGATACTCGAGTAATGATCGTTTGTTTGTTCATATCATGAAGATCACTTTCTTTCGATGTAAAGAATTATGATGAATGGTGTTCATTGTTTTCACACACGATATTTTTTTCAGTGTATAATGATTTTCGAGAGAGCTGACGCAGAATGTGCGAAGAATCGAACAGTAATGTCTTGTTCATACTTAATCAATGATATACCAATCTTGCGATGCCACAATGCCATGCTCTATATTACTTACATCCAAATTCATCGAAGTAGTCCATTGAACAGTGGTGATTCTTCAAGCGTTGATCAACCAACGAATTAGAGAAATCGCAGGAAATTCTATGGCAATCACTTTATGAATATATATGAATGATCACCGACATCATGAACTAGCATCATCAACTAACGAGATTTTTTTTCCTTCACAAGATCTGTCCATGTTCAATATTCATTATATACCTCAATCATTTATATTCGCATCACAAGGGAAATCACAGAAAAACGTGAAGAATGTCTGACTTGATAAATCAACTTCTATACAAGAAGAATCTAGCACATATTTGAAAGAGGAATATACCTATCGAAATTCTATTTCCCAAAGTAAACTTAATCTTCACTTCATTTTCACCGATGTATACCCAAGCCGACAACAATGAATAATTCGGCTTCTTGCTATTAATCGATGTCATGATTAACATTTTCGATCCTTCTCCCCTTCGCACAGCGAATCAGGTTCAGAAATCTTAATTGAATAAGATTGTTAATCGGGTAGCATGTGAGTTCTGGTAGACTGAATTGAGGTTATATGTGTATGTTAGGTCCTGAGATTTCTTTATCGAAAGGTAGATTGGGATTGAACTAAACTCAATATGATGACTCATTCGCTCCCATTCCAAAGAGGTCAGGTTCAGCTGATCGAAGTAATCGAAATATTCGAAGCTTTTGTTCATCCATGTTTATTCTCTATTCGGTATCAATAGCCATATCTCATGAACAAATGAGTCGGTAGAATTATATAGCTGAAGGTAACCAGGAGATCAAACAGCTGAATCATGCTATTATCAACCGTGATATGGAAGGAATGGCTGAAACAGTTGAACAGAAAATATTACTGACTGCTGCCCAATGAACAGGTAACCAATGACCATAAAAGCCGCAAATTTCGTGTATAACTTTGGGGAATACCAGATATTTTCAATCATTCCCCTGTCAGTAAACAGAGAAAATATTTGTTATGAGAACTGGATTCAACAAGGAATTCTCACCTGAATCAGTTATTATTTTCGACTGAAAAAAATATCCATGACAGTGATCAAACGATAAAATCTATATATAATTGATATTTCATATAACGGATAGGAATTCCAGATGGAAGATGCATGAATCAAATCACGAATAGTACTGTTCTAATTGCTGAATCAACACTCGATTAACAAGAATTTTCAGAAGTCAACATGAATGATATAAATGCTCAAGTATCTAGAGATAGAAATACAACAAAGACATTTCCACAATTCTCAGGTGGAATAGAGAGGAAATGAATCAACAATGATGGTTGAGAAACTGAAATGACAAATTGATGATTATCTTACCTGCAGAGACGACTTGTGGGAGTTGATTTTATGACTTCGCCCTCCTTTATGTCTCCTAAACCATTCGAATTTTGGTGGAGGTTCAGCTCTCACTGAACACGTCAAATTGACAGATTCACCTATGAAGCCGTAAATTTCATCGTCTTGAGCGTACACCTCACCATCTTCTGGATCATCTTCAGGTATTGGAGAATCTGTAAGAATGAAATATTTATTGATGACATATACTCATATCTCGCATACTAAATTTCGCTGATTCATTATAATTATGATGATAATAATGAACTCACTCCATCGATAGTTATATATAGGAGTAACAGGAAATGATAATCAATTGATCCATTCAAAAAGCATTATCCAACAAACGGCAGACAGAGTTCCAGAGAATAACAAGAAATTGCATTCTTCCACTCAACCGAGAGAGCTTGTGGACAGGTTAATTTTTTTCTTATTTTTAGTTGCTCCCTATTCTTTGTAGCTTTCATCGACATTGTTCTCATTGTAGAATACCTATAAATTGTGATCAGTCTCACATAACGTTGTTAATCAAACAATTTCGCTCTGTCCAATGTGAACTTCTCGAATACAGTTCGCTGAAAGTTCAAAGTTCATAGCCAAAAGTCATGTCATGAGAAATGAATGTCAACCGATGAGCGTGATTTAATTTTTTATTGGAAAGTGATTTTTTCATACGATGGAGTAATCGAACGGACTATTCGACTTGACTTGCATTGTTATTCTTAGTGAGCGATATTCCAACTTTGGTCAAATACTGTGGTCAGGACATTAGACATTTTTCTATATTCAGTGAAATCGAGTTGAATATTGATCAAATCGTATGGGTGTATGGATAATCAGAACGAAATGGATCAGAGTTATCCCTCATCAACTATTATTAGCAAGCGATCATTAGATGATATACTGAGATAAGATGACACTGTGAACTTCGTACCACCTGAAATTGATGAACTCTGGCCTATAACCTGACTAAAACACATTTGAAGGAATTTGTCATCATCTCTCAGCCTGCGAAGTTGATTAACCTCAATTGAATTACCGATCAAAAAAAATTCTCAAAATGTAATTCAATTCGCTCAGCCAGATCTAATTCCAAAACACACTATGGAGAAACAATTTCAAACTTGATTTATTTCACAGAACCGCTGTAGTTGTCGAACAATGTCAAACACGAACGTCATCTATTCAAATGTATCCAAAATTCAATTCAATTCCCACATAAAATGAATGAAATGAATGTTCCTCTCGGTTTATCTCTAATTTATTTTCTTTCTGAATCACTCAGGCTTCAGGCGAACAAAACAATATAACATATTCAATCAGTTCAGCCATTTTCGAGTTTTCGCGATACTTACGCAAGGCAACTGATTTTTGTATATGTAGATATATGTAGTACGTCTATAGATATACAGTGCTTTCGACTGAACAATCATGTTCTTTATCGTACTGACATTAGTTGTCTTTGTGAATGAGAAGATACCCATAAAACCTATATTATCGGGTTGTTGGGATTGCCATATGGCAGAGAAGAACAAATATTCCTAGGAATATCGATAATAATGTGTTTGTATTCAGGCAACTATCAAATGTTCCGTCATTCTGTAGTAAGATATTGACTTTCTATCCTATGGTTGTGAAGTATTCGTCAGGAGCTTCATAAGGATGTGCCACAAGTCCCCCCCCCCCTTTTTTCCTCAGATGGTGCACAGTCGTCTTCTTGAAATTGTCATCTGTCAATTTCACATCAAAATATAGTCTTCATGCATCAATTTCATTATCCCAAATTTCAATTTTTTGTGTTGACCCGTTCGAAAAATGAAAGTCGAGGGGGAACATTGAAGAAAACCACACTATGTTCATGATATGATCCCTATGAGTACGCCAGTATAGAATTCAGCGGCGGACCAAGCTCATTCTTCAGCAGCAATGAATAGTGAGCTGTTCTGTTGTAGCATGTTCACGTGACGTCAATTTGTGTGTGAGTTAGCAATCCTGGCTACAAACACCATCTGTTGATAGTAATCCGAAGACGCCTTCAGCAGCAAATAGTAGACCGCTGTTTCCGAAGTTTCCATCCCCATACAAAATTATCAATTTCGATTTTTCGGCTGTTACACTGGGTTTTTTCCCAATTTCTTCTCCTTCCTGAACCCTTGCATTGAGGCGAACAACATGCTTTTTTTACATCTATTCAGATAACGTTTATAACGCCTTGTGCCTAGAGCATTGGTGTTCTCAGATACGAATGAAAAACAAATACCATCAAGGATAAGTTCATTGCTAGCAGTAAGCAGATAGTATCGAAATTCTGCTCCTATATATGAATCCTCATTGATGTAGTCGTTGACACGTCAAATCTCATGAATCATCATAACAATTTATAGTGAACATATTGAACACATTCACGATATCAACTTCGTCTATTCGCTCTCGAATATCATAATCCGATCTCGTGATTCCCCATGATATTCACATATATATACATTCAAGTCATTTCCACCAGAAACTGATAGTTTTATGCATGTTGAATGTATTCCAAACTCGTTAATTACATCCCATGTTAACCAGATTTCGCACTCTCCTCAAATTCACGACACATTCGAGAGTTCAAAGAGTTGTTGGTTTATGTCATGTCATAAATCATCATCTGAAACTCATAATGTATCATGATATGAGTCAGTATTTCACTTGTATCAGCCTCGAAAGAATCAACTCATAAGACCTCCAATGAAGTTTCCATTCATCTCTCTTTTTTTTAATCACCTATCACATCTCATAAGACACCTTTCAAAACGTATTGTGATCCACACGTTGAACACAATCAATCAATCAATCAATCAATTTCGTATGATACTTTTATTCTGCTGCGGTCCTGAAAGTATTTGCCATTGTCTCACTGTCATTGCTTTTTCCGCTTTGCTGAGTTCTTCTTGAAAATAAGTATATCCAAGGCCGCAGAACTGAACGTACTTTCCCATAGCGGGTTTTTCCCTTCGAAAAATGCTAGCGAACCGGCTCAAGTTCGGTGTATTTGGTGCGAGGTCAGAAGACTACTGCACCAGGGTTTTTTGGATCCGTCCGTATATCAAATGTTGCCGAGCGCTTGCATTGATTCTATGTTCAATATTTTCTTGTTACTAGGTTCCGTTCGAAAATTCTTCTCGAAGCCGAACTTCCTGATAATTTGGTCAGTAGGAAGGTCAGCAAGGAGAGCATTGCCTGTGTGGGGTAAGTTCCTCGCAGTGGGCGGTCTTCTTTTGATCGCGATGTGCTCCCCATGCAGTTATCTATACTGTAATACGAATAGGTGTGAGTTCTTAAATGACGTCTGATGCTCTGGGTAGTGGGGGTTATTAATTATGGCTCAAAATACCAAGCTACACTACTGGCAATATGGACAACTGATTCTAGGAATCCTCATGAGCGAACTATAACACGGGAACTGATATATACTACTGAAACAGTGCCATTTGAAAACTTACGTTCCACTATCAACGTTATATTGCGACGTTTCAGTTCTCCGGTACTCCTTTGAGAAGCTTCACACTGATAAACTTGGTCAGCGTCATCGCGACTGAGATTTCTTATCAAAAGCCCATCACCGATGATTTTATATCTTGGATCTGAAAATCAAAAATCACATTGTATATATTGATTTCCTACTGCTGTTGTAAAATATGACTTCCGATCCTCCTAATGAACAGTGAATGAACACTTTCTGCACTTATTTATATTCACAACTCTCCAAGGCAGCCCAATTACTGTCGTAATTGGTATAAGATATAGAACAATGAGAAGTTGAGGTGGCAGACCAAAAATATTCCTTATCCACAATTGTATTTTCTGTGAGAACTGATCACAGCAATAAGTTCTGATAGCTCTGAAAATCAATCTGAAATCATATGCACTAGCTTTATTGAACAAATTATTGAACTTCACGGAATGCTCATACCTCGTGGAAAATTCACCGCACTCGCCAAGGCTCATGCTGCACCATTGAGTCGAGACTAGCAACCATGCAAATATGGAGCAACCAATATTCATTTCACGATCAAATTGGTTGGATGTATTTTTCGGAATATTCAGATTTCAAATTGACAACTGTCGTTATCAAAAAAGAATCTGTATACTAGTTCAAAGAATAACTTTTTGCACTTTCAGCATTGTGAAATTACCTACACCAACTTTTTACACGATCTCAGGAAAACTTTCGTATCTCTGCTAAGTAGGAACAACAATTCTCAACTCATAGCAAATTCATTACACTTGTCTTACACCAATTGTGAAATATCAGGATGACAGAATTCTTGCTTACTTGTTAAATTGCCGTCTGGGACAATCCAAGATATTGTAGATGGACCATTTACTTCGCATCTCAGGGCCACGTCTTGTCCTTCTACTCCTCTCTGCGTTCTTGGCGTGTCTCTGAAGTCCATTGGCTCTGAGAACAAAATCAACCTCACTATGTGATGAAAATAGAACATGCAGATATTTGGAATATACGAAAAATAGGTATGGTGAAATAGGTATTGTTTCACGACAGTAATGCTCTGTATCAAATTGAGAACAATGAATGCTCTCACTCAACAGTATTCTCGGCTGGAGAAACTAGTGAACTCTCTCGAGAATATCCTGTATGCTTGGATCATCGTTTTTGAAGATAGCCGTTCGAATCAGGCAATGGTGGTCATATTTTCTCCATATATCCTGATCTATCTATCTTCAGAATAAGCTTTAGGAGAGATGATTTTCAGTCCCAGTGCACCAATATTATAGGTATATCTGAAAGGGTAGCCACTAGAACAGTACATGTTCAAATGATTTCGTTGTGACTATATGGTTCAATAGAATAACGATATCTTGGAATAACGTAATGTCTGCATGTGATATCATGTGATTATTCAGTAATTTCTCAGATTATACGATGATTACATATTGCGTATATCTCATGATTTATGAGGTAGTTATCCCTTCGGGTGGATTGTGGATTAGATATCTAGACGATTTTGTAACTTGAAACTCCTCGTTTGCTCTTCTGATTTCTCTTCTCTCTCTCTCTCTCCACCCAGGAACTCGAGATTGTGATCGAATATTGAGAATTACATTCCCATATCCGAATTCCATTTCGCTTAGACTTTCTTAAGATTTTCATTTCCTTCAGAAATCAGAAATGAGAATTATCAGACTAATAGAGTTGCAATTGAGCTCTAATTTGGTCAAATTCAGACCGATTCTGAAAATTTGTAGATGAACTTTCCGCTACGATTCATACAGCAAGTGCAAAATGTTTCTGTTCTTGTGAATATATCAGAACTAAAAACAACAACTAATCCTTGTAAAATAGTTGATGATTTCACTAATCTCTGTTGTGAGGTTGCCCTATGATCAACACTATTGGAGACGATTTCGGAATGTATATCATTTTTTTTGTTCTTCGAAAAACTCCGACATAATGATCGTTGAAGTATGATTGACATTTCATGAACCTCCGAAAGGGAAAATTCAACATTATCTCCTGATCGTGCTTCAAAGATTTCATTCAAATACACAATAATTGATATGTACATCATATCATTCCTAAAATTGATTGAATATTACTCACCAATGATTCTTGATCCATCCACATATGAATATGAGTTAATCATATGGAAAAAACACAATAATAAACTTCCAAGAACTCCAAGTTTCATTTCAACCACCATAAAAATCGTCAGAAAGTCGGAAAAATCGTCGGAACCATGAGAGTATATCGCTGATTTGATACAAAACGTTCAGCTCTATTTTCTGAATGAAAGCAGGAAATTAAATAATTCCTATTATAAACGATGCGATGAACTCAATTATTGGTCACATTGCAGCCTCTACATCAGATGAATGTTAATTTTTCATCCGAAAAATTTATGAATTTATTGTACTGGAGTATAATTAATTTGCTGTTCATACAGTTCACATAACTCATATAGCAAATAAACGAGAATTCTTATATTATCCTCCACAGAGATCGTCCACCATCTCAGCATCAAATGATTCTTAAAAAAAATTACTCATCATTTCGAATCTGAATGAGGAGCTATCAGGCACTGTAGTCAAGCTTGATGTGCAAACGTTTGAGGTTCACCATTTTTTTAATTCGGAAGTTCTGATCAGTTCACTATTCACCTCAATTCATGAATGATCAGTGTTTACGGATAAAAGACGCCCTATTCATAGGTCATTTCCTCCTACAGATGTGGCCGTAGAGCATGAATAAAACACAGGGTGTCCCAACGAAAACTTTCCACAGGGATTTACTGGGAAATGACAAATTATTTTCGGAAACGCTGAAACACGTCGATTTCGATTTCTAGGGGGACACATGTCAGTGATGAATTTAGTCACGCAACTCCATCCCCCTGACAGGGGCAGCTACCCCATTGCGAATCATCATAGGGAACTTGGGTCGAGTGATACATCATCTGAAAGCTCTCTTCATTCTCTAACCAAACGTATATAATTTTTTCAAAATCGAATGACTGGTACTTGAGATTAGTGTGGTAATAGGTTTAATTTAAATAATCAATATCGTACCTGTTCTCATCGAAATTCGATTTATCAATTGCTCGAAATGAGCCCCTCCTACCTCCATACAATGATGAAGTCTACTTTCGAAACTATTACGAACGTTTTCCAATACTTCTGGAGTTATGCTGCCGCACTCGTTTACAAGTCGACTACGTAGATGCTCTAGTGACTCTGGCGGAGTGGCAAAAACTTTGCTTTTGAGATGCCCCCATAAAAAAAATAATCCAACGGTTTCAGGTCCGGTGATCTAGCTGGCCACTCAATTGGTCCTCGTCGCCCTATCCAATGATTGGTATATCGTTCATCCAGAAAGTTTCTAACCGCTACTGCACAGTGAGATGGTGCTTCATCTTGTTGAAAATGGAGGTTGTCTGCCGAATAATCTCCATCGTTTTCGATAATATCCGTTATCATGGGATCGATGGTATTCTCAAGAAGATGTAAATACATTTCGGTTCACGATTGGGTTGAGCATCTTCCGCTTGTATTGTTGTATTCGCGAATAGCGATATCAACCTGATACTTGGTTGAAAGATCTTCGCAATTAATAGTCCCAGCCTGGCTACTCACTTCGTTTTGACTAATTTGTTTTCGTTTTTCGTCGGGTGACTGGGTTCACTGATCGGATGGGATGTTGCCATTGTCTATCTGTCCACTCATTGAGTCTTAAAATAGTTAATAAATTGAATTTGAATAAGAACAGGTAATATATTGACTAATTACATTGAACCTGTCAACAACACTAATTTCATTTACCATTCATTCGATTTTGAAAAAATTATACACGTTTGGGTGCACAACGAAGAGGTGGCCTAAGTGCGTTAGGTCTCAGACCGCCCACTTTCTTACATTACATTACATTACATTACACGTTTGGATAGAGAATGAAGAGAGCTTTCAGATGATGTATCACTCGACCCACGTTCCCTATGATGATTCGCAAGGGGGTAGCCGCCTCCGTCCGGTGGATGAAGTTGCTCGACTAAATCCATTACTAACATGTGTCTCCCTAGAAATTAAAATCGACCTGTTTTAGCGTTTCCGAAAATAATTTTTCATTTCCCAGTAAATCCGGGTGGAAAGTTTTCGTTGGGACACCCTGTATAAAGAAACCCGTGGTAAATTCTCTCCAATTCAGTTCATGGAATTCATAAGTACATTCCAAGTCACATGCGCCCGTTACAAAGTTTGCAATCCAGAACTTGGTATAACCACCAAATACGTCTAATCTTACAGTACCCTGAAACACTTTGGCCTGTTGAGTTATTGTATTTCAACTTGACTATCATTGTTCTGATTCCAATTTTATCTTTCCTCTTTTCAAGTTTGTTCAACATCTTTATTGATTGAGGAAGTGAGTTTTAACAAAGAGAGCCATTATCATTTTTTCAGAATAGTCAAAAGTCACATCAAAAATTGAATGCAAAATCCTTTTTTCTGTTTCCTCATCGATACTCCGAGAGTGATTCACCAAAGAATGAGGAGAGGAAATGATGAATGTATCAGTCTGCCATTGGAGACAGTGCCTGCAAAATTACTGAGCAATGCGAGTGAGTTCGTGGTATTCATTCAGATGAAACATGCACAGAAACCTGCTCTATTTGGAATGAAATGTTGACAATCGGGTTAGCGACCAGTTATCGATCACCTATCTATTTTCTTGAATCAAAATATCATTTTCTCACATCGCAACATTATGTTGATATGACAATGAAATGAATATATTATACAAGGAATGAAAATCTTACTGGGTATGTTCGAGAATATGTTGGGAATTCTCCTGATAAGCAATGCCAAATTTTAGTGCGGAACAGCGTTTTTTCATTTCCTTCGCGTGAAAATCCTGTTCGCTCATAGCAGCACCCTGATGAAAGATCGAAACTTCTTACATTCTCATCATTCAACTCCTGTACTCTGTGAAATACATCATGTGTTTCACTGTGTTTCAAAGTCACTCCCAAGTCTAATCAAGGGAGAAGTTCGACCTCGTTATATTCTGATGTTATCATGAGATATTTTCATCATCATGCAATATTATTTTTTGATTTCACATGGTTTCAACTCATTTTGATGAGAACAACCCTTTGTATTCACCATATGAGTCACCGTATATAGGAAGAAACTTCAATTGCGAAATTTAATCTGTATAACAAAGAGCAAACAATACTACACTAGTGCATTGATAAGAGCATAGATTCTGCGCTAAGAGGCAGCTAGCAATAACAATTTACTAGAAAACATTGAATAAGACGTCAACTACAACTATGCGCTTTTTCGAACAGTCATCTGAAGCTACTGACACTCATTTCCTATATTTCCCACAAGACACTAGCAAGAGATCAACTCCATACATAATCGGCCAATTCGTGGCAGCTACTCTTCTATTTTCATTTTCAAAATACAGTCATCTCTTCAGAATTCCAGGAATTTGTCAGAACTCGGGTGGCTATTGGTAGTCAATATCATATTGTATAACCACTTCCATAAATGTGCAGAGACGTCAGAATAACACTTCAACTTTCTTGAATTCCAAATGCTCGTCACTCAATTTTTCGATGGCTAATCCTCTATCATCTCATACTATTCGACAGATAAATCAATGAGCTAAAATATTTTCAAGATGCTCAGGCATTCCCGGTTGTACCGGTAGTTGAATCAACTTGGTTATTTCAGATAGAACACCCGATGTTTCATTCTATTTCTGAATCCTACTGAGAATTTCAAGCAAACTTCATTCATAATAATAACACATACCCAAGTCTAGCTGTGTTCCATATTTTTGAAATGACGTTGGCAGGCCTGAACATAACTAACAGTTTCTCCTAAATGAAACCTCCAATAGTTTGATTGGGGTTGGTTTCCTTATAGAAGGAGATCTACTTTCGTATACTGTGTTGATATAAAAATAATGAATGAATACAGGGTGATCAGAAACTAACATCGACAATTACTTCGAAAAAATCATTAAAAGTAATTTATTTTTCAAATGAAAACTCGCTATTTTTATAATTCAATATCATCCAGCATTACAAATGGGGGTAGTTCTGTGTGGGATTGTCTATACCAGAAAATTGTAGTCTTTGAAATAGTTGGCAGGTAAACACCTCTCTGTTCCAGAAAATCGCGTATTCTTGAGTTTAGTTATTCTCAGTTGGCTCCTGCGGATTTGTTAGAAACAATCGATGTAATTGCAAAGAATCATGAAGATTGAAATATCGAATGTGGAAAACGATGAGATGATACAGGGTGTGTCATTCAAAAATATAAGTTTGGAGCATTTGGTTCGAGAGTTTTGGAGTTCAACGAAGTTGGTGTGTTATTCAAACCCTGTATATTCCTGGGAGAGAACTGATATCGAGTCTACCATTCTGATATTCAGTTCAGAGAAGTGAATGACAAGTTCTATCTATTACAATCGAACAAGAAGCAATACCTGTTACTGTTTCTGTTCAGGAGAATGCAAGCAGATTCTTCGATTTTTCTACTTCTACGCTTTTCATTATTCTTCCAACGAACTGTTTCAAGTTCGAGTTGAAATTTGGGATGACGTAATCGATGCATCGATACCATTGAATTATTCTGGAGTTAAACTGACAAATGACAATCTCGAGATGGCGACTGAGCGCCATCTTTTTGGAGCTCCTGACGATTACTTACCCTAGAATATGTAGCCAATATCTTCAAATGATACAAAATGACGGAATATCCAAAATTTACCAGAATACATCGACGTTCATATGTTTATGATAACTACCATTCAATTTCTTGACAAAGAAGGGAGAAAATCCCACTCAAAAGCTGGAAAAATGTATATACCTCCCCAAATGACTTATAATATTGCCCATTATCCAAAAACTTCCTTACTTGTCTGGAGTAATATGGTGAGGGTCCATCTTGTTCGAATACAATATCTATATCGAATTCATCAGGATTCGCTTCGACGATTTCGGTGATTCGGCAAATTCAATTACAGTTCCGTTGTTGAATTTTTTCCCGTGAATAGATGTCCTACAATTATTTATAGTTTCAACTGAACAATGATGTCCGTTGTCGGACTGACATGTGCTGTCTTACTCCATGAACAAAAAATGTCACAAGACCCCATTCTATCCCAAGATCGCGCCCAGTCGCCAGATTGAAAAGTCGCTTGTTCACTCCAAAATTTAGTATTTATGCGTCAATTACATTATCTCAAGTTTCAATTTCGTGAGTTGAGGGAAGCAGTGTTCATTTTCATTCTCAGGAACGAGAAATAATTCCCGAAAATACGGAAAAATTATTTGAACTTTGTTTCGTCTACAAGCGTACTTTCAGGATTCAATCAACACTAGTAGAATCGATATTGAAATCCAAAAAAAAATCAGATAGTTTTTCAACTACAAGATTCAATTTTGAGAAATGGAATAATGCTTTATTGATATCAGGAATCATCATAGGAGAGTTACTATGAACAAGAGAATCAAATGATTCCAAGAATTCCTGGAAAAGTAATATTTTTTCATTGTTCTTTGTTCGAAATGATGATGAATATATTGAACCCCACCAATTCCACCTCGTATACTCAGTTCTCCATGGAAACTTCTGATAGCCTCATTCAGTTACTGATGAGTTCATACCCCTTTATTCCTTCGACAAAATATGAGTGTATTCAGTAGCTGGAGATAACCTAAGCAGCACATCCATAATGCACTTGACACCCCGTATAACATTGCAGTTCATGTGGATTTAGCCATAATCATTGATACTCAATGCATTGGAAAATGCGGAATCGTGAATATCTCAAAAGTATGACCTGAATGATTCCTGAATATTGACGGAATATTGACATCAGTGAGTATGCTGGAGATTTTTATCTCGAATAATATGCAGGTACAATATCTCCGAAGATGAGGAATAGCATTCGTTGGATTACACACTGTATCGAAGATGAGCAAGGCCAATATGTGCTACTTTAAAACTACGAGATGTGCAGATTTGGTTGAATGGGCGAAAAGTTGCGCGATTGAGAGACCAACGAAATGATTTTAACAAATCCCTTTTATAATTTCTCGTGTTTGAGTCATTTTCAAAAATCTGAATTCAAGGATTTTGAATTTAATTCCCTTCTGGCATTGATGATGTAGTGAAGAAAAAATGGAGAAACAATTTCATAGCGACGTTCAACTCATTCTTCTCCTCAATAAGGCTCTGATATCTTGATATCAGATTGAAATGGTCTTTCTTTTTCTGATTCCGAAGAGATGCTGCAATATGATTTTGACACGTTCTGTGCCTATTTTGATCATCATCAGATGATTTTTGGAATACGGACCTGAATTCAATGTAATCCATAGCAAAGTTTCAAACAATGAAATAGCTATCAAGCTACTATGTATCCTATCAACGTTCTGATGTTCCAAGGAAGTTTTTTGTTGAATGTTGGATCACAGAATCGATTATGTCATGTGAATGAACATCAAAAGTGGCCATGAAGATGTTCCTTCAGCTTCGTCTCTGAGCAAGATTCTTGAACTTATTTATTTCTTTCCAACTACGGCCCAGATATCTTGATATCAGATAAGAATTGCCCTCTTCATTGTGATCCCGACGATATGCTACAAATTATGGTTTTGACGCGTTTTTAGTCTATTCCAGCCATCAACAAGTAATTTTCAGAATACGAACCTGAATATTCCATAGTTCTGATAAGAACTGAACTGAATTGAACATTCAAGAATGCTACATCAACATCAATCTGAAAATATACTGTTATTCAACAAATAACTAGATATACAAATCAAGAACTCCTTTGAACATCAAATACATAGCATTGATTTATAGCCATTTCAATGCATGAAACTTTCCGATGAATTGAATGAATTATGAATGCAGGTCCGTATTTCAAAATTTACTCGATGATGGTTAGAATGAGGTCGAAACGAGTCAAAACTATAATGTGTATAATGCTTTCGAAATCAGAATGGGAAGAGCTATTCGAGTGTGACATCAACATTGAAAAAATCAAGTTGATGATAGAACGTTTGATCATAAAATCGATAATGCCGAACGGACCAAGCTCAGTTTCAAAAATCCATCGGATTATATTTCAAGGATAGAGGTTCGAGAAAAAAAACGTGAGGAGATTTGAGTTGAGGAAAGTAATTTGTGTCTACATAGATAGTAGAGAAGAAAATGAGGTGGGTGCGGAGTACAAAAAAAAACGAAACGTTTACTCTTTCCTTTATTCATACTATTCGTACAAATACTGATGATGATATCAACTTGAAAGTATGTGTGGCCAATGTCTTGTTATTTCAGGTGTCAAGTGTATTGTGTACCTACTAACTGAAACAATTCGAATCAGCAAATTTTGAAGTTGAAGCTTCATATTAATGTTACCTTTGATGCTCTTCATCTTATTAAAATATCGATTTTGACGCTCCTCGATATAAGTTGGAGGCGTATTATAATAAGGACGATGAGCATATTTCATTCTCGGCGTTGTTTCAGGAATGGATTCTGGAAAAATACTTATATTATAAACAATATACTCCATCTTGGAATGATGAAGTGATATTCCGATTGTGCTATGGTATGGAGTGAAAAATTCTGATTCCATGACTGAACGTATACGTATGGGTTGTGTTCTTCTGAGACGCAATCTCTTCAGATCATATTATGATACATTGAGACATACGAATTCATTTTTCTGAATCATTATGTACTTACAACTGTTCTCAAAAAATTAGGAGAGAAGGAAAATACCAAGTGATACAGACTCATAGTACACGCTTCTTTTGTAGCTACACCTCTGGTTTTTCCGTAAATGACTTTCGTGAATTTCCAAATGAAACACCATGTATATTATTATACTTTTCAGACCTCCGTGATATGGATGGATTTCCAATCGATGTCAAATTACCATTGTTGTAACATTTGATGAAATAAATGAAGTTTCGAGTGAAAAACATTTCGATTGCCTTCTTTGCCAACTATTCCTAACCTCAATTCTTTATGTATCGAGATAATACGTATAGCATAATTTCTATCATTCTGAATGATCATATGAGGTTCATAACTACTTAGAACAAGAAATGAATATGTGTTAATACAGATAAATTATTAACTATTGAGGTACCATTGGATTCCCAACATTAGGAAGTTTCCAAAAATGTAATAATATGGGTGTTCCATTTGGGTGTTCGCATCGTTCAAATCAGTGGTGATAATTCAAATGATGGAAATTCACGATCATCCCAACGATTATTTGAACTGGAATACGCAGAAGAATCTGATATCGAAAATAGCACTTCATGAAAAGATCGCTAGACAATATAGAAATGGTTTGAATTTCCACTCAACGGAATCCATAGGGAGACAAAGATGGATATTGATTTACCTTCTGTGATAGTTTCGTATGGTTTTGTGTGGAGACGGAATTGAGAGTTCGTGGAAGGATGATGTTCTTTCGGCCTTTTCGAGGAATACGATATCTGTGTTTCAACTTCTGGTTGCATAGAGCCAGATGAATCTGGATCTGGAATTTGAATACATATCAATAATGAGATCTGATATCATTCGATCGATGTTCGTCCAATTGATATATCGGATACTTCCAACTCCTCTTCGACGAATCGTCAGATTCCATGTGATCAATAAAAGATATTTCCTAGAATGTATGAACTCATCATTCACCAAGCACTTTTCCATGTTTTTTAATGTCGTATACATGTTTCGCTTATATATTTGATGAATATCTGCGAAATAGACTCGAATTTCAGTTTCAACACGATTTGACAATCCTGTGCATTTCAACACGTTCAACACTTCGAGAAGGAACGCAAATGTCGACTTTGCCACACACCTTGAATATACATACGTACCGACCTTTTAGTTTCGCATAACCTTCGTACAATGTTCAAATTTGCATCATCCTGGTGACACCAAAAACACCCAAGCATCAGTTTTTTATTCATCAACTGCTGTATATTATGTATCAATGATCCTTGGATGAGGTTACTATACATACACTTATGATGTCCTCTCAGTATGCAATATGGAATACTATGCATTCCCATTGCCTGAAGATGTCACCTAACAAAAAAATTATTTTTCAAATACCTTCAGTTCAACTAGTCCATACTTCAAGTTCGATCAAGATCCAACTTGGTTTTACTGGATCAAAAAACGAATTTCCTTGAGAACTGAGGGAGATTCAGTGTCAAGAAGAAAATATAAGATATCGAAAACTGTCGATGCCATAGACAACTACATGAAGTCATATATCATGCAAATCGGTAAAATCACTCAACTGAAGAGAAGTTCAGTAGAAAAATAGAATCTGGATTATTCACTCGACAATATGCGACCTGCTATCTGTTCTTCAGTTGAATTAGCGATGAAACCATCATTCCATTACTCCACTCCATTATTCAACCCAAACAGTCGAGTATTTCTTGAACCTAAACTGTGCAACTTATCGACTAAGTTTTTATTACAATTACAATGAGTTCAAGAATCAGTTGCAGTTTAACATTATCGTCTAGCCACTTGGAGCACATGATATACGTATGCATAGTCATGTGAGAGATAATTATGATTCGGTTGGAATGGGTGTAGTGGGCAGTAATGGATGTACTATGAAAGTACATAACGAATTTTCACTAATACGGTAATCATCAATAACACAGACTATATCTTATGGATTCCTCAGATAAATACAAAGTGTCCATAGAGTAACTTTCGAAGGTTGCAGTACTTCAGGCGCTACATTCAGACACTGCTGAAAAATACGAATCTCCGAAAAAGGCGCCTGTGCGCCATTTTGCAAGATTTCGTCAAATGGAATGGCTGAGAAGGATAGCTCATGAGAATTCTCTAATTCTAAGATGGGAGTCCATCTGCCTTTTGGCGAGTGGAGAACTCATGTATAGATCAAAAAATCGAGACATAACTAGAACTCATTGCTAGCAGTCTAGTCGAGAGGATCCTGCTATGGAGTAACTAAAATTATCAATCGCCATTTTCTTTGGATGAATATTTTTGTCTGGAATTATGGTATCTTATTGACATCAGATGGGAGAAATCTTCCAAGATGGTGCCCAGATCCCATTTTCGAGGGGAATCAAAGTCAAGCTCTTGAAGAAAAAATTCTGACACGTCCAAAAGTAAACCTGGAGCGGTTACTTCATGGACACGTACTTTCCATATCGATCAATATTGCAATATATTCAGAGATGAAAAATTACCTCAGTTATAGAGAAAAATAGTACACCCTAGTTCAATTCTCATGTTTCAGAAGAGTATTACGAAGTGGAATTGAGACTATAATGTGTCAGGGTATAATGCGTATTTATGGAAACCGTGTTAGTGGTATTGGAAACAAATCAAATTCAAAGGCGAAATGGATGGAGTGACAAGTAACCAATATGATTGAAAAAATATTCATGAACTTATCAAGGCCGTAAAGTTAATCTTCTGCTATGTAGAGCTGCTACCGAAGCGCAGCCGAAGATAAGCAACATTCTGATGGTGAGGCCTAAAGAAGTCAGTCAGAGCAATCATTCATAGACCAATCATTCAGACCAATCATTCAGACCAACATTCATAAGTAACTGATTCAGAGATTGAATACAATATCGAATTGTTGGAAAAGAATCAGGAGTTAGTACCATTCTATTGGGCTGAACATGAATTGAACATTTACCCGACGATACAATCAAAATGAACATATCATGATTGTGTATCTACTGTCCTATGTATCGTCGAAGTGAATGCGGCTGTGAAGTAAGTGTGGCTGTGAAGATGAAGCGTGAAGTAGCTGAATCCAACGGCTAAGTGAGATTGACTGAAACGTGACACTTCAAGAACGCTATCAAAATCTATGAAAGATTAATTTTCATGTGAGTCACCACCTGTGAGAATTTGTTCAAAGTCGAATCATTCGTTCTGCCCAGAAGTTTCATACTATTTTTTCCAATTCCTCATAGTATATTGAGTCTTGGTTTATTCAAATACAAATTAAATTCTACATAGTGGCCACCATATACTCCTGTTCAAACTCAATCAGAGGTCATTGAATGAGCGAGATCCTTCTGATTATCATTGTTTCTAATAGCGGCTTCTAGAGTAGATTTTGAATGAAGTTTGTGAGAATACTGAGTTGAAAATCGAATCGTTATCAAGATACGTACTACAATAGCATATGATATATTACCAAATAGATATAAATCGAAATAATTTTACAACGGGATATGTATACTATATACCAAGCCCTAATTTCATATTGACAATATCTGACGCTCATTTCAATAAATATTGTTATTCGATATAATGAAACATGCGATTGATGTTGCAATCGAAAAAAGGAATCGTTATGAACAATAGCAATAAAACATATAATTGAATGAATTGCATGCCATTTGTATATAATCTGAAAAATGATATGCGGCAGGCAAAATAGCCAAATTTTCTAAGACAATTCATCGGAAATTATCTGCTTCATTGCCTATGGAATGGGAAAAAACGGGCTCATCCTTCATTCAGTACTAGACAGATTTGATCATTTCACTTCAAAATTTTCACAGAGGCTTCCACTTCAGTCTTCAGAAATTACATCATCATACCTTGTATCTTTGAATCCCAAAAATGATGATTTCTAATCGATTATCAAAAAATTAATTGAAATCGAAAAGTTGCCAGCACTCTCGGTAAAGTAGAAAATCATTGAATTTTTCAGAAAGTGACGTCCAGTAGATATCCCGGATGTCCCAAATTTCGATGATTAATCATTGAACTCAAAGAGCGAACTGAGGGGAACCATGATCATTGGCCAGCAGTCATCTCGTTCCACCCGGAAAAAAATCATTCATCCTAGTACTAACGATATCTTTTTGATCATTCTTGAATAATCGTTCATGCATTTCAGGAAAAATGAGAAGTTTATATCACGACCATATTCCCAATACAATCCTAATAAAGTGGAAATCATGAGTCGTAAGTAACTTCCAGAGATGAATTAATTTACAGGGATATAAAAAAGAGTTCTAGAATAATGAGGATTATGCATGCTGAATGCACTATATACTTCAGATGCATCAATACTGCATAAACTCTCACCTTCGCTGACAATTCTATTATTTGGACCTAAAGATGAGAAATATTTCGATGACACATCTCGTCAAAATGTGGTGTATGTGAGGTTGATCTATTGGTAGAATCAGCGAGGAATTTCTACTGTTTCAATATATGTCAGTATGATATATGTATCAGAAGCCTCCACTTAACAGCGAGGGAAACCATAATGGACAAATGGCATTGTCTTATACCTGAAATGGTAATTCAACTGTGCATATGTATATATATATTCTGATGTACACTAGGATGTTCATTCACCTATCCCTCTGATTGACGATATCAATTCACTTGATACACGATTCATTTGATATTATTGTTCGTTACATTGTGGAAATGTTGATATTGATATTCGAAAATCTGGACAGATCTGGAAAATTCATATTTCCAATGCCTACTTTTGTTTGCTAGAAGGATGGAAATTTAAAAAAATGACCATCAAACAATTTTTGTCGAAAAAAATGGACAACCTATGCGATTCAAGCACAAAGCTGAAATACCGTCACACAAAAATTTCAAAGCAATATCTCATGCAGGGTGTTAGATATTTGTTGTCAAATTCAGAGATTCCTTCTCTTCTGATTTGCCCCAAATCTAACGAGTTTATGTAGCCGATGAATCAGTCTTTCCGTGGAAGAATACATCAAAAACTCATCTTAGTAACTTCTACTGGAAGATGTCTCTAAGTCAACCAAAACTAAGTAGAACTGAAGTTGAAAAAATTATCATAAGGATCATTCATTCTTTCTGAAAATATTCACAAAAGCAATTGAATCAACGTAATATTCAAAATTCAATACTGATAGGATGGATGATGAATACTTTCCAAAGCCTGCTAGAATATCCGAAGTCTGACTGCTCAAAATGATTATCCTATACCCAATTATATTTTCAGGAAAAATGTTGTAGTCGAGAATGATAGATGTCAAAAAAAATCATAGTTCAACTGTAGTATTCTTGATTTTCGGCTGACCAATAGACATCTTTCTGTAACAAGATGAAACTTCGGATCAGAGTATTCGATGTATTCCTCCATTAAATGATCAGTCCATCTGTTATACAATGTATGAACTACTCAAATATCAATGCAAGGTGAATCAAAAAAACAGAAATCCCAAAATTTCTTATCAAATAACTGACCCCCCAATGAGAAACATTGCTTGAGGAAATTTAATTGAAATCCAGCTCTGTCCGAATTTTCAGAAGAAAAATTATTGATAAGTTATGAGAAAGTGGGAATCTTGAGGCTGCAGTGAAAATTCCTCCCTCAACAATGAGAACTCTTCGTTATTCAGCCAAGATTTCGGAAATGTTCATCACACAATTTTGAAAAGAAGAGAGGAACTACATGAAGTCGGGAAGAATTAACGTTCCTTTCTGAAGAGAACAGGTAGACTTCTCCTCTTTTCTTTTTTAGATGTATCTAGGGGTCGGATTTTCTGCACGTATGTGTGTATCTATGTCTATCTCATAATTGATCATCACATAATTTCAGATAATGTTTTTTTCATCTTCAGATGTTCTAACTTTTTTTCATGTGATTCCATATCTATATCATATTCAAATTCATTTATCCTAATGCGTATTAGGTTTATGCACTCAAGGAATTTGAAGAAGATTTTATATCCCTATAGATTTGAAGTGAAATTTTTCGTAATGGAAGCTTGATGTTAAAAAACTTTCACAATAATTTCATAAGGAATATAACATGATGAAAGTGTAACGTAGTTGGAACTATAATAAACTATAAGAAGCAACTTGATTCCTATAGATATTTACATTTATTAAATCAACAGTTTTACTCAGTTACTTATCATAACACACCGATATTTTCAGTTGACAGTGACATTCATGATCTGGATCAACATAATACAATAATAAGGTCGTTGATGTAGTAACAATCAGCTCCTTCGATGACGTTTAATTATGATTTTCCCGTTCTACCTATCCTGAAGTGTTTTTGAATCCCTCGACGAATTGAACTTTTCATCTCGGGATTTATGATACCACTTCAGTCCCTAGGTGTATAATGTACTATTATTAGGATGCCTACTCAAATAAAGATCTATCTATCTGATTTGCTGGCCCATCGGTGGCCTGAGTATGAGTTTTATAAACAGAGACTTCGAAGCACAAAAATCTCACCTTCTACTACTAGAGAGAACACCTTCCTCTCGCGCTCGTTACCGAGCAGGCTGCACGTGTAGTTGCCCGTATCACCGATTTGGGTGTCGTCAAACACCAGCATCTTTCCCGCAGCGGTTTCCATGACTGAGGGGCGCGTGTGGGCCCCCAGAGGCCCCTTGGGGCCGCGCCACATCACGAGCTGACCGCCCTCGTCCCGGCAGATGACGGCGATCGTTTCGCCAGGAAACTTGGTCCAGCTGGAGCCGGTCAGGTAAATGCTGTACGCGGCATCTGGAAGAGATCAGACAGGTCATCACAGATTTTTCGTTTGCACTGAAGGTACTCAATCAAATGAGAAGAATTCCATCTCGTTTTGAATATTGAAATTGATTTGCAATGTGCTGTTGGTGGTAAGGTCAATGTGCAAATTATTAATTGAATATTTTCACACTGAATCCAACTACCTTTATTTGATTGATCAGTTATGTGCACATAAAAATTACACTCGAGTGTTGAGATCAATCAACAAACAATGTGGAATATTTCAGTATCTATGATGGGATAGTTCATCAGTTTTTTTCAGTCATTTCAGGAAAATATAAATAAAGGAAAGGAAATTGCTTGAGAAAGCTCAGTTAAACTCACAATCCGGAGACAATGGTCGAATACTCAAATACAAAATGAATATATACCCAAAAAACCACAACAATATCTTGTCTGAATACGTGTTTCGGCAACTAAGGTTCCATCCTCAGTAGACCTGAGACGTGAGAATGACAATATTCCATCAAAAAATCAGTTGTTCGAATCTATGAAGATTGATCTTCCCTACTAACGATATTGCAGAATTCCGGATTATTCAAATATTATTCCAATGGGATTATTCAAATAGTCCTGATACAATTTGATTAGTGAGCACATCAGTTCTATAATAGGGATAATTCATCATGTTTGTGTTTCCTTCGTCAACGGTAATTTTTGTTGCCAGATCATGTTAATTGTAATCCATTCGGCGTAATCCCAGAACTTTAATCGAACTATAAAGTTTTCACTAACGTCATGCGTCAACAATTACGAACTGTTACAGTCGCAATGAAACAGCAGTTCACAAACTCTGTTAAATCGAGCCAGAGCCATACTTTCCCGAATTCGGTAATATTACATGCGGAGATATATAGAAAATTTGGCAATTTCAAGAGAGCTACGATTGTTTCGATCCATATTATATTTGTTTCTGAAGTCATACTTTCTTCGTCGACAAAACAACTGGATAGTCGGAATAATAGAAACACTTGTACCGAGAGGTCGCTTCGAGACGCCCATTGAAATGTTGCGAAAACTACTAGAGATATTGATTCAGAATTCTGACAATTCGTAAATGATTGAGTGAGTCTTGTTCAAACAATCATGAACGATATATATATATTGTTCCTTCACTCCAAAATCCGAATGCTTCGAAAAAGGGAAGATATAATTTTGAAAATTGGTTTGATCTGCTTCATAATAAATGGTACGAATATCGCCAGGGAGGATATAAGTGTGCCTGCGATTCAAGTGCCTTCCATTCGTCAATGATTCTGCTATACCTATCCATAGCCGTTTTCGATATAATTATTACTCATATTGGAATATTTTCATCAAAATATGCTATAGAAAAACCTTCGATATTCGCATAAACCGGAACATTCGAAGCCCAAGCTTTGGGTGACGAACATAGCTGGTGAACTATATCAGTAACAGAGTAGGCCAATTTCAGTTTTCTCGAATATTTTTTCAGTAGTCTTCAATCAATTTTTTTTTTGTCTTTCGACAACACTAGAAGAAACGCCATAATGTTCAAGGACATCGGTGGAATGTTGGGAAGTATCGGAATTTTTCTTGAGGGTTTGGGGGTCGTGAGCATCAGGCAATACTCCATTAGGCAAGGAATTCCATAACTTTGTCGTAGAAAGAAGTTCGGCTGTCTCGTTCCTGGCAATATGGGGATGATCTGCCAGAACTCGTCTAGATGTCCGTTGAACACCAACAAAAATATCTTCAGAAGAGGTAGAGATCACCCAACCATCTACAATGTTCTAGAGAGGTCAATGAATTCGTGAGAGTAGTATCAACGACTAGGTTGATAGATTGATCATCATATAACATACATCATCATATTGAGCATCATATGATCTGCCTTCCTGAAATACAAACTCTACTAGATTCCCAGATCCCCGTTTCAGAATTCTCACCATGTCGAATTTCTCCCTCAACAATATGAATATCAATTGATGAATTTTATTTCTTGATTGAGAATGACTTTTGATACCAAAATGGCACATGAGTGAACATCGATAAACTGATCCTCTCCGCCTTATCGACCCCTCTTCAAAGGTTTGAGTTCAAGTTCTTGTGTGAAACGAAGGACGTGAGAGTATCGAGGTTCAGTTGCATGCTATTTTGGTTTTCTCGACCAAGAGATCCATACTGGCAACTTCTGTTTTTGACACATCGTTTTTCCATCAATCAATTCAAATTAAGGAAATTCAATATCAGTTGGAAGGAATCTCTTAGACAGAGATTTTTTTACGTAGTGGAGGAAACTACTAAGGTTATGTTTTCTTATTTCAATTCCTTCCTGGTTGAAATGGAGCCACTAGAAGTACAAATCCGTATGAGGTTACGAAGGCATGAGCTCACAAACATCTGGGATTCGAGTTCACGCATAGTTTTTAGGTTTACTCCTAGGAATATCACTCATGACTAGTGGCATAGAAAATTCGAAGTTCTTTGAATTTTCAAATCAAATAATCATACCAGCTTGCTTGAGACAAAAAAAATCAATCAAATTGATTATGCTAATACGTTATCTTCTCTAGGGAAATCAACTGAGGTAGCAATACTCAAAGAACTTTCTGAAACGAAAAATGATATGATATAAGACAGTGAGACTGGGTATTTGCTAACAGAACGCCATCAATATTCAGTGAACCAACTAGAGACGAGAGAGATTATTCCTTCAGTGCCTACGCAAGTTTGTCAATTCTGGGATATGTTGTGAATTTCTCAATATTCATGGAAATATTTCATCAATGAATCATCTCGAATCGATTTTGTATCAATGAGGTCGATGCAAAGTGAAGAATTCAATGGCCCAGATAGATCCAGATGAACATTCCCATATGAAGAGTAAATCATGTTCTGTATCCAGATTATGAGTGTATAGGAAGTTTTTGTGAACGCTGTATTTCGAGGAAGATGGATGATCCACATCTCCAGATCAGGCTTGAGAGAATTATTTTTTTTATTATTCATTATATTGGGAACAATTCGGAGCTCAACAAGATTTACCAACGCCATATATAACACCCATCAGTAGAGAAATTTCATGAATATTCCAAGATAGCTTCAACAAGAATGATTATACTTCATCAATTTTCATCCACTTCTGTGTGATCTCTATGATCATGAGCGCTGTTATTCATTTTCCGAAAAATGTAATTTTTCTTGGTAATTGAAATAATCTGATGATATTTTTTGTGTATGTCAGCTTGTACCCTGTACCCTCATCTTCTCGCGAACGCCTCATCTCATTTCATTACTGATTAATTAGAAGGCCGCGAATCAACGTTTCCTGCATGCCATGGTCGTTCATCCTATTCTGTTGCTGAAAGAACATTCAATCAGAACAGTTAGGAAGGGAGCGCTTGCCCAAACAAACAGATATTATGATCGCCTATCGATCATTCCGCATTATTAATACCTCCCATCCTTCATAACAGTTGTACGAACCGCTCATCAAGATATGATCGATTCAAGACAGATACAGAGGGCTGCCAGCGATATACAGGGTGTCCTAAGATGGACTTGATTTCCGTGATTGATTTCTCGGAAAATAGACTAGTGAAATGTTTAGCAGTTTGGTGGTGGAGTGGCTGAGACAATACTACTAAAATATTTCCGAGATTTCAATATTTCCGGTTATACCAGGAAGTGGATGTCAACTTGCTCATTTTGAACAGGATACCGATACCGATATACCTGATATACCCGATGTGGAAGTTTATTTCCACTAGATAAGGTTATTGAGGTTGTCGATTATAACTGATTCATTTCGGATATGTCCATGAGGTGTCATGAAAAAAAGTACTTAGTGAGAACGACGTTCGAAATGAATGCACAATATCACCTACTGGAAGTAAAGAAAGTGGAGTAAAATCCACCTGAAAAGAATTTCCTCGCTCGATTTTTTGAAGTTATTACCAGTTTCGAACCACCCATTACTTCGAGGTCTATCATCGAAATTCCATTGGACAATACTTTCGAGAAAAGAACTTATTCCTCAAGATCGATATATGATGACGACTCCGGTTGCAAATTATGAATTCTATTCATTTATCTGAACATACTGTAATGATATCAAAATATGATAACAAGGAACCACCATATCAAATATTGTACTCTCTCGAAATAATGTGACTATAAAACCATATAAGTAACATATCTGACAAATATGTATTAGCAACACCTGATACCCCTCGTTGAGTTGGAAATGCATTCGCACCAAGAAAATAAGAACGGGGCATTAGCATATTATTATAATAAAACCCAAGTTCTTGCCAACATTATTTTCAAATTTTGAGGTCGTTTGTGGGGAGAGCGTTTGCCGCGGCTCGACAATGATATACGATGCGAAATGGAAAATTTTCGGGGTAATATAATGAATATTATTGCTCCCAAGATTTTTATTTTGAGTATTTCAATATCTGAAATGGAACTCTGTTGCTTTACTGAAGCTACAATATGTTTCCCTGCAATATATCATTCATTATATTTGGCATGAGCAAATGTGATTATTGTTAAAGAATCTCTGATTGGCTTTCAATGTTAGAGTTTCACATTCGAAGTTTTGGAGTATCGAGAGTATCACCCACATTCTTATGATGTTCCAGCGAATTTAGTGAGTTCGTAAGTGTAGTATCACCGACGAGACGAATAGCTCTCCTGAATATTATCTAAGACCATCAGCTTAAGTTTGGGAGCTGAACTTCAAAAATGTGAAAAGAAATGCGGGACAGATGGAATCTGCGCTATACTTCTGCGCTATAGCTCATAGGGTTTGAAGTACCTCTATCAAAGTCAAGTTCCACAATGGATTTGCATGTTCATTCGATTTATATCTACAGGTCTGGCTAGAGAACCTGGATCCATGTGACTAACCAGAGGAAGTTGCAATTCCAAATGTGTCGAGTTGACAGATTGTACCCTTTCGTTGGGGTTCGTTCATCAGGAATTTCTTCCTCTCGATCCTGGTTATTTAAGTATCTAGGATCATACTTCATAGGAATGACGAAATAGTCTCACCACAATGACTCGAATTCAGTCTGGGAAGACTTTCTTGCACCAGGTTATTGTCAGCCTCCGATTGTAAATGCAGTACTAATATCTATGCTGATGAAGACCTTGTCGGTTCATCTACTCCGATCACAGGAATAAGCCCATTGGTCAATGTCTTATCATGAGCTCATATGTGACATCGTCACCTAATAGTCGGTTTATCGATTTACCGGTTCACCCATTCCGCTTGTTATAATTATACACAATCCCTCCCTTTCCTTTAAAGAGCAAGAAAATACGAGAAAAGAAAAAATGGAGAGGAGAAAAAAATTAGGGCAACACCTTGTATATGTAAGTCTATCGGAACGAGAATTATTATATGAGGTATATTCTATAGATCCTAGCTTACTCATGATGGATATGATCCTTCATGAAATGAGAGAACGATATCTGAAATATTACCATATACTTATGATGCTGAACATGAATAGATTTGAAACCTCTCCCTTGAGTGAAGCTCAAACAAAATTCAATTGCACTCAGTCTAACACACTGTATGCTCGATACTACAAGATACAACAATGATTTCTTCCATTCATAAAAAAATAATCATGAAACGTACTCACGTTTATTGTTCCATCTTAGGTAGAACAAGGGTTCGCCAATTCCTTGAAAATTTCAAGATGAGTCTTGATCTTCAAGACAAGAAGTTCTTGTGTATTGAAATCTCTTGTATAGAGGTTATATAGAGAGAATTGTGGCATACAGATAATGATATGATGAATTTGATCATGCTGTATAGCGGAAATCTATTGATGATGGTTTATCTTTGGTCTTCCATGGATTTGGGGAAAGTTGGAATCAGACCGGGTTCCGATTAATTCAGCGCTGTCTCTCGGATTACATTCTTTCAGTTTCGATTTTTCCTCTTGCTGGTTGAGAACTTCTATTTTTTGTGATGATTCGTGCTCTGACGGAATTCCGTGTTGGTGGTAATCTGGTGGTATTGGCTTGGGAGAGTTATTGAATGTGATCATTTTCTCGCAAATCGCCGTGTATTCAATTCCATCAGCTATCAGTTTTTTCGCTCAGATGTAACTTTTCTCAGATTCATCCTTTCTCACTTCTTGCAGGTATGTTTTTGGAACCTGTTCCAATTAGTTTTGAATGAGATCGTGGGCTATAAGGATTCCAGCATAATATTATACAGCTATTTTGTGAAAGATATTATTTTTTTTGAAGGTAGGATATGAACTCGATTCTGACGGGGCAGTGTTTATGCTTTCCGGAGCAGCATGAATTGTTAACATCGCTTTCAGTGATGAGTTCATACTCTTGAGCACAAATTCCAAGGAATTTTCCTGCAGCTCTCTATCTGGTCCAAATATGACAATATCATTCCTTTTGCCATTTGCCTTTATCAGTTTGACTTTGGTATGAAATTCGAGGTCCTCTTTGTCTAGGGTTCTAGACAAAGATCTTCTTTTCCAGATCTTCTATAGGAAGGTGCAGTATGGTTGTATTGCCCTTCGAAATCATTCTTTGTTCTGTTTCATTTCATCCAATAGTAGTTTCACTGATCGGTCATTTATAATTTCGATTCTGACGTGTGCGGTTATCTATAGTGATAGATCAAGTTCAATCTATAATGTGGCTAATGGACAATGCGAGAGACTCGTATTAGCGGTTTTAAATAGTTTATATGCTAGATTCCCAAGAGTCCATTCATGAAATGAATGTTCAATTGGACATTTAATATAGTTATGGAGGTTACTTTTTTTCGTATGTATCATAGTGAAGTGGACTCACTATTCTGCTCCTTCAAAACATTTGTCTAGCACTCATCTACACTTATCGTAACTTGAGAACAGGATATGTTGAAGAATTTGATCCGTACGATTACCGTACGGTATCTGAACGGTATATCCCTACACAGTTATATTGGCGTACTCGATTCATTCCTAACAGTATGCCACAATTTTGGTAAGAGGACGCCGAATCGAATGGAATCGAACAATCATTGAAAATGTAAACTGGGCCTGATTCGAAATGGAACCAAATAGATGATAATTCGCGAATTGTGCTCATTCTTGAAGAAACTGAACAATTTCAATGAATCCTGTAAATTTATTTCCTATTTGAATAAGATACCTTGTATTTCACGATACTCTTGAGTACCTGATGAACTCTCTGGAAATACTGGTGAAACATCAACAACTCCTCATTATTCCTGTTCGAGATGATTTCCAAGGGTTCAAGGAATATTTTGGTTCCGCGGCGAATTCGGGACACATATATAGTAAGCGCCGGTGAGTTTATCTCTATTTTGGGAGAATTAACCAAACTCATATATCATCTATCATCATACTATAGTACTTCATTGCATCCATGATTTCGGAAGAGCTTATGAAATGAGATTATGAATTCATTAATTCATGTGGAATGTTTGCTAATTCACTAGGGACAATGCCCACTTGAATAGGAAACTCAGGTTCGATTTGGCGTTGCGAGATCAGATTTATATTTCTCTAGAATTGTGACGTCATGCAAACTCTTGATCGTTTCATACAATAGATGGTTGAATTCAGAATGAATCATGATGGAAACTTACCTCATGTGGAAAAATGTAGTGACCCAATTCAAATTCAGAAGGTGACATTACTTCTGGTAGAACCGGAAGTCTTTTTCAAAAATATGGTATACTATTCGACTTAAATCGAGAATGCATCTCAAAAAACATATCAAGACTTTGAATTGATGTCATGAAATAATCAGTTGGTATCATATTACAAACATCATTGTTATTAGGTATAGTAACATATAACCTATACAGTGCTTTTCTCCCAATTAGAAAATTTCCATTCCACCTCCCATTATCATCTGGAAAGATAAGGAATGGATTGATCTAGTAACTTGACGAAGTCACTCGGACAATTCCAGCGAACTTATCGAAACAAAAACCTAGATTGTCTCCTCAATAGTTCGAACGCTCACAAACTATATCATTTTTTCCAAAAGTAGAAATTTCAGTGTCATGAATCCTGATGAACCATTTTTCAAGGGACTGAAATATGTTCCATTACCCCCAAGTGCAAAAACGGCTCATTTCATGGTCTGAAAATACCTACATCGAGCAGAAAACTTCTGAGGACCAGATCAAACGAAATGAAATCTTTATCGCACTGAGAATTGAATGACAAATAACTATGGAATAATGAGTCATAGTAGTATGGTAGGAAAAAAATATTTTTTTCTTCTTCCTTCTGAGATATTCAATTTGAAAGCTATCAATACACCTGAACTTGCAACTGAAAAAGATACTTTGTTATGTGCCAGTCCATTATAGCAAAACATCTATTTCATGTCATTATGCTCTCAACATCTTACAGCTAAGAAGCAGTGGAGAAAACAGAATTCAGCATTGTCAGGAATTTTAATAAAGCCGATAAATGGTTTTGAGCATCCTTCATTAATGCTTTGGCCTTTTTCATCTGGAATGGCTCTGCTGAAAAGTTATGTGAAGAGATATTGGAGGAAAAATTCAAAGAAACGCCGTATACCAGGAGAGATTGCTCGCTTGTATTCATCATGAAGAATTCCTTCCTCTTCAGCATTCTAATTGTGTTAGAAATCAGATTCAATGAAATCAAGTGAGTCCAAAACAATTTGACAAAGTATCAATAAATGAATCCGACTGTTTTTGCTGGCTGATGTTCACTCAGATGAAATGATATTGATCACTTATACTGTTCATGAAATGGAAAAATGAAGGAGTTGCATATTATTTCAATTCATTTTAATTTAGATTCCGAGTAGCAACTCGGAATTCGAGCGAAAAATAAAAATAAAATAATATTGGCCCTTCTACGCTTCCGTAAAGTTCAGTTTCGACGGCTATATTTGATTTTACGGATACTGAGAAGAGCAGAAATATGAAGTGAAAATCACTCATCAATGAACATACCTATTCTTCAGTCGAACTATTGGTGAAATTCAAGAATTTCATTGATTTTCATTTCAAGTGGAAGAAACGCGACAAAATGAGAAATCGTCAACATGATTATGTTCTCTTCAATAGCACTAAAATCCAATACGGCTGCCAAAAGAATAACTGAAGTTAGGTACTGTATGTAAAAATCACCCTGTACGAAATCAACTGAACTCACCAAGTACCTTGTGTCCAGTCGGCGGACTGGAGTGACTGGATTTTCTTCTAGAGCAAGCAACATATTGAACTTCATTTTGTCATCAACAACAGCCTGCCTCTGTCTCGGTACTTTCCTTGCATGACTCATCTCTCGATATTGTGCCACTGTTTCACTAATTGTACCTTGATTAAGGCCACAACAACACTTCTTCTCGAACTCTAAATACGGCATACACACTCAATTTATCTTTCCAACCGTGTGGAAACACTAGCAAAAAAATAACAAATATCAATTGTAGCAAAAAATTTCCAGGATTTTCTCGCGAAGACATCTTAAAAATGAGGTTTACATTCCGAAACTGAAGAACACACTTTTTGAGCAATTGTTATGTTGGGAGAAAAATCAACTTCGAAATTCCGTTTTGATTTGATGCAACCCTGAAACGTTCGAAAAAATGAAATTTCATCAGTACTCTGGATTCCACTATTCACCAGCTTTCCGATGGAAGGTCACGAGCCATAAAGTTGCATTTGAAAAAACATGTCGAGGGTAGTTTCAGCTACCCCTGAAGGCCTTCATTCCTCATATTACTAGTAAAATGTAAGGAAATATATAAGAAAAGTTGGCGTCTCGAGAATTTTCAAGAAAATCATTAACCTCCCTGGTACCGAATTTATTCCAGTCAAGGTCTCCACCCTGTATAATCAACCAGAATATGAAGAACAGTGTATTGTGATTATGGCCGAGTGAATCAGATAAATGACACTCGCATCCAGTCGCATTACTTGATCTGAACAAACGAGGAATCCATTGAAAACCAAGCGAACAGGCAGTTCAGTTAGATCAAACGATGTGAAAATTAATTCAATATAAATGTCGCCCAAAGCGACATACATGTAATTTATGCACGTAGGCATCAATGAGTAGCTGCATATTTCGCATCAGCAGGAACATTTTGCGTTCACAACTGCGTCATGCCGGCACCAAATTATTCAGGTCGTTTGACAAACATGGAGACATGGTGTGTCGACGTTTATTCCGGCTTTAGCTTATAGGGGGTGGTGATGGTGGTTGATGGTTAATGGTATGCCCAGCCGTAGAGTATTTCTCTTTCCAATCAATTATTCACGTTCACATATAATTCGATCACAGCTCAGGGTAGTCCTTCTCAGAACCGGTCCATCGTGATTAGCCATTTCAATATTTGATAGGTATCCTTGATTGAGATACTCATCCAGCCGTTTGGCAGATATCAGTGAATCCAAGGATGTAACCGATAACTGAAAGTCACCTAACCATTCAAATTTAGATCTCATTTTATCAGGGGAAACTCACGAACCATTTGAAAAGAGTATTAGTAGACCTACAACTATGAGAATTGTTGAACTTATCAACGATTTGTGTGAAAATCTACCCGAAACTCATACTACGGAACAATATGAAATTATATCATGGGAAATTTATGATACCCTTGAAGAACTCAATCATGGGAAGATATCCTCTATCAAAAATGATATCTTTCAGGATGCGATAACGATTCACGCCGATAACGATTCACTAGAAATGACCACATTACTGGACCCTCAATATCCCTCCAGTATCCCTCCATTATCCACACCGCTGAATTAAACGCAATTTGGCAATCCTTGAAATATGCAGATATCAATATCCTGAGAACAACGATCATATGCTCCGACTCTCTTAGTTCGTTACAATCGATCTCAAACATTCTTGATTCTGATCCACTAGTACAAAGAACTATATCTATATATACTCGATAAAAAATGAACATGAAATCCCATATTTTCCCTGAATCATCAGAATTTGTTGTCGATAATTCAAAATCATTCCTGAAAATGTCATATTTCGACATGTTTTCAATTGATCAAATGATTGAATGAGTATAAGTTCAATATCATTCTAGTGATATTATAATTGCGATATAATTATATCCTCGAATATAAGGAAAAGAGATGATGTATTCGTCAAGAATCAAGCATGAATTATAAAACTCGCTTGGAAACATATGAGTAGATATATGAATGTTTTGAAATCAAATTCATGGACAGTGTTTATTTCATTCTCATTAGGACTCACATGTTCGTTCAATCCAAATATCATTCTATATTCGATCGATTTCGAATTGATTAACATTTGTCGCGTCAAATTTATTCAGATCCACATATTCATTCAGTTTCAATATCATTATTTTCCAACACTAATTAATGTTATTGCTATTGAAACTAGCCCGAGAACTGAGTGTAGTGAATGTAGTGAATTCAGTAGTGTCATTGAGTTAACAACAAAACACAAGTATACAAGAAAAGACAAAAGTAGAGATGAATAACATATCTGTGCATCAAAACAATAGAGAATCGTGGAGCATACAAAGAAGAAAAGAAGAGAGTGAAAGAGTTAGTGATATCAGCAGAGGGAAAGAAGTGGACAGAATTTGGATAAGGAATGGAGAATACAAAAAATCAGATGAAATTTCGAGCGCAGCAATCAAGATCTATGAGCAGATTATTGGATTCAGGAAAAGTGGGAGCATTCAAGACCGCATATATTCACATTCAAGCAAATAGCCGAGAAAACATTACACAAAAAAGTATATTCGGGATTCATTGCTCTAGAAAACGCATTTGACGAGGTATACAGAAAATAATCATAGTATATCTCAGCTGGAAGAGGTGAAGATAATAAAATAATGGATGTGATAAGAAACATACAGAAATAATAGCAATTGAGTTGTATACAAATATGAAACTCCTCAACAAAAAAGACGTGCTGGAAGAGGAAAGAGGATTGATCCTCGTGTTTTCACCTGATACAGGGTGTTCAATTAGCATTGTGAAAAAATATCAAGGTGCTTGAAAATAAGAGAATAGTCCTCATCGACTTTTCTCTAATGACACGTAGTTTTCGAAATACATGATGTCAAAGTTTCTATGGTATATCATAGTATAGTATGATATTTATAGTTGTTTTTTCCATTCATCAAGAATTATTCGTTCGATTTCCTTGAAATTTGGTTACTTTACATGCAATAACAATTAACTCACTTCTGATGCTATTAGAGTCAGTTCAATTATTCCAGAGGGCGATACAGCCAATGATATGAAAAAAATGTGATGCGAATGTTTTTCGAAGGGAAATATTTAATTTTCAGAACTGATCGAGACAAAATATTTTTTTTCGTATCGTGAATTTTTCGCGTATCTTGCTGAAAGTATAGGCTTGTTTCAATCCATGTTATCGTGAGTTTAACGTGATAATTTTCCAATTAGTCGTGACTTCTCAAGTACTTTATACTTTACTTTATATCACCTCTAGTGATATTATGTGTTGTAGATTTCATCTATGTAATGAGATAATATTCTCCTTTTGGTTGAACTTCAATAGGAAATGCATCTGCATGTATATGCCTATGCCTATGCATGTATATGACAATTCAGCGTCGAAGTATCATTTCACTGTTCAACTTACTCGAACAAATTATATGTTATCTCTCAATTTATCCTAACAAATCATATGTTATCTTGCCTGCGAAAAAACTTGTAACTGATGGAAGCATGTTCTGTCAATTGAAGAAAACTATTACTCCATTTTGAGTAGTCAGTTATTATGTATGAAAATTTCAAATAAATGCAGAGTAATTCCTTCAGCTCCTATCATCAAACGCTTGAGTAGGATTTGATGGCTCACAGCTCGGTTCACAGTATCGAGGATATCGCCAAATCTAGGAAGTTTTTTCATTATCAAAGTTATTCCATGCACAGGCTGGTCCGCATACTCGAGGCGTGTCATTGAGATCTCGTGAACGTCAGTAAAAGATACAGGGTCAGTTAAGATGTGGCGAAGCCCGTTCATTCACCACTTTATTATATTCACAATTACCTCCCATATGAACAAGAATTTAAGTGCACAATATGTTATAGCTGCTGACATTGAACTCTACAATCACACTTTTATGCCCTAATTCACGGACAATCATGAATCAGATATGGAATTCACATCAAGCTGAATTCCTGATGGAATCATCTATTTAATGGATATCAAGGAAGGTCATTCCATCAAAGAATTCTGAGGGGTGCTGTGTAGAGGTGAGGAAGTGAATGTTATGCATCTCAACGATACGTCAAAAGATACTACACTCCCTTTTTAGAGTACAATTGATGTGTTCCGTTTTCATTTCATAATTACCTCATTTCTGGAGATTTTCAGGGTAGGGCCTTGAAAAAATGATACCATGTATAGGAAATAGCTCATCACCATAGAAATGTGAACCTAAATCAAGTTCTCTATCATACTCTATATTCAATATCACTACGAGCATCCGTTCCTATACATTCACTTCAATAGCGCTTTTTTCTGTATTTTTCGCCCCATGTCGTATTGAAAAAAAAATAGTTACTTATTATTGTTGATCGAATGAAGAGATTCATTTCTTGAAAAAAAAATTCGAGTCATAAACTATCAGAACCTCTAAATCTACTTTGATTGAGTATTACATGTACAACGCAATCTGACAACGACCTGGGAATCTCAGCATACAGTGTGAGGAAAGCTCAACAATCAAAAGTATACGGATGTATTATTGTAGATTGCGTAATAGCTAGTGATGGATTGAAATCATTCACTAATATTCATGGTCGTAAGGAAAAGAGTGTACATATTAGTCGTTTCATATTGTATTTCTTGCACTCGTCGCCTCAAGTTTCCGCCCTCGTCAATACGCTCCTCTTGCAAAACATCTACTCGTACGAGATATGTCACTTTCCACACCGATTATGTAATGCACAATTCTACTTTCCAGATCAACATCTGAGTCATCCAAAAAAACTCCATTGATAAGCTGCCTTCTATTTTCAGAATCATGACGATGAAGCTTTCAAGCTCCATTCTGTATATTCAGCAAAATGTTTATCATAAATGGTCCATATCAGTTCCTGCCACAGGAGACAGCCATCGCCGCAAATTTGACAATCTGAATGTAGACCGCATCGTGTTTGCCAATCGAGATGAACAAAAGTTCATTTCTTGATATTCCGCATATTCAACGAGGGTAAATGACGGGGAAAGGCGCTTCCAATCTTCATTAATAGGTATTCAGTTTGCCGACGAGAAACCAAAAGAGATACATTATCAGGAACTGCGTCAATATAATAGGTATAACAGAAAAAAAAACATGTTCAACATGATATACAGAGGGACACATTCGATCATAATTACATTCAGAGTGATATTCACTCCTACACTTCTAGAGCATACCACTCGACGGTTTGATGGTGTTATATCCAAAAACAGCGAAGATATTTCACACTACCTATTGCCTGCGTGAGTGAGACAGCGAAACTCCTCTATTAAGGTTAAGATGATCTCTGGACAAGCACTATTCATCATGAGAAAAAAATCTGGACGATAGAATTTTTACTTCAACCAATTCTCATGGCTGGAAAATCTGAACACCAATACATGAATGATTAGAATTTTAATACCCTATTGAAACAAGTGAATCGAATCAGGCGTCGTCTTTGATAGAAAAATTACGTTTTCTGCTTATATCGACTATGTCTTAAGAAAAAGTAACAGAACAGAATGAAACTATGGGAATATTTCGAACCGATTCTCGCAATGGAAGTATTATTTCATTCATACGTCTGCAGCGGAATAATTGATTTCGCATCAGTTGTCTGGTATCCACAGTACGCCGTACATCAGAACTGAGTAGAGATGTTTCAGAACAAATTTTTCAGATTCATGGACTACAAAGTTAATGACTGGCAGAGAATGGCAGAGAAAGGAAGAGTCAGGTTGGAGTTCAAAAGGAGTACTGTTGTACTTTATAACTCAATTGCTATTGGATTCATCAATTCTAATAATTGATGAAGAAATTAGATACTTCTCATCAGATAGTATTGGTGCCGTTCGCTCAACGATCATATCACTGCTTAGGTTTGTTATTTGTATCCCAATGATATATGAGTTTTCCTCCTGGAAAATGTAAATTCTTAATTCTTATATTATTGATATTTCATTTGCATCCATATGGTAGGTACTTTCTCTCAATTATTTTCTGTTGGCTTTAATCGTATCTACCGCATGAAATATTTATTGAATATTCATCGTGAATACATCTGAAATCGATCGATCTCATTATACCTACAATTGGTGATATCGAAATCGACGAATTTTCAGAACTTTCAATCGATGGAGATCAATATCTATTTTGATTAACCATCAGCAGTCTAATTTGTTGTTTCTTTAATCTTCTCATTCGTCGGGACCACTATGGTCCTCAATATCATCATATGATTGAAGAATCATTCAAATTCCACCCCGATACTGCCTAATTCTTCTCCGCACTGATAGTCAAAGCATTTATTTCAAGGATCTCTCCGTTCAGGAATGGATTGATTTGAATGCACTCACCAAGTAATGTGAAGAATAAAAGAATGTTGGAAGTTCCATCCTTCGCCATAATGTTCAGAGTGGAATCTGTAACAGAAAATCAGTATCAACGAATGAAATATTCTTATGATCACTGGAATTTGTTCTCTCTTGTACTAGAAACTGCATTCCACTCTGACTCAGCAAGAGCGGTTCAATCAATATCCCAGAAAATTCCTATATGATTATTGTTGGCAGAACAATGAGTTGCAACTATAACCATGGCTAGAAAGGGTTTCTAATCCACGCCACACTGGAAGTGCACATACGAAGAGTGCCATCGAGTGTTATTGGATTGCTCGAAATAGATCAGAGTATGTGCGCGTTGATCATAAAAAGCTCAATTGAAATCTACGCGTAATAACAGCTCATGAAAATGAACGAAAGTTAAGTGAAATCAGTTCACACCACTTGTTCTTCGTGTTTGAATAAGATGCGATTCAGTTTGATTTTTTCCGAACGATTTATCACCACCCACATATTGCTTTTATAATCGAGTTATCTTCGACTTCAATATCTTATCCACCCTCATTTTGAGGAGAGAATGTTTATGGAAAGTGTGCTATGGAGATAATTGAACGATGTTTTATGAGTGAAAATAATTTGACATCGATGATCGATAGAGTGTTGTTCATAGATCACTCATTTCCTTCATGCAATCGACAAAACTTCTCACAGCAATACTGGTTATTCACTTTACTTATCATTCCAACTAGTGAGAAATAGGTTACGTAGTAGACCGAAGATGTCACTCGACTGAAAATAAACAATGAAGGTAAAACAATAATGAACAACCCAGCAGCAAATGAGCGGATTCATTCAAGAGGAACAACTACGTCACTATGACAATAATTATAGAAACGTACCCCAATCATCAATAAGTACCTACTGACAGTTCTGAAATTTCTGAAGTACAAATTAATTTTATTCATGTGAAATCATTTGACTATTGAATATTATCCACTATCCACTATCGATTGATATACATCCACAAAACGTATAGGATTCAAACTTATAATACCAATATCACTTGATCGCCTCCTCACAACTATCATTGTCATTTTGAAGGTTAGTTCATGAAAGAAGTCTGGGAACGAAGAGTGAGGAAGTCTAGAATGAATTGCAGAATCATTGGCGTAATGAAATAAGATATATTTCGAATATACATAATATAGATCAGAAATTCAGGTATCGTCATCTTGAAATGATGACGTATCTACATAACTGCATAACGCCATTGTTTTGAATTCATGACTTCAATCCTTCGGGTCTGAAGAATTCAGTCGGTCCGTTTTTGCGAATGTCGTTCCTTTTCAATATGTGACAAACGATATGACAGACTGCCCTATTTCAGCTAGCGCTGAAATGGTGGAGTTCCAGACCGTTTCAAATTGATATTGATTGAGAACCGCTGTTCTGAACTAACACTCTCTTCGCTCGACCATACTTTGGCTTGACTAATCTCGCAAGCCTATCTATGAATCATTTTTGTTGCCGATTTCTTAATTATCCTAATCCCTGTAAACAGTGGGGATATCCAAAAAACTTTTTTTTTGTGATAGCTACATTTTTCCGAGCCTAGAGAGTCAGTGATGAAATTGCCTACTACACTACACTATTACAGTGCCTACTGATGAATGTTTTTCGTGTGTCATTGCTTTCGGAATTTTGTTCTCTTCCATTCTCACGTTCATATTGAAATGAATTTCTGTCTTTCCAGCCATGTATATTCTTTTTTTTTTTTTTTTGAAAGCCAAACAAAGTTTTGGTTTCTGCCAAAAAACCGGATATAAAAAATACGGATCAACAAAAAAAAGGTTGTGAATAGATTTGAGAAGAATTTCAAGCGCAGTGACATTTTGGGTCAGATCACGAATCTTCACTCACTACAAATCATTGAAATCATTTCCAATAACTTCTACTTAATTTTTCCCAAAATCCCACATAAAAGCTGAAAAACGAAAGCCTTTTATAATTTTTCATTCAGGAACCAGCTGATACCGCTAATCGCTAGGGATTTTCTCAACAACTTCAAATGTAGACGTGATCGAAAAAAGCTAACCAAAGTTCTGAATGGACACGAGCCTCTAATTTTCCCTATGTTATTCAACGTATTTGGGGTCCAGAATCGAGAACTTTCGTAATTTTGTGGATGGAAAACCGTATCGCGCTAAATCTGGACTCTGGAGTTATCTACAGTTCATTCCGAGTTTCGGGTAGAATTTTCCGTCGCCTTGTGTCAGGGAAAATGCGATTCGGTGAAGAAAACTATATCCCGTGTGTCACCAGAAGTATAGACTCTGACCGCACAGAGACGGATCGTTATTTTCCGACAGAGACGTTATTTTTCAAGGCGGTCGTAAATCTACAGACAAACTTCCCTAGATAGAGTGAACACATAATATGCAATTTTTTTTCCAGTCGTGAAGTTCTTTTCGTATGATGATTCGAAAGATTTCGGTAGGTTGAAAGCCTCATTGAGATTTCGTGAGGTTGATTATTTCTGAATTCACGATTACATCCGATTGTAAAATTGATCTTCATGAAATTGTTGAAGAAAAAGTAGTCGAGCATCAATTCATACAGTATCCTGATATTTTACAGAAAAATGAGAAAAATATCATTTGTCCCATGTCCTTTCACGATTTGTCAGTTGAGTACTGAATATCAGAATGGTTCATCGTTTTGTTGATCGACAAGTAGATCAGAAAACGTCATTTGTCCAATTTTTTCTCTCATACACATGCTGGACCAAATTCAAAGTATAATATTGAGATCTTGTAAGCAACTGTGGCAAGTTTGGTCAGAGGAATATTTCAAATTGATTGTTGATCATTGGTACTTTTCTCTTCACTTGGTTCTGGAATTTTGAATTTCGATACTTAGAATGATGAAGTTGCTTCAAAGAAAACAGAATACCATTGTTGACGCAGGAATCCATGACCGGAAACTGAAGCTGAATAGGTTGAAGCTAGCAATGCATGCAATCGAACTACCGATGCGTCTGAAGAAGCATTCAACATCAAGATAAGATATAACTCATCAAGCGCCCTAATGGTTTCAGTTCGTTTTGGACCTTGGCCAAGGCAATTGGGAAAAATTTCACTTCCAGTTCATTTCTCACCCTCACAAGGCAGTACATCGGCTACACCACCACGGGAAAAAGGAAACACTTTTGCCAAAATGTTCAATTTGCAGGAGAGAAAAATTCACCTATAGATCCACGCGGTTAAGACCTTCCCAATATCGCTACTATCAATAACCATATGTCAAGAATTGTCTTCCATCATCGCATGACTAGGAGCATTCTTCAGCCTCGATGCCGAGAAAGCTATGGGGCCAGGTGGAATACTCATTTTTTTCAATGAAAAATGTGCCCCAGAACTAACACAAATGTTCTTTTCGCTATTCGCTATTCTATCATCTCTTTCTCCTAGTTTGTCTGTTTCGTTCGTCAGTCTGGAACCTAGACAATTGAACTTCTTCGGAATCCCATCATACAAGTGGCGTTTTCAGAAATAGGATATCTTGTTAACAATCGATTGAGTATTTCTGGAAGATTTTCTTTATGAAAGTTTTACTTCTTTCGGAGTGACTGTGTGTCATATTTCGAAAGGCATATTTCAATAAACAAGTCAACACCTGGAATGGATGAATATTTTCAGATCTTTTTTTCTATTTTCAATTATGAAGAATATCAGACACGAAGTTCTCACTGAAATTGAACCAGAGAGAAGACCCTGAGATATTATGAATAGTACATGACACAGCATCATCAACACTCTACATTACTAAACAAGAGATAATGTTATGTACATAATTGTCAAAGGATGATCTCTCCGCTCATTGTAACTAATCTGAAACTACAACACATTCTCAATTTTTGATATAGACTGTACTGTAAGTAGAAATTCTCGTACAGCGTTGCTCACCTCGAATAGTGAAAATTCGTGGATTTCTGATGAGTCAGACTTTAGTCTGAACTAGGGTATGCATACTCCAAGTGTCGAACTATATTATCCCCTTACAATCTGAGGATTCAGAGGGAGTAGTGATCCATCCAAGTTTGATCAAGATTCAACTCGATTTGAGGAATCTATAAACTGGTTTTCAACAACTGTATCAGTTGACATAGACAACTGAATAAAGTCAAAGTCGATCAGAGCAAATCTCAGATAATTGTTCAATCAGTACACTCAACGGCATGAGAGAATATTGAAAAATAAAATCTTGCACTACAAGAGTTATTAGATGTAAACTTCGGGTGACATCCATCTCTCGGACCGAAGGACCTCTGGATCCTCTAGGCATTATCATCACTACTTCACACTTGGTGCATAAATAGCTATTGGATTCAGATTGAAAGGCTTCGTGACATATTCTGAACCGAATTATGTATCTGAAAAAAGTAAATCATCACGACGTGCTCGTTTCGACAGTGACATCTTGTAGTCTATTCTAACGATGCCATGTGGATACGAAACGTTAATAATTCAATTCTCACAATGGCCGAAAAATTGGCAGAAAAATCACCCACGTTCTTGGCGAATAACGAATTCCACGACGCTATTTCGGTAAACGAGGTGATATTCTCTAAAATAGAGAAATAAAAATTGTGCATCAGGTGTATGTATGTGGAAGTCACGTAATTTTTTCAAAGTGAAACCCCGACTGATACATTCTTCTTCGCGTGACCTTCAGGTATTGGCAACTCTATAATGAACAACAAGTTACAAAACATGATCACCAAAATTAAGAGGAATTTGACCAAGCACTCGGTAACAAGAACAAATTCACTTCGGGAATCTGAAAGTCAATGACTTTCTTTGAGATCCTACAATAATTATTTTTTTTCGAAGAGATGGAATGAAATGGAAATGAATGGAATGAATTGATAAAAACCTCCGAACAAGAAAAGCTGGCATGCTGGTAACAGGATGTTTACGACGCGTGGTTGAGACTAGAGGCTCGGGACTGTAGCTGATGAGGAAGGTATCAAAACAACTGCTCTTAGTATGAGCATACTATTCACTAGACGAATATACAACTTCTATCAATAGTTGTGATATTATTATGGTATTGAAACTAGAAACTCGTTTTCCTAATTCCTCATAGATCACCTTATACTCGATTGCATCATCAGTTTGGTTTCTCATGAGAAATTCAACGATATCAGGTTTGATAGTGTTGTCTTCAAAGACTACGGAGATGTGGCCTATTGCTTTCATCTTCATGCTGCATTGGGGGTGAGATAGAAGCTTCTACAGTCTGGTCGACCCAACCTCTGCATCCTCATACGGAAAGTCGAATAGGTTATGAATATAAAATTATGATACTCAATTATTTTCTTGAATCCTTTTTTATGAACACTAACCAATGATACAATTGAGTATTGATTGATGTTTCACACAATATATATATTCATCTAAAATAATTGTCATAACGTATAGAAGATTTTTTCGATCACTATGTCGAAAACCCAAGGAGTTGATATCACATTATGTTCTACTTTGATCGAGAATTTCCGGAATTGTTGTTAAACCCTATGTACATGAGGAAGCTAACTAACTGACCGAATATTTCAATTCACAGCTCTTTCCGCAATTCGTACCTCTTGTTAGTATAAAATTGATATCACGTATTTATCATATGAACACAAACTGTGACCAATTCTGAGAACTGCTACCATGGGGGTTTGAAGAGATTCAGTAGTAGTATGGAAAAATCCTGTGGTTATACTGGCATTATCATTTCACTATATGGCGGTATATTGAAAATAATAGTGGGTAATAACGAGGACTACTTCGTCGAGTCATTTTAGTGTACATATAAGAGCAATGCCAGGCAATGTGTGGTAATGCGAGGCAATACAAGGCATTCCAAGGCAGTGTAAAACAGCGCAAAATCATGCAAGATATTTCAATTCCCCTATTGGTATTCACTCAGGAATCCCCTATATTGTCCCTTCATTCTTAACTTTCAACTGTTGATTCCTGAAAACCAAGGAAAATATAATAACCCTCATTAGTGATATCTTTTCGTCATCAACCCCTTAGAGAGAGTATCGTCGAATTTTAATCAAGGAATAATCGAATTACAGAGCTTGCTCCATGAAAAATTCGAATATCTTCCCCGAAATCATTATCCCTCATGGGATAATTGATATTCCTGGACATAACATCATTGCAGTATATATATATATATATATATATATATATATATATATATATATATATGAGGGGAAAAGACATTTCAGAGATGGTTTCTGATAAAAAGCAATGAAATATTATCACATTCCATTCCTTTTTTTTCCTTTCTAAGAGGCGAACCATACTTCTCTCTGAACTACAGACATCCCTCAACCTATCATCATTTCGTTTTCAACATGGGATCTCAACGTTCTATTTCTCGTTCCACTCTAACATTATGGACAGTTATGGAATCACTCGTCGAAATACAATGAACACAAATACTTCCATCTATAACTCACTCCAATTTCCCGAACGTATACATGATGTTCCTGTATTGAAAGCGACGGACCACTTCCTCTTTCAACAGGATGAGTTTGTCAAGTTTGGATTCGAAGAATAGTTACAGGCTATTCATTTTACATGCCCTTCTGCATGGTGTATTTGTGAATTAGTGAAAAAATTATTTACCAATTATATGTCAGAGGGTTATACAGGGTGTTTCAAGAAGTGGTGACCCCGTTGCTAGGATACGTAGAGCATTGCAGAATGATTTTAGTTGGCTCAGTGAAAAATTTTCGCAACGGCATCCGTACTCAAGATGTCTTGGAAGAAAAGTTACACACATTTTTCACGATTGAGCTGTTCACGAATGGCTGGTTATTTTACATAATACTCAATCTATACCAGCATCAATTATTACTTCATCATTATCAGATCGAAATATTCCGAGTATCTTCTTGAAGTGAAATCAAATGATGTTCGAACTCACATAAAATTTAGGCTGGGAAATCTAACCACAGAAAAGTTGTTCAAAAATACGAACCGTATAATTGGCGCCCTCTATGAGAGCCAGACATAGAAATAGATTCATGCTGTTTGTCAGCTTCCTAAACATATTCATACAAAATTTCACACCGATGTTCCAGTAGTTCCGACATGGTCGTAAAAAATGTGTTTAATTTTTTTTTTCAATACCCTGTATCTTGAATACGGATGCCAGATATTTTTTTTCTGAGCAATCCCAACTCAGTTTGCAATGTTCTACGAATCCTAGGAATGGGGTCACCTTTTCAAAAAAAAACCTGTATACGTCAATTTAGTTTCTTGAACACAAGGGTATCACAGCAGAGCGAAAGTTTTGAAGGACGAATATCAAGAGTAGTTTTCAACTGTTGCATTCTCTATTCACTTGGCGTATATGAAGTTATTATGATACCTTAATGCGTATCAAACTAGCCCTATTTGCCACAAGTTATTCTTGCTCTTCTTCAGATTGATAAATGGTCATAATGAATTAACTGTCAGCCACATGTCAGATATATATTCTGGATACACACATCTTATTCGTTCAACTACCCAGTCGACCATTTCGAAATCTTATTTTATACAACGAAGGGTAATGGATGTTTCTATCATTTCTCACCATTTGGGCTACTTTCTTCACTGAGCTTTCACTGCCGCCATCTTTCAGTTTCAATCATTTCAATATTTTTTGTGAATAAAATCAAATTCAATTATCGAACCATGAAATCAAATCATCAAATTCATAACTCCCAGTGAATATTATTGCAAAATAAAAAAAATAGTATTTCGTTGCATCATACATAATTATCACAGTCGCTTTGCTCGTCGTTCTCTAGGAAACTGGTGCACCAAAACAGCTTCCATGAAACTTGTTACATAATACTTTCTCAAGCAGTATCAAATCGAAACATCATAGTGGAAATGCAAACGTTCGCCAATTTAACGCTATGCTGCTAAATTCATATTTGACATCCATTGTAGCTATACAGGGTGTCCCAACGACTGGTACTTGAGATTAGTGTGGTAATAGGTTTAATTTAAATAATCAATATCGTACCTGTTCCCATCGAAATTCAATTTATTAATTGCTCGAAATGAGCCCCTCCTACCTCCATACAATGATAAAGTCTACTTTCGAAACTATTACGAACGTTTTCCAATACTTCTGGAGTTATGCTGCCGCACTCGTTCACAATTCGACCATGTAGATCCTCTAGTGACTCTGGCGGAATGGCAAAAAACTTTGCTTTTGAGATGCCCCCATAAAAAATAATCCAACGGGTTGTGGTCCGGTGATCTAGCTGGCCACTCAATTGGTCCTCGTCGCCCTATCCAATGATTGGTATATCGTTCATCCAGAAAGTTTCTAACCGTTACTGCATAGTGAGGTGGTGCTCCATCTTGTTGAAAATGGAGGTTGTCTGCCGAATAATCTCCATCGTTTTCGATAATATCCGTTATCATGGGATCGATGGCATTCTCAAGAAGATGTAAATACATTTTGGTTCACCACTGTGGAGGAGGTTCCTTTGGACGTTTAGCTCACAATTGGGGTGAGCATCTTCCGCTTGTATTGTTGTATTCGCGAATAGCGACATCAACCTGATACTCGATTGAAAGATCTTCGCAAATAATAGTCCCAGCCTGGCTACTTATTTTGTTTTGACTGATTTGTTTTCGTTTTTCGTGGGGTGACTGGGTTCCCTGACCGGATGGGATGTTGCCATTGTCTATCTGTCCACTCATTGAGTCTTAAAATAGTTAATAAATTGAATTTGAATAAGAACAGGTAAGATATTGACTAATTACATTGAACCTGTCAACAACACTGATTTCAATTATCATTCATTCGATTTTGGAAAAATTATACACGTTTGGATAGAGAATAAAGAGAGCTTTCAGATGATGTATCACTCGAAACACGTTCCCTTTGATGATTCGCAAGGGGGTAGCCGCCCCCGTCCGGTGAATGAAGTTGCTCGACTAAATCCACTACTAACATGTTGTGTCCTCCTAGTAATTAAAATCGACCTGTTTTAGCGTTTCTGAAAATAATTTGTCATTTCCCAGTAAATCCGGGTGGAAAGTTTTATAGCTAGATCAACTGAGCAATTCGCGGTAGGGAAACTGAGATGATGTTGTGAATATGTCAAAAATAACAGATTTTGAGATCAGGGCAGTGGAAATATGTTCAGTAAGAGGGGTGTTCAGCTGTAAGAGTCGGGAGACATAATTTCTCCTGGAGATATTTTTATTTCATCTGATGCCTGTGAAACAGCTCATTTGTTGATACCAAGCAACCTCTCGAACATAAATGAATACAAATTGAGATGAGCTGGATTTTCGTGTTGTTATAGACTCAGCAGTGAATTTGTGATGTATAAATATAGTTTCATATCAAGTCACGTTCTGAAAACAAACGGTAACTCAATTGGATCATTTCTACTTGATTGTTTGGGAATTGTTTCCCATGTATACGAAATAAATAGCAAACAATAATGGCACGAACGTTAAATTTCCAGGTGAACCACAGTAATTCTAAGTAGGACGATGCATGCTGTATGATAGTGAATACATTATGAATAATGTGAATCCAATTTCTAGTGTTGAATGAAATTACAGTACTGATTTCACTTTTTCCATAGTGCGTATGATCACTATGCATCAGTTCTTGCTGCATTGTCTTCAACTTTGACTGAATCAAACGAATTCATGACGGTACTCCATCCCTTCATTTCATAATGACCTCATCACTGTATCTGTCTCTCGTCTTCAGTAGACAACTTTTCACGGGACATGCGGTACCTTTGAAATTTCTGGAAATATATTATGTCGTGTCTTTTTCAGGGGTGAGAAAAGATGTTGTTCTGAACTGGTATGAAATTGTACACCTCATAACATACAATGAAGAACAATTTTGTTCCCTGAACCTTGGTTCAATTCAGACTGTGATTTAGCGAAGAGATGTTCTATGAACAGTTGAAAACTCTGTTAAATCCATGAATTCCAAGAACCCTTTTCATCAATCAACTATTCTCAGGTGAAGAGTGGATACAAGAGTCTAATTGAACGGTAGCAATGACAGTTATGTGCAACTATTACTCAATGATTTTTACGATACCAATAACGATTATCATCTTGAAAAATTTATTCGGGGGAGATTATGAGAAACAATTTCAATTATGGAAGTAGATCGTAGGTAATAGAGGTTTTCATCGATTTGCTGGTGATCATGCCAGTAACCATTTTCGACAAAAACATTTTCATAGTACCTTAAAGAAAAATATATATCCAAGGGATCAGTTATTTCTGTGTTTTCATGATGACTGGAGGTTGACTGACAACTCTCACTGGACTTGGAATCAAACAAAAAATTGTATTTTTCATCTATCAGTTCAATAATCATTTTCTGAGGCATGTGATGGAAAGCCATAAAGTGTGGAAGGTATCGGTTGGTATCGCTCATCTTGTAGAAGAAATGTACCATTCAACTCATCGTGATACATAACATGAATGTTGTTGAAATCACATCGCATCAATTTCATTTTGAAGTATCTACAATAATTATTCCTACAAAATGTTTCAATCACACTGCGATGATATCTGAATAAACTATGCCATGTTAATTCAACGTTTCCCAGATATGTCTCAGAGAGAGTTGTTATGATATTTTTTAATTTTTTTTGTTCAGTCACATGAAAACGTAACTCATATGTGATAACATCGAAATTGATATTAACAATTCAATCAATAATGTTCAGTGACTACAAAAAAGATTGCATAACGTTCCGCCATATTGTCATTCAGAGGTCGGAACGCATAGTCTTATTATTGTATTCGTGGTATTTTTGTGGTCGATTTGTTTGCGCAGGTATCGTGAAAATTTGAGTATATCTAACCTAACATATCGACTCATAATTCGAACGTTTTGTTGATTTGTTTCTGAACTTTCGATCATGTTGAAAATAATATGATATGTTCATACTTCTCAAGTTATTTCTTGACTACCAAAAATCTTATTCAGGCCCAAAAATTGGTTGAATTGAAATTCCTATCACATTCCTTGTCAATATAATGCATCATGTGCTTGAAATGAATGATTGTGATCATAATTAATTTTTGCGCAGTCTATTTCTGGAAATTCTGATTGTGACCAATCTGGTATGGGAAATACTCCACTCGAAGCTTTCATCATCCTAAGCTGAATATTCAAGTCCTTTCCTTTCACATATATTGTCAATGGTCCATCATGCTGGTTGTCTTCTTGCTTTGAGTTATTCATGTTCAATGTTTGCGCAACAAGCATTTTCTCACCGATTCTTACGAATAGAATGGGTGCACATATTACATGATACTGACTACTTTTTCTCAGACGAAATTTTGAACAACATGAAAGGAAAACCCATGGTGTTCGTGAAAAATCTTGTGAACCAACTGTGGAACGTTGGAAGAGGAAGTTATTGGGATTTTTCTTGGAAGTTTCGAGGTCATAAGTTCCAGTAAATATTTCACTAACCAGAAGATTTCACAATTTTGCCGTTCTATTGATCAATAATGCTTGGTTGGTAGTGAGCTTGGTAGTGAGTTCGACAGGATTTCGAACGTTTTTTTTTTTTATCTGTGGACAACACGAAAGGGAAACCTATGATGTTCGAGGAACATCGTGTGGAATTTTGGGAGAGTAGGAAGGTGTTGCAATTTTTCTTGAAAGTTTGGAGGTTGTAGGCATCAGGAAAGACTTCACTAGGCAAAGAATTCCATAACTTTGTCGTTCTATTGAGGAATGATGCTTGGTATAGCGATGATCGACAGGTCTCGAGCCTGACAGTGTAGGAGTGACCAGCTTGAGCTCGTCTGGTTTGTCTACTAGGAATCGCGCGTGGTGGCATAATAGATGATTTCTCCGTTGAGCACCGACCATGAAAGTACCTATAAAAAAGGCATAGATCGCCGACCTTTCTACGATGATCTAGAGAGGTCAATGATTTGGTGAGTGTTGTATCATCGACTAGGCGAATAGCTCTCTTCTGAATTGAATCTAAGAGCTTTAGCGTATGTTTGGGGGCTGAGCTCCAAACATGTGAACAGTACTCCAGGACAGGTCGAATTTGTGCTTTGTAGATCATAAGCAGTTGCTGAAGTATCTCTTCGCACGGAATAGAAAACCAAGTTTTTGTGAAGCAGTTTTCGCAATGGACCTCACATGATCGTCCCATGAGAGAGCACTGTTGGTGGTGACACCCAGCAAGGATATTGACGACTTCATAGGAACAGTGGTACCCGACATCATCAAATTGGGCATTGTGTGATCAGCCTTCTTGGTGAACGTGGAAATATCTATGAAAAATGACGAAATCGCTCACCTTTGTACAATGTTCTAGAAATGAATTCCTGTGCTTCAGCATTTGTGAGCATAGATATTAATGACTTCATGAGAATCACCTGATGGTGATCTCACTTCCTGGTGAAGATACAAGGTTTAGTTTTTTGCAAAAAAATCCACTATATTTTCATATCGCCATTCCAAATATTCGCAAGAAATAACGTCATATATGAGTAGCATCCAATAATATCCTCTTCCTATACGGACCTCGGTTGATGATGTACTCAATCGATATCTGTGAACTTCAGTACCTATAGGTATTTTGGTGAAATGAGAAACAGAATGCCGCTGCTAAGATTTCTGTCGATTGTTCAGTTAAATCAATTCAATTCATCCGAAATTAGTATCAACCATGCAGCAAGTTCCAGCCAGCATAATATATGAGTGAGCGATGAGTATGTGACGCACCTGAAGGGAATGCTTTGAATAGTAGATAGATAGATCTTCATTCAATCAGGAACCCTAATATAGATATAAGAAGACATATAACAATGAACAGCTGTGTAAAAATAATACAGAAATATATAATAGAATGCTTACTATAACATCAGACAGTAAACAAATGAAAGTAACATATTGAAAATAAATATTGAATAAAAAATACAAATGGAATAGAAAACTAATATGAATACAATACAAACATTCGGAATGAAATGTTCAGTATAATTCTAATAATGAAAAATTCGCAACGATCATATATAAAAACAAAAAGGAGAGTATAATCAGCTAGGTCTTCAAATTCACATGTGAAAAGTATGTGATAAAATGTTATACTGTTTAATGCCAATCTTTATAGACAAATAATTACTTGTTTTGAATGTATTTCTCCAAGTCGGTTTCGAACTGGATCAGTGAATCAGATGCCTTAACAGACTCTGGTGATTTATTGAACTCCACGAAACCGTTGAAGAATAATGAATTCATCGTACTATGATCAGAAGTGCTAGGTACAAAGATGTAATTTTTGCAACGTGTGTTATAATTACGAATATTCTCATTGAAAGTTATGTACTTCTGAGAGTAATCAGTTGCCAAGTGGTTTATTATTTTGCATAAAAAAGTCATAGCGAAATGAAACAATCTGTGTTCAACTGAAAACCAATTGAGTGTCATCAACATTGATCTTATAGGGGTTGGGCGATTTGTTTCCAGTATTATTCTCATTCCACGAACAGGTTCATTCCACGAAGCTTCTGGAGCATATTCAACTCATTGAGATTGGACAGATATAAAATCGATGAGCAATAATCAAAATGTGGTTGAATGATTGAATTGTACACAGTGGTTTTAGTCTCATTTGATAAGTGTTGAGATATCCTAGAGAAAAAAAAATAGTGTTCTCGAAATCTTTTTGAAAGTATAATCAAAATGACTATTGAAATTGAAAATATCAAGAAGGAATCCCAGATACTTGACACAACTTGAATTCTTTTATTACTGATCTTCAAGTGAGTTATATCAATATCAAGAAAATCATATTTATAATAAGTCGTGAAGACCATCGCCTGGGTTTCGGTTACATTGAGTTCAAGTTCATCCACAGTCAGATATTGGCTTATTGATAACAATATGAAGTTCATTTCTCCAATAGCGCTTTCAATGTTAACATCACTACATGTAATTAAGGTGTCATCAGAAAACAGGTTAATGAATTCACATTCTACAAAAAGCTCGAGATCATTTATATACAAAATAAAAAGTAGGGGACCTGAAACACTTTCCTGTGGAACACCCACATCATTGACCACATCAGAAGATATTTGGTCTTTGGAACGTACCTGTTGCTCACGGTTTGAAAGGTAGCCAATCAAGTACTTCACCTCCAATACCATATTTTTCGAGTTTGGATAACAATATTTTCGTGTCGATTATCTCGAAGGCTCTCTTCAAGTCTAGGAGAACCACAACAACATATTTATTCTTGTCTATTCGGGTTTTAATGAAGCAGAGGGTAAGTTGCAATGCTGATTCACAAGAATACTTCTTTGGAAATCCAGATTGATTATCCATCAATATTGAATTTTCCAAAACGTGATGCAGTAATTGGTCATAAACAGTTGTTCCTACAATTTTCTCAATTGGTGCTGAAGTATTTATTGGGCGGGATTCTTCAGCTTTGGTGGTATGTGTTATTTTTTGAATGGGTATATTGGTACTGATTTTTAGACTCTTTCTGTGGGATTCAACCAAGTATTTCACGTAAATCCCGCATAGAAAGTTACTGAAATTCATTGAATTCCAAATATAAGTTATTGTTTGAATTACTTCAAGATTCACTAATATCTATACCCTGGATGACATCTTGAATACTTCCAATGAAATATTTATTAAAACTGTGTGCTATCTGCATACTGTCTTCCAATATTGTTTGCCCATCAGCAGTTACAAAACTTATATTTGGTGGAATGTCTTGGTTATTATTATTCACTATTCTTTTCAAGGTTTTCCACATTTCTCTTCGATTATGTCTTAACCAGTCTATCTTACTATATTATGAAATCAGTGCCTTTATTGCTGCACTGATGATATATCGTTTGATATATCGGTTGAAATATGATTTTCGTCATTTTTTTTTTCATTTCACAATCAGACTACTTCGTTGGGTGGAATCAATACCCCAAAAGCTCGAACTTGAACTGGGTAAGAGAGGCATACATACACAAACATACACATATCTCATGGAAATTATTGAGGGATTATGTGAGGAAGAATAATTTCCTCCCTAATCATTCCGAAGAGAAGCATGAAACAACAATAAAGTCACATCTATTTATATTCCGAATCCGAAGTCTGCCGGATTCACAACGCTTTTCTGTCTAGCAAATATAATTATCTCTCAAGAATGAATTTCAGCATGGAAGAACGAGATTTTAAAAAATGGAGGATCTCTTTCCTCCACAGGTGTTATTTCCATTTTGGGATTAGGTTGATCGAACTCTCTGTAATACCGTGATATATTGAAACGATTCGAGTCTGCTACCTGGAGTCCAATGGCATAGATGGTGTAATATTTCAAATTAAAAACCGAGAAAACGGAATATTCCCCTGGATATGCCACTTCAGTACATTTCGATTGTACTTCTTGGAAGTTAGAGATTCATTTTCATTCATTGAATTCAAAATTACTACGGTATGTTCGATGTTGTATCAGGAAGAGGTATCATCTGGTAGGATGATAAAGTCAGAGTGAAAATGAATTTCAATTGGTTACACATATAGACATTGTGTTACTGGTGTGGCTGAACGAAACAGTTACGGAGATCAAAATAAATTGAAAGAATGAAATGTTCTGCTATATTTCTGAATGTAAATAGGTAACTGAATAATCTGTCCCACTAAATTCTCGATGGAGAATAAAGCAATAATAGTTGTTGAAGGTATCGAAAGAGTTGTCGAATAAATATTCATAAAATTCGGAAATTCACTATAAAATCGAGCAAAATATAATACATCCTTATCTCAGAGACGAGTTATGATAATATCGTTGATTATGACACTGGAACATATCATAATGGTTGTTCATGCACCAAGTGCGTCATCTGGCCTAAGGGATTGATGTCAAACGATGGGCGTTATCATCTGATAACGATCTTGGTGCTTACAAGACTTTATTATTCACTGAAGACTGACTCCTCCAATTGGATGAGGATCCATGATTTGACGATTTGACGAGTCTTGACTTTATTAAAATTCACTAGGTGGATAGGTCTCTTCCTAATATGATTTCAACAATGTACCTCCTAATGATCGATAAAATTCTCCTGAATATGAATTTTCGAAATATGAATGACAATAAGATCATGTCATAGCGGTGGCCACCTCCAAGGCCCATAATTTCATCAAAATCATTCACCGGTTTTTAAAAATTCTATCAGGTTCTGCGATAATTCCTATTGCACGATGTAGAGGAAAAAGTCGATGAAATTTCGATAATAGTTCTCAACATGTACACAAAATTCCTTCGAAAATTGAATTTGTTATCCATTAGCAGATCCATCAAACCTGATTTCTCCTTGAAATTCAGTTTCTTGTGCATTGTGACAATCGGGCACTGAACTTTTGTTTTCGAAAACCCACTTAGGATCTTAGAGCTTCATCGCTCTGGACAATCTGAAGACCTTGTGGCTACAAATGACAAGACGAGGGTATATACAGGGTGGCATGCATTTTACTGAGAGATCATGGAACTGACATTGAAATAAATGATTCTTCATGTGATGTTGGATATGACAGAAAATGAGGAATAGTGATGAAAGGGAAAAAACTATTCATCTTCATGAAGTGTTATTTTCTCGAGGACGACTGCATTGAATTCCAAGAACAAAGAAGGTTCGTTAAGAGATTTCGATTACCTTCGAAATGATGTATCACTGGACCCCTTATCCCGTTTGAGATTGAAGAATTGGAGCTCACCCCTCCAAGGGATTCGAAGTGAATAAGTTGAAAACATGCCCAAAATATTTCCTTATCCAAATGACAATTGACTGGTTCGAGCTTTTTTTTTGGGAATGATAACTATGTCGAATCGGCCTTGTTTCGTTTTCATTGGGCCACCCAGTATATCATGATTAGTGGGAAAACGAAAGGTCATTGTTGAATCCTGTGTGCAGCTCTCAATATAAACTACCCGTTCATTCAGCTGCTCCACGCGTGAAAACTTTATTGACATCGATGAATCCAACTTCTCAAAAACTGACAGACAGAGAACCCTCTACAGTGCGTATCGAAACAACAAAATATATGAAATCGTACAGAAAAGTTATACTGAACAAATGATCTACTTCCGAATTCTTCAGTCATGTAGATCTTTGGAGGAAGGATGGACATAAGGTACTAATACAAGTTCCGTCAGGAATTCCAAAATGCATAATCCAACCACTGCACATTGTTGGGCATCAGTTGCTATCCATCATGAAAATGATTCTACAGTATCATTAGGAAATAAAAAAAAAAAGTGAAGTGATGGTGTTTTTTTGAAATGCTCCACTATATATTGCAGTCAAAATTTTTCTATTAAAAGCTGAAATATCATCCATTATCCTGGAATTCGTTTTCCCGAAGTATTTAAATTTCAAATGGCCTCATAACTCATGTTACAACTGGCGTATTCTAAAATATAAACTCATTACGTTTTCCGCATTGGTAATTGCTCCAGAGCAATTATTCAGATCGATTCTGGATTCTGCCTGCACCAATATCCAGCACAAAAGATTATCTACACTGGAGGATATCTTGTCCTGAGTCCCAATACCGAAACATCTCAATAACGAAGAAAACCTGATTTGTCAATTCATTATGCTTCCGACCAGATGAGGAAGATCATTTCAAGTAAATAGATAGATATCATCTATGCATTCTGAAATATTTTCATAACAATCATCAGTTTGTTTCACTTGGACTTTCTGAGGAACGCTCGTTGTGAAAATCAGTCGGTGACTCGGTGATCTATAAATATTTTTTTTTTCGATATATACTCTGGTTCATTTCTACAGATATTTCAGTATTAGATAGCTATACAGGATCTACTGGAGTTTATCACTTTTCATGTGCATCTACACCATCCCATGAGAGCATATCGATCAATGATAGTAGTGGCTTCTCAAAAAATCGCTCAGCAAGTGATCTATTGCTAGTTATCCATGAAAACTAAGTAAGATGAGATCAATTTGCGAAGCTGATGTTTATGTCTCAGGAAACTAACAGAAGGAATTCGATACGAACTGTATACAAATACAAAGTAGTGATATTCATCCGACTAGAAATAACTATCAAAACAATGGATCAATCACTGGTGTAAGAGACCGAGCAAACGTAACCTGCCCCTCCCCCCATCCCTCATACGAGCGTTGCTGAATATCCATCTGTAATAAAATGAATTGTCCAGCAAAACATTGAATGATACTCGGTTCCTTCTATCAGATGTGTGATATCGTGAATGATGACGAATCTTTATAGTATAGACTGGAAAATTATTCTTCACGGGTACATCTCTAAGAATCATTTCATCATATTTGTTATATCATCATGATATAACATCTCCAAACTGCATCAGAGCCCCCCATTAACTCATTATTGATGACTGAATGACTTCTGTCGAATAATTCCACATTCATTTCTATTTCGAAGATGTTATCAACAATTTATGATTAATATAACATTGACATCATGTTCGTCAGTCGTCACTTTCGCCCTTACTGCATTGTTGGAAAAATTATAGGCTGCTACATGTCTCCTGGATCTCCCTGAATTATAATAATCCAACAAATATATCATTACGATCTACCTATCGATAAATGGTGCAACTGTAGATGATGATGATGGTTTCACATATTCGACGTTGGCTTCCGCCATTACTCGTAATTGGTACCTCCGAGTGCCATACGCTGAGATGTTTTATGAGGAAACATTTTGTAAAATAATGAATCCTAATTTCTGAATTGGTACACTGGACATTTTTCTACTCTGTAATGAGACATCAAAGAATCAACAAGTAGTTGTAGTTTTCTCGTCAAGTTCCTCTGAAACAATGTAGATTAGATAACTAGTTAGGAAATTGATTTATTACACACGAGTAGATATTAAGCACGAACCGTGTAGCAGAGACTTCAGGAATGGAAGGAATATATATATGATTCATGTGCATTATTTGTCAAAGTTCCAATATCCATAGTCATTCATTGAAATTCTATGAAAAAAAACCTACTCACTCAGATTCGACATCCATGAAAATTTTCGGTCATTGTCGACAGTTATATAGACAATACTTATGTCGATCACATGGAGATAAATGTGTACACATATTAATTGTTTCAAGTTCGATAATCACCAGATATTTCTTATTTCATATTTGGTAACCATCGCACATATCAGAGTCTACTGTGTTTTGCCATTGTCATGAATGTGCCGTAGTATTTTGTGATGTGAGTTTGTGATTAATAATGTAGTGAATTCATTATATCCACATGAAATCAATATTAGAAAAGGGAGGAGGAGATGGTCGCATGACCAGACTTATCTCGAATAAGAAGTTGTGGTAGTGGATTAATTCACTTCTTGCGAGATGCTGTTTAGTCAATTCAAACATATTATAAGTACCATATTATGTGATGTCAGCAGTGAAATTTTCAGGTAGAATAGCATTGAATTCAATACGTGTACGTTTAACTTACCAATGGACTACTTTTTGAATAACAAGACAGTGTGATATCTGGTAAATGGTCGTGGAAAAATATCATTTCAAGTTCGATTTCCAAGGAAATAATTGAAAACACGGAAGATGTTTCTTTAGCAAGCGGACTCTAATGTTTAATTGGATACTAGACTCGATTTCTCACAGAATGATTAAATTTCAATGACGACAAGTGCAAGTCACTGGGACAAGTATAGTGCTTTTATCTATCTAATCAGAAAGTAAAATCAAATTAGAGGAACAGGACCAGAATAGATTGCAATGAAGGAGCTCTCTTAGGTTTCTGTCCCTTTGTGAGAAAGTGGGTTTTTGAATTCGCAATTTGATCGTATCAGCTTTGGATCATCTAATTGAATAGATCTCTCTATCCTTCAAACATTCGAAACAGATGTATGTAGCTGTATCATGTGAACCAATTCAACATCTGAGAGTTGAAGTATCGTTCAAATGTTGAACTCAATAATACGAGAATAAACAAGAATTCAACAATAGTAGTACCAAGAAAACAGTCAATTTAGCAACGAATAAGACGTTGATGCCATCTATGGAGTGATCTGGAGCATGAATGTAGTTTGAAAAGATGTCACCAGGAGTTCTTCATCTCCTTCAAAAAGGTGACAGATGAAAACAATATATGAAATGAATAAATAAACAAATATATCAATCCGGAGATAATATTTCATGCAACAAGAATGGATATGTCCTCATCACATGAAAACGAAGTTTAAGTTAGATGAGAAAAATCTACGTCTGTTGCACAGTATATTTTTTCTTCGACTAAAATCACTTATTTCCAATGCTGCATTTCTTCTATTTGTTATTAATTCAGGATGAAAGTGAACGATGAGTGCAGGGACTGTTATTGGTGGATTCGAATTCATATCCATTCAGTCGATTGGAATTGCCTTCTCATCTATCTCATAGAGTGTAAAGTGATTGGACAATAGTGCATGAAGTTGAAAAAAAAAATATGTATCGACAATTTGTTTCGAAATTCAATTCGGCCATCAAGTTCGCTGGGAAAAACGGCCTGCTTGGGAGAGGTCACGTGACTTTTGCTACACATCAAATCAATCGCGTGAAATATCGATTCATTCGGATGAGAATATCCGTAATGAAATTTCACAGATTCAATGTGTGTGTGTGTGTGTGTGATATGTACAATTTCGGTTGAGACCGCCAGGATTCTCGGTTGTTTTTGAAGATGGAACCTCACGATTGTGCATTCCGCTATCAAGATCCAGGGAGGTTTTGTCAATCGATATGATGTTTTCATGGCCCATCGGTATTTTCGATACCAGGCAAACTACAAGACATTATCGAATGGGGCAAAAATTGAAAAGTCAGCTGTTACGCCGAAGCAGATGTTGATTGAAGAATCCATAAGTGCCATTGGAGTTGTCCCAAAGAAGAGAACAGGAATGGGTGTTCAGTTTTTTCTAGACCGAATATCAACTCAGATACCTTATGCGACCAACCAATTTGTCACACCCTGTATTTATGGAAAAATTACCGAAACAGTTGTACTGTCACTTTGAGCAGCTCGTATGTTGAAAATATGTTACAGTTGTTCCTTTTGAACTACCCAAATAGAGGTCAACATATCAAATGACTCAATACATAGAGAAGGGGGACATACTTCATATCTCTATTATACAGTATCCTTCAGAAAATAGGATAAATTGAAGAAAACTTGTATTGATAATCCATTTCGAAATTAAAATTGGGTGTTGAGTTCTGTTCTAAAACTTAAGGACATATATACGAATAAAGGACATATATAACTCGAACGGGAGGACGTGACTATCGTTTCCTGTCAAAACTATTTTTTTTCTTCATGAATAATATTGAAAGAGGCTCATTTGGTGACTTTTGACTTCGAATTCTACTTCTGTGTTTCAGATATCAAGGTGCTCAAATATCAAAAAACTTTTTTTTATCTGCAAATTTGATGTACCTGTCATCAAGCATTCAGTGCATAGTTTCTGGATCACATTATATATTGCTCAATTACATACATGATTTCATTACGTCGACATCATTATGGTACTCGAAAAATCCATTCAATTTCGTCTCAAATACTTCATGATGCATCACATATATATAACATACGAATTATTCGAAAAGGTATTTTCATTTCCTCGAAAGAAAGAACATTCCTGGAGATACTTTTTCTTTCCGTTTTCATGTTCCTGAAATTTCGTGAGTATGGAAAACATTGAAAAAAAATGGAAATTACAACAGGAAATGGAAAATTGAGGAACATGTGTAGAATAGAAATAAGGACAAAGTATGTCTCGAAAACTTTTGGAAATCAAACAAATGAGAACATTTCAAGCAGTAACGTGACCTCGCCCGTTTAGGCCATTTGTTTGGTTTCTTGAAATGAAACTTCATGCCCGAATTGAATTCCAAAATTGGATGATAATGAATTTTTTTTCCATATGATGCTAACTATCTGAAACGCACTGTATATGACATTGTGTCTTGACATTCCAATGAAGGAACTGGAAATTATTCATATCCTCTTCTAGACGATTGTATTCCAATTTTTTTCTCTGGCATGAGCTTATATGGTTCTAGTTGATTCCTTTTCATAACTCCTTTCTGTGTTTTACAGCTGTGGTCAAGAAACTATCAGGATTCTGTGGATTTTTTTTTTGAATTTTCTTCCCGAGTAGTGTTCCAGTAATTCGAAATTTGAAGTTCTTTCATAGGATGAAGCCTGTATAATACTCACAAAGATCACTCCTACTCACACCCTTCTAGATTATCTATCTTTTGTGTTGTGGCGCTATGTGTCTGGAGAAGCAACATGATTTTCTGAACGATTCATTTTCCTCAACGCGCCAGATCTCCACATTCTCAAAGACACTTCGCAAGTTTTCGCGCATTCATTTCTACTGAAATAGAGAATGAGCAGCAGAAAATGTGTAGGCGAGCATCCGATATTTCAATACCCCATCGACGGTTTCCGATGAATCCAACAGAATACAATGAGATTCTCCAACATTACCTCTCATTTGCACGAAGTATAAAGATTATTCATTCCACCAGACACACGTATGTGTCATTATCCATTTGTTGGTCATCGATTTATGTTAGATTTGAATTTGTCATGGAAAATCATTCATCTGGCGGTATGTTCTTCTTGCATCAAAACCTCTCGCTGATGAATTCCATTAGTACAAGGAAAAGAAATGTATTTGAGGCTCTAAAGAAATGATATCTTCCTTTTTCGACGTGAGCTGGAAAATTTCACATCGATCTGATTTCTAGATTCGCATGAATTAACTTTCAATTGCTGAATAATATATATTGAACACTGTCATTCGCAATGATTATAAGTTTTGGCTTCCACTTCCATACGAAGATGTTCTAATAGCAACAGCTGCTCCTCACAATCTACAAAGCGCAAATCCATCCTGTCCTGGAGTATTGCTCACATGTTTGGAGCTCTGAAGCATAGGCTGAAGAAATATTTTGGGCATGTTTTCAACTTTTTCACTTCAAACCCCTCGGAGGGGTGAGCTCCAACTTTTGAATCTCAAATGGGATGAAGGGTCATGTGATACATCATTTTGAAGGTAATTGATATATCTCACCAACGCTTCCTTATTTTTGGAATTCAATGCAATAGTTCTCAAGAAAACACGTTCATGGAAATAATCGGCTAGCGTTGGAATTAGATATTCCTGGTTGAATGAGTTCTAGCAGTTCAGAGTGAGGAGCTTATTTAGAAGGAACTTATCGATAAGGGAGTCTGGAAGGAAAGTACGATGTATGCAGCACCCTGGTGAGCCAACATCTCGCGAGTGTTTTTTCGTTCGTTCATTCAAATTCACATACAACTCTTGAGTAATCAGAGGAATCCATAATGGGTCGCTGATGGAATGATCAGATGGAAGTATCATATATAGTGAAATACACAAGATATCTGTGATACAATGTGAACACGAGCGAAAGAGTTCTGAGGAATCTCCGACCGATCTCAACAGCTCCGACATACAAGGTTCCCTGAAACAAGCGGCAAATACTGTGAGATTGAAGTGAAAAGAAGTGGAGGATACCTGAAAAACATAACTAAAATGTCCATACATTATTGTTCAAAATAGCCTGTCTCCGAAGCCGAGCGATAGGGACAAAAAGAAACGAAATTACAACGAAGCTACATACTCTATATTACTCATTCCAGAATTTTGGATATGAATATTGACTTTCTATGGTGACAGAGTGGCAGTCAATGAGTTGATCAGAATAATGAAATAGAATCAGATTCCCAGATTTCCCGGAATATGGTGTGAAAGTTTCCAAAAGATATATCTACTTCACAAAATGGTCCTTCGAGCTTTTTGGACCAGTAATTGGCAAACAAAGTCCTTAGAAAGTCTCCACTGAAGGTTCTAAACATATCTTCACCATCATTCATCATAAAGTGAAAAACATCCACACGCACACGCTGAAAGATCTTCAATTTGCTCTGTAAGACCACCATTCAACGAAAAAATCAAAGAGGAATCATATTTTATTTTCACCTTACATTGATTTCATCATTGACTCATAAGGTTACTGGGCAGAAAAAAGTCTACAGCAGCTCTTCACTCTTTTTGATATTCAGCAAGAATGAACCACTGCAAATATCAATGAATTGACGATGATTTTGAAGGAATCCGTGATAGAAACAATTCGAAATTATTAACAGAGATGAACATCCATCTCAAATACATCCAGAAAGTCATAGCAGAAGTTCACGATGGAATTTCTAAACTTCAATATCATCTCCTTATGAAATAAGAATGGTGTGTTGAGGAGCTGAATTGGATAAAGATAAGGATGAACAAAAGATGTCCTGAATATATAACCGCCAAATAAAATGAGTTAGAACAAACAAGGAAAGTTTTCGAAATTTATAAAACGCGCCTCATTATCATCGGACAAAATAACGCCTGTTTAATTGTGTGGAGACAAATTATCGAGACACACCCGTTTTCACCATTTTTCTTGAACTCAGATAGGTTAGACGATTCATCTTTTGGAGAAAAACCATCAAACCCGCCAGAAATATCATTAATTTGATGCGAATAATCGTATGACGAACTACATGACAATACGAACGTATTTGTTATCTGCCACATTTTTTACGTTTTGAGTTTCATCAAATTCGTTGGGATTATAAGTTGCGTTCATATGACTAATGATTGTTGCATGAAAAACAACTACTTTTGTCTTCTTCCAAAATGATTCGCGTTAACGGAAAATTACCTCTTACTGAATGAAATTTTGTTGATTCAGTTAAACGAGGTCAGTGGATCGACCTGATCAACAAATTGTAGTTAATTTTGACTACCTAGTTTTCACTGCGTATGTGCTGATAATACTCATCGTATTATGCCACAGTCGATGTTTCCAGAGCATGTTGGAGAAATTTAAGTTGAAAGAGTTATCTTATATCTTGAGAATTAGAAGATATGTTGAGTTGATCAAATGAGAAATGGATTTCTTGAACTAGTTGTAGACCGTATAACAAAACCACTAACTTCAACCAACCTTTTTTCGGAACCGGAAATAAGCTCGAGGTTAGCAATTATCGGCCAATATCTCGTACTTCACTGATTTCAAGAGTCTTCGAACGAATAACCAAAAATGAATTGATAAACTATACTCAATACGCTGAACTCACATCTGAATTATATGAAACAGTTGATAAATGACAATCACGTATGGGTGTTTTTGTGGATCTTGCGAAAGTCTATCAAACTGTCAGTCATGAGTTACCTTCCAGACAGAAGACAACTCGTCGAGCTCAATGAAAGAAGAAGCGGTTATGAAATGTAATTCGTGATGTTTCACAAGATACCGTACTGGAGCCAGTCCTTTCCATTATATATTAACCTATAATAACCTACTCTCGTTGAAGTCAGATAGTACCGTTATTTCCTTTCCAGACGATACAGTCATCATTCATGAAGGAAATTTTTGGGAGGATGTGAAGAAAAAGCTGTAAATGATTTGATATCAATTATCGATTGGTTTGGAAACATGCGATTGACTGTTGATGCCAGTGAAACTAAAGCAATTTCAACTAAACTATTCCTTATGTTCTTACATGAATTCGTGAATCTTTATCCGAAATGTATATTGAACGGGTTATGAAGTTCTCAAATGAATTTAAATGGGCTCTTCTCTTTACAAGTTCATTTGCTGATGTATGAAGCCAGGTTTGAAAGTATTATATGTTTTGTGGATGAAAGAAATTGAATTGAATCGAAGTCCAGAAAATACTGAAGAAAACGCTATTGTTCACGTGCTTCAGGTCGGTCAGGTGTTCGAAATGGTCGAGCAAGATCATAGTAATCATGAGGTCGTGGGTTCGATTCCTGGCTGTCCGTTGGGTTTATTTATGCGCTGTACAATGTATATCATAAAGTTCTACATAGAACAATCCCAAATGCCACAGTGGTTTGGATTCCACTTGTATTAACTGTAGATCCCCGTCTCCTTCACTCGCACAAGCCCTTCGGGGCTTCTGAGAGTTGCTTCGGGAACTAAAGAGATGAGTAACAATAACAATAATAAATGTGGCGGCCACCGTATATTTTGATTCAAAACTGATTTGCATTCAATCCTGTTTTCTGACAGTTTTTTTTTTTTTTGGTATTCGTTTTGGTATAATTTTCTATCAGTTCACGCATCATTGTGGATTTCGATAATAATATTGATACATCAAAAAAAAAGCTCACAGTGTTGAATTTGAATGAGGGAGTATTTTTCCGGTTAATCTCTGTGAATCGTCCCTGGTGCGATAATCATAACGTACTCAATGCACAATTCGCCATTCCACAATCGGTCCTGAACTTTCTCGTGCATAGTTCGTAATTAACATCTCCGAAGCACCGATAAATCATAGGGGTAATTGCCGAACGATAATTCATTCGACTAACTTACTCTGAATCTGATAATATGACTGAGTATAATATGTAAAACGGGAATGCTCATGGACTTTTATGTCTATGGACACACTAGGACGTGTAATTTGAACATAGCAGACTGCACTGAAGGTATATTTCAAATTGTTTCCATGAATTATTTCCCTCTTCGCTTGATGTGGCTTATTTTGTGAACATGCGAGTAAACGGTGAGAGATGCGAATCGGATGAATGGAACTATATTAGTATAGAATCGTTTCGTTGTAATTTCACGTAATTTCATATGCACTGATTTGTATTGTTCATCGAAATTTACGACTGGATTTTCACATCACTGGTACATTTCTTCGAGCAGACTCTCAGGAAGTTGTTTCGCTAATGAGGATAGGATATATTTTTCTACTTGATCGAAATCACACATAATGATAATTCAATGATGATAAATAATGATAAAATATTATATCAATCGATTTGTCGCATGATTCGTGTGGAAAATCAAACTGCATAGATGATTATTAATATTTTTACCAAATCGACAATTCAATGGGAGTGATCAGTTTTATATCGAATGAATTCATTCAACTAATCATAATAATAATCCTGACGTTGTCAATCAATATTTCCAGTCCAATAATTGCATATTGTCACGATTTGGTTCATATTCCGGAGACACAACCAGTGAATGAATATATAACAGTTGAAGTACGATTTAATCGCATGCAATTTTGTGACGAATAATAATAATAATTTAATGATGATTTATTCACAAAAAATGATAGTACAGGGGTAAATGGAGAATATACCACGAAGCAGAGGACTGCGCTTGTTTGTGGATGCATTCTACAGTGGCTTTCATAAAGCTAACATAAATTTGTATTTACTGAATAAAAAAGTGAGATATAATATATAAAATATAAAGTGAATGTGATACACTGATATAGGACGAAGGTATGATTTTTATGAAGTTTCATGTAAAGATAAAATACAATAGTTGAAAAATTATGATTAATTAATTAATGATTAATTGAACATGTTATACTATACTTATATGCTACTTATACTCTGATTATATCAATTTGGGGTCTACTTGTTCTATAGGCTAAGATATGTGAAATTTTTGTGAGGAAGTGAGGAAGAGTGGAGAAGTAACGTGCAAAAGTGTATATACGTGCAGGATGTCTATGTAGGTGTGTATATTATATTCATCATATTCGTATGATATTATTATTCTCGTTATTAGATATCTATAACTTCATGAATTTTTTGGCGCGGATTTCCAAGTACATGTTTTTTCATTTGTGCTTTGAATTTTTTTATTTGATATATTTATAATAACCCTATAGAGAAACACAATAATGTTATAGCTATAATGTTGGAAAATGTGAACATTGTAAATTTTTGTGTCTCAGATTCGAATGAAATTACCTCATCCTATGGAACCAAAATTGAGGAATGCTTCACCAAAATATCAGCACCTGAAATGCCTTCCTCCGAACAAAAAGCATGTTTGAACCTGAAATTTGACACAAGGACGCTATTTATCGTTTATTATGTTAGATTCTGGAGAAATTTCGTTCAAAGATGAAGTAGAAAACATGAATTTGGAAGTTCGGACCGGTTCGAACCCTACCTAATAGGTGGCGGTACCACGCACCTCGTAATCCAGTACTGTGATTTCTGTAAACAACCAGCAGATTGCATTCACGTCGACCCGCGTTTCCAATGATTACAAAAAAAGGAGAAAGGAGAGCAAAATTTTTGGTTTTTGAAAGTGAAATCAATAAGTTATAATGGAAATGGTCAATTGGTCGTGACCTTCTATAGCTATGAACTGTGTCAGAAATATATATCAATATACATATATTATTTGTTACTCTGTTTACATTTAAGTTGTGGATTGTGGATATTACAAATACCTACCTGGTTGGAATTCATTGTTGATTCATTGTTGATCATTTAGTGATTATTACTGGTTCCGTTCGTAACTTGCAACCAAAGAATGCCGTCATACCCCAAGTATGTTTATTTTTCAGTATGAAAAGGCGTTTCCATTCATCTCATTCAGAGGTTATGTTTTGTTTGGTGGAATTGAAATCATATCTTTGGAAATGATATTGCATAGATTTCTCATGTTCATACTCATCTATATTTATACTGATAATCGGTGATAATGTCATTGGGTATATAGAGCTGAAATGAGACGAAAGAGGATAAGAGGGGAATAGTGAAAAGTATGCAACAATCACAAAGTCTGTTCCCAAAATTATTTAGTCCAATTTATTGCTTTCTAATCTGTGATATTGGGGAATCTTCGCACCAACTGACGTATGATCAAGATCATTGCATGGAGCTATTATTATCGGCGCATCCCAAAAATTCGTTACCACTGCAGATTTTTGTGCTAGTGAATATCCACCAAGTACTGATATTTTTATGGTGGAGTTCTGAATACAAGCACTCTCTCACAACTGATGGAATTCCATTTTTTTTTTTCATTCATTCATCGGAGAATCATATTTCACTATAATTGTTGGATAGCTCATCAAACTTGTAGCAAATGAAGGTTACCATTCAGAAAAATAACCCTGCTACGCAGTTATATAAAATTTCGAAACTTTGTATCATTGAAGATGAAACAAATCAGTTTGGATTAGTATTTCAAGACAGAGACCAACTATTTACTTTCTCACGAGATTTTTCTGCTAGAAGAAATTAGAAATTGTGTCGAAAAGAACTCAATCCCAAATTTTCTACTTTTTACGTGGACATGAATATAAACTCTTTCTGAAAGTCTGTCTATCTTCGGGTTTATCGGTATGTGAGTGAAAGTCTGGAGAACTGTTCAATTGTATTAGGAAAATTGAACACTCATAGCATCACTAAAAATATATGAAATTTTTCTGAAAGTTGGGAGAAATACGGATGATTCACATTATACTGTGAGCTGAGAAAGAAACAGTTCCTTTACGATAAGAGTCACTTCAAATTTTCATCCGCAGAATTGGGCAATGAAAGTTCAATTTTCCAAATGCCCAATTGAAGAAGATACGAAATCCTCCACGTGTCGACGGAGAGGACGACTTCACGTTAGCATAACATAATTCCATAGACAAAAGTGAAAACAGTTGAGAAAACATGAAAACCGGTGTAGCTGATGACACACTTACCCACCTCTTTGGTAACTGTATAAAATTTCAATATATTGTTGCATCGATTCATATTTAGTATTTCGGTTTGATAGTTCCAATTATTCATTCTACATGAAGAAAACAATCCAATATTTTCATAATCATATGTTCTTTTTCCGTAAGTTTCAGATTCTCCGAACTAGTCCCGTGATATTTTGTACATAATAAGTGGAGTAAATTGAATTTAGACGCAATGTGGCAAGTGTGCAAGTCAAGTGCGTAGTTGCATCACAACTCGAGTTGTGAACTATATTTTTTCTACAATCACATCAATCCTTCGAAGTTTGAGATAAAGGTAGGTACAATTGTAACATCATATCATAGTTCGAAATATTGAAACCTGGAAATCAGATAAATGGGCATTGACACAAAACGTATATGTAGTAAAGAATGATTCATAACGGAAAAAATCATATCAAACTGATTTTTGAAAAATGAAATGATTCTGAATTCATGTAGCAACGGAATGAGAACTGAAAAACTATCATCCAAAAACACGAAACAAGAGTATTTGATCTACATCGTGTTAGGAATGTAATATCTATAGCTGATAACAGTTTAACCTACATTAACCTCACATTCAACTCAGCGTCACGTCACAATAGGTACATACCCATAAACGAAGACATTTTTCTACAGAATAAAATATGATAAGGAAGCGAGCAGCAAGCAAGCATTCGAGTTTGGAAGGGTATACGTATGATTTGGAACGACCACTAACTTGAGAAATTCACGGCATATCAATCACACGAGTATCGATATAATCATGAATGAATCATGTTTGTCAATAGACCAACAAAACTTCCATTGTGGCTTTATGTTTGGGTACCTATTGAAGAATCATCCTAAAAGCACAAAATACCAACATATTTTTGGAAACCGTGCTTTCGCTCACTTCACGTAGCACTGTGCATGAGGACAACCTCTATGCGATTGTTATTTGTACGCAACTAACTCATGCAAGGTAGTGGTCGTATATAAGGAGAACAATTTTACGAACTGGTCTGAAGAAGGACTAGTGTAATGGGGTAGGTACTTATCAGCCGGAAGAGATATCGGAGAAAAATATTTTCGGACTATGTACCCAAAAGAATATCTATAAGTAGACTCGAGCGAAGTATTAGACGACTATCTGAGTTGATGAGAAATATTGTTTCCTCAGGGTATGCAGTCTTAAGAAAAGAAAACAAAACAGGGTACTGCACTCCTGTTTCTGTTCAAGCTCTCGAGACTTCTATTAGCTCCTCATCAGGAACTTGAAGCTCGTCAGTCCAACCAAAAAATACATCAATCTATATGGAAACAACACATCACAGGTTGCATTAGTATAAAATTATTCTATTCATATTTCGACAATGATTTGTAATTCTGACAGTAATGTAATTAAGAGAAACATTTCATATCTATGCAACCTGTGTGTGAGTGTTTTTCGGTTGGAATGACCAGCTCCATGATAACCTCAAACTTCTCGCTCCTGATGAAGAGCAAATAAAGTCTCGAAAACTTACACAGAAGCAAGACGGCACTCTCTTCTGTTCTTTCCTAAGACTGCATACCAAGAGGAAACAATATTTTTTCCAAGGGAATATCCATATTCATCTCATAGTTGATTCGAACGTTTGTGTTCTGATATTAAATAATGAATTTTCAATTTCCAGGTTTCAGAGAAGGAAATATGGCGACTTTCCATCTTTCAGATCAACGCCAGTTTTCGAAAATCTAAAATTACACGACTTCAGGACCACAAATTGATTCTCAAATCTATGACTATGCCGCACGCAACTCACCATAACTATCTCGATCAACCGCTGAATAGTTCCCGCGACTCCTCCAAACCACCTATAACCGTTTCAACTCTCCAGTCAGTATTATCCTGATTATGTAGGCTGACGCGCGGAAGTTGCGGAATAGCTGAAGTTAGACTGTGACTATCCCGAGGAGATCGCGAAGCAAACTGGCGCCTCGTGGACCAATTTCTAGTTCGATGGCGGCGCCACTAGAAGTCCTCTCGTGAATCCCCAAAGCGCGTCGTGTGGATCATCCAGCATCAACGAACATAATGTTGGCTGCATTCAGAGAGTGATATAGCATCACATTTCATTGGCAGGAATTGATCATCATGATTCCAACCTGATAATCTGATACTTTGACGAGATGGCACTTGATGATTGCCATTCTACAGCTGCCTATACCTGAGCTTAAGGAATTTTCGGACTATTTGAAAAACTAAACGAACATGAAACTCACATCCATCCCCAACAAAATGCAAAATGAATCGTGAATGAAAATGGAAACTCTGAATCCTTTCATTGTAGAAATTTCTTTCATACCCTCATGGAAGCAGAGTCTCTCAAAGAATCATCAGAATGACAACAAATAATAAGCCTGGATTTTCCACGTTCATGAGAGCAATATCTTTCGAAAGATTATTCATTCTGTTTCTTCATACATTCATATCCGACTAGATCCTGACATCGATTGATAATGAATCGAATTATGACAGTTCGATCGAATCTTCCATCACTCAATCGACCTGTCAAATTCGAATAGAACCAACTTGTTCAGGTCCCTTCGTGATGTCTTGTGATTTACAGTTATACCCTTGATTATTGTTGAATACTCAGTACGATTGGTACGTGAACGATGATGATACGTAAATGATGACAACCTAAGTAGTTACATAAATACCGAATGGAACTATGATGAATTGATCCGGAGATCGAATGAATCATGCAAGTCAGCTATGAAAATCTTTCATTTCAATTTTCCTGTCGAAAGATATCTTCAAAAAGGCTTCTTCAAACCTTCGAATAATACTATTCAGTCAAGTACTAATACTATCATTCTTATTATTTATGAAACTAATTTAGTCCGAATGCGGATTCAATTGGCCACCAAATGAATTTCAATCAATTTCGGATTCTTGAAATACGGCAAATTATAACTTTTATGGGAGCATTAGGAGTGGAAATGAAGCAAGCGGAATGCTGAATAAAATGCGCGTTTGGAGTCAGTGGGGTTTCAGCAAAGGGAACAACCGACATCGATTCTAATGGTAACTATTCATTTTATTATTATCTTCGACATATTTTTGTTGTTGTTTTTAGTTGATTGTCTCTAGAGGGCTTCCTCTCATTTCATATTACTGTGGTTGAGTGCTCAAATCAATCTGAACAGTCTGGTGTTATTTCTCTGAATATTACCTTGAAAACTTGAGGAATTCGAAAATCTAAGTCAACTTATAACTGAAGATAATCAGTCGTAATGACTCCATATAGCATCTATATGATGTCCACAACTGCAATTTTGAAGAATCATTATGATTACAAAGTTTATGCGGGGGATCGGGTGGATCACAGAATTTTCTACGCCACTGTAAAAGGAGAAGAAGGGATTATTGAAATATTGTTGCTTAAGAAGCCAGTGAACTTCGTCATGGGAAGAAGTGGTGTAGCAAAAAATAAAGTAAGAGGATTGAAAAAACTGAATGGGAAAAATTATACCAGCTTGTACTAGTCACAGGGTATCTCGAGAGAATCTCAATAACACTATCTCGAACAGATTGGAAGAGTTTCCCCGAAAAGCTTATAGAAGGCTATGAACTGTGATAACATGATGAAACCAACTCTATATTGAATGGAATTGAATATTGGATGAAATGCGTGATTGATTCATGACTGTTCATTATATTGATATGTATATCAGGGAGACCCTAAACTATGGAAACCTTCGAATATCTCAGTGAGGGTGCACTGGATCAAAATTATTTATATGGTATTTGTATGGTACACTGAGTATGGGTAACACGCTGGGTTCGAAACTATCATCTGCAGTATCGCCAAGTTTTCTCACAATATCTACCATCTTTCGGATTTTGAATAGAACATCCTGCCTATTTTGATTTCATTAGTTTCCCAATCAATTTCATACTCAATTTCTCTAGCATTACCAGTTCCTCAATTCGAACGTGATCGTTATATTCCAATATTTTCAACTTGATAACATCAAAGCCGAACATACAAAAACTCACAATATTATCACTTTAATTTTGTTGAAATGTGATTGCTCCAAACTGCTGATTATCATTGTTCATATGTGAAAATGTGATGAAAGAAGGAAAAATATGAATTCTGATGACATTAAAGGAAATGGTGACAGAAGAAGTTACAAGATGCATGTGACTATTTCAATGATTGATATTGTGAATAGGACTACACAAGTTCGAATGCACTAACTAGAGGACTTCTGTATGTGTCTCACTATCCTCAAATGGGAGTCACTGACATCTACCCATCACTCAAATTTCACATCTACAATCTGTATTGGTCTCGGAAAAATCTAGCCCCAATACCATACCATTTTTCAATTTATCCAAACTACCAGAGTTCATATGCCCTAGCCCGCTGTGCCATGACATAGAACTAGCTGACATGCTACATGCTTATTTTTCAGATCAAGTTAGTATAAGTATTGAGTGTCCCTGTGGCAATCTCACAACCAGAAGTTCTAAACAGTACAAAGTAATTTTTCTTCACTATCTGGCTCACAGTATTTTCGAAATTTGATTTGATTTGATTTGCTTCAATACAAGATGATGTGAAACGTCTACAAAAAATTCAAAACAATTGTATAAGACTTTCATATGGTATTCGAAAGTTTGATCATATATCTGCCAAGTTCGAGGAATCAGGTTGGTTGAGACTTGAGAAATGTTGGAAGCTTCATCTTCTCGTGAATACACATAAGATTTTAATGAGTAAAATGCCGGAATACCTCCACTTGAGATATACTACCTTTAAATCCCAAAGTAACTCGAGCACACGGAATTTTTCGTCATACCTAGACTCTCATCAGCTGGCTTCACACGTAGCTTTCTATACAATTCTATCAAGCACTATAACTCTCTCTCAAATTATTTCAAGCACTACACCATTCTCATCTTCAAGAAAAAGTTGAAAGGTTATCTGAGATCTGATGGTTAGGTCAAAGGAATAAGGACATGTTATACCCACCTGGTTTTGCTCACCTAGTTATTATTGTATTAAGTTACTGCTACTCTCTGAATAGCTTGAATAGTCAGATTTCATGTGATCTTATCTTTACTTCAATATTATATTTCAAAATTCCATTATTATAAAATTTCAACATTGAATTATATGTAAATAATACCCAAAGGTTAAGTTGTAAAACAGCGTAAGCTGAACTTTGCCTATTCATCGATAAGATCATCTCCATATATGTATACATCTCTTTCTTTTAATCTCGATGAATAAAGACCATTTATTATTTTTATTATTATTATTGAATCTGCATTATGAGAGCATGTCAAAGGTATGGTGATGCTACCTTCTTCGCTTATACATATTATTTGATCATCTGCAGTAATTAGGGAGCATTCTGTGGTATTTTCCACATTTCGAAGTGAGTCCGAATTATTTTTCATCTGAAATATAGCAGGCGGGTCCAAATACCGATAATTTCTGTTATAATCATAGTTTGGGGCAACTGATGATTGTTCTCTTCGTCTCTATCATAGGCTCATACCCAATGTTAATCCAGCTAAAAGTATGATACCGACCCATTCTTCACTAACAGTAAGCCAACAACAGACAACTTGTGGGCTGTGCCAACAATGTTGTTGACATATTCTTCAACTGACTTGCCTTCTTCAAATCTTCCTGTTATGAGGGTTCTCAGTAGTCCTACGATCCTCGGAGTCTTTGTTCAAAGCATCCCATACTCCTTTGGCGGTTGTCTGCCTTTGTACATATACCCACATTCAATGGGATCTATTGAAAGAACGGTCTCGCTCCTAGCTTCTGCAAATTTTCCTGTGTTCCTACTACGCAGTCCCACAACTTTTCATGCTCTGAATAAGTCTGAACAGCAAATTCCCATTTGTCGAAATTCTCACGTCCTTGCAACTTCTCAATTGGAGGCAATAAAGTCGACATTCTGGGAGGAAATCGGAAGACGAAAATACGGAAACTCATTTCACATTCGACGGTAACCTGTGCTCAAAACCTGTTGGTGGAGTTTTTGTAGAATGTAGGAAAGTATAATCCTCCTGAAGTGCTTTTACTCAACATACTACATACGAAACGACGAGCAAAATGAAATAAATCAAGCTGGACAACAACTATTTGTTGTCGTAAATCATGAAGGAGATATTTTTATGCCAATCCTCTCACGTTTGTCCAAAGTCATAGAGAATAACCGTTGATAATTGGGTTAACTGGTTGAGTTGAGTATTTCAAATGTATTCCAACAAATATCTACAAAGAATTCCGCAATGAGTAGATTATTCGAATTATAGGGAATTGATAAATGAGTGCGAAAAACTTGGTTTGATTCGTTGTTGAAAAAGAGGGTGGAAATGTATTAGAGTTATGAAAGTGGTAATGAAAACGAGCTGACATAATCTGCGCCACAAAAGTGTTTTTGCATCTGCAAATTGTTATGGAAATTAAATCGAGTTGACATTTCCTGACATCGAGACGGCATAACATAATATCAATATGACAACCTCTCACTAAATGAATTCGGGTTCGATTGAAATTTCAAACTATGCAAATTATACCATGTACTTGATGATGAATATTTTTTTTTAGGAATCGTTGATTTCACGAAAAAAAAGTCAGGATTTGTTGAGGATTAATCGTGCAATCTAGAATGAAATTTTTAATAGTATGATATGAATGAGGAAAGAAATTCTGTACTGAACAAGTTCCAAGGTTGCCGATGCTATTTTAATTCTTCTCATTCGTGAGACTCACTTCAGACAAAAAATCAATTTATCAGCAATTATTCATTCACGCCATGTGTGAATCCAAAGCAAAAGTTCTTATTGATATCAGAGAGACTCAATGCCGAATTGACGGCATAGAAATACACGTGAATGTTTTCGTCAAGATTTTCAAGTTATGACTTCTAAAAGTTCTACACTTAGTGCAAACTGAAGTATCATTTTGAATCGCATGAGGAATGCTGAGGAAATTAAGTGTTTAATTGTTCGGGAAACTGAACAAAATTAAGAAATACGAAAGTTGATAGATCTTGCAAAAAATCGAAAAACATATTGGCTAACTGCCGATATCAGTTCCGAATTCCGCGTATTACCTATACTGAGTGTATCATTCATTTTTCGATCGATATATTTGTATTCCAACAATTGATGTCAATTCCGGTTGAATCAGAAGTCTTCAAAGTACCATCTAATCACTAATTCTACAATCTGTACTCATTTATGATGAGGAGAACAAAAACAGGTCCGGCAATAGGTTTCAATGGATTTCATGAGGCCATGTATTGAATGTGCAATATTTTCTGAAACATATCAGAGTGAATCTACTTTTGAAGAATATCATCTGTTCGAATTGAATAATTGTCAGGGTTATGGTAGTTTACATCATAGATCTCTGAAGGAATTCCCACAGAAAAAAAATCCAAAATCGTGAGAGTCGTCGTTGTACTTCATCCAATGTCTTCTTTGGCTCTCAATATTCCTTTGTGTATCACCGACAAAGTTTGCACCATGGAGACTCTATATCAGTTCATAGAGCGAGGATCAGCGAGGACCATCAGCAACACAACAGTCATCGTTACACAGAACTTTCAAGAATGTATCATTTTGTTGCTACAAGACATTTGTTGAACCAAGATTTGTCTAAAGCAACCTCAAAAAATGCACCCAATTCTATTGTCAGACCATATACCCTGTTGTTATGATTCAAAATCGTAAGAAAATATCTTCAGTAAGTATTCCAGGGCCATTGTTCTCCACATGCTATACAGCTGATTCCATCGATCTTATGATATTTTGTAGTTTCCCTTTATATGCTGACGATACTCAGCTATATTATTCATTTGAACCTTCTAAACACGCTGAAGCAATAAATACAGACTTACATGCAATTTTCCTTACTCCTGCTCAACATTTATCGAAACCAAATCCAAGCAAATCTTCAGCAATGAAATTCTGTGATGATGATCTTCAAGAGCAAATAAGAAATAATATAAGTCTTGTTATTGCTGGTACAACAATACCTTATAAAGCATGTGAAAATCTTGAACTTATGGTGGACTCTAAATTGCGTTTCAAGAAACATATCAATTCGAAAATACGGAATGCGTATTCTGCTGGGAAACTAATTTATCCTCGGAGGCATTTTTTCTCATTGAATACTTGAAAATTGTTACGTGATACATTGGTACTGACGCAGCTGAATCATAGTATAAGGACCTTGATGAAACTGGCTGCCTCCACGTTCAGAAAATTCAAAATGATTGACATTAAAAAACGTGAAAGGTTGTCTCATAAACAGAGTGAATAGCAATGGTTGAACATGAGTTATAGGAGACTGCATGATATATGTGCATGAATCATGAATAAGCATTCGTCTCTCCTCGGCAATTCACAATATTATCTCAAGGTTAAATATAAAAATATTCTTCCAGGTATTCTGTAGTCATGATTCATTTATCTTTCCTTCCGTCTGCATAAGATCATATTCAGTAATTATTGACCGTCTACATTTCCAATATGAATTTTCTAATGCAAGTTTTTTCGTACGGATAAACCCAAAATAGGCCACATCTGCAAAGCCAGTCTTAAAATGTTTGTTCCAGCAGAAAGTTTTGACCTTGCAATTCACAAACCATTTTGTATTCCCTCGGAATTGATTCAATCCGGGACCGACGCTTCGGCGTCTGGAAACGGGCATCACGGCGCCACCAAAGACGCCGACCTGTCTCGAGCTAGAAATTTTGCGACCGTCGATTAATCCCAAAATGACGGAAAATCTGCCGTTTTTATCGACCAATAGACTTGATTGCGACAAATTAGGTGACTAATGAAGGCGTTGATTGCATACAAAATTCCATAATGATCATTCAGACTTTTATCGATCATTCTCGAATCCGTTGCTACAGAGTTGGTCGAGTGAGAGATTCCAATACTGTGGAAATTCGAAATTGATGAAGAATGTACTCATAATCGGTCTTATGGATGATAATATTTCATTTTTCCCGAAACAATAGAATATCATTTGGCATGCTTGACTCGAGTCCTAGGTGAATTATTTTTTTTAATATGAAATGAGTGACAGATCTTCGCGAAATATTGAGAACCAACAGATTTCCAGTATGAATCAGATATTTCTCGATGAGAAAACTCGTGCGGTGGCGTTGGAAAGAGGTTTCAACTGAGGATTTTACTTTTCTGTTGGATTATCGACAAGAATTCGGATTTCCATTTGTTATATATACGGTATGACAATTTGGGAACTCACAATGGGCTATAGCTCATGAATGAAAGATGATATCGATGCCCTGAAAGAATAGAAGGGAAAATGAAATTTCAAAAAAGAGAACTCACTTCCATTAACCTCCTAGGCCCAAACTACCCGAACTGAAAAAAATTAGATAGCAAACCCCTGCTTGTGATGCATCATTTGGAGGCTTGCTGAAAATTATAATCATCCCAACCATCGTAAGCATCAAGAAATACTTCACTAGACAATGAATTTCACAGCCATAACTAGAGATTGTCTAGTTTTTGTACCTGGAATCTCTCGTGTTGGCATAATCGACAGAATTTCCGTTGAGCAGCGACCATGGAAATTTATTTAAGAAAGAAAAATATCACGGAGAATAAGAGAATAGCTTTTCTCTGAATAGAAACTGAGCAGGACAGGTCGAACTTGCGCTTCGAAGATCCCAAGCAGTTGTTGTTGTTGTTGCGGTGTGAATTATCTTTCCGCAAAGAACAGAAAGCCAAGTTTCCTTGGATCTCTTCTCGCAATGGACCTCACATGATCGTCCCATGAGAGAGCACTGTTGGTAGTGATACCGAATATGGATATTGATGACCTCAAAGCAACAGTGGTACCTAACATAATTATATTGGTTATTGTGTGATCTGCCTTCCTAGTAAAGATACGAGATTGGTTTTTGTTGCATTGAAGTCCACTTGATTGTCGGATCCGTTTTTCAGAATTCTTGCGCGACCATCATTCAAAGCATCGACTTCTCTCCGTCCTTACCTCTGCCTTCCCTGGAGGAGAAGGCAGAATGAAGGGTACTAGCATCCTCAAAGTTATGGACTAGGTTGAGGGCATATCCAACAAATCATTGATGTGGAGCCAAAATTAAATTGGTACCAAAACAGATTCTTCTGGAACACCAGCATTGATAGTCATTGTATCAAATGAGACCTCATCTATCATCACGAAAAGTCTATGTGCGAGGAAGCTCGATAGTAAAAGATATAGTTTTGGCGGCAAAACATATTATCAGTTGACGTGGAAAATTTACTGAGGAGGTCTCGATGCCAAACTCGGTCAAATGCTTTGGAGATATCCAATGCAACAGCTTGAGGCTCTTCATGTTGCTATTCGATTACATTCTCGAGCTCCTGCGTAACGGATGAGTTCGATTTCGATTGCTTTCTTCAGTACTGAAGAGATCACAGATAATGCATAATCATCCTTCAGTTGTTTTCCTGTCCCTTTCTCAGAACTGGTTGGAATTCAGCTATCTTCCAGTTCGAAAGGAGGTACATCAGGTTTGTACGAGAGGGTGAACAACCTCTCAAATGCAGCTCGTCGTGAAAGAACCTTTATACCTTGATTCAAAAATGGGGATATGAAGTTCTGCAGTTGTAGTCAAAGTCTTCAAGATCCTAGGATCTTCAGGATCTTCCTAATATCGTAATATGTTTTCCTCAAATGTGTGTAAGCAAACATCAATATTTTCTACGTATAGTACAAAAATTCAATCTGTTGGAGACCTAGAGAAGTGTACTTACTCAACGATTTCTCCCTTGAAGAAGATATTATTTATTGCCGTTCGAACATTTCAAATTACTTCCGACCTAGAATCTCCCATCCATTGAATCGTCTGTTTTGCGCGTTCTCTCAAAAGCCTCATCAACCAAACTGGGTTATGAGTCGTCTCTGGATAGCCGCCAAATGGATATAACGATCACGATACTTTGTGTCTGCTCCGTTGCCGGAGTATGGAAATCTGGAGAGCGCAATTCCTAACAGTTGTGCGACGATCCAGGCGATGCCCCATGCCATACGATAATCGGGTTTTTCTCCTCTCTGAGAACGACATTTGCTGTCGCGCTATAGCTTTCCAATATCATATGTAGGGGACATTGGCGTACGATCAAGATACCTATATGCAACTGGTAGTCGAAAGTAGTTCGTTACAACTCGTCATTACATGCTGATGACTCAAATTTATACTTCCGAAAATATATTCTTACTTGACTGAACTGGACGTGAAGAAGAAAAAACTGAACAAAATGATTATGGCTCGAAAAGGACCGAAAGAGTGATTTGATTGTATATGCATACTCATATGATTGGTGAAATTTGTATTTGCTGTGTATACAAATGATGAACTGTCTTTGTTCGTTCTTTTTGAATTTTCATGAAACTTATAACTTGTCCATTGAAGTTTTCTTCAACAAATCAGAAGAATGCCTTTCAATTTTGTTTATATTCCATGTTGATACACTACACTTGGGCCACATTTAGTACTACAAACGATGTAGTTTCATTGCGACTATTCTGAACTTTCAATCATTCTATCAGAGTTGCAGATGAGCACCTTCAAAATGCCTGGTGATAATAATCAACATCAATCCAACCTTTTTAGTAAAGACTTCATGAATTCAATCTATTTCAGCAAGTTAGCAGTGAGTTTACACAGTTTGAGCAAAATGAAAAAAAAAATTAATTGTACAAGAATATAGGTATATCTCGAAGTCGATTGATGAAGGGCTTTCAATTTCATGAAGCGCTAGCATATAGTATGAAGAAATATCATTACTCTATCTACAGCGGCTAGTCGCAAAAAGCCGAGCACTTCTCATCTCAAAAAATGTTCGACATAATCTGCCTCAATCCGTAATTAATGTTTCTAGAAACCAACGCTGACCCCCATGCTCAGGTTAGTTCAATGATTTGAAATTCAGTTTGATGAACAATTCAAGTGGATAATTTTTTTTCCAACGAACTGACCTCAGCATGGGTCAACGTTGGTTTCCAATTACGGCAGATTGTATAGCGAATTTCCGTTCAGTATGTGAGATGGCGATAAAATATTCCTTCACTCCATATACCAGCGTTCCATGTATTACCTGTGTCTTTTATGAAATGACGGATTCCACTATGATACTACGTCATAAATGCACAGAAGAGGAACAACGAGGATTTTCGAACCAGTTTGACGCCGCCGTTGGTCCTTCATTGACGATTTGCTGTGAATACTTCAATTTTTTCTCTGTCCTACAATTCATCTATACATACAGTTCTCAACAATTTACAGTTGAATTGTAAGAAGTCATATCACACAGTTTCTTCCTCAGCAAAATAACTCGTCTTCCTGAGTTAAATCAATGATAAAATTTTCTAAACTATCTATCATGACATCCTTCATGGAAGAGAATACTTAGAATAAGAAAACCTGACATGGAATATATTGAACCAAGGGGGATATAGGATATGGTGGACCAACTTCTCAATTCTTTCTTGCCAAAACATGCAGACCTGTCAAACAACCTAACTAAGGCCGCACCCCTTGAGTAGAGATGGCAATACGATCGTCTATCCTGTGGAGTCAAATCCGCTTCAACTGATATTGACAGATATCTGTTGAATTTCGAATTCAAATTGTATTTTTCCAGAGTTCCACAGTTTCCAGGTTAACCATCGATATCAGCAGAGGTGATGCCATCTAGTTTTGATGTTAGGAGTACTTAGTGTGGCATTAAAATTCAACATCATCAACTACAGGGTTGAGATAAAGTATGGAACCAAGTAGATATCTTTCAAACGAAGAGAACCATATTTATGAAAAATTGCAGGTAAGTGCAATTGAACAAAATGCATCTGATGTACATTTTTTTGTTAATAATTTACTTCCGGTTCAACCGGAGATGCCATGAACTTGTTCAATTCAAGTAGGACAGTTTCTGAAAGAGCTTGTTATTTTGAATTCAAAATTTGTAAAAACGAGGAATACACAGCACTTCAATCCACCTCCTTTTGCAATTGGAGCAAAAAACTATTAAGATGAACTAACTGATGTTGTTTGTATGCATAGTACTAAATAAATGTACAATTTACAAATTGTACAATTCCGAATGGTTCAATTAAGTGAAAAAGAGCGTATTGAAATCATGATCGGTTGATGTGATTGTAAAATTTATTCTCGTCAATTAGAATTTGACACTTGGAGAATAAAAGAGTATCTGCATTGCTTATCGGGGAGACCATTAACTAAACAAGAAACATGTAGTCATTATTCTAAATTGATGGTGAGTTGCAAAGAACATCGGAAATAAGTGATATATCTACTGAAATGCACGAAGAAAAAAGAATACACAGAGAGGAATCGAGCAAATAAAGTACATTGCTGGAACGATATGTATGCTATTGCAACGACTCACCCACTACTTTGTTTCTGGAACAAATAGAATTATATTGCTGAAACGTCAGTAAGCGACTAATAATAATAACCAATGGCATAATATCCAGATACCTTCATCTCATCACCTGCCTTAATTTATTGAGTTCAATAAGAAATACGAGTATCCATCTGGAACAGAGGTATTCTCATTTACTCTAAATATGTTAACTCAGCTGAGAAAGAACCTATTAGGTACAGGAAGGTTGATATTTTCTTCCTGCTGTTTCTGATCTACTCTCGAAAAAAACAATGACACGTCGTTTCTGTGTTTCAATGTCGCTATTTTTGGATATAAGGATTCATCAAGAGTTGAACGATAACATGTTAGATAGATTTATGTCGAAATGTTTCAGAGATACAGATAGTCAAGTTGACTTACCTCGTTGATCATATTTTTAACAGAATCCTCAATGTATCCGTAGGCTTTCTGCGAAACCCCATTATTGAAAATGAAATGAAATGATATGAAATTTCTAATTGAGAAATTCATCAACTTCGCTTGAACTTGAGTGCATATATTCTTCAATATCACCTTGGAGTATTAAAAGAATTCCCTATGATGAATCACCCAACCTATTGAAAACAGATGAGTTGGTTTCCCGAAATCAATCAAATAACCTATTCATGGTAGCAAAAGTACTGATCAATACAACTTCCTATTTACTACGATTGAGTAGATTCATCTCAGCATTCTACTCGTTACAACGAATCAACCGAATTGGCGCCTATTCAACGCAGATATTTTGGTGTAATAATGCAATTTTTTCTCACTACTCATCTACAACTCTCTCAGTGTAGTAAATATTACCCAGCCAGTTCAAGTTGTCTTACATTGGTTGATGAATGTGACAGCAATAAGTTATGGTGAGCACTGAAAAATAATAATCTGAAAGAAATACGTCAATGTCTGATATATATACAGTAACACAGTATTACAGTATTACAGTAGTACTACACTCAATAATCGATCAAACATCACACATTCACATTGTATGTCTATGTTGGTCATTTTGAGGATTCATCGGATAGTGTTGAATATGATTCATTTATCTCGATGTCGACGAAAAAGTATAGTATGTAATCCGTGTATATATTGTCACAACCCCAGGCCATGGGGCTTCAAGACTGAGGGTTCTGGTTACCAATTACCAGTTTCCTCCTTCAGGGGTTCCACTCTTTGTTTCGTCCCATCTATTTGTTAACCCAGTTCATGAGGTAAGGTGGTAAGTAATTAAAAGAGTTGAATAAAATCAATACATCTATTCAAAGATAAAAATAACCCAATTTACTTACAAAGAAATCATGTATTTTGGCATGTGTCACACCTTGAGGACGTCCTGCGATCGAGTGTGGTTCATCCGCGCACAAATCCCTCTCTTTCGAATCAAAGTCATATCTCAATCATCAGCAATTTCAATTCTTCCCGTGAAAAGCGAACATTTGTCGATCTGCTGAAACTGCAGTCTTGGAAATTATTATTTATGTTAACAACATTACTTGGCCCGATGTGAATTGGATACTTCCTGATATGACGCCTAGGAGATTCGAGAGAAATACGAAGAAATAAATGTTTCTTAAAAGTGTTTTTGTTTATTGGTTTTCCTCAATAATGTGACACAAAATATATATATACATATGTATATATATATGTATATATATATTCATATACAGGGTGTCCCATAAACATACCGACAAACTCTAAGGGATGGTAGAGGACATCAAAATAAACATTTTTGCTCGATAAACATAAGTCCGAAAACTCTTCGTTTTCGAGATACAGGGTGATAATTTTTTTTAAAAAAATCGATTTCTTATTAATATCGTAAAAACGATTTGGTCGAATTCAATGAAATTCCTACAGATTATTGATACATTTATAAGGTATCTTTTGGAGCTATTAGAATTTGCACAATAATTTCAAGGGTTGTGCCCACTGGCTATGTCGGATAGTTTTTGTACGAAAAAAATATCGCCCAGTAGATTTTTTGTAATTAAGATGAATTTTTCCAAATGAACAACTGAAAATGTAACTTTTTTGTGCCATGAAATTTTTATGTATCTACGTTTTGAAGAAAAAAAATAAAAACCATATCTCTTACATCTATGAAAAAAAAATAAATGCCTCAAAATTATACCTTACATTTTACCAATGCGTTTATTGAAATATTGAAAAACTAATAAATTTTCGAATATTTTTTTTACCAATCATTAATTATTATTAATGACTTTTAATCATTTTTTGTTTTCATTTTTCAGCTGAAAATGAATGTACCACCTCCTCGAAGAACTCACAGATAGTATTTTTTGTTTTGTATTTAATTGGAAAATATTCGTAATTTTTAATATCTTGGAAAGAGTATCCAAAACATACCGACAAATAAAGAGTGCTAAAGCAATAAAATGTTTGAATAAAATAAAAATAACTGAATTTACTCGAGTTTAGTTAAACACCACTGACTTTTGTTTATATTTTTCGATTTAACTACGTTTGATGTTGGGAACAAACATTGTTTTCACAATAAAATTCCACAGATACCAATTTTAATTTAAAAAAAAAAATAAACACCCTGTATCTCGAAAACGAAGAGTTTACGGACTAATGTTTATCGAGCAAAAATGTTTATTTTGATGTCCTCTACCATCCCTTAGAGTTTGTCGGTATGTTTATGGGACACCCTGTATATCTCCTCCATAAAGGAGTGCATACTAGTTCATTTCAGATATTAAAAACCACATATCCAAAACATGGTGAACCCTTCATTGAATCCCGCTTATATCTTTCAACACCTTGATATTTACACAACCTTGTACCCACTACACATGCTCTAGTCAAAATAGCGAGCAACAACTTTGACTGACAATAAAAATTCAGTGGAGCCGCTTGAAATCATGAATGATTTCAATCCCGTTTCATTGTTTCGCTTCGAAGTATATTATGTAATACGGTATGAACTTCTATCGAGACTCGTTACTAAATGAACATTATAGCACTTGTTACTGTTCATAACACTTGTACTTGCTTTTTTAAACACTTTAATTTAACTTTAGCAAAATCATAGACATCGGAGAATTTCCACAGCTCGATCTATATTTCCTCATTTGGGAATCGCGATATATGACTTTGGAATAGTGTACATCAAAACGTAAGTGACAGAAGGCAACATATGCTAACACGAATCCAAAGATTGGAATCATCGTTCACTATGTCTCATAATTCTGTTGATATAATATAATATATATTATATGATAATGAGGTACTGCAATTTGGATTGATTCACACAATTTCTCACTGCATCAAATATATGGACAATTTATGAACAATTGATAATGCTAATCTCACTCACCTACCATTATGTGTGGTCTTAATCATTCAACTCACCTATATCTCTTTCATCTCTATATAACAGAAAAGGAAAACTTATAATATTCCATGACCATCATGTGAACCAGCGGTGGAATGTTGGGGGAAAAAGGAAGTATCGCAACTATTCATGAAGTTTGATGGTCGTGAGCATCAGAGAAGACTTCACCACGCAAGTAATTCAATAGAACTGCAAAGTTTAAACTTTTCAGTTCTTTTGATAATAGATGTTTGGTTGAGCGAAGATCTCGAACCTGACAATGTACGGGGTAACCTGCATTATCTCGTGAGTTTGTCTACCTGGTATCGGTCGTTCTGGCAGAATAGACAAGATTTATATCGAGCACCGACCATGAGAATATCTATAAAAAGGAAGAGATCGCCCACCTTCGTACGATGTTCTAGAGAGTTTAGTAAATTTGTGAATGTTGTATTACTGACTAAGCTCTCTTCTGAATAGAATCTGAGAGCCTCAATAGAATATGAATATAGAGTGTGCAGGAATGCTAACCTGTGTTTATACATCCATGTTTGGCGGATCCATATGGCGTATTCATACTGCAACAATGTTATTATCCGAGAAGAATTTAGGTTCTGAGAAAGTATTCCACAAAAAGAAAATATTTCATCCGTGAGTTTATCATCGATAATAGTTTTGTGGCTTCTCGAATCATATCACAGGAAGTGATTTACCAATTCAAGCTCAGTATACTCGGATATGATATTCCGTATATCTATAATCATTATTAATATTCATTATAATTATACTGAGATCACTTGATGGTTGATACTTTTTTTCTTGAAAAATTTGGTGAAATATTCGAAATGATAACAACATGTTTGATATAACTGTGTCGTGAGTTTTACTTTGTGTATAAACTTTGCCCATTTTATTTTGATTTCTATGCCCTCTCTCCGATATTGGTATTGAATATTTACAAACACGTCCAGCACGAGCGTAGCAGTGAGTGCGAAAACCTCGGCGAGAACAAGACTTGTGCAAGAAATGGGCTTTTCAACGAGTTGAGTACAATAAATTACCTAGGACCTATTTGAATAATGTACAAAATTGTCACAAGTTCCATACTGACAGCTATCGTGCAATAATTATGAAAGGTTTATATGACTGTGAGCAACTTCTATGATATCAGATGCCAAGATTGGGGGATGGCCCAAGTTACGTGGACTCTTGAAACCGTGACACCATCTAGAAATTATATTAAGGCATCTCTTTCTCCTTGAGAGTGATAACGAATGCTCTCATTGCGTTCTGCAATTCTCTTCAATTGAATACCTACTATTCATAGTCATACAACATACCAACATGATGCCAGAGTATAGAGCTCCGAACAACAAACCCACTCTTCGATCATGGAGAACCCACTTGATTATGATAATTCTGCGAGTTCATGTTAGCATCAGAATATTTGTTTTGTGATCCTTCTAGTGGGTTTGTTGATTCAGAATATTTGTTTTGTGATCCTTCTAGTTGGTTTGTTGTTCGGAGAACCCACTAGAAGGATCACAAAACAAATATTCTGATGCTAACATGAACAGAATTATCAAAATATTAGTACCCAATCGTCGCCAGTGTTGTCATATCCAATCATCAAAAAGTGATAAATAGTCCATAATATTTAAAGTCCTCTATGAATTCATGTAGTTCAATGCACAAATATAATAATAAACTTGGGTCGTGACGATTATGAATCAGTTCTGATTGATAGAAGATTGCTACATTATTCTGAGACTTAGCAATTTTACTTTCTTGGGGGCTCGAGGACTAGCATGGGTATTGTGTATACTTTTTGTTCAACGTTGCAACACCGCAATTTGATATTGACAGTCGACGGCGATTATTGCTTTGTTTGGTATCTGTCATTATTTACGTTTTGATTTATCGATATTATTCAACTCGTGTTCAGTTTTGTGTACTCAGAATTCATCAGAAACTCAGTTTATTCCCTGTTTTGGTGATTTGATATAATGGTGAGACGTTGTAAGGTGTGTTAAAGACAATTTGAACCGGCGATCAGAACACGTCATTTCATAGGTGAGTTACCATTGTCGTATCATTCGAGATTTTGAAGCAATTCCCCAAACGGAATGGATGAAAATGAATTTAAATTGAATTGATTAGATTATATTGATTATACCCATAGGTCAGCTGCGACAGTGTATTGTGGTAAAATATGTAGCACTGATAAATGCTTTCTTATTTGTAGTCAAAATATGCGGAGCTGCTGAAAAATCACTGAGAATAATGATGAACTCAATTAATATTTTAAAAAAATATATATATAAGGATATTGCTTTACTTCTTGTACACACAATAATGAGAAATTTACCGTTGACTGTTTTTGGAACTAGTCAAACTAATTTGGAGAAATATTTCACTGTAAGACTCCATCATGAGGCAAATAAATTGAAAGATTCAACGAAAGTTAGAGTAAGAAGTATGTTAACAAGAACCATCCTATTCAAAAATCAATAAATTATTTGTGTGATTATCCATTGTTGTTTTTCATTTCAGTCCTGTTTTGAATAAGAAACACTGCTATTTGCTACATCTTCACATGATTCATGATTTTATTGTTGATATAACATTTCGTCATAATACTTGTCAACACATATTCATTATCGAGTTCCATCTATCTACATGAAATGAAATAATCAGACATTATTTCTTTACGTCAGAATATATAATTTTGCTCAAGATGAAACCTCCTTCATTTTTGACGATATCGTGAAATGATATAAACAAGTTTCATTTTCAGACTTGGAAATTACATTCAAATATGCAATCATATCTATTTGCCTTGAAAACGAGTTTGTCACTTTTTTGAAAATTATTTTCACTAGTAGGTACTGAACTTTGAAATCGTAAATATACTTACATGCACTGTCACCGATCGCCAAAGATATAAATGTTCATTATTGAAATTGATACAGTATACAGTATACAGTATAAGTATAAGTAGACAACTGTATCCTGAATAGTAAGTATATTGTTTCATATGGCGTTGAGAATTGAACTTTTCTTGTGACGTGGTCATAATAAGTTTATTGATTACAAGCAAGTTACAAAAATCACCATTCGAATTTTTCGTAACAATGTGAAGGAAGTATAAAGATGTTCATTTTCCCACCAAGAAAGTCCCACTGAAATTGTTACGGATTTTCAATTCGGTTTCATCATGAATTAATAATAAATTCGACCCCCTCTGACAATACGGCACTGGTGCTGGGAGAATCAGCTCCTGCTATCCTTGTTTAGAGAAAGATAGATACTATAGATGTTGCTTCCAAACAAACTGTATTGCCAGGGCTGTGGATTACTTATCTAGTCTGTTCAATGATCGAAGGTATAGAGAATACTAACAGTAGACCGACTCTGGCCTGCGTGCTCGCTTACCGGTTCCCTTCCCCTCAGGCCCCTCGGACACCGTTCGGTAGCCAGACCGCTACGCAGTGGCTAACGAAAAGTTCTGCGCTCTAGTGTAACGTGCCGTAGGCTATAAATATAGAGTGCGAGAAAATAACTACGTATCATAATTCGTCAGTGCTCGTTTTTTTATTTTATAATAATGCCTGTGGTGTATTGTCCTGTGGGAAATTGCACGTCAAGACGTGGCTTATCCTTTTTTCGTTGTCCAAAAGATGAAGCACGGTATGTATTTTACGCGGCATTTCGTATGAACGTCTGTTGAATCACAGTATAGAGTATAGATTCTTATTTTATTCAGAAGATTACAAACCAACGGGTATAAGTTCTTATTCACTCGAAATCTCAATCAAGATTTAGAAAATTTTTTTGGACAAATCAGGAACACTTGTGGTAATTTAAACTCCCATACAATTCAGTCGTTTGTTTAAAAAAATGTTCGCATTGAAATATTTTGATCAAACCGACGGTACTAATTATATGGAAGACATAAATGAAGTTTTATTGAGTATCGCTTCGAAAAATATCGTCGAAAATGTCAATCGAGGTATAATTCTCAAACCTATGTATACTCCGCTCAAAGTATACACATTACACAAGCGATTATCGAAATCTAGAAACTCCTGAGGGCAACTCATTAGTATATGTAACCGGCTTTTTTTTGAGGAAATGTCTTTCACAACATTCTTGTGAAATTTGTCATGATTTCAGTAACTCAAACACTTTGCGATCTCAAATCATATAGTAGCACAAATCAGCGGTTTAGTTGTGCCCTCCAGAAATATCGTCGAGTTCGTTATTGTGCTAGAGGATATTTCCACAAGTGAATTTGAGGAACTGGTTTCCCAAGTTAACATTGGCAACACACTGGAAAAACATTTCGCAAAAATATCTTTCAGTCATCCATGTGACAAGTTTCCTTTGGACTACTTCATCAATTTGTATTGCAGAGTTCGTATTCATTTCGCATTGAAATTTGCCAATCGAAATATGAAAACATGAAAAGCATCAAGTAAACTTAATACAAAACTTACAATAACATAGTATTTGTGATTTTTGTCAATGTCTTTCAATATATTATAATAAACGGTTCATTCCGATCTCGAAATATCAAAATCATAGTAAATATCCAATCCACTCAAATTTTTGGGTCGTCACGGTACATCAGCTATCCCGCGAAATGCTCTTCCGTTACCCCGAATCTACAGCGAATTCGCCATGAGGACACGTGAAGGCGGTACGCTTTTGAGCTGAGAATCTCAAACGCCGACAGGGAGTCGTCCAACTGTTTATTTATTAAACTGTGATGATGCTTTCGGGAAGCAGAGATATTTCCATGCATGTGTTTACACACGCTGTAGATGTTTTCGCATTACCATGATCATGAACTACTTCCTATTACACAAAACAACGCGCTATGATATCATAAATGAACCTAGAAAAACTTTATTTCACGTGAATTATTCTTTTTTCGCAATTGAACTTGGTGAACTTGGTTACTTATTTTGGGTTCACACCAGAATAGAATGAAATCTTTCTACTCCTACGATGTCCATCCATTTCTAAGTTCTCCCCTGAGTCTATTGTATGTTGGGATCCATTTCATCATGATTCCGCCATGGCGCTGTATTTTTTTCCTCCTTCTTGTTCGTACTTATTTATTTTATTGACTGAGCTGCGGATCTAAATGAAAATTCATGGTAGGAACAGTGGAATCGATATCCAACCCTAACCCAGATGTAAATGTCAATCGAATATTCAGATTTGCAATCTCCGGCTCATATTAGGCAAGCAACATCTCTGGAAAGCTAGTCGCGTCTGACAAAAAAAATGTGTTTTACGTGATTTTCCGTCCTCTGTCGAAAGTTACAATATCACTTTCGGACCGTTTCATTACGAGACACGATTTTGTGTCCCAGTTAGTAAAGGCCTGAAGGATTTGTGAAGTTGGATGGGAGTTCAAAGAAAAATATAAAGCAGGAAAATGAATAAACGGCGTATTCATATGAGCTAATTGATCAATTGATTGAACGAATTCTCAATACTTCTCCAATATACATAATCGTTCTAATGCGATACTCTGTCATTCATGATACATGGAAGCTGTGCTCTTTCGATCTGAGATTAATTAGGGCTTGTTCATTTGTCGTGATGAAATATACAGCGTGACCAACGTAGACCGTTCATTGGAAGTTCTCCTAACTTGTCGTTGGAAACAATCTCGAAGTGTCGCGGCATTTTCGGCTAAATATGGAGAAAAAATCCAGTAAGCTGCATGTTCTGGTCTGATCTGTGACTCAGTTGAGTGCATGATCAACCGATGGTGTTTCTATATCGGACGAAATGATTCTCAATTGTTTCTCGGAAATTTTCGAAATTTGTGGTTATGTAACAACAATTGAGTTGTTATAGAAGCTATAGCGTGAAATCGAGATCGTGTCTGGTATCGTTATTTTGCTTGAAAAACTCATTTATTCCTCAGTTTCCATTAGTCTAATTTTGTCTGCATATTTAGCCGACAATGATCGGGAAAATGTTGGACCATGCATTTTTTTTCGAATGATCGCTATAGTTATTCACGGAAGGCTACGGAAGCGTAGATGTGCCAATATTATTTTTTTTTATTTTTCGCCCAAATTCCGAGTTGCAACTCGGAATATTAATGAATGTCGAGTTACAACTCGGAATTTTTCTAAATTCCGAGATGCAACTCGGAATATTAGATCTGAAATTCTGAGTTGCAACTCGAAATGACAATAAATTCCCAATTACAGCTCGGAATCGAGTAATATTCCGAATTACAACTCGGAATTTAGTGATATTCCGAGTTGCAACTCGGAATTTCGCAATATTGGCCCTTCTACACTTCCGCAAAAGACATCGATATACGTACCCGGTGCATTTTAGAGATTATAACGTCAGTAGGGTAACTGATCCAGCCAGAGCGCCCCCGGTAAGAGAGATGGATGTCACCCGATAGGCGTTACAATCCTGTAACGCTCGTGTTACAAACAAGATATTATTTGGAGGCAAGCAATGTTATTGTCATGTGATATTTCCGAACAACGATATGAACTCATAGAATATGAATAATCTTCAGTTTCAATAGCTTCTAAGTGGTAGCTTCTCAGTAATCTCACTCATAGTTGAAATCTCTGGCACAACATGGCCAAGATCCACATCTTCATCAATGGGCATGATTTAATATTTGGACTTCCTCATGGTGCCATGAACATCCAAGTTGTCGTAGAGCCCTTTGGCAGTTGGTTACGACAGCTGAAGGCGATCGAAACAGCAAAAGCAGAACTTACACCGCACGTATATATAACATCACATAAAGTCGCGTTGCTGCTGATATGAAATAATATTTATTCCAAGAAATTGACAATTCAGAGGAAAAATTTCTTTAACAAAAACTCTGACGTACGTACAGCTAACTTGGTAACAAAATCAATCAAAACAAAACATCAACTATTTGTACAGAAATTTGTAAAAATGTCATCATCTTCTGGGGAGTTTCATAACTATCAGGTCATTATAGCGGAAAATGGCGTTAGAGACGAAACAAAACACGATCAGTGACTGCACCAGTATTTTTTACATTATTCCGACATTCATTTTATCTCTGACACCATTTTATGAAGTCAAAAAGTATGCACACCTATAAAAACTCATTCGAAAGTGAACGAATCCTTTGATGCATCATCAGGAAGGATCGTATGAAAAACTCCCATTCAATGAGGATGAAATTCAATATTTTTGCCGTTCAGAACCTAGTATCAAAAGTGTTCCGAAGTAGTATAGTCTGTACAACAAGAGTGGGTGTACAGAATATCATTACTACAGTTGAACATAATTGTCAACTCATTATTGATGGTGTTGGTAGTTTCATGATGATTTGTGGTACCAGTTACAAATAATATCACTGCGTCAGCATATTGTCGCCTATTTTTTTATAGATCAATTTATAGACAATCAGTGGATTGAGCCCGCTGATCGATCGGGCACATTACGGTACATCACGGCCCGCAATTCAATTCCGCCGATCATCCCAGTTAACCATTTCACGTATCTCAGGATTCTTGAAACTGAACTTGTGAAATATAAAACATTTCATTCATGTTACAACTCCGAAACATCCATGAATTATGAGATATTCTCAAGACTATGAACACCGAACAACACTTCAGTTGTTGTTCGATGATGTTTTTCGATATTACTAATAATTGAGCTATAATTTTCATGCATACCAATCGAAATATGTGTCTAATAGTGTGAAATTATAGAGATTATGCCATTGGAAAATATAGAATTATGCGAGACTTGTTGAAATCAGAGAAAGTGTTATTCAGACCACCCTGTACATTTTTTCGCTAGATAGAATACAGTATTTACTATCCATGCACGCAAGTTTCGATGAATTCCTGAAATTGGAAGTAGGCAACTGTTCTGAAAAAAATTATGCATTTTAAGATAAACGATAACAACTGGCAACACTGCGTCGGATTTTTCACTACAAAAACTGCAAGTTAGGATAATTGGGTGGGAATTTATATATTGTGAAATATACTGGTTATTGTTCAGTGATAACACTCAATAATAATCAACAGTTTCTCTCATTTTCAAATGATCAAATGATCAAACTTCATTCTGTTTCCTCGTCACGGGTGACGTGACGTTTCTATTAGTTACGAAAAGTTGGCCATGATTACGGAATACATTGTTCTTGTACTGTTATATATGAAAATCACGATTGAGGGTGTTCCATTTGTTAAAATTTGGAAAGATGGAACACCCTGTATATTTTTGTATATGTGCTGTAAAAATTGAATCAGAACATTTTCTCCAAGGATAGCCATTCTGAACCATTTTCGAGCAATTCAACTTTCGAAATTTTCACTGATAAACAGGAAAAATTTCATAAAACACGAGTGGAAACTCACTATATACCGGGTGTCCTTGAAAGGTGTCCTTGAAAGGTCTCTACAAAAAGCTACCACATATTCTTCAGACCAAAACAATTCGATACAAGCAAACTTACTTCAGTAAAAAGTTGCTTAGTTTGGGCACTAGACGGCTCTGAAGTTGAAATTTTCAAATCGATTTTGCTTCATAACTTTTGAACGGCTCATGAGATTTTTTTCAAATTTGGTACGTTGGCATAGACTCATCGGGCAATGAAACTCATATCATAATCATAATGAATATCATTCCATGGGCGTAGAACTTGATTTTTTCAGTAAATAAACATCTAAAACTCCTACGCCAATGGAAAAAAATTAGTTTCAATATGAAATCTAAATTATTCAACTCATTCACTACAAAAAAGGTACTCTTGACAAAAGTCGATTCCTCTCATGGTTTCGACAAAATTTTAATTTTAGTGATTTAGAGCATAATTAATAATAAAACGATTAACAGATATTTCATAAAAATTGTTCAAAATGTTCACCATTTTCACGTATACAAAGATTTATACGACGCAAAAAGTTGAGATGTACTTTTTGCATAGGTTATTTCTATTGAAAATAAGTAGCACTGGTTTTTTTTTCTGAAGACTATTATTATCTGCTCGAAAACAGTGATATTCACATTCTTGGTTTCCATAGTTTCATCTGTGTTGATTTGTCGAGTTTTATTGACGTTGATTGTTGATATCGGACTTTTCTGATTTATCATGGCCGTACAATACACCAATGAAGAATACACCGATATGTTATTGGTATTCGGATATTGTCAAGGAAATGGTCGAGAGAGTGTGAGGGTGTATTCGGCAAGGTTTCCAAATCGTCGCGTACCAAGCCACCCAACCTTTGCTGCAGTTGAAAGACGTCTTCGGGAGACCGGTCATTTTGTTCCTAGAACTGGTGATTATGGAAGACAGCGTTATGTAAGGATTCCCGAAGTCGAAGTAGAAATTTTAGACCGTATTGAAGAAAATCCAGAATTGAGTACTAGACGGATAAGTAATGAACTAGAAGTTTCTAGGAATGCCGTTCATGAAGTACTAAGAGAACAATTATTATACCCATACCACAAGACGCCAGTTCAAGATTTATTAATCCATGATTCACAAAGTCGTCTGATGTTTTGTAGGTTCATTAATTTGCAAAGAGAAATGAATCTGAACTTTGGAAAGAATATTTTGTTCACTGATGAAGCCTGTTTCACGAGAAGAGGAATAACTAATTTTCATAATGAACACGTTTATGCAATTGAAAATCCTCATTCCATTAAAATAAACCATTTTCAACACGAATTCAAAATCAACGTTTGGGCTGGAATAATAGGAAATTTTATAATTGGTCCTGTCATACTTCCACAAAGATTAACAGGAGACATGTATTTACAACATCTACGAAATACGTTGCCAAATTTGTTGGAAGATTTTTTAAACCAACAGTACCCAGACAGATGGATAGGTAGAGGTAATGATGCACCCGTGAATTGGCCACCACGTTCTCCAGACTTAACACCGATGGATTATTTTGTATGGGGTTATCTCAAGTCTACGGTTTACAAGACCCCTGTGAATACTGTAGAACAATTATGGCAACGTATCCAACAGGCGACGAATAATCTTACAGGCGATGAAGAAGTTATGCAAAGAGTACATTTCAACTTTTTGCGTCGTATAAATCTTTGTATACGTGAAAATGGTGAACATTTCGAACAATTTTTATGAAATATCTGTTAATCGTTTTATTATTAATTATGCTCTAAATCACTAAAATTAAAATTTTGTCGAAACCATGAGAGGAATCGACTTTTGTCAAGAGTACCTTTTTTGTAGTGAATGAGTTGAATAATTTAGATTTCATATTGGAACTAATTTTTTTCCATTGGCGTAGGAGTTTTAGATGTTTATTTACTGAAAAAATCAAGTTCTACGCCCATGGAATGATATTCATTATGATTATGATATGAGTTTCATTGCCCGATGAGTCTATGCCAACGTACCAAATTTGAAAAAAATCTCATGAGCCGTTCAAAAGTTATGAAGCAAAATCGATTTGAAAATTTCAACCAGAGCCGTCTAGCGCCCAAACTAAGCAACTTTTTACTGAGGTAAGTTTGCTTGTATCGAATTGTTTTGGTCTGAAGAATATGTGGTAGCTTTTTGTAAAGACCTTTTAAGGACACCCTGTAGAACATAGGAAAAGTGTATCACTCAGTATCTGCAATAGGTCGAATCTCTTGCCATCAATCAATGATCTCGTGGCTATCGATAACTCTTAATGGCCGGCAATTTCTTTGGTGGTGGCGCATAAATTAACTAAGATATTCTGCGAAAACGGCGGTACCCTGGAATGAGGAATCTAGTCATAGAAAAACTAATGCTTTCTCCATTTAATCGGAATGAGTGAAAATGAGCAATAAATCGAAAATGGTTAGAAACAGCAATAGGGAGATTTCTACAGAAAGTGTTCTTATTCCAATTTTACATCTCATCGTAAAAAAATATACAGTGTGTTCCATTTGAAATACTCGAAAACTAATAATTCAGAATATTCCGAATTGAAAAGTAATTTTTGACCACCCTGTACGATTATGAAGCGTCGAAATAGATCAGAAATATCACCCATCTATCCAGTGAAAAGCTTCAGCAATATTTTCCACTAATATTGATAATCATATGACGTCAGCGAATTTTCAAGAATGCATCTACAAATGGTATTATTCTGACAAAACAATCGTAACGTTCTTGTGGTAGAAACATAGTCGATTGGTAATATTGGGGAAGTGGATGGAGGTCACTGGAATGTTGAAAAACAATATAATAATATACAAGGCATTCAATTCAAAGTAAATGTCCTCGAATTTTTAGATTCTCTTGAATGCGCCCTGTATTATGTACTGCAGTAATTTTACTTACATCCTTCTTCGAAACGTGTCTCTATAGCTATTAGCATATGTCTCGAGCAATCAGACTCTGACGGACTATTGCCCAACTCTGTATGTATACTTGATGAACTCAAAATTCGATACGATGAATCAACCTTGCTGATTTCAAAATCGACCTCAAACGCATGCTATTAAATTTTCGAAGCGCAAAACTAGGAATTGAATATGCATCGCTGCCTTCTGTTTCCGGAGTAGAGCTAAGCTCCCATTTTATTAGTTTCCTTCATTTAAAAATGAGCGTCACGATAATATGGCGGAACTCAGCTAGTTGTTTGTGATGCTGTTGGCAGTAATTAACGGCGTAGGCGTAGGAAGTAGAGGTATAGTTGGAAGCTCTGCTTTCCGGGATAAAAGGCAGTAGGCACTTTGAAGCTCTTTGTTTATTCTACATCCTATTCAAAATCCATGAATGAAGGATAACGACTTGAATAATCGCACCGAGATGTACTGCAAACTAAAATGAGTCATACATATCAATATGCATTATGTGTACGATTTCAACTTATCAGATGAACGAATATCAAACCGCTAGTAAATTGAAAGTATTTGAAATTATATGCTGTGAGAAACGCTATTTGTTGCGTACTAATATCATTTCCACTCTTCGAATGGAAAATTGTCATTTGAAACCGTTGTCAGATTCCATATATATTTCCCTATATAAAAGGTTCGGTTTCATCCGAATGGCAAAACAGTTTTCTTGAATTTTTGTCCAATATAGAGTTATAAAGCCCATAGTGGGTCGATGACCCTGCGAAATGACACGCTTACAGATTCCCTGAAATAAGCTTACTGTGGAGACGATTAAATATGAAATACACTGTGCCTCAGCTCGAACTCCCTTATCTCCCTTATCTCACAAATCGAAGACTGTCATGTCATGTGCATCAATAACTAATATTAGACCTTTTGAAAAAACAGACATGGATAGGACCGCCAGTACTGCCATGTGACGTTGCATTCCTCCAACCATGGTTCAGGAGATTCATAGTTCACAGATGAAGCAACTTTCACCAGGAACGGTGTTTTCAATTTGCGCAACACTCATTTCTGGGCTGACGAAAATCCACACGTAGTTAAAGTTACGCATTTTCAATATAATTTCAAAGTAAACGTCTGGGCTGCGACTTTAGGTAACAAATTCGTTGGATTCTACATGTTCCCAGGGTCTCTGAATGTTGCAATGTACCTCAGCTTCTTGGAAAATGAGTTGAGTACGATATTAGAAGACATCCCTCCTAATATACGTAGGGAAATTTACTTTATGCATGAGGGAGCACCACCTCATTACGTAAGAGTTGTACGTAATTGGCTGAATGATAATTTTTCTAATAGGTGGATAGGACGACGCATAAACGCTCCTATTTCATGGCCCGCTCGTTCACCTGACCTTCATCCACCTGATTTCTCGATCTGGGATTACACGGTTTGATGAATAATTTACGTAAACGCCTCAGAATCTGTATTACCGAAAACGGTGGACATTTCGAACAGCTAATTTAATTTGTTTTATCACTCTCTTTCCATTCGAAATTATTAATTGATTATTATTAATTGATTATTAATTAATTATTAACTACTAAAAACGTTTTCAAACTTTTATTATTATCCAAACCTTGTTGGGACAGACTTGTTGTTATGTACTTATTGCTCATTAACGGCACAAGAAGGAAATATCATCGACAAAATTAAGTACAAAATTAATCATTAATCATAATCATGCTGACGTCGTGTGACTAAAAAAATCAAATCTCTAAAACGGTTCAATTTTTTTTTATTTGGATAAGAGTACCTTTTTCATGTAATATTTTTCGCTCCATCGAATGTTTCAATTTTTTCACCAAAACGAAAACAAGGAAAAAGATGTCCCAAAAAAATCATGACTCACCTTCTAAAAACACCCTTCATAACAATATGAGAAATGTAGAAGTGTAATGAAGAAATGTATTTTAACAATATACATTTATGCAGAAAGTTTCAATCTGTTGGCTTCCACCGATAGAAGATATGCTGAGAAATTATTTCAATTTCATCAACTTCGGAAGGATATAAATCCCTCAATATGCATTTTGGGCCATAAGTTCATTGATCATACTATATTCATTTTTAAATGTACTATCACCCCCAGAAAGCTCGGTACACATTTTTGACTCAACCTGTATATCATAGCCACCCATGAACCACATACTGTATAGTTATTATTCGGCATAAGTTCGACACGATACACCACAGAACTATATTCAATTCCGAATTTCCTGAAGACACACAGATCTTCGTCATAATATAGATATAGGTAAAGTTGTGATAAAGGTGTAAAGTTGAAGGCGTAGCAATAAAGCAAGGGGAATTAACCAAGTTGGACCGCAACTAGCGCTAGCATTGCTCACATTGGTCTTTAGGGAATTACCTGGCCCGGGCGGGCCGGCTTTGCAGTTAAGATTCCCGTTTACCCATAAATCCGCTTCTTGTATATTCTCTCGGAGCGCATATTTTCACGTCATATGTTTCCGCTTGCCTGAATGCAGTTATGCAGTAGTGAATTTATGGATTTATTCAGATAAGTTCTTGAGTTGTATTCATTATCTGATCTACATATTGGAGTTGTATGAACGATGAGTAGACAAGCTTTCATGGAGCAGTATGGTAGGGGTGCCTCGATAGAAGTTATTGAGCTATGATATAATGCATTATAGTCATCATTCAACAGTGGCACACATCTTTCTCATCGATATGAACCTTTATCATATGTGTGTCTGAAACTTTCACCAGCATATTCGAAAATAATCAGAAGAGAACATTTTTTTCCAATCCCTACAAACAGAAGGAATATATAATTTACGTGTACAGGGTTCTGACGTATAGGTATTCCGAACCTCCCTCAATTTTTCGTCAACCAAATTTCCAACCAACTTCTTATAGTTATTTTTTTCACATGTACTTATCTATATTTTCTCCTGTGGATTCCACTCATGTAAAGAAAAGAAAAAATAGTCAATTATCTCAAAACAGAAGCTATATGGGCATCTAATGTGATTTGTGCCCTACATATCTTCCTCCTATAAGATGACTAAATTTTTATAATTGAATTTTTTTATAATCATTGTAGATGTTCGGTACCACTAAGTACCTTCCCAGTACTTGAATTGTAATGAATTTCTAACAAACTCCCACCTCGAGACACAACATGTAACACATAGTGATTCAACATCATAGTTTCCATCCTGAAATTGGTTCGATTCTTCTTCCAAATCCAGAGGATACCAATGGTTGTTCCTCGCTCTTTAGGATTTCATCTTCGTTCACCTTGAGGATCGTTGACCCCTGCCTATTCTTAGTTTCCTAGATTCATATTTTCCTTTCGAGAACCAGCTGAACTGTCCTAAATATTTCTTCCTGGATCATCTTCATCTTCTTCATCATTTTCAATCTTCTCTTTATGCCTTCAACGCCTCTCCAAATAATTTGACTCTATAGCATCAATATCAGTCATACCAATTTTTTGGAATGTCAAAAACATGGCAGGTGTTAGTTAGATCAATAGAATCTTCAGAAATGTAACATCGAGTCTTTGAGTTCACATATCTTATTGTTGCAAACTCGTCGTATGTTGGAGATAATTTTCCTAGCACCTTCCGCAGAAAGCCTTTCAAGCCTCTGATGATCCACGAACGTTCTCGTATTCTGCCCAATAAACATTATACACCAGCATGGCAAGATTTCACATGTTCCATGTAGATTATTCTACATGAAAACATCACGTTCAGTAAATAGAATGTATGGATATCAGAAATTGTGAGTCTACTCATCTAGGAAGGAACAAACAACATGTTGAAAGTATGGCATTATTTTAATGCCTTCAAAACTTTCTTCTTGTCTGAACCTGATTATACTTTTTCCATCATCAATAATTCCAGACACGAATAAAAAACTAACCATGCACCTGTTTCCTGAAAAAACTTCGACAGTTGAATATGAATGCTCTTATCCAAGCAATAAGTTTGATAATCTTATCATATAATACTCGTACATAGAAAAGTAGTAATACCTTTACATCTTTCTTCATTGACTACTCTCTCTTCAGGTTTATAATTTGATCAGGCCAATTAATATTTGGATTCAAAAACAAAGAACAACAAGAAGGAAGATCAGCGGGATTCATCTCTTCAGGAATTTAATACCAATTATACTTATTTGCGAGACTACGAATCAATTGATCCCTATTCCATGCGAAAGGTATCCGTTTGTCTTCATTCTTTATCCATGATGATACAGTTGTAGAATCACTCTGAAAATAGATTGAAATATTCGAGTGTTTGCTTTCAATTATATTTTTATGATATTCTGGCTCCAATGGTCTGATTTTCCTAGCACTTTCCGATATGAGCCTTCCAAGCCTCAGATGATCCACAAACGTTCTCGTATTCAGACGGCAAAGGTATTTCTTTGGTTTCATGGGTTACTACATATACCACCTGAAATGTCTAAAAACAATTTCAAGCTTTGCAAATGGGGATATCAAAAATGTGCTAATTTGTTGTATTCATTGCAAAATATAAGGTCGCCAACTAATCATTATTCTATGAAATTTTCTATTCCTGTAATTTGGAAGGATAATAATGTTTGTTTTTGTACAGCTGTACGAAGAAATCATATAATTTACACTGAATTGTTCTTCCCTACGCTTTAGCAACCTTCGGACCCTTTGGCAAAACCTCGCATGCGAAAGGAAAAGTGTTACTTTCCTCCTCAGTTGAACAATATCATATATCATCTAACGAGGCCAAAGGTGCAAGACGAAGACAGGTCGATGCCTTGAATGAGGATCTGAGAAGAATACTGATGAAATGAGGATCTGAAAATCTAGGACAGTTCGATGCAACAAAAACTCAAGCTTGTATGTTCACCAAGAAGGCACATTACACAATGCTCAATTTGATGATGGGGGATATCACTGTTCCTATGAGGTCGTCAATATCCATGCTGGGAGTCACTACCAACAGCGCTTTCTCATGGGACGATCATGTGAGGTCCATTGCGAAAACTGCTTCATAAAAACTCGGTTTCTAATTACGCGCGAAGAGGTACTTCACATCCCAGCAACTGCTTATGATCTACAAAGCACGAAATCGACCTGTCCTGGAGTACTGTTCACATGTTTGGTGCTCAGCCTCCAAACATTCAGAATTCAGATTCAATTCAGAAGAAAGCTATACGTCTTGTCGATGATACAACACTCACCAAATCATTGACCTCTCTAGAACATCGTAGAAAGGTCGGCGATCTCTGCCTTTTTCATAGATACTTCTACGGTCGGAGCTCAACGGAAATATCATCTATTATGCCAGCACGTGCGATTCCTGATAGACAAACCAGATGACCCCAGACTGGTCACCCCTACTCTGTGTCATGCTCGAGACCTGTCGAACATATACCAAGCATCACTCATCAATAGAACCTCTAAGTTGTGGGAACGTCCAAACTTTCAAGAAAAATTTCAACTCTTTCCTTCTGTCCCAAAATTCCACCGCTGGCTAACATGATGTTCCCCGAACATTATAGGTTTCCCTTTTTTGTTGTCGAACAGATGAAAAAAAGTAGCTACCCAAATACCCTAGTGGAGTATGGAAGCCTAAAACAAAATATAATGACCGATTCATTTCCTCCTTGAAAATTTTGGTACATATCTTTTTAGACTTTTCGAAGTAAATGTCGTGTCCCATGTTGGTTTTCACTAAAAATCGTGAAGAAAAAATAGTCAGGAATCAATTATGAACAAATACAATATACATGGGTTCTATCCTTCGATCATTGAACAGACTAGATAAGTAATCCACACCCCTGGCAATACAGTTTGTTTGAAAGCAACATCTATAGTATCTATCATTGTCTGAACGAGGATAGCAGGAGCTGATTCTCCCAGCACCAGTGCCGTGTTGTCAGAGGGAGTCGAATTTATGATTGATTCATGATGAAACCAAATTGAAAATCCGTAACAATTTCAGTGGTACTTTTTAGCATTTCTTGGTGGGAAAATGAACATCTTTATACTTCCTTCACATTTTTACGAGGAATTCGAATACATACAATCCTATGGTGATTTTTGTGACTTGCTTGTAATCGATAAACTTATTATGACCACGTCACCAGAAAAGTTCAAATCTCAACGCCATATGAAACAATATACTTACTATTCAGTATACAGTTGTCTACATATACTTTATCATAAATAACGTTCAATTTCAATAATGAACATTTATATCTTTGGCGATCAGTGACAGTGCATGTAAGTATATTTACGATTTCAAAGTTCAGTACCTACTAGTGGAAATAATTTTCAAAAAAGTGAAAGACTCGTTTTCGAGGCAAATAGATATGATTGCATATTTGAACGTAATTTTCAGATCTGAAGATGAAACTTGTTTACATCATTTCACGATATCGTCAAATATGAAGGAGGTTTCATCTTGAGCAGAATTCATATATTTTGACGCAAAAAATTGATGTCTGATTATTTCATTTCATGTAGATAGATGAAAATCGATAATGAATGTGTTGACAAGTATCATGACGAAATGTTATATCAACAATAAAATCATGAATCATGTGAAGATGTAGCGAATAGCAGTGTTTCTTATTTGAAACAGGACTGAAATGAAAAAGAACCATGGATAATCACACAAATAATTCATTGATTTTCGAATAGGATTGTTTTTGTTAACATACTTCTTACTCTAACTTCCGTTGAATCTTTCAATTTATTTGCCTCCTGATGAAGTCTTAAGGCTGGTTCATGCAACGTTCATTATAATTACATTTTAATTATATTATAATTATATTATCACTAAGAAAAATTCCCCGTTCATGCAACACATTAACAACGCATTAGTGCATGCTTATTGAGACTCTTCAGATTTTTACCATGTGTTTTATTTGAAATTCAACGAATTGTGGAATGCATCTGTATGTGTTTAATAATTAATTTTTGTCTTCACAGCGTATTGGACTTTTGTTATCTTCATTGATTATGTCTTTGCTTGTATTGGTTCGAAAGAAAAGGTCACAAAACCGCTGATTTTGTGTGAGGAGAAGTGACAGGAATTCGATTTCATGCTCTATGTCTAGCAAATGACATCCCGGCGCATGCGAATTAGCTGTTTTCACTACGAATATAATGTAATTATAATGCATAGTTGAAAGTTGGCCAACTTTGTAGTGGACTAATGTAATGAAAATGCACTAATGCATTGCATGAACGCGCCGCATCAGTATTAGTGATTCAACTTTTCTTAATCATAATATAATTAAAATGTAATTAAAATGAACGTTGCATGAACCAGCCTTTACAGTGAAATATTTCTCCAAATTGGTTTGATTAGTTCCAAAAAGAGTCAACAGTAAATTTCTCATTGTTGTGTGTAGAAGAAGTATAGAAATATCCTTATATTTTTTATCAAAAATATCAATTGAGTTCACCATTATTCTCAGTGATTTTTCAGCAGCTTCGCATATTTTGACTACAAATGAGGAAGCATTTATCAGTGCTACATATTTTACCACAAGACACTGTCGCAGCTGACCTATGGGTATAATCAATATAATCTAATCAATTCAATTTAAATTCATTTTTATCCATTTGGGAAAATGCTTCAAAATCTCGAATGATACGACAATGGTAACTCACCTATGAAATGACGTGTTTTGATCGCCGGTTCAATTTGTCTTTAACACACTTCACAACGTCTCACCATTATATCAAATCACCAAAACAGGAAATAAACTGAGTTTCTGAGGAATTCTGAGTACACAAAACTGAACACGAGTTGAATAATATCGATAAATCAAAACGTAAATAATGACAAATACCAAACAAAGCAATAATCGCCGTCGACTGTCAATATTAAATTGCAGTGTTGCAACGTTGAGCAAAAAGTATTCACGATACCCATGCTGGTCCTCGAACCCCCAAGAAAGTAAAATTGCTAAGTCTCAGAATAATGTATCAATCTTCTATTAATCAGAACTGATCCAAATTTATTATTATATTTATGTATCGAACTACATGAATTCATAAAGGACTTTAAATATTATGGACTATTCATCACTTTTTGATGATTGGATATGACAACACTGGCGACGATTGGGTACTAATATTATGATAATTCTGGGAATTCATGTTAGCATCAGAATATTTGTTTTGTGATCCTTCTAGTGGGTTTGTTGTTCGGAGGTTCTATCATTGAGCTTATGCACCAATATGGCGATATTCTTTACTAATATCTTCAATATTAATGGAATGAAAAATGAATTGAAAATGAAAAATACGTATAACGAATTCATTTTTCAAACCTCACTTGGTATTCAAAAATTGTAAATAGCAGGTTGGTTGATAGCTCTGGCCACAGTTGATTTTCAATGAACGGGTTACGGATAGGTGAGGTTGATTCGAATGGTATAAATGTAGAAATCTCAATTTTTAATTATATAAAATTGTATATAATAGATCAGTTTCTAAGGCATATAACAGGTCACAGATATTCAACATAAAATAAGGAATTAATAGACAACAATTGATTATTACAAACATTAAGGAATGCAACTATTAATATATTTTGAAAAAGTATTCTGAACTACACTACATTATAAAATAGTTTTGGTGTTGTGTTTTACATTATATCACTTAACATTAGAATAAAATAATACATAAATATAGCAGCAGAGATCTGCAAAAACTGAAAAGTACTTGCATTAAATATCATTTTCGAACACCCAATCCACCATACCTAAAGTACGAATAAGAAAGAAGTCTTTCGATATTTGTTGAAAATTTCATGCCACAAATTCCTGAAACTGAACTGAATATTTCAGTTCACGCAACATTCGGATTTCAAATTTTATGTTCGACTTTATTAAAATTTTATGATACAATATCTGGACGGAAATTATCATGGAAAATGGAAATGATCCTATTCATAGATTTTCCGCTATCAAATTCGAGTGAAATATGTAATAGAACCAACCTACTTAGGTGTTATAAAATTTCGTACGCATTAATATGGATTGTTAATACTTCTGTGATTTGAACGAATACAGTGATGTTACGAATTTTGTTTCCTATGATGAAACCAAAAGTTTTTGCAAACCTCATCAATGCCAGTGAATTTGCAACATAACTTGCTACCAATAATAAATCACCTATTTTTTTGTGCAAATTCACTGTTTTTGGTTCATATAAAAATACTGCGATGTCTCTCTTTTCTACCTGATGGGTATTGTATAGGGTGTTCTTCCGAGAACTGCATTGAAAAATATACCCAATGAAAATTATGTTTTAAATGTAATTTCATAATATCATTCTACTCAGGATTGAATATGAAGGCAACATTTCTATTATCTCTTCTATGTCACGATACAGCAGTTTTCAAAATATGGGTGAATCAAAATTTCCGATCCTTAAACATCACATATTCAATGATCGATATTGAGGTAATTATTCCTATAGTTGACCATTATGACATTAGAAAACAATCAATCACCAAAAAATGTCACAACATAAGACTCAGATTTGATACGTTCCATTTCTAATAAATAATAAAAATACCATGTAACTCATTGACTCTATGACCTGTATCTTAATTCTTTCTCAAATTATATCCTTCGATAGATGCAGCATTGCAGCTCATGCTTCCATAGGGTAGAATGATCCGAAAATTCAGGAAGTGATATTTCATAAAGGTTACTGAAGGGCAGGAAACATAATTCAAAAATATCAATTAGGGACGTATGAAGCACAGTTGCATCTGGGTACAATATTGTCTTTAGGAGCCAATTTTCGATCGACATTTGTATGAATTTTCTTCATCAAATATCAAAAATCTGAATTTCTGGTCCATACTCAGAGAACACCCTATACGCATATACGAAAGCAAGATTTTTTCAAGTACAAAGAGAAAATTTAATGGGGTGCTGCTGACGAGAGCATCCGAACAAGAAGGAAAGTATGAGTTGGCCAATATTCAAAAAAACGTAGAGGTAATGATTTGAAAATCGGACATACGATCATGAGAAATTTCCTTCTTCTTCTCACATCAGCATCACGCCCCTCGATTAGACATACGTCCATAGGAACTTCCCTTCTAGTTTTGATGTCAAAAACACGCCCATCAGTTTTCTCCACGTACTCAACAAACACACTGTATATGAAGCTGTCAATTCTTTTCTGAGAAATGTACGCTTGCAATACTGAAAAAAGATTCAAATCTCGATTAGTGTAGAATCAAATCGAAAAAAAAAAATTGCACTTCAAAGGACACGATATAATGTAAATATTCCGCACTCAATTGATTTAGAAACTTGTGTGATTCATGATGAATAGTTGATTTAATACTCCAGAGGTCTTCAGATTCTATTGAAAATATGAAGAAATTGGTTCGAGAATTCAACTTTCCGCATTTTTGTTCTTCTCTTGTTCTTTTCCAGATTGAGAAGGCATTAGCATTTTGAGAACATTGAAATTATTGATTGAGGAGGTGGATCCAATGTTCCTGAATTTCTCATGAGAAAAATTGTGAGTTAGAGTTGTTTCAAGGGCGTATCATTTTGTTCCATTGTTTATTCTCCTAGGCACTTGAAGTTTCCATATTCAAGTAGGAATTCTATACTTGGCGTTATCCTGTCAGAACTCATATTCAGGAAAAAAAACTGTGTCAACGATGCAGCATACAATACTGATCAATATGTGGATGTGTCAATATGTGAAACATTTTTTCATGGGTTTGTTTTGAAAAATAAAATTCACCTCTAATCAACAAATCTTACATTAAAAACCATTGAAGAAAATCGCGAACCTGAAACATACGAGTCATTTTGATGATATGATGACAAAATGAATTTTTGGCACTATCAGATTTGGTCTCTCAAGATCAATTGAAACAAATCAAAATGTCCTCCAATACTTATGTTGAATATACCTATTTACGTTGAAAGGAAACAAAAATTCTATCAATATATTTTGTTACTCCACCAAAATATTCAGTCAAAAAAGAAGGCAGCTCACAGTGAGAGCTGAGAGTTTAAAAAAACTCCAAACATCAAAATTCTTTGAAATCAGTGATTTGTCTAGCCCTAATATTTCGATTCTTGAATTCCTTCAAAGGATCATACCTTATGAAGTGAAATCTCAAATCATTAAAAAATAAATTAAAAATTTTGTACTCGATAAAATATTACTATTCACAGATCGTAGACTATTCACGAATATTGTAACATATTTACAAAAAAATACATCAAGTTGTCAATGGGATAATATGTAATAACTAAAACGAAAAATTTTAAAGCTTTCTAAATGTTGAATCAACCGCGAATAATAACGCATATCAGATTAAAACAAACTATAAGTAGTCCTGAACTTCTGCTCAGGTACAATTTCGATCTGCATTTCTAGAAATATATCATTCAAAAATATATGTTTCAGAAAAGTATTTCAAATTCCAGTTCAGCTACATCATCTTTACGTGAAAACATTCCAAGGGCATCCATTATTCAAGTAAATGTTTCGTTATAAATACATAATTTTTGGTTAAAAATAAAATCGATTATGAATGATTCAACTGGTAGCGGAAGTACGTGTACCCTAAAAACTTTTTCAATAATATCCTTCTTATTATAATGACAATGGATTATGAAAATATTTCAGAAAGTGAATGTTGCATATATTATGTTGTCAAATTTGAGTTTTGTGAAAGCTAATAAGAATGGTCATGCACTTTCATCTACTAAGACATTCATCAGGATGGCATTCATCCCATCATCAGGACTCATACCACTATGATGCTAAATCATCAAGATAGAAAATGGGCCCATATTGGATTATAAATGAAATGAAAGATGTTTACAGGACAGGTCGGGTGATGAGTAGTAAGCCATTAAAATTCATATATTACTCTGGTAGATACTTACTACAGTGACTCAATAATAATTTGATGAATATTTTTTTTGGTTATATAGTTGTTTTACTCTAAATTTGATTGATAACCTAGAAATTTCACTCTAATTCATTCAAAGTGCTAACATTATATCCCCTTCTGCCTTGTATATCGACATTACTAACTTGATTAATCATAAAAAAATTCCATCTCAGAGACAGTTGAAGTCACTACAGCCGACCAGTTAAATTGTTCATTTCTTTCTTAACCTGATATGGGCGCAGACTATGAATAGGGGCGCTTGACGAGATCATTCCAACGAAAAGCGTTAAGAAAACTACTGCTTCTTGACGTTCTTGAAGAACCACTCGGTGAACTTCCTGAGCTGCTGAACAGCCGCGTTCGCCTGATCCTGCAACTTCCTGTTTTCGTCGGTCAGTCGTCGCACCTCGTTTTCCAACGACTTCCTGCGTTTTGTTTCTCTATTCACCTTCAGTTCCAATTCGGCCACGTGGTTTTGGAGTTCGGGCACGCTCGTACTTGAACTCACTCTGAAATCAAAGCAATGTTGTTGATGCGGCCAGGACCAATACGGTTATTCAGTGATAGTGATGCTGAGGATACTTGTCATATGTCATTAAAATGCGATGGGGGCAGTGATAATGTAGTAAGGCATCGAAGGCACTCCCTAACAACTATAGACCGATTGCACTACTATCTGTGATCTCTAAAGTAATGGAAAAAGCAATCAACATCGAGCTCATCCGATATCTAGAGAGCTCAAGAATCGTGAACGACCGGCAATATGGCTTTCGTCACCAGAGGTCAACTGGAGATCTGCTTGCCTATGTGACACATAAGTGGCAGGTGTCAATAGAGAAACATGGGGAGTCTCTGGCTGTAGCCTTGGATACCTCCAAAGCATTTGACCGAGTTTGGCACCAAGGCCTCCTAGCGAAACTTCCGTCATATGGTTTGCCGCCCCAACTGTGTCTTTTACTATCGAGTTTTCTTGCAGATAGATCACTCTACGTGGTGGTAGACGGGGTCTCGTCTGATACAATGACGATCAATGCTGGTGTTCCACAAGGCTCTGTCTTGGCACCAACTTTTTTTTTGCTCCACATCAATGATTTGTTGAATGTGACCTCTAGCCCAGTTCATAGCTTTGCGGATGATAGTACACTTCATTCCGCCTTTTCCTCTAGAGCCCCTATATCATCCAATGAGGCCAGAGGTGCAAGGCGAAGACAGGTTGATGCTTTAAATGAGGATCTGACAAGAATTCTGAAATGGGGATCTGAGAATCTAGTACAGTTCAATGCAACTAAAACTCAAGCTTGTATGTTCACCAAGAAGGCTGATCACACAATGCCCAATTTGATGATGTCGGGTACCACTGTTCCTATGAGGTCGTCAATATCCTTGCTGGGTGTCACCACCAACAGTGCTCTCTCATGGGACGATCATGTGAGGTACATTGCGAAGACTGCTTCACAAAAACTCGGTTTTCTTTTCCGTGCGAAGAGATACTTCACATCCCAGCAACTGCTTATGATCTACAAAGCACAAATTCGACCTGTCCTGGAGTACTGCTCACATGTTTGGAGCTCAGCCCCCAAACATACGCTTAAGCTCTTAGATTCAATTCAGAAGAGAGCTATTCGCCTAGTCGATGACACAACACTCACCAAATCATTGACCTCTCTAGATCATCGTAGAAAGGTCGGCGATCTCTGCCTTTTTTATAGGTACTTTCACGGTCGGTGCTCAACGGAAATATCATCTATTATGCCACCACGCGCGATTCCTAGTAGACAAACCAGACGAGCTCAAGCTGGTCACCCCTACACTGTCAGGCTCGAGACCTGTCGAACATCGCTATACCAAGCATCATTCATCAATAGAACGGCAAAGTTGTGGAATTCTTTGCCTAGTGAAGTCTTTCCTGATGCTTACAACCTCCAAACATTCAAGAAAAATTCCAACACCTTCCTTCTTTCCCAAAATTCCACCGCTGGCTAACACGATGTTCCTCGAACATCATAGGTTTCCCTTTCGTGTTGTCCACAGATAAAAAAAAAAAAAAAAAAGAAGGCACTGAAACCTTTGTAATCATCTTTTCTTGTAAAAGCATCATGTAACGGCATCATTCGTTCTGAAAGTTAACTCACATGCTATATTTTCAAACTCAAATTACAGCAATATCCAAAAACCTAATGGACCTGGGGACGTAATCGCCTGAGCTATTTGGCACAACCCAGATTCCTAAAGAAACTAATGGGGATGACTTACACCAATGCTGCCAAACTAACCGAACAAATATTTCGCACGAATCCTAATTTGCCTTCAATATTTTGCCCATAATTTTATAAAACATCAACTTACGTTCAAGCTGTAACGATAGATATTTAGAAAAAGTAAAAAAAAATAAAGAGTTTTCATATTATACATAGATACATTCACCAACAATGGGACAAGTCATAAGAAAGTTACGAAGTTACAAGGATGCAATCATCACATACGAATAAATGAATAATGAAAAATAAATAGTACATACAGGTTGTTAATCACGTATGTACAATAAACAGCCGACTTTTTAGGTGCTTTCAAGACTAGAAGTTCATATAAACATGTGTCCTAAGTTGCTTGATTTTCAAGATACAGAGTGTTAAAATTAAATAAGAAATGATATTTTGTGGATACCTCAAACATCCTTCATCCAATTTTGTTATGATTTGAAATTATTTGTCGTATTGAGAAGCTGATTTAGCGAAATAATACATGACAATCACAAAATGGCGTATATTTTTTTGTCAAAAATATTCATCAAAGTGACGGTCGGCACGCTACTCGACTGAATGAATTTAATCGAGTTTGAGCTAATGAGTGATGCCAAATTGCAACAAAATTGGGTGAAGGATATGTGAAATATTCACGAAAAACCTAACGAAACACCTTGTATCTTGAAATCGAAGTACGTCAAGGCATATGTTCATATGAACTTTTTGTCTTAAAATCAATTGAAGAATCGTGTGTTGAAATGATTGTACATACCCAGTATACAAAATTTCAGTGTGTTAGATAGTTAGATTAGATATGGTAGGTATGAAATCAGGATGGTATATTAGATATTTTTATTATTCAGGCAAATTAATCAGTAACTTACAGAAAATTGGTCCCCACAAAAATGTAGATCCCTACTTTGAGAGATGTTCACTGCTGTTCAACAATTGCCGGGATATATAAAAATATCTTTGTTGAATGTTCACGATTATATTAGCGCTCCCAGACACGAAACATTGTTCACATCACATGAATGATATTAATGGAAAACTGAATGTTTGTTTTCCACTGGAATTGAAATCACGATATCAATTTCTATTGTCCCTCCATTAACATGTATGTTTCTTGGGATTAATTAATGGAATATAACGGAAATGAGTTCTACAAAAAAAAGTGATATTTTCTTCTTTCAAAAACAGTTGATCGTATGGATTTTACAATTATGGACCATGCATCATTTTTAATCTACTATTTTGCTTTTATTCGTTCATACTATCCATCGGTTTTAATAATCTACGCATTATTTACAGATGATCTTAACACTCCCTGTATGACAGTTGATATTCATTTTCTTTCGTCATATCTCCATAGTTAATTCTAGTTTATTTTACTTGCCAGTCAAATTAATGTCAAAATTTCAAGTGTAAGAAACTAAATTCATAATTCGAAAACATGCAGATAATAGAAGAGAGCAGTCCTAGGGAAGGAGGAGATAGGAATAGAGCCTTTCATCTCAAATCTCGAATATGCGCGATGAGAAAACACATCGAAGACTTACGAAAACGCATCGACGACGAAAGGCACCTACTGGAGCAAGAGAAATTGAACGTGTTGAGCTTCTATCTGCTCAACGACAAAGAGACATTCAATCATTCCGTTCAGCCTTCTGATTCGTGTTCGATTGGAAAATCATCAGAACAGGCGACCCAAAAATACGTGAGCAGAATTCCTCCACCCAGAAAAAATTTGGAGAAAATCGAGGAGAGATGTGACGCCGAATTGGTCAAACTAGAGGATTACATCGAAAGTATTAGAGAAATCAGGAGGTTTTGGAAGAAATCAATGAACTCCGAATCCAAACAATACAAATTTTATCGAAATGAAAGTCACAATGAGGGTGTGCCTAGTAATGGAATACTGTTATAATTTAGTTGCCGATGATTTGATAGTTGATTATAATGTGAGTGTGAAGAGTTGATTTTCTGGTCTTCATTATTTATACCACTAGTGACGGCAATGAGTAAGAACAAAACGCACTCGAACAACAGAATTCAACATAACTACAGTATATAACCATAAGAGGTAGTTGTTAGCTTTTGCACTGCTCGAACTGAGCAATATAAAAAATACGCATATCCCAAGGGATAAGAAATATCAATACTTCAAGACATCAACCCTTCGAAATTCTTTCATATAAGTAATGGTTCTGAATACTGTTTCATCTTTGAGAAACGTTCTGGAAGAAAATGAATCGAAAAGTTAAATATCAAAAATGACTATGAATGAATGAACCTAGGTTATTTAATCATAATTATTTGACATTGATCGGTGGAGAACAAAATATTTATGAAAAAGGATGGAAAATGAAAATTGATGTCTGATATCACTGAGGAACTTAAAACAAATTGTGAAGTTCACAAAGGACGAATATACAAGCTGTTCCGTCTAAAACGCACAATAAGAGAATTTTCAATGCTAATGATGGCACTGATTTGAAGATTTGTATACCATAATAGACATAACTCCATCTATTCTAGTAGTAGGGTAGGGACAACATAATCTTCCTCTTGATATATTTCTATTTCTATTACATATTTCAACACTATATACAATCGAAACACTTGAAAGGAATCAATCAGGAATTCAATGCAAATCAGTGGTAATTAGACAATGATTTTGAATCATTAAAGAAAATCACAGTACAAATCGAACATTGATGAATCTTACTCAAAGTTTCCCTTCGATAGTGGCACCACATAGATGAAAAACATTGAAGAATACCGCATGTTCCATTGAGGCACATCATGTTTCTTAAAAATATATTCAATTGGAATTGTGAGCTTTGATGATCATACTGCAGGACATTCATCGGGAGAGTCGTAGTGTTGCAAGCATGAAAAAACGAGGTAGAAAATTGTCGGGCATAACTCTAATTCTTATTAATTCTTATACAGTTCATTTTTGTTGAAACCTCCAGGTTTCTCGGTTTCCATTGGAGATGGAGTCTTGTGGTTTCCACACTCTTTCTTATTTTTTTTTAAACTCAAGATGACCCTATCAGTTTTTGCTTTACTGATTTCGTTCATATGATACAGGGCGATTTGGAAAATTTAGTTTTGGAGATGAGACACAAACGTATATTTCTCTTAACGGAACACCCTGTATGTATAATCATTGCATTCAATTCCTTATATTTTTTCCTTCACACTGATGCATAATAGTATAAACATTGGATTTCCATGAATGCTGAAAACACTGAATCATTACATTATGCTATTGCTAGCTATGCTTTTGCTAGTGGGTCTCAGATTTTCCATATAAAAGAATTTTCAAATAAAGAAAGTTCATTTGTTATTTCCTATCATTGGAGTGAGTGAAAAAATACTACATTAATTCACTCACACGAAACACAAAACTATACACTTTCAACACGACGGCACCACTACCCATTGAATCAAGATTAGTAGAATCGTTTTTAGGAAATAACTTTCAATTGTCAGTATGGAACTTTTTTGTGGTGCTATTTGACAATGAAATATACACCAACAGACTTACATGCCCCGAACAACTTCGTGCAACAACATAGGCAGTTTTCCGGGGTTAGAAAAGCGACTTCTCATAATTTTGAATGCACTTATAGATGAATTGAGGGCGTTAGGAAAAATCAACAGCAATTTGACCAGTTCAATCAATTTGGTTCTGAATAATATCGAAATTTTGCTATTGGGATGAATATTTGATTTGGTACTTCTTCTGCAATTCATTACTACTTATTTGTTGCTATTGGATACCTATGTTTTGTGTTTGTTTCGTGTTGGTCGATGATTGTTGACGAAAAAATATCAAAAATCAATAAAAATTTTGAAAAGGTAATCAATATTGAGTGGAAATTGTTGTGACTTTTTTGTGTATCTGTGTGAATTTTCATAAAATACTTACGATGACGTGATGGACGCATCTACGACTGCCTCATCATTCCAATACCCGTCCTTCATGCCTCCCGCTTCCGCAGGACTGCCCACCTGGTTCATGAAACTAGTGGCTGTATCGACCAGGCTCGGCCAATCACTGTCTTCCGGCAACGGAAAATCGTCAGGGAAATTGACCGCGGCGGCCTTGAGTTTGCTAGGAGCGGCACCGCTGTAGTGATCTGAAAATCCATGATCAAGGCGGATTTATAGATTACGTAACTCAACATAAAATTACGTGCACTTCACTCAAGAAGGTTAATCGTCAAAAGAAGTGTATTCATGGTTCACATAACATGAAGATTCCAACCAACTTCTCTCAAGTAGGGACATGGAATGATGAATATTGATTAAAGAGTGAATTCCATCTGAAATCTGCCTCTTTGTGATATGTGGTGATGAGTTTTGATAAATTGTTGCAAGGTGACAGTCATCCTTATAAGTTGAAAAACTATTATTCATCATTATTTTTTGTTAGGATGTGAACAGTATTGAAAAAACCACGTTGCTTTTTCTTTTAGCATCATATTGGACGTGTATCTAAACGCCGAGTTCCGACTTTTCATTACTAAAAAGGTAGCAATTAGGAGTATATGGAAAGAACACATAACAGGGATCCACAGATAGATAGAACATCGGACATGATATAGCAGTTGTTGTTTTCTTTATATTGTTCTTATGGTCTTTCATCCTTACTGATAGAGGCCTGCTAGTTTCAGCGGTATAATATTTTCCACAAACACAAGGTATACTGTATATACAATTTTCTGACGATCTCACTGTATATTCTCAAATATTCCTGGAATGTATGGGATTACATTTGTTTTGGGAAATATATTGAAATAATTTTATAAGTTCTACTTTATTTTTTAGAAACGAGGAGAGAAAATCTCACAAAAAGCTGAAAAATTATTGTAAAAAATAATGCAAAAAAGTATTTTCTTCTCAAAAATATGGCAATAATTATTATTTTCGATATCTTCAACTGTCTATGGAAGTATAATTCAACCTCACTTCGAATATCGCCCAAGTTTATTGTTTATTTTATACTCTAACTGCATCGCAGCAATAAAAAAAAACTGCAGAATTGAGCAATGAGAATCATACTCAAATGCAAGAAATCTACTCCCATTGATAAGGTGCTGTATAAATGCATTATGATTCCGACTGTACAACCTTTCGATTGAATTTGTTCATGAAATGTTGAAAGGACAGTTGAATACCTTCTCATTTTGATTAATTACTCACATACAATGATTGAGTTCACAATCCTGACTCAAGGATGTTTTGATATGAACCAATGACAAAAAAACAATTATTTATATGGAGGCATGAAAAATAACCTTCATTATGAATCTGTATTACTGTTTCAAAAAATATTGATTACATTAACAGCAATGATAATAAAATTATAATGTCATTATTCGTCTGTAGTTTACCATGGAGTTTTGACAAGTCAGATAAAAATACATGAATAGCATACATGTAAACACACAAGTACAAACGTTCTACAAAGAGAATATTTGATATCAGATGAGCTGAAATATTATAGTTGAATGATATGAGGTAAAATAAATAAAAAAATAGTTGAAATCATCGATTGAATCATTAGTTTGTGAATAAACGAGTACACTACACGAAGAAAACATTAGATATAAGTCAAACTGCAGTGTTATAATTGAATAAAGTGATATATTCATCAATCCACATAGTTGAAATCATCAATATGAATGATCATGTAATAATTTTATCAAAATTTTGTATAATAGGATTCTTATTTGAATACAGACTATCTTTGAAAAATAATACCTGCTAACATCTCCCTCGTACCGCCGCGCGACGTTAACTCCTCTTGGGACTTTTTAAAGTCCAGCTGCAGCGGACTGGACGTTGTGCTCGCATTTGAGATGACAGTCGCAGGTCGCGCCATCGTCAAGATAACCTCGGGTGGTGGCCGGTGCAGACTGAGGTTGTCGCGCGATGAGTGCGTTTTCGGGTCTTTCGAGGGTTTGAGATGGTCGGCGGGCAAAGCGTCGATGTTGTCGGGGTTTATCAATCTGAAATATACGTGAAATCTTTTTTTGGTGAGATAACTAATCAGTAGCACATCAAAGGCACCCAATTAGTCGAGTTGGTCTAGCGACATCGTAGTATTCATAAGATCGCAGGGTCAACTGTATAATATACAGGGTGAGTCAAAAATGTGTACCGAGCTTTCTGGGGGTGATAGAACATTGAAAAATAAGTGTAGTTTGATGATTAAACTCATGGCCCAAAATGCATATTAAGAGAGATACATCCTTCCAAAGTTGATAAAATTGAAATAATTTCTCCGCATAACTTCTGAACGATGAAAGCCACCTGATTGAAATTTTGTGCATGAATGTATAATGTCAAAATACATTTTTTCGTCACACTTCCACATTTCTGATATTGTTATAAAGGGTGTTTTCAGAGGGTGAGTCATGATTTTTTGTAGAAAACTTTTTTCCCTGTATTATTTTCGGTGAAAAAACAGGAGCATTCGATGGAGCGAAGAAAATTACATGAAAAAGGTACTCTTATTCAAATACAAAAAATTGAGCCGTTCGTGAGATATTTGAGTTTTTGTAGTTAAATGATATCAGCAGATTGATTTTTAGAACTGCGTCAAAAATAATTACAGATTATTCATATCTTAGCAGCTCAAGTAGGCAAACATATTTGTGTGTAGCGAGTTTTTAAGGACACAAGTAATCGAACTCAATGAGACCTCATCTACATGCTTCAGAATATATATAATATATATATATATATAATATATATAATGGCGATATAAACATAATAGGTATCGGCGGGCCTATTAGTTAAAATATACCATTTAGGTTCGTACATAAATACAAAATATGTAATAGAGTATTCATTGAACCATGCTCATATTGTATATCCTGATGATTGATATCCTGATGTTTCGAAGGTTTAAAAATGTATGAATAATATTGAATATATTAGGTAGATATATGGCAGATACATTACTGAATATGTATATAATATATACGCTCCCTGTTAAACAACACTCCGATTGTCATCGCGTGATTAATGACACTGGTAGCACAAAACGCCGGCTTTTCGAGCTCTTCAGACGAGTTACGAGACTAATTAGGATATCTATAGATGACATAATGGAGGAAATGTCAAATATTTGTTGCTCTGCGGTGGTGACGTTTTGAAGCACCTATCATTCTAATCTCTAATCTAGTTTTCTGATGATTCTAGACATTCTAGAATTGTCACAACAAAGCTCACTCGATGTGTGGAAAAGATTCGAAAACTTCTACATTATCATTATGTAACTCCAACAATTACCAACATGTATGTCTTACAGTTCTCGCAATCATCGACCGTACCCACCTTAGTAACTCCTCCTGGAAATTCGTCGACAAGTTGGCGCTGTTGCGATTCGACGACCGCGGCGTTACTCCCGGCCGCAGCTTCGCCTCGCCGTTCGTCGATCGCGGACTGCGGTTGCGGTCGCCGCCAGAGGCGGAGCTGCACGCAGGCGAGCCAACGTGCCTGGCGGAGCGGCGCGCCGGACGCGGTGACGAGTTACCGCCGCTTCCGGTCGACAGCTCATCCTCGCTGCCCGCGCCTAGCAAGTTGATGCGGTCGCTGACGGAACTGCCGGCCGAGTGGCTCAGCGCGTCGCTCGGCGGGCCCACGCCCAGCTTGTTGAAATCGTTGGTGACGGTCGCGTAATCGGACAGTTTGAGCGATCTGAAACGATATAAATGAAAACTAAACGAAACGAGACACGAGACTTTTCAAAGATTCGTGAACGATGAAATATTCTGAATAGTGAAATACTTCTTTATGGAACGTAAAATCGTAACAGTTCATAGTATATTCCTACGACTATCTATGAAAAAACTATATAGTGCATTGATTTATTGTATAGAAAGTAGCTCATGCGATTCAAACGAGAAGTAATAAACTAAACTCATCAAAGATATTCTGAACACTGCAAGCTAATTTTTATCAAACGTGAAATCATAACAGTTTATAGTATTCTCCTACGACCATCTACGAAAACACCATAAAGTGTATTTATTTTATAGAAAGTAGCTCATACATCGTCACGACAATGCGAAAGCATCTACATCGTGTGCGAAAGTATATACAGGCGTAGAAATATATCTCGGGTGCGTATACTCGGATCGATCGAGATTAATTAGTATACGAATGAAAAGAGACGTAAATACATAACCGATATATGTTGTCGAGTACCCTCCACTCGTACGCTTCGTGTAGGTATTTTGTCTGAATGATTACAATAGTTATCATTTTATTTGAAACATACTGTCAATAGAAGTGTAGAAATTCAGCAAGAAGGCCCTCGATTGTCTCTTGAACCCATTCAAACTCAAATGAAATAAATCAAGATCATAGTGGCAGATGGTATTGTTCATAGTGCACAGTTCATAGTGAGTTCATACACCTTATAAGGGGTGGATTACTCTAATAGTTGGTTGAGAATGGCGATGGGTAGAATGTGAGTCTATTCCTAACAGCTGTAGGACTACAATTCAGATTCAATTTCTGAATGAAGAAGTTGTTAAGAGTTATATAAACTTTCTTTTTCAACTATTATCGATAGCGACAATGGACACTGAGGGAAACTTGGAATGATAATGTTGTGGTCATAACTCGTTGGAAAGTGTATTTATGGCACTCGTTAAGTTTCCGTCCTTACCGCTGCGTGGCTCTTACTTAATGTATACTTGTGCTGAATATTTCACTTTCCAAACTCGATTTGTAATGGACTATTTCAATTCAGAGACAAAGTGTCAGTAGATTAGATGCAAGTGATGATATAACTATCTATTTCTAAACGTTTTCTAAACGTAATATTGAAATTTTATAATGAAATTGACATTATTCAAGAAAGAAGTGAGGGAACTGTTTGTTAATTAGCCCTACGCCTCTGACAAAATTGTCGCATAGACATTAAATGTTTTATTTGAACGTTAATACTTGAAGGTTGAAAGTTGTGGAATCCTTTGCCTAGTGCAGTCTTTCGCAAAATCCAACACCTTCTTTCTCTCCCAAAATTCCACCGCTGGCAAACACGATATTCCTCGAACATTATTGTTTTTTCTTTCGTGTTGTCTACAGATATAAAAAAACAAACAGACAAACAAATTCGATATTCCATCAGCTGTCACGAACTGTCATACCAAGCACATGGAGAATAGAATTGGGCCAATTAGATCCACCGAATTCAAAAGTATTGTTTCGCAAATTTATTCAAAAGGCAGATATATATTTCAAAAAACAATCACTCGCTAACTTATTAGGATGTCGGATAAGATGACGACTTGTTAAGAATGATTTTACTAGCCGTTAAAAAAAATTAAATAGTCAATACACTCAAGCACATGGAGAATAGAATTGGGCCAATTAGATCCACCGAATTCAAAAGTATTGTTTCGCAAATTTATTCAAAAGGCAGATATATATTTCAAAAAACAATCACTCGCTAACTAATTAGGATGTCGGATAAGATGACGACTTGTTAAGAATGATTTTACTAGCCGTTAAAAAAAATTAAATAGTCAATACACTCAAGAAATATTGGCAAATATATATTGAATAACGTGTATGGATTGATGAACGAAAAAATCAAGAACCAATGTGCTTTCAGTACTGTCATTTTTATTGTTTTTATTATTCTGGGCAATATTTTTAATTCTAATAGAAATGATAAGATGTCCTGTTAACAATTTCAATTGTCTTGATTTTTTATTATGTTCAACTGAATGAATGAAAGTTAATATCTCAAATCTGTTTTTATTGTTCGGACACATTACTGTGCAAATTTTCCATTAAATATACATTCACTGATCTACTTTAGAATATAAAATCTAGATGTGCCCTAACAAGAATCAAATACTTGAACCTAGAAAAATATGAATGAAAAAATAATTCACACAGAGAATAATCGGAATACTCAATTATAGGCTATGAAACAATTCACATATTTTTTTCAAATCACTGTTCTCTACATGCCGATCAAATAATTATCTTTATTCATGACCTGTATATTATAATGTCCCTCGGAACATTAAGGATTCTACAATTCCCTATATCTTCCACCAGTAAACAAAGCTTGATAACATAGCAACAAACTAGCACCAACGAAACTCCAATGATCAACGGTACCTGATTGAAATATAGCGGGAATGTAATAATTTGATACATTTATTCCGTTTTGAAAAATTTTATTGAAATCGATCAGAAATAAAATTATCTATGCACTACTACTATGTACTATGTAACTTTGCCATTTGCATTTGCCATTCTCTTGATACATAAATAACTATTTAAAAATCCACAATATACATATGCTCAAAGTTCATATTTATGCGGTGACAATCAATTTCAAAATTAGCTAAAAAACTACTCACCTAGCATAAATATAGTCACTCTCCTGTCTCAGCCTGTCGTTATGCTGTTTGACGATATTATTCTTGAGTCTCTTGTACAAGTCCACCTCGTTTGCATTATTATGAATGACTGCGCTCAGCGGCTGCGACACATCTACATGCTGCAGTGGCATCGAACTGCTGATCTGTAGCTTCATGAAAATATTATTATCAACTCATTGATATTAACGAATTCCTTTATCTAACATAAACTATATTACTTGAGGTCCGACGTTTCAACAGTTCATTTTAGTAACAAGCTTACAACGTGAGAGCGTGTCTCCTCAACCGTTTTCTCTGCATGCAAGAAATTCAGAATGGTTGAGAAGCCCGTTATTTTCAAAGAGTCTTGTTATGGTTTTATGCTGTTCTGACTTCTCATATTCATTCATTTTCCTGATGATGACAGAATAAAATGTTTATTCTAGTGCAAGAAGTGACATACAAAATACGTAACATTTTCAAACAGAAACTCATTTCCCTATGACATTCTGAGAAATATATAGCATGACAACTAGGAAAACAGAATACACAACAGTCCTCTCTAGTTATTTTGGATGAGAGTGATTATTATGTTATTAGTATGTTGAGTCTTTCAATGGGTATTTTAAGTCTGGTACTTCTTCTGGGGTCCATCAGTGTTGTTAGTAAATGTTGTTTCTTCAGGTTGATTCTGTATTTGTATGAAGAGGACGAATCGTCCAGTGAACCATTATCTGATGCCAGATATAGAAAATGATATTTCGTTCATGGTATAACGGATATTTTCGCCTCCCATTCAATCTATTTGGTCTACATGTCTTCGCCATGATTATACATTTATATTTTTGATAAAATGGTAATAATCCTTCTCGCCTTAGTGTTTTCTCAAATTTCCGTCTGTCCTCGAAATAAATATTTCTCTGAGTATTCCAAATTTGATGCTTATTTCATGTTTCATCGACATTCGTATACTTGATTAGATCGATCGATTAGATTTTGAAAGGATAACACGTTTGAATAGTAGTACTGCTGGAGAAATTCTCGTAGTGGGTTGTGTGTTTTTGTATAATGCATGAGAAAGTTATCCAGTTTTGTATTTACATCCTCTTTCCTATTCCGAAGTTCATTTTTGATCGTTTTTACATATCTTCAATTGTTCATTTGTTGCTGGATGGTAAGATGCCGAATATCATTACTATTCAAAATATTCTCAAAATCCTGCGATATGAAAGTAGGATTGTTCTATCTGCTGTTATAGACGAAAGTTCGAAAATCTCTGGTCGAAATCAATTCGACGTTCAGTAGCTAAAGTTAATGTACTTCAATGCATAGTTTTCATTATGGTGGTGGGAATAAGTATGAAGAAAATTCAATGAACAAATTATGCCAATAAAGAAGTATTACTGCTCAGAAAACTGCATTACAAAACATTTACCTTATTGTGTTGGACGGTGAAGTGGTTATGGCTTTGCGCTATGTGATGAACGTTGTTACGTTTCGGTGTGCCCGGGAAGGTATTGTTCACGTGGTGGACGGAGGAAGCAGAAGTAGAGTGCTGGTGACTCTTCTGCGGGATGGCCGGCGTATCGAAATCCTTCATAATATCACACCATTTGTCACCATCGCCAGAATGGACACTTGATAAACTGTTTAAAGTTCCCTGGAAAGAACCCTCGGCTAATAATATAACAAACAGTGTTCCGAGAGGAATAGATCGATTTTTCAATACTTTTTCGACTGTTAAATCTCCACAACTGTAAGAAAATTATTCCTAGTGAAGTATAATATCTTGGGTAATATTGATAAACATGAAAAATATCAAAATGACCTAATAGAATGTGCCACATTTGACTGTTTATAGAATTCAACGAGAATTCAATCAGTTACCTACAACATGCATAACTCTAATGTCACGAAAACTGACATTCTTTCAATAACCAAGACTTGGTTTGTTTTTCAAGTGAACTAAATTTGTGCTTATACATGCATTTTTTTTCAATTTGCGACTTATAGTGGATCTAGAGAAATGTTAGCTCTAAGACGGATATCTACAGCTAATTTAGCAAGCCTTTTACTTACAAAAAGAACTCCTGTTAGTCACAAGCTAGACAAGATGATCAAATATTACCTATAGCTATAGATGAACAATATACACTTATGATAGACAAGAGGAGATGAGTGACCAGGACAAGCCTTTGTAAGTATTATTAGTGCTCGATTCATTCTGTCTTTGGCTTGAAGTCATACAACTGGGTATATAGTTTGAAAGGTAGTTAGTATTGAACATTTCAATATTCAGTATTATCGATAATTATTTTTCATTTTTCATTATCCCCCTTCACCTTGAGAACAAACCTTTTCAAAAATTTCAAATGGTCACATAAGTAAAGAGGTATCTCATTTATACTGAAAGACGCTGTGCCTCATTTTTATATATTGTTAATTCGTGGTTATGTATTTAAATTTCGACTTGAATCATCAGATAAGGAGACATATCTCACATAGAACATTTCAATGAACTTTGACGGTACTGAACTATGACGGTATTTCGAATTTTAAAAGAACAACTTTTATACCCATACCATCTGCAACTAGTACAGGCACTGTTACCCCGAGACTTTCCGAACCGTCTTGAATTTTGCAATTGGATGCTGGAAATGATTAGAAGAAATGGTGACTTTTCAACGACGATCGAATTCACAGACGAATGTAGTTTTTTTCGGGACAAGTTTATTTTTTTTCATAATAACCACATATGGTCTGATGAAAACCCTCACACTATTGTCGAAACTAACCATAAAGAACAGTTTTCTCTTAACGTGTGGGTCGGAGTTATTGGGGATTATTCAATTGGGCCTCATTTTCTACCTCCTCAATTGAATGGTGAGGCATATCATTGATCGAAAGCTCAAATAAAATTTCACACACAAAAATGAAAATTGAGACGTATCATGCTAGACCTGTTTAATCTCGATGCAATAAATTTTAATTGGACAGAAAAAATCACGCCAAATTCGATCTAAAAGTTCACGTTATGATATAAAAAGTTCTAGTAACATTATGATAATAATAATAATAATAATAATAATAATAATAATACTAATAATAATAATAGTAATAGTAATAAATGAAATGAACTGTTGTAAATATTTATTCTACAAAAATATAACGATGTTCAAGAAATTTGGATATCATCTGGACAGTTTTCAAATGATCACATTGTCTGGTGTGGTGCTCATGGGAGTCAGAATTGATATTGAAGGTAAGATTCCAGTGTTTTTTTTTCATTTTTGGGTAAAGTGGATGAAAATGCATACTTTAATTTTGAACACAGAGTCAAGATCTAGCAGATCCCTTGATTTTTATAGACTAGATGTTGATTCCATTTTGCAAAAAATATTCACTCATGACATTTCACCATTTCCATCCTCCAAGTTTCATCTATTTTATCATTCAATAATAACATCAGTATACAATTTTAGTACGAAAGTTTCGTAAAATCAACTATATATAATTTGTAATTGCATTGTAAATTTATAATCTCATACCAGTTACTGTGCTGCCTGATTATTCATGATATTCTCATTTTCGATTGATTTTATTCAAAGATATTAACCACCTCTCTTATAGAATTTCCGGTGAGTTTTATTGTTTAGGTCTTAAGTATCAGTAACTGTACTATTCAAATCGACATTTAATTCTGTTATTATTAGAGCAGCAGAAAAATTCCAATAAAATTCGATAAGAATCTGGAAGAAGATACCAAAAAAAACTAGTAGTATGGAACTGTGATAATTAGGAGACAAGGCTGATAAAATTAATTGAAGCTTCATGATTTTCTTATCTCTAGGTTCATCAAGGAGGTAGTGTATTAATTCTTCTAGATATTTCTGGGAGTTTCTCTCATAATTGTGTTTCGTATTTCATGAATTTGCATGTGTATTTTTTTATTATACATTGTATACTGACTGTCAGAATACCGACGATTGACGAACGTTACCTATCAAGTGAAAATGCGTATGGTTCTTTTTTTTTTGTTTATTATCATGCATCATCACTTATTATCAATGAGAATCAAAACGATATAACCATAAAAAGGAAATACTTTGAAAAAGACGAGATAATCCTCATCATGCCAGATATCTACTGCGTATCTAGCGAGTACAAATCTACTGCTCAGATTTCTACCATGCAGATACATCGGTTGATGAAAAGAAGCTCGTTGCTGTTGATACATAATGAAGATTATCATAATAATCTGTCGAAATCGATAAGAAACGTTGACCTCGTCTGTCACTCTGAAGTATACTTCAAAAATCGATATGGTCACAATTAAAGCGTCGAAATGTCTAATGAGTTCAGATGTACCAAGCGATAAAGAAGCAGCATAAAATTTTACTATCAACCATGATTCAGGAAAAATTGAGAGAACAATATAATATTGCTTATGAATAATTCTGAAAAGGTAAACATATCAATGAAGCAGTTATGCTAGTATATTCTGAAAAATGTGAAAGTTTGTGTAAGCTTTCATACTCTGGTAACGTTGCTTGATATGGCGATGTGATATTTTGTTGATTACACAAATTTGTAGGCATTTATGGAGAGGCAGTCCGATGGATACCCAGCTAAAAGTCGAATGTCTGGTTCAAAGAGCATATCACTAAGTTTTCAATAGATGCTGATAAAATATTTGTGATGGCAATGGTGAGCATTGGTAGCGAAATTATTCCAGAATATTATTTTTCCACAAATCTATTTTTCTTCTAAGGTTGCAATGTAGTGGGAAATTGTGGTGTTCAGCCGATTGGGATCAATACTTCCGATGACATAAATACCTAATCCTGTCTTATTTACTGGTTACCCCTTCTGAAAATTTTTGGCAAGTTTGCTGGCAAATTCAGGTACCAATTCAACGAGAATCAAAAAACACGGATGTGCTAGAAGGCCAGTCCAGTTGCTGAAGGATATGTGAAAAGTTCAAAACAGAACAAGAAAGAGATTGTCACAGATATAAACAATCAGATCACAACCAGTTCCACAACTTCAACATAACTTACATCGGGAATTCATATGTGTACTTGTACTAATTGTATTAAAAATGTTCATTCTGATTGAACTCTAGTTTCTGTTTGTTTATAGCTACTGGTTATTAAGGATTTTCTCAAAATGTAATTCCATCCTACGGTTTGGTAACTAGTGTTTTTGTTGCGTGATTATTTCATCACCAGTTATGTAACTTGGGCAATAAGCAATTGGTTACGTGAAGTTGAACGTTTCAAAACTTCCTGCCAATTTTGGAATGTGTCAAATTACAAAATAAGAAAAATGCAATCAATGAATGCTCGGATAAATACCAATAAATAATTCATTCACTCACCTCAACGGCGTTGGACTGAAACCTCGCAGAATCCTGGCCGCGGAAAGACTTGTTGCTGCTGCCGGTGCCATAACCGGAACTATTGCTGCTTCTCGGCGGCGAGAAGCTGCGTTCGTAGACACGCCGGTGGTTCCCGGAGACGGCCTGCTGCATCTGAGGGGCTCGCCTGCCGCTCACCTTGCCAGTCTCCTCGCCGCTGCTGCCACCGTTGCCGCCGCTCGTATTGTCGTAGTCGCCCTCGTAGTTTGTCTCGTTGTACTGCAATGATAATAGCCATGTTTAGTACAGAAAAATAATTCGTCATTCATTCGTACTCGCAGAAACCGTTCTTCTCCAAGTATTCACTAAGTGTTTTGAATAGTTATTGAAATTTGCGACTATACTGATATCAGCTGATATCAGAAAACGGAGCCCATGACGTGAAAGGTCGAGAAATTCATTACCAACCCCAAAGAGAGTAAATAATCAAAATGCATGAGGAAATTCCTCATATAAAAATCCGTGACGTTACAATGTTACTTCATTTACAAACAAGTTTGAATGAATGTGGATTCTCAATTGTGTTTCATACATTTACAGTTTTCTATTAATTGTTCATGTTTATACTCTATAGCAAAATAAATACAACTATTTCATTTTATGTTTCCACAATATAAAATACCAATCATTTGAAATTTCGGTATCAGTTTCGAATTTTTTGATCGGGTAGTTTGGCAGCGTTGACAAAAGTGACGCTCACTGGTTTCTCTAGGATATTGGAAAGTGTCAGTAAGTTCGGTCGATGACTTAATTTACTGAAATTTGTCTTTGTTATTGATATTCATCACTTGAGAAATTCTTTCGAATTTTCGGAAATATCATACCATAATATCATATATTATCATCACTAGATGTTCACATCGCTCGATTCACAAACATTTCAATCGACTCAAAAAGGGTAATTATAAAAAATTAATGGCACTTGATAGAAGAATATACGAGGCTCAACTTAGATTGACTTAGGCTTAGGAATTGGAAATTGCATGTCACTGATCTGTTCAGATTCAGCTATGCAAGATTTAGAAGAGGTATTTCCCAACTATCCTTTATAGTTTTCATAGTTTTGATAGATTATCCCTAATGATAATCTAAGCGATAATGATAATCTACGCTAAACGATAATAATATGACTGATGATAATCTCAAATTACGGGTTTTTTAACAGTCACCCAGATTTTCAGAAAGATATCTCAATTGCCATTCGCAGCATCCCATAAAACGAAAAATTAACATAGTTCACAACCTGATAAGTGAGAATTGAGACACGAGGCAGTTTGATATTTTTATTTAATATCAAATAACTACTCAAGATTAGACAATTACACATCCATACTTAATAGCAGAATGTTTAACAACCGGAATATGAGAAACTTTCAACAAATGTCACAACAAAACTCGATATTATAAAATTTCGTATGTACAAGGTTTATCGTTAGACCTCTAATTAACGAAACCAAAGATGACTACAACATTAAAAAATGACAATTCAATCGGAAAAATATTCTACAGCAGAACAAGAGAACACCTATCTAAAAACCCTGTATATCAAATAATTTTTGGGAAAAGAACTTCCAGAGAAATAAGTTCAGCATTCAAATATCTATAGATGAAAAAAATTTTGAACCACGCAAGCGCATATCTCAACCGAGCTTTTCTGAACACATCATTAGAATATCACTTGAATGAATATCACCCTTTGAAGTGAGAAGATCCACCTGGGAACACAGCAACGACCAGTGTTTCAAGGTTCATTGGTGAGACAATCTTCGAAACGCTAATTGATATTTCACCAATTTTTCAATGAATTTTTTCATTATCTAGTTAATCGTTAATGTCCGGAAAAGTATCATATTTCATTCCTTATAACACTTTTACTGTAGATAATCGCTTGCCGACATGTTACTTAATGATATTATTGATTTTCATGTAAAATGGTACGTACGTCTGACCGGTATCTAATTGATTTGATCACATATGAAAATCAAACCATGTGAATTTCATCATTTTATGACACAGTTTTCGGGAAAAATCATCTTGAATTCTCATTTAATGCGCCATAGCTTCTGGAGTGAGTTCTCATTATTTTTAGCTTTTCAAATGGAACATTGTACTGAAAGTTTTTCTTTCATCTGACTAGAAAAATTTGTCAAATGTTTCTCACCTTGCAGTTTTGCAGTGTACAACCTTTTCTTGGTGAGCCGTCAGGCAACGGCGGTATCACAGTCAGCATCACAGTGACGGACGTCTTCAGTAAGTCGACCATCTGGTCGTAAGTCAGCGTCGCAACAGCCACCTTACAACGACAACAAATCCAAATTTTCGTGTGAGAAATATTTCATTCCATTCCTTTTTTCTTTTCGACATAATGTAAAATGATGATAAAGTTCACAGCAACAAGTGTATGGGATTAAAAAAATCGTAGTAAGGTTTATCAATTGAATATAGGCCTGATTGGTCTAAAATAAAAATGATCTCAGTCTGAGGATATTCCAAAAATAATTCTTATTTTTTACAAGTCATCATTTAATGTTATCAAACTCAGTCAAGAAGCACCTTGATTCTCAACAGTATAGATTGGACAAACTTTCGAACTTGTTACATACTGGACACTAGAGTAGAGGCAATTCCGTTTAGAGTGAATTCAATCTTGTAGTGATTTACCATTTTTAATTGGTTATGAGCACTCCTAAAACAACGGAAAAAAATCATTTTGTTTCCCATTTTTCAATTCATTCAACAACATTTGATGGCAAGTGAATATTTGTATACCAGTTACACCAATTAATGGAGTGACTGTTTTTTTCATGTTCAGTTCTGAGTTATCAATTGCATATACTGATAAATTCATGAAGAAAGTACAAAGAACTGGTTCGTCATAGTGCAGATTAGTTACATGCTTGATAATATTCAGAAGCTGACATCATCCTTTTCGAGGAATGAATAGTCGCCCAGTGGGCATCATCATGTCAGCCATTGTTATTTTGTGTATACTTTAACTCTTACTGATTCATGTTATTCGACAACTGAGTTACTTTCGGATTGTGAACGCCAAATAATACAAAATTACCTACCTACATTCATCAACAAAGTAGATACAAAAAGCAATGGAGTAAGGACAAAATAATTTTGATTTATTTAGTGAATTACACATATCAAATTTTGATAATGAGAGCAGAAACAGTCTTGACATTTGAACCACAAACATTTCAATCCAGTTTTCAATTTCTCCTAATTATGTGAAAGAAATAGTATTTGCCTAACAATCTTGAAATATCCACTGATGTTTTATTTTAGATCAACTTAGAACACCTTCAAGATCTCATTATTATTTAATTTCCAACAACGTCAGTAAAAATGAGTTCTTTCAGAATTAATCTCAGCATGATAAAAAGAATGACTTTTCATATCTGCTCATTCTTCTTCTTCAAAAACTGCTAGAAATTAGTCATTTTGACTTTATAGTGAATATATATTTCAATATAGAAATGATATTTGTCATAATTGAATCGTTATTAATTATATCCAATAGAAAGTCGAGGGAAAACGCGCCTCGTCTGTTGTCAAGAATTAAGCAGACTCAACTATATACTCCATCCACTTCATTCTCAACTGAAATTAAATTTATTAGTAGTTATTGAATACCACTTACTTTACAAATCTCAACGAGTCTGGAGTTCTGTCGCAAACCCGCCTGAAACGCTTGTCCGGCGATCTCGACCAGGGTCACGACTCCATCGGGCTGAACGTGGAAGCCCAACTGGCCCATTATGTTGCGGCTGAAATTTTTCCTTCAATTAAACCGTCGATGTCGAGTTTCAATCAGGTCAGTCAACAGTTCAATTCATGTTCAGTGATAATGCTCCTTCATATCAGGTGAAAAATTTAGTAGAATCAATAGAATAACGTTTCTCAAGCTCCACCATAGGAATTTGTTATTATGAGAGATACGAGATCGGTTAAATTGGTGCAAAGTTGCACAGAAAATTTGATTCGACATTTTCAGTTTTAGATTTTCATTTTCATTTTTTTAAACAATATCAAAAAGCCCTGGATGTTTTCGAATAGGACTTAGGACTAGGACTAAGAGAAAATTGAGTTTTTGAGCAAGAGTTATAAATTTTCATAATAATATCATTATTATTTATCAAATTATTTATATTTATTAATTCTTCTCGCCGTTAATTAATACGGGACGTGTACTTCGTACACGTATATTTGTGTGGAGAGCTAGGAAGAATAGATATTCATTGAATAAGGGCAGAAAATATCAGTTTTGCACTCCAAGATCCATGAAGTTAATGAACATTGAAAGAACCCACCTGTATATTTGAAATAGGGGTCGACCTCCAGAACTGATTCTAAAAGCAATATGAAGGGGTATTTGGAATGATGAGACTTTCTACGGAAAGTAGGCTGCATATTCGCAAGATAAGTTACCATCAAAAATGTGTGTCGCTAGTCCGAAATTTTCTCTTCCAAGTCGATTAAATTGCAAATTTGAAATAGCTTGTTTGGAAGAAATGAATATCCCACCTTATCGTCACCTCCTGGGCGAGATGGCCGAAAGTCACTGCCTTCAACCGATCCATTATCTCCATCAGTTCATCCCTGTCTGCATGAGAATCGCGCATATGTATCGTCATGCACTCTCCTTGGTGGTGGTACAATCTCAAACTATTTGTTTGAGGCGACCAACCCAGCACAGATTTGCAGGGCGTAACAAATACAATCTGAAAAAAATCAAAAATGCACGATATACAAATAATGCATTCATTTTTCAGCTTTTAATGGGATTTTCTCTCCTCGTTTCTGAAAAATAGAGAAAATCCCATTAAAAGCCGAAAAATGAATATACCACCTCCTCGAAGAACTTACAGACAGTAAATAATGCATTGCTTTTAGGACGACAATATATTTTTTTTTTTATCTGTGGACAACACGAAAGGGAAACCTATGATGTTCGAGGAACATCGTGTTAGCCAGCGGTGGAATTTTGGGAAAGAAGGAAGGTGTTGGAATTTTTCTTGAATGTTTGGAGGTTGTAAGCATCAGGAAAGACTTCACTAGGCAAAGAATTCCACAACTTTGCCGTTCTATTGATGAATGATGCTTGGTATAGCGATGTTCGACAGGTCTCGAGCCTGACAGTGTAGGGGTGACCAGCTTGAGCTCGTCTGGTTTGTCTACTAGGAATCGCGCGTGGTGGCATAATAGATGATATTTCCGTTGAGCACCGACCGTGAAAGTACCTATAAAAAAGGCAAAGATCGCCGACCTTTCTACGATGATCTAGAGAGGTCAATGATTTGGTGAGTGTTGTGTCATCGACTAGGCGAATAGCTCTCTTCTGAATTGAATCTAAGAGCTTACGCGTATATTTGGGGGCTGAGCTCCAAACATGTGAGCAGTACTCCAGGACAGGTCGAATTTGTGCTTTGTAGATCATAAGCAGTTGCTGGGATGTGAAGTATCTCTTCGCACGGAAAAGAAAACCGAGTTTTTGTGAAGCAGTCTTCGCAATGGACCTCACATGATCGTCCCATGAGAGAGCACTGTTGGTGGTGACACTCAGCAAGGATATTGACGACCTCATAGGAACAGTGGTACCCGACATCATCAAATTGGGCATTGTGTGATCAGCCTTCTTGGTGAACATACAAGCTTGAGTTTTAGTTGCATTGGACTGTACTAGATTCTCAGATCCCCATTTCAGAATTCTTGTCAGATCCTCATTTAAAGCATCAACCTGTCTTCGCCTTGCACCTCTGGCCTCATTGGATGATATAGGGGCTCTAGAGGAAAAGGCGGAATGAAGTGTACTATCATCCGCAAAGCTATGAACTGGGCTAGAGGTCACATTCAACAAATCATTGATGTGGAGCAAAAACCAAGTTGGTGCCAAGACAGAGCCTTGTGGAACACCACCACCACGTAGAGTGATCTATCTGCAAGAAAACTCGATAGTAAAAGACACAGTTGGGGCGGCAAACCATATGACGGAAGTTTCGCTAGGAGGCCTTGGTGCCAAACTCGGTCAAATGCTTTGGAGATATCCAAGGCTACAGCCAGAGACTCCCCATGTTTCTCTATTGACACCTGCCACTTATGTGTCACATAGGCAAGCAGATCTCCAGTTGACCTCTGGTGACGAAAGCCATTTTGCCGGTCGCTCACGATTCTTGAGCTCTCTAGATATCGGATGAGCTCGATGTTGATTGCTTTTTCCATTACTTTAGAGATCACAGATAGTAGTGCAATCGGTCTATAGTTATTAGGGAGAGTTTTCTTGCCCTTCTTTGGAATCGGTTGGACCCTAGCTTTCTTCCAGTTAGAAGGAAATACGCCGAGTTTGTACGAAAGGGTGAACAACCTGCAAAGAACTGGTGTTAGTTCCGGGGCACATTTCTTGAGGACAATAGGCGGTATTCCGTCAGGCCCCATAGCCTTCTTGACGTTGAGGCTAAGCAGAATGTGTCTGATTGTGCGTTGCCGGAAGACAATTTCTGGCATACGGTTATCGATGGTAGCGACTTTCGGAAGTTCCTGGCCTCGTGGATCCAAGGTAGAATTGTCTGCAAACATTTTGGCGAAGGTGTTGGCTTTTTCATGGCTATGGATTCAAATACTCAGTCACGGAGACGAAGGAAAAGACTGAAATTAATGATTTTTTTTTTTCGTTTGTGTTCATGTTTGGTGGAAAAATTCAATATGATTATTGATAGAGTATAAAAACAGGAAAAATGTTCGTTAACGATTTCGACCTCTAATGATAAGTCTGCACCGATTCTTAGAATAATTCAATATTCATGTCAGTTACTTTTCGTATCCATTGAACGTCAAATCATGTTATTTTTTGAAAATCTCACCTGTTTGGAAGTTTCCTCGATCAATACGAACGTGTCCGAGGAGATGCCGAGGAAGCACTCGATTTGCTGTCCTTGGCCCCTATCGTCTAATAATACTTGCCACAGAATGGCACCTCTTTGGCATAGGTCCGGAATGAACCGGTGGCGAACTTTTTCTTTCTTTTTGGTACTGAATATTGCTGAAAGGGAGGCCGATATGGCACGATCAGTAACGATGACGGCAAAGTAGTATCACATAGATGAGATGGAAATTTAACGTGGCAAATATCGAATGGACGCTTGTCATATGTCTTCAATATCCTATCGGTAATGAGAATGAGAATTGAATTCTGAGCACCATAGAGACAGAATGCTATTCTGCTCAACCCAGAATGTTTCCATTTTGTGAAAAATCAAATAGGTGTCCCAAAATATGACATTAAAGCGGTGTTATTTTATGAGATTCGATATCATATTCTATCTAATTATTTGAAATAAACTACAAAAGCTCATTGCAGGGCTTGCGCTAGTAAAGGAACGAGGATCTACATTTTTATGAAAGTGAAATGCAAACCACTGTGGTTTTTTAGGTTAGTTCTATGTAGAGATTTACGATATGCATGGTACATAGCACTAATAAAACCAAAATCTCGTGATTCCACCTGGCCGCCCTAAAAAGGAAGAATATTATTATCATGCAATAAATTGATATTTTATTGAATATGTATGTTCTCCAACGAGATTACCCTGATCCTGACTGAAGATATGGAATCAATCAACTATCGTGATCATACGGATATATTGACTTCTTTTTCATTTATTGTGATCTTGTGTAGCTCTGATTCGAGTTTCATTTCGGTTCAGAACTTTCAGCCACAATCAAAATTATGGGCTTCAAACTATTCACATGAACATCTCGGTAATTCATTCTAGATTCACATGAAAGAATCAGTTGCTTCATTCATTGTCATAGAAATGAATTAAGACAATCAACACATATTATGTCATTAAGAACTTGAGAATAAAATCCGCAGATGGGAATTAATCGGAAGAACACTTTCATCAATCTTGCATTACATTACAAAATTTGATTGAAATATGTATATATGTCGTGACTGTCGATTTTTTATTCATTGTGATCCTAAAATTTTACAGAACAGTATATATCAAGATATTTTGGTAATGTATAGTTGGATTATGCTAGAAATGAAAATTATCGATTAGTTGTTGGAAGCTTCCATTATCGAAAATTTATTGTATTGATTTGATTAGGTCATTTGATACAGCTGTTAAAATCCAACACCATCTTCATGAAATTATCAGTTATAGCAGTAGTGCTGAGAAAACAAAAGTTGTCACTTAAAAGTACAAGAACTTAAATCACTTGAAAAGAACATGTTGATTTTTACTCTTTTGTAATTCTGAGGAAAATAAAACTATCAGGTTTCACTAGGAACTGATGAACTGAGTTCACTCATGCTCAGATGAGCCAATAATTTGAACATCATGGCAGTTTTAACATACTCTCATGTTGTAGTGCTGTGATTAGTTTTCGATTCGAAAACTATTATTATCATATCAGTTTTTCTCCGAAAAGAGGAAATCTCAAACGATACATGAATTCATCAAGAAAGCTATATACCAGCTGTAGTCCTCTTATCAGAAAGAATCGATCAACGATTGCAAATATCACGAAATGAACAAAATAATACTGCTAGGACAATCTGCCTCATCACAGGCTTGGAGTGCCAAACAGTTATTGAAACTATAAAGTATTGGACAGCTGCAATAGTAAGACGATCAAATATTTCAACTGTTTGTACTCATGGCAACGCATACCTCACCTGATGAATTATTACAGATTTCGTTACTTAGCGTTACAATTATGATGAAAGATTCAATTGGTAATTTCACTGGTGTCAGCTACTTATGAAAATTGTGAAACTCAATTGAAAGTTTTTTTTTGGCAGATCAGGAATCTGTACTACAAATAATACTACAAATATATATTTTATTTTTTGGAACAAGGAGAGAAAATTCCACACAAAAGCTGAAAAAATATATGTACAACCTCCTCAAATGACTAACAGACAGTATTCAATTGAAAGATGGCTACTCTTATTTCATACCTCAGATTTGGAAAAAAAAAACGATTAGGAACTACTGATCGAATGACATTTAGTTCGAATGACATTTAGTTCTCAATTATAGTTTCGTAGTCTTTTCTTTTCTAATCTCCTTTCAGATTCTAGAGCTTTTTTGTACCAGTTTCATACTATGTAAAACCACTTACAACTGACAAACAGAGAATGAATTTAGCATAACTAGTGTGTTCCCAGCACCGTAATAAAAGCAACGGTCAATATCGTGAATACCTATGAGACAATCGTTAGACTCACAAAATTTTTGGCCGGTATCGAGAATGGTGTTGGTGGAGTAGTTTACGACGAGCTCTTTGAGGTACTCCTGACGAGTGCGCGTCGCCATCGTGACAAACTTCTCCGATCGGTGGGCGGCGTTCTCGGCGTTCACCACCTTTGCTAACAGGAATTCCTGGAACACCTTGCCTTTCGGATAGATTCCGCCTACGAACGGAAAATTATATTTCAATATATTTCGTATTGAAGAAATACAGTGTAACAACTATATCCTGGGCACATTTAAATTCCGACATCCAGTAATCCGAACGCATCTCTTCAATCCAGGCACTAACCGATGCCCTGCACAGTTGGACTTTATCCTGTTTCATATCATTCAAGTTCACGTTAAGTACACTAGAAGGTGTATTGTGTATTGTTATATATATTCACAACAACGTCGATAGAAAATAGAGAGATACTTTCATGGAAGTAGCGTTAATTTGTGAATACCTCATGCTCAGATTTCCTGCTTATCAGAACATTCTGCTAATTCTGTTCAATACCCTGACAATAGAATCAACACAGAGTAGTTTTCGCGACCTACAAGAACTTACCAAACCCGACCATATACGTCTTGTCGCTCTCGCAGAAATTGGTAAGAGAGGAAAAATAGATAATGTAGTTCAGTGACGTCAATGAATTTGAATGAATACTTGCTAAACTTTACCACGAGTAGCATACTTTGGGAAGAGGTTAGATGTGAGTTTTTAGGAACAAAACATGTTTCAGAGCTAACAGAAACTTAGAAGTACTCTGCCAATATTTTGTAAAATATTGTCAGTAGAAAATGAATCATATGTTTTTACTCGTTCGATATTTTTCTCTCATCTCTCCAATCTATACTGTCGTATTAAATGATTGACTGGGGTGTTATGTAATGAACTTTCATAAAAGTTTGTTAAGAATTCAAAAATATATTTACCTCCAAACTTTAAAGAAAAATTCCAACACCTTCCTTCTCTCCCAAAATTATATAAACATTATAGGTTTCCCTTTCGTGTTGTCAACAGATTACAAAAAATATTTGGTAAATCATTCAACTATCCATCAGCCCCACTATGTCAAGCAAATTGCATATAAAATGTTAGACAGTTATCTTATAGAGCAGGTATTGGCCACGTTTGCTTAGCTGAGGGCGTAATTTCGACACTTAATCAGGTCGGCTGCCGTGGGCAAGAAATAAGTGGATAGTAGTATTAATTTGCACCTTATCTGAATCTTCTAAATCTCTCGCATGCTGGATTGAGGGCTTCAAATTGAAAAACGTTAACTCAAAATTATGAAACAGCATTCTAGTTTCATTGGAACTGAAACTAACAAGAAACCAACTGTTCAAAATATACAGGGTGATTGATTGAATCACTTCATTAGACGTTCCTGGCGAACCATCCAAGACATCATTTTGAAAGATGGAGTGATTGCATAAGCAAACCCGCTCTATCTTTCTGGAATGATTTCAAAAATGCAGGGTTGCCGCTTCTATCAAAAAGTAGTAGCAACTTTGATATTATCACACGGGTAATTAACCTATGTAAACATAATACGATTTGGAATATAGAAGATATTGACAATTAATCTCCAAAGACGAATAGGCATTTTAATTGATTGAATGAATAAATGAATAATTATAATAAAAAATTGAATAATAATTTATATTTTGGATGATCTCTATCTACTCTTTATCTCATCGAAAAATCGACATACCTTCTTTGATGGGAGGCCCAAACACCTCAACGTCCCTCGACCTGCTCACCGCCACCTTGTAGTGGGTGTTCTCGGTGCACGGGTTGATAGCGCTCACCACGACGAACACGTGCTGGAATTGCGACCGGATGCCCTTGGGCGTGAAGGGCAAGGCGCCCGGCTCTTGGAACACGATCGTCACGATGTCGTTGCCAATGTGTCGCTTGCGCAGCAACTGCTGCCGGTTGTTTTTGGTGAACGGCAGCAAGGTGGAAACGTGAAACATGACCTCACAATCCTGGTATTTGGCGTATACCGAATACAGGCCGGTCGAATCGGCTAGAATCATTCATGAAATCATCATCATGAAAAGCCAACGCACTCTGAAATTTACTACTATCATCTTTTTCTACGGCTTTAATACAAAACTGCTGTTTCTCAACTATTTTGAACAAAAAAGTGACGTACGTTGTATGTCTTGAATTTGATTTCCTTACCTGATGAAACAAACATTTCATTGTGTCATCGATAATAATTATCATATAGGGTGTTTCAGAAATATTTTTCACTTCCCGGAGGAATACCACTGGATGCAACTTGTCTGTAACATTGTTCTTTAGTTGGCATAATAGTATATAAAGTGAGAAGAATTGTAAATCGCGTATATTACACACGAAGTGGAGAAAGTTATGCACGTAGCTGCATATACAGGGGAGATTCTTATCAATAGTTAAGTACCATTATTTTCGAAATTGTCAGAAAAATTAGATTATAATGGAGAAGAATATTATTATTCGAAATTACACTCCCCTCCCCCTACGCAATGAAAAATGTTTTCAATTTTTCATGGTTTTAGATTCCAAAGAATACTGAAAATTCATACTTCACCCCTTGAAGTCGGTTGCATAAAGCCTCCTGTTGACTCGACGTAGAATTATCTCTTCTAATGCATCAGCTAAGGCATAGTCTTAAGGGATCACATCAATTACATTTTGATGCATAATTTGGTTTTTATCCATTGTATTTATAGGTATATCGATTCTTGTTGAAAATAGCTGAGAATTTTGCTGGTTATTTGGAGAAATTTTTTGTTTTCCTCTGAATACCGTTTGAAAATACCGAAATTTGATGATATAAGTTCTTCCAAATGCACCATCTTTATTCAAAAGTTAAATTTTCAGACATAAGTAGTTATCTTTATACAGAATATCGTATTGTAGTGAAAAATATTGAAAACTGGAAATGAATCAGTTAGTAGGAATGTTTGGTATATAATTTGATTATAGGTGAAACCAAACAACAGCATGGAACAACTCCTAATAGATGAATAAGACCACATAGACTCAAGGGACAGAAAAGCATTTTCAATATTTCAGGATAATACCCTAGGATACTTTGATGATAATTACCCCGTAGTGTGATTCGAACCTATGATTTGATCAAAGACTGATAGCTTGAGAATGTATGCCCTGAGCCACCAGTTTCGATTTAAGTACTCAATGGATCGGTGAGATCGTGAGTAAACAACTCTATAGATCTATGTACGTCTACTTAGACGTAGACGTACATAGATGATAGAAATATAATATGTATAGCTGAGAAAAGTGTAACCTGTTATCCTTACTGTCCAATTGTTATCACGTCACAATAGGTACCCATGCACATGAATATTTCCCTACAGGATAGATAGGAGTGACAAGGAAACATTCAAGCGAGAATTCAATCTTAGATAGTTGCGAACTGAAATTGTAAGTTAAATAAGCAATTCATGACACATCATACGACATTACATTGATGTTAAATGATCATTCAAAAGGCATACAAAACCAACATATCTTTGAAAACAGTGCGTTTGCAGTGTCGCAATGCGCTTTTATTCGTGTATGAAAACAATGATTTTCATGGTGTGTTGTCGCCTGTACATGAATCATCACATCATAGCAAGAGTGAAAGACGCAGTACAAGTGCAAATTCAAGTAAGCTTTGGCACAGTTCAATAAATAAACAGTTGGACGACTCCCTGTCGGGCGTTTGAAATTCTCAGCTCAAAAGCCTACCGCCTGCACGTGTCCTCATGGCGAATTCACACTAGATACGAGGTAACGGAAAAGCATTTCGCGCGATAGCTGATGTACCGTGACGACCCAAAAATTTGAGTGGATTGGATATTTACTGATGTTGTGCTACTATATGATTTGAGATCGCAGAACGCGGTGTCTCTCTCATTCAAAGTGTTTGAGTTACTGAAATCATGGCAAATTTCACAAGAATGTTGTAAAATACATTTCCTCAAAAAATAGCCGGTTACATATACTGATGAGTTGCCTTCAGGAGTTTTTAGATTTCGATAATAGCTTGTGTATACTTTGAGAGGAATATACGTAGGTTTGAGAATTATATCTCGATCTACATTTTCGACGATATTTTTTGAAGCGATACTCAGCCCCCAAACATACGCTAAAGCTCTTAGATTCAATTCAGAAGAGAGCTATTCGCCTAGTCGATGATACAACACTCACCAAATCATTGACCTCTCTAGATCATCGTAGAAAGGTCGGCGATCTATGCCTTTTTATAGGTACTTTCATGGTCGGTGCTCAACGGAGATATCATCTATTATGCCACCACGCGCGATTCCTAGTAGACAAACCAGACGAGCTCAAGCTGATCACTCCTACAATGTCAGGCTCGAGACCTGTCGAACATCGCTATACCAGGTATCATTCCTCAATAGAGCGGCAAAGTTATGGAATGCTTTGCCTAGTGAAGTCTTTCCTGATGCTTACAACCTCCAAACTTTCAAGAAAAATTCCAACACCTTCCTACTCTCCCAAAATTCCACCGCTGGCTAACACGATGTTCCTCGAACATCATAGGTTTCCCTTTCGTGTTGTCCACAGATGGAAAAAAAAGGAAATTTCATTTATGTCTTCCATACAATTAGTACCGTCGGTTTGATCAAAATATTTCAATGCGAACATTCATTTAAACGAACGACTGAATTGTATGGGAGTTGGGTTTTTTAAATTACCACAAGTGTACCTGATTTGTCCAAAAATATTTTCTAAACAATCTTGATTGAGATTTGGAGTGAATAAAAACGTATACCCGTTGGTTTGTACTTTTCTAAATAAAATAAGAATCGAATTAATTGTCAATCGCCAACCAAAAATAAATTTCAGCTGTTTGGTAAGATTTTTTTCCATTATTATTTTCTACTTGTATAACTTTGCACAAATTATCCATCTCTTCCAAAACGGATATTTGTTCTTCAGTTCCCATTAAGGCTCTGAAATTAGAAAAAGTGTTCGAATTCAAAATGTCGAAAAATGAATTCATTTTCCTTTCAAAACCCATGGTATGTTGCTTCTTTCGGTAAAATTTGAAAATCAATATATGTTGACATGGCAACTGCAACCGAATGACTGAAAACCTGAGATGCCAGTTTCACTTTAATTTTTTGGAAATTGTTGGGGAAAATGTGATCATTGGATAATTTCGGTCTTGACGTGCAATTTCCCACAGGACAATACACCACAGGCATCATTATAAAGTGAAAAACGAGCACTAAAGAATTATGATACGTAGTTATTTTTTCGCACTCTATATTTATAGCCTACGGCACGTTACACTAGAGCGCAGAACTTTTCGTTAGCCACTGCGGTCTGGCTTGCGATCGGTGTCCGAGGGGCCTGAGGGGAAGGGAACCGGTAAGCGAGCACGTAGGCCAGTTTAGTATTCTCTATACTGTGGCTTTGGGATACAAAGCTCAACAGTTATAGAAACATGATAAGTAAACTTCGATGTCGCCGAATCCGAGAGAATTGAAACAAAAAATTATAGCAAGTCATCTTTAGTATGTGTGTGTGTGAAAAAGTAAACCGTGGTCACTAACCCAACGCCCTTCACAAAATAAAACTTCCCCCTGTCACATAATGAAACCGTAATCTTTAAATAACTTTCTAACAGTATTGAATTTGTTTCGGTGAATGAATTCTGGGTATATATTATAAAAAAAATCATATTTGTGTTGAAAGTCGTCATTTATACATGAAAACAAAAAATAGATAAAAACTATGCGAAACCAAATGGGAAAATATTTCTGAAACATCCTTTTACAATAAAAATAACGTGTCCCATGGAATGTCAATGGAATCAATCTTGAATTTGAAGATATTTTTGTATTGAAATAATTTCGCTATTATATGTTATAGCCGTAAAAAAAGTAGTATATTATATTCTACTTACATATTATTCTGCCTCAATATTATATTTTATTATACAGGGTGTCCAGAAAAGATACCGACAAACTCCAAGGGGTCATAAGAAACATCAAAACAAACATTGTTGTTCATAAAAACTGGTTGGTTGTTATTATACTACACAATAATTAAATCAATATTTTTTTATCATTTGCTTTATTAACAAAAATATTATGGTTCAATCAATAATTGTGCAAATATCACAATACAATCAATACAATGCAAAAATTGCACCATCGGGTCATTGACTCGCGAATCCTTTGGAATAATCCGAGAATAGCTTCTACATGGCTACAACTCGCCATTATCCTTGCTGACAGATCTACCTCGTTACGAACAGGTGTTTCATAGACTAAACTTTTGAGATTACCACAAAGAAGAAAATTAGAGTCAAGATCAGAACGCGCGGGCCAGGCCAAGGGACATACGCTTCCAATCCAGCGTTGATCTAAATACCGAAATGTTCAGGTGCCCCGTCATGTTGGAACCACATGTTATGTCTAAGGTTTGAGGGGATATTTCGCAATAATAGGGGCAAAAGATTTTGCAAAACATGCATGAACTCACTTTTATTATCCAATCCAGCCCTGTACTTATCGAACCCATGCAGTCTTACTCTGGTGCCGATCGTTTCTAGAAACTCGGCAAAAGCTGGGCCGGCCTCTTCATTATTGTACATTTCCTCTTCGGTATTTTGGCCGGCTTTACAGTACATCACACCAACCTGTTGAAAATATTGAGAAACTATCTATACTGAACATCTTTCATGCAATGAAAATGTGGAAAATCGAAATAATAAGCTGTTGAGATTCATGAGAAAGAGCTGGTTGATGACTATGGATATCGAAAACGAAAAAAGATATGTTAGTCCATTTTTGCAGATTTTTTTCTTCTAGAAATCTCTGTAGTATTTGTAGTATTCAATATCTGTCAGCGACATTTTTTTTTCAATGTTAGGAAAAACAAATATATTTTCAATGAATATATAAACCCCTACTCATCTTGGTGTTTGTTCCGTTTTCCACACATTGAATAATGTTTCTCTTCGTGATATTGGCGGCAATGTTCGTCTTCAACACGAAACAGTGATAAGTTGTCAAACAGAAAAAAAATTGGTTACCAGTTGGTTTTTCGTTAACTGATCTTGAATTTACCATATTTATATTCAGCTTCAAGAAGTGAATGCCAAGTTCTATCTATATCAACTGAACTGGAAGGTACATTATCATCTCCGTTCAGGAGATTGTTTGATTTTTCTTTTTTTGTTATTATCTTCTTTCCTATGACCTTAATATCACTCCAATATGTTGTCCATCGTCAGTAAGGACATGTTCAGGTAATTTTGACTTGCTGATATATCTTTTCCAACTTACAGACAGTGAGAAGTTGTTTCCTACCAGACAATATTTTTTCTCCACTTGATTTCATCATTTCCTATAAAGAGTCTGTGAATGATTGTGCTCGATTTGAGTCATGGCCCACTACCATAAAATTTTAACATATTAAATATTTCACCTAAAATATTTTATGATTCGAAAATCGTTGGAGATGCGCATGAAGAGATATCATTTGTTTGGTGATCAAGTTTTAAATTCATGGATAATAGAAAATACAAGCTGTTTCATTTGAAAAAAAAAACACTTTCGAGTTTATTAGTACTTTTTTTCTCATCTGTTGACGCACCTTTTTTCACACCCTGTATTATATTCTTTCAATATGCATCAAAATTAATATGATATCTATGTTTTAGGAAGTCGCTGTGAGATTTGAAACTCTCTCTCAGCCAGAAAAATATCTCAATTTATAATGACGCATGTTTTTCAATTCAAAATAAAAAATTAATTCATATGTCAAAAACAGTAAGAGAAATCTATAGGATATGCTTCAGCAAATACGTTCAGAATCTTCTGTAAAATCCGAGAATCTAATAACATATAGGATGTTCCATTCGAAATTCAAAGTTGCTTTCAGTAACAATGGATATGGCAACAGTGCACAGGTGAAAATATTTTTGAAAGCTAAATCCCAGTACCCCATAACCAAAATCAAAATTCCAAAAATATGTTTCATTGTTAATATGTTTCATTTCGTTCTAGATACTTCTAATATGCCAACAAGTACCCTCGTACCCTCTATCATTGAAGAGGGTTGAATCCGAATATCCAACTTTCTACCTATATACAGGGCGAGTCAAAAATGTGTACCGAGCTTTCTGGAGGTGATAGAACATTGAAAAATAAGTGTAGTTTGATGATTAAACTCATGGCCCAAAATGCATATTAAGGGAGATATATCCTTCCAAAGTTGATAAAATTAAAATAATTTCTCCGCATAACTTCTGAACGATAAAAGCCACCTGATTGAAATTTTGTGCATGAATGTATGTTGTCAAAATACATTTTTTCGTCACACTTCCACATTTCTGATATTGTTATAAAGGGTGTTTTCAGAGGGTGAGTCATGATTTTTTTGTAGAAAACTTTTTTCCCTGTATTATTTTCGGTGAAAAACAGGAGCATTCGATGGAGCGAAGAAAATTACATGAAAAAGGTACTCTTATTCAAATACAAAAAATTAAGCCGTTCGTGAGATATTTGAGTTTTTGTAGTTACATGATATCAGCAGATTGATTTTATTCATTGTGAGATTCATCGGTATAACGATATTTCAGCAGCATTTGCATTTCCGAAGCACTCGCCAAGCATTAGAAGCATATCAGTTTGTTCAGAGAACAAATAACCTGCCATGTTTCTTAAAATCTCAGTTGATAATCGCAGTGATAAATGACAGAAAAACCACACGAACAAATCGACTACAACAATGTTGACTCGAATGTTGATGACATGAACGTCAAAATTGAGAATAAAATTATTCATCATGGCCTGCTAAAATCTTGTTACCGATGAATCTCGCGATGAATAAAATCAATCTGCTGATATCATGTAACTACAAAAACTTAAATATCTCACGAACGGCTTAATTTTTTGTATTTGAATAAGAGTACCTTTTTTATGTAATTTTTTCGCTCCATCGAATGCTCCTGTTTTTTGACCGAAAATAATACAGGGAAAAAAGTTTTCTACAAAAAATCATGACTCACCCTCTGAAAACACCCTTTATAACAATATCAGAAATGTGGAAGTGTGACGAAAAAATGTATTTTGACAACATACATTCATGCACAAAATTTCAATCGGGTGGCTTTCATCGTTCAGAAGTAATGCGGAGAAATTATTTTAATTTTATCAACTTTGGAAGGATATATCTCCCTTAATATGCATTTTGGGCCATGAGTTTAATCATCAAACTACACTTATTTTTCAATGTTCTATCACCCCCAGAAAGCTCGGTACACACTTTTGACTCACCCTGTATAATCAATTGAATTCAATAATAAGATGAACACTGAAAGAAAAAAGAACAATTTTCCACGAGAATCAAACTTGGATCCATCAGCTCATATGTGGGAGCGCGGCGCTATAGGAGATTTTTGGATCCCATTGTTGAGTTTTCAGTATATTTGATAGTGCAAATTGCATTATTCCATACATTTGTTGCAAGATGAACAATGCCAAGAGCATCGTTGGTAGGTGTATCTCAACTTTATTATTCTTGACAATTCAAAAACTCACTTACGTCAGGGGAAAAGAGACTACGCATGAAATTTGCAGCAGCATCATTATTGGTTACAGCCCGTGAATCCTAAAGATTCCTGTTATGTACTGGTTCATCAAGTATTGAATGATATGATCTGATCCCCGGAGTTTGAATAATGACTTACATGTAATTGTTGCATTATTTATTAATCGTAGAAAAATTATATATTATTATTAATCGTATCTATCGTACCTTATAGTTATTGGTGAGACCCTGTTCGTCGAGCTTGATTATCTGGTCGAAGACCTGTTGGTTGACGAAGCCAAGCTTGAGACAGCTGAGCTGGATCTCGGGCGTGACGTATTCGAGCACCTCTTTGGTATTGAGCGTCTTGGCCGGATTGCTGGACGGCTTGATATTTGGTACGGCATCTTCTAGGACGGCACCGCGCAACGTCTGCAGCTCTGATGTGCGTACCACTAACCTTATAAAAACAAACGAAAAATCCGATTGAGTTTTATCCAATCAATTCTATATTCATCTTTGAAAGGTGAATGAAATGATCGGGGTTTTCCAACTAACATGGGCCATCTCCCAAAAGTAATCTTTCCAAAATCTGAAGAAGTGAAAATATATAGAGTATTGTGAAGTTCCCAGTTGAAATCGTTTCCTAACACGATGTTCCGAACATTATATGTTTTCCTTTTGTGTTGTCAACAAATGAAAGAATAACCGGAAGTGCTGGGAGAGTATGGGATATTGAACAATTATCTAATTCCGGAGCCAGTTTTGAATCTCATATATTTGGAACTCTAGAAATCATGGTTTGTCTAAAGAATGCGTTGACACCTGGTATACCCGACATCTGGCTATAAAAGTAGGTTCGCAGCTGGTAGTTGTATATTTTACAGCAACCTTACAATTATCTTCTGAATGTTTTTATGTATAAGACTCGATTCAAGATATCTCGTGCAATGTGAGAGTAAGCTAGTGCATAATATACATTCGAGAGTCCTACCACATCTGTCTTTCAACTGCTTTATTGCTTCAGTTTGCGACATACATATAAAGGCTCTGCAACGAAATACCACGTTACAAAACAGCGCTGTAACAAAATAGCGCGTTACGAAATAGCGCGTTACAAAATAGCGCGTTCCAAAATTGTTGTCTCATCTCAAAAACATCTAATCACCCACTATACCTATCGAATCAGTATTAATTCCACATCTCCTCGAGTGGGATATTCGTGGCTACAAAAAGGTTCCAAAGATACGTTATTTCATTTTTTCAATTTGACAACAAACACCTATTGTCTACATCAGTGTCAGATTAATGAAGATTTTGAAAACACAGAAGGGGAAAATTTACTGATTTGTGAAGATTATAGATATAGACGCGATTAAGTGCATAGTCATTCTGAATCATGGAGATGTGTAAAAGCTGCCTGCAAGGGGAGATGGGTTGTTACTCCGGGAAAGCCTAAAGCTACAACAAGTCATAATCGTCGACCTGATTTGGCAGAAAATGAAGCTAATAAAGTGAGGGAAAAAAATTCGCTGTATAGCAAGGGATACCGAAGAGAGACCAAGAAATATCCTTTAGGCATCTACTAGCGGTCTCACGAGAGAATCTTCGGTTTTATTACCGTCATATGATGCTGCCAGGACACTCATACATCGCAAACGTTCCAAAGAGGGTATGGTACAACCATAGACTTATTATCCTGAGGAGACGGAACTATTTACATTTAAAGAAGATCAGACATTGCCAATATCTGGTCCACTGTAGGATACTAGTGTGACCGATTGGAGAGTGTCGTTGCCATATTTCCAGATTAAGAACGAGATTCGCAATAATTATTGACACGTTAATAGCATTTTTTTATTGTATTGCAAGTAATACAGTCTCAATGGAACATTTTTCTGAACGGTATTTTATATATCATGAAAACTTGAAATGTACACGTTGGAATTACCGAATATTCATTTTGTGAACTATCACATTGTAGCATCATAGGATTTGTTACCCACAAAGCGACATCGGCGCGTCCAGGCCACGCCTATTGTATCAATGATTTTTACTAGGAAACTACGATCTGCCCATTTCTCATTGCGGTGTTGTAGACGAGTGATCTTGTGTTTTGAAGTGTTGTTTTTAGTGACTTTGAATAGATATTGTGGAATTCAGAGTGAATTTTTGGACAATATGGTTCGTCACTGCCAAGTGTGCAAAAAAGTTGACAATTCCAGCCCTGATGTTTCTTTTCACAAGTAAGTTGGAATACCTAACCTCCAAATTTGTTTGTTATTCCAGTGGCGTGAATATATGATGATTAGGTACTGTTTATTCATGATTGTTAATGATTTAAGTAGTGTTCATGTTTCCATGGCATAGACTTTCTTGTTCATTGCATCAAAAATTCTAAGCAATTTAGTATACCTATTTCTGTATTACTCCAGGTTTCCCGCTGATAGTGAAAAAAGAAAAATTTGGGCATCTCTTCTTGGCTGGCAGGAGAATCGTCTGAGCAAATATCTTTATGTATGTTCTGATCATCTCGATTCAAGGATGTCATAACAAAGAAAAGTGGTTCCAAATACTTGAGGCCAGATGCAAATCCACTACCATGCCATTCAGCGTTTCAGTTCGCATCTGATAGGTAATTTGCAGTTGATACTCCATTTTGTTTCAACATCACATTTTTCCAATACAGTACAGAAAAACAACAAACTATGTTCACGAGCGACTTCATTTATTTTCTTTGTGAATTATTGTCATTGTATTTAATGATCTATTGTTTTCTTTTGTATAAAAATCCAAAAATCATTTGCAGTTCAATTTGAACCAACACCTTTTTTCCAGTAATGAATCAAAATGTGTCATCATTTCATCATTATCCGAATAAATTTGTTGTATTATATGAATATTAAAAGTATGGAAGCTGTGTTTTTTGTTTTAATCAAAACAGAGAAATTTGTGTGCAAATTATAAGGAAATTCAATTTTATACAACTGTCTGAATGCATGATATTGCACTTGTTTCAGTTGAACATAATATCGGGAATTACAGGTACTGACAAGAATCTGGTTTTATATTTCCAATGATGTGTGGGGATTTTCCCCGAATTAATTTTGATTTCATTCTTGTTAAAATTCAGATTATTTTCAGTCTTGGGTCTTTTTCGAGTTCCTTTGTAATAGGTTTTTAAAGTGCAATCGACCGAACCATCCATCTGTTTGGAATTTCATCAAGTTACCCATTCTTAATGTCTTCTCGGGTTTTTCCCTTCAAACAGACGGACAGTTTCGGTCGATGGAATTTTGATGGCCCATTTTTATGACACAGAGGTATCAAATTCCGCTGGGTCGAGGCAGTCGGTTTTAGGAGTTTCTAACGGAGACACGCACTTTGGGGTGTTCCCGCGATTGTCTCCTCGAGTGTTTTTATTAAATAAAGTTTTTAATTCGGTGCCTGTCGAACATTTATTTATCGTCACCTTGTCCCAACATTGGTGACCCCGACGTGATTAGCACGTCGAAGTTTATGAGTGACAGTGACGATTCGTTGGTAACACCGAAATCTTCAAGAAGTGGCGCAAGTTCTTCGAGTGAGTTAGACGAAACTCTCGTGAACGAAACCAACGTCAACAACCGACGCACAGCCACCAAAATGCCAAACCAAAACGCTGAGGCCCCCAAACCGGAAGTCCTCGCGCGATTGAAGATTCCCGCGTTCACCCCAGACGACCCAGAGGTCTGGTTCCAACAGGTCGAGTGGGCCCTGGAGGACGTCGGCGTGACAGCGAGTGCGGCCAAATTCCGTCAAGTGGCTAAATCGCTTGACGGGAAATACTCGAAGGAGGTTCGTGACCTCATTATCACCCCGCCAACAGACAGGCCGTACGAGACGCTCAAGGAGGAATTGCTACGGCGCCTGGGGAGATCGCAGGCACAAAAGACGCGGCAGCTGCTGGAACGTGTGGAAATCGGCGACCAAAAGCCGTCGCAGTTCCTGCGACACCTGACGCAGCTGGCGGGAGCCAACGCCGCCGAAGACATCGTCCGCGCTTTATGGATGGAGCGAATCAACCCGCTCGCTCGCGCCAGCATCGCCGCTCAAGCCGCGCAACCAAACGTCACCTTGGATGACTTGGCGAAGACCGCCGATTGTGTGATGGAGGCCCTGGGTGCCGTCGCACCCCAACAAGTATCCGCGGTGTCATCCAATAGTGAATCGCGGTTGTGCGAAGTGCTCGAGCGATTGACAGTGCGTGTAGACGAGCAAAGCCGCGAGTTGAACGAACTTCGTGCGGAAGTGCGCGGCCGACAACATTTCCGCGGTGGTACCGATACGCGTCGTCGCCCGCGCTCCAGGTCGCGAAACCGGTTCGGTGGTTTATGCTTCTACCACCACCGATTCGGCGCTAAGGCTCACAGGTGCGAACAACCGTGCACCTATGTCGCCAGCGATGAGTCGTCGTCGGGAAAAGGTCCGGGCAGTCGTTAAACGCGGCAAGCGACAACTGCCCCAACACGTGCCGCTTATTTTTGACGGACCGGAACAGTGCGGTTGACTTTCTCATTGACACCGGGGCTGATTTGTGCGTGTTTCCGCGGAGACTAGTGTCGGGCCGGCGGGTGAAAACCGGGTACGAGCTAACCGCGGCGAACGGAACCACCATCGCCACTTACGGGTTGATTCCGATGACGCTGAACCTCGGTCTCCGTCGCGACTTCCCGTGGAACTTAGTCATCGCGGACGTGGCTAAGGCCATCATCGGGGTGGATTTTTTGACCCACTTCGATCTCCTCGTGGATCTGCGTAACGGGCGGCTGCTCGATCGGTCTACGAGTGTGTGCGTCGTGGGTCAGGAGTCCAAGTGCTCGACCGTCGCCGGGATTAGGACGTCCGCTGGGAACACTCGGTACCACGAACTGCTCCAGCAATTCCCGGAGCTGACGCGTCCCGATGGCGCCTGCAAAGCGGCTGATGTGAAACACCGGACGGTGCACCACATTCACACCACACCAGGACCACCTGTCGCCCAGAAACCACGTCGATTGGCTGCTGACCGTTACGTCGCCGCCAAGAAGGAGTTCGAGTCCATGCTGCGATTGGGCATTTGTCGCCCATCGAAGAGCAGCTGGGCTTCGCCACTCCACATGGTGCCGAAGAAGGGCGACGAGTGGCGCCCTTGTGGGGACTACCGGGGTCTCAACGCACGGACGATCCTGGACCGGTACCCAGTGCGCCATATCCAGGACTTCGCCCAGACGCTCCGCGGAAAGAAGGTCTTTTCTACCATCGACCTGGTGCGGGCGTACCACCACATCCCTGTCGCCCCAGAGGACGTGGAGAAGACCGCGATCATCACCCCGTTCGGCCTGTTCGAGTTTCCGTCGATGAGTTTCGGCCTTCGGAACGCCGCACAAACATTCCAGCGGTTCATCGACGAGGTCCTGCGCGGTTTGGACTTCGTCTACGCCTATATTGACGACCTCCTGGTGGCTTCTTCGTCCGAGGAAGAGCACCAGGAGCATCTCCGTCTGCTTTGTGAACGTCTTCGGCGGTATGGAATCGTCGTCAATACGGCAAAATGCTGTTTCGGTGCCACGGAGGTCAAGTTCCTGGGCTACCTGGTGTCTGGCGGCGGAACGCAACCGCTTCCCGAGAAGGTCTACGCCATCCAAGACTATCCCCGGCCGACGACAGCAAAAGAGCTCCGACAGTTTCTGGGTATGATAAACTTTTACAGACGTTTTATGCCCAGAACTGCTCGGACCCAGACGCCACTCAACGACCTTCTCCAAGGCAACATCAAGGGGAAGACGCCAGTGGTGTGGAACGAAGCCGCAGATGCCTCTTTTAACGCCTGCAAAGAGGATCTTGCCGCGGCAGCTCTCTTGGCGCACCCTAAGGTTGGCGCCGAGATCTCCTTGGTTTGCGACGCGTCAGACCACACCGTCGGAGCCGCTCTGCAGCAGCTGGTTGGCGACGTTTGGGAGCCACTTGGTTTCTTCTCGAAGAAGCTAAGTGGTGCCGAAACCAAGTACAGCGCCTACGATTGGGAACTTCTGGCCATCTACAAGGCGGTCAAGTACTTCCGGCATATGGTTGAAGGACGCCACTTCTTCGTCCTCACTGACCACAAACCGTTGACCTTCGCCTTCAGCCAGAAGTCCGATCAGTGTTCGCCACGTCGTTACCGCCACCTGGACTTCATCGGGCAGTTCACCACCGACATTCGCCACATCTCCGGGAAGAACAACGTCGTCGCAGATGCCCTCTCCAGGGTTGACGCGATCGCAACGCCACTCGACTTCGAGGCCCTGGCAGCATCCCAGCAGGATGACCCAGAGCTCCAGGAGTTTCGCCAGAGGCACGACTCTGGCTTACTCCTGCACCAGGACACTATCCCGGGATCCAACGCTGCCGTTTTCTGCGATGTCTCCACCACAAAGGCGCGGCCCTTCCTGACGGCCGCATTCCGCAGACCAGCCTTCAATGCCATCCATGGGCAATCCCATTCTGGCGCCAAGGTTACCACCAACATGGTGAGAGAACGGTACGTCTGGCCCTCCATCTCCAAGGATTGTCGAGCTTGGTCCCGAGTCTGCATCCAGTGCCAGCGATCAAAGGTCTCGCGCCATGTCTCGTCTCCGATCGGCAATTTTACACCGCCGTCGAGACGCTTCGAACATGTGCACATCGACCTGATCGTCATGCCACCTTCCGAAGGATATCAGTATTGCCTCACCTGCGTCGATCGATTTTCTCGATGGCCAGAAGCAATACCGCTCCAGGACCAGACTGCGGAAACCGTCGCCCGAGCGTTTTACACCAACTGGGTCGCCAGGTTTGGTGTCCCGCTCCGAGTGACGACGGACCAAGGACGCCAGTTCGATTCCCACCTGTTCCGCTGCTTGAACAAGCTGCTGGGGACGGACCACCTTCGGACCACGGCTTACCACCCGGCGGCCAACGGAATGGTCGAGCGCCTCCACCGTCCGCTGAAAGCCTCCATCAAGTGCTTGGAGTCAAACACATGGACCCATACGCTCCCGACGGCACTCCTGGGGATCCGCGCCGCGTGGAAGGAAGATCTTCGATCCACCGCTGCGGAGTTGGTATATGGAGAACCCCTTCGTCTACCTGGTGAGTTCCTGGTTTCAACATCCACCAGGGATCTAGACAATTCCGCTGACTTCATTCGAGAGCTTCGCCAGCACTTCGAGGCGCTCCGACCAGTCAACGGCACCAGGCACGGTGAGCGAAAGATCTTCATGTTCAGAGATCTCGCCACCGCGTCGCACGTCTTTGTTCGGCACGACGCCGTCCGGCGTCCACTACAGCACCCATACGATGGGCCGTTCGAGGTGGTTTCTCGGACCGAGAAACATTTCACCCTCCGGATCCACGGCGCCAACGTCCCTGTGTCGATAGATAGGCTGAAACCAGCCTACATCGTCTCCGAGGACATACCACCGGCAGGTGCTGGAAATCCAGACGAAGACGATGACGACGAAGGAATCCTGCTCTTTGTGCCAGACGGAAACCCACCTCCGCCCCAGCAACCTGCTCCGGTGGCACCAGCAGCTCCACAGGCGCCAGCTCCTTACGTGACTCGCTCCGGTCGTCAAGTCCGTTTCCCTGACCGTTTCCAGGCGGGCTTGTAAATTTCGCGAAAATTATTTCATTTTTGACGATTTTATTCAGTAATCGCAAGATGAAATAATCCGCGAGTTCTAGTTTTAGTTTTATTTGCTAATATTTGTATCGTTAAACACTAGCAGGGGGGTACTGTGGGGATTTTCCCCGTAATTAATTTTGATTTCATTCTTGTTAAAATTCAGATTATTTTCAGTCTTGGGTCTTTTTCGAGTTCCTTTGTAATAGGTTTTTAAAGTGCAATCGACCGAACCATCCATCTGTTTGGAATTTCATCAAGTTACCCATTCTTAATGTCTTCTCGGGTTTTTCTTATCGCAGGTAGATTTGCGACTCTTGAGTGTTTTCAAATCTGGGTTTTTCCCTTCAAACAGACGGACAGTTTCGGTCGATGGAATTTTGATGGCCCATTTTTATGACACAGAGGTATCAAATTCCGCTGGGTCGAGGCAGTCGGTTTTTGGAGTTTCTAACGGAGACACGCACTTTGGGGTGTTCCCGCGATTGTCTCCTCGAGTGTTTTTATTAAATAAAGTTTTTAATTCGGTGCCTGTCGAACATTTATTTATCGTCACCTTGTCCCAACAGATGTTTCATTTTTCAGAATGTTGATTGACAAATACAGAGAGAAATTAAATGTTTTCATTGAGAGTACATTCGTAGCTTATTCATAATCGAACGGAATTTGTTTATCTTCCTAACTAACAAACACGACGCTTCGACTCCGTACAGAACAATATTTAATAATATAGTTATAGTTAAAATATATTTCCAAGTTATGGAACCATTAGAACGGTACGCCACTTGCTGAAATCAGGGAAACAAGACACATAAACATAACAGCGTTGCCAACAAGTTGGTGAAGACAAAGAGGTTCGATCGGTAGTCTTTCTCATACACGTGCTGTTCATTTTCAATCATTGCTTCAAAACAAAAGCAGTTTTATGAATGAGATGTTCCGTCTCCTCAGGATAATAAGTCTATGGGTACAACCAACCAATCAACCAACCAAATAGCTCTTTAGAAGCTTGGCACAATTCGTTCCAACATTCATTGGATTGCCAACATCCAGAACTCTATAAATTGATCAACCATTTGAAAAAAGAACAGAATCAGGCTGAAATTTTCATCACGCACTTCAAATGCGGTTTCAGACATGAAAAGAAAGATATTAGCACATACATGCGACTGAACAAAAGATTCTGAAGATTGGTGAGAAATTATAATTTCCGACGAAATTGAAGATTACTTCATTATTGTTACTTGTAATAAATCGTGCATATTTTTCAAATTTTCAATTATTTTGTAACGCGCTTTTTTGTTATGGCGCTGTTTTGTAACGCGCTATTTTGTTACAGCGCTGTTTTGTAAGGTGCTGTTTTCTCACGCGCTGTATTGTTCCGCGCTATTTCGTTGCTGAGCCACATATAAGATATGGTTCATTATAAGCATCTTGGTAATTTCACTAAATGATATACCAGAAATGATTCTCATAGGTGTACAAATGTATATGTGTTGAGCTTGGATTAAAAAATAAATAAAGTGTTCTTCTCATTCGGAATCAACCACTGAATCATAGTAACAACTGCTAAGATTGCGATAACGGGCTAATCTGAACAATCGAGATTTCAGCATAGTAGGGCAGATGCAAATCAGATATTCCTGGCAGTCTCATTTGTTTATTTCAATAATGATTGGTAATGCGAAATTGAGATCATATGATTTTGTTAACTATCATTGCGAATAATCTTATCTGAAATTTTGAGGAATTTTCTTAATATAACATTGATTTTCTGAATTAAATGGTTCTTGTTCGCATTGAATATATAATTTCAATATTTTGTGGGAAAGGTTATTCATAGAATATAAAACAAGATCTTATATGAGATCTTCCACAGTTGAAAATGTCTAGATTCTCAGCGACTGAGTTATATCTACTACAGATCTTATACAAAGGTGAATTTTTGTATATGTTGGTTCGTGGAAAATCTGGGTGAAAAAATGTATCACAATTTCGTGAAGAAGATCTCGGAACATTGAAATTTAATTTCTCGAACAAGTCTACACAGGCAATTCCAAGAAAATATATACAGTGCAGACTCGATAATCCGAACTAATAAAAACCAAGGCGATTCGGATTACCAAAAAATTTGGATTACCGAAGCAGTTTTTTTTTTAAATTTTTTATTACGAAATGCGAAAAAACATAAATACGAAAAAGTAACACTAAAATATGCATAAAAGTAAGAATATAATACTGGTTTCTAAAGTAATTTGTAATTTTTGTTTGCTCAACACACCCTTGATTATTTATAAAGGCCATTTCTTTTAATCTTTGAAATACAAGAATATCATTTATTATCAATATTATTTTCTTCGGCCCATTTCAAACACAGATTAAAACTTTTAGCTGCTTCAGCGTTCTTAACAGTTTTGTTTGGATTATCTAATTACTCATGGTCGCTAACTTCAGGTTCAAAATAAAACATTAAGCATTTCACCAACCTCTAAAAATTATAGTTAGATAATGTGAATCCCAGATACTAACAAAAGAACAATTAGGGGAATCCCTGAACATTTCACTCACAATTCCTATGGGAAATAAATAGGCCTAAAGGTATAGGTTCGGATTATCGAGTACTATAAAATTCGGATTATAGAGTACTCAATGTATTAAAAATGCTTGTTCGGACTACTGAAGAGTTCGGATTATTGAACGTTCGGATTATCGAGTCTACACTGTATTATATTTCGATGTGCCAAACATGGGATTTGTCAAGATGAACGAATTTCACTAAAGTAGTGATGATAATAGATGAATAATTATAATTTGATTCAATATATTGAAAAAAAAGATCTCATTACTGTGGAATATTCAACTTTATACAACTAACGATTCATTGAATTCTCAAATTGCTCCTATATTGCTGCACAGAAACAAAGAGACGAAATTTCTCACAATTAAGGATTACACTTGTCATAGTGATGATGTGATAATCATCGGCTGGATATTACATTTTACACTGTTAAACATTGAACTTCATTCTACCTTGGATCCACGAGGCCAGGAACTTCCCGCTACCATCGATAACCGTATGCCAGAAATTGTCTTCCGGCAACGCACAATCAGACACATTCTGCTTAGCCTCAACGTCAAGAAGGCTATGGGGCCTGACGAAATACCGCCTATTGTTCTCAAGAAATGTGCCCCGGAACTAACACCAGTTCTTTGCAGGTTGTTCACCCATTCGTACAAACTCGGCGTATTTCCTTCTAACTGGAAGAAAGCTAGGGTCCAACCGATTCCAAAGAAGGGAAAGAAACCCCTCCCTAAGAACTATAGACCGATTGCACTACTATTTGTGATCTCTAAAGTAATGGAAAAAGCAATCAACATCGAGCTCATCCGATATCTAGAGAGCTCAAGAATCGTGGACGACCGGCAATATGGCTTTCGTCACCAGAGGTCAACTGGAGATCTGCTTGCCTATGTGACACATAAGTGGCAGGTGTCAACAGAGAAACATGGGGAGTCTCTGGCTGTAGCCTTGGATATCTCCAAAGCATTTGACCGAGTTTGGCACCAAGGCCTCCTAGCGAAACTTCCGTCATATGGTTTGCCGCCCCAACTGTGTCTTTTACTATCGAGTTTTCTTGCAGATAGATCACTCTACGTGGTGGTAGACGAGGTCTCGTCTGATACAATGACGCTCAATGCTGATGTTCCACAAGGCTCTGTCTTGGCACCAACTTTGTTTTTGCTCCACATCAATGATTTGTTGAATGTGACCTCCAGCCCAGTTCATAGCTTTGCGGATGATAGTACACTTCATTCCGCCTTTTCCTCTAGAGCCCCTATATCATCCAATGAGGCCAGAGGTGCAAGGCGAAGACAGGTTGATGCTTTAAATGAGGATCTGACAAGAATTCTGAAATGGGGATCTGAGAATCTAGTACAGTTCAATGCAACTAAAACTCAAGCTTGTATGTTCACCAAGAAGGCTGATCACACAATGCCCAATTTGATGATGTCGGGTACCACTGTTCCTATGAGGTCGTCAATATCCATGCTGGGTGTCACCACCAACAGTGCTCTCTCATGGGACGATCATGTGAGGTCCATTGCGAAAACTGCTTCACAAAAACTCGGTTTTCTTTTCCGTGTGAAGAGATACTTCACATCCCAGCAACTGCTTATGATCTACAAAGCACAAATTCGACCTGTCCAGGAGTACTGTTCACATGTTTGGAGCTCAGCCCCCAAACATGCGCTAAAGCTCTTAGATTCAATTCAGAAGAGAGCTATTCGCCTAGTCGATGATACAACACTCACCAAATCATTGACCTCTCTAGATCGTCGTAGAAAGGTCGGCGATCTATGCCTTTTTTATAGGTACTTTCATTATCGGTGCTCAACGGAGATATCATCTATTATGCCACCACGCGCGATTGCTAGTAGACACACCAGACGAGCTCAAGCTGGTCACTCCTACACTGTCAGGCTCGAGACCTATCGAACATCGCTATACCAAGCATCATTCATCAATAGAACAGCAAAGTTATGGAATTCTTTGCCTAGTGAAGTCTTTCCTGATGCTTACAACCTCCAAACTTTCAAGAAAAATTCCAACACCTTCCTACTCTCCCAAAATTCCACCGCTGGCTAACACGATGTTCCTCGAACATTATAGGTTTCCCTTTCGTGTTGTCCACAGATAAAAAAAAAAAAATAATCCATTAAATTATCAAATTGCTCAAATCATTCCGTCATGGACGAAAAAGGTCGCAATAGTGTCTTTCTAGAGTTCTGCAAGTGAAGTAAACATAGTTCATGCTGGAAAAGTAATCAACTTATTGAACACTCATTGTGAAACATTTCATTTTCAGTTTTGAGAATGTATTTTCCATATCAGTCATGAATATTAGAAAATTCTTGATATTGTTCAACTAATAATGAGTTTTTCGTATAATTTGCATCTTCTTCATAATGCTACATATGATGGAACTCAAGAAAGATTCCCAGAATGTAAATGCTTTCATTTAATGAATTCAAACTGAACACCATGTGAAAGCACTCTCAGTGAAGAGACAGAAATTTCACATGGAATAGACGGGATCCATTATTTAATTTTTTATCAGAATGAATAAACCTAAAAATCTCTTGATGTACTACCCACCTATATTGATATTGCATTAATGTTGTCGTCAATTGATTTTCAGGATGTATCACTTTCTCTCGTTTAATGGATATCACGACAGGTCCCAGTTGTTCATCCATTCCAAACCAGTTTTGATGGTCTGCAATAGAAAAATGTATGAAGTAGTTATTGAGGAGGTTAATAAATGATTCCTTGGTTATTATTGATCTCATATTGTACAGTTTGATTGAATCAATCAATGCATTTTCATGTTGTGAAAGTCTTTGAATAGACACATAGTGAAATCAAGTGAATTATGTGTTGTCATTGGAACTATGTCTCTTGCACCTGATTCCACAATTCAATAATTTCAAATAGAACTATCATGAATAATCAGATCATTAATGGTTTGAGATCAATAATGAATTAACGAATGAGTCAGTTAGAATTATTGGAATTGAAAAATTAGTGAATTATACAAAAATTACATATGAATATTCAATAAAATGGAATTTGGATGGAAATTGTAAATCGTCCTGGGTGATTATTATTTTGCATGAGAATATGTTTCTTCATTTTTCTATTAAATTGCATGATGTTATTGGATATTTCTAAAGGTAATTCATTCATGAGAGAATGCTGTCTGGCCAAATTTGTTGGACCGAAATGAAACAAGTTATATTAATTTCAATAATTTCATTGCCTTGATATGTTTAATGAAACAGGAAGAATCAATTATCAAAAATGTTCCAGCAGAATAAAATTTTTTTGGTAAGTAGCTCTTCATTATTTTTTTATCTGTTGACAATGGTGATATATGAAAAACATATATAATCAGCACTGATTTCATCCATATTTCATGATATTTCAATTCGACATGAACATTTAGATGACTCACCTTGCCCGAGGAAATATTTCTTGTAATACAACGCCCCCTGATCGATGTTCTCGATTGGCCTCGGAAACCGCTGGTAGGGGCACGTAGAATGCCGCCAATGAGTACAGCCGGGGGAGAATTCTAACACGGCCACGCCGTAAGCGAGAGGCGGCCTTCATCAATTCATCAAAAAAATTCATATAATACTGTCTGCAAGTTAATCGAGGTGGCGGTATGTTCATTTCTCTAGACACTTTTCAGTGACAAAACAGAGACAAAATAATACAGGAAGAATACTGTCTATTTAAATATTGAAAATGACAGCAGATTCGTTCCCGAAAACACAACATGAGAATTTCTGAAACGACGAGAGATACAAATTCGGTCGAATGGAGGAAAAGGCCAAAGAGCCATTTTAATAGTCTTTGAAAATTTTCAATAGAATTTATAGTTTTTCAGTAATATCGAAAAATGTAAAATTTTGAAAAATATATTCAATTTTTATTCAACATTATTATCAGAAATAGAAAAAATCAAAATACTGAAGACATTTTGAAGATATTTTTCATTCTGTATCATACATTGTGCTTTGAATATGTTTCGACCTAGCTTTCAACACCATGAAATCATATTTTTTTTTAAAACTCTGAAGCAAAAATATATATTCCACTTGTTGCGAAAAAAAAGGGTTAGACCTTCGATCATTGAACAGACTAGATGAGTAATCCACAGCCCTGGCAATACAGTTTGTTCGGAAGCAACATCTATAGTATCTATCTTTGTCTAAACAAGGATAGCAGCAGCTGATTCTCCCAGCACCAGTGCCGTGTTGTCAGAGGGGATCGAATTTATTATTAATTCATGATGAAACCGAATTGAAAATCCGTAACAATTTCAGTGGGACTTTCTTGGTGGGAAAATGAACATCTTTATACTTCCTTCACATTGTTACGAAAAATTCGAATGGTGATTTTTGTAACTTGCTTGTAATCAATAAACTTATTATGACCACGTCACCAGAAAAGTTCAAATCTCAACGCCATATGAAACAATATACTTACTATTCAGTATACAGTTGTCTACATATACTTTATCATAAATAACGTTCAATTTCAATAATGAACATTTATATCTTTGGCGATCAGTGACAGTGCATGTAAGTATATTTACGATTTCAAAGTTCAGTACCTACTAGTGGAAATAATTTTCAAAAAAGTGAAAGACTCGTTTTCGAGGCAAATAGATATGATTGCATATTTGAACGTAATTTTCAGATCTGAAGATGAAACTTTTTTATATCATTTCACGATATCGTCAAAAATGAGGGAGGTTTCATCTTGAGCAGAATTCATAATTTTGTCGCAAAAAAATTGATGTCTGATTATTTCATTTCAAGTAGATAGATCAAAATCAATAATGAATATGTGTTGACAAGTATTATGACGAAATGTTATATGAACAATAAAATCATGACTCATGTGAAGATGTAGCAAATAGCAGTGTTTCTCATTCAAAACAAGACTGAAATGAAAAACAACCATGGATAATCACACAAATAATTTATTGATTTTTGAATAGGATTGTTTGTGTTAACATACTTCTTACTCTAACTTCCGTTAAATCTTTCAATTTATTTGCCTCATGATGGAGTCTTACAGTGAAATATTTCTCCAAATTAGTTTGACTAGTTCCAAAAACAGTCAACGGTAAATTTCTCATTGTTATGTGTACAAGAAGTATAGAAATATCCTTATATTTTTTAGCAAAAATATTGAGTTCATCATTATTCTCAGTGATTTTTCAACATAGCTTCGCATATTTTGACTACAAATAAGGAAGCATTTATCAGTGCTACATATTTTACCACAAGACAGTATCGCAGCTGACCTATGGGTATAATCAATATGGTCTAATCAATTCAATTTAAATTCATTTTTATCCATTCCATTTGGGAAAATGCTTCAAAATCTCAAATGATACGACTCACCTATGAAATGACCTGTTTTGAACGCCGGTTCGAATTGTCTTTAACACACCTCACAACGTCTCACCATTATATCAAATCACCAAAACAGGAAATAAACTGAGTTTCTGATGAATTCTGAGTACACAAAACTGAGCACAAGTTTAATAATATCGATAAATCGAAACGTAAATAATGACAGATACCAAACAAACCAATAATCGCCGTTGACTGTCAATATCAAATTGCGGTGTGGCAACGTTGAGCAAAAAGTATTCATGATACCCATGCTGGTCCTCGAGCCCCCAAGAAAGAAAAGTTGCTGAGTCTCAGAATAATGTAGCAATCTTCTATTAATCAGAACTGATTCATAATCGTCATGACCCAAACTTATTATTATATTTGTGCATTGAACTACATGAATTCATGAAGGACTTTAAATATTATGAACTATTTATCACTTTTTGATGATTGGATATGACAACACTGGCGACGATTGGGTACTAATATTATGATAATTCTGGGAATTCATGTTAGCATCAGAATATTTGTTTTGTGATCCTTCTAGTGGGTTTGTTGTTGGGAGGGTTAGACAGTACAACAATTCCTGTTCTTTCAGTGTCCAATATTGATTGAGCAGTATGGTAGCTAATACTGGGTGGTGAAGGGAAAAATTATTATACTCATTATTTAAATTAATCAATGCACAGGTAGCATGTCAACAGATCATATTTTCTTCATTCGTGGAATCTTCCAATATTTAGAATCCAAACAGAATAGTGAGACGACTTACTATGACAGAGCCCGAACTATCAAACAGTTCTGAAAATATACTTCTCAGTAACAAATACATTAATTTACTATCTACATAGCTTTGAATATCGCCGTATTCTTTATTGACCGATTTGGTGAAATATTTCAGAATTACAATTTGAAGAACTAAATCAATCAATTAAATTTTTGCAGTGAGTAACTTGTGATACTTGGGAAGAAAATCATATTCGAGAAATTGCTTTCCTCGTATTATTGTGAAAGTCATAATTGGATTTATTTAATATAATCATCCTCATTAGTCTATCAATTGAAACAAAATTGATATTCTTGATGTGCCGATTCATTTTTCTTCAACTAGAGGAGTACAAGTGAGGAAAAAATTATACTGAAAACTGGGTCGGAACATATAGTTGCTATCAGAATCTGTGAACACATAATCAAGACCATATTTGAAAGAAGTTGATAATGGTTTGACAAATACCAAACGTCGGAGGAACAAATAAATATCACCACGTTTCATATCAGAAGTTGATATGAAAAATTATTTTTACTACTTCAATATTTCTAATAATAAAATTGGAGAAACCTAATAGGATTTTTCAAAAATTCAGTCAATTCGATTCGATATAACTGAAAAACTAATTTTGAAAGTTTCAAAATATGGTTGGAATAGCTCCTTATCTTGGGCACACTGTATATTTGCCGTTTTCTGTCAGTACTATTGTGTTCAGCAGAGGACACTATCGCAAAATGTTGACACAGTGAATATCGGGTTGAAAGAACTACTGCAAGTTCTCTCAGTTTTAACGTCTCAGTACACTAAACAGAAGTGATCGGATAAATATATCTGAACTGTTGGCTCAATAATAAAAAAAATCTATTTTAAATTATGAATTCTTTCGCGGCTTCTTCAATCAATACTGGGACTGCTTGCAGTGCGCGACTTGGGTGCAATACACACGAACAATAAAAAAAACGATATGCACTATAAAAATATCACAGAATATTTTGGACTATCATATGAATGTTTTTTAGGGTGTTACAAAAATCAATAGACAATATAACTTGAGTGAAAATGAAATTTGCGCTCGAAGTGAAATACCGATTGCTTAGAAAAATGCATCGTTTTGAACAAAAACTTGATGAGATAGTTTCCGAAAATCAAATTCTCGCAGGCTTAATAACTATATAAAGCGTGAATTGTTCGAGATACCAACGCAGGATATTCTGTTTTCTCAACTTTCTCGCAGACGGAAAGTTTTTTTGTGTTTTCTAGACCGCCTTCTTGCAACTACCACTAACTAATGAAACCTCGATGCCATGCACAATAACTGCTAGTTTCGGAAGATCCAGTGAGCCAGAGAAGAAAACAATAAGTACCGATTATTCGGTATTCAGATTATTCAAGGCGCGATAAATAAATATAAATATAAATATTATTTATTGAAAAAGGGTGGCCAGGTCACGAAAGTTATGTTCCAACTGAAGTGAAAAAATATTAGCCTATATCTACCTCCACAAGGAAGCAGAATCGTTCAGCAGAAAATTCATGATTGAAAACTAAATATAATATAAATATACAATGAATCAGGACCAAAACGACTAAAATGTTCTAGTTGAAGAATCGGACTACAGGCGTACAGACAGCATATTAGAGCACTTTGCCTGCCATCTTTTACATGTGATACAGGAGAAAAAGATTTCTTTATTCCCTAATTGAAACCTAGTCATATTTTTCACTATTTTCTTACATATTTCTTCACTATTTTCGAATTTTCGACCGATTAAACGGCTCCGCAGGAACATAATTCTACGTATGTTATAGAACGAATTATTATTTTTTTGAAACCATTCCCAAGTTGACCTCGTTTCCTTCATAGTTTTTCACTATGTTCTTTCTTAAGTGAATTTAATGCCGGCACAACTGAATGATTCTATACCATACCTGTGCAACGGTTTCCTGCTGTGGCCGCCATTTTGCAGCCTGGAAAGACTCACGATGCGTTCCTCCTCGCCCCCAATCTCGTTGCGAAAAAAAGGACAACTGTCCACTAAGTCGTTGCTGTTGCCGTCACCGCAGTCGTCCTGCAATTCCAATTACATCATTACAAGCATTAAGCATCGAAGATCAACACTAGGGACATATGAATTCGCGCGACTTGAAGAACATGGATTTCAGGAAAAAGGAGAAAATGGTAAGGTATGATGATTTTGCCTATTAATACAATGAAGAATCAGAGTTCAATCAGTCAGAGAAATAGACCATTTCGAATTTCAGGAAAGAATCGACAATTGTCAGTCCAGCTCAAAGGCGTTCACATGTTACATTAATTCATCTTTGTACGTGCACCTGTTAGGACTTGTATAAACGTGAGGTGAAGTTGGAAACTGCATTCGAATTGACTCATTAACATTTCAGTTCATTGCCGAAATTAACAATAATTATTGGTCCTAATAAAAACCATACGTTATAATTATTGTCGAATCTCCGATGTGCTGGTAGTTGACTGTATTGACCATTTTCCGCCATTGTACATTGTAATTGACCATTGTACACCGGCATAATTGGAGCAAATTGAATTTCAGTTGATATGACTATCCATCTTCAAATTTCCTTGTACTCCCAAGTGCTCATGATTTGGAATGACTTTCAGTAGAAAATATTTTTTGATGGGAGCTCTTGATAATATATAAATGTTTCGACAGTGTTGTCAGGTAGGAGTAGCAGTGTTATTAAATTGGAATGGGTAGTAGACAATTCAACAATCAAGATAAAACAATTGGAGTGGAGTGATTTCGGAATTATGTATTTCGCTAGAGTACCGTTTTCGGGTACTTTCTGTACCCACCACGCGTGTCTACGCAGATACCTTGTTGCGATTGTCCATGTGGAATCGAAAAAGGCATATTTTGTTATGCATGGTATTTTATCTCTATTCAGGGTGAATTGCTAGAGCAACCTGGGCTATTTTTAAAGGTAAATTGCATAAAATGTTCATAATTTGAGATAATGATCAAGTTTTAGTCAACCTACCTAACCGTCGCAAGATATTATTAAAATATTGGCTCCAACTGTCTATACACCACTATTTCAATTCAATCCCCGATAAACCCTGTCTCAGATGAAACTCACAATTTTTTTATTGGAAACCTCACTAAATTTAGAATTTGAATAGAACTTATATAAACAAACCTATTGAATAACAAAACACAAATTGTAAGCACAGAAATTGTAGAATCTAAATGATAAGAAAACTTTCTATTTCTGTGTGTCTTCCGTCTCTTCCAATATATTTTTTTATCTTTTCTTCCGTCTCTTCCAATATATTTCTTTATCTTTTCACAACAAGAAAGGAAAACTTATAATGTTCGAGAAACATCATGTTAGCCAGCGGTGTAATGGTGGGAAAGAAGGTAGGTATTGGAACTTTTCTCGAGGACTTGGAGGTCATAAGTATCAGGAAGGATTTAGCTAGACAAAAAATATATAAATTCAAATATGGTTTTTTCGTGTATTCTACTGTACTTCAGGTGAACAGGGGGAATGGAACTTTTGACAAATAATGGAAACTACGTAACCTCATCAAAGATGGCCGTTTTTCATATTTCAAAAACAAAACTTTATGGTCGACCTGAATTTCGAAATTATCAATAATAGACGTTTTTTCAATATCCTCACCTCTTGAAAAACACTTTCTTGAATTTCCAATGTGATCACAAGATATTTCAACCCTGCGTTTCAAGATGATGAAGAATTTGGTATAAATCCTAGAGGAAAGCTAATGACACAAAATTATGTTTTGCTAGTATACCCAGAAGTTAAATCGTGTAAGAGATATAAATTTACAATAAGTTCTATCTGGATGTGATACATTAGTGACCAGAGTTCTTTTTGGTGGATTATATAACACGTACTTCATTTTCGCCATCGGGCGTCGAAGATCTGGTCAGCATAGAGGCCGCAGAAGCGCCTGTGGTCGTGTTCCTTCGCTTCGCCAACAAATTCCTCCGCAGCCTTACCGCGTAGCTCAAGTTGGTAGTCAGCGATTGGCAATCGTAATGTGCGAACGCCCTTCAATTGAACAAATAATATAGTCGGAAAGTGCAATTTTGAGTGTCAAAAAAACTTAAACACGGTTCGCAAATTTTCACATCAGAAACGGCTTTTCATGATAATGAATTGAACTTAGTTAATACTGCCATCCATACATAAAACCAATATGATCATGAGTAGCTAATTCTGATGAATACTGATATGCTAATGATATTTATCATTAGCATATTGGAACCAATAGAACATTCAATAATGTTCTAGCGTTCTTATATTATTCTATGATGAAATTCAGGTATAATTGTAAAATGATATGTTTAAATAATTAGTATTCATAGTTTCTTCAAAGAAGGCACTATGACGTAGTTCTGAAGTATGTTTTGAGCTGTTGAACCTTTCAAAAAAGGCCTATTGCATTGGTCAACGGTTTCTTCAATAGATTCTATCGACATGTGTTTGTCATCTGGTTTTGGATGTCAGAAAATGCTTCATAGGGAATCGTTTTTTATTCGATTTTGACATAAGTTACGTGACCTCCATCATGGCGACAAGTTTGAAAAAATCATTAGGAATGAGCAAAAAGTAGGGCTATTTCAAAGACATCAAACTAGTCAAGTTATTTGAGAAGAATAAAAAATTAAATTTTCTATCATTTCAGATAAATTTTTTGTAATCTTTCGTTATCAGTTTTTGTATCTCTGATGATATTTTTTGTTCCCATATCTTGCGAACATCATAACATGCTGTATACAATTTTAGGATAATGATAAAATAGACATAACCACTTTTCTGGAATTATAGCTGATATTCCAATATTCCATGCCTCTTTCAAGTCTGTATTCTGGCTATGCGAATTATTCATCATATATTATTACAAAAACAAATAACTTCAAACAAATACCTGACTATCTCAGTAAAATCAACTATACATATGAAGGGAGGTAGAGACTCCTGGAAGGAATACTTCTTGTTGTTAAATTGCATCGAACACAATTGATCGAAAATAAATTATTCAATGAGCTGGATTTATGCGAATTATTTTATGGACATATGTAAAATAATCGGTGAAATAATGATCCGAAATTCAGAAATAGTGATTTATTGATTTCAAAAAACTGAGTAAATTCAATTCACTCAAGTCTCGATAGTAACTTGATTGCAACTGGATTTCAAGAGGAAATGCTCTAATGATAACAAACTCAATAAATCAAACTAAATTCAAGCCATATTCTTATAAGCTTTCTTTGGAGTGTTAACAACTAGGCACCAGGACGAAGTTAGTGACGGTGGCAAAGGGGGGCAAGAGGGCTAACATATATTGGTCACACAAAAAAATATTACAAGCACCACAAACGGCAAGGTTCACTAGTTTCAGATAAAATTGGACAATGAGCGCTGCAAATTTACAAAAAAAGCGGTGGTACAAATAATAGTACAAGCATCACGAACGGTAAGAGGCAGGGTTTATTGTTTTCAGACAACATTGGAAACCTCTATGTGCTCAGTCTTCATACATAGTTATCAACCAGTAAACCAACCTCACCCTTCTTGAAACCTAATATAGTATTTAGTATTAGCATTAGCAACTGTCGTTACCTTCTCCTGGCGATTTCGTCGGTATCTGCCGCCGAAGCGTTGTTGATTGACGTCGATGAGCAGTTCATGATGCTATCATCCATTGTCTGTTTGGCGGCACCGGATACATTGGCCCAGAAAAGCTTCTTTGCCTTATTACGGTGCTTGGGACTTTGTGGCACCTGACCTTCGTCCGCACTTCCGTCTACCTGATACACAATTTAAGTATATTTTGAAGACTTTGTTGTCCAGGAGAATAACGAAATACAAGGACAATATCTCGAAACACTTTCTCGAGTACCTTCATTCTTGAGATTGATATTGAAAATTATGTTGAAATAGGTAGCCAAATTTCACTAGCTTAAAAAGACGTAGTGCGTGCATATTTCAAATTTGAATATAACGCCACTCCTTGACAACTGACTTTAACATATTAGATGACTGAGGAAATGAAGATAAAATGGAAAATTTTCCTTTTCCAAACTGAAAAAAATTATATTCCCACAGCAATCAAAGTGTAACTCACGATGTCCCTACTCTGTACATCGTGTTACATTCATTCTAAGGGATGAAATATTATATTTCATTCATACACGTCAGTGGTACGAGTAGAAATGAACAGAACATATTCAACACGTGTAAGAAGGAAGCTTTTATTTCGTATCATCTTTTTCATGGTCCAAACAGATTTTGTCACGGAAGGGTATTTTCCAAATTATATTCTAAATTTATCATGACTATTATCTTCATAACTATATACTGCCGTTGCAAGAAAATTTCAATCAATTAACATGAAGTAATATGGTATTAAACATAATAAATGTATGATTTAATAAAGTAATAAACATAGTCCACATACCAAGACTTTCTCTCGATTTTAAGTTCCATGAGTAGACAATTGTTGGTGGCAACAGGGATGTCCCATTTGGGACATCTCAAAATTTTGTGTATCTGCTTTGAGTACTTTTCATTTTCATGTACTTTCTTCCTCAACCCAATGCCTCTTCAATAATTCTCACAGATGTATTTCATTGAATAATAAATTTGTATTTGCTTTGTTTGTTTTGAATTATTCAAATTGTGTTCTGCCCTCAATATTCTAGAAGTCACATATGTGACAATCTATACTGAATGTGGATTACCTTTGAATGAATGATTTACAATCGCAAATTCTTCCTCTTTGATATTTCATGTTCTTTCACATTGCTGCAAAGCCATAATTGGATGAATACCATACCATTATAAAACCAATACTCAGTGAAAAGTTACTATTTAGTTGAAAGAACTGGCGACTATCAATGTAAAATATGGATTCAATGGCACCGCATAACATCTTGATTTGGATGCATGTTTTCTCCCAAAAACGGAAATGTTCAATGGTTTAAGTGGGCAAGGCAGAAGCAGCAGACAAGAATAGAGCGAGAGCTAGAGCGTGAACTATTCTGTAGGATTTCCCTTTCTATCAATACATGAAGTAGTATGGTGACACTAGTGAAATTTTGCATGACATTTTTTCAGAATTTCAAGAAGTTTCAAAAAATTTCACTAATGGGGTATACTTTCATTGTGAAAGATTCATTTTCTGATAACGTGGTTGTATTTTTTTTACCCTATTGATGTTAATAGCGTTAATGTAAATAAATTGGGCGGCATTTCCCAAGTACTCGAAAAACACCCTGTGTACTGAGAATCAAGAAAGTGGAGATTATTATCATTCAATAAAAACTGCTGATTATTATCATGAAGTACCCACCTATCATGCCCATGATTTTATTGTATCAAATAAAATAAATACCCTATGTAAAATCAACTAAATTTTTTTCAACGTTATTCACTTCAATTTTCAATATTATTGCATTATTACAAACTCTGCTGATGAGCATCAAATATTTTTCTTTCATTCACTCTCATAGTCTCTCACTGTACTATTTGGGTGAACAACATAGGATATGGCAAGAGTGATATTCAGCTATTATGTATAATTGTAGATATGCTCACTGAAATGATCAAAATTCATTTATTTAACAGATTCCAGCGGTATTATTAGGTGTGTTCATTTATGTCCTCTGTAAAGATAAATGCAAATCTGAGCAATCTAAAAAGGCAAGATCAATTACGTCACAAAGCAGATTTAAGTACCTCAGATTCAGGAAGTACACTATATTTTCAAAAATGAACAACTGGCCCATTTCCAAATTTCCAAAAAGTCAAAAGAAAGAGAGAACAAAAATGAACAATAAGAAGAAATTGAATATTTTAAAATTTCAGGAGCGGTTCTATAAAGTAGAAATTACATAGAACGTGAATAATTTGTTTACAGAATTTTTGCACCATACAGGGATAGCACTATTTGCCATTATGGCTACTCTAGAGCTTGAAAATATATTATGGGACCGGATAAAAATAAAAATTAAATGCAATTTTTTATCAAAATTATATGAATCATAACTGAGTTATCAAGAAAATGTGTTTGGAACCAATTTCAGTTCATAGTGTACTCAGAAAAAACAACTTCATTCCAATTCAGGTTTCCATCTCTGAGGCTTAGGGAGATAACAATAGTTGAAAACGAAAAAGTGCTAACCCGGTATATTCATATATTAGGTCATATCCACAATGAACAAGAAATCGAAATACATTTCAGACTAGGTCGTCATGAATTTCAAGTTCTCTGTCATATATCAAAATCCATAATCTCAGATGTTACATGGACTTCTAAACTGATCTGCTCTTCTTGCTCAGTCATTTTTCACCGAGTGCTTGTTCTTTTTGATCTATAGTGATATCACCAAAACAAATATACACAATCAGATCAGGTTATAGACACAAACGAATCAACATATATATAGACCTGCTCTCAGGATATCAAGTCACTTGCGGGGTGCCTAACAATCAATTTGCCTCAGTTCTGCATCTATACAGGACCCAGTTCATAAGAGTTCACTGACGAAATCAGCTATTGACTGGAAGTACCTTTCCTCGAAGGTATTCTGAAGGTCCAGGCGATCGTTGATCGGTGCCGACTAATCCGGCAGGTCGGTAGTCCTGCAGCATCTTGAAGAACTCATTGGAAACCTGTTTCGTGCCCGCGGGCAACCTATCGATAATGTCAATGGACCCGTGGCTGCCGTACTCGCGTTTCAGCAACGGTGAATTCGATTGCGACAGCTGGCCGGTGTGCTCCAGCAATTCCAAACTTGAATTGCTCCTGAAAAATCAATGATTTCCTTCAGTACACATGATATAGCTCAGTACATGATATATTGACGATCTGATCTTCGACGTTTTCCCATATTGGTAGTTTTTGTGATATTTTTTCGTGTTTGTTCATCTCATCTTATTTGTAATTAGATTATGGTATTAAAGAACTATTATTATACTGTCTAAGATATTTGAGGAAGTGGTATTCGGTTTTCTAGTTTTTGTGCGGGATTATCTCTCCTCGTTTCTAAAAAATTAAATAAAATTTATATTAATTATTACAATGTATTTATATAGGGTATATATATAGGGTGTCCCAGAGCTCTTAGGCCACCAGTTATTTCAGTTATTTGCAGAAAAGAAACAAACATGGTGGTGCAATTTGAATAACAAAAGTTAGGGGTGGTTTCTCGGGAGTTGTTTGCCAAGGGGTGAATTTTGCTATGCTGCATGAACGAGTTTATGGTCATGGTATGGGACACGTATTTTTTTTCCAATTTCCATTTCTGCCAAGAACTGAAATATCTGCTGGCCAAAAAGCTCTGGGACACTCGGTATATAGTTTCAAATTGGAATTCCCATTCGAAATCAGCATGTAAATATCTTTCAATTTGTAGAGTAAATATCGTTCCTCTGTTATGTTGGCAAATTCTATAGAACCAAATTAGGTGTTTTATGATTTTTCAAAAATGGTGATTAATAAAAAAAGTCCATTGAATGTAAGACCCTTATAGAACAAATCCCATCTGGAAATTCCAATACCTCTTTATTCAATTTATGGCTATTGGAGGATCATCTCAGAGCCCCTTTCAATGAATACACTTCTTGGCTGGTCGTTCGAAGCCGTGAAACCCAATGCATATGTCATGGTATGCCAACATGCATTCAATTATTGAATCAAAAATAAACAGATAGACTTGACTCTTGGCTTGAGTTAGTTTAGGATTAATGACCAATTTTCTATTAAAGACTAGGGTGATTTACCCAGAAATGCAAAGATCCATTCAGTGGGTTGTCCCCACCAAATAAAGTGTAAACCAAGTGAAATTAGCAAACAATCATTAGTAGGATCTGAAAAATACCTTATAATCATTAGGCAATGCAGTGTGATAACATGATAACATTGATCTTGCGGGGATTTGCCGATGTGCACATCAAATTCGATTCCAAACATTGTCATTTTTCAGCTCACAGTCACGATAGATTTGCGCACACCGCTCTTCATGTAACTCCAAAAATGAAAACATTAAATTTCTATCATTCTTGCAATGTAAAAGTTTGCATAGAGACATTCAATTCACTTCATGGTTCAGATAGAATAACCCTCCTTGTGATAAAATTATGCTGTCCCTATTCATTACCATTTATCGCTCACATATTCAATTGTCGTCTTCTTGAAAGTTATTTTCCTGTGAATTAGAGAAATGCAGTTATTTTACCATTACCAAAAGTCTCAAATCCTAAATGTCTGGCTGTGCTATCCAAAATTTTCGAAAGACTGATCTTCGATGGAATGATAAGTTTTCTCACAAAGAATGAACTATTTTCTGATTGCCAATCTGGCTTGCGATCTGGACATAGTACAACAACAGCATTAACCAAAGTACTAGATGATGTATTTCAGGCAATTGACAAAGGCAATACAATATTACTGGTTACGTTAGACTATAGTAAAGCCCTCGAACCCTGGGACATAATCTATCATTGGTTGAACTAAATTATTCTTGCTTTTCCATGAAAACCATAGGTTTAATCGAAACCTATTTCTCAAAACGATGTCAGTGTGTTGTCCAGTATCCAGTGCAATGTCGTTACATCGATGAGTTCCCCAGGGCTCAATACTAGGCCCGCTACTGTTTCTACTTTTCACTATGGATCTGAATAACTTTCTGGTGATTGTTATATACACTAATTTGCTGATGATACTCAAGTGTATGCAAGTTTCAATAAAGATAATGCTATGTAGTCATCCCAAAAATTAATGATAACTTGATAAGTTGTTCGAATATTCCACAAGTCACAAATGATATGTTTTGGCAATAGAGTTCATACCACAGATGGTAATTAATGGTGTTTGTCTTTAGCCTGGTAACAATGAAATAATCAGGATTATTCATTGATGACGATTTACGGTTCAAAACGCATGTTGAACAAATAGTCCAGAAAAGCTATATATCATCAAATCTTTACGGCAACAGGACAATTTTGAACAAATATTTGAGAAAACAGTGAAACTTTGATTTTGAGCCACTCAAACTATGGCGATTTGATTTATGGACCTTATCTCTATATAAGAACATCAACTAGAATTCAAAGAATAACTCCATTTCTAGCAGAGTTAGGATGGCCTAATATGCAGGACAGACGGAAAAGGGACTCCCTCGAATATTAGAAAAAAAAACGACATATCAGTCGGTTGTTCATGATATAAACACCATAAATAGGTATCTTTTCGTAATACCTAGGCATACAACTGCTGCATTTGAGAGGTCGTTCTCTCATTCTGCAGCAAAAATACTTAATTCTTATAAGGAATATCTTCTGATACTTTATCACTTGTTTTCATGTCTCAATAAGATGTATATATCAATGTCGTCCTGAGCATTCACTTTGTTTGTGCAGACTCTGCTTTAATTTCAAAACTTGTTCAATTCTATATGTAGATATTTTTTTTCATGTGAAATAGTTATATGCAACTGGTCCTGGGTCAAGTAGAGCAGTTTAACTGGACTTCGCCGAGGATAATTGAAATAAAGACATTTTATTATTATTATTATTATTATAATAACAACGATCAACTCGACCCTTCATCGCCTCTCATGGTAACAAAATAATAGCTGGTAAACACTCTACACTCTATCACTACCTTCAAAAGTTCTTCCAATCAAATAATGCTTACATATTCGAAAATATGAGTAGGTATTGATCGAGGATAATCGTATATCAAAGGAAATAACTGATTTTTTTAGATTTTCCTCTATTTTTATGCTCAGTTATTTCGGTATTTGTATGTTCTACTGTTCAGAATGAACTGTGTACATAATAAAAGTATCATGTGTAAGGTCACTAGATTCCTCTCCACATGTTCATCATTATTTTTCATTGGAAAAATATCTATTCCAATGAATGTTTTACAACGAAAGATTACGTCTGTAAATAAATAATAATAGTAATAGTAAAAATATTGTATCAACTTTATTAAAAAGATGTCAGATGTTCTAGATTCGGTAGAACCAAAAAACTAAAATAAATTAAACCTGAATACAAACTGTGGTGGAATGAAAGAAAAAATATCGCAACTAGCACTATGGATTTGACTTATACAAAATATACACAAAATAAAACTGATTACAAACCATAACGAAGTATGGCTGTTGAGATGAAAAGTTTAGAGTGAAACATTTTGGATTCTTGAAGACAGAAAAGTGGAGTGTTTGTTACCTGAAAATGCGAAATTAAAGAGAATATTGGTGGTGGTCACCAGCAACAATAATGGTCACAATAGTGAACAATAATATGCTGTGTATTCAATAAAAAATTAGTTTGTATGTTAGTTTATCTGTTATTGTTCACTTCACATGAACTATTTATTGCACAAATGAATGTAACTAATACATCCTTACTCTTATTTTCGGTACAGTCACAAGTATATTCCACAATATTGAACCTAGAAAATAATTCATATTTTGTTTTCCATCATTAGCAAAACCACGATGTCACTGAGCTTAGTAGTTTTCATTTGCATATATCTGGTATTTATCTTTGTTATTCGCCTATTACAACAAATACCGGTGTATCAAAAGAATGTTTTAATTGATTAACTTCAAGATACTGTATTTTTTGTGCTGATGTTAATGAGAGTCTCAGTAGTACCTACATAAAAAGTGAACACTGACGAGGTGATCTACATGGATTCTCACATAAGTCATATAATTCCAGCTGGCAACAATTGTTGCTGGTGACCTGCAGATGCATTTGAAATATCTTGCTGACCGTTGTAATAAATTGTATTATGTTCTTAATCAGTTATCAAGTAACAGCAAGTTCCTATGTCGCAAGAATCATGAAATAGGTTTTCGGTAATACGTAAAGATCAAAAACACTTGTGTCTATGCCAGTTTCTACACGCGCGTATCAAAGTTTAGGAATGTCTTTCGTGAATTAAGTTGAATAGTTACCTGACCGAAGGGGCTGGTCATTCCCTACACAGTGCTGCTTACATTTTCAAAATCGATCCACTCGTTCTGAAAATATGGAGCGTTGAAACTCCAACAATAATGTGTGACGAAAAATGCAAAAATTGAATCAATTGTACTTCAAAACTTATTTATTAGTCAAGTGAATGTTCAAATTGCTGTCCGTCAACCTGCATGCAGTGGTATAAGTTATTTTCAAATCGTTGTCGTATATTCTGGAGCATTTGGGGTGTCACTTCACGAAATACGTTAATGATTCTCATACCAAGAATACCAGCCCATACATTTAACTTCTGGGGGTGTTGCGTGTGTGTCTCGTGGAAAATCCTTGGATTGGTGTCAGCCCAGTACCGGCAATTGTTGCGATACACTAAAGCATTGAGGAAGAAGGAACATTCGTCCGAAAATTACCATTGTGTAACGCTCGCTCACTCATAATTTCGCAAAATTGCATGCGGCGATCAAAGTCGTCTTCATTCAGTTTGTGCACTGAGTGTATTTTGAAGGATTGAATTTGTATTTTTTTAATACCCGTTGGACACTGGTACGAGACACCCTTCGCAATGGCCAATTGTCTTGTACTCAGCGTACTATCAACTGCAACTTGCCCCAATTCTGCTATCTCCGTAGGTTCATTCAGTACTTTATTTTCAAGCTCTCTCTTTTTGTTTTAAACTGAACCTATTTCGCAAAATTTGTTCACCAATTCGCGAACAATTTTTCCAGAGGCATGTTTGTTAGGATGCCGTTGGTTAAACAACTCCGCGACCCGATTCATCGTTTTTGAAAAGAAGCTCAACGATTTCCACTCTGTCTGCAATTAAATACACCATAATAATAAACTTTGAAGTCAACAATTCGTAAACACTTCACGACATGTATCTAGCAACTACTTGACCTAATTCAAACGTGAAGAAATGAATCCTATTCATTTTTTACTCTCTAAAATTAGCCTACAAAAATCTGTGCATCGGCAAAAACAGCGACTCGGCAAAAATAGCGAATTCATTTGAAGGAACTTATTGCGATAAAGTACAATTGGACGGATCTTTGTATTTTTCGTCCCACATGATGGTTGGAGTTTCAACGCTCCATATTTCCTGAAAGGGTAGATCTATCTAAAGAGGTATCGCTTGACTCCCCTTTCCCATTTGAAAAAAATGTTGGGGTGACACCCCTACTTAGGGGGTTGAGGGTTTCACTGTGCTTGTTACGTCAAAATGTGTCTCCCTGACAAACAAACTTGACCTGTTTTCGGATTTTATCGAAAAATTCTTTCCCAGCCTGTAATGCCTTGCGGTACGTTTTCGATTATATTATATATATTATTTATATTGTCAGTGAAGCCCTCAATTACGAAGTGAAATTCTGGTACAGTGCCTTTTGCTCGGCCTTTTGTTAGCGCAAATTAGGTCTTGATTCAGTCGATGGCCGACCGTCTATTTTTTCACGCCGAGAAGCGCACAATGTTGGAATACAATATGTATAAGTGATTGCTGCAAGTTATTCCAAATACAGTCATACTATATAAGTGAGTGCGCTGTCTTGCCGCTGCTTATATAGACATTGCAGGACCGAACGCTTCCGATCAGTTTCAGATTGTAGTGGGCTTTTCTCATTCGTTTCTACTGGCCTGTCTGGCATCATGTTCGTTCAAATCTTTGGAGGAAAAACCGTCACCATACGGTCAGTTCACTTCGTGTTCCAACCAAACTGTGTTCATCTTTGACACTCTTTCAGGGCGATAATTCGAGTACACCATCGAATTCAGTAATTGTTTGTATTGACATATGCGCATTTCGTTGCTTGCAAGTTTCATTTACAACGGTTACGTATCATCTTCCTTATACTGACATTGGTCTATTAGTTTGGTGTTGTCCGAAACCGATCAAACGTTTGCATATTTTTGTACAGTCACGAAACCATGCAAAGTCCGCGCACGCTAACAATAACGCTAAAATAACGATCTCAAAACAGTTTTGAATCAATGTAGAAATTTTCGTTGGAACAAACCTGATGATATATATCGCGACAGCTCCGATCCGATTCCAGTTTTATCAGTGTGTGCATGAAAAGAGCTTAATAAATTATTGCATACCTGCAAAGGTGTTCGGGGTGCAGACAGTCGGCCCGCTCGGCCGCCGCCGCGCCGATCTGCGGCGTTCGACGTCTGTCGTAGAAGGAGGCGCGCCCGTTGGCGTTGGCCAGTCCGCCGGCGTTCGCCCACGCCCGCTGCACGCGCGTGTTGTAGTAGTCAACGGCGAGGGCCGTCCGTTCACGGGCGCGGCCCGCCCCCGTAGGAGCGGCGCCTGCGGCGGCGCTGCGGCTGACGGGCGCTCTAGGCGGCGCTGGCCCGCACTCTTGCAAGCCGATCATCCCATCACGCTGGAATCCAGCAGAAGGACACGATAGAACGTTGGCAGAAGAAAGTGCATGTTTTGGGACATCGCATTTGAGAGACCTGGGGATGAATCTCAATTGCCATAAGAGATACGTGGTCCGTCAAATTAGGTCAAAGTTGCGAATTCTCATTATAAACAATCATCTGAAAGAACATTTGATGTGTCACTTTTATTTTTTGTATCATGAAAATTGTTATTCGTCGCTTTTGTCTACAGAACATGTCTGGAATGGTGTGTGCTAGGTGTGATTCTGAAATAACCAAATATGATAATGAAAAGATAATTACCTGTGATTGCTGTGCGGAAATGATTCATGAAAAATGTGCTGACCTTGCTCCCTCTGAATTAAGAGCTATTATAATTCAAAAACGTAGTCTGCTTTACTTCTGTACCAGTTGCAAGGAAAATTTCAAAAAAGTGCCCGGAATCGTTGGAAATTTAAATGAGGTACTAGAAATCAACAAAAAGTTAATGGATGAAAATAAAAAGTTACAGGAAATGCTATTGAAAGCTAAAGAAGAGAATATGGTTGGGAATCTAAATACTATTGTCCAAGAGATACAGGAAAGACAGAGTAGAGCATCAAACATTATAATATGTAACATTCAAGAGTCAAGTCAAAACAGTCTTCAAAATAGAATAAGTGATGATACGGAATGTGTAAGGAAAATACTCGGTGACCTTTCTGAAGAAGTAACGATCAAGAAAACATTCCGAATTGGTAAATTAGTAAATGATAGAAACAGACCAATTAAAGTTGTTCTTGCCTTGAAAATTCTTAGAAAAAAAAATATGATTAAGGCTATTGGAATCATAATTTTTGGGGATCAAACTCAATTACAAAGAGACTATTATCTTTCGGTCAAAGCTAAACTTACTGAACTCACTTCCCAAGGAATACATAACAAAAGAATTCGTTATATAAATAATATACCTACAATAGTAGATGTATCTCCTAGAGAGGAAAAAAACTAATTACTGAATATCCTGATATATCCTTCAATAGTGACATCATATATGCCAATATCCAAAGTTTGATGGCCAACCACGACCAACTGATCCATGACATCATGTGCTATCAACCGTCTATTCTTTTACTTAGTGAAACACGTACAACCTGTGACATGGAAGATTTTGAACTTGAGATTGATGGATACAAAATTGTGAGATGTGATTCATCTAACAGATATACTGGAGGTGTCGTGATATATTTGAGAAATGAGTATGTCTTCAAAATTTATAAAAACATTTGTATAGATAAAGTTTATTGGTGCATAGTAATCAGACTAAAAATTCAGGGCGAAAATCTATTTTTAGGATGCCTATATCGGTCACCTAGTTCTAATTTCAGTAACTTCTTTGAACACTTTGAAACTTGGGCAGAAAATTTTTTCAATGAGAAAAATCGATGTATTCTGGTGGGGGACTTTAATTTGAACTTCTTCAACATAGATGACAATAACGTTCAACAGTTTAAAAATTTCATAACCATCAATGGGGTTGATCAACTAGTTAATGAACCCACCCGAGTAACTAACATTAGCAGCTCATTGATCGATTATGTTTTAAGTAACAGAGCTGACTGTTCTTATAAGGTACATAAAACACCAAAAATAACTGACCATAGCATTATTTCAGTCTCTATCAGAAATACATCCATATCTAATGATGATTCCATCAGAACATATAGAAATTTTAGTACAAGCAATCTAGATTTACTGAATAATCAATTGATACTTTGCAATTGGAATTTAAATTCAATAGATGTTGATGTGATTTACGACAACATTTTGGAAAATATTGGGAGGCAAGTAAATATCATTTCTCCATTAATCTCATATAAAATTAAGGGAAATCAATTACCTTGGTATGACCATGAAGTTGTTAAACTAAGCAAATTGAGGGACAGGGCTTATAAAGCATTTAGAAATGGTGATGATGTGAACCTTAAACAAATGAACTGGATCACATATAAGAGATGTAGAAATGATGTTGTTAATCTTCTCAAAATAAAAAAGAATGAGTATTATAAAACAAAAATTGACAATTGTTCACACAACCCAAAAAAATGTGGGAAACACTAAAAACTCTAATAAAACCAAAAAATCCCTCTATCCCAAATCAAATAATTTTTGAAACAGGTCAAAAAACAACAAAAGCTGTAACGGATCACGATAAAGCTGAAATGTTCAATTCATTTTTCATTGAAAGTATAGTATCGATTAGAGATGGAATTCCACCTTCTCTCCCATGGTCTTATACCAATTTACCCAGAATTCAATGCAAATTCTCATCATTTGAATCACTGACTTTAAAAGAATTGAAAATCATAATAAGTAACTTAGACAATAAATGCAATTCGGATATTATCAACAACAAAGTTTTAAAAAATGTGTTTGATGTTATTGGTCCTGTTATTTTGAACTTTGTCAATACCTCTCTGGAAACCGGAGTTTTCCCGCAACAACTCAAGAATAGCACAGTTGTCCCAGTACCCAAAATTGCAAATAATTGTGAAGCTATTAATTTTCGACCAATTAATACATTACCATGCTTGGAAAAAGTACTTGAACTAACCGTTTACAGTCAGCTTTTAGACTATATTAATGAAAATAAACTCCTAATGGAATATCAATCTGGTTTCCGATCTAGTTATTCCTGTGAAACTGCCCTACAAGTAACATTGTCAAAATGGAAAATAGATATTGATTCAAACAAATATGTAGTAGCAGTATTCCTGGATTTCAAGAGAGCCTTTGAAACCATAGATATTTCTATTTTACTCTTGAAACTTCAATATTATGGATTAACCGATGGTCCTTACAGCTGGTTCAAAAGCTATTTGGAAAATAGGTCGCAATGTACCAAAATAAATAATTCATTTTCAACTAATAAAGTCATCAATACCGGTGTTCCGCAAGGGAGTGTACTGGGACCACTGTTGTTCATTTTATACTTGAATGATATCAATTATATTCAGGAATGTGAATTTATTAATCTTTTCGCTGATGACACCCTACTAACAGCAAGTGATGTTGATCTACCAAATGCTATCCAAAAAATGAATAGAACACTTGGCAAAATCTCAGAATTTCTCACAATTAATAAACTGAAACTCAACATAAAGAAAACAAAATCAATGATTATAACCACTCAGCATAAAAACAATTTGTTGGATAAAAACTTGATAAAAATTGAAATCTATGGTGAAACAATTGAATTGGTAGAAGAATTTAAATATCTTGGATTTATGATAGACAACACACTAAACCTAAAAAAACACTTTCAATATATTAACAAAAAAATTGCAAAAAAATTATTTTTTTTTACACGAATCAGCAGATATATGTCATTTCAAACCTCCCTAACGGTTTATAATACGATAATCAAACCTCACTTTGATTACTGTCCTTCTTTATTATTTCTTCTCAATTCAAACTGTATCTCATCATTGCAGAAACTGCAAAATAGAGGAATGAGAATATTGTTGAAATGTAACAGATACACTCCCATAATATATATGCTGCAGGTTCTTGATTGGCTATCAGTTAAGGACAGAGTGTTTTATTATTCTATGATTTTTATTTTCAAAATAATATCAGGAAAACTACCAACCTACTTTAATCAATTTATCATTTATCAAAATGAAATTCATGATTACCCTACAAGAGGTAACATGAATTTTTATGTGACAAGAACAAATTACACAAGATCAATGAATTCACTATTTCACCGTGGTCTCATAGAATATAACAAGCTTCCAAAAGACATTACAAGTAGCAGTTCTATAATACATTTCAAAAAATTACTTATAGATTACCTGAAATCAAAATATATTTAAATCAGTTTAATGTTTATTTACCATATTTACACCATTTCATTTGTTTAGGACTATAAGATATGTAAAATAATATAATTTTCATTTATTTTCTTTTTTTCCAATATCATTGCATATTCTTGCTTAGAGAATAATTTACTTCAATGTTATTATTGTTAAGATGTAACATTTATATTGTAACATTTATTTTTATATATTGTATATTAGGATACCTATATTAAATAAACTTACTTACTTACTTACTTACTTTTGTTGTTAGAATAGAAAAGTTTATTTGCTGAAGTGAAGCAGGGTTGGAATAAGTCATGACTTTTATAAAAAGTCAGACTTTCTGAAATAATTCGGACGTTTTTGAATTATTTCACTTTGAAAAATTCAACTTTCATTTACTCAAACAAAAAAATTTCAATCTCTATTTCTGCAAAACAATCTGAAACTATTACTTATTACTTATTCAGAGAAAGGTTAGTTCTCCGGCTTTTTCTACTCCTAGTGGGTTGCGTAGATCCGAATGTAACAATCCGAAAGATGAAAATATTCTTTCCACTCCTGCAGATGAAGCTACTGCTGTCATAAGTTGTTTAATGATACTTTTTGCTGCAGGATCTGAATGTGTTAGTGAAAATTTTGATATCCACCACTCAATATCTGTCATACTTGAAATAACAGTCTTGCATCAGGACCTCATTATAAGGGCATAACGTCCCATGGAATCTTAACAATACTGGTCACATGTTTGGAAACTCTGCAGCTGCAGATTCTTCCAAATCCATTTGCTTTTCTTCTTCGGTTAAACTTATATTTTCCTTCATATTCGTTGTACCTAGCATGTGCGCAATGAAGTGGTACTGTGTGTACCTAGAAATAACTTTCTTTTCTTAATGCTGTCGTGTAGTCCTTCATTTGAATCGTTTAATAATTCATTCCAAATAACAGACCTTGCGAATGTGCAATTCTCTTTTTGAATTAAATCCAGTGCGCACGATATAGGTTTCAGTCGAGCCATCAGATCTTCAGCTTCACGTTTAATGGCTATGTTAGAAACCAATTTATTTATCTCATTATCAAAATTATTGCGATGTTCTTCGCAAATTCTAACCAGTATATGCCAGTTTTTCAAATATGCCTCAAGTGAATCACATGAGCTGTTCCAACGTACCTCTATTGGCAATGGAAGTGATGATCCACCTTGAATAATTTTTAAAGTTAATCTTGTCAAATACTCACTGGTATGAGGACTACCAGAAGTATCTGTTGTGTTAACCAAAAATACTCAGGTTGCCATAATATCATCGGATTATTAAATCAAACTCAGTTTGAAATGTTTGAATTGAATGCGATTTTTCCCCAATGGAAAAAGTTTGAATTAATTCATGACTCTTTCGAAGAAAGTCATTTGAATCAATTCACAAATTAAATCAGTGACTCAATTCATATAAATTAATTCGTGCCAACCCTGATCATCAGCAAAACAAATAAATTTCTAACGTGAGGCAAATGAACAAAACATAGTCACAGAGACCGGAGGTAGGTCTATATGTGAACAGATGGATAATGCATGTCTACATTAGATAGATTGAATAAATTTTACATGGTTGGGCAATAGTGCGTCAGAGTCTGATTGCTCAAGAACTATAATAGCTAGAGACATGTTTCAAAAACGAATGTAAACTAGACTAGAACGTCACGTTTTTTTTTGCAGACGCATACTTGAAAATTCGCTGACGTCATAATCATCAATATCAGAAGGAAATATTGCTACAAATATTTTCTGGATAGATTGGTCGCTTCATATTTGTACAGGATGGTTATGAATGAATTTTTCTCTCGAAAAGTTTCTTCTCTTGTTTTTCAAATGGAACACCCTGTATGTTGTACTACCATGTGTTCAGGTGGTGTGTCTAATACAGACAATCATCAATAACAATCCCAAGTAGTTTACAATGATTTCCTACTGTGATTTGAATGTACTAGAAATCATCAAATTCTGTGTCTTATCTTTACTGAGTTGCAGATTGTTTGCTGAAAACTAAGCTTCTGCTTGGAATAACAGAGTCTGCTTGGTCAAGAAGAAAAGAAAAAAATTTGCTATCTTGTGAATGTCGTGCTTGCTTTCAAGGAATCCAGACCAAGTATTGCTGTCTAAAGTAGTAAGTATTGTATTATGTGAAAGCCAGAAGACATATTCAACTGAGGCACTTTTATGTAAGGTATCTAAATCTGTAATATGTATTCTCCTAGGCATTCGTCAGGGATCAGGAAAAAAAATATTTACCGAAAATGCAAAATCCAATATGTCGCCCATAAGAAAAAACCAAGTTGAGTATTTCAACTGTGGAATTAAGAACGCCTTGGAAAATACGATGACAGATTTAGATTCCTTGTGAAAGTGTCTCAAGAACTTCCAAGATATGACGGTCTACTTCTTTTGATTTACCTTTGAACAAAATTAAAACGAAAATTAAATCTTTTTTTTTCAATAATTCAAAATCTGAGACTGACACATGAAATTTCCTTTCAGATGATTGTTTAGCATGAGAATGTTTAGCTTTGCTCTAATTTAACCAACCTCATATCTATCATAACTGAGATTATATTTCATTATATATAACTGGGGGAGCTCAACAAATGAACACCTTGTAGACATGACTATTAGAATTTGTTTCTTGCATAGAGCTCATCATATCATAAATATTATTATCATCATAATTATTGTTTATTCAAGTGCGTAGAAAATTTTCTATGCTGAATACCTACCTAGCATGATCAAAAACAGCTGTGTCTACACTAACTTCTGAGAATTAATTGAGATGGTGCAGCACTGAAACTGGGGTTTGATGTAGGGAGTGGTAGTGTACAATACATTTGTCATGAAGATACAGAAAACAAACCTATAGCTACATCACATATCAGCAGTCGCCAAAGTGTGCAAGGTCAAAGTTTGCCACCTTGGGTGTGCACTGCTTGATAATTATAAGATATTTTCAAGACCTTTATATCATCTTTTGAATCTCACTCAGTTTGCACTTCAATTAGTGGGGACAACCCACTGAATAAATCTTTGCATTATTGTGTGAATTACCTTCAATAATTGGTATGTGTTTCATAGGTGACATATGCTGCTGTGCTGAAAACATTTTCTTTCATGTGAGATCGAAAGAAAATAACTGTTGAACCTGAATGGGAAGAACAAGAAAGATACATTCATATGTTCAATATAATGTAGGATGTCACCAACAAGTTCATATGAATGTCAATAATGTCCTAGGAGCATACAGTTCTTCAACAAGTTGACCATTCCAATATATATTGATACTGAAATCTTGCAACCTTTTCACGGCACTCTGAAGAAGTATCTGTTAGAGATTAGAAGTTGGTGCTCAATAGGGATCTTGTCTATCATGGCACCATGTGCGATGGTGGTGCCTCTTTCATCTCTCTATCAAGCATCATTCATTGATAGAACGGCAAAGTTGTGGAATTATTTGCCTAGTGAAATCATGCCTAATGCTTACAACTTCCAAACTTTTGATAAAATTCCCAATACCTTCTGAATTTTGTAGAAATTTTCATCAATCCTACTCAATACTGACCAATGGTCAAGAAACTATCATATGTATCAAGGTATCCAACTTTCAACCAATTCGTGATGAAAATAATTCAACAAATCCCTCTATCTGCAGTAATAGATTGTACAGATATCTAGAAAATGAGGTATTTTACACACTGGAAGAATTGTTAATGCAAACTTGATATATTTCAACTGATATATGTGATATGAACTATAACTGTGCCCCAAATCAGATCCCAATTGAGATACAGAGGAGATGAGTTGCATGAATGTGATCAACATAATAATACATTATTTTCTACATGATGAATCAAATTAAATGCGGGTATGGGTAATAATTGTCTCAAATTACATTGCCCTTGAAAATGTACAAAATAATAAGAAATATTCAAATTCAGAAGAACTCAACAGTGAGTTTGGAATGAAACATGTATACTACCTGAAAGGATCTACCTGATTTATATTTAGTGATATCAACTTTATTATTATTATTATGTATTTAAAGATGGTTTTAAAAGTTCAAACAAAAGTTCTGTTATGGTATGACGCCATCACTGACGTCACACTCTATAACAGGACATTACAAATAAGACTCCTGCTACCGTATACAACACTTTTTTCATTCAATTAGTATTTGTAGAAATTTCGTTGTTCAAGAAATAATTACACAATGATTATTTTAACTTACACTTCCGTTCTGTGATGATCTTTTCTGTCGAGGCACACAAAACAACGTCACTGTCCTCCCTCTTCCGTTTCGGGTAGCAAATAACTTCAGATCCTGATATTCATTAGCTACGTTTCTTAAGATGAGAATATAATTCCAGTTTGACACCAAGGAATCTTAGAATTATTTATGGATGGAAATGAAAATAAATAAAACTATAAAATTCTACCACACAAAAACTCCGTTGGGAGCTCCCAACTAACTTTGACATTTAGTTCCGGACATTTGAAGTATAGTATGAGTCACTGTCACTGAAATCTCGACTCTGTCTCAGTCTAGCGGTAACGCGTGAAAAGGAACGAGACTAGCCGAACGAGCCGAACGTGGATAAAGCCTGGCCATGACTAGAACTACGCTAGCGTGAATCTTGTTTTCAACTATAATTTTTTCAATATTTGTTATTGCAATCATGTATCTTTCTCAACACTTTCTCATCTATTTCATTTACTGTCATACTCAGATTTGAATTTTATTGATTTTTCTGGCACTATGGCTGTAATTATTATTATCTATCACATTAACAATTATTCTATGTCAGTGCATTCCTTGAAATCGACTATGTAACTTCAATGATAAGGGTTATGACCTGAATCCCAGGAATCCTAGATAATGTTGAGTTCATCCGTATTCCTGGAGAGGGCACTAGTATTCTACTAAATTATGGCTAAGGTGGCAGTACTGAAACCAGAAACTGTTTAGTTCTACCAAACTTGAACTGAAATAAAATAAAAACAAAAAGTTCTTGTATATTTGATACAATCATGATGATATATTTTTTTTTAAATCTGTGTTGGCGACACGGTTCTGATTTTTTTCAGTTCTGTGATTCTGTGTTCTTATAATTTCTTTGTGTTTCAGAGATTCGTGATATCCGTGTAAGAAAACGTACTATTTGATATTTTGTGTTCTATGTTTTCTGTTGAGTTTTCTTTCTTTTGTGGTCTGTGCTCGTGACTACTTGGTACGTTTCTGTAAATGTTTTTATAATCATCCTTCTATTGAAAATTTCTGTTGCAATTTCATCACCAGGATTCGATTTTTGTAATTATTCTCTATATATTTTCACCAATAGTTTTTATCATCGAGCACCATAAAAAATTTTTGATGATACATTTTTGAGGTTATGAGCTCTATTATTATGGGATATCGTGTATCCCTTATTCAAATTTCTGCTTTATTCCTTCATGCTCTGAATATCTATAAAGTTGATTTTTCATATATCTCTGTTCTAGCCTACAATGAAACAAATCGTGACAAACCAGACGGTTAAAATTCCAGAGGGAATCACCGTCAATGCCAAATCACGTCTTATTACAGTGAAAGGGCCCCGAGGAACTTTGAAACGTTCTTTCAAACATTTAGCACTGGACATTCGCATGGTTGGCCCTAGGCTATTGAAAGTGGAGAAATGGTTTGGAACCAAAAAAGAATTGGCTGCTGTCAGAACTGTATGCTCCCATGTAGAAAATATGTTGAAGGGAGTAACCAAAGGATATCAGTACAGAATGAGAGCTGTGTATGCCCATTTTCCTATCAACTGTGTTACCACTGAAAACAACACTGTAATTGAAATCAGAAATTTCCTAGGGGAAAAGTACATCAGGAGGTGAGTTCAAGTTTTATCATTGTTACCAATATCTCTAATTTTGTTGTTATTTAGGGTAAAGATGGCACCTGGTGTGACTGTAATAAATTCTCAAAAACAAAAGGATGAGCTGGTCATTGAAGGAAACTCTTTGGAAGATGTTTCGAGGTCAGCAGCACTCATTCAACAATCTACCACAGTTAAAAACAAAGATATCCGTAAGTTCTTGGATGGTCTCTATGTATCAGAGAAAACAACTGTTGTTCAAGATCAGTAAAAACATAAAATAAATGGAGAATATATATTTTCACATTTTTCATTACCTATATCTACGTATTTCCTTTAATTTTGGATAAATTCCTTCCAATGGTTTGCTATAAAAAAGATTCATAAATATTTGAGTATTGAATAACATGTAATGACAACAATACATTTGCAGATTAGTAATTGTGTCTTTATTGGTATCAAGTGTCTTTTTACCAACTGTCAATTTCAGTTTCATTTTCTACCTGATTCTCTTGAAAGTGACAACAGATTTATACATACATACATACTCTTTATCACAATTAAGCAGTAAGACTGTGGGATTATGAAATAGAAATAATCTTTCGAGTATCATGCCTTCCTATTGCTCATTTCAAGTTCCTTTAGTATCAGTAAAAATGAAGATTCTGGTGTACCATTGTTTTCATCGGCACCTAGTATAATATAGGAAGTTGTAATGTGCAAACAATTTCCATGCAGAAACACTGAACAAACCTGACATACATTCCTCAGGGTGTTTTAGTGGATCCTAGACATGATAATCATTCGAAACTTGTGAAATGTTCTTTGGAAAAACATCTGATGTTTATTTACTCGACTGCAATGCAATGAAACAATGCAAACAATAGCTGCTGAATTGTTTTATTTTCATTCACAAAGTCATTATATACTATGGCAACATGCAAATCAAGATATATTATCTATTGTCACTCATCACTCACTTCTTGATTTCAGATTCTACTACAACAGTATCAAAATGTGTAGTTTTCATTAGTTTTCTATTCAAATTGATAACTTCTCGTACAAATTGGCAATCTGATAATTCTATATAGTCTGCAATTATAATATTTGCGCCTCCATCTCCTGGTGATTGTTTACTTATCCATCCCAGTCTATCATCATTGAACTCTACGGCACATTTCTCTTTTAGAGTGCCTGAAAAGGAAATTTAAATTGCAATGAAGTAAATCAAAAATTAAATAGATAGGCCTGAAATTGACACTGAATTTCGAAAAAATGAATATTATGTCTCAGATCATACTCACTAATTTGAATATTCACAAAGGCAGAGTATGGTATCATATCTTGAACTAATATCTATTTAGCTATTGTGAATCGCAAATCAAAAATTTATAGAGAAACTCTAATATGATGGCATCCTTGTTGAGTCCGCTACAGAACATACTTCATCAATTTTTATTGGGTTTTATTATAGACATCTTCTGTAGCATTCAAAAAATTACAAGATCGCAACTCAAACTTATTCTCTAGTGTTTGGGACTTCCTCCCCATTTCTAGAAGTAAAGATATAAAATATGACTATTCCAACATATTTTTCAGTACATTCAATGATCAGTCCCAGGATGTCATTGCCTTTTAAATTCAACTTCAACTTATCTGAAAGAGAAATAGCTTTGCTAATGTCTTTTGAAGAGTTGAAGAAATTTGATTCTGTCTGATAGAGAATGACTAGGCAAAACGCCATAGAAAGTGCTTTTGCACAGCAAACTTTGACAGGTCCATTGAAAAGTTATCAAATGAAAACTTTTGAATAGATTTTCAATTTGGAACTGCCACATAGGTTCTTATTCTACCCAACTCATGCTAGTTTATTTCTTATACATTTATGTTATCAATTCACAGGGAAGAGATAACCAGTGTTTTTTTCAAGTACTTTTAACCATTATGTTTTCTATCGAAATCGTAGACAAATTTCTGTAGACAGAAGTGTTGTTTTTTTTTATTTTCGATTTTTCCTAGATGTTTGGGATTTTTTCTCATACTTTATAAAAAATGAGAATAAAAATTGAAATAATCATTTCAATACACTAGTGACACTGATAGTGACTTGACGTTCGTTAACAATTCAAGTGATTCAAGTAGTTTTTTTATTGATATCATGTTCTTATGATTCATTCGAGATATATATATATATATATAAAATATCGATATTTCTGCGTACCCCTAATAGGTACTAAATACATCTCATGATACAAATGCATAGAAGTTGTTGGTACATTCAAGTTGACTGAATTTTGAGCACTTAGCTTCGAAACAAAACGATTTAGAATTGTTGAATTGTTATCAATTTTATTATTACTTGTTTTTTTTTTCTTGTTACACTTATATAGACTCAGTTAGTGAAGTTATTCTATAAGTTGAACGTGAGTTAAGATAAATAATATCTGCTTATAATTTCGATTGTTGAAAATACTTATTTGTGCAACGTTGCATTGTGGTCATTTGTCTGAGAAACAAAATCTTTCCTATTGTTTTATCTTCCAACTACTCTTTCGACATTCGCAAGAAATCAACTTGTATGAATTCAATTGAATGATAGGACTTTATGGCTGGTCAAAATTGCAAATCCGTGCTGAAATTTTTGTTGTTTTTTCACTGAACTGGTTGAAGCTTGCCATGCAAATTGAAGAGCAGTTCCTATGGCGTTTCGCCTTATCTTTCTGAATCAGAGAATTTTTCGAGGGAACGGTTAAGGGTATCAATTTTCTTGACATTAGAATGACTCGTCCGATTGATCCTGTCCATCAATTAACTATGCCAGTTCCCTTTTGAATCACTGTATATACATATGAATTAATATATATATAAATTATCACTCATTTTTGTTTTGCCTTCTCTATTTTGTCAGGAAATAGTGCAATAAAAATTTGACTTTTTTTTTAAACAGGAGCAGATTCGTTCCAAAACATCCAAAGATGATTAAAAAATGATATTTATTCAGTATATATATTCGAATTGCTAGGAAATTCATGAAAACTAGGTGTAACTGACTATTAATAAGGAATTTGTCGGTATTCAAACATTAAATTTGAAATGTATTGAATTGTAAATGTCTCTACTATAAATATGTTGATCATGTTTTCTATTTTTATTTTTGGAAACAAGGATATGCAAAAAACATGCAGTATGCAATTAAAATTGTAATAAAAATAATGATTCTTACCATCAGAATGCATGCAAAAAAAATGTTCAGTGCAAAACAGAATGTGTAGAGTAACAAAAACTTTCACATCTTGGCGTTTTTTCTCCCCTTTTCATAGAGTTATCAAGAGTTGGAATATTTTGTTTCTTATTTTTCCTGCATATCGCAAGTACTTACTGAACAAATATTTGAAAATGAACCATGGTGTTGGTGTCAATATACACTGTGAAATGTATGCATAATTTGCTGATCTTCTCTTCAGTCCATTATCTAAGGCCTCGAATAACTCACTTGCAGTAATCTTATCAGGCCACGGTGTAGGAAAACAAACTGAAGGCCATAGCAGACTTTGATCTTTAGCAGCATCTGATCTGTAGATGGATATCACCTAAATAGTTCAATAGAAAATAGTAACGATTTTGCGTGTAATTGAAGTAAAAAATTATACATTTCACTCGGCAGAAAAGAAGATTCAATGCTTTGGGTGGTTCCCTAGCCTCGGTTATGGAATACCACCCACGCCATCTTGTACTTTTCTGCCTAGTAAAAAAATGACTTATAGTTACGAGCATTTAACACTGGAAAGCAGACAGGAAATTTTTAATTCGACGAAGACGTAGTGGTTAGACAGCCATTAAGTTGCTGTGTATATTGTTATTGCTCGCGAAACGGAGTTAAGGCAGCGTTATTTCTTGAAGCCTGTGGAATATAGTGGCGGGCCTTGGGTATTAGTCTCAGTTACAATAATTCACTTGCGGAAATCAATTAAACGAAAGTTGTGTGAATCAGTAATGGCTGCGTTGCGGGTTTAAATTGTTCGAGTCTCAATATTATCATATAGTCCCTAGATAGTTGTTGCAATTGGTAATAGTTGGCAATTAATAATAAGTCCGATCCAACCGACTTCATGTTTTCTGGCCGGCGTCATCGAAATCCCCTAACCCCCTGAGACGTTTCGGTGCAAGGTGTTACGTCAAGTGATCTTGGTGGTCCACCAAATAGCAGGCTCAACCACTGAATCAATCAATCACCATCCAGTTTGTGCCAACTGGAGAATCTCTCGTTTATAGATGATTCTTACGAAAATCGCTCAAGGTTGTACATCAATAAAAGAGTTATCACCATCAAATCTATTTATTATTCATTAACATTTACGTTAACTCTCCTTTGTCGAATATGAAATTTGAAACCATCCAAGGCACGCTTGAGACAATACAAACGAATCGAATGAGCGTTTTTTCACATTTTCGGTAGTATCTCTGTAATTATTCATTTCAGCTATAGGGTAGGCTTCAACATATCTATAGATCAAATTCCGCGTTGAGTGATGTGGAAATTCAATGGTTGTTCCATTTGAAATATCAGAAATATTTTTTTTAAATGGCAAAAAAGTGATCTGAAATACCTAAAACCGTGTTCATCATTTTAAAATACCATCGATGGCTTCCGGTATTATACTCATTTTTGAAATTGTTAATAATACAGACATTTTGATTAGTCTAACATTTGAAATAATCCTCAAAAACAAAGATGGTAGAAAATCGATTCAAAATTCAGTAGCTCCTGAATTCAGCGTAGAATTCAAAAATGCAATAATACACAGGGTGTTAATGTCACTTCTGGTTGACCGGGAAGTGACATCGTATTGAAAATATTTTCATGAAAATAGGTCGCATCGCGCTATAGCTGCTGTACTCGCAACCTTGAATATTCGCATATCATTGAGGAACATCCTGTGTAGTTTTTTGATACTTCTTCTTCTCGATATATTGTTAGCGATACGCGAAGTGCATGCTAACAGAAAGATAAACTTCAAAATTAAATATTTCGAATATTTGCAAATCAATTTCTTCTGATAAATCTATAGGTATATGAGATGACCTACAACTTTTGAATTTCGAATATTCTCTACCACGACTGTAGGTGGATGTCTAAATATCATGAATCACATATATTTCACCTGATACATATTCGTGGTGGTCAAATATTCTAAGGTGATCGAATCCATTTTAGCAGAATAAGGCAGTAATTTCTTTGCAAATTTATCGTTGAGTAATCGCATTAATCTTTCATGGTCGGCTACCTGCAGTCCATAAAAATGTTGGAAGTCCAGAATCACCACCTTCAACATGAAATATTTAGTATTTCCACAGCCTTCTACAGCTCCCGAGCCATGGTAAGAGAAATGCAACGTCGGTCGTACGGAAGGCAACTGGCGGTCCTGCGATACCTTGTATTGTGTGATCAACTTCAGAAAAATCTAATGTTTATGAGTTGATAGCCATACTGTCCATCGTTATTATCTTCTCAAGGACCGATGGATAATTGCACATGTTTTACATAAAATATAGATTGCTGCAAGAAGTTTTGAAAATATCATTCGTACATAAATCTCGAAATCAGTATAAATATGAATGCATGTCACTTCTGAATCGTGCTAGAATATCCTGGACCATGCACCTCCTCAATTTTATAAATAAATAAGAATAAAGATTTCATTTGATGCCTTTAAACCTCAAACTTGTTGTGAAGTTGTTATCAATGCATTTTCATCATCTGTATACCTATGAAATATCTGATTGTCAACCAAACTGACAGAAAATATAATTTATCCTGAGTTCTATGGACTTCTCTCATGAACTGGAATGATGTCAGATTTTTTATCATGGACATCAAAATATATCTTAGGTCTTTCTATTTCTTTTGTTCTATTCTTTCATCATGATCTTACGAAGCCGTATGACGGACACAATATTTTTTCCTAATTTCGACTCATCAGGTCCATTTTTTTTACTCTTAGTGAACGATTTTCCCTCATACATCAACCGTGGGCGCGTATTCATTTATGCAGATGACACTACAATTATAGTCGCAGCTGATAGTCTAATTGAGCTGCATAATAAAGAACAAGCAGTCATGAGCAACTTCGCTCATTGGTGCCGAAGAAATCAATGAAAACAAAACTGTCATCATCGAATTTACTGCAACACTTGAGGTAGAAAATGATACAACCCTAACAAGCAATAACACTGAAATTCGTTCATCCAAAAGCACCGAATTCCTTGGAATGAAACTGGACTCTAAGCTGAACTTCAAATTGAAAATACAATTGTTTCTATTCCTTAGAGGAATTAATAGACCACTACCTGTAATTTTATAGAATTATGAGATTGTATCTTAATCTCTACCTCTATGATTTTATTTTTATGTTGTGTACATAATCCTTATGTTTTGAATTGTATCCTACTGTAAATTTTATACTATTGTTTGACTTGTCTTATGTTATGTATATGATTCAAAGAGATCAATCTCTTCTCAATGATCCTATCTAACTGTTAACTCGAAATTAGTTCAAAATTAGAGGTAATTTCAGGTTGCAACCCGAAATTGGGAAATAAATATTACATGTCCGTTGCACTTCGTACGATCTTGATGATCTCTCAGGTTTTGAGATATATTTTGGTAAATTTGAGAAAGTTGAAGGCACTTGATTTTTCATCAGTTTTAAATATTATATGTATAGTATATATCTACTTCGAAACTTTTTCTCTCACAGTCTATGTAACTTTTCGATGAGGTCCAGTTTATCCGACGTATTGTAGTTCACCCGACCTCTTTCGCAATATCTACTTCATTTTTAGAAAATGAAAAAATTTTGGATCCTTAATTTGACTTGCACTTTGTCACACATAACGACTTGGCATATTCGTAATGCAACAGTTGAGTTACAAGTTAAGCACCGAACGGAGTGAAACCATAGATCGAATTTCGACACAGAGTAAACAAGCGAAGGAGGACCGCCATGCTCTGGTGTCAATTCTCTATGCCATGGCTAGAATTTACAGAAGGCTATAATATTGTCAACAAGACTTCACCATGGTGCAATGAAAAATCTTGCATATGTTCTCACTTCTTTAGGATGATCGTTTAGGAACTTCTCAATTTCGTCCAAGGCTGAAGAAACAGAATCCGAATAGAGGCCGTGAACTATGTACATTTCGTCGGTGCCTGTTTTAGTGCCTATCCTCAGGTCGAAATATCTGATGCCTCTCTTTAGTTGTTCTGCTGCCATATAGGTTTGAGTGCGCGACCAGTTGGCCATGAAGTACTTTATGATAGGCCCAAGTATCTTCAGTTGTTTCAATATATCATCTGCATCTGGAGCGATGTCCGATGAAGAGGTTATGTTTGCTGTGAAACTGTCATGTGAACCTGTAAGGAATGTTATTATCACAAAATCAAAATGATCTGAATTTTCACTATTGATACGATCATATATATTCACACAATCTACCTACTCAACAACAACTGAACCACAACTGAAATCAAAAAACTTGTAACAAGTCTCAGAGACCTCTGACTTACAAAATTTTATCATATCCAATAGTTTTTATTTCTCCATTTTTTGAAAACCAAATTAGTGGTGTTCGAATAGTGTTATGGTTTGGTTGTTAAGGTTTCATTGAGTAGAAATGACTTGAATGAAGAAGGTTTCATGTTTTAAATTTTTTCCTACCTATTGTGAAAAATAGATACGTATTTTTTGAGAGCCCCTATATATATACAGGGTTTTTGAACTTGAGTCGACACTATTGCTAACTCCGTTTTCATGGGAGCTACAAAGTCAGTTTAATGTATAAGCAAGAAGCATTTTTTGCGCTGATAACGATGGCGTAAACGGAAGAATAGACGAACATTGCGTTCAAATTATTGAATTTGCCGCTATCAGCATACGATGTCACGAAGCGCAAATATCAGATTGCATTGATTATGGATGAACATATTTCAAGACTGCGTTCATTTCAGAATTTCAAAGAGCATAAATTAAAAGCAGTGCATAAATTGCTGCCCAAATCAATCCATATACTTGGAATGGAATATTTTTTGATATCACGAGAGATTTTGGTCGACCTAGTATTGCGAAAGATTCATAGAAAATTGGAAAGATCTGTTTTATATACTGGCTCTGAATCCTCATAGTGGGCCTCCATATTATCCTTATCTGTAAGAATGCGTCAATTTAGATAATTGATCATCTTACATCAACACAAAATTGAAATGATTTGATATTATGTATAGTAAGTTCCTATTGGAATGCAGGAAATAAAATATAAACAATATATAAAATATGGAGTTTTCGTTCCTAAAGAAACCTTAAATTTCCGGGTTTGGTAGGTTTCGCAATTACAGTATGTGGAATTTGGTCAAGCTTTTTTATACCACAAAATGGTGCTTTCAAACGTAACCCTTCGGGTATCATTCCATTGTAACATCACGATAATATGTTTCGACTTTTGTGGCACTTGGTCTAGTACATTGAAGTACATTGAAAATCAAATTCCAATAATATCGGTATATATTCAAATATACAAGACATCAAGATGGTTTGTGATGGCATAATCTTATGTAAAAATGTATAAGCAGGTGCTACAAATTCGTTGCTATAGTTCATGGCTCAATTTGAGACACAGTTGCGCCAATAATGTGTATGCGCTTCAAAATGCCTTCTTGAACACACTTCTGACATTTCCGATATTTCGCGAAATCAATGATAATTTTTTTCGCTATTGAATGATACTCAATTCGTAATCTGAAGCTTAGTCTTAGGGACTATTACATTACATTATTATAAATTTCAAGTGTATTTTTTTTTCGTTATTGTGTGGTCTTCACTTACTTTACTTGCTTTACCATGATGCCCACATGGTGAAGTAAGATGTATCATCACATCGAAATCCATATTTCAAAGAAAATAAATCAGCTAACTTTTCTTCAGTAACAATCTTTGTTACTGTTGAGATGTTAAATCATCAGTTTCTGCCTGGCTATAGAAAAATAGGTTGCATTACCAAAGTTTAGGTATTATATTTTCTGTTCTTGTGTGGGATTTTTTCTTCCCGTTCATTATTCGTGACACCGTGTTCATCAAAAAAAATTGGAAATTCAAATCAGTCAGTACATCAAATATATTGAAATAATAATAATAACTTCAAATTTATTTTCTAGAAACGAGGAGAGAAAATCCCACACAAGAACTAAAAAAAATTAATCTACCTCGGATAACTTACAGGCAGTATTTAGATATTACGTTTAAAATTGAAGTAAATCAGTTTTTCGGTACCTTGCACCAAAACATGTATAAGGAGATGTACCTACACCCAAGACTTTGAATCCGACTCTGGACAACTTCTAGTGACGTTAGTAACGAGAATGCACCTATATTCACCGAGTCCATAGACGTACAAATTCTTTGCCATGAGTTCAAATATTCAACAGTTTGAAATAAGAATAACCATGGGATAGGTAATGAATTTATTAATATTCACCTGGTATAGTCAAATTAATCAAAGGTGTCTCCCTTAGCTGTTGAGGTAGATTCGTCATCCAGTATTCCAAATCTTTACTTAGGTCATCTTCTGTTTTATTTTTGGTAGGTTCAATTTTACTAGTCTTTCCCATTTTGATTTCAGGTAGAAACTGTCACTGTTTGAATCGATACATTGGAATAGGAATGTATCACTGGTACCGGGTATTATTGTAAATAACTACTTCATTCAGTGATTTGTTGGTTTATATAGGTAGGTACTTGGGTACTGTGAGGAGAAATGAGGCCCCATTTGTTATATTCAGATATCAGTTATAACAGAATCGAAAATCTCCATTTGCCTATCATTATAACAAAGGATAATGGTCGTCTGAAAGCCGAATACTCACGATCATTTCTCTTTGTTAACGACGTACCCCGACGTTTTGTTCCCAAGGTTACAAGATGAGAGCTGTCGTTTGAAAACAACCAGTTTATCTTTCATTGATCTGTGCAAGAATAGTGATATATCTTCTAACTCTGGTACCTATCTGTGTAGATCCAGGCCTTGATTATAACCTATATAAATCTGCAATTTACTTCGGCTACAATCAACGAATAAACTCTGTTTCCTATATGCACTTGTTTGTATTGATCACAATGACTCTCCACGATAGACAGGGTTGGACTTGGTTTAATAGCGCGATCTGAACTGAATAGAAATTAATATTGAGGGCTCTTGCAAAAAATCATCAAAAATTCCGTGATATACATTATGCGACTACCTAAAGTACACTTAGATATCACAAGAGTTCTTCCCATCACACATCAAGTTTCAGATTTGAATCTTGACAACTATATGTCTATTAGATATTCAGGTTATTTATGGATTTGAGTTGGAAAATTAAGGTTTTTATCAGGTAGGTACTGTATTACACTAGATGCCATTTTAACTCTCAATATAGAGATATAACGAAAGATCATCGAATAAAATTAGTAAAACTATTTCACCCATGGTGAAGCCTCCTCTTATTCGTTCAGAAATTCCAATATCTACGTAGAGCTTCGTTTACTTGAACCGAACGAATTTTTTCATCTGGTCCAGAATGACTCGCAAATTAGCAAAATTTCATGTGAATAATTATTCAATGGTAATAAGGAGATGATAAAATTTTTTGGCTCACATCGTAATACATACAGTACGAAAAGAAGACTCGATGAGCGAATCACATTCCATTGCAGGCGGTAAACCATACCACGTAGATTGTACAAGCGGGCAAAAACCAACCTCAACAAGTAAAAGCTTTGTTGTTCGAAAGACAGGACAGATAGTACATTTCCTTACGTGTAAAAACAAAATGGTAGCGCCAAAGATGGCAGGAAACACTACAGAATGGAACATATTCAGTAGTGATACAGAGTTTATAAAATAATGATAAATGATGACGAATTTCTCCAATTCCAATGATCAGAATGATATTTTATTGATATAAAGATATATTAAAATATATACAATGGCGCAGATATGTGGGTTCCAAAAATTGAATGTTACAATCATTCACTCATCCCAGAAAAGAAAAAAAATATTCATTGTACTCGAATATTGGTTAATATACAGAATTCGGAGCGTCAGAATGACTTATTGCTCAAAGAAGTGGGAATATAGATACCATATCACCTATCTGCACACATTCAGGCTGTTAAAGACAAAAGCCTTCCACAGAAAAAGAGCTAGATTCGTCTTTGAGTTTTCCCGACAATATCTCAACGTACATAACACTGCGAATAAAATAAAAACGCCATATATAGCATATAGAGTATATCATAGTTGTTCCGTATTAGACTGCCACTAGTTTTTCTGGGTCATCTCTAACGACTTCCCTGCTCTTTGGTATCTCATTCTCCTGGCTGTTTTCCACCTTCTCCGTGTCTCTGTAAGTCGATGCTTCAGCGTCCTTTTCGGTGGTGGCGTCATCTGGCTGTACATCTATCACGCGGAACCTGAAGAACGATTCTCCATATTCGTCTGCCTTTTTGTATTCGGTGTCGTTGATCACCACTTTGTGACCGTCAATCACCTGAGAATTCGTTTGAACACTTAGTGAAATAAAATAGAAGTCACGAGGGTTGTCCAATATTATTGATAACTTCATTTTTATAATACAGGGTATATATACAGGGTAGTCCAGGTTGAAAGTATCAATAATTCACCATCGGAAAATAAGTCAGCGAGCATTATATATTTTTATCCTAAAACGCTTCGTAAGAGAGATATAGCCCTTCAATTTCAGTTTCAATTTCAGAAAAATTTTGGATAATTCTCAGGACATTGAAGCGTTTTTGACCAGATTAGGTGTAATTACTTATGACTAGTTACTTGATGTGAGTAACCTTCGTTAAAATTGTACAGTGAGGAATATACAGGGGGATTGTTTCATTTCTCCTGTCCTATTTTTGTCACATTATTTTTCGAATTGATATTTTCCTCTGAAATTTTTATAGTAGGTTTCGTTCATGAGAAGTCATTTTCAAAAATGAAATCTTTTGTGCAAAATCAAATGACCCGAAACACAATCGAAATCCTTTCGAAATAATGTATGTGTTCCTGAACTCAAATAGTGAGTAAATAGGAAGTTCCTGTTAGAATCGGAACTTGCCACATTTCTGGCATATCGAGCTACTTTGGTCAAGATATGCGCAAATCTATTATTTTCAAAGAAGCAATTGTTAAATTCCGTATTGTCATGTTTTATGATGACGTTTCATCGTTATCTACGATAAATATGCCAAATTCCGATTCTTTGTCCCGGTTTCCATATTCGTCTAAGGTAATATACCATCGATGGTGAGACAGCTTGTATATCTGACCGATCAGCTGTAGTTATATTGTTGATAATTTCCATTTGTCAGACTTTGTATAGATAATAGGTATATCATTTACGATGAATGATATAGAATCCCGCGAAGGATAAACCTGTGCGTGCGATAGAAAATATAACATAATTGTACAAATGTAAATTCCCATGATAACTTATACATCAAGACGAAACACATGATCAATAATAAAAATACTCATAAAAATGATTATTCTATACAATCACGAGGTCTCTGTTATCTATGAGGATGAACAACAAGCTGATTTAGCACTTTTGAAGGAATTCTGTTTCCCACAAGTTTCACACTCATAGGCATACCATATAAATGCTTATTCATAACTTCAACAAGAGTCTACTTTGCACTATGGACATTGTTCAACTACCTACTACACAAATAGCGTGTTTGGGAGGGATAATGATGTTTGAAATGAAAACAGAAAGAGAGCATGTATGTAAAGGTTATGTAGCAGTCAATTATCCCAAGAAAAAGGCAAGTTAAAGTGGCTCTAATTGGATCAAACGTCTTGTTTCTGAGGATGACAATTATTCTATACATAGAAGCATATTTTTAGAAAGATCGATAGACTGAACCATATGGTAGAACCCAACAATCTATGAAGAATATAGCAAAACGTATTCTACCAATCATCAAGTGCTTTTGGCTGTGAACTGTGCACATGATAATATATTCTTGTTCGAGTGAAACATATGATCTAAAGGCTTGATAAGGACGAGAAGATAAGAATTCTTTGTTCGATGATTTCCAAAAAATACTGATGGAAAGGCAATGGTATCATAAGCATACTATCGCAATACACTACATGGTTCCATTTTTCGAGATGAACTATCTAACAAAAAACAAAAAACTAATTTTATTTTTTAAATTCTCAAAATCACAAAAGCTGCAATTTTTATGTTGGTTATGCTGAGTATGAAGCTACACTATTGTACATAATATAAATTGAATTATCTCATATATTATTACCCACTCACCTTGGTCACTGATGTAGTATTTCCTTTTCCAAGATCGAGGTCGCTGATGCCAGGTAGGTGTGGAAGTGGAAAAGAATTGCCATCGACAGGAAATTCGTCGGAGAAATTGCCAGTCCTGATTCCTGGAAAACGTTTCAGAAGCGATTCCATCTGCGCCCTGATTCTAGTCATAACGCCTGCAAATTGTTCAGTAAAGTATCTATAATAGTGATAATCATATAGTAATCATATCCAGGGCGGGCCAATGGAAACTTTCCACCCTAATTCGTAGGATTTGAAATCAAAATTTTGACCAACGCCCGAACATGTAGATTTTTGATTTGAGGGGAAACTAATTCTTACCTTTTTTCACCTCCATAGAGTTGACCCTGTAGCGTGGGGAGGGGGTGGAGGGAAACGCTCAAAATCTGCATAGGGGAAAGGGGTCGTGCCATACCTCTTCTCAAAGGTCTCATTACTTTCATCGATACCGACATGACGGTTTGTCAAAATCTTCGACATGGACACTCATTGTTTTCGTAATGAAAATAACAAGAATTGAAGTTTCGAGTTCAATCAGATGTGCACGTTGAATTTATCATAGAAACTGTTCTGAATGATCGCCATTAACATTCATGTAATAATAAAATCGAATCTCTCTCTCTTCTCTAATATTCTGCAACTACAATTATGCATTCCTGCAAAACTTGAAGAGAAGCCGTCTGTGTTTTATGAACGTTAGACTTCAAATGGCCCCAGAGAAAGAAGTCAAGAGAGGAAAGATCAGGAGAACTTGCAGGTCACTCCATAGATTCCTCTACGGCCGATCCAATGTCTTCTAAAGTTCTCGTCTAGAAATTGCCAAACGGGTGATTTTATTATAGCAAGAATGTTCATGGCGGATATTTTGAACAGCTTGCAAGATAAATTTGACGTGCATACCTGATTATTGAACTTGTTAATCTAATCATTTGGTATTTTGATTGAGAAAATATTAGTCTATTTTAAGATTTTCACAAGCTGTTTCGTTATTGATGAAAATGAGGTAAAATTATAGGGTTATGAAGAACACGATGAGACCTTCGAAAAGAGGTATCGCATGACCTTTTTCCCATAGGCAAATTCTGAGGGTTGTTCACCCCCAGCTACGGGGATGAAAAAATCTGAAAATAACGTATTAGAGTGTTTTCCAAAATTTTGATGTGAAATCTTACAAATTAGAGTGCAAAGTATCCATTGGCCCACCCAGTATAGTTATAATAGATATTGTTGACACTTGAAGAGTTTATATGAATAAATTGTTTTTATAATTCTACTCTCACTTGTATACTGTCTAATTACTTCAGGATAAATAAAATGGATGAGTAGGCAATACTAGTGAAATGTACGGATATGAATATCAGTCGACTGTGAGGTATGGAACACACCAATCACCTCTCTACAGTACTAACCATAACACCTTGGTGACTATATACAGGGTGTCCGGAAAGGTCATGTCATAAATGTTAGGGCTGATGGAGTGAAAATAATGTTAGTACGGTCGTTCAGTGGATCTGTATTATAGGAATTTTTTCCGTTTAATGAAGGTATTTTTGACAGAGGTGACAAATTTGACATTCTGCTCCTACCATTCGATTACTTAATATTCTTTCTACCAAAATGGTACATACATACAGTTACAATGAGTTGCAATGTGTCAAGTCAGTCATTGCCAATCAAACTAATAAAAAACTGCAAAATTGAATCAATAATAATAATAATAATGATATTTATTTACCACATGATAGGTCATAGGACATTGGGACTATTTTTCTGAATTATTGTATACAGGAGTTCCCCAATGTCCTCTCTTTTCAAATAAAATATTTTCAGTTTTCTGCAACTTTCGGTAATACCGGAAATGGACCTCAACTTCGTTATTTCGAATTGGATCTACAATTTTTCATGAGATTTTCAGAATCTACACTAAATTCATATAGAACATCATATGTCTAGAGTACGCCATTTTTCAGCTATTCAAGATTTTTCAAAATTTTTGGCATATGCAGCCCCTTACAAAGAGAATATTAGTCAGACCTAACATTTTCAGGATTTAGCTACCCAAATCTTCAAATTTCTTGAAAAATACCCTACAGGGTGTCTACGCTAAAAAGTGAATCTCTATACCAGCAATGAACAGTTTTTGCAGAAATCTGAAAACACCAAAATTTTCTTGGGTATTTATGTGAGGTTATCAGTGATTAGTACAGTAGTTTTCCATATATGGACTCAGCTCTTCGTGGAACACCGTACTTACATCTTAGAAACATCCATGCAAAGTTGGGATTCGACCACAAACAACGCGCGAAGCGCTCTTTACCTTCATACGATATCTTGGCTATATGATACTCACCTTCCAGATTTTCAAAAAGGCCGCTGAAAGGATTGGAAAACGATGAACCGTCGAATGCTCCCGTATCGATGATCGGTTGATCTCCAAAATAGTTGGGCTGCACAAATTCCACATCGTCGTCAATTTGTTTAGAAGTGGCTGAAAATGAAAAACATATATATTTCATGGAATACCTACTACGAAGGCGATGAAGAGCCACACTCTCTTTTTTTTTTCAAATCCTGATTTTCATGTTGGGATCCTAAAATTGATCTTGGATCCCTACTTTGAACTCGGGATCTTGTCTTTGATCTCCGGATCCTGACTTCAATCTCGGGATCTCGACTTAGAACTCTGAATCCCGACTTTAATCTTGGGATCATGACTTTAATATCGGGATCTTGACTTTAATCTTGGTATCCCGTCTTTAATCTCGGGATCCTGTCTTTAATCTCGGGATCTTCACTTTAATCTCGGGGGATGCCCACTTAATTCTCGGGATCCTGACTTCAATCTCGGGATCCCGGATTGGAACTCGTGATCTCGACTTCAATCTCGGGATACGAAAGATCCCACTATTTTTGAAACCCGCGACGGTACCGAGAGGAATACCAAAGAAAAATTCAACGACCAAGTGGTGTAATCTTATATATATATATATATATATATATATATATATATATATATATATATATTTATCCAGAAAAATATGTAAGGAGGCTAGAAGATCGAATGCTTCTATCAGAGAAGTGGAACAGACTGTACATTTAAGGTTTATATATGCTTTCATATGTATCTTTCGTATCTTGAGATCGAAGTCGAGATCACGAGATTGATGTCGGGATCCCTAGATTAAAGTCAGGATCCCCAGTATGAAGTCGCCATCCCGAAATAAAAGTCAAGATCCCTAGATTGAAGTCAAGATCCCGAGATTGAAGTCGGGATTTCAAAGAAAAAGAAAGTGTGGCCCTTCAGCGCCTTCCTACGTTAGACAACATTTGTTTTCAGTTAATAATTGATTATTGACCAACACAAAAGTGATTCAGTATAGTTCCCTACTATACGTTAATCGGTCTGTATTGGAAAAACAATATGACATTCTATGAACTCGATATTTCGTGAGAAGGAATAATGCATTTGAAAGAGAAATACTCGTAGCGAGAATAGAGATGAAATGAAGATACAAGAAGTAATCGAAATTTGAGCTCACTCATCATTATGTATAACTATCAAAACCTCTTTTAATTCTCATTTTTCTGAACCATTGTTTCAAATATAAATTTATTTCACAGGTATATACAAGGTGTTCTCAAAAGTGAGGTATTGTTCTCTATAAGAACTCAATGGAATAGGCAATAGTACAGCATACGCAATACATAAGACTTCCAAAATATCGAGGTATACGCACATTGTTTTGTTCGACTATTTTCAGGGTGAAATCGAGATGCCTCAGAACTCATCGGAAATCAAGAGCATATAATCATACATGTCCCACAAATTCATCATTTTCATGAACTTGTGCTGACCTATTCGAGAAATAGTAATGAGCAGCAGGATGAGTATATAGGAGTGGACATAGCAATATTTGTTTCTGAAGTTTTGAACACCACGCCAAATATAAATACATCAAAACTGAATAATCAGAATTAATCATTATAGAAGTTGCTATTTTGAAAATCACCGTTTTCATTTTTGGTTTGAAATCATAGTCCCAAATTTCATCGCAATATTCCGAACAAAGGAACACAGTTTGTACATTCAGCTTCTATAATTTATGTAATCCACTCTCTGCAATATGGTGCCCATGAGAATAAAAAAATTAGAATGCATCACGCACATCTAATAGGAAAGCTTGTGTTTGGACCTTCATGATTGATCTACGCCTTTCATTTTCTTCTGAAATATCAATATTTTTTTTTCAGAAATTTACTACTAAATATTTTAGAAAATTGATGAATACTTGAATATGATATTATAATTATTATTTATGCTATTACGGTGTTCAGAGTTTCACAAGCCTAACCTCAGTGAATGATAAACTTCTTCAGGCCATAAATACTTCACTTATTTCGTATTAGTCGTAATTTATTGAAATTATATATTTCAAAAGCCTTGAGTAGTTATGGTGCGATATAGATATTCAAATGATTCAGATAATTATACAATCTCGGTACACTTTTATCAATTTCTTGAAATGGAAAAATCAGGCAAATGGTAATTTCATGATATCGTGATTTGAGTTCTTTTACGCCTACAGGATATTTTTTCACTAAATTTCTGACCCATACTCAAATATTTTCACATACACAAAATTGAAACCTACGAAAGCGCTAAACGGACATAATGACTTATATTATAATTTCCAGTTTCAACTGGAAATTAGCACTAATTGTCAATTTGAACTGGCATTTGTCTCTATTGCCAGTTTGAACTTTAAATTAGCCCTAATTGCCAATTTAAAAAACTGGTAGCTTAAACAGGCAATGTGGCCAATCTGGGTAAAGATATAATCAAGGTGGATAGGTATAGGATGGTGAAATAACTCAGATTCGAATCACGCTTGAAGAGTTTCCAAGAAAAGATCGACAGAGATGATGTCATCTAGTGTCGAATTTGGACAACCTAGTCAGGTATAAAAATTTGATTTTGTCAAGATGGCAGCAGTCTACAACTTTTCCTAGAGGCTTGGTATAGGGATTTGGAACACCAGTCTTTATTAACATCATGGATACACTATACATTGAGCTACTCAAATGGATCAATATAACATACTGTCATATTATAGCCATACCAGAAATAAGTAGTAGGTGAGGTATATCTCATCGGTTAAAGTATGTGGTTGCCATTTGCCATAACGACTTGCATCTCTCATATGAAGCATATGCCGATCCAATGATCACAATGTAATATATTATCATCTACACAGGTACCTACAGATGAATATCACACATCAAATCAACTTTGAAATCATAGATAATTGATACTGAGTGCGGATAATTTATGTATACAGGTCCTGCATTATTTCATTTCTGTGAACTTGGTAGATGCTATTGTTATTGTTACTCATCTCCTTTATTGCCAAAACAACGCTGCAAGTCTTGAAGGGCTTGTGCCAGTAAAGGAGACGAGGATCTACAGTTCAGACAAGTGGAATCCAAACCACTATGAAATACTGTACCCGAAATTAACACTAACTTCAATTCGAACTTATACTGATTTCGAGTCTATTTGCCTACTGACAGAGGCCGAACAATTGAGAAAACATGGTTCAGAGTGTAGAACGTATCCACCTATGATCTTTTACCACTGCCGTACGGATGATTGAAAATATTTTTGGGTGACGAATAATCATCGGTGAAGAGATGAAAATGTGTGAAAAAAAAGTGTGAAAAAGAAGAGACAAGGAAGGAAACATAAGAAGAGAGGAAAAATAAACAGATCATGACTACTGGATACCTAGAAGAATATTTTTACGTTTTACCTTGGAAGAATATGGTGATTTGCTGAGAAGAGACGAATCCATATTTTTCAGATGATTCATGTCCACATATCAATATCAAGGAAGCGTTCAAAAATGAGATGATAAGATATGGATAATATATCTGGACCTCAGAGCCAAACGGTATTGAGTCACATTTTTTTAAATTTACAGGACAGCTATTTGAAGATTTTGAACAATGGCATTATTCAAACCAATTACTATTGTAAATAGGAGAGCATGGGTTATTATTTCCCCACTTTTGATTCTAGAAGATAACTAAAGCTGATAATAACCAACCTCCTACATTAATTTATCTGAATGATTTAAAATTAATTGTGGGACTTAATATTGTTTGGTTCTAGCAATGGACTTGATATCTTGTGACTTAATACTCTATTTCGTAATTTAATACTGCTCAGCTCGCACGAATTTATGGATACGTGAGACTTGATACTGAATTATTATTGAGAAACCCATAGTAGAACAATTTAAAGTAGATTCAATACCAATTATAACTCATTGATAAAGGGTAACAAAAGGCAAAAACATACTGAAAATATTTATTCTCTGAAATAAATGAGAGATCACACTAAAATGTTACAAACGTAAAAAAAAAATCAATCATGGAGGTCAAGTAACAAACAAATAATTTAAAATTGAAAATATCTAATTAAAGAGAAAATGCATAATGAAAATCATTGCATTCTTCAGTCGTCTTTCTTGAGGTTACCATATGGAAAATTTTTAAAGTATTCGTGAAATCTTTCAGGCACCCATGTCAGTAAATTCTGCAAATCATTATACTTTTCAGTTGAAATAGGTTTTAGTGTCTCTCTTATTGGTTTCAGCAGCATTAAGTTAGAATTGGAAACAACTTCATTAGAATTAGCAGCACGTTTCTCTTTGCGTGTTAGACTTTTAGTGGCTCTATTGAAATCAACTTGTTCAAAATTTTCTTGATTGAAGTCTGTTTTAAAATACAACACTCGACAAGACTCGTCTGTATTATCTCTGAGAATTTCTTCGGTATTGGAAGAAGACACATTGTTTTTACTAACAAAGACGGTATTGTACACATCGTTATTCAAAGAAATAACATCCTTTGTAGCATTGCCACACCTGGTTGAAAGAGTTTTCAAATTTTCATGAGGGATGTCCTGCGTGCTATAAGAGGTTGAATGACGATCTCAGCATCTTCTATAATATTATCGTGCGTGTTATCAGCAACAAAAGCTAAAAGTGAAACAATAACAAAACTTTTTGTGATAAACTCATGTAATTTCTTAATTACCGTTCTCCTCGGTCAAAAGTGAGGTTATAACAGGTTTTTCAGATATTTTGTTGCACTTGGCTTGTCTTAGTGTCATTTGTAATATTTTATGGCCTCTTGATGTAATCATGTTGACCCTATTCACTTATTGAATATTGAAACAACGAAATTATCAAGTATTTTCAGTCAACTTCACGAGCAAAATATTGTGACTTAAAATTATAACAACTGATGTGCACTATAACAAAACAGTACCGAAATATTGGATAGAGCCAAACAGTATCAAAAACCTTTAATACTGTTTGGTTCTATTTAATAGAGGACTTAATATCAAAATAATCTACACCTATGTGGTAAACGGAAAGAAACTGGACTTAATACGCATCACCATTGGAAAGAGCGGAAAAAATAATATAGGAACCTCAGAAACAAAAAAATTGGACATAATACCGTTTGGCTCTGAGGTCCAGATATACGTTATCCTCCATCTTATTTACTATGAAATGACCGTCTTGTTCAACACCTTCCAGACCATTCTGTTTGTGTCTGTGTTTTTGGTAAAATTAACGTGCATTTTCGTGTCGTTGGGAACACTGGTTCGATGGCTTTATAAACTGATGAGGTCCTGAAAATGTGTGATCGATCCCGGATTCAGAACAGAACACGAAAAATATCGTGACAAATTATTATACGTGTTCTCGTATTCTCTCTGAACCCGGGAGATTGCCAACATATTTCCAGGTACACCATGTACAATCTGAATGTCTATGTGAATGAGAATTTTCGACATCAAATAGGCATATTTCTAATTGAAAACACTACTCATATCCGGTTATGAACTTATCCAAACTATAATAACAGAGGATATGGAAGTTTCAACATAAACAAGGTACTACGGTAGGTCCTAATAATTATAATATACCTATCATCATTATTCCTAATTCCATTCAGATCATTTTCTATTCAATCATGGAAAATTGTTGAATAACAAGAGCGTGATCAATTGCGCAGTTTGTAGTCAATTGTATGAACAGCAAGCAAAAATTCCAGCAGCCAACATACCTACATCTCTTGTTGTAATAATGATTGTTAGTAGTCAAAAGATTCATATCATATCATATCATATCATATCATATCATATCATATCATATCATATCATATCATATCATATCATATCATATCATATCATATCATATCATATCATATCATATCATATCATATCATATCATATCATATCATATCATATCATATCATATCATATCATATCATATCATATCATATCATATCATATCATATCATATCATATCATATCATATCATATCATATCATATCATATCATATCATATCATATCATATCATATCATATCATATCATATCATATCATATCATATCGAATGGTGAAGAATTTCAGTGTCATGTTAAAAATACTGAAATTCCATGTGAAAAACGACTACAATTACCAATAATAACAAATAAAAACTTCGCCACATCGATGCTTGGTTCATTCTTGAATAGATTATTTCACTTTTTTTTTTCATTGTCACCGGATATAAATAATGACATAAGCGTAGAATAGGAAAAGTTTGCGACGGCTCTGAAAACACTTTTATTTTCTGAATAGTAATCTCCTGATTTACAGTTGCAACTGTGAATTAGGAGATTATATTATTCAGAAAATGGAGGTAATTTCAGGATGAAAGTTCAGGGCCGTCGTACAAAATAAACAGAGATGTTTTTTTTTTCTATTCAGAGATGGGGAAACTGGAATGAACATTTTTGAAATGTATATCATTGATTTCAGCATTTGGTTGATAGATTCTTGTAGCATCTTATAGGCGGTACACCCTCTGAATCTATAGAAGTAAGATAAACATAATAGAAAATGCAACTGTATGATTTTTTCAATCAATTTGACAATATTTTTTGTAAGAAAACACTCATGCAATAATTCGAAAGATAGTACATCATTGAATTATGTATTGCTCGACTAAATAAAAGTATTTGCCACCCCTATATTTTTGATTGTAAACACACTAATATTTGTATATACCTATGAGCAAATATTTACCATACAAGTTGATCAAATATTTTGAATATTCAGCGTATGTAATATTATTGTAATATTATATTTTTTCCAAATGGGTCATGAACGAATGAATGTGAGCAAATAAAAGTTTACTCAGCATGTAGACATTTATTTACAATTAAAAACAGCTCACTGGAGAAACCCACTAATTGAACATAATATACAAGTAGGTATAACTACCTGTATGAATACGCTACTAAATACTAAAGACCGCAAGTCCGATTAGGCGCATTCATATAAAATATAAGAACTAATCATTTTCCGATATAGATATTTACTGGTGATGTATGTACGAATACGATTGAGCAAATGACTTTCAGTTCTGTGAAATCAATAGGATCGTAGAAAAAAACTTATAGAAGATATATTGAGTGGTGATATTCTCAGACAAAATGTTGATTTTCCGAAATGATCGTAACCAGTAGGTAAAAATTCAGAATGAAGAAGAAAAATCTGATTTCAATTCGATTTTGTTTCAGCAACCTCTCAAATATAAATAGGCCATATGAACACTCATTTGTCTACTAGATGCGGGATAGTAGAGGGGTAGTTAATAGAACTTAAACTTCGTTCAAAATTCTATTTCCAAATTGTAGACATGAAATGAGAAATGAGTTTTGTTAAAGAACCAATGAGCATTTTCCATATTTTTTACCATTGGTTGGATTTGAATTAGATGCCAGATTGCCTTTATTCATTGGTTGGACATAATGCCCATGTCCAATAATTGGAGGGGGTGACTCAACGACATAAACTAGGGAGAAAACTGTATATAAACCTAATTGGTCGCCAAATTGATGGAGCCTTTTCACAGTTCGTCCCTAAAGATGGTTCTGATCGATCAGTATCACCACCGATTACAAGAACTCATGAAACCCATTGCAATTGGGTATATACAGGGTATGTCACGATGACCTTATGCTATCTTCATATCGACAATCAGTCGGGAGAAATCCATGAAAATGTGCATGCTCATATTTGATATTACGCTCTCTTCATTTGAAATATTTTCGACAATGCAGTGTTGCTGCTTCTACTAGAAAGTAATTGCAACATTGATATTTCAAACGGAACACCCGGTAGATGATATGATTTTCAGAATCTCCATCAAATTCTTTATATGCCTTCCTTTTACCTTGTACTAATCTCTGACCGTTTCTGAGATATTGAATAGTTTCCATTTTTTTTCGCGGAAAACAGCACTTCCTAAAAATGCTTATATTTTCAGACACCGAGGTACTGAGACATTGAAATTTGGATTGTGGTTGGATTATATCTGGGAACTATCAACGCAATAGCCAAATCTGGAATACTTCAATACAGGGTGGTCAAAAATTATCGTCATTTCGTTCGCATGAAAAAGTGACCGGAAGTCGATTTTTTTCAAATAGAACACCCTGTATATGATTACTGATTTTGAATGCTGATGAAATTTTCTATTCATCTATTTATATCATACCTATACCTAACAAGTCAAGTTCTTGACTTATAAGCAATCATTTGTAAATATCTTATAAAATATCATCGCTACTCGGATTTGAAAAATATAAGCATGCACATTTTCATGGATTTCTCCAGACTGATTCTTGATACAAAGATAGTGCTAGCTCGTACCCTGTATGGGGTAATTCCCGGTGGATGGCACATTAGACGTTTCTGATGAACCAGTCAACGGATCACTTCGAAAATTGAATGAAGAGCATATTCGGACACTCACTACCCAACTGAAATATGTACGACAATTCGGTGTTGCCTCTTCTATTAGAAAGTAGTGTTGCAACTTTGGTATTTCAAATGGGGATTCCTGTACATACAAGTATTTTCAGAATCCACAACAATTCCCCAATAACTTTTCATGTCATTTCCCTATGCTTATCTGTTACCGTTTTCGAAATAAAAATCAATTAATTTTTTTTCTTCGGAAATCATGACCTCTAAAAATTATCATATACTCTAAGCTGAGGAACACTATGATATCGCAATTTGATTTGGATTTAGTTTAAGTACAGGGTGGTAAAAATATACAGTTGATTCGTTTGTTTGATAAAGTGACAGGAAGTTGATTATTTGAAATGGAACACCCTTTATATTATTGAAAATTCAGAAAGCTGATGAAATTCGCTTCCCATCTATTCATATCATACCTATCACAAGTCAAGTTTGTGAAAATCTTTCTTGAACATGGTAACCTCATTCGGTATTTGGGAAGTAGGCCAAGCGTTGTGACATTCTCTAATAATATATAATATCGACATTTTCGTTACTTCAGAAGTTGCATGTACCTTCAAAAACGATGGAACAAAACTAATCGAATGGAGTTCTTATGAATTTGTTTTTGATTTTTTGGACAGTGTTCAATGAAATGTATCCGAATCTACCGCCAATGGACCTCAAGAAATTAAGAACTCAGAAAAATTTCAATGCATTGGGATCAACTTCAAAAGCATCAAGAAACTTGCGTAACTTCAGAAGACAACCAGATCAACTTGGCATATTTTCACGCATTTTCATCGATAAGAAATACTGAAGAAGATTTTGGCATAAAATATCCTTGTATATACAGGATGTTCCATACCTACCTACATTACCTACATTATTATTATTATTATTATTATCTTATTTATTATCACAATGATAAAAACTGAAGTTGGGTACTTTATCTGGAAAATGGTTCATTCTGTGTAAAATCTAATATCCTTATGATATTCCTTGTGTATTATTTTTAGGTTGTGTATCAAAATTCAACTCATGTGAATAGAATCCGTGAGAACTTCTGTTCATCCATTGTAGTTATTATCATAAGGAGAGAAACTTGGTATTAAATTTTTGCGTCATATTCTGTAATCAATTTTTTCTCATAATTTTTTCCATGTATAAAATGTTCAGCATCAAAACCCGACACTTTTCTCTAATTTGACCAACCCTATTTTACTAGATCCCAATGGTGAGGAGGTAAAACAATGATTTGTATACGTATACACATTATTCTAGTTTGTATACTTTGGTTCTGGAAAATTCACATCTGGGTTCGTTTTGGAAAAACTTTATCTTCTCATAGTGTGCAGATAGATGAGAGTGTAGCTATTACGAGCAAGTTCATAATAATCGTATGTAAACGTGATCAGATTTGATTGTATTGTACTCATTGTAATTGTAAGGATACAGGATAGGTTTTGCCAAATCCGGAGTATTTGTGATGCCGTGTTGATTACAGGAAACTGCTGGCCAGATGCATGTTTGACGAATCAGAAATAAATGGAAATCGCTTGGACTTCTCTTCTATTACATTGTTCACCTTGAGCGATAAAAGTAGTTATGATACGTGACGTGAATACAAAATTAGTCGGAAACGCATGAAAAAAACATTCAGAATTATCGAATCATTACTCATAAGTAAAAACATTTCAACCATAGAAAACTTCCGATGGACAGGAAATAACGTCTGTCGAAAAGAGTATCTTTACGTCATTCGAACCTGAGGCATATGAGCCCTAAAGATGGTTGAAAAAAATATTCAGCTGTCACTTTGGACATTATAATATATAGATATTGATTGCTGTGTAGGACTATCCTCAATCATTATTGATACATTTTTGATATACACAGAGTTGGCTATCAAAAATGAACCAAATGGCATTACTATCAGAAGAAAAACTTTGTTGTCGAAAACGTGTTTCAGGTTTCTTTCGACAAGATCTTTTCCTGGCGGATTTATTTGGCCACTCTGAAAATCCCAGAAAGTAAAACTGTAATGACAACGTATAACCTATCCATTGGAATGCATATCAATCACCATCACCTCATTCTTACACAACAACCTTCCTAATTCTTCCTAATAATGTCAGGTCTAATTTATACTGTATCGCAAAGTATAGGTCACGGAAAATTTACATGTTCTAGGAATTTTGTTGGCAACCTTATTTTTTTCATATCCATGGTAGGTTCTCTTTGAAAAATTACTTTTGATATTAAGAAAATAAGAAAGCCTTGAAATATTCAAACAGCTCGAACAAATCGACTAGTTTTCATTCATACCTTCTGAACGTACAGCTGAGAGGAGCAATTCGTGTGAATTATTATTTTCAATGTTTGTTGTCGAAATATGATATGATACTTCTATATTCATGAAGGTAATAATAGTCACTGAAGTACTAATTGGTACCACAATAATTTAAACTTAAGCAAGATAGTAGGTATTTATCTCAGATAAAACCTATGTACCTGATACTAACAAAATATAACGAGCCCTTTTATGACACCCAAAGATCCAAAAATCATGAAACAGTCCTGAAGCAATATTTTTCCGTTATTCTAAATACTTTCCAGATATATTCCGTTGGTTGTTGGTTTCGGTGGTTGTTGGTCATTCATATGATGTAGATTACCTATGTAAAATTACGTTGAATATATATATATATATATATATATATATATATAACATACGTTCGTATTCCTTATTACGTATTGCTTATTATCCTTCTCATTATTTCGAGCCATAAACGGATATCAAATAGTTTTCGAGTACGCCTCTGAACAAATTCCAAACGATCACTTGGTATATGAAATCATGAGGGTTTTTCCATTCTCATACAAAACACATCAGGTGGTGAGTATATAAAATATGTGTTAATGAGTAGATATTCCGAAAATCACTTACCAGGTAAAGATTCCACAAAACAGATACATCCTATCAAGAAGAGGGGCACCAGCAACGTTACTTTCATTTTTCAAAAAAGCTCGCCCAAAAACTTGAAAATAAAAGTAAACTAGTCACATATAAGCTTTGATTTTTTGCTCGACTGCGTCACTGCCTGTTCGATTCTGCTATTCTGTCGGCCAGTTTCCTGCTAAATATACGATTCCTGCTGCTACGCGTGTGTCAGGCTGTCTGCTCCTGCTATCACGAATCGCGACGATCGAATCGGCCAGACTCGCTAGAGTTTCCTGCAATCACTGCACTTTTTATTTCTTTTGGGATGTACCAATACATATAATATAGAGTAGGTATCTTTTATTGAACTATAATATCATAATAGAAAATGATGTAGAATCTGACATTGAATCAGTTGTGACCGTTGTGACACATTCATGATGACATTTATTGATGATGCATGATTAAAAAAAATCACTAGAGGAAATTTGCCAAACGGTTTTCTTAAAAACACATCTATAAATTCTACTATGTACTTAGAACCTACGAATGAGAATGAAGTAATTATCTTGATTGCAAATCTCAAAAATAACTGCTCCCCAGGACCTGATGGAATAACTGATAGAATGATAAAACATACTCACACACAGATCATAGGACCCTTGGTTCATATTATAAATTTATCGTTTCAAACAGGGACAGTGCCTCGACAATGGAAAGAATCGGTAGTAACACCAGTCTATAAAACGGGTAAAAGAAATCTATCAAACAACTACAGGCATATCTCTGTAATTAACAATATTGCAAAGATTTTCGAACAATGCATTAAAAAAAGGTTATTATCATTTTTTGATAAACATTCCGTCATAACTAAACATCAGTACGGCTTTCTGAATAAATTAAGCACTGAAAATGCTATTATGGACCTTGTTGAAAAAACTGTCAGTGCTTTGGACAAATCGAGGAAATGTTTAACCATATTCCTTGATTTGGCCAAAGCATTTGACACCGTATCCCATAGTCTCCTAATAGAAAAACTATATACATATGGTGTGCGAGATAAGACACTAGAAGTCTTGCAGAATTATTTAGCAAACAGATTACAAAGAGTTAAAATTGACGAACAGTTGAGTACCCCTCAAGAAGTTACTATTGGCGTTCCTCAGGGAACTGTGCTTGGCCCTGTTCTCTTTCTCATTTACATAAACAGTATCACGGAAATGACTGACTTTTGTGGTCACCTCATCTGCTATGCTGATGACACAGCTATTGTATACACAGGAGAATCATGGGAAAATGTCTATAAACTTGCTGAAGACGGGCTCCAAAAGATTAAGACATGGCTTGATTACAATTTACTGACCTTGAATGTTAGTAAGACGAAATTTATGACATTTTCTCTGCAAAACACTGATCAGCCACAAAGAATAAAACTAAAAATAAAAAGTTCGAGATGCGACTCACATCAACCATGTACATGTGATAAAATAGAAAAGACCTCAAAAATCAAATACTTGGGTGTTATGCTGGACCAGCATTTCAGATGGGACGAACACATAAATCAAGTCACAAAAAGACTGAGAAAGCTTATTTACACATTCTATAATCTACGAGATATTCTAGATAAGAAGAATTTAATGATGTGTTATACGTCTTTGGCAGAGTCTGTGATACGGTATTGTATAATAGCTTGGGGTGGAACATTTTATAGTACAATGACCTGCATGCAAACAGTGCAAAACACTTTATTAAAAATAATATTCAAGAAGCACAGATTGCACGCAAGTGATTCCCTATACAGAGACTCCAAATTACTAAACATCAGATCTTTATATACTTTCCAAAGCCTGACATGGATTTATTCAAGCAATGAAATATATGACCAATGTAAATCCAAAGTAAGTAGATTCACCGATGAAATACAACTTCCATTGTTTCACAAGACACACACTCAGAGATTCATTTTCTTTTTTGGTCCAAAACTTTACAATATGCTCCTAGCACATCTGAAAAATATAAAAACCCTTCCCAAATTCAAAAAAAAAATTAAAATTATACCTCGCTGAAAATGCAACTATGTTTAACAATATCTTTTGAGTCCCCTCTCACAATTTAATCACATCATACAATAATACTATGACAGTATTCATTCAGGATTACCCTCTCTCGCACTCTCCTTTGGTCTACTGCATTTACCTTCTCTCTCCAATATATTATATGATCTATATGAATTTTTTATTTTTTTTTTCTGTAGTTGTAAGTATTCTTTCAATTTGAGAGAATTGGCACAATACAAGCATATTCTATGCTTAGGTGTAATTCTCGACATTTTGATGAATATAAAATAGCACATAAAATGGTTATATATGTAATTGATTATTTGAATTGAATAAATTTGAATTTGAATTTGATTTGAATTTGATTGATAATTTATGGGATTGAGGCTATTCAACGAGGAATACGTACATTTCAACATAAAAAATACATAAATATCAGATATAACACTCTTAATCATCTCGATACGTCTTTCTGTTTCACCGTCTTTTCAATGACGTCCGCCTATCATAAATGTTGGATATTATCCCACAACTTGGTCATCCTGGAATTCGATAAGTCCCGTATAAATCCTTTAAATTCCATTTATTCATTTGGAGCATATGGATTCATGAACCGGACTCTAGTATCTATTATTATGGCCCTTTAGTATCTATTATGGCCCTTTACTTTATTGACTCAATAAGGTCCCAAATATTTCGACTTCAATTTGATCGTCCACCGACTTTGTATCTGTTTGGATCTTTCCTTCTATATTCGTCCTGGATCTTGAGTATATGTTTTTTAGCCTCTCTTCTCAAATCATCTCTCGATTCTTCGAATAAAACTTGTGCTTCTTCGTCTTCTTTAGCTTTCTTGATTTCGGTTTCTGCTGCACTTCGCATCTTCATTCCTTTCGATAATTCGAATGGTGTCGTGTCGATACAGCTTTCAAAAGCATCTCACCACGGGACAATTTCCAGAAGAACTTAAGGTTGCAAAAATATTACTTCTACATAAAGGTGGGTTGAAAGATTTGATAATTAACTATAGGCCCATATCAATATTGAGCATCTTTTCAAAAATTATTGGAAATATATTAAAAAAAAATTACACTTTATGTAACAGATACCTTTGGCTTTGACAAATATCAATATGGCTTCCAGGAAGCAAGTAGTACCATGAGTGCAACAACTGATCTTTTGGAAAATGTTTCTGCTGAAATTAATAAGAATAATTATGTCATTCTTGTGTTTATAGATTTACAAAAAGCGTTTGATACTGTGGATATTGAAATTCTATTGAAACAATTGAGTAAAATGGGTTTTAGGGGAACTGCTTATAAACTAACCAAGACATACCTAGAACACCGAAGTCATTACACTGTTGTCAATAATTTGAGTAGTGAGAAAAGTAACGTCAATATGGGAGTCCCTCGGGGGTCCGTTTTAGGTTCAATTCTATATCTTTTTATATGTACAAAGTGTATGTAAAAAGGCAAAATATTTCAGTTTTGCAGATGACACGGTATTGGTCTATTCAAGTCTATGTTTGAAAAGTATTGAAACTACCGTGAATGAAGACTTAACTCACTATTCTGATTGGCTACGGTATAATAAACTTAGTATAATTGTCAAAAAAACGTACACATGTGTATTAAGAAAAAAAAATAAATAAGCCATTTTATGATCTACAAATTAGATTTGATAATAATCTACTGGACTGTGTTGATTATCACAAATATTTAGGATTATATATTGATGAAAAATTGAGTTGGTACAAACACATAAATTATATCACTAGTAAAATAGTTCCAATAGTAGGCGCATCGAAAAGATGTGCTTACATGATGCAAAATAAAACCATAAAGGTATTGTATCACGAAAATCTACTGCAGAACTTTATTCAGAAACGAAATTACTCATCAATATCAGAAATTTGAAGAAACTTGAACAAGTTAAACTGGTTCATGGCATGCAAGTTGGCATGCCATATTGAATCAAATACTGTCTGTAAGTTCTTCGAGGAGGTGGTACATTCATTTTTCAGCTTTTAATGGGATTTTCTCTCCTCGTTTCTAAAAAATATCGTAGGAATTATTAAAAATTATTGCAATATATTTGTAGTAGGGACAGATTTAGGATCTGTCCCAAAATGTCACTGCGCGCGGTGACACCTTGTTTTTGAAAAAAATTGGAAATACAAATATATTCAATAATAATAAAACCTCTACTTATCTTGGTGGACGTTTAGGGAACGAATCTGCTCCCGTTCTCAACACAATTGAAATATTTTTGTCTTCGTAAAATTTTCTCAATGTTTTCGATTTTAACACTGAAAAGTGACAATTTGGCAGACGGAAGAATTCTGGTTACAAAGTGTTTTCATTAATTGATATCGAATTTTCCATTTTCATATTCAAGTTTCAGAAGTGGAAATTCGATATCGAAAATAGAAAATTCGATATCAATTAATGAAAACACCTTGTAACCAGAATTCCTCCGTCTGCCAAATTGTCACTTTTCAGTGTCAAAATCGAAAACATTGAAAAAATTTTACGAAGAGAAAAATATTTCAATTGTGTTGAGAACGGGAGCAGATTCGTTCCCGAAACGTCCACCAAGATAAGTAGAGGTTTTATTATTATTAAATATATTTGTATTTCAAAATTTTTCCAAAAACAAGGTGTCACTGACCAATAGAGAATTTCTCTTTTAGGTATCTAAAGGTTTAATTTCAAGCGCAGTGACATTTTGGGACAGATCCTAAATCTGTCCTTACTACAAATATATTGCAATAATTTTTAATAACTTCTACTCTATTTTTTAGAAATGAGGAGAGAAAATCCCATTAAAAGCTGAAAAATGTATATTAAATCAAATCACACATTCTAGCATGCTAGCACAAGACGTGCATAATCATAACACTCGAAATGAAGATTTTTTAAGAAATGAATTGAGACTTTCCAAAAAAACCCAAGATTCACCGATTTATAGGGCAATTGAAGCATATAACACAATTCCAGCACAAATAAAAGAAAGAGAAAACAAAAATTCATTCAATATCAAATTAAAACTACATCTGAAATGTATTATGTTAGATGTATGACCATTTAATAATATTATTATTAAATTAATTGAATTGATGCCAAAAAAAGTTATTTCTATGTGTTCACTTAACAAACATTGTACTATCCAGCTATTCTGTATCACGTACTATTTCATTATGTTTTATACTTTATATTTGATTATGTACTAGATTTCATGTATAGGCCTTGTTATCAGTATCCTTTTTGTACTGTATTTGAGGTCATAAATGAATAAATAAATAAATAGATAAAAATAAAATAAATTTAGAACTCTCTCTACCTGGACTACATGTCTATATCACTTTGTAGGATCTTTCGTTGATAATTTCGTTATAGCAGAAATTATTATGGAGTTCAACCTCTCGATTTGTCCATCAGCCCTTGGAAGACCAGTGGGTATATATAGTTATCAAGAAATATCATCAATTGTTCATTTTTCAATAGTCTCGGAAGTCCTGTGAACTGAACGCTGATCCTCTGTCTGGAATAATATTCAATGGATTTCCAAAATTCTCCTTTTGTACTTTTTTACTATCATATTTTTATGATATAATATAATATTTATTGCTCTTTACTATTTCATTTACTTAACTATATTATTTACTAGCAGTCGACTTTGTTGGATATAGCGGCCATATATATTTCGTGAGAGTCTACAAAAGCAAATATATGATTATATTATTAGCACATTCTAATGATCTCCAATCGGTCAATATGGTACGATTGCAAAGGAGTATCATCTTTTAGCAACGATTGTAAAAATCCTCCTTGTTTTCCTCGCTTTCTGTTTCTGTCCTTATGTGTCATGTGCTTCCTTCATGAACAATTGTTCACGATCATTTTGTATCTCCAATATCCAATATTCCAGTTACTATTGAATTTAGAAGAAAATTTGAAAAAACAAAATTATATATTCAGCTGTCATCTTAACTTAACTGACATCATCTCAACATCTCAACTCAACTGACTCAACTGTGTTCTGTCATTTCCATGTATATGTATTCGCAGTAATTTTTTAGTGAAATTTCCAGGTAAAATATCAGTACATTCATCAAAAGCTGAGTTTGTGCACTTTTGAAATATTTCAATATGTGTCCGTTTTAGTTTCCACTTTTCTGTCCTGTAACGAAACAGTGTGCCATTCGCTATTTTCATAAATATATGGTCGTAAGGAAATATAGTTTTGAATCCATGTATGGAGGTGAGTGATATCCGTTGTTATGCACATGCATCATATGTATGTACCTGCAAATGAGTTGTGTATCAGGATTGCACACGAATGCTTTCGTATGCAAGTATGCAGTTTGCCAAATTTGAAAAATATCAATTTGTATTTCTTTTTAGTATGGAATAACTATTCTTAATCAAACTTAACCTATCGCCCTCTATACAAGTTATGTTACATATGGAGGTATGTTCATCAAGAAAATTCCTTTCATTTTGCGAGTTTCTATCAACTCTAAAAATTAACGCATTGAGATCTGAACCACCCTGTTTATAACTGAGTTATAACAAACAAAACACAAAACTCATGATTCTATCACAATTTATCATTTATCATTGAGGAAATGAGGCCATGACGTAAATGCATTCGTGATTCCAATGCCACCGTGAAGTGGAAACGGCTGTAAAGTAACTATAAATGCAACCGCAAAGTGAGTTAGCGGACATAAAAGTACAAAAACGGGATATTTCGAGCAAGCTTTCTTCATGTTATCTTCATAGTTATCTTCATATCAACGCCGTGAAGTTGGACTTTTTCGTTCGAATAAGATATTAATTGCGGCCGAAGCAATTATAAGCAATATTCTCTGGTGAGGCTCAAGTCTCTTGGAGTGAAGTGTAGTGAAAATTAAAAAAATATTTTCAGCTTCAGTTTAAACCGTCTTATCAACACCCAAACATAAATCTGAATCGCCTGGATGTTATCTGCTTATATTCTTAGATGTTTTAGTACCAATGAAAATTCAAGAGTCTAGCCATTCATTAACACTTCATACACGAGTGTTCTATATATTCACTCTATATCATATATATGTGTACGAGTATAATAGTCATTTGTTATCTAATTCCAACATATTGTCAATCAGGTGTTGTTTCTCTATTCTTTGAATGTTTTATATGTGAGAACAAATCATTCTATCAATGGACGGTAAACCTAATGTTTTGATATCACAAACTATAAAAAACATTCATATCCAAGATCATCGTGTGTGCATTTGCGTGCAGATTTTTCTTATGTATCGAAACAAACGAAATAACTTTCGAAACATTTGTCTAGCTCAGCATCCTCATTTCGGGCGATGGTGGTGTGAGCTGCGTCAGCGGAATTCGTAGGTTAGATGGTGACATAATTCGCGTGAATATCAGAAATTGAATGAATTTTATCTGACCACAAATTTACCGAATAAGTTCCTTATTGTTCCTTGAAGTTTGATGGCGGGCGATCAATCAGAATTTTCAGGAAGATCAACAGTTGTACGGTACCAGATCGCTATCCTTTCCCACATGGAAACAGCATCCTCCAGCGATTCCACGGCTGTTCGATTTTTTCTAGGATCCACTTGCGAGCGAGCCCACAACCAGATCTTACATGGTCGTTCAGGAAAAGGTCCAAAAAGACTACCGTACCGACACCTTATTTTGGAATATCTGAATTCCTGACATGCCATACGGATTGCCAAATGCTACGCAGTTCTTACAGCATTACACATGGACAACCCGCTGAGAGGACTAGACGTTATCGAATTCTACATCGACGATGTAATCATTTCTTCTAGGTCACATGAGGATCATTTGCAATACCTCGCTACGGTGTTCGACATCCTGCAAGCTAATCATCTGACGATCAACCCCAAGAAGTGTCAGTTTGGCAAAACAGGTTGTCTGTCTGGGTGTCCAAGTCAACGCCAGCGGCAGTCGATCGTTGCCTACCCAAAATCTGGACACGATCGCCGATCTCTGCTGCTATGCTGCCTGCCTGCCGCCCAGAGCGAACTGAACTTGGAACCGCCATCATCATTCATCATCATGCAATAGACCGAGGAATGAGGACCCATGCAAGAAATCGAGTCTACCGATGATTGTAAGTTGTAATTGCATGCAAAAAAATATATTTTTACACGACTGTTGTATGGAATATTCATTACACATATGTGTTTCCTCAAGCAATGTGACATCCATAATTCACTAGTGAATAATGAGATCATAAATCACTGGTATTTGAACGTGAGCTCATTGTAACTTGTAACGTCAACTACCCAGAAATGAAAAGAGCCAATATAGACAATAGACGCGAAAAGTGGTTACGTGTTCGAAAAAATACCTGATACTACTGTTCTTTTCCATACAGCCCATTTCATTATATCAACAAGAAAGTGGGAAGTAAAATGAGCAAATGAGGAAATATTTTGAAAATGCACGTTTGCAGTTATTGATGAAACATTGCACAATCAGTGCTATGAAAACGTTGATTCAGAAACTACATAATTACAATCTCAAACATCAACTATGTGTACAGAAATCTGCAGAAATGTCATCTTCTCGAGAGTTTCATAACTAGCGGAAAATGCCGTTAGCGTTTTTGGCGAAAGAAAATACTATCAGCATTCTGTCTATAAACCGTGGACAGGACCCCTGTACCCATCAGTGTTATCAGTGACTGCACCAGTCTTCTGTACAAAATTCCATAAACTCAAATGAAGAAAACGAAACACAGCAGAAACGTAATAGACACAGCAGAACGTGAAAACGCAAGTCCTCTTACCACAGATCACCTGTCTAGATAGGTAATCTGTGCTCAAGGTGGATATAGGATGGTGAAGTAACTCTTCAATTGTTTCTTTCCAAAACATGTAGACCTGTCAAATGACCTCACTAAGGCCGCACCACTTGAGTATAGATGGCGATACGATCGTCGATCCGGTGAAGTCAAATCCGCTTTTACTGATAATGACGGATACCTGACAGTGATGGATAGCTAACAGTTCAGTTTTTACATTTATGTTGAATTTCAAATCCACATCGTGTTTCCAGCATTTCCAAGATAACCTTCGAGATCGGCATAGGTGACGTCACCTAGTTTCGATCTTGGGAAGCCTTAGTAAGGTATTGAAATCCGACAAAATCAAGTAGGCGAAGGTCTAAAACTTTTTCTAGTGGCTGGGTATAGGGAGTTGAGACACCAGTCTTTATTTACATCATGTCTGTGCTATTATATGTGCTGTCAGAAGAAATCAGATCTGTCACTCATTGTCAGATGTCAGATTGTCAGATGTAAGAAGCTGAGGAGAATGAGAAATGAGACATAGAAAACCTTGTAAACACACAGGTGTAGTATGTATAACATTGAAGTCATCAAATTCTCAACCCGCATCTCTTGGAATTCCTAGGACACTTGTGAACTCGAATTGTGACAATTTCAATACAAATCATGTTTAATAAACTAGGTGTAATGAGAGTAGAGTATTTTGGCTATCATGAATTATTCATTAGACATCTCAATGACTTCCAAAAACTCGCAATGATAATTATTGTGACTTAGTGAAACGTCAAATCATATATAAGGCATCAAAACCTTGTAATAGTTGAGGAATGTCGAATGATCAGAATTCTCTCATTAACAAGCAACGAATGATGTTCACTGAACCATCACCGATAGTTATGGTATCTAATACTGATGTCAAAGCAGAGGATACAGAAGAAACAACCCTAGATGAACCAGACTTGATAAGTTTGGAAGACACTGAATGGTCGGATGAACTTGCTGAAGATTTTGAACAAGAAAAACATAATTATTTGTCTAGCTTTGGCATTACTAATGACAATAATCATTCAGATGACTCTGCTTCTTCTAGTGATGAAAGTTACCCAGAATTCACATGTAAAATTTGTAAACGTGATTTTGAAGATGACCACAGTTTTCAGGTGCATGTTAGAAAAAGGAGGGTTGGTGATAAACGATACAAATGTTGTGGGTGTGATAAAATTTTCAGAGATAATTCACAATTGAATGTACATGCCAGAAAGCACACTGGTGAACAGCCTTATTCTTGTTCTGTCTGTAATAAGAAGTTTTCTGTCAATGGAAACTTAAGCAAGCATATGCTCATACATACTGGAGAAAGGAGGTTTGAATGTGATACATGTGAGAGGAAATTTACACAACTTGCCCATTTAGAGGATCATATCAAAACACATTCAGGTATACTTATTTGATTGATCAAATATTTAGAATCAACATCATAATTATTGATTGTTTTGTCCTAGGTATTTCAATGAACCATGTATAGGTATTTTCCCATAGTCATCATCATACATCCATTCTTTCAAATCCAGCAATTAAATGTTCTGTTAAATGCTTTCAGGAGATAGACCTTATGTTTGTGATTTTTGCAATGGTTCCTTCAAAACAAAGGCAAGGCTACGGAAACATAAAAAATCTCATGAGGATGAAAGGATGACTAAAAGATCAGTACCATGTCCTATCTGTAACAAAATAATGCAGAGTACCAAACAGCTCGTTACACATCTCGAAACACATGATGAAGGTCAGTACAATTGAGAAATTCTGCATCTATCCATGAGACAAGGTTGTTTTCACTCCTGAATTGAAGGGATATGTTGAGATATCTATTGAAATAAATAATCAAATTATTATTCCATTCATTCTCTCTATTGAGTCTATAAAATAAATCTATTATCAGATTCAGATTTCTTAAAACCCTTTCAGAAGATACTATGATAATTATCCTAATCCCATATTACTCTTGAGATTTTTTTTATTGAGTATGAAGAAGTATGTATCAAAACTCATCTTCTTGTGTTTTTGATATGATATTCATTAAACAAGTATCATTAATGGCTCGGGTTGAAAATGTGGATTCATAGTGTATCAGAAATCAACAAAACTTTATATTGTTTGATGTCAAAAAGGAAGATACTATGCACTAATCAGATTTTTTTGTATTTCGACATAAAATGGCACTTTTCAAAACTGAAGTAAATGTCACAGTATCCAATTTGTCATCACAAGTTAGGAAAAGTAAACTCTTTCAAAATGGTTTGGAAACAACAATACCCAAAATTAAAGACAAGAAACATTTATTCATAACACAATACAAGTTTTTCAATTGAAAACTTCGACAATACAGTCTGTTAATTTACCAAAACTTATTTGTTGTATTTTACATTTGGAGGATGTGAATTAACCAATTTTTTAATAAAGTGAAGAAATTTAGTCCTTTTTTATCACCATTACAAACTCTCTGACAACTTTTGTGTTTGTAATAGGAATACACATTCTGAATAACAATTTTTTTTTCAACACTTGAGAATGGCAATTCTGCTTTCCGGCATGCTCTGTAGTTTCAAATGATTGGAACAACGTATGAGATATTATCATAAAAAATATTATCCACCATGTATCAAGTTTCAAAATTATTGTTGAAACTATAATTATTATTGTTTTTTGCTTAATTGAGCAGAATTAGTTTCTTTTCAAATATACCATAAAACTATGTCATGACTTGATATCTATGTCTTTTGCCAGGGTTAAAAAATATCATGATTTCTATATAAATATCAAAATATTGGATATACATTTCGAATTCAGATATTTGTTTTTCATTGCTTGCAATATTTTTTCATGGTTCAATATTGACTGATGATGATAATAAAATATTTAGCATTTTTATGCCCAAGAAAACAAGATGAACATGAATATGAACAACACAAAAAAAAACTTTGGTACAAATCAAATTAATGGAAAGAAAAGAATTCACCTGATAACTGAATTGATTTTTGAATTAAATAAATTAGGGTGACATGAAAATACTTCAGACCAATAAGTATACTGGTTATTAAAGTATTCACTAGAAAAGCTATGGTTTCAAGAGTATGAAATCCAAACCGGGAAGGAGTGTTGGATTCCAAAATTGGAAAGGTTTTCAATTTTCTATCATTCATGACCATCAGATTGGTTGAAGTGAGATTAACGCATTTTAGATGCAAAAATAAAAAAAAATCCTGAAAAATCGGATGCTCCCATTTTTTATCTCAGAATTATGTGATCTAAGTCATAATTTTTCGTAGAATCCGAAAAAGTGAAAAAATATAGAGAGTGTTCCGATCGAAACTCTAAACATTTCATAACACTTCTCGAAGCCTAAATATTTTTGGTAAAACCGGAAGTGAGGAATGAATCCAATACCACTGCCTAGTTTAAATCTCATACCCTTGGAATCTTTTTCAATTCTGATTAATTTGTATACACATAGATATTTTATTTTGAAGTTTTTCAATCAAGAAGTTATCGAAGTTTTCTTATTCTTAATCAAAGGTGCGCAGAATCCCTTTCCTTGCAGTTGTTGTGATAAGAGCTACAAGAATCTGTTCTCACTGAACATCCATATGAAGTCTCATGGAAATATTAGAGACTTCAAATGTACCCTATGTGATAAAACTTTTACTAATGCTGGCCATTTGAGACGACATTCCAATTCTCATTCAGGTAAGATATTTCACCTTCAATTCATATCTTTGTACACATGTACTAAGTACAAAGTACATTATTCATATAAGAGAGGCACTTATTATACATAATTCGATTCCATTCTTCAATTCATATCTGTCAAAAAAACAAGTCAACCAACAAGTTGAATCCATTTCTTTATATTTCTATGACTTTTGTTAATTCAATTGTTCTTCAATGCCAATTTCCTGTTGTTTCTGCTTATTTTCTCTATTTCTCATGGATTTCCAGCATGCACATGATTATTCATTCCTATGTTCATAACTTCAGGTATTAGGCCCTATACCTGTAATATCTGCTTCCGAGGGTTTCCTTCTCAGCAGAACATGAAACGCCACCAGATGACTCACACTGGGGAGAAGCCTCATACCTGTTCCGAGTGTGGCAAAGCCTTTCTCACGCTGGAGAACCTTACACGACATAAAAGGACCCATACAGGGGAGAAACCATTTCCATGCAATATTTGTGGGAAATTTTTTGCGCATAGGTGAGTTTCTGGGACTTCCCTTCTGAGGAATTGAAATATCGTGATGATTAAATCACTTATATATTTTCGATTTTGAATTTATTTGCGTTAATTCAAGTATTTGAGTTGAATCATGAAGCTTAAGATTTCATCGCATGCAAAACAATTGACCTTCTAGTGATGGTGTTTTGCTCATCTGCATGAGATCCAACGACACAATATCACATTTTTTCCTCACATCATTACCGCCGAATAGTATCTTATTATTGAGTTTGTTGGGATAGTATGCTCTCAATCTCAATATGCTTTCTATCTTCAAAATCTCACAAATCTGGTGGTTTGAGTAATCCCCAGTACCAGCTCAAATAGTAATTCAATATATTTGATTCACATAATACATGATATAATCAGGATAAGTGACATGCAAATCTAACTTTCCTGGAAAAATCACAAGATAGTTTGAACAATTTATATTAATGTTTCTCTTGTTATTCTTTACAGCACAACGGCCAAAGAACATTTACGAGTTCACACAGGCGAGAAAAATTTCAAGTGTGAGTTTTGTCAGAAGAAATTTTCTCTAAACAAGGCGCTGTACAAACACATACGAGAAAAGCATCCAAAATTGTTTCCGGAGTTCAAGAAAAAGAACGATCTACCTCCAAACATGAGAAGAGCTCTGGAAAAAGTCAAAAGAGAAGCAGTCAATATTGACGAAAACGAGGTTGAAGGTGTTGATACAAAAAGCGTTTTGGGATCGAAATTTTACAGTGAAGATGAAATGAAACATCTCAGTGGAATTGAACAAGGTTTGAATATTGGTGGGATTAAACCAGATCCCGATGAAGATTTCAGGATGATGAACAGTGTAGAAACCAGAAGTATATTTGTGAAAGAGGAACCCATGGAGGTTTGTGTTAAAGTTGAAAAAGAAGAAGAGTTCAGCTAATAGTGATTTATCAGAAAGCATTTCTGTTGGGGGAGAGACAAAGATGGTTATATATTGTAATTTTGGTTTTTAAAATATTGTTTCAATTGATTATATTTCAATCATTCAGAGTTTTATGATTTTTTCAATTCATAGAACTCATTTATACTGAATTATTGTGTTTTTATTGTATTTATACTTCTCTGGAATACACAGGAGGTTCTGGGACAGGTGGAAGAAATATTTTAGGAAAGGTGGGTGTTGGCATTGAGAATAGATTTTATCACATCTGAAGAAAAAATTTAATTCTCGGTATTTTTGTGTTGTCCTTTTAGAGACAAACAACAAAAATGATATTGCTTATCAATTATAACAGTGACTTCTTCTCAAATCTCATTCCAGTCAAGATACATGAATTGTTGGACTATAATTATAAAGTACTAAACATCATGAAATAATTATTGATAATAGCTAAAATGAATACAATATAATACTGCATATTTCCAAAAACAAGTCGTTTTCAGGATGAACTAAAAACTATCACTATCTACATAGGTGAACATGTCTTTTATTGTTCATATTGATTTGTATGAATGAATTCAGTTGATGAATTCAATATGATGAATGTTCAATATTTTTTTGATTAATAGCCTTCACTTCTGAGTAGAGAACATATCTATTCTCAGTGAAGGATCTATTCTTTTTACAATAACCATCAACAAAATCTAAATAGTCAAAAGTTCCTGTTTTTTTTTTCATGAATTTCATATCTCAATGTAGTTTCCGGATACAATCGAAATCACAATAACAGATGATTTACGACAATATTGATTGAATTACTGTCAATAGTTTAATAGAGGAGGTGGAATATTTATTTCAACAGATTTTTTGGTACATTCTCTCCTCGTTTCTGACAATGGAAATATGAGTTACAAATTACAATAATTATTTCAATATATATTTGTAGTAAAAATAGATTCATGATCTGTCCCAGAATATCACTACACTTGAAATTTAACATTGAGATCCTAAATGAGAAATTCTTCGTTTGTCAGTGACACCTTGTTTTTCAAAAAATTTGGAAGACAGATATATTTTTGAAAAATATCAAAATTTCTACTCATCTTAGTGATGGAGGTTTTGGGAACGAATCTGCTCCTTTCTTCAACTCGATGGAAAATGGTTTTTCTTTTCATTCGTTATGCCGTTTCATATTTTGACACCGATCCAGTAACAAGTTTGTCGGACAACTATAAACTTTGACAAGATGTCAGACATTTCTGACAAGTTGTCATCGTTTAGTGTCAAAAGACGAAGCATCCATACGATTGAAAATAAATTGAAAACGGTAGCACATTCGTTCCCGAAACGTCCACCATCAGGATAAGTAGATATTTTGATATTTGTTTCAGATATATTCGTCCTCCAAATTTTTTTAAAAACAAGGTGTCACTTACGAATAGAGAATTTCTCTCTTAGGTATTTAAAGGTTATATTTCAAGCGCAGTGACATTTTGGCGCAGATCATAAATCTGTCCCTTACTACAATTACTCATATTGGAATAATTATTGTAATTTCTCTTTCAATTCTTGGAGAGAAAATCCCAAAAAATCTGTAATAATGATTGATGAATTAGTTGGAAAAATAGCAAATTTCATTGGAACATGATGTAAATATAGACTCCACCTTGCATTGGAAGAAAAATGCGCCAGTACTGTGCACAACCTGAACCGTTTAAGTATTCGGTATACAATACGTGATCGTACTTGTGTGAACATTTCCAAGTTTAATCACTCTCTAGCGAATTGATTTTGAAAGATTTAGAAGTCTGAACGAAGTGCAATCATCTTAAGTCCACGTCGATTTTCCACTGATCCCATTCAGTTTTGTGAAACCCTGCAGACGACCTGTGCTCGCTTCGCGTTTATCCTGTTCTGCAAAGTTACCAACAACCCCCCTAGGACGTCGTGATTTGGAAGTTTTTTGGCGAACAGCAACCTTTTGACCGTGTCATCGTATGTCAACAGGGCCACCATATTCTGCAGCAAAAACGCCTGGCAGTATTCCATCAGCTGTGCAGCGTTGTAGACCTTGAAAGTTGGAAGAATAGAATGAGTATGGTGGAAACCTGATTTCGATAGTGATTGGGATAGGACTATACAGCTATAGGAATCCATCAGAAAAAAGCATCTCCGTTATGCCGTTATCTAGTGATTGTAATTAATTTACTCGTAAAAAGTGACCACCATTCCGTGCTCTCGTTGTACAATTGTACTATTAAGATCTCTGTTTTTGAAATAATGCTGCAGAACTAAAGAAATCATGGGTCATGAATTCTTTTTGCATGTCGAAAAAGATGTTGAAGTTTCATGACTGTAGTAATTCGAGAGTATATGTATCGATTGTTTGATTTGTCAGAAATGATCGAAGAAATTCGACTAAGATATTAGGGAAGCGGCCACAAAATAATCAAAAACTCGATGAGAGAAGTAAAATACGTTTATGAACTAATGCCGAGATGATAAAGGTGAAACATGTGTATGAAAGAGTTATTAAGAGTTAAAAATTCTAGACATATATAGTATATATATTATCAAAGCATTCATTGAAATTGAGTTCTTCAAAACACTTCGACCATGGTCGAAGTCAAAAAACGTGCAATTTTTCGAGCACGACGGCATAGCCGGAAAGATAGATTCAAACACGCTGAGGCGGACTTTAAATCAACAAATAAGGGTACCGATAAAAAAGCGATAAATCTCAAAAATTCTTGTGAAGACATAGGACGTTTACAAAAGTTGAAAGAATCGCGAATGAATCGGGGTTCATATCTAGCTGAAGTGAGTTTGCAGTTGGATGGGAAATGAATAACTGCTTTGATATATTGTGTAACCACTCCGTAAATCCTACTATTATACTATAACAACAGTGTCTTATCTCGTTTTTCCGTCTATGAATCATCATTATTATTATTCTCAGTCTGGAATATTGAACACTATACCTACTATTTCCGAATGTCAGTGAGTGATGGTTGCTGACTAAAGATAATCTCATTACCTTGGCGTGAATATACATCGAAACTACGTTGTCTAAGGCTAAGATTTCCGCGCATCGCCTCTCACAGTATCCTAGCAGACTCTCTAACTGAAAAAAATTCGCCGCCGCCATCACTTCCAGAATGTCTTCTTGGGAGAGGTCCAGGGATTGACAGCCTCCTTGATACAAGAACTGCATGACAATCTGTGAATAATAATCCAGATACTGAAGGAACTAAGCATAGAAAGAAACTTTAATGTAAAAGATAACTAGCAAATGTCTACTTGTGCAGGTTATCACTTTGACTAAAATAGTTGTAGGGCATTATATATTCCAGATGTATTATGGGAGAATAATTTTGCTTCACAAAACGGATACTTTACATTATTAGTTGGAATTAGAACTTGCATTCATGCTGATTTCAACAATTACCAGGGTGTAAAGACAACTGAGGGGTGTGTTGCTGACAAACAAGAAAGAAAATTGAATACCTACTGTCTGTAGGTCAAACGAGGAGGTCGTGTATTCATTTCTTTAGATTTTTATGGGACTTTTGTTTGTAAAAAATAAAAATGGAAGTAATAATAATTATTCGAATATATTCGTAGTAAGGACAGATTCGTGATCTGCCCCAAAATGTGATTGTGCATGAAATTTAATAATAATAGAATATATGATTCTCATCGCAACTAACCTGAAATATGTGATATCTGATATCGTTGATTTGTACTATAGGCAAGCCTCCCTCGCATAATTTGGAACTCAGAAGCGCCTTGAACCTCGAACTTACGGTCACCAGAAGTATTTTGTGCGCGTAAAACAAACGTCCTTCTACTCTGAACGTGACGTCACTGAGTTCAGGGTTGTTGAGGAACTTCAAATCTATCCGGGAGCCGGAAGGGGTGGTAGGTATGCAGTTCCTGATGGGTTTTATCGGTTCCCATCCGAAGCAGGTGGAGAAGATGTCTGCAAGTAGGAGAGTCGTTCCTTCTTTCTGTAACAAGTAGTGCAGGTGGGTGGATCTGAGAAAGCTTCACTCGTTAAGATCGAATTCCAATGCCCACTGATCACTGTCAATAATTTGTTCTGAGAACTTGATTTCACACTATCAGAGAGACTCTTGGTGTGATAAAATGGTGAACGTTAGGAGCTAACTAAGTGATTTTCTTTTACTGATTTTCAATCTTCATAGTAGTTTATCTCCTTTTAATTCCAGCTACCCTTCCCTAATTTCTGAAAATTCTTTATTTCGTTGCATTATTTTTCCTACAGAATTCTTACTTGATTCATTCTTCATACAAGGAAAGTCCGAAACGAATTTTTACAAATCGTAACCATTTAGTGTCAATTATTTATTCTTTTGATCAGGATCACAACACTTTGAATTTCTGCAGTCATTTTTATGTTTAATACTTTCAAATCTCTCGGAAACCGAAAAAAGAACTTATTCTACGATCGCGCAATTATATACAGTTTTCTTTGCAAGCTCTTGCATTTCGATCATCGGAGAATTGAAGTCATGTAATCCTGCTATAATTCGGGTGAGTAACAGAATCATATAATCCTAACAGTTATATTGATCGAGAAAAAAAATTGAACCGTTACTATATAGGTATTCAAAATCATCGGGAGAAAAACGTATCTGTGCACTTTCCAACGAACTGTAAAATGAAAAAGGCGCTGGCAAAAAAAAGTAAAGTAAGTCAGGCATTCGAACTCAAATACTCACATCAAACTTTCCGTAGTACGCACCTTACTATACCGGAAAATGTTGAACAGCAAGGGCAGACACTTCTCAACGAATTGGGCACTGTAATCATCCTGGCAAACTTGCAGGAAGTCCTGTAGCAGCTGGTCGATGACGCAGTCCAACCTAGATTCGTGGGCTGCTTCGAGAGAATGCATCCAGCAATGGAGGGTCCAAGGGACGCAGAGCGTCCTTATCTCGATGGTAACGTCCAGGTGGTTGTTCTCGCTGCTATGGTACATGGCTTCTTGCAAAGATTTTATTTGGGCCTTCGAGAAGTGAGACGAGTTTGAGGAGTTCGTCTGATTGGGACACCCTATTATTTTACAGAAACAAAAATCAGTAATGGGTGTGTATAGAGATATAAGGCTGTGTATTTATTAGTAAGAATAGAATTGAAGGAAACCTGACAATTGCACTTTCATTCTTGTTTTGAATTTTTTAAAAATTGAATGGGGGTCGAGTGATGAAAAGTCTTCAGATAAAAATTTTCATCCGAAACCAAATGCCAGTTGATAATACTATATATATTTCAAAACAGAATCCCTTCGAGTTGATTGCTATTAACAAGTTCTAGTGAACTGTCCAATTATTTTTGGGTACCTACGAAAGTTCTCCACCCTCCAAAGTGAATATTTTCGTCGGAAATTCTGGTATCCTTAAGATAATTGAAATAAGTTCGACCCCCTTTCCAGTTGAAAAATTTGTCATTTTAGAAGATTCATATTTTTTAGCGGTGTCAAAATGTAGCTCTTGGAGTACCACTGGAAAAAAAAATCGAACCGTTGAAAAGTTAACCTTGGGGCAGAGGGGTATTACTTTATGGACACTGTAGAACCTTAGCAGCTTCAGCTCATGTTTGAGTACTGAACTCCAACATGTGAACAGTACTACCTTCGATCCTAAAGAGGACTTTGTTATTCTGAGCTTACTCTAGAACAGATTTTGAATCGTGTGCGTTTTGTAGATCATCAAATCTTTTATTTTCGATGATTAATTTTTGATATTTGTCGTTGCGGCAGATTGACAATGGTTGTTTCAACAGATAGAAACACACTATACCTATTGATTTTCAAAACCGAGTAGTAGTTTCCACTAATTGAACGATGATAATCGTAGGATATTGAAGGAAGTTTTTGATTTTATGAAATTTCCATTTGGTATTGAGAATTTGCTATCGATATCGTTTGCGTGATCATATTTTCATTTAGTTTGATGCTTAGACCATATGTCTTGTTGCTTGTGATGTAGTTGGCAACACCGGGAGGTCACAAGAAGTACAGTTCATCAGCATGTATTCCGAAAGGGAAAGTGCTTCGCTGCCAGTGGCTTAACTTTGGGGTTTCACTTTGGAAAAATGGGAAAGAATTTGAAAGAATTCATTCGGATTGCTCTGAAATTTTGCAGGCACTTTTTCCGATGGCATACCAATACATCAACACGAATGTGAATTTGAAAGAAGTTGAAAATACAATTTTCGATCTCAAAAATGAAAAAGCTGTAGGGAATGATAATCTGAAACTATCAAATACATATCTCGTTATATTCTAGAACTATTGACATTCATAATAAACCAATGTATCGACCACGCAGGTTATCATTCTCCTTTAAAAAATTCAGTCATCACTCCTGTGTACAAAAAAGGCGATGCAACTGAAGTAACTAATTACCGGCCGATATCCTCAGTTACACAGGTACCAAACATTTTTGAGAAAATAATAAAGAATCGGCAATCGACAAATATATCTTCATGAATAAAAAATCATATCAGACCTACAATATGGATTTAGGGAGAGGAAATCAACGGAGGACGCAATATTGGAACTAACTTCAAATATAACAGATTCCTTGAATGAGAGTAGACCGTGTTTGGCTATATTCTTTTATTTATCGAAAGCCTTCGATACCGTCATTCGTCGTCTACAAATTATTCGAGAGCTATTAATCCAATAGACGCCAGGTTGTAAGAGTGGATGCTTTTTGCGGAAGTGCGGAGACGATTGAATCCGGTGTACCCCAAGGATATATATTCGGTCCTACACTGTTCAATTCATATATTAACAGACTGTTCTCGCTGAGAAGTAAAGGTAGTATGGTTGGATTTGCTGACGACAGATATTTTTTATAGATCAGATCACTGGAAGAAATTGAAATGAGTAAATGAAGATTTTTCCAATATCAAATAATATCTAGATAGTATGCTCTTGACAATAAACTTCGAGGAAACACTATATATACCATTCAGCTATAATTCGACCGAAACTCCTTCCTTCAACAAATTAAAAATTAACATTCCGATATTCTAGCGGAAAATGAAGTGAAATACTCAGGAGTTGTGATCGATTCTCATACGACATGGAATCTTCATAATTCTTCATATTCAAATTCAGGAACTTGAAAGGCATGTTAACTTTGAAGCATTTCAAAACATACTTTTCTTTAGTAGAGAACCATCTGGGATTTGGGGTGAAAGTTTGAAATCTGAAATATACTCTCTGGAAGTAACACAAAGAAGATATTTGGAGTTGGTTTACTCCAAATATCTCGGTATCTAACGGAAGACCTTCATAGGTAAGTACTTGATATGAGACATCTATTTTTTTTCTGCATCAATAATGAATACCATTTGAACAAAAAACTTTCGGAACTTCCTCGTTATGATCATAATACTCGTTGTAGGCATCATTATATTACACCATTGTTTCCCAAAGATCAACTCGGCATATTTCGCTCCTAAACTATACAATACCATACCAGATGATAAAAAAGATACCTCCCATATATCAGTCTTCGAAAAAAACTACGAGAGTTCATTCTTACCAACTCCAGAAGTATGATCAATGATTATTTTGATTCCTAAACTCCATGATGATGGTCAATACACTATGCTTAGGTGTGTGTGTACATATGTTGTATGTGGTTCTATGTATGTTCATGTATTATTTTATGCACTTTGTTTTCTACCATGATTTTGTATATGTATGTATATATTTCAATTGTATAATATTGTTCGATTTATCATACATACTATATGTTGCTTTTAATTTATTGAAATATATTGTTATTCTATCATGTTTTCTCGAAACAATCACAGTGTTCAGTCACTTTTTGATTATCGTGTTTATTCACATTATTGTAATTTGCGGTTCTCGTCTGCTTATGATGTTTATGATGAAGAATGAAGAATATTATCATTATTATTATTATTATTATTATTACACGATTTATTTCTTCACATTCTCAGGTGAATCAGCCTGGACAAGTGGGAGGAGTAGAAAAAGTATCAAACGCAGCTTTTCATCTGATGTTCCTCCCACCTTTGGCGCTGCTTTCCTCCAGCATTTCCTCCAGCGACAGCACCTCTTTAGTGACGTGCGTCAGCGGCTGCGCCAGCATCTTCTGCACGACATTCCGATGTCCGTGAGCGGCCGCTACCGAAACAGGGCTGAAACATCCCCTTTGGGCAGCGGCGGAGTAGGAGAGTGTGTCGTAGATTTGTGTCGAAAGGAACGGGTTAGCGCCGTGGGCACACAACAGTGATATCATTTCGACGTTGCCACTACCGCAAGCGACCTGTTGAATACAATTGAAAATATTGTAAACCTATGGATCCCTTTTTCGGAATGTGTGAATGGAACTTGACCATTTGGTAATTTTCACGTTGAATCTAAGATTTATATTATTAATGATTAACCGTTAAAGAATTCCCTGCTAATTTTTATCACACTTTTCATGTCGTTGCATGTTTATGGAAGTGGAACTGTGTATTCATTTCATGAAATTGAAAGTTGCAATTATGGATTCATACGAGCTCTATTGAATGAACACTACAGTAGAATGCCTAGTGGTGGGGGAAAATAACTGGTGAAAAATACATTTTGAATAATGTTCTCTAGAGATAAAAATAGTCGTGGCTCAGCATTTTCAATTTGATTTGATTTATTTGAGTTATTCAGAGTTGATGATCGTCTGAAATGGACCATTCGATATATACATACAGTGTGTGCCAACAGTATGATTCATGTAGAATTTATACATACTATATGTTTCTCGAAACAAGTGTTCAGTCACTTCTTGAGTATCGTGTTTATTTACATTATAGTAATTTGCGGTTCTCGTCTGCTTATGATGTTCATGATGATGAATGGAGATCATTATTATTATTATTATTATTATCATTATTATTATCAATAGAGATGGAAAAAGTCGTGGCTCAACATTTTCAATTTGATTTGATTTATTTCAGTTATTAAGAGTGGATGATGGTCTGAAATGGACCATTCGATATATACATACAGTGTGTGCCAACAGTATGATTCATGTAGAATTTTGGCGATGAGGTAGGAAGCGCACAGAGGAAAGCAACTGTTGCATAAAATAGTAGTTTAAACAATGAGAGTGGCTTGAACGAAGTTTGCGCACGACCGCTTAGGTGTGATGTTCAATTGTTCTAGTGCGATATGGATAATCAACTCGATTCATATAGTATATTTTTCATACGATCGAAATCACACATTTTCAATGCTTCATTTTTCGTTTGTTACCGTGAATTGACGAAGATTGATGGATTGTTTTGATAGAATGAAACACACAATACCTACTGACTTTCAATCCCGAGTGGTAGTTCGGTAGAAGTAATAGTAGTAGAAATATACCTGATAGTGATAGGATCAGAATTCAGTATGGAATACGGTTTGTATTCTAACAACAATCAGTTGATAGTAGAAACAACGTTGGATTTCAAATATCAGGATCGTATGTAGAGGAGAAGAACTGTCAATTAACATATAGTGTTTCAATTATTATTTCATCTCCTTTCACGTTTCCTTCATCTAATCAACCCTGTAAATATATATTGTCAGGCGACCATTGCTATAATTTTCATGCTCGAGGTTTGTCAGCAAAATATCTTATATCTAAGATCAGGTCTCAGACTCGATCTGCTTCGTTTCGGCTTTGTATAATCATTCCTTCAGTTAAACTCTTACATTACAACGGAACGATGACAACTCGATTCGTGGTAATTTCACACACCTGTAAGGGAGTTAAGGTATATTTATCGTTATCGATGGATGCGCCTCCCTCTACGTTAGCGCCGTTTTCTAGCAGCAATTTGGCACATTTCACATGACCCTTGGCGGCAGCATACGTTAACGCGGTCCAATGCTGATTTTCTCCGTTGACCGCTGGGAAATCTGGGCAGGTGGGTGATGGGGTTTCCACGTCCATTGAGGCTCCCGCATCTATCAGAGCCTGAAAAGCAACAGGACATCATTTCTGTTTTTATGAGTGAAATTAACATTCCTCAAGGAATATAATTAGTGGGCACTATAATGTCGTATTCGTGTAGGGGATTGAATATTCTGTAAGCGACATGTTCTCCTCTCATGAAGGAGCGATGTTTCACCCAGAAAGAAACGAAAAAAATGGACGAATTTCTTTAGATTTTTAACAGTTGGAGTTGTTGTACGTGTGAGTCAAGAATCTAATCTCTTTATAATCATGGTTTATCCTAATCAATCAAGATAGTGAAAATATATTGGGGCATAGCTTTCCGTTCAGTCAGAAGATTATTTACCAATTTATTCACTTGAGAAAACTCGCTCTCAGTCTCTAATTAATTTATGTCGGGAGAAATGTAGAATGAACCTTTCTTCCAATATTGTGCTCCGTATTCGCCTAGTGGGTGATACTACACTCACGAATTAATTGATCTCTATAGAACATCGTAAAGAGGCGGGCGATTTTTTTTAGATATTTCCATTGTCGGTGTTCAACGGAAATCTCGTCTATTATTCCACAAGGTGGACAAACTAGACTGGTCACTCCTACATTTTCAGGCTCGAGACCTTTGCTCTACCAAGCATCATTCGTCAATAGAACTGCGAAGTTGGGTATTTCTTTGCCCAGTGGAGTCTTTCATATTTATTCCAATATTACACCGCTGGTAACACGTCAAGAGAGAAAAAAAAAAAAGAATCATTTCTCGACTAGCAAGATGACAAAGGAAATCGGTTTATCGGTCTCTATATTGAACGATCAACATTTGTTTCTTAAGCTGACTCGAAATGAGAAACTGATGGTAACTTGGTAAACGATATTAAGTCTGGAGGGTTCAGCTTAGGAATTGAATTGATGTTTCGTTCTGGAAAACCACGAATATATCTACTGTCATTGTAGTCATTGAACTCTTTTGATCATATTTGAAGGTAATGCATGATGAGTGTTATATCCGACGTGAAGAAAATGATTATGAAAAAATGTAAAAGGTTATATACCACATTATTACTCTTTTCAGGGGGCAATCGTTTTTTTTTATTGTAAAGAAAATTCAAATCTATCCACCTAGCCGCCATTCACTTCTCCATGAGCTTCGATTTTTCAAAAATACTCCTTAAATCCATAGAAAATCGATATTTCAATCGATATTTTTCCAGGATCATAAGAAATAACTGAATTCCGATATTCAAAGAGTCAAAACAGAGTTGCCATCACCGGGCGCAGCGAATAATTATTGATTGAATTCCCACTGTTTGACAATTGAACGTTTTTTGTGCGAAATCTCCTGACGTACCGTTTCCATTTTTGACCACTTTAGTTGATGATGTGGATACACTCAACAACTAGATGAGATACATACCATGATAGTGACGTGATCATTGCTCATAGCCGATAACATGAGAGCTGTATGGCCTTGTGGGTTCAGAGTGTTCAATTTAGTTGAAGAAGGTAAGAGGCGAATTGCTTGACTGATGACCTCTGGGCGCCCACTCAACATCAATCTGAACGCCAATTCTATCTGCAACAAAATTTGTTTTAAACCGTACCACTCACTATGGCTTTTTCCATCCTCTTTTTGAAACTTATAATTGCACTGATCGCTTAACTACTCGATACAATAATTCGGTTCAATTTCTCAAGATGTTCTCCATACAATCCTACCACATCTCACAACCAGTGACCCATATGAATTTAAGATGTACATACATACAGGTATAATTTGGTCACGATAAAAATAAATGATAGATTTTTTCATTCAATAATAAAGGCATCAGAAGTTGAAAACGATCTATTTTCTCGCTCCCCAGTCTCGAGATTACTTGACAAAAAAATTTACAAGAATTTCAAATTCTTCATAAAGTTTGAAATTTCGGAAACCGCTTTATATAAGTATGGTAAGAAAATACCTGAAGGATATGAAAAATACAATATGAACGTAAGATTCATTGTATTCACAATAACGAAGTTGATGTGGGAGTGATCATCACTTCCAGGAATTTCGTGTTCTATACTGACCTCTATCTGTTTGGCTGCCTCGAGGTGATCATCTTTGTTTCCTGTATCTTTCTTCACTCTGACTGCTTCTTCTCCCAGAAATCTAATAGGACAGTCCACTCCTGGCAACAGTAATCGTGCTGCTTGCAGAATGTCATCCTTATCAATCATGGCGGCAAATCTATGTTCGCTGTGTGCTGTCCCAACTCTCATCCATTCTCCTAGAGGTGGTAGCACTACGTAGGCGCGTTCATAGCACAATTCCTGTGTAAGCACCAAGTGTATGATGGTCATCAAGAAGTTTTCCTACATTTTCTCATAGTGAGATGATATGTATCAATCATGAAATAAATTTATTAGTTTAGTTGCATATGCATGTTGCCTGGTGTATTTTCTTGTTTCTCTGTACAGTGCATCCCAATTTGGTTGAGACTGCCAGATTTCTCGGTTGTTATTGGAGATTCCAGTTTCCACGTTCCTGACTTACTTTCTCTTGTAACTCAAGATGGTCTGATCAGATCAGAGAATTATTACTTTTTGGACCCCTTCTATATCTACGAAGTTATCAGAAATACTGTTCAGTTAAGAAACACCATCTGCACAATTTTTTTGCTAACCGAGGAAAAGTCCATAATTACTACTTCTGAATCAATGTTTTAATACATTAGATCATACAACTATCAGTTGTACTCGATGTGAATTTTGTTCCACCATCTAGCAGCTCACATACGAGTCATATACCGCTATATTGAATAAAATGCTGTTATCGAGTTTTGGCCGAATAAATTAGATGGCAATTGGACAGAGTAGCTTCACCAATGAGCCCAACATCTTTGTCGTGATAAATGAGGAATTTCCTCATGAATTCTCATTGGATACTATAGCAGTTCATCTGTCTTCGAGGGTGGTAGATAAATGGCTAAGGCGTTGACGTTACTGAAACTGTTCGATTTCTGTTAATAATAAAATCGCAAATTTCAGATTTGGGTGATGAGTACTATCAAATGATGATTTTTTTTCTGCTAGTGTGCCAAATATAGTTCGTCATTATCTTTGATGAACAATTTATAATTCACTCACTAACTCATTCAACCATCATGCATCATTACCTGTACAACATTTCCGCCCCGGTCTTCATGTTCCAGTTGGGAACACCTCATGAAGTAGAATAAAGATTTGACTGCTTTCGGGCAGATTGGTATCCTCGGGTTGATCCTCTTTATCAAGTCTTCCAATTCTTTCAAAGACCCCACACAAGTTGTCATCAAGGCTAGCTCCAGAGATTCAGATCTCTGGCCCGAATCTTTGGACGATAAGCTTGATACTGCGGCCCATCTTGATGAAGATAGCACACCTAGGATTGATGGAATAGGTTGATATATATAAATATAAAAATATATTATGTTGGCGATTCCTTGTAAAATATGAAGGAGTTAAAGAATAATTGATAAAATGTTTGGTGAACCACAATTCGAAATTTTTCAAGAGATAAAAATCGATTAGGTTCGCGATTCTTTATTTTATATCTATTATAGGCACTGTCTGACAAAGTCAGAGTTTCTTTGAACTTCTGGTTATTACATTCAATTAATTTATTTATTTATTTATTTAAGGTAACAAGATCATCCAACAGATAAACCATATATAGCTCTTCCAATAATAGAATAATACAGAGTAACAAAGTATATTTACATGTCCGCTGAGACTAAACAACGATATACCATTCTAGAGGAAAATATACAAAGAACATAATCCAATTCTACAAGTAATAAACGACTCAAACAAAACGAGAAGACGTAGTTACACTTTGTTATTTCCTTCAATTGTAGTTCATTAAGGAGTGTAGAAATTCAGTAAAAAGGCCCTCAATTGTCTCTTGAACCTATTCAAATTCAGGTGAAATATATCAACATCAGAGTGGCAGATCATGTTGTATGATTTCATACACCGTATAAGGGGTGAATTACTATAATAGTTGCTTGAGAAAGGCGGTGGGTAGAATGTGAGTCTATTCCTAACAGTTCTAGGACTACAATTCAGAATTAATAATTCTGATGTACATGTTTCGGAATCGATATAATTGTTGAGAATTTTGTGAGTGAATCTCTTCTGATGTAGAGATTCTCTACTTTGTAAAAAATCAAATTTTCTTCATAGTTCCGCCAGTGCCTAAGACGAGAAAATCTGTAGTTCAGATTATTGATAAATTTTTTCTGAGCATGTTCAATTTAATCAACATATTTCTCATAAACCGGGTTCCAAATTGTAGAACAATATTCTAGAATTGGCCTGACTAAAGATTTGTATAGTGTGGTAACAGATGAATGGTTTCGAAATTCCTTAATCCTATAGTACGGAGTGATAGTTTTGTATCCTGTATCACTCCAAGATCGCTAGCTTCCTCTGTTGTTGATATTACCTGATTATTGATTTGCACATTTCCGGTGAAACAGTTTGTTAATCAAGGAAATAGTAACATTTGTTTGTATTGACGAATGATCTATTTGTATTGCAGGAGATTGGAAGTCTGTCAAGATCTTCTTGAATACAAATATAATCTCCTGATTCAATTAAGCTGACTTCACATTATTTAAAGCGACATACTGATACCTCTCAGTAATATACGATTCTAGAAGTTTCAAGATATAACCGTGCACACCGATATTTGATAGCTTCACTATCATAGTATAGCGATGTACCTTATCGAATGCCTTCGAAAAATCGGTGTACATCACCGCACATGTAGAAACTCCGTTGTCCATGTTATCAAATAGGTTTTGCACGAAGGGTACCAAGTTGGTTACAACCCCTCTTATTTTGAGAAACCCATGTTTGTGAATTGTTAAGTGGCTTCAAGACAGAAAAAATATTTTCTGTGTGATGATGGATTGAAATACTTCAGCAAATATGTATATTCAACAAGCAAATTGGTCTGAGATTTCTGCCATCTGTACGAGATCCCGATTTATGTATTGATATCACTTGGGCAATCTTCCATTGGGACGGAAACTGTCCAGAAATCAATGATTTGTTGAATAATATATACAAGGGGCGAACTATACTTGACTTACACGATTTTATATATACCGGCGGTATACCGTCGGACCGGATCCTTTTTTTTTCATCAAGACCTGTAATTATATCTTGAATGTCTATTTCAGAGATGAATGTTATGTTGATATTGTTACCTGATTATTTTTCTGGAATCAGGCAGAAGGTTTGGGTACTTTCAAAAACACTATCGAAATAATCCGAGAACATATTGCATATAGATTCTGTGCATATAGATTTTCTGAAACTCAACAATTCAAACCCTCAAGATTATTCCAAATGATTGAAATAATACACCACTAGCGTTATTTCGATAAAAAATAGTATTGTGGTTCCATATAGGTATAAAAAAAAAGTATACGTTTTTCTACTCGAAACTTACTCTGGCGGCATTTGAAAGTACCATCGATGAGAAAACCATCCATATCATGTTTCCACTATTACTCAACTGTTACAGGACCCTGAGTACTGTAGTACTGTTCGAAAATTATTGAATGATTCAGTGAATATATCATGAATGGATAATTGAACATGTCCATGAATTGAAATATGAGAAATAATTCAGGTAGGTAATTGATTTTTCTTACCGGAAGCAATCCTACCGGCGTTCAAATGTGCATAGGGTTGAAGTAGTCCCCACAAGTCTCCGTTGTTCGCTATGGCATGTTCCAGAGAGCTGGCAGTTATCTTCACCTCCGAGTCGCTCGGTAGGCACTGGAGCAATATTTCTTCCAGTAGGTTCTCGAAGCCAGCACATAAGTACACAGCTGCATACCTAGATTGAAGGAAACGGAGACCAATGATGATATTTCAATCTCGGTAAACTATAACTCGAAAATGCATCAATTTGAGCAGATCCTCAATTGAAGACACCATTTTTTTTCTCTACAAGTCTGGAATATCAACACATCTGCATTTGTAGAAATGACCACTAGGTAGGGGACCTCGTTCTGGTGGGCAGTCATTTTGATATTTCCACCGACAAAGAACAATATTAAATTTGATTTGGTACAGCGATTCAATGACATACATAGTCACTTTTTCAATTCTTCATAATTTGAGGTAATGTAAAAAGCACTTCTTATCAGCTGCTACGAGATGCAGTTGATTATAACCCTGAGGATCCTACGAAATTCAAACGGCCAAGACTTTCGTTACTTTGACATGTTCTCAGTATCCTCTGTACTCAATGAAAATTTGTTTATGAATTATTCATCAATGATTTCTTACTTCTTCACTTTCGTCCGCTCCCGCAAGTATCACAAATTATGATTGAACCAATCAAAACTGTATGAGTTGCACTGTATTGAAATAACCACTATATGAATACTTTCAGTGAATAACCATGATATCGATCGATAGATGGCTGCGCTACAAACAACCATTGGAGAGTGGTGCTAAAATGATAAATATTGGGATGGAATTACTATCAGTAATAAGAAGTTGAATATTGGAAGTGGAATCAGTGAATGTCACAGACAGAGTCAAATGGATCGAAAATAAACATCAACAGGTTCTCATAGCAGGCGTTTGAGTTATCAATTTTCAATGTTTCAAACACTCTCCAATATTTTTTGTATCAATGATGAGAAGTCGCATATTCGTATTGGTACTTCCTGCAACCGAAACTTTTTAGCTGAGTTGGACTTTCATTCCACAATTTTTTCTTTCTTTTCGAACTTTATTTTTGTTCTGTAAAATGCGATTTCTTTGGTTGATACCTCATTATCGCCAGGGTGCAATATGTGGGAAACCTAATATCGGTCGAATCATATGCTACTCACTCATGTACGAATTTTGCCAAATTGACGTCAATCATCCAGCGATGGAATCTACCGATATGCAGTTGTATCCCCGCTCTGGACGATTTGCTCTGCTTTAGGCCACTATCCCCAGACATTGCCAACATGGCGCTGGCCCTCAAACTCGCCTTGATGCAGGAATCGGCCAGTCTAGGACACAAGATAATTCTGAAGGCAGCCGTGATGTCATGCTTGGTGGAAATGCCCACTGTGGCTGACAGTCTTTGAGCCTCTCTGCTGATCCTGACCAGAGCTCGCTGGAGGAGGTAGGATAGTCTCGGGATGATCTCAACGTTAACTCTGGATATTTGGGATTTGCATCTGCCCATCTGTAGGACTCTGAATATGCAGTGATTAGTCCATGGTAGTTGTTGCAGTTCCACCAACCTGGAATAATACACAAATGACGATATTAAAAGCTATGAGGATATTCTTGAAAGAACGCCGAGGGATATCCGTTTTGTATCTGGTTAAATGGATTAGTTCAGGTAAGGAGAGATGAATTTTCTGAGTTTATCAATAATAGTACTTTTGACAGAAATGATGGAAAACACAATGAGAATAGTGTGAATTATATGAAATTCAGTACAGATCCCCTTTGGTAGATCCCGATAAAGATTTTTGCTGGAACAATAGGGTTCATGAAACTCTTCAATTGAAAAAAAAAACAATATGCCTCACGATTCTGGTCAGCAAGTTTTCGAAAAACCATATTTTACTCAGTCGACATCTGGAATGTATATTCGTCAGTCATCCATCATCAGACTATGTAAATTAAGTGTCACATGATCGGAATAGATCAAACTAAGGTATAATCTACAATATGTATACCCTTTTCTCATCATACAGGATATTAAAATGGGGCATGACCATCATGATGAGCTCTAAAATCAGACATAATTTTCCATTTTTCTACCCTACGTAGGTTCATCCAACGAACTAATATGTTGATATACCGTATTCGTATATACCTATTTGTAGCATTATCCCAATATTATCTCCATAATATGTGTGCATTGAAGTTGAGCATAGCCGTGAAGATGGATTTATTTGGAATCAGTAAGGTATCAAACTCGTCATAAGTGAGTATTTGATCGCCTATGATTCTGAAAAATATGAGTTTCGAACGATTCTATCATAACCATGAGTGAGGATGGAGTGAGGATGTAAGTTCTAGACGCACTCAGAAAATTGGTCCGCATTATCACTAGAAATGTAAAATACTCGACCACGCTAGACATAATCGTTTCAGTGCAGCTATAAATGTATCAGTGGAAAGATTTGATACGAATTTAAGGTGTAGTGCTTCCGTTGCAAAGCGTACGAATGAACATTAGCTTCTCGATATCTTCCTTAGAGTACTTGTGTATGGACCACCGTAATCTATACCAACGAAAGAGGAGGGTTTGAGTTGAGAAATTCTGAGAAGAATCGAAATCATGTAGCATAATGAAGCAAGTGAACTGTATGCTCCAGTTGTTATTAGATGTTGATCCAAGAGAGAAGAGGTATAGGTAATTGCGAGGCTGTGGTTCTCGCCTGATGGATACTGTCACACTATGGAGGGGCTCTCTCGTCACAGATGAACTTGAATAATGAGTTCTTGGACACTTGGATAACAGGACGCGATCTGGCCCGCGGATCTATCTTAATTTCTGAGGAGATCAGAATTGGGTACACCGTTTACCTAGCGAGTCTATCGAGCCTATGTGCTTTCTCTTCTTCAACTCATCGTACCGGTATCGTTTTAGTGATCCACAATGCATGAGTAATTTACGCAGAGTGCTCCTTATATTTCAGCAGAATTTTAAAACACAGCCGTAGTTCGCGATAATTAAAGAGAAAAATGAGAATACAACGATTACAGACGAATACAGACATTTGAGAATAGGCTTAAAACGAACTAGTATAGGAATGGCTCAAACTGATTGAAAATTGTGAAGTGTGAAATGTTAACTGAAGGCCCCAAGTAATATGAGAATAATATGGAAATACGCTGAACTAATCATGAATATCTTCTTTGTCATGAAATGAAGAATCAACAACGGCCCTTGTACAGAGTGTCCGAAAAAGGTAATCTCCTCCTCTTATCTCTTATCCTCCTATCTCGAAAATCATAGCAGATACAGAAAAAGTCACTCGATCATCATTTTTTTTCAATAAATTCAGTCATACTGGGTGCTTGGCGTTCCATGAGCACGCATCAACTTGTTAAATTAAATAGGATAACCTGTGTCTCTATAAACTCTGAAATTTTGAGCATATCTCATATTCAGTGAGGAATATATGAATGAATGCATATAAGAATACAGGCTGATTGACGGTAGATGGCACATTAGCCGTTTTTGGTGAACTAGACGACGGATCACTTACTTGAATTTATTTTATCGTTATCGACAAATTGAATAACATGGTAGAAAAGTCATTCATCTAACTAGTCTTTAAAAGGAGATATGGAAGACCGTGTCACTGTTTCCCGACCCTGTATATTCATAAGGTAGACATAGGCACATTATTTTTTCTTTGAATACTGTCTGTATATAAGTTTTTTGAGGAGGTGATACATCAATTTTTCAGCTTTTTGAAAAATTAATATTAATTTCTTCACTTCAAACAGGGAAAGCTATAAAAATGTATATATGATATGGTATTCACTATATTACGGAAATCTGGAAACACGAAGAGTTATATATATTTCATTAAATATGAACTATATACTCAAGATATGAAGATCAATTCGAAAATCCACCCATGAGATACCGAGGACTCAATAGTTGAGTTACAAACGAGTAATTTTTCATTTTGTATTTCTTCTGTATCTAGTATGGTTTTCGAAATAAGAGGATATAGCGTATTTCATTCCGGACAAACTGTACAACAGCATAATATTCAAGAACGATGTGGATAAAACCATCATGCACAAATAATAATTCTTCATTCAAGTATCTTCACTACTGAAGACACAATATGATGGCTCTCAATCGCAATTCGCCATGGAAGAGAAATTGGAATTTGACCATATAAACAACCAATAGGTTCTTCTTGGAGTCAATTAAATAGGCTTCTCTCCTGACCACATATTCAAATCTTTTCGAAATATGTTTGATTCATGTATTGTGTTGTGAGGCTCAACATAATTTGAGCACTTCAATCATCCAAGCGTAGTACTACCTACTTTTAGAATGCTTCATAGTCTGATCTTGCTAACAATAAAGACCTATAATCTATTCGATAGATTGGAGGTTCACGAGGACTGTATTTCCTGTATATTTCCGAAACGCTATGTTATGAATAATGAAATTTGGTACAATAACTGAACTTTTCCATGAAACAGGGTGGAGCAACGTTAGCTATGAATGTGACTTTTTTGCAAATGCCGATTTTCACATGATTTTTTTCGGATTGAGAATACTCAGATTGTTTCACGAAAGGAAGTTGCTTTCATAACGTATCGATCAGATCCACTATTTTCGAAAATAAAATCAAATCAAAAACATTGTCACATCTTGCAGTTGCACATCAACATTACAGATTCTCAAGTAATTGTGACTATGTAAAAAAATGCGTGTTAGTTTCATTGATATAGGTACTTCGCAATAAACACGTTCCGCAGGCTACATTGAACAATTATTATTTTTTTGTTACAACAAAATGCCACATTTCACGAATCAGGACCTTGCAGGCATTTTTAGTACTGGTTTTGGTATGGCAATGCACGTGTGGCTGAATATCAGAGATGAATTCCGAGCAGAAGGAAATCTGGGCGGCAAGTACTTTTTGACGATATTCGTATACATTTTACCGATCAATGCCTTTCTCTACGTGGTCATGGAAAAGAAAGACCTCCTAGAGAATATTTTAGGAAATATATAAGTCTTCTCTTGAGCAGTTGACGAAAATTCCAGCTACGTCTGAATCTTCCCCACCAGCAGAAAATTCACAACAAACTTCTTCCTCGAAGAAAGCAGTATACTTTTCCTTTCCCTCTTGTCAAAAATCATTTACGTAGATATTCGATAATGCAAAAACAATTCAGTTTCGATATTTCAATAGATTCTTCATTTGTCAAAGACACAAGCGTATTCACAGAGTTTGCTGCAACAGTGACATGGCTCAGCGTTGATTTCGATTCTGAGGTGTTGAAGATATCTGGTTATCAGTTCGTGAGAGCAGATAGGTGTGCAATAGATGGAGGTTTGGGATTCTGAGCAATTGTCTGGAGCAATTGTGGGTTTCCAACAGCACATACATCAGTTTTTGAGACTCCAAAACATTCGATATCGATAATGTTTCATCAGATCTTCACAAAATTAATTGGAAAATCATTCATGAAATTGAGAATTTCAACGATCAGGTGAATCACCTTCTTCAAATTTGAGCTTAATATCTTGAAAACTGCAGGAGCTATAAGGAAATATCTGAAAATATCCGGAAATGTCAACAATCTGTAAGTTTTGTTTTGGAAATATGTATATGAGAACTTTTTTTAGTTCTTTGAGACGCTTCATCATCTTCAGGAGTGCGTCACACATATTACGAAATACCCTGTATATTTGTCATTCAAAACATTAATTTCACTGACCTGAGACTTTCGTGCTATCTCGAATAGTAAAGCAGGTATCTCATTTTTACTACACTATAATATCTGCTATATGAGATATTATATATCCTATTAGAATTTGGAATATTCCACTGCTGTCAGATATACATCCGACAAGAGTTACTATTCATATTGAGTCTCTCTCTCAGTGTCCAATTCATTCGAACAGAGTTATCTACTGTGGAAGTGCAATATAGGAGAGAGGTTCATAATTTGATCATGAATCATTATTGAATGTGATATTCCTAAAAGCTCTAGCCTAAAAATGTCGTATGAGTGCTCTCTCATCTATAATACACACAGAGTGAACTTATTAGCACAATGCAACTATGAAAAATCGGATATATTCTCTTCTGATTTTATTTCCGTTACCACCGAACACCGATGAAATGAATAGAGTGTAACCCATCGATATCAAACTATGAACTCTACTTCAAGTCGAATAGTTATAAATTCGAAGAATTCACACAGTAAATCAATTCGTTGAGTTTTCAATGACTTATATTATAATAAGTGATTGGTGACTAGAGCTGTCGGGAATTATTGAATTCTTAGAAACTATAATTGATAAGTCAATAATTATAGATATATCCTTATTATCCTGATAAAGTACGATTCTGTAGTTCTGAAGGCTACTCAATAATTCTTTGGCAACTTTTATAAAATATTCAACATATGTCAAATTTGCATTGTTCGTGACACTTAATTCATTTTTGGAAATGATGTAACTAATTCACAAAAGAGTAAATGAAATCATTTGTGTGCATTTTTGCGAAACTACTGTGATTTTGCGTTACATTTATGTGCATTTTCATAAACCAACACCGTTGTCGACAACAGAAGAGTGTTATTTGCACATTCAATATGATGAATATGCATTTTGAAAGTATCAACAAAATACCTATAAAATAAAATAGTAACAGAACATCGAAGTTATGATATACCTTTGCTGGTTGGGATATTATATACTAATCCTGATAATGAAAGAATAACTAACCTATTATGAGAATCCACCCACACGAATTCGTCAGCATTCGTAATGCTAGTATTGATAGTGTCCAGAGATGAATTCCTTACGAGCCTTCGGGGCGGAGGTTCTGAGCTTTCTGATCCAGCGCTAATACTGGAGTAGGTACTGGTCGATGTGTGAGACCGTACTGTCATCTGCTGGAGGGCCAACTTGATATCTTGAAGATCTCCATTTCCAGACCATGGAACATGTAACTACCGAAAATGGTAAGAAAAGTGTAAGCCAGTATGACCAATTATACCAACCCTACGTTTCGTGCCAAGAAGAGTACATATACCCTTCGAAATTGAATATATCAAAACAATCAGATCAGTGTGGTGAGAATGTTGAAAAGAGTACCAAGGAAATTCTGTTCAAGACAATGTCAAGGACATTTTATTTGTTCCTCTTCGGGTATAAGGTCGCATACGAAATTTCCGGCCCATTAGATAAAAGCACGGACAAATATAGGTAACTTAGTCATTCCTTACTTAAATATTATCACTCTAGTATCATCAAATGATTCGGAAATGAATATCAGACTCATTATTTAGCATTTAAAGAAACCAAAAACCGACAGACAAATGTTGTTTGTTTTCACTGGAACACAGTGCTTGGTTAGAAATAGCTAATTCACTTGGTTTTTTGTTGATGATATAAAAACGAAAGTTGCGAGTTCTTTCGTAATATTTGGAGAACTAATCTTGATTAATTTACCATCAACATGCTCAATCTCGAAAAACGACACGCGTTCTGGAATCGCTAGATTCAGGGACGCGTGGAGAGGAAATTTTTTCTGTCCTTATTTCGAGCTATTAGCTCTAGCCCACTGCGTTCACGGGCTTATTGGTCTATGTTTGAAGGATGTTTTTTCCCATGTTCTGGTCTGGTAGGACGCAGTAGGATATCTTTCTTCATGTTGAAAACTCGAACTTAGTTATTTTGCAATCCGAGAAACGATACTCATTCGTGGATTCCATTCATTTTCCCACAACACATTGTAGGTAAGAAATGTACCAACATCACAATAGGTCTGCCAGTGGCTGAACTTAATACAGAAGAATCACTCAGAATGAATCCTGAGAAGATAGCGATTTTAACAATTCGTTGGTAAACAAAACGAGTCAGGTTCTACATCACTTGGTCCACGCATTCAAAATTTGAATTACTGGTACTCATTCAACCATATGATTTGATGTATTTCGAATGATTCTAGGTTTACCAAGACATGTGCACATATACAATATAAATTTTAGGAAGAAAAAAAAAACACAATATATGAAAATATATTATAGGTACCAGGAGCAAATATAAATTGGGTACATTCAAACAGTAATTATTCTGCCATGTGTTGAACCCTCAGATCAATTTATTGATCTGAGGTTAAACCAGTGATCGAAGTTTGAAACACTTCTCTTGGAAGGATCTCCGTAACTTCTATAATTATCAAGTAAGGATGCTAAAATTCACAGAAGCCAGAGAGATACCGAAGATACACTCAAAGACATAGTTGGGTCATCTTCAGTGATATACACTGCTCGCTAACTGTAATAGAAATCGAAAAATTATGATATCAGGCAGATTAGGTGGATTCTATCTAGATATGGAATTTACTTACGATACGAATTCTTCCTGGAAAATTTGCAGTTCTGAACAATTTAATTTTATCTCATTTATCATGGAAGCACCCCTCTTGACTTCCGTACTTGCTCTAAATGATCCTTAAACTCACAAGAGAGTAATAAGAGATATTGAAGATACACTCAACGACTACCTGTGATCATCTTCAGTGATATACACTGCTGGCCAGCTGCCATGAAATCACAGATTTTTCTGTTTCAGCTGGAGATGATCACGAACTCTGTCGTTGAGTTTATCTTGGGTATCTCTTTCTCTCTTGTTAGTTTCAGGATCATACCCAGAAAGTTAGAACATTCAATTTTCAACAAAAAAATCATGCAGTTAGTACGATTGATATCTAGATTTCGAATACGAAAAGACTCTCCATCTCGTTGGCCTCCTGATATCATTGTTGGGAGAAGTCGTATTTCCATTGCAGCTGGCGAGTAGTGTATATCACTGAAGATGACCTAACTAGTTTATTCAGTGTATCTTTGGTCTCGCTCCTGCAAATTTGAGTATACCACCTCGATAATTACGGAAATGAGACACACTGATATTCTCTCAAAATCATTTCTGATATGTCCACACAAAGAAAAATATAATTTCGACTAGGATACTCTCTAGAAATTTCAATTGATCCGAGCATATTGTGTCTTTGTCGACATCTCCACGACAAGTGGTCTATGAATGCTCAATACCTTTGAGTCATATTCAAGTTTCGCCTCCTTAGTCTTGATTTCTTCCATCTATGATCAATTCAATCGAATCGATTAACCTGTGAATTTTGATTTTCATACTTACGGCAGCAGGAGTTGCTCTGTGCCTTTGTCGGCTATTCGGAGGACTAGATTTGGTTTTCTGAGTTCTCTGCACTATTTCAGACGTCAACTTGTTCGGATCCGTGGTGGAAACAGCCCTAGGAGAACTATGGCCCGTATCAGACATACTCGCGTGGCCAGACGAGAGGGAATCGTTCGAAGAGTTGTGGCTACACTCTTCAGCTGGTCTAGCATCATGCTGCGAACAAAAAGTTGACAACTCGAGCACATGCAATAGATTATAGATTCAATATCTTGTCTGAAATGAACATTCTGAAATTTTTCTGAATTTCTCTTCACATCAGGATTCAATTCGAATTAGGATTGGTGACAGAGTTTTTATAACAATCACTACCTTACGTCCCAAATACTCCCAAGGCAGCTATTTCATTCGATTCTTCCTCATAGAGAACCTGAATCCTATCTGTTTGTTTATTATTATCATCGACAGTCTCTTTTTTTCCTCTCCAACACTGTTTTCGCAACATCCAAGCAAAATTGTATAATCATGTTACAAATACGCCGTCGAGTAAGTTCCGAAATTCTGAGTATGTCCTGAGACATTGAAAAAAAAAATCGAAACTTTGGAAAGTTATTTTAATTTTGTCTGGCTTATCAACTTATTCATTTGGTATTGAACTTGTTGTCACCTTCTCAATGAGGTATATCACAGTTTAGCATTCCTTTATTAAGAACCAGAGAATCTCATAGTATACGTACCTAACGAGAGTTGTAATAGTGTGACTCATTTTTCACGAGTAGATATTAGGGAAATACACTTTCTAATGAGTTGAGTACACAATTTTTTCTACGACCATAAATTTTTGAATCATGAGCATTATGCGTGTTTTTGAGACATGAGTAGATATATTACTATTATCATGTTTTTAATCAGTTTCGCTTTCGTCAATACGCCATCAAAATACAGCTGCAGGAACGAGAATACCAGCCGGCATACATAGTTCCTCACTCCCAATTTTCTATCGGACATACCTACGTTTCCTCCTACCAACCGGTCCATGTGAGATTCGAAGAAATTCAGTTTTTGCAGTGATTCTTCCAGATTAACTTACTTTGAGTTCATCGGTACTGGCATGATGATGCTGGTTGAGGGACACCTCTTTGACGCGCTGTTCTGGACGGCAACCATTCTGTCCACGCAGCATTCTGTTGCTGCAGACGTTGGCTGGGCCGACGTCCCTTTCCGGAATCATGTTGGAGCACGAATAAGGGCACCTGTAGTCGTGGTGAGTGTGACTTTTCAAGGCCACCGGCGAGGGGTTCTTGTCGAAGTGGCCGCTGAAAGTGGACGTTTTGACGTTGTTCGCAACGTAGAGGTGTTGGAAGTACTCTACTTTGCGCTTGGGCGAGACCATTCGCTCGTTGACGTTGAAAGAATCGTTCGGCATATCCTCCTTGGTATTGTTATCATGGTACGAAAGGTCGGCGTGAGTGTTGTCGGATAGTCTGTATGAGGAAAATTCAAAATCATGAGTTCCTTTCGGTATATAGAGGAAGAAATTTTTAGGGAGATCTCAGCATTGTGGTGAGGCCATACAATGAGGAGAAAGTATATGAATAGCTAATGAACTCCTTTTAGAACCAATCAATCAGGTATCATTGTATTCTTCAGACGAGTCATGTTGGATTCCAGGGTTCCGAGAGTATGAAATTTGAACTTGGAAGGGTTTTGGTTTTTATAATTCGATTTTCGATATTCCATACTACCCCATTAATTCCGGTTCCACCAAAAACATCCTCAACTTGGAATGTTCAAAGGGAACACTCTCTATATTTCCACTTTCTCAATTCTATCGACGATTCTGAGTACGATCACATAGTTTTGAGACAAAAAAATGTACATTTATATATTTGCACCTAGAGTGCGATGAACGAATATTGACGGATATTGAGAAAAAAATCGAATTCTTGAATTCAACACAGGTGTTGAGTTCTGTTGAATTGTGGATGAAGGGGAAATCAAATGCAAATTAGTTTCTGGTTTTTCCAACTAAACTGTTTACTATTTTTTTTTCCAAGTTACCAAAACAAGAACTAGAAACTATAGTAATTATTTCTAACTGTTGCTAGCCAATTATATCAATCTATCGATAAAGTATATACTGCATGATTACGACTATCGTCCCAAGACACAACAAGTTCCAATCTCATACCCTCTAAAACCATGACTTGTCTTAAGAATATGTTATCGTCACCCAGTGTGCCAGAATGCATATGTGAGTTTGACAGCGGCTAAAGTTAGCTGCAACGTTTACAGCGACAAATGCACTAGTGGTTTTGGCACTTATTCATTTGTTATCAATTGTCACGATGTTGGTTCCCAAAATTAATAGTTCGAGATTTTTGTCAACAACTTCTGAGCACTAACAATGAGTCGATTCGGAGAGTCTATGTTCACTTTCTATGATTATATCTGAAATTACTCGAGATATGCCCAGAATCATTCCAAAATAATGAAAATCGAAAGTGAATACCGTTTTCTAAATATTTTCCGATATGAGTTACACATCATATATAGAAAATGTAGTTCAAGTCTGCCAGTATCGCGAAGGAGGACTGCGATTTTATATTTCATTAAGTGATTGGTCATCTCATGGATTCACGTTGTTTGATTTTACCGGCTTTTGTGTGAGATCTTCTCTCTTGAGTTATTATAATTTTTTCAATATATTTGAAGTGAGGACAGATTTGTGATCTGCCCCAAAATGTCACTACGCTTGAAATTTATCCTTTAGATACCTAAAAAAGATACCCTCCATTAGTCAGTGAAAATTGTTTTTCAAAAAATCTAGAAATAAAAATATAATCTCAATGAAATCAAATCTTCTACTTATCTTGGTGGACGTTGCGGGAACGAATTTGCTCCCGTTTTCAATACAATTCGCAAAGTTTTCCAATTCTGAGTTGTTTGAGAAGTGACAACTTGGTAGTCGGAGAAATTATGGTTGCAAGGTGTTTTTCATTATTTGATATTGGAATTGCCATCCTCATATCCTGTTTAGAGAAGTGGATGACAAGTTCTATCTATACCGGCTGATCAAGAAGCAATATTATTGTCTACTAAATATCAAAATGGGTGTAGTACAAAATCAGTTGATTGAAGTTGTATCACTCTGGATATACATCAAGCTAATTTCCTGAAGGAAAATGATATGTTTATCTCCAAATTATTCAGGAATGGACTTAGAACACTGTACTACGACACGAAAAGTCAAACTTCTAGTACCTACCTATTTTTATTAAATCCGGTCAAATGTTTCAGCGTTCATCAGTTCATACGATGTTTGCAAATATTCACTATTAGTATTCTCATAAGTAAATTTGGTAGAACGATGACACTAAACCGCACTAAGCCTACATCGACACTCAAGATTACTATCTCTAATATAATTATGGCGTATTCTCCAAAGAAATGAGACCTCCTCTTGTATCTGATTGTAGCCTGAAGGTTAGGTAACGATGGAATATAATGGTATTTTTTATTCTAGCAGATACTCGATCCACGCAATGAATAAAAAAACAAGTAGTATCTCCAGTCGACCTCATGTAACAATGTGTTATATCTTCAATTAGGAATAATAATGAAATTTCGAATATCCGCATCCTCTGGGGGACACATAATACATATAGTATCCTTATGTACAAATATGTACAAAATATCTGACAATCATGTAAAGCAGCTTATCATATGATACTTAACTCAATGACCAATTCATGAGTTATTTCGACATGAAATTTTCTAGGTATCTTAAAATTTTCAACTAACCTTTTACCATCCAAGTACTGTTTTATCCAATCAGCTTCCATCCCTAGTGGAAAGTCATCTAAGTCGTCAGGAGAACATTCAAAATCACACAAATAAACATCGTTAATTATTTGACAGGCATAAACGTAACTATTTTTGAATACCACAACTATCGCATCTTTGTTTTCAACCGATTCCAAACTCAAAAACTCATCAATTTTTTCACTTCTCTTACTGTCTGCTAATGTGATATCCGTCACTGATATATGCTTGATTTTTGACATGTTTTCAACTTTCGCTATTTCATCTTTTCCGAAATCAGCATTATGGCCCGAAAAATGTATCTCTGGTTCACCTCCTATGAGGTTCTCTTCCATACCAAAGTATGTGTATTTCTTGGGGGTTTCCATGCCGGAAAATTTGTCGACCAAGAAGAAATTTTTTTGTCCGCTTTTTGATGCGTCGAACTGATTTTCACAATCTATCAGCTCCAGGCACAAGATGCAATTACACTTATCACCACAAGTCATGATTCGTTCTGTTAGGCGCTGTGTTCATGACTGAAGAAAAGGAAAGCAGATTCAGCCCACGCTATCAAATGATAACTTGGCAAGTTCATGTAGTTAATAGAATGGTTCTCACATATTGTTTCGTTATACTTTCATTCTTTCACCTTCATGAGTATGAGATTCAATCTTAATGAATAACAGTTGATTCCAGTCGAAACATAAATATGAAACTTCCAATGAAATTTCATGGTTTTCTTTGCTCATTATTTACAAATTGGTCACAAAGATGAAAAATTACGCATTTCCGGACACTTCGTATTAGTAATCGAATTTAATATATATATTATCGATGGAACCTATATAAAATATAAAAGAATTGAACATATGAATGTGAACACTTTGTATCCCAGAGTTAGCTGCTGGAGATTGAATATGTTTTTACAGTAAAGATAAAACTGTCTATAAGTTCTTCGAGGAGGTGGTACATTCATTTTTCAGATTTTGATGGGATTTTCTCTCCTCGTTTCTAAAAAATAGAGTAGAAGTTATTGAAAATTATTGCAATATATTTGTAGTAAGGACAACAGATTTAGGATCTGTCCCAAAATGTCACTGCGCTTGAAATTAGACCTTTAGATACCTAAAAGAGAAATTCTCTCTTGTTCAGTGACACCTTGTTTTTGAAAAAATTTGGAAATAAAAATATATTTATTAATAATAAAACCTCTACTTATCTTGGTGGACGTTTCGGGAACGAATCTGCTCCCGTTCTCAACACAATTGAAATATTTTTCTCTTCGTAAACTTTTTTCAATGTTTCCGATTTTGACACTGAAAAGTGACAATTTGGCAGACGGAGGAATTCTGGTTACAAGGTGTTTTCATTAATTGATATCGAATTTTCCATTTTCATATTCGAGTTTCAGAAGTGGATGCCAAGTTCTATCTATATCAACTGAACAAGAAGCAATATTATTATCTCCGTTCAGGAGAATGCAAGCAAACTCTTTGATTTTCCGTTTTTGGTTGTTGTCTTCTTTTCCTATGATCTTAATATTACTCCAATCGGCCATATGTTGTCCATTTTCAGTAAGGATATGCTCAGCTAATTTTGATTTATCAGTATATCTTCTCTTTATATTGTTCTTATGCTCTTTCATCCTCACTGATAGAGGCCTGCTGGTTTCACCGGTTTAATATTTTCCACAAACACATGGTATACTCTATATACAATTTTTTGATGACTGTTCTTCATTTTTCGGTTTTGTATGAGTCAAAATCGATCTCATTGTATTTTCTGTCTTGACACTGTTTTCACTCGAAACTTGTTACCAACACTTTAATTTTTTTCAGATATTCCGGGAATGTATGGGATTACATTTCTTATTAGTGTTGGTTGTCTTTGTGTTTGTTGTATATTCTGTCTGTTCTCAATTTGGTGTATTGTTTTATCAATGAAATGTTTCGGATAAGTATTGAGTTGTAGAACATCTTTTATATGGTTCATTTCGGCATTGAAAATTTGGTGGTTCGATGATATGGATTTGGCTCTATCATGAAGTGATTTGATTATTCCTTTCTTTATACTTCTATGATGATTCGATTGAAAATTGAGGTATCTGTCGGTGTGTGTATTTTTACGATATACACTTGTTATCAAAATGTTATCTGATTTTTTAATGAGAACATCTAAAAATGGTAATTGATTATTACATTCGATTTCTAAAGTGAATTTGATTGTTGGTTCGATATTGTTTATATAATTTAGAAAATTATCTAGTTCCATACGGTTATGTGGCCAAATAATGAAAATATCATCCACATATCTCCACCAAGTCTTTGGTTGTTTACTGAATTTTTCACAATATTCTCTTCAAAATCTTCCATGAATATATTACTCAGAATAAGAGATAATGGTGAACCCATGGCCATACCAAAATTTTGTTGATGAAAATCATGATCTAATTGAAATTAAGTTGTTTTGAGACATAGTTCCTAAAATCCGAAACGTCCACCAAGATGAGTAGAGGTTTTATTATTATTAAATATATTTGTATTTCCAAATTTTTTCAAAAAGAAGGTGTCACTGACCAATAGAGAACTTCTCTTTTAGGTATCTAAAGGTTTAATTTCAAGCGCAGTGACATTTTGGGACAGATCCTAAATCTGTCCTTACTACAAATATATTGCAATAATTTTTGATAACTTCTACTCCATTTTTTTAGAAACGAGGAGAGAAAATCCCATCAAAAGCTGAAAAATGAATGTACCACCTCCTCGAAGAACTTACAGACAGTATTTAACAAATAGGTATGGGCCTAACATCAATCATCAGTTTCGGAATCTTGAAAAATTATACATGAAACTGTCTCACACCGAAAACAGTTTAACTTTTCTCTGTGAATGTCGTGACAATGGAGTGATACCAAGAGGGTTACGTTTGAAAGCACCATTTTATAGTAAGAGATGTGAATGGATAGTTCTAAAAGCAAGTAAGGCATTGGTAAGAGAAAAAATAAATTTCCACAAATACAACAAGGTAAGAACAAGAAATATCATCTCACAGTTAGAACAAACTTTATACAACGTTTTACACGAAGATGATTCAACACATATATTCATTTCTGTGAACAACTCATACAAAAAAAGAGAATGAAAAGAACTAATTGATACACATAGGAAAATTCAACTCATTGAAAAAAGGAATTTAAAAAAATTGAGATCAGAACATCGTCAACAAAATTTCATGAATAGAACTGTTATAAACCTGTCCTCAAGAACATTAACAGATTCTGAAAAATTAATACTGTCAAAAGGTATGAATTTTTCAATCACTCCGAATCATATTCCAAAATTAGATTTGATAACAGCTATTGAATGAACTGCACAAAGACTTCCTGATGAATTTTCTAATGAATATAGAATCAGAAATAAAATAATTATTGAGAAAAAACATGAAATAACACCAAACATCACAAGAGAAGAGAAAAACATACTTAATAATCTTAAACATGATGATACAATCGAAATACTTCCAGCTGATGAAGGCAACGCTACAGTCATTATGAACAAAAATGAATATAATGATAAAATAATACAAATTATAAATGAAGGCAATTACACGAAATTGAATAGAGATCCAACAGCGAACATAGAGAGAAAGATACCAAACATAATGAAAAAACACGAAAATGAACCCTCACTAACAGATAGGAAAGATATATCCAGATACCATAGCGAACCCCCACATTTTTATGGACTTCTAAAAATACATAAACCAAACAATCCATTAATACCAATCGTGAGTTCGATAGGATCTCCTTGTCAAAATTTATCGCGATTTCTTTTAGATATAATAAAACCTTCATCAGGAAATAGTGAAAGTTTCATTAGAAATACTGCTCATTTCTTGGAGAAACTAAATAACATCCATCTCGATACAGATGATATTTTAGTAAGTTTCGATGTAGTGAGTTTATTTACTAATGTTCCTATAGAAAAAACTTTACAAATAGTGAAAAAGAAACTGGAAGATGATGAAAAACTCATTGAAAGAACTAAGCTGAGTGTAGAAGGCATTTTAGAATTTTTGGAACTATGTCTCAAAACAACTCACTTTCAATTAGATCATGATTTTTATCAACAAAATTTTGGTATGGCCATGGGTTCACCATTATCTCCTATCCTAAGTAATATATTCATGGAAGATTTTGAAGAGAATATTGTGAAAAAATTCAGTAAACAACCAAAGACTTGGTGGAGATATGTGGATGATATATTCATTATTTGGCCACATAACCGTATGGAACTAGATAATTTTCTAAATTATATAAACAATATCGAACCAACAATCAAATTCACTTTAGAAATCGAATGTAATAATCAATTACCATTTTTAGATGTCCTCATTAAAAAGTCAGATAACATTCTGATAACAAGTGTATATCGTAAAAATACACACACCGACAGATACCTCAATTTTCAATCGAATCATCATACAAGTATAAAGAAAGGAATAATAAAATCACTTCATGATAGAGCCAAATCCATATCATCGAACCACCAAATTTTCAATGCCAAAATGAACCATATAAAAGATGTTCTACAACTCAATACTTATCCGAAACATTTCATTGATAGAACAATACACCAAATTGAGAACAGACAGAATATAAAACAAACACAAAGACAACCAACACTGATAACAAATGTAATCCCATACATTCCCGGAATATCTGAAAAAAATGAACGTGTTGGTAACAAGTTTCGAGTGAAAACAGTGTCAAGACAGAAAATACAATGAGATCGATTTTGACTCATACAAAACCGAAAAATGAAGAACAGTCAACAAAAAATTGTATATACAGTATACCATGTGTTTGTGGAAAATATTATACCGGTGAAACCAGCAGGCCTCCATCAGTAAGGATGAAAGAGCATAAGAACAATATAAAGAGAAGATATACTGATAAATCAAAATTAGCTGAGCATATCCTTACTGAAAATGGACAACATATGGCCGATTGGAGTAATATTAAGATCATAGGAAAAGAAGACGACAACCAAAAACGGAAAATCAAAGAGTCTGCTTGCATTCTCATGAACGGAGACAATAATATTGCTTTTTGTTCAGTTGATATAGATAGAACTTGGCATCCACTTCTGAAACTTGAATATGAAAATGGAAAATTTTATTATTATTAAATATATTTGTGACCAATAGAGAATTTCTCTTTTAGGTATCTAAAGGTTTAATTTCAAGCGCAGTGACATTTTGGGACAGATCCGAAATCTGTCCTTACTACAAATATATTGCAATAATTTTTAATAACTTCTACTCTATTTTTTAGAAACGACGAGAGAAAATCCCATCAAAAGCTGGAAAATGAGTAAAGATAATGTTTGTAAATATTTTTTCATTTCGAGAATGGGAAGTTCTGTTCCTACGTGAGATACATATCATACATGTAAGGAGTGACTAGATATAGAAAATGGACTGATACTCTGAAATCCAAGTTGTTACTGAATTGTGTTACCAAAGACATGTCTCCCAGTTCAGTGATGATCAGGTGAATGAATATCAACAAATCCCATCGGAATTCTATTATCTTTCGATATATTACACCGAGTATCACACGTTATATTTCCTTTGAGAAAATTTCTTTCGTTTTGCGGTAGATCCGAGTGCAAATCTGTTGAAGGTTTAATCTAATTAATATTGATAAACCAGAGGATAAATCGGACATAGAAGCTGCAAAAATATAATATGTGGAACTGTCAGGATAATCCTAACATATGATGAACAAAATGATCTAGGAATCCAAAAATTTCTGTGTTACGTCGCCTGCACGAAAAATTCGCAAGGTAGAAGTCAGAAGTGGATAGATGTGGATAAAAGACAAGAAACATTCTTTTCTCAATGAAAATATGTGATATATTGTTTCAAAGTCATAATCAGAAATTAGGTTAATATCTCGAAAACTGTGATGATGATTGGTGAAATGCCAAAAATTCTCTGTAGTTCGGCAGCCATAAGGGATCACGGTTTGCGATATTTTTTGTTCACGGAAATATAGGCCCAGTACAGTGAATTGAGTGATTATTCTAATACCATCATGGCGTAGGACATTTTTCAAACTACTGTATTTTTGAACTCAATTGAAACTTTTTGGTACACAATTTTGTATAATATAAAATCCAAGGCATATGGTTGTGACGGATTGAATATACAATTGTTTGTTTTCGGTTGTCCATTCAGAGGCCCGTATATAGCAAATGCAATAAATGAGAGTATAACAACAACCTATTTCCCTCGAGGATGGAAACAGGCTTTCGTGGTTGCACTTAACAAAAAAGTCCCAACGATCTGAAACGAACCACTTTCGGAGTATGAGCATAATATCTGTATTGTTCAAAGTTATCGAAAAAATCAACGAAAAACTCATTGATGAACAAACGCGACAACATTTTGAAACAAACGTATTAGCTTCAGCTAACAACACTGATGACACCTAATATAACATGGATGAGAGTTGAAAATGAGCTAAAAATGTTAGATTATTAATAAATTACTCAAGTTCATTTGATATGCTCCATCATCGAATTATTCTCACGATATTACATTTCGTCGGGCTGAGTACTTCAGTATGATCTTTCTAAGAAGTGAAATTAGAAATTGGAATCCCTAGAGTACCTCGAGGAAGTGTATAAGGGCCTTTCCTAAACTTATTATATACATGGAATTTTCATAATGTCTTATCTCATTGCAAGTATCACATGTTTGCTGACGACACGCGCATTGTAGTTTGTAGTTACATTATGTTTTTTATAATAATACAGGATACAGGCATGTTCTATCCCAAATTGATTTGTTCTTGAAAATCACCCCCTCCCTCTCCGACTCCTCAAATTTATCAGACGTAATATGCATGTTAATTGTCAAACAAGAATGAAGGCCTAATAATTTATTTCAAATACTAGGAATTATTGTGAATTATTGTTTGTATTCGTGGACCGTAAATTAACAATTTCCAACAATGAATTTGGACCTTGATAATCAACGAATAATCGAACAAAACCTTGTCAAAGGTCGATAAGTCGATGAAGAATCATATCCTTATTCTCATTTGAATGAAAAATATATATCTAATTAATTATTATTATTCTCCGAAATTTGGCATCGAGAAGACTTACTACTATTTTGATTCGTGTACTATTTGGTGAAATATCAGTCAGTTCAATTCACGTGTATAAAACCAAGAGAAATGTTCCTTTCACTTCATCATTAGATTTAATAAACAATGAAAAGAAAATGAGCGGTTGATTTGATAATGAATACGCCTTTTGTGTTCATTGAAAACTGAAAGTTTATTCACACTCTGCATTTATCATATTATTATATGCTCACAATTGAACAAAGTGAAGTGAAGATTCAGAAACTGTGGTTGAATACTTGAATTTAGAATATAAATTTCACGTCAAATTCCCGACTATACCTCGGAATATTTAATTCACGACTAAGATATTCGAACTTCGTAGATAAAAGTCTGAATTTTGATGTAACATTCAAAGTTACGTAATGTCGAAAAATCAAACTTGCTAGAGGAGGTCGTTACATCAAAATTTCGAGTTATAAGTCATTATTTCAAATTTCGAGTTATAACTCAGGATGGGAAATTTCTAGTTATTCCTAGTCAAAATTTGAAACAATGGTAATTAGTTCAACTGATTTTGAGATATCATCTCGATTAATAACTCGGATTCTGGAAAAAAATTATAGAATATTTTCATTCTTCGCTTCTTAGGGAGAGAGAGAATGAAAGAGTATGTATCTTTCTCTTCATAGATACAAAATTTCGAATACGAAAATTATCATACCATCGATGAATGATACTACATATACAGGGTGAGTCAAAAAAGTGGAAAGAGCACTCTGGGGGTGATAGTGAAAAATAAGTATAGTTTGGTGAATAAAGTTATGGCCCAAAATGCATATTGACAGAGACACATCCTTCCAATGTTGATAAAATTGAAATAATTTCTCCGCATAACTCCTGAACGGTGAAAGCTACCGGTCTACCTGACAGTCCTGGATGAATGTATGTTATGAAAATACATTTTTTAATATACTAAATTTCTGATATTACCGAAAACAGTAGAAATTCCGAACAGCTAGTTTAATTTGTTTCCATCTCTCATCAAAATCATCTATTAAGAGTACCAAAAACGATTCCGAACTTCAATTCTTATCCAAAACTTGTTGGCGCAGACTTGATATTGTTATGTACTTATAGCTTATTACCGGTTATTAAAATTACTGCTTATTACGCCTTTATGAAATCATCTACAAACAACAAAACAAAATTGTTCATGGCCTGCTGAAATATTGTTACCGATGAATCTCGCGATGAATTAATCTGCTGACATCATGTGACTACACAAACTCAAATATCTCAAAAAGAGTTCATTTTTTTGTATTTGGATAAGAGTACCTTTCATGTAATTTTCTTCGCTTCATCGAATGTTCCAATTTTTTTACCAGAACGAATAAAAAGAAAGAAGTTGTCCTAAAAAAACATGACCCATGAGATATTCAGGGATTTCCATACTTTTTCCGAAAAGCTGGTTTGCCAGATCATGGAAAATATTTCAAATTCAAATTCATTATCTGGGACTTCTACTAAATGGACTCGTATATGGAGTACCAGCAATCGAATGCAGTAAAAATGAACGAGGTGATCTATTTAAAAAACAAAATTGTACTACGTACAGAAGAATGGAAAGATCTGGCAACATCGTTGATGGCAGATTTGTCAGGTTGAACAACCCCTCAGTACTGAATTTTAATTGGAAAGACATATCCGGTTCCATATTCAGGGGATATTCAGGGGTTTCCATACTTCTTCCGAACCATGTATAGTCAGGTCATTGTTAGGATTATATTCCTCTGGAAATACGGCTTGCAGGTAGTACTCTTAACCAGTCACATATAGCACACCGCACAACAAAATACAAAAATACGATGAATATGAGGTCGAAATAGGGCATTTTCTGATGCTGCTTGTAGTTCTGAGAGCAAACCAATCAGAGGATACTTTCTTATTCAAAATAGTAATGTGCGTGCTGAATCACAAACTAGTATCTATGTTGAAGCCCAAGAATTCAATATCCTTTTCAAGTTGTGTTATTGTGTTTTTTCCCTTGATATTCAGGCACTGAGAGTTCGATTCACTCCATATGTTGATTTTTGTCCATATCATTCGTAATGATTTCATTGGGCATTCCTAAATTTTTGGAATGACACAAAATTTTGTCCAAAATAAGTCTAAAAAACTAGATGACGGCCCAATACCGAACTTTGAGGCACGTCCATTGTGTTTGAGATTCGCGTATAGATTGTCGATAAGCACAATAGCTTTTACATTTGAATAAAATCAATTCATGGATGAAAGAACTGCAACAACTGAGTGAGACATGAAATTTCAATAAATGTATGCAAATATCCAATTTGGAATAGGCCCAATTTAACTTTCGCCGCAAAAAGTACCATCAGAAGGTCATTTCTGAACACATAATGGGAAGCGTGAGAATGCATCAATAATACGTGTTTGATTTGATCAGATTAACTAATCGAAATAGGATGAATCAAGATACTTCATTTGAGGGTCGTATTCGATTCTAGAGGTATTTTCTGAGCACGTTTTGTTTGATGTTGTCAATTTGAGCTATAAATGAGTATATTTGTACTGAATCAAATATCAACAAAGAAATAGAGAAAAAGAAGACATGTTTCATCTATAAACCTCACATTCACAAAGTGTTCTTGTCTTTTGTCATCATTAGGCAAGTCAGTAGGTATCTTAAGTCAGGCACATCATCTGCGAAAGGGTTTCTCCAAGGGTTCCTCTGACAATGACATGTGTATTATGAGTAGATCATCTATAATGACTTTAACGATTACATAATGAAGACGTCGATTCCAATAATCGGTGAGTCACCCATAATTTGGTGAAATTTCTTATATTCTCATATATTTCTAAATTACTTCAAAATAATTTTCATAGTGTTTAGAGGAGATTCTAGTGAATCTACTTAGAAATTATTATTTTTCACGAAATTATTTCAAGAATATCCGCAGATTGTTTGTGGTTCTTCGTACCTACCTTCTGGGTTTCGGTCGTAAGATTTCATGACCCGCATCGGTGATGCACAGAGGATTGAGTGGCCCTGACAGATGATCCACCCCCGTCCAGTGTTCGTTCAGACTCGCCGAGCGACTACCCTTAACGGTAGCCACTTCCCATTCGGGGGTAGAACTATCACTCTGACGCGCCATATTTATCACCAAAGGTCACAGATACACCAGACACCAGAGGTCACTCATCACGCTCATCTCGGGGGTACTTCGTTTCATAGGGTTTACGATCTCCCATTCGCGGTTGTCGGTTGTTTCTTCTACATTTTGCTCAGAAGCCTCGACTTCGGAAGGGTCTTGGGACCGTATCACGAGAGATCCATCACGTAAATATCAGCTCGGTCGCAAGAACGCTATTTCGCCGCGGGTCGTACTCTTAGACAGGGACGGCTTGTCAACGAGTCTAACTGCCTGTGAATTCGTAGGAAATACCAAATAAATATTATTTCTGATCGTATCAAGAATAACTTATTTCGGAAAAAATTAGGAAGGAAAAAAAAATAAAATTTAACAATGAGATGATGTATCCCTGAGAAAGAATGCCATTTACTTATTGACCTGAAAGTTTTTCAACAGTTCTGAAAACCATTGAAATTTTATCATTTTGTGCCATATGAAACAATTTCACCCAATCATGTCAACATTACACTGATATTCATTTTTCAGCTTTTAATGGGATTTTCTCTCCTTATTGAAAATATATTTGTAGTAAGGACAGATTTAGGATCTGTCCCAAAATGTCACTGCGCTTGAAATTAAACCTTTAGATACCTAAAAGAGAAATTCTCTATTGGTCAGTGACACCTTGTTTTTGAAAAAATTTGGAAATACAAATATATTTAATAAGAATGAAACCTCTACTTATCACTTTTCAGTGTCAAAATCGGAAACATTGAAAAAAGTTTACGAAGAGAAAAATATTTCAATTGTGTTGAGAACGGGAGCAGATTCGTTCCCGAAACGTCCACCAAGATAAGTAGAGGTTTTATTCTTATTAAATATATTTGTATTTCAAAATTTTTTCAAAAACAAGGTGTCACTGACCAATAGAGAATTTCTCTTTTAGGTATCTAAAGGTTTAATTTCAAGCGCAGTGACATTTTGGGACAGATCCTAAATCTGTCCTTACTACAAATATATTTGCAATAATTTTTAAAAACTTATACTCTATTTTTCAGAAACGAGGAGAGAAAATCCCATTGAAAGCTGAAAAATTAATATATCACCTCCTCCAAGAACTTACAGACAGTATTACACTGATATGGAATTGCATTCAGTCCAATCATCAATCACTATGACAACACGACTGAACTGTCGAACAAATTTCCGCCGGATATTCCGCGGACATGCCTCATATTCCTCAGGCTCGATTATCATAAAATTATCTAGTCTATTATCAATGGTCCAGGAATATCACTACTCACGATGAAGTTGATTTTCATTGAAATAACACATAATATACATATTATTACATTTTCTAACATTTTATTATAGATATTATTCTCTAATGGTATATTCTTTATTAATATTACCTTGGATAGGGTTACTATCAACACACTCATGGTACCTACCCTAAGACAGGGGTTCCTGAGGTGTGCATTGTGAGGAATTCAAGCAGGGTGAACTGAATGCTTTGAATTTATCTGCAAAGCAATAATATCCACATCTTGAGACTTTTGGAGAAGATTGTTTCGTTTAGGAAAGAGCTGCAGTTGTGGGTGAGAAGAATTTATGATGATAATAATCAAGTCGTTAAGTCGTCTCTAATATAGAGAATACATCGCGGAAGATGATGTTGATAAATTTTCTCCAAAGTCCAAGATCCTTTCCATGCACTCTCAGTCCATCAGAATTCAATTCACGAGGAAAAGATAACCTCATCGAACTCTCTTGTGACACAACAGCCTATATAATGAAAATTAGATGTGTCAGATTTGATTTGGTGAAGTTCTGGATAACGGTGATATCCACTTCGAAATCTTTGTGAGAACTATTCCTTTTGTGAAATCGTAAATACGAAAACTGTCAACATGAAGAATCTGAATAAACTATCTTATATAAATAATCTCAACCGTTTCAATGAATTGTTGATCAATGAATCTATGAATGATCTAATTGAAATTGGGAAATCACCGAATAAAACTAGTGGCATATTATGAGCTTGAACACCCGCTCATAATGCTCATAATGGGTATAATGTTTATTATAACCGTATCCTAGCTATAAGTGGAAAATGAAATGAATATTTTTTTATGCTTTGCCATTCATATAGGTAATTTTCTAGCGAATTATCACTCCAGTCAATATCGAGCGAATTATTAGTTGTTCACGAATTTTTGATGCTTCAGTAGATTTGGTAGCAACGAACCCTTTTTACCTACCATAATGTGAATGTGTGTTTCCATAATATTCATATCAGTCATATTAGAGTAATCATGAGGTCGCGTATTCGATCCCTGGCTTCCCCTTCTGATTTGGGTTTATTAATACTCTGTACAATGTCTATTATTAACTCGCTTAAGCCTTCAGGCTTCTGGAGGTTGATACGGCTTGTTTGATGAGTAACAATATAACTTCCGGAAATACTCCCGCTCTGTAAAATATATCTAAAAATTTTTTATCAAATTTCGATAATCTATAAAACATTGTCTTGTGCCCTGAATTCTGACGTAGGAGGTAGATAACTGAAAGATATCTACATTATCATTATCATTGAGTTATAGATGAATACTAGTAACAATGGGCCGATATGAGTAGAATTTCCACTGTATACAACGTAAATAATACTTCAGATTCAGGATCAGCAATGATTTCAGCTTCTTAACATTGATGATGATGAATAATCGAATATCTCTCACAATAGATGACTCCTTTTTCAAATGCGTTCATTATAGTGTTATGATGAAAGGAATCACTTGTTCTAGATGAATGTTCCAATGATGAAATGAATACTGTTAGAGTACTAATACTCTACATTATTATATAACGTTCCAATGAAGGATTGTTGCGAAAAGTTCAAGTCCTACCGACCTCAGGCCTGTCCTGCATCCAAAGAAGAACAGGTAGTAGGTAGGCCTACGAAGTTGATTTCAAAATCAACTGGTTAGCGGTCCACCAGAGAGTAGTAGGTACGCCTGTGAAATCGGAAAACAGAACTGGTTCTTCGCAAGAAAATTACTTGCTATAAACGAAAAAAAATCGTGCACATTTTGTCACTCAAAACGGTGTAAACCTGCAAAAGTTATAAGTGCTGATCTACTTAAAATGTTCCCAATTTCAGGAGTGGAAATACAAATACGAATATGCCTCTGTTTAGTCAACATATACTAGTTCAAATTGAAACCACAGGGAGTGTACTTATGACACCCATGAGAGTATCAAAAGTTCCTATGACCAGGGGGGTTCCGTAATACATAATACAAGGAAGCTAATAGCTAAGCCATTCCTACAAGAACTCCAACTCTCATTGGCTAGCATTCTGCATGCAGTCAATGAAGATGCGTTTGTCAAATGTCAAATGACTTAATGATAACACTAAAATCACAAGGATGACTGAGTTAGATTATGCTATAATGGCGAGATCCTTCGCTTGAAAGACATCAAATTGTAATTTTCTGAAGACAACCACAGTTTATGAATACCTAATGATGTCCTATAAAGTATTTCGGTTCTTATGTACGAGGGAGAGAAACTTGAACAAGCCGAGTTCGGTGGATGAAGGTCATTCCAAGATGGACAATCGCAGCTAATTCAGCAGAACACCTTTCATTATGGTAGCGGTAAAATAGTGAAAGGTCCGCGGCATTCTTCCGAGTATGGTTGGAAGTGATTTTGTCAAAGCTATTGATGAGCTTGATGGCGTGCTTTTGAATCAAACATGGGAACAGTACTCAACAGGAGGTCGGAATTGAGCCCTGTAGAGTGTCAAAAGCTCCTGTGAGGTGAAGTACCACCTTGCCAGAAATATAAATTTCAACTTTTTCATCATTTTGGATCGCCATTGCATTGAATCATTTAATATATCAATTCAGAAATATTTTCTATTTGTCATGTATTACTCATGTGTCACTACTAAATATTGGTAACTTTTTAAAGCCGAATATTTTAATATTCAATATTCAATCGTCATGATGACTGTTCCGTTCACATCTTGAAAATCGTGTATTTGTGAGAATTATATTTGGATTTTCAATATTTCTTCATTACCTATGTTGTGAATGTGCAAGAGAACTGATGAATTGAATTGGTGATTCACAAGTACTTGAAGGTCAATCATGTTGATTCTGAAATATCAATGTGAATGCTTGCAAAAAAAGAAAGCCTCGAATATTTTCTAGAGATATGAATACATAGGGTTGCCCCTTTGAAATATTTTTCAATTTCCAATTTGCCATTTTTCTCCTTCCGATATATTGACAGATACATAACAAAATCTTCAACTTTTATGTTCAAATGTTGTTTCTATCACCTATGATAACGATTGCGGATGGGTGTCGAAATATGATGGATTTAATAGAAGGAGACACAACAGATTTTTTTTTAGCAGCATAGTATGTAAATTTCAACCCTTATCAAAGTGGAAGAGGAACGTTTACATCTACCATTCATTACCATTATCGCGAGAATATTCAACAACCAAAGTTCACAATGAAAAAATAATTATGTCAAATGTGTTTTCGTATGGAACCAATAGATTAGACATGTAATTTATCTTCTTGCACTTTGTATGATTTTTGGAATGATTTCGAGATCCACGCCGTGTCTATCAAGTACTTATCATTGAGTTTCAAGGTATAGTTCTTCCTCAGTATTATTCTATAGGTACCGGTTGTCCCAGAGCTTTTAGGCCAGCAGATATATCAGTTATTCGCAGGAAAGAAAATTGGGAACAAATACGTGTGTTTGTTTTGGTTCAACTTACAGCCCGTTTCATTCTTCATTCAACGATACATCATAATAAGTAGTTGTGATCGAGAAAATTGATTTCGTTAGTGTTTCAAACCGAAAACATTGAAAAATTTTGCAAAGAGAAAAATATTTTAATTGTGTTGAGAACGGGAGCAGATTCGTTCCCGAAACGTCCATCAAGATGAGTAGAGGTTTTATTCTTATTAAATATATTTGTATTTCCATTTTTTTTCAAAAAACAAGGTGTCACTGACAAATAGAGAATTTCTCTTTTAGGTATCTAAAGGTTTAATTTCAAGCGCAGTGACATTTTGGGGCAGATCCCAAATCTGTCCCTACTATACAAATATATTGAAATAATTTTTAATAACGTCTACTCTATTATTTAGAAACGAGGAGAGAAAATCCCATGAAAAGCTGAAACATGTATGTACCACCTCCTCGAAGAACTTACAGACAGTATTTAACATCAATTTAGTATTTTTAGATTCCTAGTTCCTGTTCATAATTCGTTAACATACAAAACATACTGACGCATGCAAGTTAGGTGTACTATTATTTATACGGAACATAAATGAAGTACAATATTGTTTTCATAGAAAAGCAAGACGCAGGTAACATAATAGTGAGTTCAAACGGAAATTATATTGGTTTTCAAGCATGAGTTGGGGTATAATTATTAATATCTCTAGTTCAGTTTGTTGTCGGCATTTGTATGGTATGATGACAAAAAAACGGTCTGGAGAGAACGGTGGGCTGAACCTCATCGAAATACATCACATTCATGTTTCAGAGAATCGGGGTTAGGTAGTGGGATCCATTTAAGATTCATGGCAGAACTGAAATAATTCAGGACATAACGATCAATTATCTGTATATGTTGGTATTCATTAAGGTGAATATGTATTTCAAATATAATTATCGCTCTCATTACAGTATGATACGAATGGATTAGATAAAATTGAAATGCTGTAGTCCGCATAAACATTGATTTTGTTTTCATGAAGAGATGATGAAGAATATCCACAATAGCCGCTGTCACACGCACAAGAGTTTGAAAAAGCCCTCTTGTGCAGCGTCCAGCAGCTTCAGTGAATTTCTACAGGGCGATATATGATATCCGGATCCTTTCATCGTAAAATAGTTTCTGAAAATGAACAAAATTAAATTATTTTTTTTCATATAGGTACATGAAACAGGATAGTAGATACTCATTATTGATGATAGATGTGTAAACCATTGTACCCTTTGATAGATATCCTGTGAATATAAACCCAAAATGAAAGCTTCACATTTTGTTAAACTTCTTGGGATGTCCTCTCTTCGTTCCTGAAAATGAAATAGAAAATATATATTCACATGTAAAAAAATCTATGTATATTCACCTACTTTTCATTTTTTTTTAAACAACGTGACACTTCATGAACTTCAGTTGTCTAAAGATATAATTGAACTCAGAAATGCTCTACCAACTTTCAGTCTGAAAGTATCAGACATGAGTGTCTCCGAAGTACCTATCTGTAACTTGAAATATTTCGAATTAAGGAATCCATAAACATATGTTGATGTTTCATCTGGATAAAAAGTCACCAATGATCTGAAATCACATTGAAGTTATTTGAAGCATTTTTCAGATATGAGTGAAAACACATTTTCTTCAAAAACACCTCCAGTTTCTCAAAAATATTGTGTTTATGAAAACCTTCCTTCTTTAAATATCCTAAAGAAATATACCTTGAATTTTGTAAGATAATTATAACAGGTTGTTGTACTCATCGAACAATATCACAATAAATCGTCTACATCAAAACTGAAAAATGAGAAAGTTAGAAAACTTACCAATGAAACCGGCACTGATAATCTCTCAAAAATTTCATATTGGTGATTTTTGGTGATACTGTTTTTTTTCAGGAGTTCTACAACCTGTTGAACAATCGCTCACATTTCAGAACACCCTGAATATCTATCTGCTGATCATCAAACAAATGTTAATAGGAAAGAACTCAATATTATTTTTTTCACAATCAATAAAACGGCTATATAGGCTATTCCATCTAACTGAATGGAAATAAATTCGTAATTATCCTACATAGGATGAGCATTCCTCCAATAAGACTTCCTGGAACGTTAACCTGGATAAACACGAGTTTGCAACGACAAAATATATGAACTATGAACTACAATAAAAAGTGAAAAACTAAGTGAGTTGTTCCAGTCGCAGAGAAATGGTATAATCCGTCGTTTGGATTGTCCATATCGCCTTGTTATACACTATTGAATAATTATTACATTTAATAGTTCTTGAATTCAATTTACTGACGATGATTGACCTTTTATGCTTCATATCCCCAATTTCGGGAACTATTCAATTGTAAGGTTTCCAGTTGATATGAGTACCTCCCAAACGACTGCGTCAACTCAGGTTATGGAATATTCCATCAATTGCAAACAACGCGCAGCTTTCTCTATGCCTCCTTCTGTGCATTGTTGTAGATATCAGTGTACAAGAAAATATATACTTTCAAACAGTTATCTGAAGGCAAACTCTTGGTAATGATTCACTGTCTGTTTCTGCCACCAATAATTTAAGTTCTTTGTAACTCCTTTGGAGCGCCATCTCTTTTCGTCAATCTGAACGAGATTGTGTATTTAATCTTTGAACGAGAGAACTGATCAGAGCTGGCAAAGTGGGAGTTGCAAATTGTTCCGATTGGTTCGCTGGATATTGCCTTTCTCGTAGTAGGATGTAGGATGTAGGATTGGGACGTACTTCCCAAGTTAATTTTATTAGTTTGCTTCATAGATTTCTATTGTCGATGCAGGCATTGTTACTCTCATTTTCTAGATCTGTCAGTTCCACAAAATATTACTTATGTGAAGAGTTGAACATATGAATATACTTGATTGATTTTCATGAGATCATGAGTTGATAGGCCCTGTCAAATGGAAAAAGAATATTTCTTCCGATGTGTAGTCCCCTCGATTCACATATCAAAAATTTCCTCTGCAAATGAAGTACTATTTTCTGATTGTATGGATGATCACTTCATGAAGAGAACAATTATTGTGCACACATACCTAATATATGAACTGGTAGAAAAACTATTGGAACGACATCTCCGTCTGCAGCAAGGCTAGTGTAATACTTCCGACACTTATATTCCATTCAATTCACCAACCTCTCCTTCTCTATGTGCTTCGGCCCACATCAAAAAAATATCCCCCGAAATGGCCGACGGCTTCTATGAAAACTATGCTCAACTTTTCGCCTCTGCATGAATGTTGATATGAAGGCGGTAGCGAAGATGGGAGTACAAAGATTGGAATGCAGTGGAAATCGGCATGTCAGGGGAAACTCCTCAGGACATACCAATGTAACTATTACAAACACATCAATATAACCAGCCGAAATTTCTGTAACACTTTCTGTAACAGAGTAGAGTATACACTTCACGAATCTATCGTTCCTCATCAAATTTGAAGTACATTATCGTTCATATGTATGTTTTCGACAAAACTAAACATTGATGCCGTTGACATGTTTCATACTAATGGTATGATTGTTCTACTAAATGTTCATGTTGATCTCTTCTGAAATCATATCGAACCCATTGTCATTTTTTTTTTCGTAATTAATACACATCACTAACAACACTACCTACTTCTATCATTATCATCAAATATGGCAATTGAGGTTTGCGTGACGAGAAACTGGGATATATCTTCGTTTTATCATCCATTATTTATTCACATCTGCTATTACCCAGGAGTTCCATGTAATCACCAATAGATGGTTCATTTTCAAATGTAGGTATCGTTTTATTGATTGAATAAAATTCGTATGCATAAATCATTAGTGCTATGAAGAACCTGCAATTCATTGTTCAAATAAGTATATATTGTCTGTATAAGTTGAAATTCGTTTCTCAGTAAGGAATCGGAAAGTTCATCTAGGCTATAACTGTTCTGGGAGGTTCTCATGTCTCTTTTCAATACATCATTGAGCATCTATAAATTCATTCAAATGTAGACAACGAACTAAAAGTAGTGAGTAATATGTGATCCGAAAAAAAATTGGTAATTTTCATTGCAAATCCAATTGCATTATGAATTCTCACAGTCTTTTTGAGTACTCTCCATATGACACTACCTGAACAAAAATACTGCATGACTATATATTTCGTATACCGATAATCAGAAAGTATCCATAGAAGTAGTTTCAGGGCGATAGCTATCGAAATTAACGATATTATTTTATTATTCTATTTATCATTTCAGAATTTCCGATATTTCTTTCTATATACAATATCATTCTGAATCAGACCACATTTCCAATGACATTCATAATAAAAATGCTCGCAAAATTTTTAATGTCCGCAGAAATATATAGCATAGCCCTCAAACAATTCGATGCATTGAAATTACTATTCTCTTAGCCTAATGAATACGAATGGAGCTTCAAATATTTCCGACATATTACTATCATATTCCTAAAATATCACATTCCAATTTTTCTTCATATTTGGATTTCAATTGCTCTAGAATATTGAACCTGTAATCGATTTTCGAAGCCCGATTCAGTCAGCGTCATAACCATGTTAAATACATAAAACTTTTAACTAGTAAAAATCTGTGAAATTTTGAAAAAAGTGCCGTCATTTACCAATCCCTGTTATTCATAGATAGAAACATTTGGGTAGGAGCCATTATTCCAAATTTAATATCCTAATGATAATGAGACCTCCAAAATCCCCCAAAAAGGTACTATATTTTCAAGAGAATCGTAGATTTCTTCCCCATATCGATAATAAATATCAACATGTGACATGTCATTGGAAAGATAATTCGATATTAAAATGATTTAGTGGAAAGACATATGACGAGTTATATGCAAAATGGTGAAGTTGGAAACCTTTCCAGTGACACCGTAACTGGTGCCTAGTATACATATTTTGTACAACCTCGGTCACAACGGTCGCTCAGTCACCTGCTCAAATTCCATCTATATCAATGGTTACCCCCGATATAAGATAAGATATCACAATCTGGTGATAGCATTATGCATTGTTAGTGCAATTCAAATCATTACCTTCGATCTAGGTTAATGAGTGGGAGCGGTTATTATTCCATTTGTCAATTGTGAATTTGAAAATTGTGAAATTCACGTGAGAAAGATAATTAGAGAACGAATCAGTTCATAAAAGCATTTTATCGATACATTTTGGGCGTAGTCAGGATTATAATAATTATTATAATCTGCTAATGAGGTAGTGAAGTATTCTTGTCAAATTGTGACACAAATCATTTCAAACGTGATTATCGCCTGGATTTCCTGGAAAGTTCTGAAATTCACGAGGAATAGCGACTTCTTATCTCGAACATATGCACATGAAATACAGCTTGCACATGAAAAAAAAGTCGCTCAATTGTCCAGTATCGAAACTCCAGCAAATGGATATTGTGATTTGTGAACGAATATAGAAACTTCCGTCACAAGGATGAAAGATATTACTGTTTCATCATGAATGATGACCACTCGATACAAAGTTGAAGGACATAAAATTTGCTATACATTGTTGGTTTTTGAATGTAGGTCAACGGGTGAGGACCTAAATTGAGTTTATAATAGACAAAATTTGTGCACTCCACAAAAAATATCGTAATATTCGAAATAGAAATGCAAGTGAAATCAACAAAACAAATTTCGCCGTTGAATAAAAAAAAGAGATAATTCACCTGTTTCCATCTGCCGTTTCCATTTATTTCATGACCTTCTGCCACTTTTTTTCCAATTAATGTTATATTTCATAATTCGTCTTCACGCAAATCTTTTATATATTCATCATATCATAATATCATATCTATCATTATCATTAATATTTTCAGAGACCAAACCGTCCTTCGAATTTTATGGTCGCTGCATTCGCAAGAAAAACTGTTCCCATGTTTGAAACGGAAGATACTCTTCTCGGTATCAACAATCACATATATGAATTCTTCTTACCACTTATCGTAATGTTGAAACTAAACTTGACCACTGTGAATGAAACGCGCATAGCCAAACAAGAAGACAGACCACTAGTCAACTCAAACAAGTGCACACACAGAGTAACTATCTACTTGATGGAAGCGATACCAGTTCAAAGCTGAAGTTCTTCACAGGTTTCATCCCCTATATAATGTCTCATCCCCTCCATCGATGACTTGATCCTGTATTATTATTATTTTTATTCTTATTGATTTTTTTTTATATCCGCCCAATTTCTCTCAATGGATATTTCAGTTCCTTATATTGTACTTCATATTAATGATGGAAAATTACATTCTACAATATAATTGAAATATTATCAGAAGCTTTTCTGGTATCTAATTCATCCATGGTTAGTATATGCATTTATTCAGTTCTTGTGATGCGTTTTAGGGATAGAGATAAACAAATAGTATTCTTGAATCACATGTACTTTTTCATCAATGGGATCGTCTATTATGAATACTTGGACTTCTCTCACAATGATAAATAACATCTTTATGTTATGTTATTGCTAGATTGCTAGATTTTCGAATTACGTTGGAAAACATATTACTGTGACTACCATGAACGCCCACATACAGTGAGCACGTGATGGTTGTAACAATTTTGTTGAAAAAATGATACTGCCATTGAGGAAAAACATCTCAGACACATCGATTTTATTTCAGTTGTTCATTTTGTGGTCCAATCATATTTTTGACGACGTCATCACTGTTCGAATTATGTTGTCATATCATTTTTTTAATAGCCTATTTTGAGAATACCTTCAAGAAGGACGCATTTTTCTGTGCGTTCATGTCATATTTTTTCTTGTTACATTTCCAGCAATCAATTTAGAATCAGGACCGATATTTGCTACCCTAGCATGCAACTAACGTTTTGCAAGAGTTTCAACATCGCCTTGCATATTGTCAAGACGCAAATGGCTTGCAATTTGTGCACTTGATATATTATTTTGTAGGTTCATCTAATCCTGTAGTCATTTATATAAGAAAATATAAATATAAAAAATGCGTTATTTTTCAAAGGATTATCAGAATGGGGTATTGCTATTTCGAAAAAATGAGGTTTCTTGTAATTCATTCGATGGACTGAAGATACCACGTGCGAAAATAATCAATTATGTAAAAATCGGTTTTGCCAAATAAAAATCATGATGATTTTTCGATTATTTGGAGAGCTATATGTTCGAAATCGGCTTATAAGTTCTATGCTCAAACTGAATCTATTCAAATGCCATGTATTTGGCAATGTTCTTCAACTAACTAGTAGGTATTTTCGTCTGCAGAAATGATACTCCACTTCTCAAAAAAAAGTTCCTCAGATTAATATCATTCTCAATTCCATAAGATCGTATTTGATCGTATTTGACAAATGGTAAGTTCAATTCTCAATGAAATATTCAGTATTTATTTGTAGGTAGATACCGGAAATAGGGGATATATCAGTCGACGATATCCTACTCTAACTTCCGTCCTACGAAACCCTTGAATAACGTCTGAATTTACCATTTATTAGATTACAACGAAGTCCTACAATATAACACAGTGACAGTCATATTTTTTTTCTGAAAATGCTCTTCTATGAATATGAGTTTATGTTTGTTCAATGGCGATCGTGATGTCTTTCGGCAACTTTTTCATCTTATAGATAAAAAATGGACATTGAAACTTTTTGACCCGAAACCCATAATTAAACTTCAACATTTCGTTGAAAGGATTGAAGAATATATTTCTATAAAATATTTATTCAAGAGTGGACGTGATTTATCAGGGTGTCCCAAAGAAAACTTTTCACACGAATTTACTGGGAAATGACAAATTATTTTCGGAATCGCTAAAAGACGTCGGTTTTGATTTCTAGGGGGACACATGTCAGTGATGAATTTAGTCACGCAACTTCATCCGCCTGACAGGGGCGGCTACCCCATTGCAAATCATCATAGGGAACTCGGGTCGAGTGATACATCATCTGAAAGCTCTCTTCATTCTCTATCCAAACGTATCTATATCGTACCTGTTCTTATCGAAATTCAATTTATTAATTGCTCGAAATGAGCCCCTCCTACCTCCATACAATGATAAAGTCTACTTTCGAAACTATTACGAACGTTTTCCAATACTTCTGAAGTTATGCTGCCGCACTCGTTTACAATTCGACCACGTAGATCCTCTAGTGACTCTGGCGGAGTGGCAAAAACTTTGCTTTTGAGATGCCCCCATGAATAATAATCCAACGGGTTGAGGTCTGTTGATCTAGCTGGCCACTCAATTGGTCCTCGTCGCCCTATCCAATGATTGGTATATCGTTCATCCAGAAAGTTTCTAACCGCTACTGCATAGTAAGGTGGTGCTCCATCTTGTTGAAAATGGAGGTTGTCTGCCGAATAATCTTCATCGTTTTCGATAATATCCGTTATCATGGGATCGATGGCATTCTCAAGAAGATGTAAATACATTTGTCCATTCAAATTATCATCTATAAAGAGTGGTCCAATAACATTTTTGACAAAAATACCACACCAAACAATCAATAGTCCCAGCCTGGCTACTTACTTTGTTTTGACTAATTTGTTTTCGTTTTTTGTGGGGTGACTGGGTTCCCTGACCGGATGGGATGTTGCCATTGTCTATCTGTCCACTCATTGAGTTTCAAAATAGTTAATAAATTGAATTTGAATAAGAACAGGTAAGATATTGACTAATTACATTGAACCTGTCCACAACACTAATTTCCATTACCATTCATTCGATTTTGGAAAAATTATACACGTTTTTGGATAGAGAATGAAGAGAGCTTTCAGATGATGTATCACTCGACCCATGCACGTTCCCTATGATGATTCGCAAGGAGGTAGCCGCCCCCGTTCAGGGGATGAAGTTGCTCGACTAAATCCATTACTAACATGTGTCCCCCAAGAAATTAAAATCGACATGTTTCAGCGTTTCCAAGAATAATTTGTCATTTCCCAGTAAATCCGGGTGGAAAGTTTTCGTTGGGACACCCGGTATATAGAGAACAAGAAGTAGCATGATTCTGAAAGTTTGTAGAGATTTGTGAAGCTTTCGGTTTCTCCAGAAGTGACGTCATGTTTGTAATTTTCAAGAGGATAGATTTTATACATCAGACAATTATTATTGTTACAGAAAATCACAGAATCATTCGAGCTTTGAAGTATATAAGAATGTGGGCGTTAGCTGTGATATCTGAAGAAATGTTTTTTCGTCAGTGTCACTTGATGTTCGTGTTTTTTGATTATGTTTCATTCCTTTCTCTCTATGTAGGATTTTCACTCAATATCGTGTGATTGCCATCGTTTATAATTTGCACGATTTCATCACCATATTTAGTTCTGTTCGTAATGGCTGAAGAGTTGCCTTTATCAGCTGGAAGTATCTTGTTTGTGTATATTGCGTGTGTTTTTTTCTTCTCTGGTGATGTTTGGTGTAAGAAAGTAAGTAAGTCTTTGTGTATTTTGTTTTATTGCTGGTATCATATCTAATTTCGGTATATGATCAGTAGTAATTGATTTTGTATTTTATGTTCTAGATTTTTTATTCCTCTCCTAATTCTGAATCGAGTTCATGTATCATATCCAATAACTAAAATGAACCGTTGTTTGAGAAATTCCTGTTTTTCTAGAACAAGTGACTAATGCTGAAAAATTTACATGGTGCGCAGAAAAGTGGATCCAGAGTGAATGTTAAACATTGAGATCTCATTTCTCTAGTTTTCGTGGGATTTGCTGTCCTCGTTTCTAAAAAATAGGAATAGAAATTAAAATGATTATGACAACATATTTGTAGTTAGGTCATATATATGATCTGCCTCAAAATGTCCCTCGGCTTGGAATTCAACCTTCAGATATCAGAGAAATTCGCTATTTGTGCCACGTAATTGAAAAAATGTTTGGAAGACAAATAATGTATTCAATAAATATCAAAATTTCTACTTATCTTGATGTAGTGGACGTTTCGGGAACGAATCTGCTCCCGAAAAATTATTGAGAATCTCAATTCTTTCAAATGAAAATGCCAATTCTTTTCTTCTCCTAATTTAACTGAACGAATGAATTGAATATTGATCTTCTGGTGATGTCATAATGATGGTTTTATTTTTTTTGGCAATCTAGTATCGTATGATAGGCTCTTATAAATACCTTATTAGGTATTACAAAAAAAAACAAATAAAACAAAATTTCAGGTAGCCAATATGTTGAATTTGTACTATTATGAATAGTGAAATAGAAATAGGTCTCATTTTCATAATATAATTGAGTTATAAGAAGAAAAAAAAGTGGTTTCCATTCGAAAAACTTGATGATTGAGAATAACTGCATGAGTATCATTTGAAATTGTAAAAACATATGAAATTGGCGTATGTTCGATAGGCTGCATTTGTCACTTGTTCTAGAAAAACTCGAACAACTCAATATCGGTTTATTTTAGATATAGGGTATGATACACAAATTTGCATCAGAAACATGAGAGGAATATCATTTTTTTCATATTTTTTTCATGACAATCTGACATTTCAATAACTCCATCGCATCCGCAAAACGACAGAATTCATGTTCAGTTGCTTGAAATAAATATTTATTCTTCCAGTTATTTCGTCGTGAATATGAAGAGAATAGAATATGTCAAAGGAGATAAAAAAAAACGAATGAATCATAAATACCACTCGTTCTAATTTGCCATCCACAGCAGATATTTTTCATGTGGATGAAAAAATAATAGGTATGGTAATCATCGATTCGAATCAGGAATCTTCACTGTATTTTGGAACACGTGTTGTTTCATTGCTGCATATTTATCTAGGCATATCGGACTAGAATATATAGGGTGACCAACTTATACTCCGGAGTTCTATACCTCCGTTGCCTAGAGAAATGCCTGAGGAAGAAAAAAATATAAAAGTTAAAGATTCAATCAAGTTTCGAATTAAAAAATTATTCCGCAATATATAAGCTGTGGTTTATAAGGCCAGACGAAATATTTCTTTCTTAAACAGAACACCCTGAATATTATTTTCAATTTCAATTCCGCTCATTATCCTCATTGCAGCAATAAAGGATTCATTTGGGTTCTACATAGTACTTTCGAATATATTGCTACTTTCATGTGAGTCACTCTGTATTATTCAAAACCAACAACTGATGGTGAATATCTCCTCGAAAAAATATTTTCACGCTCATGATTTTCTCGGTTATATTGAATGGAACACCTGGATTTTATATCATCTTCATGAACTTTTTGAAAAATATTTCCACTTCTTTGAGCATTCCCTTTATCCAAATGATATAGTTATTGCATTTCGATTTCATGGAACAAAAAATACATTTTTGCCGAATTCCGAAGTGTTGACCAAGCCTGATCTATGTCAATTGATGTATTGAAAAAACACACAGCAAGTATAGATTACTCTGTAAATGAAGCCACAAATTGTTCAACAACGTCATGATATTGACAGACTACCAGCGATGAACTGGAAAAAATACCAAAAACCCCAAATATAAAGATAATTTTTAAACGACTGCGTCAGAAAATGAGCTTTTGCACACGGATATGTCATGATCCCGCACGTATCCCTTGTCCACTGTGATTTTTCTCAACAGAGATATGAAGGATGTCCATCACCATCATCAGACTGAGAAACCAGATATAAGAGCATCAACTGAGACGCAGGTCAACTCAACAACTTACACGACCCATATGCTCTGAGAGTTGTATGACTGTTTTCCAGGAATGATTTCTCGTGCCATCGAGAGGAAGAACTGGAACCGAAGGAATTCGAAGTGATGTGGTTCAAGATCGAGAATCACAAACAAACAAAATTTTCACCTGGATCAAATTCTCGAACAAAACGGATGACGCAGGACCTCGGGCTGAGGCTCATCGCCCATGGTCTTGAGCAACTAATAAATGGACCCACTTGGATTCCTGTTATCGATATTTATTTTGCAAATACTCTCAACCTCACTAACAAAATCCGGGACCGTGTGAAGTGGAATTCGGTGCACCACTAGGAAACTTATACCACACACTCATCACCAAGATATGTCCCTACATCAATTCGCGAACCAGTCCAACATCCCACGTACTGTTTGGCAGCCGAGGTTATTATGCTGGGAAAGAGAACTTTTTTTTTTTTTTTATCTGTGGACAACACGAAAGGGAAACCTATGATGTCCGAGGAACATCGTGTTAGCCAGCGGTGGAATTTTGGGAAAGAAGGAAGGTGTTGGAATTTTTCTTGAATGTTTGGAGGTTGTAAGCATCAGGAAAGACTTCACTAGGCAAAGAATTCCACAACTTTGCCGTTCTATTGATGAATGATGCTTGGTATAGCGATGTTCGACAGGTCTCGAGCCTGACAGTGTAGGGGTGACCAGCTTGAGCTCGTCTGGTTTGTCTACTAGGAATCGCGCGTGGTGGCATAATAGATGATATTTCCGTTGAGCACCGCCCGTGAAAGTACCTATAAAAAAGGCAAAGATCGCCGACCTTTCTACGATGATCTAGAGAGGTCAATGATTTGGTGAGTGTTGTGTCATCGACTAGACGAATAGCTCTCTTCTGAATTGAATCTAAGAGCTTTAGCGTATGTTTGGGGGCTGAGCTCCAAACATGTGAACAGTACTCCAGGACAGGTCGAATTTGTGCTTTGTAGATCATAAGCAGTTGCTGGGATGTGAAGTATCTCTTCGCACGGAAAAGAAAACCGAGTTTTTGGGGAGCAGTTTTCGCAATGGACCTCACATGATCGTCCCATGAGAGAGCACTGTTGGTGGTGACACCCAGCATGGATATTGACGACCTCATAGGAACAGTGGTACCCGACATCATCAAATTGGGCATTGTGTGATCAGCCTTCTTGGTGAACATACAAGCTTGAGTTTTAGTTGCATTGAATTGTACTAGATTCTCAGATCCCCATTTCAGAATTCTTGTCAGATCCTCATTTAAAGCATCAACCTGTCTTCGCCTTGCACCTCTGGCCTCATTGGATGATATAGGGGCTCTAGAGGAAAAGGCGGAATGAAGTGTACTATCATCCGCAAAGCTATGAACTGGGCTGGAGGTCACATTCAACAAATCATTGATGTGGAGCAAAAACAAAGTTGGTGCCATTGGTTACATATCCCATACCAACAACTCAACATATTACCAACCAATGGCGAACCATTGAACCAACCAATGAAACCTGTTCTAGGTTACTTTGAAGCAAGCAGCATTTAATCGTTGGCGCAGAAACCCATGCCTGGAAACTAGAGCTGAATATGTTGAAGCTAGAAATGCATGATGTCGAATGATAGATGCGTCTGAAGATCGAAACATATCCAGTGCCCACAAATGGTTGTCGATTGTTTTGGACTCTTGCCAAGGCAATCGAGAAAAATCACTTCCAGCTTATTTCCTCCATTCATTAAGAATATGATAGTACATTGGCTACAGCATCACAAGAAAAAGCCAACACCTTTGCCAAAATATTTGAAAAAATTTCTACATTGGATCCACGAGGGCAAGACCTTCCCAATATCGCTACGATCGGTAACCATATACCAGAAAGTATCTTCCGTCAACGTACAATTAGACACATTCTGCTTGGCCTTAATGCCAGGAAGTATGGAGTCAGATGGAATACGACCTTTATTGTTCTTAAAGAATGTGTATAAGAACTGACACCAATCTTTCGCAGGTTTTTCACACTACTTCATACTTTCTTGGTGCATTTTCTTCTAACTGGCCTAAAAAAGTCTAAACATTTCCAGAGAAGGGCAATTGCAATTACAGAGTGATTGCACTACTATATGTGACCTCTGAAGTAATGGAAAAAGCGATCAACATCGAGCTCATCCGATATCTAGAGAGCTCAAGAAGCGTGAACAACCAGCAATATGGCTTTCGTCGCCAAAGGTCAACAGCAACAACATCAAGGCCTCCTAGCGAATCTTCTGGCATATGGTTTGCCGCCACAACTACTTCTTTTCCTATCTAGTTTTCTTGCAGATAGATCACTCTATGTGGTAGCAGATGGGGTCTCGGCACCAACTTCGTTCATGCTCCACATGGATGATTTGTTGGATGTGACCTCCTGCCAGTCTACAGCTCTGCGGATGATAGAACACTTCTCCTATAGAACAACTATGTCATCTAATGAAGCCAGAAGTGCAAGACAGAGACAGGTCGATGTTTCGAATGATGATCTGGCAAAAATTCTGAAATGGGGGTAGGAAAATCTAGTACAGTTCAATGCCACAAAAACTCGAGTTTGTATCTTAACCAGAAAGGCAGACCACCAATGCACAATATGCTCATATCAGGTACCACAATTCCCTTGGAGTCATCAATATTCATGCTCGGTATCACCAACAACAGCCCTCTCTCATGGGACGATCATGTGAGGTCCATTGCGAGAACTGGTTCACAGAAACTTGGCTCTCTGTTCCGTGCGAAGAAGTACTTCACACCACAGAAACTTCTGACGATCTACAAAGCGAAAATTCGACATGTTCTAGAGTACTGTTCACATTGTTGGAGCTCAGCCCCGTGAAGCTCTGATTGAACTCTCTTCAAACGAGAGCTCTTTGCCTAGTCGGTGATACTTTACTCACGAATTCCATGACCTCTCTAGAACATCGCAGTAAAGTGGGCGATCTCTCTCTATTTTATATATTTCCATGGTCGGTACTCAACGATAATCTCGTCTATCATGCCACCACGAACAATTCCAGGTAGGCAAACTATACGAAATCAGGATGGTAATCCATACATTGTCAAGCTCGAAACATGTCGAAATTCTCATCACCAAGCATCATTCATCAATAGAACGGAAAAATTATGGAATACTTATGGAAGTTAGGTTATGCAGCAATGGAATCGACCTCCAATTTTTTCAAGAAAAAAGATTCCAATACCTTCCTTCTCTCCCAACATTTCGCCACTGACTGAAACTATGTTCCTCGATATAGCATTTTCCTTTTACCTTGTCGAAAGATGAAAATCAGCTGTACATTGATAGCAGAAAGAGCCAACTCTAACAAACGTGTTTATTCCTAAAAATGAAAATGGAAATATATATTGAGAATCATCAACGAAAGTTAAAGTATTTTGTGAGTAGTTTCTGAGAATGATATAAAAGACAACGAAGGTATCAAAATGCGGAGTATGATTTGATTACTTGGTAAAAATACAGCACCAACTCAAGTCGTTACTAGCACCCTATTAGGTCAACAGTTGCGTGTGTCTGACTTCCTTTGTAATGATAATTATGCATTGTACGCATGTATAGTGATCTACGGGAAATTTGATGTGTATCTTGTAGCATTCCACCAACAGGAACGAACCCATCTAAGGCAGAAACTACCAGAAGCACAGTTTCTGCCCCTGACGGGGTCATCTCTGATGACAAAAATCCATGAAGAAACAGGTGGTGCGATTCGCCGATTGATTTCATAGTTCTGCTGGCATACTTCAGTTCACAGTCTGCTGAGGGAATGGAACAATTATTAATTCAACAGAGAAGCATGTTTTTATGCGAATCCACTGCCCAGTGCCCTCCAATTCAGTCTTCAGTCGGGGTTGGAATCATTCTTAGTTTTTTTCTGTAATGAAATATAATGCAGTTTTCGGATAAAATCAATGGCAATGTGCGTTTTAGTGTTTCGTTTCGCGAGAACGTTTTCAAATCTGTTATGTCAGTGGGTCCTAAGGATTACTTGGAAAAAATCGAGAATATTCAGAATGAAATCGAGGTTGACAGTTTCACTGGCTTCGTCAAGAGAACTGTGAATTCTATGACAATAAAGCATTCCTGACTTTGACTCTTTTTTCATCTTATATGGAAGGAATGTAGCAAATTCTAGGAACATTGGGCTATATTCCCATAAATATTTTGATTCCAGAAAAGTGATATTAAGTTAGGAGTAGACGATCTGAAAATAGGAATACAAAGAAGGTTAGCCTTAGCTTGTTTTATATAACATATCCTATATCATAAGACGAAATGTGGACAAAAGAAGTACAATTAAAACGGTATGATTCATGACTCATTTTCTCTGAATATAATTTTCAATATTTTCTGTTGACGAAATAAGTGTAGATATTTCTAGATAGTTGTGAAGCATCAGCAAGCTCTAACCGCTTCAAATTTATCAATTGATCTAGTCCTATTTTATTTCTCAGATAGTATCAAAATGAACAGCATTTCCAGGATAATGAAAAATAGGAATACGCTTTGAGTACTTTTGGTTTGACAAGGATTACAGTGTATGAGCTATTGCTACAGAAACAGATGATGAGTGTGAGATTTTCATATTTGGTTTCGGGGTGATTTTCATATTTGATTGTCCTCAGCTTTTTTCCTATTATCGATATTGAGAGTCGGAAGATTTATGAGCTGCTTTTTTTAAGATGTGGATATTCATAGCGAAAAAGAGATTCTTTAGCTCATCAATAAATTGACTCACCATGTTTTGGAGAATATCACGAAGTTTTTCTTCATCAAAAATATCATTGGACTTCTCACAGTTTCTGAGTTCTCTAAAAAACGCCATGTGTCTTCTTCATATGGGCTAATGAATGATATTCCCACATATTCAGAATGGAAATTATTCTTGCAAAAACCACTAGGTATAAGAAATTAGGTTCTCGCTCAGAATACGTTCCACAAGACATTTTAAATGCAGGAAACTGTTTCAACGTTTCGTTTGAAATGAAACGTTTCAACAGTACGAGGAAATACAATATCTGTCAGGTAACTTTCATTACTGTTTCCTCAGGAGTATTTCGATATAACTTTGAAGGCAAAAGCGTAGAACGGACAAGCAATATTTTTTTTGTTAGCACAAATTATAATTCCAAACTCGAAATCAATACTAATTCCGAGTTGCAACTGGAAATCAGCACTGATTTCGAATTAGAACTCGAAATTAACAGAAAAAATATTGCATGTCCGTTCTAGGTTTCTGTTTGCATACTGCATATATTCTCTATAATGTTATATTCTTTCGGAACAACTGTAAGACGTATCTTCAATCTTCACAAGTCTCGTAAACAATGATCAATGAACATTTACCTTCTTATGTATGTGTAGGTACTGTATGGTATTCCTGAAATTTATGCATATAGTATGTATCTGATACTCCGAACAACAAACCCACTAAAAGGATCACAAAACAAATATTCTGATGCTAACATGAATTCCCAGAATTATATATAATATTAGCACAGAAGAGGGGTCCTCTTTGATATTGGTACCCAATCGTTGCCAGTGTTGTCATATCCAATCATCAAAAAGTGATAAATAGTTCATAATATTTAAAGTCCTTCATGAATTCATGTAGTTCAATGCACAAATATAATAATAAATTTGGGTCATGACGATTATGAATCAGTTCTGATTAATAGAAGATTGCTACATTATTCTGAGACTTAGCAATTTTTCTTTCTTGGGGGCTCGAGAACCAGCTAAGGTATCATGAATACTTTTTGCTCAACGTTGCAACACCGCAATTTGATATTGACAGTCGACGGCGATTATTGCTTTGTTTGGTATCTGTCATTATTTACGTTTTGATTCATCGATATTATTCAACTTGTGTTCAGTTTTGTGTACTCAGAATTCATCAGAAACTCATTTTCTGTTTTGTTGATTTGATATAATGGTGATACGTTGTGAGGTGTGTTAAAGACAATTTGAACCGGCGATCAAAACACGTCATTTCATAGGTGAGTTACCATTGTCGTATCATTCGAGATTTTGAAGCATTTTCCCAAATGGAATGAATAAAAATGAATTTAAATTGAATTGATTAGATTATATTGATTATACCCATAGGTCAGCTGCGACAGTGTCTTGTGGTGAAATATGTAGCACTGATAAATGCTTCCTTATTTGTACTCAATTAATATTTTTGATGAAAAATATAAGGATATTTCTATACTTCTTCTACACACAACAATGAGAAATTTACCGTTGACTGTTTTTGGAACTAGTCAAACTAGTTTGGAGAAATATTTCACTGTAAGACTCCATCATGAGGCAATTAAATTGAAAGATTCAACGGAAGTTAGAGTAAGAAACAAAAACAATCCTATTCAAAAATCAATAAATTATTTGTGTGATTATCCATGGTTGTTTTTCATTTCAGTCCTGTTTTGAATAAGAAACACTGCTATTTGCTACATCCTCACATGAGTCATGATTTTATTGTTTATATAACATTTCGTCATAATACTTGTCAACACATATTCATTATCGATTTTCATCTATCTACCTGAAATGAAATAATCAGACATCTTTTTTTTGCGTCAAAATATATGAATTCTGCTCAAGATGAAACCTCCTTCATTTTTGACGATATCGTGAAATGATATAAAAAAGTTTCATCTTCAGATTTGAAAATAACATTCAAATATGCAATCATATCTATTTGCCTCGAAAACGAGTTTTTCACTTTTTTGAATTTATTTCCACTAGTAGGTACTGAACTTTGAAATCGTAAATTAACTTACATGCACTGTCACTGATCGCCAAAGATATAAATTTCCATTATTGAAATTGAACGTTATTTATGATAAAGTATAAGTAGACAACTGTATACTGAATAGTAAGTATATTGTTTCATATGGCGTTGAGAATTGAACTTTTCTTGTGACGTGGTCATGATAAGTTTATTGATAACAAGCAAGTTACAAAAATCACCATAGGATTGTATGTATTCGGATTTTTCGTAACAATGTGAAGGAAGTATAGGGATGTTCATTTTCCCACCAAGAAATGCTGAAAAGTACCACTGAAATTGTTACGGATTTCCAATTTGGTTTCATCATGAATTAATAATTAATTCGACCCTCTCTGACAACACGGCACTGGTGCTGGGAGAATCAGCCCCTGCTATCCTTGTTTAGACAGAGATAGATACTATAGATGTTGCTTCCAAACAAAATGTATTGCCAGGGCTGTGGATTACTTATCTAGTCTGTTCAATGATCGAAGATCTGATAAGTAATTATTCAATCAAACTACCCAGTCATCGAAAAAGCGAAATACAATAACAAAAACACAGCATATAGATATCTATTCACCAATCAGGAGCCAATAAATAGAAACTGATTCAATTTTATAATTATTATTTCAACCAATCAAAAACGTGTATCTCATCATGAGTAAAATAATCGCATTTATCTAATACTTGTCAATAGTGTTGATCAGTTTTCATATCCAGGTGATTACGAAAGAAAGAATATTTTATATTTCATATCTATCTGGTATTTAGCTACAGATGCGAAGAAAGGTTTCACCTCGCGTTATATTACCGCATAATTGTAAAAACGGTTGAATTAATGCTCGTAGAGTTATATTGGTTGATATTCTGCATCAGTCTTTCGCAAACTTGATTGCATTATTCAATGGCACCCAACCATTGGGTATATCATAAGAGATTTGAATATTTGACACGTTGTTCGCTTATGGCAAGATAGTAGATATTTGGAACATCCCTCATGAATTTATATTCTTGAAGCTACAGGATATTTTGCATGAAGTATTGATTCGTATCTCTATCAACAATCAATGATTTCGTAAAGGGTTTCGGTTGTGAGATAACAACATTGGAGCATCCACCTTATCCTGAGTTCTACTCCAACCTTTCTCTTTCTTTCTCTATTTTCCAGCTCTCTGTCGGTCTCATGTCGGTCTCGTCCATGCCGCTGCTATTATTAGCTCAGGGACATTCTATTTTTGGAAAGTGGGCCAAAGTTGGGGTGGGCAGCGCATGCGCACGAATCGATGACGTCATCTCTGCTCCAGATTTCATCCATGAAATGTCGCACTGCCGAATTTCTATGCTCTCATGCACGGTTTTGTCCGTTTTCCTATAGACGAATGAAACGAATCGAAGAAGTTCCTCATTTCTGATTAGGGATCATTAGATTAGAATAATAATTATAATCGTTATTATTCCAAAGTAACAAGATAGAAATGGAAGAAAGGTTAGAATCTGGCTGGTCAATAGTGATCATTATACTGTTTTAGGAAAGCTATTGTAATCATTGAATCAAAGATGAAAAGTGACTTTATGTAGCCCTATGATTATATAGCTACATTATAATGCGTAAAATACACTGTTGTTATATTCAGGAGAGCTTGAGAATTGATGAAAGATGAAACAGAATGAATTTCCATTCATGGATCCCATCATTCATTTGCATTCGAAATCAGTAGGTATCCACTTACTTTTTGTGACTCCTCCACCTGATTAGTATGTATTTTTCTTGATTACAACTGAATATAAAACACTTGCATTTAAATTATACAAATCTGCCACGAAAATGGAGAATTTCCTTGAATGAAATCGAATTTTGCTCTTTCTCGCATGTTTCCAGGATTTCTTCAAACTTGGTTAAGAATTCAACTACACTAAAAGTGATAAATTATGTATCGATGGTCTTCCGAAGCTTGGTGACATTTTTGTGATTATCACCGGAATAATTCAAAACTTGTTGTCTATGGATGAGGTTTTGTTTCATCCACTCACATTTATCACATGATAATCGATGTTATTCGAAGATAAATTATTAAATATATGCTAAATTGTAGTAGAAGGAAATAGCTGCTCTTATCTCACTTTACGAAAGATCAAGTCTCGTGTTGACAGTTCCGCTGACCAATTTTTATATCTCATGAAATGCATAATCATCAGGCATCACAAAAAGCACAGAGTAGGTGTGTCAGCCAGCCGGAAAGATCATTGATCAGACATTTTGTTTACACCGAGTTTTGTTTGTTTTGATTACCTATTCTTGGAAACACAATCTGTCACATATTCATCTACCTGTTCATAAAATAAGTCTTAGTAACTTATTTGCAATGTCTATATTAAATATTCTGTGTTTCTATCACTTCCTTGAAAATTATTTCTTCTATCCGTCTATACAATCTTTCAGAAACTATAAAGATCTGACAACCAGAAATAACTATTCAGGAAATTTCCATAGGAAATTTTGCTAATCTCATTATAGTCCGGAGGGGATAGACTGCAAAACAGATAATCATATAGTAATAATATCGATAATTTATTCGCAACACCAATGAGATGCTCAATACATTCAACATTAACTTATGAGCTACAAAATATATTAGTTGCTAAAGAGGGGCTGAGAACAATTAAAATTGATTCAAGTTCATAGGTACGGAGTATTTCATTTATACCTGAACTGAACCAAAAATACGCCTTTAAAATCATCACTGAGATGTATGATGACATACCTAATATGCTCGAATTGGGATTTTTTAAAGTAATCAAAAGTGTCACTTCAATATTGAATGGAGGTTCCAACAAACAAGACCTTCAGAATGGTAACGAGTGCCTATAGTGGAAAGAATTTCCTGGTTCACCATTCCAATAATGTTTCATAATAATACTAACCTATCTACGGAAGAAGTTAGTGATATCATCGAACAAATAGTAGATGTCTTGATGGGATAACGATTGAAACGGGCTGATATATCAAAACGAGAATTGTTTGATGTAATAGAAAGTTGAGAATTATCGGAGATCATAATACATTTCTACCTCATTGATTGTACATCAAGTACTTGGTTCATGAATTAATAATTATTCATAATCTGTAATCAACTCTGAATGAAACTTCTCGATCAAATTTTTTCATATAATCAACGAAGCTCTTCCGTCAGGAATAACTTTCGAAGTTCGGCAATCAACACATGAACACAAATAATGACCGTCGGTCTGGCATTCTACACGAAACCCACTCTACTCTTTGTTTGGCTCCACATAATATTCTAACCGAAAAATGGCAAATAATGAGTTCGAGGATACGAAATGAAAAACATAATATCGCTTCGTGAACTGACGCGTTCACCATTTTATATATATAGGTTATTCAGTTTCGTGAGCAACTCAAGTTGACCTAAGATACTATCGTAATTATCGTAAAAATTGTATGAAGACTATATTTTGGAACTCAACTGAGGTACTTTCCATAACATCAATGATCAGTATGCGAGACTGCTGCTGAGTAGGTCAATCATTGGATAGAAAAATTCTTCTATGAAAATTTCGTGAGACTATTAGGTTTTTCAGAACTTTTACAGAAATACTATGTATGAATAGCTTTATGTCATCATAAATTCAGTTCTGATGGCTTCATTTTGATCCGTCCTTGACCTGTCGTTTCAACAGAATTCTTCGATGTTAGTTTTTACTTCTGTTGCTAATACAGTTGTGTACAGGAATAGTGTCCAGTGAAAAAACGATTGAGATCATAACCACCTACAGTTATAGATTTATCTATTTTCATAACGAATAAATCAGTAGGTGCATTCATTTCTAGAATCTATAAGAATTATGAAGAATATTAAACCTTGCTACAGCATCATCCTAGGTTTCATCCAGGAAACCATATAATCTAATTAATATAACTTAATTAGATAGTAGAAGGAGCTCTGAAACGTGGGATGTATTTTTTCCGATTTTTCTCGACAGCTCCTCCTCGTACTTCCCTATAATTACGCATATTGTGTTATGCAAAGAAGTATGTATAGAAATTCTCAAATTGGAATGAAAACTGTAAATAAAATAAGAGAGTTTATGATATCTTCCGGATCGACTGAAAGTTTTTATACTTCTGAATATATTCCGAAATGATTTTTCACTTCAAATTTTCAGACGGTAATTCGAACAGGAAAATCGAAAACTGAATGAATTGGTCGCATTGTGAAACCTGTATCCGAACATTTAACTTCATGGGCAAAAACTCTCCGATGAGAAAATTTGCAATTTAATTCTGGAATGTGAATCTGATATATATTTATATGTGGCTGAATGACAGGAGGTTGTGTTTACTGGTTACTGAGCTGAACTTTCATGTGAATATTGAATATTACGAAGGAAATGATAATAAAACAAAAATAGAATTTCATAAACGTGTTTTGACTCATCTGGGATCATAGCTGAATCAGAAAATATTGCCTTCAACTAATAAATCGTCCATAAGTGTCCATTAATGTTTTTTTTACACTTTTCCACCTATATCTTATGCTAGAGAAAAAAAATGCAGCCAGTGCTCATGTCCCCATACAAAGTGAAATTAACTGGAAATTTTGTATCGCTTCAATACGCTTCCATGGGCATTTGAGATAAGTGGAAAATTAATAATTGAATGAATATATATTCATTGATGAGAAAATTCAATTCTCTAGTTACGAAGTATATAGAGGGTTCTCCTGTATATTTTTGCACCTCACCTACAGAAAAAATCCCGAAAGTTGTTTCATATTTTTTCTGAACCATTAATCGTCAAAGAATCAAGATTGATCTGCCATATGTCATATTTTCTCATATCTTTTTTCAATGGAACACCCTGTGAATTATTTCTCATCTAAAAAGAGTTATTTCTTCTGATTTCAGAAATAATAAATGTGGCTCATTTCATCCACACTTTTTCGAAATATAAGTGATTGAAAAATTTATATCAACGTGCAATCGGAAATGGCAGGACCTGGTAAGTTCAGATGGATTTATAATTTTTTTCAGAAATTTTCAAACAATTTCAATAATGAGTAGGGTGCGAGAATATAAGGGAAAACCCTGTATCACGGCATCATCCGCCGACCCAGCTATCACCCGATGGAATATCACCGGAAAAACGTGAAGTTTAGTTGTCAGAGTTTCGATTATTTTGATCTGACAGGTCTTTTTGTACGTCAAATGGAATATCATGAGAGCTTCATTCAAATGTTCGATAATCGAAGTGTACCAATAGAAAAAAGGTTAGGGTGAAGAATTCGTGAATAACTGGACTTTGGAACGCTTGCTCTTAAAGACCTCAATGTCCACTTTGACATACTATTTTATTGATATCAAATGTCCAATATCAGAAATAAAACGGTGGTACTTACATAGGTATCTGATCATCAGCGAAGGTGTTTCCAAAACTTGTTCCATCCACTGGCACGTAGGGCTCATCCGGAAGAACGAGCCAGCCAACTCCGGCAGCGGAGCCCGGAGAGCAACTGAACACTGAACTCTCCGAACTCCCAAAGTTTCGAAGAACATATCTATTTCGAGATGAATCTGTAACTGGAGCGGTGAATGGAGGCTGCTGCCGATTGGTCGCTCGGCCGCTGACGTCATTACATTGATGTCTAATAGCACGTGCTGGATGCTGAGGTTCGGGAGTCGAGCGTGTACTCCCCTCAGGCAGGCTCAACACGAATCGCTGTGGGTACTTCCAGCCGTTCTGATCCGCTGAATGGGAGGACAGTATCGGTGTTTATGGCTCTTCAACTTAACCGAAGTGAATGTGATATTCCTGATTGTCGTACATTTATTCTTATACTTCGAATTTGCTCTGGTTGATTATCAATATTATATCAATAATAATTATCATCTGATATTATTATATTGTTTGATTAGAATTATCAACGTGAAGTAATAGATGAAATTGAAAGCGAGACAAGGGAAATAACATATGGAGTTCCGCGAGATACTGTCCTTGGCCTATTGATATTAGGTATTTTATATATAGTGTTCCAAGGATGGAAACCAAAGGAACAGTTCCAATTTTGGAGGATGATACGGCTATACTCATGTAGAGAAAAAGATATTCAATATTTGCGTTAAATGAAACCAGTCTACCAAATTTTGTACAAAACCAAATTGATGAAGTGACTGAAAGACCAGAGGCAGTCTATTGAATATATTGAATTACTTTGTCTTGTCTTATCGTCGAATTACTCATCAACCGATATGAGGTCGCGTGAGAACTTTCAACTTCTCGCAGTGATAGTGGTGAAAATACGACGATATCACAAAAAAGTGATTTATCTTCAGAACATTAATTTCATGAAGAGGCCTTTCAAAACTTATCACTTTGAAATATATTATTCCTTGATATGATTCTTCTGAGATACATTTTGAATCATAATTGAAGAATATGTATCCTGTCTTATGGTTGTATCAATCAACCATTGTCTCTGTAGATCATGAGCAGTTGCTGGGGTGTGAAGTATCTTTTCTCACGAAATAGAAAGCCAAGTTTTTGTGGAGCAGTTTTCGCAATGGACCTCACATGATAGTCCCATCGGTGGTGACACCCAGCATGGATATTGAAGACCTCATATATGAACAGTGCTACCTGACATCATTATATTGGGCATTGTGTGATCTGCCTTCCTGGTGAACATACAAGCTTGAGTTTTTGTTACATTGAACTATACAAGATTGAAGCGTCGACCTCTGGCCTCTTTGGGTGATATAGTGGCTCTAGAGGAGAAGGCGGAATTAAGTGTACTATCATCCGCAAAGCTATAAACTGGGCTGGAGGTCACATCCAAAAAATCATTGATGTGGAGCAAGAACAAAGTTTTTCAGCTTTCAATGGGATTTTCTCTCCTCGTTTCTAATAAATAAAGTAGAAGTTATTAAAAATTATTGCAATATATTTGTAGTAAGGACAGATTTAGGATCTGTCCCAAAATGTCACTGCACTTGAAATTAAACCTTTAGATACCTAAAAGAGAAATTCTTTATTGGTCAGTGACACCTTGTTTTTAAAAAAATTTGGAAATACAAATATATTTTGAAAAATGAATGTACCACCTCCTCCAAGAACTTACAGACAGTATATAAGAACAAAGTTGGTGCCAAGACAGAGCCTTGTGGAACACCAGCATTGATCGTTATTGTATCAGACAAGACCCCATCTACCACCACATAGAGTGATCTTTCTGCAAGGAAACTCGATAGTGGAAGGCAAAGTTAAAGCAGCGAACCAAATATAAGTTTACCTCAATAGAGAAGTGGTTTAAAAAAAAAGAGGAAACGAGGAAAAACTCGAAGGAACAGCAGAAAAAGCGGGAGAATATATGTTATAATTTTGTATGGGATTTGCCACTTAGGAAAGAGCTCTCTTTTCTGTGCCGTGAAGGTTATAGGCATATAACAGGTAATATAGCTATTCAAAATTCCCAATGATATATCCAGAATTAAAAAAGCTTTCCAAACTGGTCAATTATATTTTGCGAAAAATACTGTGAGAATCTTTATTTTTGGCCCATTCGAAAAATCGATAATTTTGGGCTGTGTCATTGTAGATCATGACATGCCAGTAAATCGAACTCTCATGCATGAAAGATGAGAAATGGGTCAAGAATGACCACGACATTTTCAATCGAGGAAAAGATAATATCAAACGTTCAGTGATTATCAGTGAATCGGAACTTCTCTTGGTGAGTAGGAAGTTGAGCATCCGTCAAGAATATGAAAAATGAAAATCGTTCCTTGAAGAATATCAAAACCGAGATGGGCAGTACTGAGACCGGATGTCTTAGCTCCAAAATAAATACAAGAAGCTTTTAGTTCCTCAATCTTCAATATTGACAAATGTGATATTCATTTGTACGCCTAACGGATAGAGATTCATCAGCCAAAAACTGAATTGTTTTACGTTTCTTTCAATATTGTGACCAAACTATAAAAAAGGGTTCAGATTTCCCTCAGTTATTACTGCTCATTCGAAATGCAAATATACCCCAATACAATGTCTTATTATTCTTCGGTTTTCCAAAAATCCAGTCATATTTCCACCTCAGAAACATGCCGATGGCGTATGAAATTATGGAAACTTATGATTCTCTGAAAGAAGTTTTCGTTGATTGGACAGAAATGGGGATCACAATTCATACTTTGGACATTAATGACCGCTTCCAGGGAAATAGGATCGAAACAATGAAGCAATTTAATTGAAGATTCAAAAGCCGCTAGCCGGTTTGGAACGGCCATCTTTTGATTGAGGGATGCAGCGGTTTGACCGCTGAGCCATGGTCTCTTATGAATCGATAGTATGTTGACGAAAATATCAGAAGATCCGATATCATCTGAAAAATAACAGTAAACTCTAGAACAAGGTTCTCCATATATCAGCATACATGATAATGATAGTGATAAACATATATTAATGATCACTTTCATTGATCTCAAGTGGAGAATACAGAAGAAATCAGTATATAATTTTTTTCAGATATTAAGGTATTTTCTATGTACTATCGGAGAGCAGAGTTAGCGTTCACCTATGTGTTTGTAAGTACTTTCTTACACTTAACCAGAGAAAAAAACAAAAACAATTGATTCAGTTCAGAATATTAGTGAGTATATAATAAAATGAGAATAATAATAGCAATAATAGCAATAGCGTAGCAGAATGATATTTCACTTTAGCTTTAGAATGTACAACAAAAAATCTTATCAATGTATATCATCCATTAACAGAAGCAGATTGATTTTTTTTTGAATCGTCTAATTGAAAAGTTTTTCAGATCATCTGGAAGCTCATTGTATAGCCGAGATATCACATAAGAAAATGAAGACTGATAGTAGTTTTCTGCATAGGTGGTGTTAATTTGAACTTGAATCTGATATTGAGGTTTTGGACGTCTGTTCTGAAGGATATTTCTTCAAATAAGTGAGGTGGCTTCCTTTCGAGAATTATTTTATGGAACAACACAACTGAATGCAGGAAGATACGTTATTCAACATCCCGTTATTGAACAGCCCAATTCGAGCAAAGGAGTAGATATATTATTTCGCTTCCTCAAACCACAGATCAAATCTCTCAGATAATCTCATTAGGAAGGCAAGTAGTAAATACTAAACCCCTGCTATCAATATATTAACAGTATTACGACTTTAAGGATATGTCTACGTCTGTCACCGATAGGTGTCTACCTAATCTATTGTTTCTTGTCAATAATAACCCCAACCCCTGCCAGGAGATAGAATACCTGGGTGACTACTTTTCTTTGATGTCTCTGGTAGGAGTGGACCAATTCCATAGTCCTTGAAATAACTTGTCTATAACTCAATTTCCTTCTCCACATTCTGTCCTCTTTTTCGTCAAAAGTATATTTTCTAGACATGGTAGTGGGACTGATTCTACCAACTATCAAATACATGATCCAGCTGCAGATATACTCTCTCATCTTTTTCAAGAGAGATAACTCAACTCAATCTCTCTATAAGTCATGGATTGATACTCATGAATTATTCAGATAAGGGCTACTGAATTGATATTTCAACAATGAATACTGTGGTAGTTCCTTAATGGCTGCGTGAAGTAAACAGTTTTCACTTAGCGAGAGGTTTATCCAGCACTGAGGAGAGAAGAATCAACATCATTATACCTGGTTTCGGAAACATCGTCACAGCTTCGGTGGAAAATGTTGGAATTTTCATCACCAACTGAGCAAGGTGCTTCACCCTCATCAAGAGAAGGGGGTATGGGATGACGTCACTACAGCGGAGAGCAGAAGGGGTTGTGCGTCAATACTTGTTGCAAAGTGTGTCAAAGTGGGAAAATGGGTCAGAGAGGGGAATGGAATGTTATAGGTCTACGACCTGCGGTATACGGTGTAACTGCGATTTTCATCAATGCACTTATTCATGAAACTGGCGAGCTTTGATATTTTTTTAATTTTAGACTGATGGGAAACAACCTAGTTCCAATGCTATCAGCAAGCTTTCCATTAAATATCTCGTGGATCTGAGTAGGGAAGTACTATTACAATATAAGTATCGAATCTTGTTAAACAGCTCAGGAGGAATTTCCTTGATATATTCTGTCAAGTTATTCCGTTTTGGGGTTCATAATGACCTATGGAAACTATTCCAGACAGTTTATGAACACTCAATATTGGTGATTCCATCAGGTACGAAAAAATAAACTCGTAATGAGGAGAGCCACGTACTGGAACATCTAAATCTACAATACATTATGAACTAGTCGGAAGTAGACAACGCACAATTGAAAATGCATCGATTCGTGAGTTCTTAGTTGAGCATCATAGAGCTCATCCTCATAGCTCTTGATCTATCATATATTGGTTTCATTCAACAAGTTTTTTTCCATGTTTTACCTTTTTTTTCATTCTCCATATGAGTCTGATTGTAGGATTCTTGTAATGAATGAATACTAATTCGTCAAATTACTTTGTATATGTATATAAATAGAAATCAATATCCACTGCTTTGTCGTTGCGACGAAAAATTAGTATTCCGAAGATTAGCTCGGTGACTGTGAAAGTACAAATTTTCTACGGAATTATTTCCAAATAATCCACACAGTGATAGATAAAAAAAACCCTTCATAGTTGAATGAGAAGAATTTCTATCGGACTTGAAGAAGAAGAATATTTTCCATCATTGAGGAATGTGATACAATGCGAACTAATGTTAACTGGTGCAATCGATAGATTTCAAGGATGATCGCAGTTTGCAAATTCTCTGTAATGAATTTCTGGCATTATGCGTTTCGTTGTATCAGCAAAGGAAATTTTATTTCCGTCCTCACAGCTAATTGAACTCTTTGTCCCAAATTAATTACCATGCTATGGATGTCCAAATTCCAATATATATATATATATATATATATATATATATATATATATAACCTATTAATGCAGCAAATTCATTGAGAATTTATGAATCGCACGTCGTATCTGGAAATAGCTGACCTATATAAACCAGAGTGACTGGGCAATGACGTCACAGTCGTCGTCATGGAGACAGGTTGAAGTGGTAAAGTTTCTCTTTGCCTCTTTTACATGACCCTTATTACTTTATAACGACCATTGTGATGATGCGATGAGGTGGAATAGTGCAATCGGACGACAATCGGATGCTTCCTACGCATATTGCTATTCACGATAAGGAACGAGTCAATCAATCGTTTATATCTGCAACCATTGTGTGTTGATCAAGTGAAATCAATACTTCTCAATCGTTTTGTCAAATTCATCACTTCTCTTGGCTTTGCTATTCGAATAGTTATTGATGAAGTTTAGTATTGAATTCGCACACAATCACTATTAGGTACCCATTCATCTGTTCCAAAACTCGCCTTATGCTCGTTCGGTAAATTTGAAATTCGTTGATTATATCCATTTTCATGTGCTAGTTGAACTATCAACCACACACACATGTACCATATATGCAGTGTGGAACAGCCAAATGGAATAAGTTAGATAACGAATAAATGAGAGCGTGTTGGGAAAAACGCTTGCATGGACACGTCGATTTGTACTTTCACATGCGCATTTTTTTCAAAAAAAAAATATTACATGGGGTGTGTCATGTGACAGTGGCCGATGCCAACTATCTTATATTAAATACAACCCCCTGTGTATTATCAGTTTCTTGGATTCCTCAGAAAACTCTAGACATAATTCATGTACAATATCCCATACCTATCTTCAACTGTTTCGGAAATATTAAGTGTTTTCAGATTTATAACAAAAAAAATACAAATAAAAAGAGTACCTGCCAATGCAGTGAGTGATGATACGAAATTGAATGTTATGCTTGAGTTTCAAGAAAACCCTCATAATTCTGGTCGAAAAGCAGCCTCACTGTTCAACATTAGCCACACATCAATTTGTCGAATATTAAAGGAAAGTAAAATGCATCCCTATGAAATGTACTAACACAGGAGCTAATGGAAGACGATTTTGACAGGAAAACGTATTTTTGTGAACAAATGATGGAGGAAATGTTAGATAACAATATGATCCAATTAGAAGATGTTTTGTTTTCTGATGAGAGCACATTTACGGTCATGTTAATCGTCAAAATTGTGCTATTGGTCTAATGATGCTGGATGAAAGAGGAACATACGCAATATCCTAAAAAAGTTAATGTTTAGACAGGGATTGTTGGAAATCATATCGTAGGTCCATTTTCCATTGTATGGAGATAAATATTTAGAACTGCTCCAAGATAATTTCGTGCCAACTTTGACAAACTTATATCCTGGTCTAGCAAACCCATAAGTTCCTGCCAAGATGGAGCACCGTCTCATTGCCAAATCAATGTCCGGCAGTACCTGAATCAAAATTTTCCAAATCGGTGGGTGGATATGGAGGCACGGATTGATCAGATCAGTCACGCCTGAGATGTTGAGTAACGTCAAAAGACATTTCTATACCAGATTAGCATGTTGCCAAGACGTTCGCGGCGAAAATTTCGAACATCTTTTACATTGAAATCAATGTTTTTTTTGTTTTTTTTACATTATTTGTGAAATAAAATAATTTTCGTTTTTTAATGTTAATTTTTGTAATACATCTGAAAACACTTGATATTTCCGGAACAGTTGAAGATAGGTATGGGATATTGTACATGAATTAAGTCTAGAATTCTTTGGAGGATCCAAAAAACTGATGATATACAGGGAGTAATATTTGAAATAAGAAAGTTGGTATCGGCCACTGTCACATGACACACCCTATATAATTATTTTTTTCTGAAAAGAATGCGCATCTTAAAATACAAATCGACGTGTCTAAGCGTTTTTCCTTACACGCTCTCATTTATTCGTTATCAAATTTATTCCATTTGGCTGTTTCACACTGTATAGCTGTCGGAACAACCCTCGGAAGCATTCGAAGGGTTTGTGCAAAAAGAGGCGGATCTACAGTTCTACAAGTTGAATCCATACTACTGTGGAATTTGGGCCAGTTCTATGTATAAAGCATAAGTCAATCCAAATCCAATGACCAAATTCAATGAGGACGTGATCTCATGATCACTAACAATACTCGCTAGACCACTTGGCCTGTCACTGATATTCGTTCAGTGAGATTTTCTTTATGGGAAAGTGCTTTTTCGAAATCTTGTCATAGACTTCTTTTTCATTATTATCCATATCATTGTTGATTGAATTTCTTCATCATTAGTCATGAGTCATGAGTCATGAGTCATAAGTCATGAGCCATGGAACTTGGAATGATCTGGAAGTCTAATTTCTGAGAAAATTCATCTTCACTAATAGTAAACTATCGATAAAAGCTTTGGCTTGGAAAATTCATTATTTCAAGATTCCAAGGAGAGATATATTGTGAGTAGATAATCTTGTATGATATTATATACCGTCAAGGAAGTTTCAATATCATATCACCCTGATGGTGCGTAAACTCTGACCTGAACACTATGCCTGGAGCAAATGAGAGACGAACTTGAGGGAGCGCCTCCCTGGTTTCCTAGACTGAAATTGTCCTAGATAGGCATGACGTCAGCATGATGTCATTGATGAAAATGTGGAAGTGGGTCAAACAGGGACGATGCCCTGTTTTCATAGTTCGAGGACGGTGCACGGCTAGCTCGCTCCATTCTGGCTTTGAGCTGAGATCGACCAGACAGAGCGGAACTTACTCAAATCTGGGACCTCATTTGCTGTTATTGACGTCATCATCCTAACGACCTGGTGAAAAGAATCCTTTGAGAGTTAGGGGTCCTTCAGCACCCCCTTATCTTTTGCTTATCTTTTTCAAAGAATTTTCTCATTCATTCCACTTCATGTGTAAAGTAGCGGGAATAGTTGATGCTGGAAGTCATGAATCTGAAGAGATGAAATTTTCACTAGTTATAACTGATCAGTCGACGGAAGGCAGTAAATATTCCATCATGAAATTTGTCAACTCCAGGAAAGTTCAAAAACAAACTATGCAAACAGTTCAAGAACAATTTATAGTGTGAAATTGACTGCCATGATAGAACCGTCTGTTACAGGTGCAATCTTACGAAATCGAAAGATAATTGACTCTTCAATAAACTCATTTGGAAGACAGTTGAAGTCATGTATCTGTTACTCACACAAGTCAGGAATGAGAACTACAAGAAATTTTCGAAATCTGGTGATCAGGCCAAGAAAATGAAAGGAACTTTTGCTGATTTTTTATTTCCCAGTACTCGGATCCATGTTGCGCTACGAATTCAATTGAAAAAATCACATTTTACGCTTATCAATATTATATATGTAAACGAAAGGCCAAGGCCTTCTGTTGAAAGTTCACTATCCGTCATTCTCTCTGTCAATTAATACCACTAGACGCCAGACAGAGACCAAGATTCTCTTCGTCTTGAAGCATAGCTCTATACTTCAAGACGAACTAGTATGGGAGTAAATGTTCCCCAGATGACGCAATATCACAACTCGCGTAGTATCGCAACTCGAATCCGATGTGATCTCAGCTTAACCTTCAGAATTGGAGAAATATTTGCTGAAGCTAGAAGACGAGTGTCAAATGGTACATTACTAAATCAGGAGCGGAGATCGGACTCAAATCAAGTGTACCCAAGAAATCATAACTAGAATCTTCGATTCACAATTCGAGAACGTAAATATTAGATCCAGTAAAAGGTATGTTTTGTTCACATGAGACACAACTTCATTTTCCCATCAATTTTTCGAATCCTATTGCCGTTATTGTTTGAATAGATTGCGATTGTGATCTTGTGATTGATTCTGATTTTGATTTGACATCATGTTCCTACAATTTGGAATCCATCCTGAGTAAGTGATCGATTAAGCAACACCGAAGTTTTGAACAAAGTTCACTGAAATAACTGGTATAAAATTAGTATGGTCTTGACTGCAGAAAATAATGCATGTGCAGTTGTCCATTCGAAGGCACAACACATTTCTACGTTTCTTACGTCTAACTGGTCTCTACAATCGATGTCAACGTATTCTTCAGAGAAGCCATGGTTTCCAGAATTCTGAGGGTACAAGATTCAAACTTAGCAGTGGTGTTCATTAGAGTGGATAAAGTCCAACGCACTCTAGATGAAGATAAAAATGATGAAAACTCGAATGTACCAATTTTTTGTCTCGAAACTATGTATCGTATGCAAAGAAGTGGAAATATACAGGTTCTTCTCTTCGAAATTCGCAAGTTGGGATTTTTTTCTATGAATTCGTAAGTGAAGAAATATTGATAAAATACAATTCTTGATTCGAATACACCTGCCAAGTTACCCAGAACTTTGGGAAACATAAATTGTCCAAAGAATATTTTGACACATGTCACTGTCGTCTGAATGACATGAATGAACGTGTGCAGAGGAAATTCTTCGCTCTTGTCAGGATCTTGCAGGAATCAGGTTTTCTATTCTCCGCAGAATCACAATCTCATCAACAGACCTGCAGAATCAAGTCAAGTCAAGAAACTGGGTACACCAGATGGAATATGAATGGGATGAGTTACATTCTGATCATAGTGTAAGATATTCAGACCTACTTATCCTATGCTCATAGTGAACGATTGAATAGTATAGTGATAATGAAGATATCCTGTCGAATAGTTCATCAAGAAACAGTTGAATTTCCATAGAAATGCATGGTTCTGTTGATTACTTATTGTGGTACTATAATGAAATTCATTGTTGGTGTTTCTCCACAATGAAATCATCATATTCACCACATGTTTTATCGAAAACCTGAATCAATCAATCTCAAGTTTCTTGAATTATATCAAAATTATTATATAGCTGTTCATTGATCGTTATTGGAACGGAATCTCATTACTCCTGAATCCGTCTCTGCCTCAAATTGTGCGATTCAGTTTTCTCTGATCATCTCCCTTCCCGGTTCCAGGACGGTTATCTCTGTCTTGCAGCCATTTTATGAATCGACAACAGGGACCATAGAGATCTGGAAAAAAACATGGAAGAAATACGCCAAACTGGGTCGGATGTCGGATCCTAATAGATAGGACAATTTGCCGAATCAATCAATTAGTAGTTTCAGAAACATTCCTAGATGCAGAGTACCGAGTTCTAGTGGAAAATCTGAAATTCATTGATTTATTGAAAAATAGTTCTGAATATCTGAATGAATGAATTCACGAAATCAATGAATGATTAAAGAATGAGGTGGTAGAACACCTGTTCAATGATTTTTTCATTTTTTCCACTTTCTACTGTGGCAAGTGTTCATTAACATAATAATAATAATAATAATAATAATAATAATAATAATAATAATGATAATAATAATAATAATGATGGGTCATAAGAAGTGTTTTTGGGCTTCTTCCATGAAATAATGTACCTATAGGACTATTCAAACCCGATTCTATTGATTCATTCGGATCTATGACCCATGAATGAATGAACAACGAATTTCAAGACGCTGTAGAAATATTTTCTATTATATTTGGCAATCAAAAAGGAGGAGCAAGATTTCGTACAGAAAAATTGAATTTCGAAATTGCATAAGCCTGAAATTGCGCTATTGGCTATGAGGCAATCATCATTGCGATACTTCTGGATGGGTAATATTTGGTGAAAAGATATAATTGAAAATTGCAATTATTCTCTCTTCAGGTATCTACAGAAAGTTATCAATAACATTAGTCGATGAATTTATCAATACTGGTTTGGGTTGATTTGATAGTGATGGTAATGGTAAGTACTATTCGTCCTAACGCTCTGATTTGCACTGTATTTTCAAAAAGCTATATCGCCAAATCATAGTTTGAACCATGTAACCATATCGGTTTCATCGAGAACTTCTTGTGGATACGATTTCAACAACCCTACGCCACATGGCATGATAGCCGAAAGCGGTATACAATTTTGAAATTAAAAATTTTTAGACGAAATGCGACTGTCTTCATTTGATTGATTAGTTACGTGTTCGCAGTCAGTACGAATTTTTATCTTCAGCATATGCAAACTCAGGTGCCTTGACATGCTTAATCACGTGTATTGTATTATATGTAATCGGAGATTATATAGACGCTGGGTGCCACTGCTCTTACCACTTTTTCTTTTGTAATAATTATATGTATTTAATTTTGATATTGTATGATTGTAATGATATCCTCCTATTCTAGAACTAGCTCGGAGAATGAAAAACTGTATAAGGGAGTTTTCTAATGTTTTCTGCGACGAGAAGTCAACTATAAACATTGAAGCTGATGAAATAAATTGGTATACAGTTGGTCGCAGTGTGAGTGTTCAATGAATTAGTGATGAAATAGAATAAATTCGGAGTATAGGATTCCGAGATGTCAGTGAATTGTACTGAACATTTTGGCACGTGCAGTGGACAGTGAAGAAACTGTAAACAAGTGAATATGGTGGACCTGAAACGTGAGTTGGGAGAGAAGGATCTCAGCACGGTTGGGATAAAGGCGGTGCTTCGTCAGCAAAAAAGTAACGCAGATCAGATGATGATCTGGCATGAACTCTGAAATGGGTATCTGAAAATTTAGTGAAGTACAATTCATCCCTCTCAACATTCCACCATTAGGTAATGAAATGTTCTTCAAACATTCTTCCTTTCATGATGACGATATATATACAAAAAGGATGGTGGCCAAAAAAGATGGATAGCCAAAGATCGTTGCTCAGCGGGAGGAGATTTCGGCACAAATCTCTGACCATATCACTACACAGCATTGCGAATTCGCGGTTCAGATCACCACTCTGGTGGAAGTAATGGAAAAAGGGAAAAAAAGGAGCTGCGTGATGAGAACTGGAGCTGCAAAATAATTATTTCGACTTCCTTCAATGTCATTAGAAGCTAGCCGAAGGACTTGTCAATTCATCAACTTTGGAAGTTTGATGTGATGATTCAATGTTATGAGAGAGTGATCAGGGTTCCGATTCCTCGTTGCACGAAAAAAAAATTCATTGTCTGGAGATTCATTCGAAAAGAACTCCTACGACTGTGATCCTCTTTTGTAGTCGCATGTTGAAATTGAAATATCTCTGATCTGGTATCTTTTCTCGTTGTAATTGAATACTTTTCACCATGTGGAATAACGTGACATTCAGGCAGGCTGCCTGATCCTATTAGGAACCCATATATTATCGGCTACAATGTCGTTGATGGCACGAAAATGTAAAAAATACGTTTGGAAATTTGTACGGTTTCTTCCGATTTATTCGGTGCATATTCTTACGATGAGCAACGATATTGACAATAATTATAATTTTTCTTCATGCCAACTCATCATAATGACGTGAGCTATCCTCACCAGTTATGAAACCTCATCTAAAATATGCTATATGCTATTGGAACAAAGAATTATCCAGTTCAACTGGCTTTTGTATTGTTTATTGAAAATAAGGAATCGTTACTATTGGGATACTGTGGTTGTAAACTTGAACACAAAATAACTAAATACCCAAGTCACGATAATATTCAGGGAATCCTGAATAAGTAGAGTCATGATAGAGATAGGGATAGTAATAATAATAATAATAATAATAATAATAATAATAATAATAATAATAATAGCATTTTATTGCCCAACAGTTACCCATTTACAGGACAAATTATTTATTATTATTATCTATTAAGAAAGTTCAAAGTGTAGTTACAACCATTTTGATGAATGAATTATAGGAGTATTCAAATATAGATGAGGGAAAGAAAAAAAAGGAGTGGAAGAATGAAGATACTACAATCTATAAAATATAAAATAAAAAATATATGAAAAAATAAAAACTGCTACATCTCACATAATGTTTTCATTCAGATATTGAATAGCCATATTTCCTATATAATTCAGTGTATCGTGCTGAATATCACAGTAGACAGAGATTTTAATAAAGTTTTCACACATGGTATATATAGGGGACTTCAGATATAAATTTGTTCTGGCTCTATTACAGTGAAACCTCTTAGTGTACCTAGTTCTAGAATTTGGAACAAAAAATTTCAATTGAGACACTATATATTACTTGCATCAATTTGATAGTGCAATAATTTGTATAGAAAAATAATGCCAGCTTTCTTCTTACGTCATACTCGAGTCATACTCTGGTAGTTTCTGGAGAACATCCACAAACATACTGAGGAGTCGCTAATCTTTTTTACTTTTCAGGTCTACTGAAATGGCAACTCAGTTTCCGAAATAAGCATTGAGGATTAATATTATTTTCTAAATATTATTGCGGTTTTTGTGTATTGATGTGTTCTGTTTCAAAATGATTAATAGTTCGGCAAATAGTGAATTTGTGAAGTGAAAAGGAAATTATTGTTCGATCATCAATTGAAACAGCCAAGTGTAAATATTCTTCCGAAATCCAGTCGAAATCTGGTGTCGGTTTCGTCTCATCCGTTCATAAACAGTAGCCTGACAGCTCCTGAAATCATCATTCCTTAAATCCATATTACCTAAAACAACAACACACTATGATTTTCCTTCCATGGATAGCTCTTTTCACACCATAAACACAATAGAACTATTTTCCATATGTAGGTCATTGACATAAAACTGAATCCCTGTGACTCCTTCTATTCGAGTATCTTATATATTCAGGAATAAGAAAAAATGGTATCCATCTGAAGACTAAAAATATCGACGATTTAGTGCCCCTACTCAGCTTCTGTTATATTGGGCATTTAATGAACCTCTCGAAATCTAAAATGAATATGGCGGAGATAAAATCTCTCATTATGAATTGATGTGAGTGTAATTTTGATGCTGAAATAACAAGCACACACCTAGATGAATGAAATGGTAATTGATTATTTTTTTTATGCCCTTTTTGACAATTTCTTAAAGCTCTCATGCATATATATTTTCTTTCTATATTTTTTCTCTATGATGTGGAATATTTTATGACTGTGAACAGTTGCGATATGAATGTATTTATATCAAGATGTTTTTTCAATGGGACACCCTGTGTTGAACTATTTGCCATCTAGCCGTATAGGTTTCTATGGGTCTACACTGGTTTCGAAAGATATGACCAATTCTGTATAACATTCATTATAAATTCAACGCCATATGTTGGTTATACCAGAAAGCTGACGTCTATTTCATCTCTGTCCTATATTATTTGTAAACAGGGACCGGCTGTTTATTGAACTTACTTAAATGGAGCACCATGTATATTTCGTGCTGAATACATCGCCCACATCATACTTCAAATTGTATTGAGCATTCTCTATACCTATTCTCTATATGTTCTCGTGAGAGTTGTTACTTTAGTTGTTTCTTCAGACTGAGATTTATCTGATTGTGACAGGTTCCTAATGAAATTCCAGCTGTCCGAATAATGATTGGAAATCATATGTTGTTATTTTCCAGTATAAAATTTCATATTTTGCTAATAAGTCTATAATAACACCAACATAACACTATGATAAATAACGCTACAAACAATATTCACCAAACCTTTGGAGCTCTATTAGATTGGTATCCAATCATATCATAGCATACTTCATGCAATTATTGGATGGTGACTATTTATTAAGGTGATTCATCATAGAACTCCTTTGAGCAGTTGATTCAGTTCATTTTTGGATATTGGGAGTCTGGAAGTTTCATCTCATGTGAGTCCTAAATGTGGTGATTATTTTCCTCATCACAGTAACTGATGTATCTTTTTCGAATTTTTACTTCTCTCCATCTGAAATATCCATTGTAGAATTAATCTCCCGAATAAAAATTGTCCTCTGAATGAATATAGTGAGCTGCAATGAAATACATGCATCTCAGAAAACATCAATTTCATAAGAATGTATTTCAATAATACATCGGTAGTTGGTGAGTAGGAATTAATAATCCGAAACCTACAGAAACACTTATAAATACATAGACCATCTCGTTGAACAACAGTTTGTCTCCACTAATATATTCGAAATGACTGAATGCCTAGGAGAATTTGATGATTTTCAACGCGAAATCGCGAAAAATGTTATCAACATCAAGTTGAAGGGAATATCTTGGCTTCAAGCAAAACTCCCACTTAACTCTGGTCATTTCGTAGAAACCAATGGATTGAGTTGGAAAAAAGTACAAGTCGCGTTTCCAGACATCATCAAATGAGCGAGATCTCTGGTTTCCGCTGGTCTCCCTTCTGGAGCCACCAGGTGGAAGAATAGAACAGAAAAGATTCTTGATGGTATGACACTCATCCCGTGGAGATGTGGCAAATTTTTTTTGTGGGATTTTACTTGTGCTGGTACCGTAGCTTTGCTATCTGAAGGTTAGTCTCCTGGCGCTACTACAATTTCCAGGAAGGAGGCCGAAAGAAATTGGTATGAATCATTGATGGATCCTTCTTCCTTTTGTGCAGTAGCTGTTGAGATATTCAGCATGTTTGCACCTCAATCTTGATTTCTTTTAAGAAATTGACACAGTACATTCTTCAGTGTTACTGAGCATAGTAGCTTCACAGTGTGGAATCATATATACGGCGTGAGTTCTTGGGACCATATCTGCGTGTGTTTTATTCGACAGAATTTCGCTTTACTCTCATGAACTTTATAAAGGAGTTTTCTTTCTGGTGATAAAGCTGTACTGCCCAACCACCGAACTAGCTGATATTCTCATCCCACTTATCTCATCTCATCACAACCTGCCAATGTTTATGATCTCAATGCTGAATCACATCAAGATGAAGAATTCAAAGATGTTAATACATCTACAAATCAAGAACTCGTAGAATATAGGTGGATTCTGAATGGCGAACTGAAATAGAACAATCCAAACAAGTCTTGGAGGTCGAAAGTATGACTATACCTCCTGCCAATCAGGCTGAAAATAATGAATCTAACAATAATGTGACGGTCTGTTCAGCCAAAAACACACGATCTGTTCAGATCTGTTTTTTGATCCATATCGCTACAGGATTGAAGAGTATCGAACTTTGTATACCTTGGAGGGAAAATCTTGAGGCATAGAAGCTAGTGGTTTGCTGAATCGTCAAGGCGCTGGAACTTCCCGTCGACCTGAATATCAATCGATGTCTGATCAATGAACACAGAAACCACCAAAGAGGAGCAGAACAAGCTGTTCACCGCGGTGTACCACGATGATAGTGAAGCGGTCAAGGTCACTATCAATCCTACGACTTCCACGTCGGCCATGGCTGCTGGTTGCATTACGATGATGCGGCCACCAACGCGGTTACTGAATAGCAGGTGCTGAGGCTGCAAAAAGACACACCGGTTACAGGCGCCTATACTATCACTACCAAAAGGTATTGTGAAATTCTATATTATTCACTAAATGTTATGGAATTTCTATGGATGATATTTTATGAACCAAACCGAACTAGAAATTATGACCTAACGAATTATTGATGGTCATACTCATATAGTTTTTATTAATAATTTGATTGACTCATTTTCATTTAGCTTTCCTAATTCGTCATTGTGAGTTCGATTTTTGGTATAGATTAATTCACAAACCATACATTCAATCAATGAGAGAAAACTATCTAAATAGTAATAGTGGATACGAAGTCAAACGCTTCAATACGAAAGAGCTGGAAGATTATCAAAATATAATAGCAAGATTGATCATAATCTCACACTTAGGTAGGTACTTCAATTTATTGTGCATCTATACCACACTTCTTCAAAAAATGTATTTCTGCTCTCTACGTATAAGAGCCTGAACTATCATAAATAAGAAGATAATATTGATTGTAGATGTTTGCAGGAGACTTCAAAAATATGTAGGTCACTAATTCAGAGCTTGCCATGCCTCTCAGTAGTGTTAACTTGCCACAATAGATGGCGCAGTAAATTTCTATTCAACACTACAGACTTCTGAAATGATGTTGGCATTGACTATTATTTCAGTCGATGGTCAAGTACACCAGAGATTATACACCAGTACACCAACTTGATTGCCTGAGGTAGATATTACACATGAACTAGTTGAGCGAAACGAACAATGGCGACTGAAGGTGTAGGCAAAGATAAATAGATGTCACTACTCATGAGTTGACTAGAATATTTGAAGTTTCAACACTACAGACATCTGAAATAATTCGATCAGTGATTTGGCATTGACTTTTATTACAGTCAATGGTCAAATTCACCAAGTTACTCTATATACAATGGTAGAAGCGTCCGGAAAGCTTTATTTCTTTTATTCCGTTCATTCGACTTTATATACCTTGTCACGCACATTTGTCAGAAGCTTTATCACGAAGATGTCAATTTCTGTTCATTATAGGTGCATTGATTCATACATGTTCAAAATGTATTTGCATGAGACACAGAAATATTAATTTTTACAGGGTTTTATTTTACTTCAATTTCAGTTTTAATGTACCTATTTCTTCAATTCTTCAAACTCATAACCCATATTTGTTGAAAGTGGAAGTGGTCAAGTGTAGTGAGGGGTAGATAGAAGACAGTTCGAAATCTTCTCCACAAAATTTGTAAATTGAGCTCTTTCAATCTCTTTCTTATTATTTGAGGCCCGAAACAGTTCCTACATTCCACCTTATTCTTAGCTCAATTATAAATGTGACTTTTAGCTTTCTCTTGATTGATCGAACATTGGACACAGCTGTCAATAGAAAATTCAAGAAGGCGTCTCTATGATGATATATAAGAGTTTGAAATTTTTAGTTTGAAGTTCGTGAGGATAACCTAACCGAACCTACTTAAGATGTTCAAATCGATGAAGATGTAAACCATGTCTCACTCAAGGTGTCACTCCCTTTATTTTCAATTATCTCAACATATTTTTTCCATTAAACTTAATTTTTGTATGTTTCAACATGATACAGGGCGGTTGAGGAAAAGTTTGCAAATTGAATGACCTGAATGATATCATTTATTCAGTGATTATGAAATATAACAGAAATTTCAATTCAATTCCAACAACGGTTCGATATCGAAATAGGAGTTTGTGAACAAAGTTAACCTCATAGCGATGGTAGAATTCTGATGTGACAAAAAGTACAAATTGTTTCATTTGAGAAAATGAGAGAATCGACTTTCAGTCATCATAATATCTGTGAGTTTCCAACAGTATGTATGAGGCTTCAATTAGAACTTCGGGTTGAAGGTCTCAAGGTATCACCTCACTCCATAACAAGTGTTATCTAGTAAGTATCTATAAGGGTTGAAAAATATCAACATTTTTTTTTTGGAAAAAAGAATTGAAATAAATTTTCATCTCACAGATAGGTGTAGGATAATGTGGGGTGAAATTGTTGGGAATGTTGGGAAATAAGAATGTTATAATTTATAAAGGTTTCCGTCAGGGTTTCCATTCGAAAAAATAGATTTCATATATTTCTTCAAGTGTACCAAATACCTGTATTTTTTCACCACCCTCTATTGGCTCTGTGCGAGAAAGTTTCAAGGTATCATCTAACCATACCGAATTTCATTTTGTTTTTATCTGATTATCCAAAAATATCACGTTTTCTCTAAGAAAAAATCAATTCGAAAACGGTCACAGATAGCCCATCATATTAAATGTATGGTATAGCCCCCTGTACATGAAATGTGACAACTTCATTACAACATGGGTACCAACCATCTTTCATCGTTAACTATGAAAAATGGTATAGGTAAGCAAATCCAGAAGTACATTTTTGCGTTAGAATATTTCATGGTTTCCATCCGGAACATCAATGCACGAATAAATAATTGAATACGAATGTGAGACTCAGTAGCTCCATTGACTCTGTATACGCCCTTGTCTCATCGTCTCCATGATTTATCTGATACAAAGTTGATTGCTTTATGAAATCATTGAGACTTCGCCTACTCTAGGTCGAGATAAGTCAAACAGATGATTTGTTCCTGAGAACTCGCGACTCTCTATACTCTTGCTGAATAATTCTCGTCGGAGATGAAGAGATAACATATACGATTCCGATATACATACACATACAGGGTTACGTAACGCGTTAATCGAAAATAAATTTTAATTTCGCTGTAACCGACTACCGACTATGAAAATTTGACATAGGAAATCATTCGATAATATAAAAATTCTGGAATACCGACAAAATGTGTCGTGTATTCTAATAAGTTTCGAATATTGGCAATTATATATTGACTGAAAGAACGAAATTATGGAAATGAAACTAAATAATTGGAGATTTAGAAATATATTTACTTAACCTTCATTTTGAGATCATTTGGCCTCGCATTCAGCGTAGTCAATATGAGTACGGAACTGTTGAAATCCATTTCAATTGTGAGATTCAGGAGTAGAAGAATGTTATCATTTCAAATAGATAAAATAAATAAGATCAATAAAATGAAGGGAATAAATAAAATGAATGAAATAAAATGAAATTCATTCAGTGAGATCATCAAATATGAAATTTAATAAGTCAGTATAATAATACACATACAATGGCCACAACAATGGAAATAAATAAAAAATTGCAAGACTGCATAGATATATACAGTATCACCGAAATATTCATCGAGCGTATATAATATGAATTATCCAGACTCTCACTATCCTATTCTCTTATATGCTTATAGTTATTTCATCTAGTTTTTTATCACGAACTTTGATTGCCATGTGTCGAGGACATGTTTAAGATATTGTCAATCTGTGTGATGGCACATCCACCTGATGCAAATTCCTAGTGAGATAATTTGTATTTCTGTTCAGGCTAAAAATTTGTTATGTCCGATTTACCAAAAGTACAGAAGAATTATTCTTTGGATCGGTCATAGTTTACACATACATAATGGTGTATTTCCGAGCTAGAAGTGGAAAACAATAAATGTAATCGAATAAATCGAATGGCTTGAGTGGTAGAGGTAACGTCTCTCTGAAATCCATATAAGGGAACGCTAGGAAATCGTTAGAATTCAACAATGGACAACAAAATTGTAGAGGAAGGCCATAGTATGTGGCGTATCGTGAGATAAAGTCCTAGGAGCCATCATGTCAATAATCTACTTCCCATTGTTGGTTTTAATAAAGATAGATAAAGTCTTAGGAGCCATCATTTCAATAATCTACTCCCCATTATTGGTTTTCATGGAACCATATCTAATTTTGTCTATGATACTTCAGTGTTCTACAACGCAGGCTTCTGGGTTGAACTGAAACACGAGAAATATCGTGTTTAATCAGTGGTGGAATGTTGAGAGAGTATTGTTATTTTTTCGAAAGATTGAAAGTCGTTAGCATCAAGAAAGAATTCACTAGGCAAACAAGTTCGGCATGTATGGATTACCAGCCTGAACTCGTTTAGTCTAGTGGAATCGGTATGATAAACGAGATTTCCGTTGAGCACTGACCATGGAAATATCTATGGAAGAGAGATATATCGCCCACTTCTCTGCGATGTTCTGAGTTCAATGAATTCGTCAGTATAGTATGACCGACTAGGCGAATAGATCTCCTTCATACAGGATAAGTCGAATTTGTGCTTTGTATATCGTGAGCAGTTACTGCGAAGTAAAGTACTTCTTCGCACGGAACAGAAAGCCAATTTTTTGTGAAGCAGTTCTCGCCATCGACCTAACAAGATCGGCCCATGCGAGAGCGCTGTTGGAGGTGATATCGCATGGATATTGATGACGACTTCATGGGAACCATACAAAGTAAACATACAAGTTTGGGTTTCTGATACATTGAACTAATTCTGATCCCCATTTCAGAATTCTTGCCAGATTATCGTTCGTAGAATCGACATAACTCCGTTTACCTCTGCCTCCTCTGGATGATGTAAAGGGCTCTAGAGGAGAAGTTGGTATGAAGTATGAAGTAAGAAAGCTATGGACTGGGCAGGAGGTCACATCCAAAAGATCGTTGATGTGGAGTAAGGACAAAGCTGGTGCCAAGAGAGATACATACATAGTTGGGGCGGCAAACCACATGACAGTGACGGGTTTTTGAAATTTTGCTACGTGGCATTGGTGCCAAACTCGGTCAAATGATTTGGAGCTATCCAATGCAACAGCCAGGGATTTCCCATGGTTGTGTTTCAGATTGCTATTTGCAGCTAGATAAAATCTTCACTCAGAATAAGTATTTCCTGATGATTACCAAATTAACCACATACTCTCATCGAAAAAGGCGAAGCCTCAGTCAATTCTCATGCAACTCGAAATGAAACATATGAAAGATTACCAATTGATTTCAGCACCATGACTGTCATATGTTTTCGCCCAGAACCATATGTGATATAATTCCTCCACATATTTTCTGATATATATATATATATATATATATATATATATATAAGTAATTATCAGTATAATATAGTATAAGTATGTATAGTATAAGTATAGGAATTCCGGTCCCAAGAGCTGAAGGAACGGTTATCTCACACCATAGCACAGCGAAGAGCAGATAGCTGAAGGAAGAAGAAACGGTGAACTAACATCGCAGCTCGCAGCATAGCTTCGGATCCTGTTCATGAATTCAGATATCACTGTGCCCCATTCATAGCTGCAAAGGACAGAATTATCAACAGGTTGCATGCAAGATCCTATCATTATATGATTTATAGGATTCGATTCCATTCATGAGATGAAATAACGTTGTCGACGTAGGGAATGTGATTATTGAATATAACATTAACCCAAACAAATCATTGATTGACTCAAAATACACCGGTGAAAACAACAATTAGAATCCACGATAACGAAATTAGATATAATTCAATATAATACTCTACTGCATGTATGTACTTTACTATTTTACCTACGCCCATGCAAATGATTACGTGTTTCATCTTTGTTCATAGCTGATCAGGAGATGGATGAACCGAGAATAGTTTAATGGAATATTCAAAAGAAAATATAACAAATTGCATCGAAGGATATATGAAGGAGTGACAGAACCGGACGGAACTGATACACTACTCTTTGAACTATGAAAATACATAACAAACGTGACGTGGTAATATTTGTTTTTTCGAGGTTCTGTGAGAAATTCATACTGCAGGTTCCTAAAATGAACTCAACCTCAATGAGAGTGGTCTCTTGACGAATGTAACGAGAACACATCGAAATTCAGGGCAGTTAGTGATTCCACGTGCTAGGCTTTTTCCTAAAACTCCACAAAATGTTCACAATTCATATCTCGATTCACGATGCATAAGTATAATCTAAGTACCTAATATATCGATACACATCGCATCGATGCACACTCTACCTATATCTAGTTATTGTAGTTTACCTACTTCACGATCGTACAACAATATGGAATCATTTCAAACCTAGATCGATATTTCATCATTTTCCCGATACGAAAAATACCCTGAAATTTTGTATTGTTATTGAATTGAATTCTTACATAATTTATGTGTATGTGTCTTTGATACCGACCTACCGTGAACAAGTAGGAAATGTTGTGTTGTTACTTGGTTGAATCAACGTTCTCTCGTAAGATGAAGTATGGGGATGTAGAAATTTGGTTTCTGTGATAAAACTTCTGATGAGACATTGGTTACAGGCGTTGGTTGCATTTCAGATCCAAGTTGTATATGTTTCAAAACGCACACTTCAATTTGAGTGCCTAGTTAGGATCTCCTAGTATTGTCTGAGACTGAGACACGATGGTCGAGTTTTGCGTACACTGCTTGAATAATTCATGCAGTGATGACGCACAACTTGATTCTTTGCGAGTCCACTTCCCTTTTCAAAATTCATATATCGTTGTTGCCCCTCTCTACATACAAAGAGCAGTTTCAAGTAGTGCGCCCGCTCTGAGATGATTATTGTTGAATGTTGGAAACACTTCTGAAGTATGAAAATCCTCCATAAGTAGGCGATGATATGCGAAGAGCGGTTTCAAGTAGTGCGCCCGCTCTATATTCTATTTCCCCCTGTCTGTATTTATCGTAACGTTCTATAAGTATACTTTTTGAGACGTCGATTGGGTGCAGCTTACCTGCCCAGCCATCCGAACAACAAACCCAATGTTCAATGATCGAAGATCAAGCCCATCGGCTATGCAGTGAGTGACTAGCAACATAAACAAATCGTTCAAACCGCTATCACGCATGGCGCGGAATGAATGATAAGAAAGAAGAGACCGACCCATAATAAAATACTGCCATCGAGAACGGTCCAGTGCCCCACCGAACTCTGTCGGTGAATACCAGCTCCAATGTCGATCGCACCGAGTCCGCGTATCTCGTAGTGGTTGTTCCGAGTGTACGCGCGTTGGTGGGCAAACAAACTAAAGATAACGCGCACGATGGAGCAATCCCCCAGCAGCTTCTCTAGGATGAAGCTGGGCAAGAGGCCGGACTCGCAAAAGCTGGAGCTGCTAACCATTCCCGAGAACGCGTACGTGAAAAGCTTCCCGAACGGTTGCAGCGATGTTATGAACATCGGATTCAAGAACATCTCTTATACAGTCAAAGAGGGGTTATTCAGAAGAAGTGAGTGATTCTTTGTCGATTCATTTCCATCGAGATTTATATTGTCGTGTGTGAGGGATTCGTTCCTACTGTATGTGATAAGATTTTCGGAGCGTTTCTTGCAGAAACAGATAGTGAACAGATATCAACAAAGAAATACTTCAATCGGTATTATGAAATTGGACCTGCTTATTTCAAGTTAGGTTCTCAACTAAGTTACTCGAAACAACATAACCCACTTAGTATTGGAATATCAAACTACTGCATTGTAGTGAAACTTTAGTTGGCTACTAACTGGTAGGTATATAAGAATGATTGTGTTATTGATTGACGTATAGCTTGATGTTTCTGGAAATATCGGATATAGAGTGTGTTCTTTGTTATATGAATCTTGATGTTCGTCCATTCTGATGTCTGATACATTGACTGATCATGACATATTCTATCTTACTATTATTTGTTTACGTCGATCAGCTGTTCTTTGTTATGGTCTCATTCATCCCAACAGTGTTGTCAGGCTTTCCATGTATTGTTGGAATTGAGGTATATAGGTACCTATTTTCAAAATGAAAAAACTTCTGAGGAAAGTAGTCCAATCTTGCATCCCAGATTAAAAGAATTAATTACCTGAGTGGGCTTGCATACATCTCTGAATCGCGTGGGTAGCACATTGATCAAAATATTGTATACTTATATTATTCTTTTGTCCCGATCTGCCCAAGGTTTTGCTTCTATAAATTTATTTTCTACAATTCAATGAACAATTATGATGAAATCATTGCGCTGACCACCTGAAATCCATGAATTGCCTATACAGTTATATTATTTACATCGATCAGCTGTCCTTTGTTATGAGCAAGTTCTTCTCCGTACAGTGTTGCCGGATAGATTCATGCTCTTTTATGTTCAACATTAGGTGTTGTCAGAATATTTTTTTCATGACTTAATGAATGAAATACAAGGAATTATATAAAATATTTTGGAAAGCTGATCACATATTTTGTTATTGTTTTGTTATTCTTATCTTATCGATGTTGATTTCCGAGGTGGGAACAACCACCCAAATTCAAATATCTATTACCTCAATGAAGTAATGAAGTACATGAAAAACTTAAAACTAGTTCCAAGCTACCTGGTTATTGAATACTGAATTTTCAGTATTCATGCACTGAACAGATTCTCATGTATCGAAATCCCTCGTAAAACCCGTACTCACTAGATAAAATTGAAGAATGAAATCTGGTACCTGAAAAACTGAAACTGGTACAGAAAATACTTCATTTATATATCTATTTGGATTAATTCATTCATTTAAACTTAGAAATTTAGTTCACTGAAGTACTAATCGTATTGAATAGTACTTAATGTCATCAAAATAGTACTCGAATATTGAAAATTCCATAGTATATATGTAGTAGAGTTGTCTTCACCTCATTGATATCTCTAATCTACAGAACAATTTCGAAAGGAATGGGTATAACCTCGGGTATAACCAAGTGTATAAACGAGGGTTATAAACCGCAAGGCATAACCTAAAAGAATTTCCTCCAGAGATTCGAATTTCGAATGGTTCGAATGATTCAATATTGTCAGCGTTGTGAATTGATGCAGGATTGAAATGAGCCTGAATTCAGTAATGGGTGCATGCGATTGGTTCATTGGTTCAAAATCACCCAAAATACATAGGTACCTACCTATTTTTTTCTCTTATGTGTGTTTTTCCATAGTTCCATGATAATTCGCGAATTTGTGATTACAATATTATAGAAAACATTATTAAAACCGAGATGAAAACAGAGGGTAAACTACTTTCAGCAATAATGGGGTTTTCCGAGTAGTTTTCTTTTTATCATGCCATATGTGGTTTCATAAAGGCGAGAAAGGCGAAAGACTCGGGAAAGGATGCACTTCAATTCAACAAGACAATTGACATCTATCGATGTTTGAATCTGCAAAACTTCATTCGTTTGACTACTAGCACTGTTCCACAGTATATTGTGGAGGTCTGGAGCACCTCCCTTATTGTGACGAACCGAGTGACAAACTATGAGCGTATACGGTTTGTAGAACACATTTTCAATTCATTCATATTCAAGTACTGGGTCTGAAGTCTACCGTATATTTCGTCGATTTGGCAGATCTGTGATCCGATATCTTGTGACACTCTCCAGCGTTCAGTTTCCTTTGTGTTTGCTTTCACTGGTATGATGTTGTGTGATAGGAGATAGGATAGAGATATACGGTAGATAAAGATGTGAACAAAGACATAATATTTGAGGAATCCTGGTGTTGCTTGATGCTTCAGACACATTTTAATTAATTAATAATTGAAACTATTATGTACTTACACTTTGCTTTATATGTTGAAAGAAATGCAGCTGCTAGAGTCAATGAACTGGGAATTATCGGTCCTTCATATCATTCAGCGTGTTCGTTGGAATGATCTGGAATTTGGATATTAGAATAAATTGATACCAATGTCTCACATGTAGGTACTACCAGGTATACTGTACCTATTTAGGTAATAACTATTGAGTACCGTTTTTTAGCGAAGTGTACTAGTGAAACCTCAGATCTACCATCGAATTCCAAATTCAAATCTTATTTACCAGAGTTTACAAGAAAACTCGAGATCGAGATGAGCAGAGGTGACGCTATCTAGTTTCGATCTCAGGAATCCTTAGTAAGGTTATGAAATTCAACATTTTCAAGTATGCGAAAGTCTACAACTTTTTCTAGTAGCTGGGTATAGGGAGTTTGGTCACCAGTTTATATTTACACCGTAGTTAGGTGTTATAAGGGATGTGTTGTTTACTAAGAAATTCGATGGAACTTGTGAACACTAGAGAATAATATGAAAATTACCAGGATGGTTAGAGAGTAAGTAGACTTGAAGAAGAGGACAAAGGGCTTAGTGCCATAAATTTGAATTCTCCTATAGAAATATGATGAATATCATGCTTATGTTTCCTAGAAGAGGAGAAATTCCTAATGAATATTTGCTACCGTAAATTGGCGATTTTCCTCTTTCCTAGTGCCATTGATCTTTGCTCGGATCTCTGTTTCTTTCAACTCACATGGATTTCCTGATATCTACTACAAATTCACCAAGCTTTCAATATCGAAGCTCCCAAAGCTACGAGTTACGGAATGAAATCCGTGGTGCGTATTATTTGAGAAATCGCATATTTAAATCGAACGAAAGTTTTTGAGAGAAATTTATCAGAAGACGAAATGTAGTATGACTAGATTCATATTTAAGAATTCTCATCACAACTTGATGCAGCCAAGATGCAAAATCTTCCTGCAATTGATCTATGCCATCATATTGCCTTCCTTCACAAGAACACAAAGACGAAAAAATCAGAGTACTTATCAGCAATCAACCAGGAAAAGCTCATGGAATTCAGCCCCCTTTCTATTGATATTATCGAGAATATTATTCTCTTTTGTATGCATCAGAAATATTCTAACATTGATGATGTTTAACATTATGCATGTGTAGATGATCTATTCGATAGCAATTTCTGTAACCCTTATAGTCAAATCTAAACTTTCTCATGTAGTTTGAAAATGGTTAAACCAGGCAATATGAAAATAATACGAAGTATTAAATGATGTTTTTGATACGAAAGCATTCAGTGGTATAACATACAAAAAGGAAGACTGTTCATTTCAACTTATATTATACAGGGTGTTCCATTTAGAAAATAAATTTATGTAATTTTCCGTAATTTTCCTAATGACTTTTTTTTCTTGTGAAATTTTGACTTGAGGCTTTTTTCACGCCGAGATGATTATAGTGGAATATTAAGAACACTCCTAAAATACATATGAAGATAAGGGCACTGTTATTTTTAACCAATATTATATACCAGAAATTAAAATTACATTATTTTCCGTGATTTTCTTGACGATTTTTTTTCTTCTTGAATTTTGATTTGAGGCTTCTTTCACGAGATGATTGTTGTTGAATGTTGAGAACATTTCTGAAATATGAAAGTAACCTCCATAAGTAGGCATAATGACTTGGTTTTGAGATACAATGACACGACATCTCGACGACACTTAATTAAAATGCCTTTTCGATTTACGAATCAAGAAAATGCTGATATGCAGTTATGTAATTACAAGCCAATTGAAAAGAAATTCATGAATTGGAAACGAAATCAGCGGTAAAATAATAACGCCAAAACCGAGGTCAAAACCAAAAATCGTTACTCCTTCGTTCCTCTGGGGAAAAACAAATCCTAATGTTCATATTCAATTTGTGAATTTTTCACCTCTATTATCCTGAACAATGAGCTATATCTTTCAAACAGAAATTTTTTTCATGTTTGTTCCTGGGTTCATTCCGAGGTTTATTCTTTCAGGTACCTAGAATACTAAATTCATTAATTTGATGGAAATCACTGAGTAAATCACCTTAGAGGTATCTGTTAGACCGTTAAATAGTGATGATGACAGTGGCAATACGACAATGCATGATGATAAAACAATGCACGTCCAGTTATTTTTCGGTAACGTCCCGAACTATCCAATTTTTGCCCTTCGCCATTTTTCGTGATTTTTTATATCTAGCAAACAAAGCCTGAAATCGGAATTTTACAGTGGTATTCCTTTTGGTGGTGATCAGACAGGAAATTGGACTGAAAAAGGTGTTAATTTGAAAAATATTCAGTGGCGTAGAAAACAACACTCTTCATTTCGATAAGGTTTTCTCAAGTCAAGTAACGAGTACACATTTCAAGTACTCGCACCGAGACTTGCACCAAATTTGGTCAAAGACGCTTCAATGTCCTGAGAGTTATGGCAAAAAGGAGATTATTGAACCTGAACTTTGAAGAACTGTACCTTCCTTAGGAATTAGTGTTTTGGGAGTAAAATATGTTATGCAGGTCGACTTTTGAGGATTATTCGATGAACCATCGAATTGTGGATGATTGCTACTTTCACGACACTTATATTTTTTTAACCTATAAATAGAAATATCATAGAAACACAATACACTGTTAATAATTATAATCGACTGTTTGTCGACCAATGCAATGCCTGAATATTTTCGAGAGTTTCAAGAATTACCAGCGTGGAAGTTTTTCCAGTCCTAGCCTACAAGGTTATATATCTTACATACATGCTCACTTACATATAAGTCAAAAGTCCCGGACTTCCTGAGGAGTTCTTGTCTGGGGTGCACCGTACATGTGATTTATTTCTTGCAAAATTTGGTGTTTGTCAAAATATGCTACGGGTTATTAGCCGGTTCTGGCTCAAGAATATTTTTTTTAATATAATGGCTCCCTTTCCATAATTATGTATTTTCATTTCAAACACAGCCAACTCAGTGATCGATGCAGATGTCCATCACTTCTCATCTTTTGAGATTACCACATATACGACAACAATTTCGCTAGATTTGAATTTATTCAACTTACTACAACTCGATCTACAATGTAGCTTCATTAGAATTTTAGATAAAATTGAGAAATCCATATTACACCCAAGAGACAGATCTCATCTGATTATTTCTATACAGAATATTACTAAGATACCAGATGGTATTTATGTATTCATAACGAAAACTGCACCTCCAAAAATAAGTCTAACTAACTAACTAAACTAAAACTAACTGTGACTAAACATAACATATGTTTGATGAGTAATGGAGAAATGGTTCACCCTGTATAGCAGATAATATCTGTGAGGTGATCATCTTTTTCAGCTGACAATTTTTTGTATCTCTATCTAGGAAGCTCTGTATACGAGCTGAGTTTTCAAATATATGTTCATGGTTATGTTTATCGTTATCGTCACGTTCGTTAACCAAATTTGTATCGCTGATGTCAGTCTAATGACTCCTGCTCTTCTATACCAGTATTATGGTTTCCGAATGTTGAATTTCAATTATTACGGAATGTAACAATAACTGTGCGAGGAAACTCAGGCTCATGCATACATTTTTGTTTATATCGACTATGCAAAGCTATTTTCAAACATTAAAAATATTAAAAATATCTTCATGAGTTGATGCTATCTATAATTTGAAAGCCGAGGCATGAGCAGATACATCGAGAGATACGTACACAAAATCCATCCATTGAATTTGTTAATCTTTGTGTATTTGTACCTTGATAGGTATGGAAATACACGAATTGCAACACTGTACCTGATTAAGAGCACGAGGCAATAGTGAACAGAAACATAACGAGTACCTACATATATCAGATTAGATGAATAATTCCCTTTATTTCGGATAATAGAAAAGTTTTTGTCATTGAAGATAATTTTTACATGTGTAAAACATCTATCAATTCGATATCTATGAGTCCTTGGACGAAAGATTTCAGTCCATTCAGATCGATGACTAGATAGGTAATTCACATGATCAATATACATATCTTAGAGAAATCTAGTCATATGAATACGAGTGTTGATGATCAAAATACCTTCACAAATCAAAATCCCTTCAACATACCTGAAGAAATGAATTTTATCCACTTCTGCATAACTATAATTTGATATTATTATCCGTTATTATCGCTATTCATCATCTTCCTCGTCATATTCTATAACAATCTATGATTTGACACTACAGGGTGCCATAACATTCAGATTACACTCTGTTTGATCTAACAGAATTATTTTGGGAATTCAACTATTTTCCTGCTATCACGAATCAATCACCACAACATTATTGTCAGTTGTATTTTCTATCAAGACGGTTCTTGAGCTGAACCAGATCAAGTATTTATCCCTAGCCCTTGTCAATGTTGTATGGAGTCTGAATTTCGGAATGAGAAAAAATCTATATAAATCTTCTGTTTTTGAAGTGAGTGGTATCCATGGTGATAATAAGATTTTGTTCTTTCAAATCTGTAATTTTCTTTCCCAAATTATCCTAATAGATATTCGTCCAATAATGGGCACTCAATTTTGCGTTACGTATGGAAAAGAGAAAAAAAAAGTATGCATCTGGTCATCAAAAAAACCACTTGACCGTTGGCCGGATGTATTTCTTTTCGCCGTTTGACTTTGAAAAGTCTATACCAAATCACAGCCCTTTCTCATTCATCAGAACTGGGACTGTTAAAAAAAAACCGCAAAGATAATATTGTTTTTCGCACAGTACAAAAATTTAAAAACTTCAGTTCTTTCTTCAGGTAGTATAATGTGAGTCAACACGATTTTCATGCACTATACATCAAAGTTGTTCCGCACTCAGAATTCGTCGTCGCCTGTCAGGAACAAACGGCGAACAAGGATTCACTGTCCCATGATTATTTCAATCTCATATCGCAATAATTCTGCAAAGTACAACTGGCTTTTTGATCCAATTTGATAGTTATTAGATAATATCGACAATGAGACTAAGTATGTCAAGGTTGAATTACAACTGGTCACTGACCCGTCTGCAGCAGGTAAATATATTATTCCAAAGAAAATGAGTAAACAACCACGTTATACGCAAATTCCAGTTTTTAAAGGAGATGTGGTTTCGCTGTTCAGTGGCGTTTCTCAATAGAAACGTGATGTTTGGGGAACTGAGCTCACATGGTAACGTCTCTAATATTTTGGATCGCTCAGAGATTTTGAATGTATGAATAATCGATCACTCAGTATATATACATATCGGTTCCTTATCCATAAGCTGAATGCCATTTTGGGTATGTGAGTAGAAAATAGTAATTATGTAACAAGTGTTATGAATTTGATTTCACTACCGAGTATTTTGAATACAAACGAATCGTGTAACAGTAGTACATTATGTACGTACTGAATACCCTATATATTTGATCCTCAAGTCGTCTGTCAAGATAACGATGTACAGAACACTGGTGAGGCTATTTTGCCTATTTGCCTATCTGATTCTTACAACCAGAACTCTAATGTACAGCTTACTTGATAACAGCATTTTATTCGTTATAGCGGAGAATGATGCGACACAAAAATGAAAACAAAATCAGTATTATTGATAATGGCACAATCAGTGTTATGAAAATGTTGATTCAGAAGTAGTAATTTAGGTTTCTTCTCAATTTTAGATCGAACTACATAATTACAATCTCAAAACGTCAACTATTTGTACAGAATTCTGTTAAAATGTTACCATCATCTGGGGAGTTCCATAACTATTAGCGTTTTTGACGAAACAAATCACCATCAGTGACTGCACCAGTGTTTTGAACATCGTTGTCAAGATGGACACGAGTTGGATGTCAGAGAGATTAATAAACTAATCTTGATACAATCTATAACATGGTGTGGGAAGGACAAAGATCATTCATAATTGAGAGAAATAGATAACAGATCCTGGAGAGAAATACAAAATATTTGAGTCGAACCTGATTATGAAATTCGCACCATGCAATCATGGTGCGATCAATAAGAGAAATCACAAATCAGAACGTCCAAGCGGATCCTGATCTGCCGAATTTATCTTTCGAAAAGAAAAATGAGAGGAAAGAAACTCAGCAGTCTTCAGTGACAATAGTCGGACCCAGAAGAGATGTCCGAAAACCAAGAAGATTTATTGAAGATTTTTCTTCAATTTAGTGAAATGGGAGACGTAACAGTAGTACATTATGTACGCACTGAATACCCTATATATTTGATCATAAAGACGTCTGTAGAAATAGACAGAAGTTGGATGTCAGAGAGATTAATGAACTAATATATTATTACACAACGTAGCGAATGAAGCGTCCCGAAAACCAATGACGTGAATCAGAACTCAAATCAAGCAGTAACAGTATTCAAGGGAGTGAATTATCTAGTAACTTCATTGAAGAACTGTTCTGTCACTGCACTGATGGTTTATAGTATTTGAAAGAGGTATTCTTATCGTGAATGTATATTCAGTGAATTTTATTTCCAGGAGTAGAAAAAAATAGATACCTACCTACATCGCACATATTCACCATATCAAACTTGAATGAAAGCATCCATTACTGCTAAACGTTTAGCACAACAATTTTCGCCAAATGTTATATAATATCGGTCCTCGTCATGATACAAGGAATGCTAGTGGAAATGCATAGTGAGACTCTGTTCAATTCTGTTTTGATATAAAGTTATCTAGATCTCACAGTGATGAAGTTAATAGAGTCAATGAACAATGATCTTATAGGTCAATAGAATTATTGATATCAAATCCGTATCGAGCTAAAGTTTGGGAATTTAAAAATAGCAAATAATATTGATATAAAGATTATTGTTTGAATTCTCCACTTCATAGAAATTTATGCAAGGAATATATATGTATATATTGATGCAGTTTCATGCAACAGGGTACATAATTATCAATTTCTGAGATTCATACATTCCGAACATGATCATTATTGTAATTATTCAGTTGAAGTTTCAATTCAATTACCATTTTTTTGCTTCATGATTGATCAATTATGAGTATGTAGGTACAACATATTATATCATGTTATTATGTTCAATTGTTCCAAGTTAGTTAACAATTCACCTAAAAAGATGTTTTGGTCTTTTCACACCTGAATAGAGAGATGTATGAAAATTATACATTTTCCATATATTTCTTGAAAAACACACCTATCGAATATCAATTTTTCGAATGTAAGTGACACGCTGACCGAGCACTGGACGCTGCTGACAGGCACGTGACAGCAGCCGGTAGAGTTGACTTCCATGATCAGATCACGAACGGTACGGTAAGGATAAAAAGTCACAGGGATTCTTGGGACAGAAACCCTACTGTCATCCAACACTTCGCATAGCGTATCCGCTAGTATTTTGAATATTTTACTCAACGAAGACAGGTCGATGCTTTGAATAAGGATCTGACAAGAATTCTGTTATGGGGACCTGAGGATATAGTAGAATCCAATGTAACAAAAAATCGAGCTCGTATGTTCACCAGGAAGACAGATCACACAATGCCCAATATGATGATGTCGGGTACCACTGTTCCTATGAGGTCGTTAAAATCCATGCTGGGTGTTACCACCAACAGCGCTCTCTCACGGAACGATCATGTTCAACTGTAGACACAAAAACTTGGCTTTCTATTCCGTGTAGAGAGGTTCTTCATATCCCAGCGACTGCTCATGATCTACAAAGCACAAATTCGGCCTGTCCTGGAGTACTGTTGACATGTTTGGAGCTCTGCCCCCAAACATACGCTGAAGCTCTTCGATTCTATCCAGAAGAGTGCTGATCACTCACATACACTCACAAACACTCTCCAAATCATTAACCTCTCTAGAACATCGAAGAAAGGTGGGCGATCTCTCCCTTTTATATAGATTCTTCCACGGTTGCTGCTCAACTAGTAGACAACTAGTAGACAAACCAGACGAGCTGGTCACCCCTACACTGGCTCGAGAACTGTCGAACATCGCTATACCAAGAGAATCAGTAGATAATCGGGCAAGGTGATCTATAATGAACTGCATGTGAAGGTTGATCTTTCCTAATTATGAATTAATTATTTCAAATGGAATACCTCTTATATTTTCATAAAAATACATTTTTGTTTTCATTCTCTTCTATCTGATTTCTATATGCCATATCAAAAGTTTGTAGTTCTCGGAATATTCTCAATTTTTGAGTGGCAATTCAACGGACATGCATGCAAATAAATACGTTGAGTATCTATAATCGTCCTTAGGTGAATACAGGGCTCGATACAGGGCTCGATACAGGGTCTCAACAATGCTCGAAAGCACGTGGCACATTACTATGCAACCGACAATAGGTCACGTGGCCCTCAATTATTGTTGAGAGGGTCGTCACAGCATTCTGTTTAGCAAACTACCCCTCGACGTTGTCTATGTCGATATGTGTCATGCTCCATTCCTGAGGTGAAAGGTGTTGAATGTGAATTTCGAAGATGTTGTTTTCGTAATACTTTGTAAAAATCGAAACAACTTCTTTGTTCAACCCAGTAATTCTTAGTATTTCATCCATTTCTCAAATTTCGTTCAGATGAAATTGAAACAGCATATCAGAAATTATGAGATGTATTTGAAAAATTGTAATATTTTTCTGTCGATGTTTTTATAGTACCAATAATAATATACTGTTTTCATTATTTTCCACTTGATAAAAAATTCAATACCATCCCTCACTAATATTTTATCATGCTGGGATTCATTTTTATTCATTTGGGATTCAATTTCCTTCTTTCGAATTCAGCTCTTAACCTATATTTTGGATTGGTCGAGAGGTGAACAATCAATATGCTGTCATATTTTTTGTTTATCTTCGAGTGCGACCTACTCGGCGTGTATGTATATCTAATTTATATGCAGCTCTTTAATAGCTCATTATTCTTTGTTTATCGCAATATATGTACATTTGTATGAAAAGTTGATATATTCACCTCAGGGTGATATTTCTCGTATGCAATGCATAATTCATCAGTAATTTTTGTAATGAACATTTTGAGTGTGATGAGAACCACATATTTTTTTCAGAATCACTTCAATTAGGTACCCACTATTGTTTTCGGTGACCTTGATAAATATAATGAGTATACAGAGTAAGTTATAGTTTTTGATATCAGGACTACATTTATAAATAATAATTGAAGGGAGTTCGTTGAAAATTTATTACAACTTGCAACATAGCAACGAGCTGCAACATATGAATATACTCTTGTGACTGTAGCAGAAGAATATAAAAGGGAATATAATTCACCTCATTGAACTCCATGAGACACATCTTCTCTATTCATAGAATTATATATTGAACATTTTTTTAAACGAGCAATCATAGATGAATATGTTGAGACTTCTCCTCGAGAAGGTACCATAATCCTTCGAATAAGTAATAGTGTCTGTTGAAAATGTTTTTCTACATTGAATGATGCGCTGAATGTTAGAAATATTGAAAAAGCCTGACAAATTCAACTTCTTTTGATGACAAAACGCCAAAACTAAATGAACATACAGTATTTCTTTACCTACTTTAAGCATCAATTGATATAATGTAAAGAAATAATTCTACTGATCAAGCGTTATGAAGAACATCGCCTGGTCGGTGTGTGTGATGACTCTTCATGATTCCAACATGAACATAGTGTGGGTATATCTATCATGAATAATTTCTCTCTCTCATTTCAGAGCCAAGAAAAATATTAGATAACATCAGTGGAGAATTTTCTGGAGGGGAACTGACCGCTATCATGGGCCCTTCAGGGTCTGGGAAAACGATTTTGATGAACGTCCTGGCTGGATATACGTGAGTGCTAACCAGCGAAAATAGTCTATACGAGTACTTTTACGATACCAGAAAACCAGAAATTCTTATCATGCAACCGTCATGCAAGCGTGCTGAAGATATTGTATTGAATTGTATTACATGTATTGTATGAATTGAAATACTTTGAACGTGTGCCCAGGAGGATCCGCACAGCACGGGGATCTCAGAAACGGTGGTAGAGACAAATTCGGAAAAATGCTCGGAAAAATGTTAGAATGTGTGAAATGTTTGAAAGTGAATTTTCGAAAAATCTACAACTAATAGTTGTTCACAAAAAAATATTATTAGTTGAAAAGTGTTTGATGTTTTGGGATAATGAGCCATAATTAGTCGTCTCACTATTCTGTTTGGGTGCTGAGTAATGGGAGATTCCACAAATAAATAAAAATATGATATGTAGACATGCTACATTTTTTTGAGTTGATTAATTCATATAATGAGAAGAATTCTTGTTCCTTCACTATTCAATATTATCTTACTAGTCAATCGGTATTTGACACTGAAGGATCAGAAATTATTTAGCTGACTCATACTTCTTCAAGGCAGGTGGAATTGATGATATTTTTGATTTAGAATATTGAAAAAAAAATGATTTCTAAACCTAGGTCGAAACACATTCAAATCACTCTGCATACGGGTTACGTCCTATTTCCTTCACACCACATTTTCTAACTCCGAGACTCATGATGTTACCTTTCATTTATATGATATGCAACTGAAATAGTGAAGAAGTATCAAGGAATTTCATGTGGGTAGAATATCAGTTAACAAGATGATTCAGGGATACAAATTACACATATACATCAATAGTCCAGGATAAAAGCATCATCAAATATTTATATACTTTTTTATTAACTTGTCCAGTATTTTTGAGATTGAGTAATCACATATTTTCAGGGATAAATCTGAAACAATCTGTTACGGATCTGAAACGGATAATTTATATGTCCGGAGCATTTCAACCCATATATCGATTGAAAAGTGTGTGGCTTCAGATTATATATTTTTCCCTCTAATTTGGCAATGTGCTAACAAACCCGTGTTTCATCGTTCATTCATCATTTCAATATCTCTTCATTATTTTTTTATTATTTTGGTTTGCAGAATTCTTTGTCACCAACTGAATAAATGCATGATTCTCCTCATTGGGTCTATATCGAATGACATCCGCATCAGAAAAACTACGACACACAGTATTCTCGTTTTCAAAGCTGCAATTTCGGTGCAATTGTACCAAGAACGCAATCATCCTTTCATTGCCAGTGTAGTACCTACCTACTCTGCGGTTAGTTACAGATAGTCATTATGAATGATTCACTTGAAATGACCTCTGATCAATACAGTGTGGCTCAATCGAGCATCTTATAAGCTCCATGTTACCAACCTCGAAATTTTGTAAAGATATTCGTCTCTTGAAGATTTCTTAATTATTTTGGAATCTCTTATATATGCTAGGATTTTGTTCTGTGTCGAAACGGTAGTCTACTTCATTACCCTCCAGCGAACTTTTTTATTTCTATCTACTATTGTCCATTGTCTCCTGAATACTACAGACCCCTCTGTCAGATATACTATACTATACACGATCAATGTATATGATGATGATGATGCATTCTGTAGTCTTTCATAACCTTATCAGTATCTGCGTACATTTCGGAATGGCTGCTACCTTTCTTAAGTTCCAAATTAGGATGATGGCGATGGATAGCTGACTCCTGGATCAGCAATCGCGCCTGATACTAATATTAGGAGATCAATTGAATCACGAAACACTGGCAGTGACTTAACTACCTCATTTTTTAATCCAATTTCAAATTTCCCTTAGTTATCGCTAATATAGCCCAGCCTAGCGAAAAGGGTGCACCCCGAAATACCTTATAGGTACCTTGAGAAATACGAAATATAATCAATAAAATAGGCTATTATGTCTCATATTCAACCACTCCACACCATCCTCATTCGGAGTGGAACACTTCACGATTCATAACAGGTAAGGAAGGTCAAGACACATATATTTTCATATAAGTAGTATAGCAAGCGGGGTTTTGGATCGTAGGTACCCCCTACTTTCCGCTAGGTGGCGCTACAAATTGAAGTCCATCCAGTTCTCGAGCTCTCGTTGGTAATAGGGGGGTCCCGCAGGTGTGACGTCACTTCTTGCAGAAGAAGAAATCTTAAGAAATATCGTCAATGACCAGAAGGGGGAGGGGGGGAGGGGGGAGGGGGAGGAAGAGGAAGCCCTACTCTGTATAATGAAAGAGTAAGAAATTGAAATAGAAAAAAAAATCGTCCATCTTGGGGATTTGAACACGGGACGGCTGGTTCGTGAAGCAAACACTATACGAATTGAGCCACAATCGTTGTTGTGAGATTGGTTGTTGTTGTTGTTTGCATCGGACTCGTTTCGTAACCCCTAAATCAAAAAAAAATTCACCTGCCTCGTCTATGATGATGATGATGGACGTTGGTGTGTTATTTCGATTGCGGCGGCGGCCCCTGGAATCAGAATCAAAGAGTCTGACTAGCCGAGCCGAGCCTCGACAATATTTCATTTGAGGAATGATGGAGAGAGAGAGAGAAACTTGTAAAGAAAAATTCAGTGTGTAGACTTTTTATTCATTATTAAAATATGCACATTTCACGATATATAATTGATAATTCAAATGTGAACAAAACATTGGAATTCTTGATGTGAAAGTTTCACAAAGAGGTCTTTGAATTGCTCCAGATCGAACTGATAATTTCCAATCTTTATCAATGTTGCGTTGTTTTCCAACAACAAATTCTCCAAGCCATATCTCCCACAATACATTTGTTGGTTTTCCATCGGTGTTATGGGGTAGTAATTCTGCTGGTCATGTCCAATTATATAACCAACAACGTTAGCATTCTGTTTGATTGCGGCTCCGGTTTTGATATTTTCATCAGAATGGAAAGCTGGATATTGTCCCAGTGTAATAGCATCAGTATCATTACCTATTTCATAAAGGTAAAACAATCCTTCTTCTTCGACTGGAAACGTATAATTTTCGACTTGAATTTGAGGAGTGATGGTAGTAGTAGTAGTAGTATTAGTAGTGGGTGGTTCAACATGACTGTTGAGTATGAGAATTGTAGAAATAATTAGATACATTCTGCTTGCTTGTTGGATAACAACTGAAGAGAAGAAATGTTGACGTGTACTTATAGTTTTTTCTTCTATTCTGCGCATGTGCAGAACAAATAATGAAAAACACGTCTTATTTTCTGAGTTTATTCCAATAATATAAGAAATATACATTTTCTAAAGTACATGACAAATCATTAAACAAATGTCTATTGCAATGAAATGATTTCATGAATTCTCTAAAATCTTTCAACTTCGGACATCCATTTTCCGTCAGGTCGTATACATTGTTATTGTTGTTGTTGATCAGTAATTTTTCCAACCATCTCTTCTTCTCCAATCCTTTGACATACACATCAGAATCACCAATATTGGTTTTGATGAAATCTAACAATTGTTCGACTCCGATAGACGCCACACAATCATGATCGTTGCTGTTCCATTCTAATCCATGTACGTGATTGGTGGTCCACATCATGTGATTTTGGATAGTTGTATTGAAGTTGCAAACATCAAATGGCATCCTTATGAAGGCATGTGTATGATGTCCATTCTCCATGTTGAGAATTGATATTTCCTTACACATGAAATCACCATTTTTATATTGAAATCCTTGTGTATCTATTATATACATTTCGACTATGAAACGAAAGGATTTGGTGGTGGTGTTGATGCGCCTACACACAATACACGACTGACTGACTACACACACACACACAGACACATATCAGTTTGTATGTATACGAGGTTGTCTCATGACGTCAACTTAGGAGGAGGAGGAGGAGGAGGGGATTGGTATCTCAAGCGATATTTTTTTTATCTATCCAACTATTATGCTTATCACTGAATCCTAACCAATTGACGAATACCTTGTTTTTTGATTTCTTTAAAATTTTCACCAGGTAAACATCATTGAATTTTGTACGTTGTAATTGTTCGGTGTAGAAAGATCCAAGTATGTTTTTATCATTCATATCTTTCAGAAGATATGTGGTTGGATTAGTGAGTTGTACTTCTCTAATTATAAAGATCTCCGTTGACCAATTGGGCATGTATTTCTTGTCGAAAATTCCTCGAAGTTTGGATATTCGCACTTTATCGCCAACTTTGAATTTATTATTCAAATCAGCTTGTTTGATTCTGTTATATGCTGTTTGTAATAGAAGTTGTTCATTTTCATTTGAAACATCAACCGGTTTCATGCCAATTGTTCGGTGTTTTGTGTTGTTGTATTTTTCTACAATATGTGGTAGAATGTTGATCCATTTATAGTGACCTTGGAAATCGAATTCTTTCCACATGATATTCTTCAATGTTCTATTCACTCTCTCGACAATAGAAGCTTTCTTCTCACTGTATACTGGATAATGATTGATGTTATATTTTCTCGTCAATTTCTTGAAATTCTCGTTGAAGAACTCCTTTCCCATGTCCGTGGCCAAATTGAGTGGTTTCTGTTGCTTGAAAATTGTCTCCATGGCTCTAGTTGTTTCCAGGCCAGTTTTGTTTTTCAGTGGTAAAGCCCAAACGAATTTCGAGAAACAATTTATCACTACCAGTATATATTTGTATCCAGAATTTTCATCAGCATAAGGTATCATCTCCACTAGATCTGCTTGGAATAGATCATTTAGAGATTTTATAATTACATGACGTCTCTTGAAGTTTATTCGAGCTGGTTTGTGGATCTCTTCGACCACTTGTCGTTTTGCATCTGTAGCGAATTTGTTTTTGTTATTATTGATTTTCATTTTTTCTCAATAATCCGAGCTTCCATCAATTCCTCGATGATGGAGTTTATTTCATTAGTCACTGATGTATTGCCAGCTTGTTGTGAAGCTACAAGTAAACGTAACCGATCCACAAGTTCGTTTGGATCATCCCAATGCACGTAATCTATTTTATTGTGAGTCACTTGCATCAGTACTCCACCTTCCTTCTTAGATTGTTTATTTATAGATGATAATATTTGTCTATACTTCTGCATCTTGCTTCCAACAATTTGTTTATTGGCTTTATAATAACGACGATTGGCATTTGTCATTAGGACGATTTTCTTGTAATTGTGTTCGTCTTCCACCGAGAAATCTTTAGGAACTTTCATGAACAACAGTTCATACAATCCCTTGGTACCTTTGAAACGTTTCCCTTTAACGATAATATCTGGTCCATCTACGTCGATTTGACTGTCACCGACCATTAATTTTTCAGTGTCAGTTAATCGAACACCATATTTATGATCTAATTCTTTGTTTTTACTATCATCGTACATATAATGAATGTATTTTCTGGGTAAAGTATCATATTGTTCCAGATAATCTCTGAACGATTTTTTAGCAATGTCCTCCAAACGATTCGACTTGTTAACACTGCCATCAGATATATCGTTGTATTCTTCTAGAATTGTTTTTTTCAATCGACTAGGTTCTTCATCATCATCATAAAATGATGGAGGAATTGATTTCGATAATCTTTGTACCACATTATGAGGTATCTTAGGTGTATCGTAATAAAATACGTCATCATCATCATCATCATCATCATCATCATTGTAGTGAGGAAGATGAGGAGGAGGAGAAGGAGGACGATAAGAAGGAGAAACCATCATAGTACTACTCTCCATCGGTGTAACTTTTTTTTCCTTTTTCCCAACAAAAAGTTTGTTAGCCATCATAACATTTGCTGAACTGTTGTTGTTGTTACCACTGTCATCGTCGTCGTCGTCGTCGTTGTGAATTTGGTTCGGTTTTATCGACCTTTTCTTCAATTTGTCTTCGATATTTTTCAAATGCTTCGTGATGGGTTGAAACAAACTCTCCTGTGCAATTTCACCATGCTTCAAAAAGTTCAATTTATTCCTTATATTTCTTCGTTTGACAATGAGTCTTCTTTTGATATCAGTATTTCTTTCTCCTCTCATCTCAACACACCGTACTGAACTGTTTCGAAATAGTGAAATAGAACAGCTTATAACAGACCTGTTCGAACAGCTCGAACGATCTGTTCGAACAGTTCAACGATCTGTTCAAACAGGTCGTCAGATCGACTGAATTATAATTAAAGGACCTGAAGACATCTGTTCATCAGTTCAACAGACCTGTTTATCAACTCCAGACACAAAAAAATACTTGTTTCACAATCACTAACAACGTTTTAAAATAACCACATTATTTCATCTATTACAAAAGACTTTATGCAAACATATGTCACAATCGATTTTTTTTGATTTATGAGGTCCATCTATAACGTCATAGTTGTCGTCGTTTCCGTCGTCGTCGTCGTCCTTGAATTCGAAATGTCCCCAACAAGGTTTCCTCAGATCCATTATGATTAGTCTTATAGAATCATCACTAGCGTTTCTTCTTTTTCTTTCTATTGGACTATTTGTCATTTTAGATATAAGCTGACCCATTTTGAAGAGAAATGGTTAATGTGGTGAGCGTTCTGCTCAGCTCAAATATATATGAAATGGTCCAACCCCCTCCTATATCGACCACCCTCATTCATTGCGCAATCCTTGAAAATTGATAGGAATCCATAGGGGGAGTGCTGCCAACACATACCGCAAATATGTTTGAAATCATCGAATGACATGTCCGTTCCGACGTGTTCATTATATACATGTTTCAAATTCAGATCGTCCTGTTTGAATAAGATCAAACTGTTCGCGTTGTCTCGGATAAGGTGTTTCTGTATTTTGGCGTACGTTTGACATAAATAGAAGGAATCAACATTATAATGTCTTCCCATACTGAAATATTCACGAATCACATCTTGATTAGCACATGCCACATCATCGAATATCATTATGGAGTTGGGTTTGGCTTGAGAAGGATGTAAAATATCTTCAGAGGCACTAAATGCATAATACCCGAGTCCTTGTATGGGTTTCAATAGTTTGGCCAAATAAACGTATTTTGGTTGTTCCAAAGAATGGGAGTAAACATAAATATTTTCGAATTTCAATCCGTTCTCATGTTCTATGAGACTGATCAACACGTTTGTTTTTCCACAGTTGGAAGGTCCGACGATAATACAACGTATCGTTGCTGGCAATAAAACACCATGTTTGTTGATGTGTTTATGTTCTTCAAAATCATTATTTTCGACAGTCAAAGAGACGGTTGGATGTTTGACTACTTTCATGATTCCGAAACGACTGAAATATATAATGGAAAGTAGAAGATATTTATGAGTATTACTTAATACGTTGTTTTTCAATCAACATGTATCTCTACAGCGGTCGAGGTTTATTGAATAATGCTATAAATAATTTACCATTCGAAATACATATACCAGGCTATCGTTTTTGTGGTATGTATGTTCTGAGGAAAGCTCAGTGGTGATGTGTTTTTTTTTTGTAGGACCAGGCACACGCCTGAAAGAAAGATTACAGAGAGGTGATGTAGGAATCAATGATTTGGATGAGGCGTGTAAAGAGCACGATATATTCTACAGAGACAACAAAGATACCTCATCACGACATCGAGCTGATAAGGTACTATCCAACAAGGCATTTAAAAGAGCATTTTCAAATGATGCTTCAGTCAGTGAGAAACTGGCCTCATTGGCGGTTGGAAATTTGATGAAGACAAAAGTTAAATTGGGAATGGGTCTTGCCTCCGCCGCCGCCGCCACCGACAGAAAAGATAAAAAGTTTACTAATTGTTTGAGAAAAGTCAAGAGTAATCTTTTGAATTCCTTGAGAATCATGCATGAATATACAAATGATGTTGGAGAGAATAAGAAAAAAAAACCAAAGATGAACCGTACCAGAAGGAAAAATGACAACAAAAAAAATATTATTCTTGATGATGATGATCGTGCACGTACCACAGGAGCAGCAACAGCTGCAGCAGTGAATCATCATCATCAGAAAATGGAAGATGTGATCATGATGAATGGAAATGACAACAACAACCTTCGAATAAATGATAGAAAACGGAAAATAGATGCCGATGACGACGACAAGACGACAATGGCGATGACAAAACATCCAAAACTTATGGCAGTAGCAAAACGACAACGACGACGACGACGACGACCAACAACAACAACAACAACAACAACAACAACAACAACACCAAAAGATGACTTGAACGAACACATAATGTATCCATCATTATCGAGAAAAAGAAGTAGATTATATAATGATGATGATGATGATAATGATGATGATAATGAAAATGATGATAACAAGGATATAAAACGTATGAAACTCGTGTGATAGTGTTAGTCTAATAATAATGCCAGTGCCAGTAAAATATAAGTGTGAGCGTTGTGGAGGTGAAACTGATACACCAAATTTACTTTGTGTGCGTTGTGCAGTTGAATTAATCGCACATGATCGTGGTGTGAAACATATTTGAATAAACTATATAAAAAGTTGAATATTTCCTCGAAACAATCAGTTCTAGCGAATATACCAATCTGGTGAGATGGCTGCTACTACTACTACTACTAAAAAGAAAAAGAACACTAATTCAACAAAGGGAGGGAAATATAAGAAAAGTAGTATTGGATTCACGAAAGCTATGGGTCAAGTGAAAAAGGAACTGGTAAGACGCAAACCGAAAACTTTGGCTGCCGCCATTCATATGGCATTGAAATCCGTGCGAGCTTTGAAAAAGAAATTGAAACCTGCTCGCGTTATAAAATTACCGAAAACTGGCGGAATACTACCATTGATACCGATTTTTGCTGGACTTTCTGCTCTCGGTGCATTAACCGGTGGTGCAGCAGGTGTAGCAAAGGCTGTTAACGATGCTCGAGCTGCCAAACGAGAACTTGACGAATCACAACGACACAATAAAACGATGGAAGCCGTCGCCATGAGGACTGGCAAAGGTCTCTATGTGAAACCCTATAAAACAGGTTTGGGTCTTTTTTTACACAACAACCAACCACCACCACGACGACAACGATGACAACAATAAAAGAGATAAAAAACATTCAACGACCTTTGACTGATGTCGACCTCAAGAAATATGTGAAGCTTTTGAAAATTCGGAATTTCCGAAATGTCTACATGAGAGATAACTTTCCGAAACGGATCAACAAGGGAAACGAATGTGGTATCATCAATTTGGACAGTAGGATGGGACCAGGAACACATTGGACTGCCTACAAGAAGAAAGGCAATAAAATTATTTATTTTGATTCGTATGGAAATTTATCACCCCCGATGGAAGCTATGAAATATTTTGAGTCATCTGGTGATGTTAAAATCTTTTATAATCATGATGTATTCCAAAGTAAATATAGCTTCAATTGTGGACATTTATGTTTACTGTTTCTTTTTTATAATAAATGATGTTGAACTGATGTGTGTGTATTCATTTCAACTTGAACCTTCCAAACAGCAATAATGACAAATTTCATATTCCAGTTAGATGGTAGAGATTCACTCTTGTATACAAAATTACCGAATCCTATAAGATTACAAGATAATGTGAATTATTTGTTGGGTTTAGTGGAAATTATCACTTTTAACACAATATCCAATGTAACTGTGAAAAATAACAAGTTTTCCATCGGTCAGTTTGATCTAGAGATACCAGAGGGGAACGTACGAAATACAGGATATTGAAAAAAATCTTAAATCTCAAATAGCTGTCAGAGAAATGATGAATATAAAGGACAAACGAGGAGGAGGTGGAGGAGGAGGAGGAGGACAAAATGATGAAAGTAACACCCATCTCATAATACATGCAAATAAGAATACATACAAGTGTGAAATCAAAAGCAACAAGGTGATAGATTTTGAGAAAGAGAATTCCATTGGATCACTACTAGGATTCAAAAAACGTCAAAAACTCAAACCGAATAAAACACACATATCAGATGCTAATATTGATATACTACCAGTGAATTCTATATCCATAGAATGTAACCTGGTTACAAATTCATATCGTAACAATATGCCTGGTCACATTCTGTACACGTTTGCACCGAACGTACCACCAGGTTATAAAATCATTGAAAAGCCCACTGAAGTCACCTATCTACCAATCAACACAAATTACATTGATGAAATTCACATCAAAATAGTGGATCAGGATGGCAATCTTGTCAGTTTCAATGGTGAACGCATAACAGTGAGATTATACCTGAAAGCAGTTCTATAAAGAAATGGTGTTCATATATAATACAACATTCGTATCTCCATCACAACCACCATCAGCAGTTGCAGCTCCAACAACATCAACTATAAATAGAAAAAAATCGAAACAGTGTAGCAGTTCCAAAAGGCGCTTGACACAGTTAACATCTGAGAATAAAGATTTTCTAACCTTGTCTGGTTTCAAATTATTGGTGTAACACGAAGACCAACAAAATTGGTGACCACCACCACCACCAAGAGACATCATAGGCAAAAAAAAGAAGAGGAAAAAGAACGTCTGGTTGAGATTCAGATTGAATGTCCAAAGTGGTATCTACAAACTACTGTTTTGGTTGAAGTGTAACTGTGGCTACTATACATCATCATCATCACCACAACCAACAAAATGAGTTTTAATATTTTGAATATAGGTAAAAAAGTGTATGAAGATAGTTCGATTATTAGTTCTGAAGCACACACTCATGGTCCTTATGCGAATACAACTTTCCATAAATCGGATGAAATCAGACTGCCCATACAAACACAAGACATATACACGCTACCGTCCCAAAGTTTTTTGTATATCGAAGGAAAAATAGTCAACACATTGAATCAACATAGTACAACACTTCAATTCATCAATAATGCTATAGTTTTCCTATTCGATGAAATCAGATACGAGTTGGGTGGAACTGTGATCGATCGAGTCAGAAATCCAGGGATCACTACAACCATGAAGAATTTCATATCGTACACACCAGGAGAACTGAGACGATTCCATAATGCTGGATGGCATCACGAAGAAAAACCCAAAATAACTGATGCAGAAGGCAATTTTAGTGTTTGTATTCCTCTGAGATTATTGTTGGGATTTTGTGAAGATTACAAATCCATTATGGTTAATATGAAACAGGAGCTCATATTAATCAGAAGTCCTACCGAAGATAATGCCGTGATAACGACCAAAAATGATGAGAAACCGAAAATCACCTTGGATAAGTTAGTTTGGAAAATTCCACATGTACAAGTATCGGATATGGAAAAACTACGTTTACTAAAATTCATCGAGAATGGAAAAGATCTACAAGTGGCTTTTCGGAGTTGGGAATTACACGAATATCCGACCCTTCCAAATACCATGAACCATACATGGACAATAAAGACTGTCAGTCAAATGGAGAAGCCCAGATATGTAATTGTAGGTTTTCAAACGGATAAGAGAAATAGTGTCACTGCAGATAATTCAAAATTTGATCATTGCAATCTGACTAATATAAAGTTATACTTGAATTCTGAGGTATTCCCGTATGATAGTTTGAATGTTAATTTCAATAAAAATCAATGGGCCATCATCTATGAGATGTTTGTCAAGTTTCAGCAAACCTATTACTACAAGGATATTGCTGAACCCTGTTTGACTCCACAAGAATTTCTATCATTAGCTCCTATTTTTGTAATAGATTGCAGTCATCAAAATGAGACACTTAAGGGGGGCAGTGTTGACATTCGATTAGATTTGGAAACAAACAAAAATATTCCAAATAACACTGCTTGTTATGCATTGATTATACATGATAGATTAGTTCAATATAATCCACTTTCTAATATTGTCAGACTTTTGTAATTTATCAAGACAAAAAAAAAAAGTTATGTATGCATGTAGATTGAAAAAAAAAAAAAACATGAAACAGCATTGGAAACCACTTTTATTGAATAAATGATTGTTGAAAATTTATATCACTAATCGACTCTTTTTTTCCCTCTTCTTCCTCCTCCTCCTCCTCCTCACCCTGCTCGAACTCCTGCAAGGTTGGTTGTTCCAAGTAGAGTTTTCGTTTTTTACTGCTGCTGCTCTCAATTGCCGTCGTTGACATCCTCATGCTCCTCTCGACATCCTCGATTTCTTCATCCATAAGATTAAATCGATATTTCTTCACTAACTTCTCCAACAGTTTGAATTCCTCTTCCTTCTCTAGTTTTGTGCGCATGTAGCGAACAGGCAAATTACCAAATTTCCGCTTCAGCGTTGTGCATCTTGGTGAATAAGACAACGTTAGAAATATTTTGTCTCCTCCCTTTATTGACATATCCTTCACACCATATCTAAATCAATAAAGAAACAGTCAAGAGTCGTCGTCGTCTGACAGAAATGAATTTCATCACCACAAAAGCACATATGCTGAGAGAGAGAGAGAGAAAAAAAAATGTAAAAAAAAAAAATACTCACTGGAAAAGCTGCTTCATAACCACAAATGCCGTCTTGATTGGGAAATGAACTTTGTCGTCAGTAAAAACAAGTGCACGGAACTGTAGACATCTTCGAATCTGATGGTTGAATTAGAATGGAACACACTGCAATAATGCGCGACTTATATACCATGAAAATATCCTGAATAATCACGAATATACATCGTTGCTATGCTATTATAACGCGTATCGGTATGATGACAACAATGTTGCATTTCTATCGAAAATTTCCGAATGGTGTGTTCTTGCATAATGAATGCATAGTGCATATGCATGTTATATGCATAATTACATAATTGCATAATTATCTAACGCGTATCGGTATGATGACAACAAAGTTGTATATCTATCGGAAATTTCCAAATGGTGTGTTTTTGCATAATGAATGCAAATGCATTTTACATAATTTCTAATAGAACTCCAGCTAAGTGCATGATTATTGATGTCAGTATTTGTGTATATAAACAGTCGATTTTGTTGGATTTCTCATCAGTCTCTCTCGTTGTTTCTCTGATCTGCTCCTGCTGTTGTTGTTGTTGTTGCTGACGACCTTTGCTGCTATATATATCGGTGAGTATTTATTCTTTTCAACTATTACTAAGATTTTTTTTCCTTTTTTTTTTTTTTTCATCAATTTTCTCTCTCTACACAACGACACGATGACTAAATTGGAATATTTTTTTCAGCAGTTACCTTTGACACCACTTTAAAATGAGTTCATCACAAAAAAAAACTAATTGATATTTTATCAGACGAATTTGTTAGGAAAATTGAAATGGTTAGTAGATTGGTCAAAACGAAGAAAGAAATTAGAAGATACATTACGTGTATAAAGAAAAATATTAATTTATTGACTAAGTGTATAAAATCAAAATTTGATTGTGTGAAAAATTTTGCCAAGATAGAATCAAATTTGTGTCTTCTTAAAGTTTATCTAGAGAATTTCAAAGTTCAATTGAATGAAAAGAAAAAAATGAAACGACAACATGTTATTTGGGAGGATTTGGAATCCTGTTTCAATGGAAGAATCAAAACAGGTGTAATAATCAATATTAAATTTAAAGACCCCAAATTATTTCTACAAAGAGCCTTCAAGAGTTTTTACATTCAAATGAAGAAACAATTGCAATCATTTATGATTAAAACGAACACTATTTTTTTATGGTATTTTCATCAAACCTCAGACCGGTGAAACTTCTATAAAACACTTCGCTACCAAAAGTGATATAATTGATGTCAACACTGATCTGAGAGAGTGGTTTTATAAGAATGTAGTAGACAAAATTCTGATTAAATTGGAGGAATTTCAAGAACGTGATTCCGGATGGGCATTATTGAAAATTCTGAACTTGAAAGTTAACATGAACAGATATAGGCCAATAAATGTTGGTGTATCAACCTATGTGGATTTACCACCGTTCATAAAGAATTCAAGAAGTGTTATCAATATCAAAAATGATGATCAATATTGCTTTTTATGGTCTGTTGTTTGTGGTCTCTATCCGGCTAAGGATAATGTGAGTCGTAAATGTTCATATCCTCATTTCAGTAGAGTACTTGAATATGAAAATATAGGTTTTCCCATCGAGTTGAAAGATATATCCAAATTCGAGTTATTGAATGAAATATCTATAAATGTTTTTGTTGTTGTTGATGAGAAACATGAGATTGCACCACTACTCTTGAGTAAGCATACATTTTCTACTCGTTTGAATTTATTAATGATATCTGGTAGAATCGATTTTCTGGACATCGATTCCGATGATGATGATGATGATGAACATTTCTACCATTTCGCATACATAAAAAATTTATCTAGGTTAGTTTCTCGACAAGTCGGTAATGTAAAAAATAAAAAATGGATATGTGATAGATGTTTGAATCATTTTCAGAGTGAATTTAATTTACAAAAAAAACATTTGATTGATTGCAGAAATTTAAATGATACAAAAGTTATAATGCCTGATGAGACTAATAACATTATGAAATTCAGAAATTTCAAAAATAGAGAACCTGTACCCTTTGTCATATATGCAGACATCGAATGTATACTGAAGGAATATGATCATAACAAAGGAAATACACATTTGTATCAAAAGCATGAACCATTCAGTGTTGCTTTTTATCTGAAATCAAATCATGAAGAAAGGATTGCATCGGAATTCAGATGTTATACTGGTCAAGATTGTATGGATTGGTTTGTTGATCAACTAAAACGAATTGCACAAGAAATACATCAGTTATATAAACATATAGAGCCAATAAAAATGACTGTGGACGACCGAAATGATTTTTTATCAACCAATACTTGTCACATTTGTAAGAAATCGATCACTTCTCCCAACGATAAGGTGAAAGACCATTGTCATATCACTGGCAGATATAGAGGAGCCGCACATAATTATTGTAATAGATTATACCGAAAATCACAAACCATTCCTATTGTAATGCATAATTTATCAGGTTTACGATGCGCACTTCATAATTAAATCACTTTGTACGAGAATAGAAGGAAATTTGAGTTTATTGCCTCTGAATAAAGAACGCTACATTTCATTCACAAAATATGTTTCAGGTTCAAATATTCAGTTGAGATTTTTGGATTCATTCAGATTTATGTGGAGTAGTTTGGATAATTTATCCTCTTATCTTGATGATAAGCAAAAAAAATCGTTACCAGGAAATATAATCCTGACGATTATAAATTCAGACTGGTTACGAAAAAAGGTGTTTTTCCATACGATTATCTGAGTACTTGGGAAAAATTGAATGAAACATGTTTACCTACACAAAATGAATTTTATAGCTTGATCAATAATAAAGATATTTCAGATGATGATTATAATCATGCTCAAACTGTGTGGAGGGTATTCAATATCAATAATCTGAAAGAATATGCTGAACTATATTTGAAAACGGACGTAATGCTGCTTGTTGATATTTTCGAGAATTTTAGAATGATGTGTTTGAAAACTTATGAATTGGATGCATTGCATTATTATACAACACCTGGTTTGGCTTTTGACGCAATGTTGAAGGTGACAAATGTCGAATTGGAATTGTTAACAGATCCTGACATGGCCTTATTCATTGAGAGAGGAATAAGAGGTGGAATTTCACGAAAAATATTTTTACCTTTAAAGAAAAACCTCAATTTTTGTTTTCAACAATATTTTTGAAGTGAACAAATATTTATCTATTTTTCTGCGATTACCAAATTTCGATATTTTCTCATGCGTGCTATATAACCGAATCACCATCACCAAAAATCATTATTCCTGCTACACCTCGAAGACATCGAGCAATAATCAACCTTTGTGTGTGTGAACCACATCAGCTGACCAATAACAGTGAGAATTTTTATTTTTCGCTGAAAATCATTCCTTTGGTAACAATACGCGTTGTTTATAAATTATTCTCCAATTATTCAACATATATTTCAACAATTTTTCGAGATATCTCTAAGTCATTCGATAGCAGGGTCCCATTTTTAAAATCAATTCAGAGTAGATATATTTTTGTTTTTGAATAAGTTTTTGTCTGCTTATTAGTCATTATGAAATACTTCAGCAGCTTTTTACGAGGTTGAGATGTTCAGGAGAAATCACACCGTTTCATGACAATGATAGAAAAAGCTCGATATTAGATTGAATTCGATTATTTTTTCCACAGAAAATGGAACAAAACATGATCAATCAAAAGAACAAAGGCCATGATACAAAAAAAGAAGAGGACCGTCAGGAGGATATTAATCGTCAGAATGATAATCATCATCAACAACAGGAGGAACAACAACAGCAAGAAAAAGAAAAAAAAGAACATCAGCAGTCAATTTATGATGAGGAGGAGGATGATGATTATGATACTGATGATGAATACGAAGAAATTTGTTCATTTTGTCCTCCAGGGAGTGACCTTTGTGTTTGCCCGTGGGGGACAAAAAAGGACAAGGAGGAATTTTATTCACGTCGTCAAAAGTGTGAATTCTGTCCCTTCATGGATAAACATTGTGTTTGACCATGGGGGACAAGAATAGAAGAATTTTGTATCATGAGCAATGAATAAATCATATGAAAACATTGAGATTTTTTATTTCATCATAATTTATAGTTCTATCATAGAATAGAGAATCAATCATTATTATATTCTCTCTAGATTGATCATAATCATCATCATCATGTGTCAATGGGAATGCGGAATTTGCGGTGTCAGCGTCTGATAGAATTGCCATGCTGGATGCCATGAAATTCAGTGATTATTTTCGCAATATCCTTCGATGTTATTTAAGTTTGTTGCAAATTTAATTTCTCTCTACCTATTCATGCGTTCATGAATACCGTGTTTGAAACAAACAGCTGTCAGACCTATTTGAGCAATTCAAAGACCTCTTTGTGAAACTTTCACATCAAGAATTCCAATGTTTTGTTCACATTTGAATTATCAATTATATATCGTGAAATGTGCATATTTTAATAATGAATAAAAAGTCTACACACTGAATTTTTCCTTACAAGTTTCTCTCTCTCTCTCCATCATTCCTCAAATGAAATATTGTCGAGGCTCGGCTCGGCTAGTCAGACTCTTTGATTCTGATTCCAGGGGCCGCCGCCGCAATCGGAATAACACACCAACGTCCATCATCATCATCATAGACGTGGCAGGTGAATTTTTTTTTTTGATTTAGGGGTTACGAAACGAGTCCGATGCAAACAACAACAACAACCAATCTCACAACAACGATTGTGGCTCAATTCGTATAGTGTTTGCTTCACGAACCAGCCGTCCCGTGTTCAAATCCCCAAGATGGACGATTTTTTTTTTTCTATTTCAATTTCTTACTCTTTCATTATACAGAGTAGGGCTTCCTCTTCCTCCCCCTCCCCCCTTCCCCTCCCCCTTCTGGTCATTGACGATATTTCTTAAGATTTCTTCTTCTGCAAGAAGTGACGTCACACCTGCGGGACCCCCCCAACGAGAGCTCGAGAACTGGATGGACTTCAATTTGTAGCGCCACCTAGCGGAAAGTAGGGGGTACCTACGATCCAAAACCCCGCTTGCTATACTACTCATATAGTTTCATAGAACGGAAGATAAGGTAATGAATGAAATAGTTATCACATAACTTTTGTAGAAAGTGAGCAGATATTTAGTACGAGTTATGTACACCATTTTTCCTACAAGCACAAATATTCAAATTTTGAATACAGTAAGTGTTTATGAGAGGCATACTATCATCTTGTTTTTAGTCAGTTTCGTTCATTGTCGACAGCTACCACGCAAGCCGAAATTCAGCAGTCAGGAGTGAGAATAGCCGAGCGGTGACCCGTTAGATTGTTTGATAGACAATACCTATGTCGATTTTATTAAAATAAATGTGTGCATAAAGTGACTCAAGTTCTACAATCTTTGGTAACCAACTTCGCTCAACTGACTCGATTGTGTTAGATATGCCATTTTTATGTATGTATCCTCAGTTTTTTTTTCTTCAGGTTGTTATACATGATGTAGTGGATTAATTTTTTGAAAGATTAGTAACAACATAGATCTAAATATATGATAACTACCATATTCATGTGATGATACCAACAGATATCTGAGTAAAATATCATTAGATTCATCAATAACTGCTAGCGTACGCTTTCAAAATATCATAATGAATCACCAAAACAGTGTTTCATTCGCTGTTTTCATGGATAGTCGAAGAAAAATGTATTGTCAATTCTTCCAGAATTAGATCATTGAATGTCGAAATTTTGATCCAATCACCGCCGTACAGTCTATGATATGAATATAAAAGTAAGTTGTTGTGGTCTCTCAGTTGTGGTATTCAATATGGTTGAAGCTAATAATTCAATACATTCTCTATCAGTTATCACTGATCTTATCTCAACATATTTGGTACCGTTCAAATGAAAATATCAAACTATAAAGTGAAATTTCACTTCACCCTTTTGCTGTATGATCATTCGTGAAGTGGTTAAGGGGATGAAGTGGCATGGTAGAATTTCGGTCAGAATTCTCTTCCCCTCGAAACTGAAATCTACCCGACTCGCATTTTTCATTGGCATCTTTGGTTTTCGAAGTACCTATTCCGAGTGCACCCTTTTCGTTGGGCCGCCTTATATAATCATATAAAGTTATGAAGTGAAAAATGAGGTCAATCGGTCCGTATCTCATTACAACACTTATCTATATTATATTTGAACGTCAAACTAGCGACAGTATTGAAGTACCTACCTTTATTATTCAGAAGATTATTTTTGATAGACCTTTAACCGTTTTGTAACTTCGGTATTCGTCAGACTTAAGTATTGTCACAGTTTGAGGAATTAGTATTCTGTATTTTCAGATATGAAGTTAGAATTGTCAATAATGGACAGATTTAATTCATATTCGATTCATTCTGAACGTTACACACTGTCACAAACTCGACATACTAATTTATTTAATCAACTGCGATGTTCATTCTGCATTTTCGATTGGATAAATGCAGAACAATCAATCGTTTCCTCTCCTGTTCTCGAATGTTGTTTTCAGTCTATTTCCTTCTATTTCTTATCCCGAGCTGTCAGCTCGGGATAAGAAATCTTCCACTTCAAAACTGATGTCTCGTAAAATTATCTCGCCTCTCATTTCGGACGATTTCATTACAGTGTATCACCTATTTAGAAGATTCCTCGTGGCCTTTTTATCAGTTTCAGAATCATCTTCAATATTCGTGTAACATTATTTTCTTAATTTCAAATGATTTTAGGTGTTCATGGCTCTAGGTGAAAGAATAAAATGTGTTTTGACTCACAATTGAAATGTCAATAATGAGGTAGGATGATGTAAATCGTGCGAATTTCAGAAATGTAACGATAAAAAGCGAAAGTTGACTTGATTTTCAAATAAACCGAAGAAGAAAAAAATTCACCCAGTAGGTATCTAGTCAAGAAGTAATTTAAATTTTTCAAATTTTAGAAATACATCAGATAGAAAAACAGTGAAGAAAAGTTCAAACGTTATAGATAGAGCTGAAACATTCTGGATGTTTCTAACGAAAATCATTTTTTTTTAATACGATCCTATGCGTTTGCGATGAGGAATTGAGTTCATTTTCATGCATGAAATATATATTCCTCTGATAACGTAGTGGGAAGTTGATATTTGCTTTCTTATCTGTTGCAGCACCTCATTTAGTGAATATGGACAAGTTTTAGAAATCATTGATTGATTCTATAAATTTTTACGAAAGTACACTGGGTGATTCAGAATTACTTTGACAAACTCCAGAAAGTTATTGCTCACGATATTATCAAGTTTATTTTTCATATTCGTTTTTCCTTAAATGACTTTTGTAATACCACATGTGTAATTACCAAAACTACTCAATCAAACGTCAAATTCATATCCCAAGCAATCTTGTTTCGTTCAATCGAAGAAACAATAATCAGGATTTGAAATCGCAGTTGCAGTTTTGATTCATGATTTAATCATATATATATATATCAGAACAACTTTCATTCACTTCGATTCAATTCAGAAGAGAGCTATTCGCCTAGTCGATGACACAACACTCACCAAATCATTGACCTCTCTAGATCATCGTAGAAAGGTCGGCGATCTTTGCCTTTTTTATAGGTACTTTCACGGTCGGTGCTCAACGGAAATATCATCTATTATGCCACCACGCGCGATTCCAAGTAGACAAACCAGACGAGCTCAGGCTGGTCACCCCTACACTGTCAGGCTCGAGACCTGTCGAATATCGCTATACCAAGCATCATTCATCAATAGAACGGCAAAGTTGTGGAATTCTTTGCCTAGTGAAGTCTTTCCTGATGCTTACAACCTCCAAACATTCAAGAAAATTTCCAACACCTTCCTTCTTTCCCAAAATTCCACCGCTGGCTAACACGATGTTCCTCGAACATCATAGGTTTCCCTTTCGTGTTGTCCACAGATAAGAAAAAAAAAAGTTTATTTTCTCAAGATAGGGAATTTGCAAAATTATTCTTATTATGTATTCTTAATAATCATTTCACATTTCCTCATCTGGATTGTTTCCGGTCGCAAAAATAACAAGAATCACAAAAACAAAGAGTATTCAATATTTGTCACTAATGCTATTTTGAAGTTCCAATTCGAGACACCCGTATATCTTGGACGAAGAAAGCCCCACTATCTTGGTGCACGTGCACCGAACACTAGAGTGATGTTAATAACCTCCGCTGGATGAGTATGGGTATTTTATACGTCCATTGTTGAGTGCACGGTCGAAAGTGTTGGAACATATGGTGCATGCACTATACTTGAGTTATGCAGTACCACCGAACAACAACTACAGATAAGTCAAGTTGTTGTTTGGTAGTAGTAGGTGCAACGTCACATTATTCGTCAATAGTGGTCCTATTATTATACAGCTTTATATAGATACCCCTTTTTATAGGAAGAAGTACTATACCAAACATACGCTGAAGCTCTTAGACTCCATACGCCTAGTCGGTGATAATATACTCACGAATTCATCGACCTCTCTAGAACATCGCAAAAAGGAAAACTCGTCCATGATGTCACTACGAGCGAATTCAGTTAGACAAACTAAACGAATCCAGGCTCGAAAATAGAATTATTTGCCTAGTGAAGTACTCTTGTCTTGTCAAAAGACAAAAAAAAATACTATTCGACTAAGAGTGTGCTATTTTCGTAAATCATTATCATTGATTTCATGAAAAACGAAATAAGAGGGACTGGTCACATTGTCAAACTTTGTTTCATTACCATCAATATTCGAAAAGTAAGAGGACAAAACAATGTCCATAAATTTGTAACTCTCCCATTGAGGTTTACATTTTTTGTAACAGACTGAAATTCCCTACTCACTAGGAGATCAATATCATTATTCTGTTTCTGTAACACATTTTGACTTCTCTCTTCAGGATTCTATCGAGATGCTGGCTAATGTGTAGTAAGGAACCTAGGCTGATCAGAAAATGTATGAGGAATTACATCACCTTCTTTCAAACGAGGAGATCTAATTTTGGCCTCGGTTTGGCTCCTAACTGTTGGTATTATGTTTCACCTACTGAGCAAAAAACTGTTAAAAATCACAATATCACGTGCAAAATGGAATTCATTCTCAATAGATACTAAAAATGACTGAACAAGCAGGACAGTACTCAGAAGAAATCAAATGATGATAAATGAAGTTTCACTTCAGAGGGAAGCAGCACTTTCGAAATGTGGAATATAAATTCTAGGAAATTCGCTAAATAAATATCTCTATCATGCAATGCATATGTGATCTTTAGAAAATACATTCTTTATGACGTAGAGACCCTAGAACGAATAGAAAAACTTGTGTCCACCACGTTAAAACAATATGTCACATGATGATTTAAATATCTATATCGATAACCGCGAAACTTGTCAAAATAAATAATAAATAGTTCAGGATTCGGAATCGAATCCAGATGACATCCAGAGTACAAAAATCTTCTCAATTTTGCAAAATATATGGAATCTAACCTTTCACCAAACCAATAAACAGTAATTCAAATTCCCTAGTTTGATATTTCATTGACGAGCTGATAAAATCTTTCCTTGCTTTGAACAACACAATTCAGAGTGTTTTTGAATATACCCAGTATTATTGAATGTCACATCAATATAGAATGAATTCCTTCTAATTAGAGACGGTCGACCTGTATTTCATTTTGTCACGGTAAACCATGTTGGCCAAAATTTTTCAAAACGGGAGAACTTTTGATCGGTCTAGTAACCTATTATATTCGACTAGTCTCATCACGATAATCATAAAAATCAACTTGTACCTAAAAAAAAAATGTCATGCACCGAATCCATCTTCAGAGTCCTTCTTCTGTAAATATCACAAGGAAATAGTCACCCTGGTAAAGATCGTCTCGCAAATTTTGTTTTGCACGAGGCGCAAAATTTTCAGTGGCCGCATTAGCTGCGAGCTAGGCCTTTTACTCGAATGTTTCGTCCTAATGTACCTCTTAGATCAGTTTCTCCTTTTATTTGGCGAATTGCCGTAACATATCGTTTCATCATACTTCTCTTAGTCCTGATATGTGGTGAAATACCTAGTCCCTACTCCCTCGTAATGACAATTTGTCAAATTTGATGATTCGAGGACGACCCATTAAAAGATACGCACCTCTAAAATAATTACGACTTCCCGTTTCGATAATATCCTGTGTTCCCCTCTCTTTGAAAGTAGTTCGGCATCAGAGCACTTAACGAACCGACTTGCTCGGTGCATGTGTACTGAGAACGCACCGGGAAGTATTGATGTTTATTATACTCGACAGTGGCGGGCTATTAATAGTCCAAGAGCTTGCGACACTTTTTTGATTTTGAAAAAAATACATATTATAGTAAGTCGCGGAAATCGTACATTTGCTACATCGCAAATGTGCAGGGGAGCCTACCAATCATCCGACCCAAGTCTGAGGTCTTTTTGTCGATATCTCTTACCGTTTTTGAGATATAAGTGGTGAGTGACGAACGGATGACCAATGTATTGGGGAGCCCCGTTTCTATGAGCTTTGAAAAAAAGTTTCACAAAAGTAGTATGGTTCAAAATTCGCAGAAAAGTCTCAATAAACAAAGGTCCGCAAACTAACGGTTTAGCAGATACGGATCCTAGACAATATGGAAGTTTTCGAAACAGTTCGACAGTCCTTGCTGCAGCGGAGATATCGTAGATGCATTGAAATGGAGGAAGTGCACATCTTATTTGACCCTATGTTTCTGGTTGTTTGTGAGTAAATATCATTGTTTTCTTGTACAGCATCAACAAAAATTTTCTAAACGCTAAACGGTCCGTATCTCTCGGTATCTCCGAAACCGTTAATTTGCGGAAATATATTTATCGATACTTAAATACTTATTTTTGGACACACTATCCACAATTTCATTTTGTGAGACTATTTCCAACACCCTGTATATGCAGGCTCTCCAATTATATTGTGAAGCCCACCTCTTCAGATCGGTTTGCTTTTATTGAAAAAAAAAAATCAGTGGTATTTTCAAATAAAACGTATCGATGATATATATCATCGTGATGTGTATGGAGTATTTCATATAGATGCTAGACGAACTACTATATACGAATTTGAGTGAACTGTTATCTTTTATATCTTGTTGTCCAATAAAGACATTATCATTATTATTATCATTATATTTTTTTTGCGTACAGCAGATCGAAGGGGACTTTCCACAATTTGTTTACGATGGTGTACTTTGACCAAGTATCAGTGCATATTCTGTTTTCCCTTATTTTAATTTTCCAGGTGAGATTTCGCCACCGATTCCCATTGGATGGGCACTTGAATTCGTACTTAGTAGTATGACTAGCATCTATGTGGAAATGTTTTATGCACATTGCGATGACAACATTGATACGTTTTGAAAATACTTCTTCAGAAAAAAAAAAACAGATCCGAGCCGGCAGTCTGCCATTCTATGTTGTACAATGTTATTACTACATTATACAATTATTTCCACCATGAAATCGGCACGGCTTGAGTGTCGCTAGCTCTTGGACTAATACTACAAAAATAGGAAAATAATCGATCGGAACTGTCGCTCGAGCCTCTTACGAGATAGGTACAATAGCACAAAACACAATCACTGTTACATTATTATCTGGAAAGTTCACATATTGAACAATAGTTATACATTTGGAAGTAAAAATACGGTCAGTTTTGCCTGTGGCAGCAACTTCATTAGAGTTCAGGTAAATTTGTGTTCAAATTCTCTAGCAATTCCACTCGAACAATTGTGAACCTAAAATCGATCCATTTTCAGTGTCGCGTTTTAAATTGTTGACAGTTTTTTTTGATTGCTAGACAACAGTTTGTCATTGAACAACTCAAATTTACCCGATAAAATACAATCCTTCGTGCAATTATAAGTTGAAAAGAAAGGATTCAAAAATAATATTTTCAAATCGAACAACTAATTTATTCTTATCTTCCCTTCATCCCTCGCTTTCAGAATCAATGCGCACTCAACCATTATTAACAACTCTCAGAAAGCAATCGGGAATGACAGAGACCCGTAGTCATTTTCATTAATCACCTGACTTGGTGACGCTCACGGATATAAGATACACCAATGTGAAGCACTATTGTGTGTACTGTTTATAAACTTTAAAGAAAGTCGGTCTAGAGGAGGTGTAGAGCAAACGCATACTTCTCTAGCAAATATTTGCGTTGTAAATGCACTAGTTTCACATACGGATAAATTATAGCAGTGGTAGACATTTCTTGCAACACCCATAATAAACGTACTGACATATACACAATAAAGGGCGAGACATTAGCTGCTGTAGTATTTGCTGTCGATATTACTAAAAAGGAACTATAAAACGAGCGTGTTGGTTTGTAGTCATAATTGGTTTTTTATTATGTAAGATTGTGTACAGATTCTTTGTTCACCATGTGTTGTCCACCATGTTCACATGTGTCGTGGCAGAGTAATATTATTTCTATACACTATATGCCGTTGTTTCGTGAATTTCCTAGGCTATCCATGAAATGACGGGATTCACTAAGAGACTATCATATATACATAGACAAAATATGTGTTACATACATTGTAACCCAGGTAGTATCATAATCTCTCCCTGATATTCAAGGAAATAAATATCTACCTACCTAATCTGTCTCTTATCATAACTTATCGAAATGATGCTTTCTTATCTAGGCTTGGTCTACCATTGCTACATGAAAAAAATCACTCTTTGATAGAAATTATTTTCTAAATGATAGATTTCAGGGTAGGGTAAAACCTATTCATGGAAATGTGGGCTGTCTCCCGTATGCATGTACACGTCGACTCAATATAAGTAGGGTGCCTAAATGTAATATTTTTGGGAAAAACACCTTTTCGACTAATTTTCTGGATGATTTATGAACGTTTCTCCACGTGTAAATACTGTGTGAGTGTAGTGAATGAGTGTAGGAGCACACGAAAGCACCTTAGGTGGGAAGATTCCTCGGACCTCCTTGTATCAGAGTAATTTGAGTCTGATATCAATCGATGATATAATATCAATAAATATGTAGCTTATACACTCCATAAAGTTTTGCAAGTTCCGTAGGTGGTATTGGATTATAATCAGAATAATAATTTCTGATCGAGATTATCTTGCTCATTTCATCATGTATCCACGAACAAGAGTCTTGATTTGTTTGGAATTTTCCTGCTTATCAAATACTATCTTGATTATGATTGCTCATGGAGACGATAAGAATTCACAAGTATAAAATAACAATTTTCATGGTAGTTAGTGCTGTACAGGGTGCACCAACTAAATATTTCGAATATACCATCTCTGGAATAGTATTATGTGCTATCTCGTACTTCATGATTGAGGAAAGGTTGCGAATTGAATGAAAATTCGATGGTTCGTATATGGAGGAGTGGAAAAGTTAATAGTTATAGAATTGGCATACATATCGATATTATAATGTAGAATGATGTATTCGATAGACTCAACTTCCAACTGAACTTGTGGGTTAGATTTGCCTCTCAAAATCATAGGCAATTCGTCATGAACCTCACTGCGTTCAACCGTAATAGATTCCTTTACTTGACAAAATGATTCGGAAGATCTTGTTCTTGATGTGCTCTTAGTAGAGATTTCATTTCCATGTCAGTACATCTCGAATCAGATCTAGTAGGAGCTTCACCATTATTGCATTTTTGGTTTCAAATTTTTCAATATTGAATCTGAACTATTGTGTGGCCTTCAGGAGTTTCCTATAATAGCAGCGAACTACATTTCTCGCATGATTGCTTCACTTAAACGACTACCTGAAATAATGAAATTTTTCTATTGAAATCTTTGTGGGAATATAGCGCAGCTTGATGCAATTTAACCCTGTATTGGCGCAAGAGAGTAAAGAGATCACACCATGATTAATATGAACGAAATGTCTATTTAATGACGTCTGAATATCTAGTTAACTTTCTTGTTATATAGCACTAGACTTCTCTCATTTAGTCATCATTGGTATATCATCAAACAATTATTATTGACGCTTATTAACTGAAACCGCAAAATTACAAGGCCTAAAGTCGAATGCACTTTTAGACTGACCCTTTGAAAGTCCATTCCAGTTCCAGAGTCTTCCGAATGCAGTTTGGGAGCTTTTTTGTTTTTTTTTTTCATGATGTAGACGCATGTATTTTCCACTTTCCATTCTGCTTTACTGCCTTACTGCTCTGTTTGACCTAACCGCTCTGTATTACCCCGCTCTCTCCTAACATACATTTTTCATAACTCAATGAGACATTTTCGAATAGATATTTCCAGTGGAATACGATGAGCACATAATTGTGGGTATTTACCGAGGTATTCATCTATACAAGGTGTTACAAATTCATATCAAAAATTTGTAGCTGTATCCAAAAACATAAGCATTACGTTTTTTACAAAATGAATGAAATGAAAGCCCATATTGAACTTGGGATGATCAATATACATTTTTCTGTTATATCTCCTAAGCGCCAGAAAATATGGATGTCATATTTTATCTTCAGTTGATCCCAAATTGCGTACCTATACTGAATACTACAGACTGAAGACTATACCATTATTAATTCTTTGAAAGAAGTTCGTATGAAAAAATACTTTCGTTTTTGAATATACGTACTGTTGATTACAAACATATCGGGATGTAATTTTTGACACTCAAATAAAAATTTTCAATTTCGCTCAAGTATCATTGATATCGTTTATGCAAATATGACTTAGGTTCAATGATCAACATCATACAAATTATTCCTATACATATATTGAATTAATCAAATAATTATCAAAAATAAACAATTCATAGGTATTCAGCTGAGAACTCTTGATAATCTTTTTCGAAAGCTGTGATAACTTCAGATATGATTACTTTATATTTATTCTTCTAAGCATAACATTCTAGATAAATGGATGTAATTGGAATGATCTCAATGAAATAATTTGTGACCTATGAACGCAACTGAATAATAGAATATAGTGTACCTATATGCATATGTTATACATTATGTTCTTTGTAGTGTTTGTGAAGGATAATCAAATGAATATAGATTCCCGATTAGACGCCATGTATTTACAGCGTCACTAAAATTCCGTTAGAATCTGAACCTATCTGTACAGCCCAAATCCTCATAGGACGATTTTTCGAAGAATTCATGGAATCAAAGTTCTGTACTTCCCAATGACTTCTCACTGAATTATCAAACCGTAAAAATTCACAAGAGGGTTGTTATGTTGTTCAGGATTTGTGCATGGTGAGTCACGATTATCAATTCCTCTACAGTCATCATCTATGAGGATTATCGGTTCCGACTTATTTTCGTCGAAGTAATCGGAATTCAATGTGAATTCATCATCATCACAGCAACTGATCTGATTGAAATGTCTTTTACAATGCAAATTACACACCTCTGCGATCCCTAACATATACAACCTGATCTACCTTACACTATTTTCCCGATTACCGCGATAGAATCTTCTCATTCTTCCTTGAGCTGCAGCTGAATTATTTTTCACTTCAATTCGACATCCAACACGTGAGTAAATTTTTTTTTGGTCTCATTAAATCTATGCGGCTTCGCAATGGCCTTCCTCGAAATCTGGAGATTACCCGAAGAATAGTGAGAGGTGTTCCGATAGTTCAATAAAAACTTGCATAGGGAAAAATCAGTATTAGAATTTTTCAGTTGATTATCGGATATTTCCTTGAGAAAACACTGTTTCACTGATATAACCGACTGTTCTGTGGCCCCGTTGGAAGCAGTATTATATGCGGGAATAGTTACATGATTTATGATGAGGACTGTTATCGGATAACAACATTGAAGGCAAGCCAAAACGGCTGAAGTGTCAGTTACTACTGAAAAGTATTTTTGAAATCGATTGAATGCGCTGCCTTACTCCGCTAGGTGCTGGCCAAAGTTTCAAAGGTGTTCTTTCCGGAGTACTGCGAATTTCCTGACACTCAGAGCAGCGTTTGACGACTCCCTCAACATCTTTGTTCAAAATTGAGCGTTGGGGTGTTGGGAAATGAGGATGGGGTGATGTAATAGATTATTACACACCGAGGTGAAAGGAGATTCATTCTAGTTGAGACGCAAAGCGTCGAGTTTAGCTCAGATCTCGAGACAGGAATGAAACTTCCTTCCGAGGTTTGTATACTATTTCATTCACAACCATCATATTCCAATTGAAATCAATAAATTTCTGTTCTGTTCTGAACATACTCAAAATATTACATCTAACGACAAATTACCAAGAACGCGGTTTTCTCAGGATAATCGAGTAGATATATTGTAACCGTGGATACGGGGTATACAATTGCCACCAATCTAAATAAATGTCAGATGAAGTCAGATTGCCTTGGAACAATTCTGGATGTCATCCATGAACGAATCAGTTACATTGTTGTAATCCATCTCCCTCCCAAAGATATATATTATTCAGTCCTTGCAAGAATTGGAACATACCATAGAAAATTTGCTACGCATTTATGAATTCATTTCAACAGGAGATCTAAACATGAACTCACTCAACTCAGACAGACGTTCTGAACTCTATGAATTCCTATGAACTCTATCAATTGGTGAATGCACCAACCCGTTTTACACCAACCTGCCAAACTCATAGATATATCAGTATGTCAGTATGTTATTCAAATTCTGAGGATATTGAATCAGTACACGTTCACGATTTAGAAGAAATATTATTCCAAACGAAATTCCCCAAAATGTCAAATATTTAACCTATCCAAACCATTTCCAAACAGACTTGATGAATGTCAACTGGGATGCCATATACCAATTAGAATAAGTTGATGATGCATTGAATTATTCAAATAACAATTGGATAACACTTACTATCAATGCTATCGATACAAGATATGATTGAAATCGAAGAGCAAATCTCGAGGAAATAATAAGCATGCCTATATTTTATCTGACTTCGTATATTACAAAGACATTCGTAGTTATACTACAGCAGCGATAGAACGTCAAAAAAGCATGTCTAAATTTCATGCTGTATGATGAAAACTCAGAGACTAATTGAAAATACTTTCAGATCATTGGAATTATTGAGGAATGATAAAAATTCGAATCTTACCGATTATCTCAAGGATGTGACAATAATCAACTCTCATTTTCTTGCCATCAACCGTGTTACTGAAACTCCTGGACAGCTGTACTTGGTGCACAAATACTCTACGGAAACGAACTAAACCAGCTCTTCAACTTTTATACGATAAACAATAATACAGCTACTAATAACGCTACAGGATCAGATCAATTATCTTAACGTATGTTGAAATATACTGATGATAAACGGCTCGACCACATAACCTACATCATCAATTTGGCCAATACTAGTAAAATTTCCTATGGCTTGGAAAAGTGCTGATATCATTCCAATTCTGATAATTCATAAAATGTCATAAAATATAGGGTGTTTCATAAGAAGTATACCTCTGATACGCCACGCGTTTTTGAGTCGGCCTGTATAACGCAAAATAATTTAGAAATGTTCTGCTCACGAGCAAATTAGTGAATGAAATTGATCACTATCATTGCAAAAATGAGTTTCGATCTCATCATTCGAATTTGAAGGCCAGCCATCTTTGACATAATACAATATTTCCTTTGAAACGGAATCCCCGAGTGTTTGTGGCCTCATTTCAACTGAGTCTTCAGGTAGATTTGGACAAGACGATAAATAATTCAGATTCACATGAGAACCTTCAAATTCGTGCAAATCGTTATCAGAGAAATTATCTCCTTCTTTGAATATTTCACCTTTGGTAATAGGTAGTCGTGACGAAAAATCGGCAATGTTTTCCGACGTATCGTATTGTGAAATCGAATCCACTCAAAAATCAGGCATATCTTTGTAGTCCATTTGCGGCCATGATTGGGATTCCACTCTTTGGTCCGAAAATACTGACAAGGGGTCTGTTTATCACTCAATAGAATGAAGTGTCTCCCATACAGAAAATGATAAAAATGTTTCACACCGAGAACAATAGTGCGAGACGCTACTATCAACCGCCATAATTGTTTCTCTAGACGGATCGAAATGAACCAAAAAAATATCAGATGATAATATATTTTCAGCATAGTGACAACGGTCACAAAACCAAGTGAAATACTTCCTAAGAAGTTTGTACAATGGACTCACAATTTCAGGCAAATTAGGTTTGAACCTATTGTAATGAGTTATCATTCAGAAGAATGATCTGCTGGCTTACATTAGTGGGTACTGGCATTTTTTAGGGCCTCCATTTCTTCAGTACTCTCCTATACCTTGTCAAGCACCAAGGGTAAGACATATTTCCCTCAAAAAATTTGCAGCTATCTTTTTTCAATGTTAACCCACAATATTGCAGTATTTTGTCAAATGCGATTCATCAATTTTATATGGACTATATGGACCATATATATGGATTGAATGGACCGTAGAAAACAGCCTACCCCCGGTATATTGATGAACAGTTGTTCCATAATCCGCTAAAATTGCGCAGGGGCTGAAGCCAAACCATATGGTAGGAAATTATAAGCAAATAGACTGAATGAGATTATTGTCAACTTTCGCGAATCTACATGAAGGGGTTTTTATTGATAGGCATGCGCGAGATCAATCTTGGAGAATTTTTCGCCCCCTCTCAATTTCGCCAACAGATGATTCATTCTCAGTATTAGGTATTCATAGAGAACTTGAATGAGCGCACATATTTATTTTATTTTCCCCTTTTTTACCTTAGAAATAAATCATTGGAAGGTTGAATATTGTGAAAAATTATAGTTATAGTAGGAAGAAATATTGGAGTAATACTTGCACGGAATGCAATTATAAGAGTTTGCAGAAATTACCATCATACTCGTGAAATTTGAGTAGGTACCGGTTTTTTATTTAGTTGACCACGAGCTGCAAAAACATTTCCTGATCATGAAAATGAGTTGAACCCTTGCAGAAGCTGTTCCCGGAATATTTGCATCACAGTCAACATTTCGGACAATTATTGTAAACCATAATCGATTTGTCAATGAACCAATATAGTAAGTGAAGAGTGATTCAATTATTGTCGTTATCTTTTCGGCATACCCTGTATACACTGGGTCTCAACATATTTTTCAGATAAGTAATACTTTCCGGACTTCCGAGGGTATGAGAGTGAAACATTGCAGGGGTGTTAGACTCGAGAATTGGAAAAAAACCCAATACATTATTCATTTCCATCAGATTGCTTGAAGTGAGTCCAACGCACTCTTATACGGAAGTGTAGGAAGGCCAATATTATTATATTTTTATTTTTCTCTTGAATTGCAGCAATTGCATTGAGTTGCAGCTCAGGTTATTACTAAATTCCGAGTTACAACTCGGAATTGTACTAAGTTCCAAGATGGAACTTTCATTTCCGAGTTGTGACTCGGAATTTAGTGATATTCCGAGTTGTAATTCGGAATTTAGTAATATTCCGAGTTACAACTTGGAATTTAGTGATATTCTGTGTTGCAACTCGCTTCCGTACACTCTAGATGTGAAAATACCTAGAACAGCTTTCAATAAATCGAATATACAAATTCCAACCCGAAACAGTTTCAACGCGAGAATATACAGGGTATTCTTGAAATTCCCGTTTTTAGGAACACCAGGAGTTATTCGAAGTTTTCAAAATCTTAAATACAACACCCCTTCCAAAATTTACCAATGAATGAGTCAGGAGTGATCACTCAAGGATATGAAAGTTTTCGAAATATGCTGAAACTGAAATATATCATTTGATAATGTCTCCTTGCAATTTCGGACGGAATTCAGTCATTTTGACCTCAAGGTAGGAAAGTTATATCATTTTGTTTTCATCATGTTAATTCCCTCTCGGGCTTGATCTTCATCCTATATAGTACGCTGGAGGAAATATTCATTTACATACCTTTGTTCTTTTCCGATATGAAAAATAATGAGTTATCAGGTATTTCCAACATATAGTTTATCACGCTCGACATTTCAATAAATATTTATTTCAGTTCGTCGACATGATTTTAAAATCGCTAAATTTCACGAACAGTAAGCACGTAAAGGTCGAAATAGATTTGATAAAATATTTTTCTGACTATTTATGAAGACGACTTTGAGCGCTCACTGTTCTACTATCTGAAAAAAAATATAATATAATACAAAAAAATAATAATAATGATGATGAATTATCATCATAGCATTGATATTCGGAAATAAATCTCTTGTATTGAAATTCGAATTATATTAATCCAGCGAAACCTATCCTAGTAGAGTTGACAGACATGACTACCCAAATAAACAGATAGAAATTCTCGATTGTTGCAGATGAATAAATCAATAACTTGTTCAATATGTTATACAGGATATCCCATAAGTAGCCAGACAAATTTCACCCAGCAGCTTCTGAGAGCTAATATAGTAAAAATGTTCGAATGGGCCATATTGTTTCGGAGAGAGCTACGGCCTCCTTAGGGGGGCTCCTGAAGTTGGTCCCTGATATTCTCGAAACGCCTCCCCTCCTTATCAGCAGTGCATAGAATGAATGTGATTTCCAATGAAAAAGCAGCAAGGAATATTCAAGGAGGATTACACATGAAAATTTATCCTCCAAAATATTTATTTACTCTGTGTTATGTTCTTTTTGTTTATTGATCGAATGTGTCAGCATTTCTCGGCACATATAACCTTGATTTTTTTGAAATGTGTCCATTTTCTTGGGGTCATTGAATTTCTTGTTATTAGGTATCTTTGTGAATTCGAAATACATCAACACACTTTTCGGAATCATTCTATAAAAAATAATGAAACAGTGGTTCCTTTCGCAGGACAGATGGCACTACTGGTGAGAAACTAGTCAACAACGAGATCAGAAACGAAAACAATTTCAGGAGGAAGTCCTGCTACATCATGCAAAACGACGATCTACAGCCTTTGTTGACGGTTCAGGAGGCAATGACCATAGCGGCTGATCTCAAAATCGTTTCCAGAAACGAAAAAATAACAAGGGTAAGATATCATTATTGAATCTCTGTGGAAGATATAGATGTGAAGTAGAGAACTGGAAGACCTATATAATAATGTTATTTTGTCTTTGGTTAGTCTCAGTGCAAAAGCGGCAAGTTTCAGTCTCGGCTATATCTATCTTTGAACAATCAGTGTATCCAAGAGGCTCTCTGTCTGTCGAGCCGTGGCCTGCTGGAGTTCAACTTTAGGAGGCTTTCGATGGGCACTTCAAAGTTTCACTCAAAGTCGAGCCTGCTGGCATTTGCACCAATGGTTTATTCATAGAGTAATTTTTTATGAATTTCAGAATATCCATGAGACCAGTGGTGTTACCAGACAGTTGATTTGGTGGAATTCATTCTCTATGCATTCAATGCTTAATTTTCTTCACGAAAGTATGTAAAGGGATCAGATCTATCATCGCCTCTAGAGCTGCAGTTGGCAAATGCGTATTGCCCCGTTATTCTAATGCACGCTAACATTTGGACTTTTTGTAGCTTCTTTTGCACTGTTTTCTTTCGTCAATTTGGAGATGCAAATGCAATCATGGGTCTTACTTCTACCGTAATGTATGAACAGTGTAAATCATTTCATGCTTGGACTCCATCTTCCTCATCTTATGACATATCCACAGTGCGGAATTTGCCCTATTCATTATTTCAGTGTTAACTACACGTTAGCTCCTTATCAAGAATCACTCCTGAATATTAAACTCCGTCCAGAAGTTATTCTGTCTATTGTCGGAGCTTCTAGGTCAGTCTTCTGGTAAGAAGAATAATGATTGTTTCAGCCTGGTTAAAATTCAAGTTCTCCTGCAAGCATCAGTCATTCAGAGTTTTGTGTGCACTCTGCGTCTGAAACTTATTTATCATATCCTATCAGATCATGCTTGCCTCTGATAGTAATGACTATATTATAAGCATAGCCGTGTGAGTCAAAACCAGCTGTGGCTTCAGTTCCATGAGGAGGTCATTAACGACTATCGTCTGATTATTAAAGAAGAGAGAGTACTCCTTCATGGAGTTCCGTGCAAAGAGAGACTTCACACCCCAGCAGTTTCTCATGATCTAAAGAGCACGAATTCGACTTCCTGAAGAAGCTTTCAGATTCTATTCAGGAAAGAGAGCTATTCGCCTAGTAGGCGATAGAACACTCACGAATCCCTTGTCTTTCCTAAAACATCGTAGAAAGATCGGCGATCTTTCATTCCTATAGATATTTCCGTTTTTCGATTTCAGCTAGTTTAGTGTCGCAAATATTCACTTCTCCTCTGAAGGAAATCGATTGACTGATGAAATTTCGATCATTTTTCTCATTCATTATTTTTTCTTACGAATTTTCATTCGTACCTTTTTTCCGCAAAACTAAGGATTTAGTGGATATTGTCAGTTAGTAAAATAGTTATTCCTCTATTCATTCTGTGTGAAGGCCGGATTTTCAATCAGATAGTGATATGGACTAAGCGAAGTTCACCAATTTCGTATCAGTTTTTCAATATAGTTTTTTGAGATAAACCTAAATCAACAATGATTTGCATTAACCGGGCCCTTAGATGGCTTACGGAAGTGTAGGTAACGTGTTCTACAAATGACACAATCTGAATTTCATATTTGCCTTCATTAGTCTATTCTGCTGTTTTCAGGTTAACGAGTTGATGGAATCGTTGGGGTTATGGAAGCATCGGAAAACTAGAACCAATTCACTATCGGGAGGACAGCGGAAGAGACTCTCCATAGCTTTGGAACTTCTGAAAAATCCTCAAGTCATGTTTTTCGATGAACCAACAAGGTCAGCATCAAAATAAACTCTAACTCAGTACACTTATAGTTGACTCTGGCATTTTGCGTTTAATATATTTTTTTATATATTGGAGGTTACTAAATAGGTATTAGCATTGAGCTCTCATTATATACCAACAACTCGCCGAGAATCGAGTATCAAAAAAGTACGTTCCATGAATACCTATGAAAACAAATTCAATTTGATGTGAAGTATATATACTTGCAGATATTATGAGAATTCTATTTAATGTACTAACTGGGTAGGGTCGAATTGATTCCGTTGGAAGAAATCATTTAGTAAATATTCACCATTATCATTATATCATCATGAAATATTCATCATCAGAAATGTCTAGTTCAACGTTAGCAAGCTAACCATTTACAGTAGAAGGATATTGAATTCGAAATATGCGTGTGTTACAGCCAGATTACACTAGGTAATATTTCATAGGTACTGGAGACCCATTATATCAAAAATGTTTCTCACTGTTTCATAGCAATTTTATGGTTCTGATGAATTATTGAACATGTTGGAATTACGTGCCCTGCAGTTTTGTTGTCAATCGAAAATTGAACATAATTTGAAAATAATGAGATCATCAACAGGATTGAACAGCTCGCTGTTTTCGCCGCCGTTTGCTTCTCATATAATGATTGGAACTAAATGAATATCTTTTAGAATTAGGACAGAATATCAAATCTAAAACCGAAACCGAAAACCGAAGGCTACTATATATGTACATTTTTTGGAGTGAAAATTCAACAAATCGTATCAGTGATTATTTCATAACAAAAATTGACTCCACCACGACACGAATCGATTCCGAATCGAATCCATTGGTAACCAAAAATGTAGTAGTGCTTGGTTTTCGTTGAAAGATTTGACATTCTGTTATGAAGTACAGTTTCGTAAGCCAAGAATTGAGAAAATATTTTTCGAAATTGGAAGATAGAAGAAATTTCTAAGGAGGTGTCTCACTTTCATGTTAGTCACACTGTATATGTCACCGTGAACTGTGTATTTGTAACAAACTTGTTTGCTATGCTCGTCTTATAGACGCCAGATTTCATTAGTCTTCGAGTCGAAAGGTATCTTCTTACTAATGAATATCTCGATTGGCCTTAATGACGATGTGGGGAATAATGCTAACTTGATACCAGCATTTTATTGTTATTGCGGAAAATCTTTCATGTGTTGTAGGTTAGTCGAGGAGGTAGTTTATTCATTTTCTTAGATTTTTCTGGGATTCTCTCTTCTCGTTACTTGAAAATGAAGTAGAATAATCATTTCAATATATTTGTGATCGATTTGTGATCTGTCCCAAAATGTCACTGCGCTTCAGATGATAGCTGGCAACAATGGAAAATTGGTGAAACTTCAAATGAGAACCTATGCGCATGGAATAGTTTACATAACTCATTGGGCATTGCCTATATTTTCTGCACTCGTCACTTGCCGCACTCATCGCTACGCGGCTCTTGCTAAACATCAATCGTCTGAAATAATATATGTTACTTCATGCACACCAGTTATGTCATGCAATATTAATTTTTAGTGGACTGGACAGTCTCAGCTCGAAACAATGCGTGATGCTACTAAAGCAAATGGCCCTATCTGGAAGGACGATCATTTGTTCGATTCACCAACCTAGTGCTACTCTCTTCGAGATGTTCGACCACCTGTATGTCTTGGGTGGCGGGAAATGTTTGTATCAAGGGGCGGTCAAGGGCATGTTGCCTTATTTGGAAGAACTCAGTCTCAAGTGTCCGACTTACCACAATCCTGCCGACTTTCGTGAGTATAGCCATATGAAATCATTCCCATCCATTTATTTGATGGTGGTCAAAATATTCTCGAAGCGTGCCAAAATTATGATGTGTAGCATATCTTTGGAATCAGAATAAGAAGAGCTATTCGAATTCAATGTCAAGATATCAAGTCAATGGTTGCTATGAGACGAAATGGTGAATTAGAAAATCGATAATGCTAAAGCAATTGTCAACAAAAACTACCATGTAGGTGTTTCATCACTTAAGAATATGCAAAACTGAAACTTTTAGCTATCCATCACTGTCAGATATCCGTCATTATCAGGAAAAGTAGATTTGACTTCACAGGATCGATGATCGGGATCGATGGTCGTGTCGCCATCTAGACTCAAAAAGTGCGACCTCGAAAGGGTTGATTGATGGGTCTACATGTTTGCAAAGGAACAATTGGAGAGTTGTTCCACCATGTTCCCATGTTCCTGTGACAAAACTGTCAGCCATATATACTATTCAGCCGCCAGACTACATCGCTCCTTGGACTTATTGTTGACTGAACGATTATCATGTCACTCATTAAAGTGATGAATCATAAAATATTTTAGTCTACTCGGCAACTCTGAAAGTGGAGAAAACATTAAAGAAGATATCGAGGCGAAATGATTTTTCTCGTGTGGTTTTCTTTATCTCTCGAACAGTGTATATTTGATAAAAATAGAGCATTTCGAGCTTTCAACGAATACATGATTACACGGGTATTCGATATGATCAGAAACTCGCATAATAATTTATTGGCGCCTGTATACTTTCGGCTCACTGATCTGTTAAAAAGAGCGCACATTAACCGTGCGATTCTGGGATCCTTACATTAAATTAATCAACTTTTATTCATTCACAAAGATTGGACTGTGATATTTGATGTGTTCGATATTGAATCAATTGACTTACAGATGAACGATATAGTAGAGTGCTAAGCATTGACTCGAATTTATCATTCATTCATAGGTATACATATGTGTAGCTTTTATTATAGATTGAAATCAATAAAATCTGATTTCTCACACAATCAAGTATATACGTCCTCTAACTCTCTATAGATATTTGGGAGGTAACGGGCTAGAATTATTATAACAACTACAAGAAAATTTGTCTGAATCGAACCGACCATGATTCCGATCTATCATTATTTTATATCCTATTATACTTATACGTATTCAATAGAAACATCATGTCAAATATAAAGAAGTTCATAGTGTTGATTGTTATGATGTATCTATTTTTGAAATATATGTTGTTGAGGTACTGTTTGATAAAAATATTGAATAGTTGTTCCTGATGAATCCATACAAAAACCATCATCGTTAAAGTCATGGTGACTAGTGAATCAATCTGGAATGTAATAATGTAATACATATATTTGAATATGTATATTTCTTGCATATTATCACTGATATCATCAATTTATTCATTTGGTATATTTTTCTTTCAGTTCTGGAAGTTGCCTCTGGAGAGTACGGAGATTATATTCCACTACTGAGTGATAAATCTGTCAATGGAAGTAACCAAGCTTGGAAAAAAAATGGACGGAATTCTATCCAAATGGAATCTCTAGACCACCTCGGTAATTTGTTTAACTGAATCTATCTATCTATCATTGTTTCAAACCGAACATCCTGATTACTACATATGATTTTTGGAGAGAGTTCTTCATGAAATTCACAATGCAACCTTGATATTGTCAAACTCTTGAAAAGGCCAACCATAAGGAGCACCACCTTCAGCATCACACAAGATATGTATTAACAAGGTTTTCCCGCATACTTTCGCACCCCAGCTACAGAGGATATTGAGCAATCAGAAAATAGTGCATACAAACGTTTCATATTTCATTTTCATCGGAATAACAGTCATCACAATTTCTTGAAAAAAATTCAAAATTATTTCATTATGAAATGTGCACTGAAACATAGTTAGCCATGCCCAGCAATGGGGAATATTTCAAGTGTAAGTTTTCGATTTATTATCTTTTGATATCTTTTGAGATAACCACCGTTGGTAGGGAGTGAAGAAAGTTATAAAAAGATTTCAAATCCGTCGAAACTTGAATTCAATAGGTGAATATCAAAAATGACATGAGGTCCTGTCGTACCCATTGCTTATTGAGGATGGTTTACCATGTTTTACTATGTTTCAGCACATTAATTCACATTTCTTGAAATATTTGAACGCTCTCATTCCTAAAACGGATGAATGGAATAAACCACATGTATGTATATAATTGATATCAAAAAAGATAGTTCATTTCAGATATGATATAATTTACAGGGTATTCCACTGGAGAAAGTTGACAACATATCAATATAGAAGACGAATGGCAAACTAATTTATAATTTCGCACAATGAATTCTGTTGACCAAGAAAACATATAACACTTTTTTATTCATTAATTTTCAATAACTTTCAAAATAACCCTTGTAGGTAGGATGCAGAAATATACGGGAAAACTCTCTATGAATTCAAGTGTTGTGTCGCTGAAAGTGGAGCAGGAAATTTGAGCATTTACTCTGGAATTATTTTTTGTTTGTGTTCCATTTGAATTTTCAAAATTGATATTTGGGTCTCATGAAAGATACAAAATTTCAATGCATTTATACCTTCATTTATAATTTCAGTTTTCAATGTGGCGAATTTATTATCTGATGTAATGATTGTGACACCCGGTGTATATCAACTATGGCTTTATGAAATATATTGATGATGATTAGTTTATCTCTTCAGGAAACTTGATGCAGGATGGTTTGATAACTCCTGTTCATGCGCCGCCAGTACTGTACCCAAAGATAACCAACTGTGATAGTAGTTTAGAAAGCAACCATTGTTGCCGAGACTCATACCCTACTTCCTGTCTCCATCAGCTCAGCGTGTTGTTGGCGAGGACGTTCGTCATCCTGACCAGAGACAGGACATTGACTTACTCTAGGATGCTGACGCACTCTCTCATAGCGCTTTTCATCGGCATTCTGTATTTCGGTATCGGATCGGATGCATCGAACATGCAGAACAACTTCAACTTCATGTTCTTCAGCGTCATGTTCCTAATGATGACTGCGTTCAACTGCGTTACCACGACTTGTAAGTTACAAGGATGATGATCATAAATATCGCCAATCATATTTCCATATCAATATCTGAACGAAGATATCTAATTATCTGCAAAAAACTAATACAGTTATGTAGTTGAGATAGCTAAGGATGAAACATGTGAGATGCTGTTAAATTCTCTCCGAATTGCCCCTCAAGATTCAATTTCTCCTCGGAATTGAATTCAACCGCTAGTTTTTCTAAAGTTTTCCTGCACATAAAATCGAATTGAAATCTGCACTTCAACGAAACTTCTTCATTTATATAGATTTTTTTGATGATTTCCCTTCACAAATAGAAAATATATCATAGCTTGGATACGTACAACACTGCAAAATTTCCTCAGTAAGAAAAATTCATACGGCATCCGTATTCAAGATACTGTGTCTTGAGAAACAAATTTTTTCACGATTACGTCCTAACTACTGGAAACATTGGGATGAAATCTGGTATGAATATGTTTTGGAAGCTGATAAATCACATGATTCGATGTCATGTCTCTCTTTCATGACTCTCATAGAGGGCGCTAGTTACACGGTTCCTACCGAGTACTTTTGATCATCGATTTCCTAGTCCAAATTTTATGTGAATTCCATTTTACACCGAAAAGGTACTCTAAGTAAAACTTCATACTGTGTATCGTTCTCGGATTATATTCAACACCATTATTCTAATGCTAGGGTCATTGATTTAACAAAGAATCACAATAAGAAAATCAAAATAAATTCGACTGAATATATGAAATATTCAATCAGTAAGAGAAAGAGCAAATTCAAGTCAAGAGTTGCGAGAAAGAATAACCTCATAACCGATAGTCAATCGTTTGGAAGATCACTGCATTCATTAGTAAAAAATGATAGAATTGTGTTTTCGTATCATGTACTGACTGAATATTCTATGATTTTAGTCAAATTTATTTCAATTCTCCTCTTGTGACTTTTCTTTCAATTTATAAACTCATCTTGAGAATAATGTTATTATTTTTGTTCTCAATAAATAGGTAATTGTGTTTTATACTCATATACTTTATAACAAGCTATTACTTCATTATTTTCAAATAAAAATGTTTCGAAAATGGTACACAGTATCAAGTTTCACCGAGAGTACCCTCTTGGTGTATTATTGAATGATGTTCAGATTCACATAAAATTTGGTCTAGAAAATCTAACCTCAAAAATGTTCGCAATACAACAGAACAATTTGCGATTTGCCAGCTTCCAAAACATATTCACACAAAATTTCATCCCAATGTTGCCAGTAGTTTCGACGTGATCGTAAAAAATGTGTATGAAAACCTGTTTTTCAAGACTCCTATATCTTGAATACGGATGCCGTAACGATTTTAATATTATATGTATATTTCTAATAATGGCAGATCAATTATCTGACCCAAGATTTCAGTTCAATTGAACTCTCAGATACCTCAAAGAGAAATTCCCTGGCAATATTCCCTTGCAATAGTGAGACACCTTGCTTTTCAAAATTCTTGGACAGAACAAAAATGTATATACTATATATGAATAAATTCCTACTTATCTTTGGACGATTTGCTCCCATTTCCGAAAATAAAAAATATCTCCTTTTAATCTCTGTCATGCCAAGTTGACAAACAAAATGTGGGTTAACAGGTGAATTCATAAATTTATTTTAGTTGAGGAATGGATATCAAGTTCTATCTATATCAACTGAACAGTAAGCTATATTATTGTCTCGATTCAGAAGAATGCACACAGATTTTCGATTTATCTTTTGGTTGTGATCTTATTTTCCTATAATTTCAATATAATTCCAATCAGTTATATGTGGTCCATCTTCGATAAGGATATATTCAGTTGAGGTTGACTTGTCAACGTATCTCCTGAATTTATTATCTTCAATTCTTAAAAAAAAGGGAAAGAAAGAAACATATCACCTCCTCGATTAAAAAACCAATGAAAGGTATTTTCATTAGATGATTATCATGGGCACAACGATAGACTATTTGAACTTTGCGCATCTAGAAAAGTAGCTCTATTTGCCAACGGCGAACCCGCCAAGAGGATATTAACGGATTGATTAACTCTACACTTACTTTGATACCACACTTTATTTGATACCAATAAAAATATTCATATTCATCATTACACCTGTTTGGCTGTTCGGCTCGATTTCATCAAACTGTATGAATTATATTATATTCTTATAATGATCCACTCATGTGAATATAGTCATTTCTAATAGAAATTGCATGATTTTTTTTTGTTTCAGTTCCCTTGCAACTACCAATCATCACTAGGGAGCATTTCAATAAATGGTACTCTCTGAAATCCTATTTCTTAGCAATTTCTTTAGCAGACATTCCAGCACAGGTGATTATAAACTCAATAAACTCTTATTGAATAAAATCATGACAAAATGGGAATGATCAATGTATATGAATAGTGTACATACAGTACAATGATCGTCAATGGATGTATGCATCATAATGGAATATTTTTGTTTTATGTTGCAGATGATTGCTACACTTGTTTACTCGTTCGTAACCTATTTCATGACTGGGCAACCTTTGGAACCATACAGAATGGGTCTATTTATCTGTATGTGCATACTTATATCACTTGTTGCTCAAAGCTTCGGACTTTTCATTGGTGCCACTATGGATATCAAGGTACATACAGAGTATTTCATCATGATTAGATTTTTCAAAGAATCAGACATACTAGGTGTCAACGTATTCTTGCGACAGGCCAAGGTTTCCAGAGTTCCAAGGTATATAGAGGTATATAGGAAGTTATAAACGACTTGGATAAATATTATCAGGACTTCTGCATGTAACTTCAGAAGACTAGTTTTGTTGTCTATGTTGATGATGCCATGATTAATAGATTGATAAACTCAATATCTGTGATGAATAAACAAATATATATATATATATATATGTGACCCTAAGAAGAAAACCGTCTGAAATACGACATCTCTGCATGAAGTTATTTCTTACTCTAACAGACATCCTAGAGCTTCTAGCGCTCCTTCTCAGTATATAACATATTGAGTCTAATGCCCTCAAGAATTTTCCTGCAGTCTAGCTGGATTTCAAAGAATTCCTGAATCAGGTGACCAGCAAAGCTTGATAGAAAAATCACCTTTTCACAAATCTGAATTCAATGCCATAGTTGCAGAAAATCTGCAACGTTTTATATGATGTTTTTGTTATTTTTGTCGAATTGCCATCGATCCCAATCGAAGTTTGTTTCAAAAATCGAACATTCTGTTATATATCAGATAATATTGGGTTCAATGTTTCATATTATTCAGATAAGATCAGTGAGGTGTTGTTTCCTACTGAGTTAGAGTTTACACTTTTTTATATATTTTTTTTTAAATTTTTATTGTAAAATGACAAATTAGTGCAATGTGTCAATTCATAATGATAATCAAAATAATTTCATATGGAATCATGTATAGTTACATGTATACATACACCTCGTTTGTTGATAGCAGGTTTGCAATTAGTTAGCCTGCCACTATTTGCATTATAGTGATAATAAGTCGGCAATCCTTTTTATAACTGGGTTTTGAGTAGTAAAATTATTTAAAATCATGGATATTCTCCCAGAGAACTTCGACTGCTCGAATTTTGCGAAGGTCAAAAAACGGCTGAAGTAGTGCCAATATTAAAGCAACAATAGGTGGTAGTATGCTCTCTTCAAATGTCACCAAACATTGCTTCAGGAGAATCGATATGATTTTGATTCCATCTGATTTATCTCATCAAGGATGACACAATGAATGTGGAAGGATTCAAAAAGCTTATAAGAATGGATCCCAGATGGAATTCATGTTCTATAGTCTCAATCTGCATTAGATGGATAGATAGATAGATAGATAGATAATTTATTTCTTTGTTTAAAATACACAAAGTATAAAAGTATATTACACATTGCCATATATAACAAAAAAAACGTCACAAAACATACATAAATTAGTCACTATAATAATAAAAAAAAAGACATACATGTGTATATAGAACACAACAACGAATATGAGTTAAAATACCACTAGTTGTCAGCGAGTGAAACACTTAGTGATCCACTAAACTCGTTTATCTTGTAGGGAACCATGTTGATAAGATTTTTCCTGATTTTATTTTTGAAAGAATTTAGTGGTAGTTCCCTCGTTTCACGAGAGAGCAAATTGAAAAGGGGGATACCTATAGATTTACTTTTTTCCAATCTCTTCCTACTAGGCACGATGTTATTTCTGTTGCGGGTGTGGAAGGAGTGAACATTAGAGTGTGTCGTAAAAGTATGTATATTTTTCTTGGTAAACAACTCCAAGCTCTAGAGATGTGATGGAAATATATCGTTTGATTAGTCATCAGATGAGCTGACGAGATTGAACTGAGTGATTGGCTATGAATGATGTGATGATATTACAAGGGATTCAACTTTTGACAACATGGAAGGGTGTACACGGTTAGGAAAAAGTATGGATACCCTTAAATATGTCTGAATCGACCCGTGTAATTCCAATGGAATTCAATACCTGTTCGATCTGCCTGATTAAAAAATCGCATTTACAATAATTTTTACAATTTTCTGAAAATATTATGGAAATCCCTGAATAACTCCGAAACGATTCAAACCAACGGTCAAATTTGCGCTTTGTAGTTTATGAGGAGCTGCTGGGGTTTGAAATACCTCTTCACACATGACAGAAAGCCAAGTTTTTGTGAAGCAGTCCTCGCAATGAACCTCACATGGTCATCGCATGAGAGAGTGCTGTTGGTGGTGATACCAAACGTGGATATTGACGACTCATAGGAACTTCATAGGTACATATATTCTAGGCGTAAGCGCCATTGGCTTGTAGCAAATACATCAGATCAAGATATCGATTCTGTAGTGTCTTTGCTTGAAGCTGGAGAAATTGGCGTACAAGCACGAAAATCTGACACGAGTCAACACGACACAAGATTTTTTTGTGTGTGTGCTGGGGAATAAATTGGATCATTCACTGGGAGTTCCTGTCGATACAACGATCAAATATTTACTATGAACTATGAACATTCAGCAAGATCGCATCGAAATTGAATCGTATATGCATATGGCATATATACTCGTGAAAATATACTTCCACTCCGATGCTTCGAAGAGCTGTCCTTCCACATCTACCGTACTCCTCAGATATCATATATACTACCTCATTCTTTCTCTGATTTACTACTGACGGGATAAAAAGTCTGAAAACTTCAACAAGGAAGGCATTCTCTCTTTGCCTGTGAGTTGACGATTGGTGATAAAAATCGGAGGTGCCCGTATGATTGAGAAATAATTTGGTTTAAGTATATTTTGAATTGAAATACATTTGTATACAGTGATTGCTGCTCTTGTTGACAACCCGTGATAGCAGAAATATGTAGCCAGTCAGTCACTGAGGATTGGTATGACTGATTTATCATCACATGATTTTTTTTTCAGAATGGTGTGATCTTCGGACCCTTCTGCTTTCTCCCGTTCATAATCTTCTCGGGCTTCTTTGTGCAGCTGAACGCAGCCCACCCCTACATTCGGTGGATATTTCACGTGTCGTTCGCCAAATACGGCTTTGAAGGGCTGCTGCTCTCTGTCCTGGGTTACGACCGACCGAAATTACCTTGCCACGCAGAGTACTGCCACTATAATTATCCAGAGAAGTTCCTCGCAGAAATGGACATGGACGTCGCAAAATATTCTACGGCGGTGATATTTCTGATCGGTTTATCGATTGTGTTGAGGATATTAGCGTTTTTCGCGTTGAGTGTGAATATTAAGAGCAACAGGAAACGCCGGTAGGTAGTCGGCCAGCTCAAGACTTTCTTAGTGAGATTGGTTCATGGTACCTATCGATAGATGAGGTATTTTTGAGAAAATCGTATAGGAGGTTTCTTCATGAGTTTCAATAGAAATGAGTGTATTTTTTGACTCCACCTGAAACGTTAATCTATGGAAACCGGTATTCGGTTTCTCTATGATATCATAGAATAGAAAATACTTTGAATTGTGACAAATCCAATGACAGCCATCAATACGAATGAGAATGTCTTGTGACTCGTTTCCATTGTTGAACTTTGTTTGATCTTCAATCAAACATACAAGCACTCCACAAGGAAATTCCATCTCAACCCAATCACCTTCAAGTCCTTGCTCATGGTAACATACATCCTTTCTCACATTTATCGTCAATCATATTTGATTCCAGCGTGAAAGTTCGTAGATGGTTTCGTTGTAGCTCATTGATTTCGCAAGCTCAATAATGACATCGAGAATATGTTAATACGAATCCATGAAGAATATATTCTTCAATTTCTCTTCACAAAATGGAACCTTTGAAACATAGTGTTTGTATAGCATGCTAATGAAATTAGAATATTTGACATATCAGATACGAAATCGGAATGATTTTAAGCCATCCCTCATGTACATGATCAATGATAGAAAATAAGGATTCCAAACAGATATCAGTGTTTTTGAGATGTTCGCTAGTCAACATTCGTTTCAAAAAAGTGGATAAAAATTCAGTTCAATGCTGTGTAACATTTCTGATTTTTTCGAGGAACTTGAATATAAACTCAGAAAGCTAATCATACTGATTCCATTTCATAATGCATAGAGTTTATTGCGGTTTACCTTGCATACCTATTTATTTACTCATTCAGTTGATTTCGCGAATTCTTCAATATCTAATGGCAATAACAACCTAATGAGTTGTTGTTAGTCTGACAAATGATATACCTACTTCATGGGTTGAACATATAGGATGAATTTTGCATAATATCCTGCAGAATGAAATCGAAACCATGACTTATAAAACTAATGTATCATTCACATCAGATTCCTTTGAAACTCTCTACTCTTGTATTGAAGCTAATTCTGTTGCGATATACATTTACATGTTGTAGATAAACCGTATAGACAAAGCTAATAGCGAAAAAAACAACATCTCTCAAAGATATACGAAAAATGTATAGATGTTGAGACTCAAATATACCTTCTCGAAATTAAAAGAATGAAAATGCTTTATCAATCCCTGATATATGAAGGTACTGATAATATACAGAAGTGTGACAGAGAAGTTGAGTTGACCCGCCAAAATGATAATTCTCTCTATAAGATACGTAGGTATATATGGCCATGAAATATATCGCAAGAAATCGTTGATAATACTAAGGGTGTTGTTTATCTACTGTTCATATGGTTACTTCTGTAATTAGACATAATTTAGCATTAGCGTTTTGAACATGAGAAAATTACTGATTTCACATCTTTTTTGATGCTTTTCATCATGTAAATATATAGGAGGATCCATTTTGAGAGGAAAATAAAATTCGTACAAATACGAGCTTTGATTATAAACTGAAAATCTATCATCGACAATACTTCTGGTACTGCCTGACCTCTAGTAATTCATTTGAGAATACCTGAGGTTGGTAAACTTCAGAATATTGAGATATTTTGCACAATGTACCTAGTCAACCTATTTGATTCATAAAAAAACAAAATTTCCCCTAGACGCTATTTCTACTTCGATATTTCGATATTTCGAGATAATTACTCTTACTGAAAAATTCATCATTTGCAAAAACATTGGTGATAGATACTGATTGATTAATTTATGAAACAACTCTGGTATCAAACGAGAAACCCTTTTCAATAATTATTCGATGTATTAGACCATGGAATAACACATGAAACTTATACATAGTAAGTATTTTGTTGTATTACATATTTCAAGTCATTGTTCCAAAGTTATACTTTTTGGGATATCAGGTTATCAATCTAATTTTGATTTTTTTGACTGGTTATCCTCTTATTAGAGTCTGTATTTGTATGTTTATGTACAAATAAGTGCTGTCAAAATAGGAGCTGGAAGTAATGTCACATTGTGATATTTCTTTTATATAGATATTATTATTCCTTCCTCCAGAGCTCATAGTATTCGTTAAGTATTATGATTGTGGTTATTAATTTGAATATATTAGTAACAATTTTTGTTTTCAAGGGCTATATTTCATATTGGACGATGAGTTACGAAGCACAAAGACTTATATTCTTCAAGGGATGTTTTGCAACATTATTTCCTCTTATATTTGATACGTTTATTGACTATTCGAAGGAAATAATGATTCTCATATTATCAGAATTATAATTTTATTTTCATGACAAGAGATATAAGTTTCAACAAGCACATGTTTTGTGAATAAATATGCATAAGTAATAAAAATATGGTTGATTATTTTTCTTAACGATTGTTCTGAGTGAATAGATATTTGTAATCATTATCTATTTCTAAATGAGAACCAATTAATATAGCCAGAAAACTATTTTCTATATTGACTGTGTTGTAATATATTATTTGTTGAGTCCACGGTACTGACGATATAATAATGTTTTCCCTCAGAGTATTGAATATGATATCATTCAGACTGAATGAAATAAGAGGGTACTACCTAGTAGTCAAAACTTGAAGAAGGAAAAGAATACCGCATATACAGGGTTATTCATGGAAAGCTTCACACATTCCTTGAAAACTACTCAGAATAGAACTTGAAATTCGGCATCAAATGGTAAATATCAATGACGGATTCGATTGGAATATTTTCGTCGACGGAACCCTTCGGTAATAGCAGGAGTAGACCTCAACTTCGTTTGGATATTTCATAATTCTTGGATTCCTTATTCAATTCTGACTGAATTTTGTCAGATGTAACGTTACCGAACGTAATTCGAGCGGTTTGATTTCAGAAATCTTTTATTCTTATTTTTGGAGCCTATCAGAAATGATTCGTTATCTTTCACTAGCAGCGTGAATGAAATAGATTCATATGAAACATTGAATGCATTTTTTCGGTCATAAAATATGTTTCCAGATGGTTCAGGTATCCTTCAGTACTTAAGTGAGTGTTCAGTTGGAAATCACGCAGTCGATAATTTTTCAGAGCATACGCAGAAAATATAATTTCTTTTCCAAAAAGATATTTTCTCTAAAAATATTTTTTAGATCTTTATAATTTTTTAGTCATCTGCAGAAAAAATAGATCTGATCTGATGACATTAATTTCTGATAAGAATTTTCTAGTGAGCCAGAATTTGTATCCAGACGAAATTGGATTCAATAATAATAATAAATTTTGCATTTTCACTAAAGGAAGTGGCAAAGTTCAGTTTCCTGGTGACTGTTTCAACTGAATTGCTCTAAGAACCTATACAAGTCACACCAACACGTAACAGTGATAAACAGAAGAAAAATTCAGATATGGAATGAGAGCAATATATCATAGGTAGAAAAAATAATATAAGGAGCTCAAATGGATAACTGATTTGAATGTTAATGTGAGAATGCGTGATCGGTTTGACTTTCGGAAACCCAGCTGATTTCAATCAACATGCAATGTCATCGAAAACATGTCATATTTGGAAACTAAAATATCACATTCACCTAGCCGCATATTTCAACTTATAACACATACTTTGACCTCTCCTGATTGCCTGACTTATCTGAGCCTTTATATCGTATTTTTGTATCGTTCTGTCAGTTATGGGTGTAATTTCAGTTTCACAAAGGATTGATTTCAGTTACAATAGAAAAAAAATCCTAAGACTTCAATTCAGTTTCAACGAGTATGCACGTCGCAAAAGGGTATCCATATTCGTGTGTGATCAATGATGACCACAAGATTATTAGCTTCACCTGCCAGCTGAATTGTTGGACCGTTGATTGATGTGAAGCAAGACTAGTTATGTAGTTTGTTTGATTTCGGGTCCAATCAACCAAACATTAGATTTACGAGAGTTCAAAAGTAAACGATGATTAGTGTGACAGTTCTGGCAACTTCAACACAACAACTTACAACAACATCATTTCGAGCTGGTGAATGTTAAATGCGAATAGAATATTGCAAAAGTGTGAATTGCAAATAGAAATGGTGCAGTGATTGACCCTTGTGGTACTACCCTTTGATCAATTCACTTCAGATGATTTTTATTCAATTTGAAGCCTTAGCTGGCACGTCAATACAATGTGATATGGACATCAACAACACAATCATAGTCTCGAGAGCTGTACAGATTCCCTCATCTCTGTTGCTTGACACAACTGTATCTTTTAGTGAGCCTGGATTGATCAAAAGGTAGTACGCTATAATTCTCAATATTTTCAAAAAATTGGAATTCGATAGACCTCTTCAAAATGCTCATAGCGCCTAGATTGTTGTATTCAGTCGGATCGGATATTTTTGGTATAATGCCACAATATCACTACCCTATGATTCCGGAAAGATACCATTCCGGTTTCTAAGATCTTCTGAAATTCATTATATGTTATTATAATCATATGTTTTTTTTTTTCGGTACCTGAAGCTAGTCAAGCTAGTCGAGACTAGTCGAGCTAGTCAATATTTTCATCGATTTCTTTAGTACGAACATATCCAAAACGCGACATTTTCACTAGAAAACTCACGTTATCTAAGAAAACTTCAGAGTACATACATTACATTAGCGAAAACGTCAAACTTTCTGATCAATTTTGAAGCAGAGAAGCAGTCCATCATTGATTTTCGGTGTCGGTCTCTCAAAATCAGGAATTAAATGAATCAGACAAAAGTGACCCACGCAAAATCGGATTAGAATTATTATAAATGAAAAATTATTCTTTTTCTTCATCATTAATCCACTCTGATGATTCGATATTCCACAATACTGTATCGATGTCTATTTTATTAATGACACCAATTTGCAGAGAAATAATGAGATTAAAGATCTCGGTATCAAATTCTCTGATGTGTTCGTTTCTTCTGTGCATATTGAATACCTAGTATCTGAATGTTCTAGAAAACTGAGCTTCGTTCCAAGATCTAGCGGTGAATTCAATCATGATATTTGTCTGATACTTTTCAACTCCATTGTTCGATCTAAACTAGAATATGGATGTGGAATCCAAAGACTTTTTCATATTCCGATATGATAGAAAGAGTCCAAAAACGATTATTACGAACCCTATTCTCCATAAAACACAAGATCTGGCCGTTATTCATATCCTATCTCAGCCAATATGCAACCATTAGAACATTCAAAGTACCTGAAATTATTCAAACTATTGATTTTACTTCAACAGACATAAGACTAAGAAGAAGAGACAATCTATTCCATGTCTCGAACAGTTTATCTCCTCTTCAACAATGTTTCGTGAGCGTCAACGAAATGGTGAAAACCTGTGATTTAGATATATTTACTGTTACCGAGAGACAATTCCTTCGAATGCTCAAATGCTTCGACCATGCTTCAAATGTGTCTGATTATCTCTGGTCAGTGCACTCTTCAATGTTTTAAGCTGTATCAATCTATTTTCAATTGTATTATTGTATTCTTCGATGTTTCGAACTATATTGATCTATTTTCAATTGCATTATTGTATTTTTGTTATTTCATATTTGTATTCTGAAATTTTATAATTTTTTGTGTTGAGGAACTAAAAACAACTGTGCAATATGTTAGTGGAAATCATCCTGTCTGTTGCTCAGTATAAATAAATTTCTATTCTATTCCGTGACAAATTCAGTATTTCATAAAATCAGTATTTCATCGAATGAATACTTGTGATCCCGACCAAAATTTGACACTCATGCATCAATGAAAAATATACATATAGAATACCAAGTTTGCATCTTCATTTTGAATACTACTCCTCAAACTTGGGTTTCTATATTGGGATCATGCTTTGTAACGATTCACAATTTTTTTCTTCAGGCCTAAGGCTTGTGTACAGAAGTCATGCTCAGGCAGTGACTTCTTCAAAACATATACTTTCATTTTCGTTGTCGGCAAATATTTAATTTTTATGAAACTCTGATCAACAATTTCTCTGATAAAATGATGCCTGCTATCAATGTGTTTGATTATCATTGGAGTAACGATCTTAAATTGTCAGTTTTGGGCAGATGAAAATTATTTTTTATACCAGTATTGTAATTGTGAATAGAATTATTCCTGTCGAGACTGTTTCGATTCTTTTAAACGAGTACCAGAATTTCCAAAATGCCAACGGTAGTATTCTGAAATTTTTTAACAAATTTCGACGAGATTTTAAGGGTGAGAATTTCGCAATTATTCTGATAATTCGTTTTTGGGTTGAAAAAACATTGTATGTATGTGGAGAATAACCCCATACAGTTATACCGTAGCAGAGTCTAGATTGAATTTCTCCAAAATAATATAAGAGTAGTACTGAATCGTCAAGAACCCTTGTCAAATTTCTCAACAAATAACAGTTCTTGTTGAGTTTACTGATGAGCTGAGTGCAATGAGTTCGAAAACTGTAATAACTATCAAGAAATATACCCATAAATATATATAAATAGAGGCATTCAAATATAGGTAGTTTGCACAAAACCAGTTTTGTAGATTATTAAGAGTCGAATTGATATTCTGTTGTAATTTACTCAGGTCTCTAGACCTAAATTAGAAAGAAGAATCATCGGCATATAAGCAAGTAAAAGACTCAGGTAGGATTGTTGGCAGTTTATTGATGTGGAGGATAAAAAGGATTGGGCTCAAAACGGATCCCCGAGGAACCCCAAAATCATTTGTTAATTCATCAGAAAAGATATTTTCTTCACGATTATTTCTCGAATGTTGTATCTTCACTGTCTATATGCGATCAGAAAGATATGATATGAACCAGTGGTGTTGAGATCCTCCGATACCCAGACTGTATAGTTTTCTCAAGAGGATGTTGTGATCCACACAGTCGAACGTCCGACTAAGATCACAAAATATTCCAGTCGGGTTTTCACCTTGTTCAACAGATCTCAGAAGAGTTGAATAAGATGAAATAATATCAGTTGTCGTTGAGCGTTCAGATCTAAATCCATGTTGATTTGGAGATAAGATATTATTGATTTTCAAAAAGCTATGTGAAGATTCCAACATAATATCTAATCATAACATAACATAATTCTATCATATTCTTGAATTTCCCAGAAGCTTCCAGTGCATGGCTTCTCTCGTTCAAAAATGATACTTTGCACCATTTTGTGGTCATAGTCATCTAGTCTGCTTTTACCGCGATAACATTCGAAACGTAAATGTTCCGAACTTGTTGAACTCTCGGAAACTGAATTCTTATTTTTATCATCAAATATTCTCTTATGGAACTTGTTATTCTTCTCCTTCGCGATTCATGGATGCAATAGATTAGATGTTTCGCCTTTTCTCTTCTTCATTCTGGCTTCAGTTCATTCTATAACCTATTATTTTGAGGATTTCCGGTTTCGGAAGGTGACTTTATACATCTGAAGTTTTCGAAGTCTTCCGATGAACTATAAAGCATCATGATAGTCAGTAAGTCATCATTGATTTCCACCTCCGTGTCCTTCCATTCATCAACGAACATCTTTTCTGTTGAGTAAGTAGTTTCAGAAGTGTTGCCCTCCTAGCTGGTCATTTTGACTGATAAATTGATTCTAATTTTATCCAAACTTCGTTAGAAGTCTTACAATTCTTTATTTGCTTCAATTCCGAAGGGTTATTCAATAATTTGCAAGGAATATAAACATAATATATGTCACTTTCAAGTTATTTGCGAGGATGAGCTCTGATTTTGCCATTGCGTTCTTGTTAGCAATATCCCATGCAGTAGTTTCATCTGCATTTTCGTGACGATACTTCAGACTATTCACGTAATATCAACAATTAATTTTGACCAATACGGCTTCCATTCGTAATTTCAATGTGTCGTATTTCTCTTCACCTGGTATTCTGATACAGAAGTCTGTTTTAATATTTTCCAACCTCTTCCTGATTCCATAACCTATTGATTGTACTGTGTTTGATGAAAATATCCGGAAGAGATTTCAGAAATATAATGATAGACACAATACAAAAATTTCTATCAACTTGACTCATATCAGAAATACAGGAAATCATAAATCAACAAACTAATATCAGTACCTATTAAGTTTGTATCATCATTTCTAATAATATTCACTTGAGTTCTATTTTTCTTCTCAAAATAGAGTGAAAAACGAGTGATAGAATCTCTTCAGAAAAACAGGGAATTCCATTGAATAAATCAATGATAATTGAAATACAATGTGTTCATTCACTTGAATTTTTTCCTTTTTTAAGACGTGTTATTGAACTTGCCATTATTAAGTATCGATAGAGCAATAACCCTAAAAATTCGATGATTATTCATAGTTCAAGGGCTAGAATCCGTGGGAATCAACGAATATTAGCCGTACCCCGATATTTTCAATAAGGATTCAGAGACCATGAAAATGGAGAACTATATATTATTCCCATGAGGATTCCGGAAAGCTAGTTCAAAATGATAGATGATTATTCCATAATAGACATGGTTGATGAAGGAGAATGAATATTCCGTATAATCTTTACAGAAGTTTAATATTTCGCCTCTCAAACTGGCAACACTCTTCATTTATGTAACTGAAAACCAGACCAAAGAGATTTATCTCATGGGCACATGAGTTGAGAATCAATAGAGAAAATGAATAAATTCAGTCAGAATTTAGGAACGTTGAACTTCTCTAAGATGGTGAATATCATTGGATTGATTTCTAATAATAACAATGATCGAAGGATTGTTGGATGAATAAAAAATTCCTTCCTTCGCCTCTCAGGTTGCCTTGCCTTGATTGGCCCGATTTTTGCGATCAGTTATACTTTTTCAATTTTTGATATTCATTACACTCAAACCTACGAACTCAATCAACTCATTGATCATTGAGGTACACATTCCTCATATTTCACTGCAAAACTCTACACAAAACTCTACTACAGGATATCACTCGTGAAATCAGTACAGTATATTGCTTCGAGAAAATTCATTCGCTACATTAGTCGATAGGTACTCCGAAGATACGAGTAAGTTTTATCAGAAGGTGATTTTGAGGATTCTGTAGTTTTGAGGAATTACTTTCATATCCTATTTTACTCATTATACTGTTCACTCTTCAATAATATTGAAGGTCACTTCGATTTCCTAGAACTGTTCGATATCTTTGTTATAGATGTCAACTGCTTCAGTAACTAAAACCAACATATTTGGTTCCAATCATGTTATTCACTACCTACAATAGTTTCAGAACTCTATTTTATTATTCCAGATAGATACTTTAGTTTTCATGATACGAACAGCAATAGGTAACCTAAGACTATGAGGTGAACATATAATAGATACTGTGATGTTCAGATATTCTCATTCAGATTTGCATTCACACATCTAGACAAAATTCTTTTTGAAAAATGTTATATCAAGAAGATTCCTCGAGTATACCCTGGAGATTACCCTTAAGAATACCTAAGTGGCGACTCTGATCAGCACAAATCAAAACTTCGATACATTGGAACAATTAAACATATTTGCATTACTTACTGGAATAATTCATGGGAAAGAATAACTGTTGAAAACAATATTGTCAGTATAATGTATTATGAACCCGTCTATAGATATTTTATAGTTTCTTTCAGTTTCACAGTCGGTTAAAAAGTACGGAGCGAACATGGCGAATGAAAATGAAGAGAAAAACTATAATTTCATGCAAGGCAGTTTCTTGTCTCATCCACCACCAGGAGAAGAAATAGTGATATCAGGTAATTATGTACAGATCCTTATTCTTTGTCTTTTTCTTCAACCAGATCCGGTGTGATATACAGATTTTTGAATACATGCTACTTTCGAGACAAAATGAAGGCATAGTGTGATATCATCGAATTTATTTGAGCATAAGTATGTAAATCCAGAAATGATTATCAATTGGTCAACAAAACAATATTTCAGATTCCCAATCAGCATCTTTGGTGAAAAATATACATTTAGTTTTGTTCATTCGAATAATGGAATCAGATTGAGAGTTGTAGTTCAAAAAAGCTACTCCCAATAATTTCATTATCAGATATTATGCCTATAATGAAATGATTATACTCAACTATAGTGTGAAACAAGAGTTCTGACTTTCATTTGTACTTACATGATTCGTTTTCTATTCATCAACGTCTACTATATCACAATGGATTCCTAGCTGACATTCTCAATAGGTATATTCTGCCTAATGTTGATGAGTACTGAATTATATTCAACATCGCAACTATTTTTAAAACCCCTCGTGGAATTATAAAACTCAGTATGTATGAATTCAAAATGACAAGTTCTTCCAAAGTCCGTGAAAATATATAGGGTATCCCATCCAGAATAAAGAAGTTGAAGGCATTTCTGGGTAAACCGGGAATGCATTTTGTTCCATTGCACCCACTTGCAAATTTTCATGAATATCGTTCTTTTCGTTTGAAAGATGTTTACTTGGTTCCATACTTCATCCCAACCCTGTATATAACGAAAGCGTACTTTTGCCGTCTTGAATTAGTTCAATTATTTTCTGATGGTGTTTAGTGGAAAGTCAGCAGAAGAGCTAATCCAAAATTTGAATTGCCGAAAAATTTACATAATATTCATATAGAGAGGAGTATCTGCAATGACCTACGCTGACTAAAGAATTGCATATGATAGAAAAAATATCAGACAATTCGTATTCTCTTATTCGTATTCAGTGATCTCTGAATATCATCATTTTATATGAATCAACATTCGACTACGAGACCAACAAAAATAGTATATTCTCTTGATAATGGAATACTTTATATTCAACAATAATATTTCATATTATCCACTGTTCTTGCCATTTTCATTGAGGCGTCTATTGCATATTCAAAGTTTACTTTCTCCATATCAGTTCATAATTCCTTCCAATTCATGATGATTTTTTGTACGTTTGAGCACAGATTCTTTTCTATCCACTTGCATTACAAATAGGTACAGAGAGGATTTCTTCAAAGTGGTCTCAACATTTGGAAAAGTTTAAGATAATCCGTCTATGATAAATCTGTTTATAGGTATCTTCTAGATTGGATAAGATCATTCCTCTGGCAAATCGAATATGCCCTTCTTTGAAAAGGTATTGATATCAACTTTGCACATATCGATTGGTCTGTCTATGCACACGTCTGTATGAATAAGCGACTGTATGAAATATATTGGAATGTGAATCTTGAAGATTTCTATTAGTGATTTTGATTCATTGAATTAGAATATCCCATCTGGTGGCCAAGAAAGCAATTCATCAAATTGTGAGAGTAGTTTCTGATCTTCAATTCCATCTGGGCTCCTTATGTGAACTTGTGTTTATTATGATGACAGCTCTTCTGAACTGAGTGTGATTTTTCCTCAGAGAGATCTAATAATAGTTGTGATGATAACGACGACATAAAAACAAATATATGGTATCACACATGATTTTTATATATGGCAAGTTTGTTGACACCTCACCTATTACTGTTTTCCAACGACGTGTCAATCAATGTTTTGCATGAAAATAAAAAAAAAAACGTATTGCTACCGAACAATATCCCGGGCACAATTTCCTACGAAATACACCGGTGGCAGTTTTCGTTAGTGTGAAACCTATGAACAATAGTGAGTTGACCTTTCATGACTCATATCTGGCGTGAAATAGATTATAATAGAGTAGTATACAGGGTTGGGATAAAATATGGAACCAAGTAGATATCTTCCAAACGAAAATAACGATATTTAGGAAACTTTGCAGGTAAGTGCAATGGAACAAAATGCAGCTGATGTCATCTTTTGTCAATAATACTTCGACCGGAAATGTCATCAACTTCTTTAATGAGACACCCTATATATTTCTACAGATTTTGAAAGAGCTTGTTATTTTGAATTCATACATACTGAGTTCATTGTAATAAAAATGTAAAAAAGAAGAATATAGCACTTTGATCAACCTCGTTTGAGTTTTTTGATACTATGGTTTAGCATGCCAAATTTGTGGTAGAAGTTTGCGGTGTTTCTTCTGAATCGATTGCAATATTTTGTTTCACAGTTTCGTTCGTTGCATTCCGCGGTCTTTCAGGTTTCAGCAAATTTCTTACCATCCTAGTTGTATTAAAACGTTGTAATGTTGTAGTTACTGTTGAGCTTGATATAGGCATTCTCTCTGGATGCAAATTATTAAAAATATGACACACTTGTTCATGATTTCTAACACGATTAGTATAACTGATCATCGTTAAAATTTCAATACGCTCTTTTTCATTTAATTGAACCATTCTAAATTGTAAAATCTATTTCGGTCAATTAGAATTTGACACTTGGAGAACAAAATACGTATTAAACAGTACTCGGTCATTTCTTACTGTGCATACAAACAACATCATTCATTCGCCAGAATACTAGGGTAAAAACGTTATGTGAATGAAGAAAAAAAAATAATCTTGAGTTCAGTTTTCATTTTACCAGGTGAAATGGTCTTCCAACTTAAGATATCAAGTCCATACTATTGGACAGTTATACAATTGCATAATCAACTGCTACAGAATTTCGGCTCCTTTATGTCTGGAGGTATTCACGTTTATCAAAATTCTATTATCTTTATTATTCAGATATATGTTTCATCAGCATGGGTCCACAAATGCCGAATGAAGGAACTAAGTGCCTCTATTTTTCAAAGCCTCGGCAACCTAATATTTCATGTGTGAACTCATGCTCCGCAAAACTTTTTTCTATTTTGATATATCATTTCAATGTCAATGAACAATTGAAATTTTTATGGTAATGAAATAGAACTGCGTGCATGAGAATATTCATATTCAATTGTCTCGTGAACGATTTGTCTAATAGATGTGCAACAAGTGGACAAAGACAAAAATACTCACATTCAGAAAATGTGTCCTTGATATGAAAGAAGTGAACCTCAGGAAAGTTATCGAAAAAAACAACTATCATCCCAACAAATTCTATCCTTCCTGATTGGACGATTATTGTTTCAAAAGCAGCACCATCGAAACAAGTTTATAAATTTTTAAATTGCTGTTACGAAAACAAATTTTTGAATTGACAATTCTGGGGTTTTCTCATCCTATTTTGCATTTGAGGACATCTGATTTCATGAGTATTACCACTCTGGCAAGCTCCCAGTGTCAATTTCGTTTTCCAACTGAAATCTGTCTTCATAACTGTTACATTTCATGATTATGACAGCTACGATAGGCAATAACAATATGCATTACCCTCCCTGGCAGATATCTAGGTACAATACGAATGATTTTTTTCTGCTTCGGAGTGATGCTTATCTCTGGTAAATTATATTAATTTAGTTCTCTTACCTCTCTTACTACCTCCAATTCATTCGAATAATTCTTCTCCACGAATCCAAAAAACATGATCCCTAACGAGATATTATTCGGTCGAATAAGTATTTCCATGAATTTTCATCCTCAAGTATTATCAGCAAAGCAGCAAGGCTACTACTCAAGAGTGCTATGACACAGAGTTTGTAGCAGGACTTGCTTGGGTTCGAATCTCTCATTCAGGTGATAGTCTGAATAAATGAATTAGTTCTGTCATAAATATTCCTTCCCCTGTCAACTTCTCATTGTATTCATCATTTTATACCTATATTTGACTGGACTGTCGAAAGGTTTCGATTTGAAACATATTCCAGAAATGGCGTCCAGCCGCTATTCGGAAACACCTTGCCAATGTGAAAATGCACAAATTTACGCACTGTAAACCAAGCGGTAGAAAAATGAGAAAGCTTATGTTTTCTACCACAGTGTATAGAAATCATCATTTCAGCTCAAAACTAATGTTTCCCTAGATTTCTGTCAATGACTCAAAATACGTTCTCTCATATCTATTCCAGAATAGTAAGTATTAATAGTAGCGAGTAGCAATAGTCGCAGGTAATGATGATCAGAGGTAGGGTATTGAGGATTATGTGGAAGAATATTTCAGTGGAAAGACGCGAAAAAACGGTGTTGGTCTGATTGATCCAACTCAATTTTTATTAAAGGATGGATGATAGATTTTTTTTACCCACTCTAATATTTTATACACTTTATGCTAGGGAAGCGAGTTAGTACCTTCATAAAAAAATATTGAGATGAAATTTCAAGATAGTTTGTTGGGATTTCGAGTTGATATTATTCTGGTGTTAACTTGAGATGCTATTTTTTTTCTCTCAATTGATATATATAGAGCGCCCTGATATTTCCGGATATTAAAGGAGTACTTGACATCGAAAAAATAATATATCATTATTTCATTTGGAAACATATATATTCCCTTCAGAATTCCTGAAGTCGTATAACTTGTATTTGAAAAATTTGAATTCTTGGATTAATCAATTTCTATTGAAGTGGGAAGAACATCTTACTATGACTTGACCATTGAATTTGGGTTATTCATGCTCTACTAGAACTGCTCTATGATATACCTTATAAAAAATTAACATTTGAAAGACATGTCGAAGTGACGGTACAAAAGAGTATAAGAAACCTGGGGTTCATTATGAGGGCGACTCAATCCTTCCGAGATCCAGAAGCAGTTAAAATGATGTTTAACTCTCTCGTGAGATCTAACTTGGAATACGCATCTGTCATCTGGAACCCCTTTTACAATAATCATTCCAATCGGATTGAAAATGTTCAGAAGAAATTTATCCGACACCTCAATTTCCGTTTCAACCGTGAAAAACTTTCCTCTCCATATAATACAAACTTGAAATATTACAAATGTGAAAATCTGCAATTGAGGAGGAAATTCTTTGACATATTCTTCATCTATAAGGTTGTAAATAATCTGATTGATTCTGTTTTTTGTACCAATTCTCTCACTATTAATTGTATCCCATATGTTGTGAGAAACAGACACCTCTTTATCAATGGACCTAGCTCTACCAACTCACTTCTGAATTCTTCTCTACATAGGTGTATCAACTCTTATAAGGTTATGATAGGTAATAACACTAATGTTGACATTTTCACCACAAAAATTCTCACGTTCAAAAACAAATTGAAGCAAATTATTAATTCGTGATTTTCTTTTCAAATCAAGTATTGTATTGTTATATTCTGCATGGTCCTACTGATTTTAGACACTTTCTCGTTTCTTTTTATTTTATATAGGTAATCGTCTCACTCATGTGACTGCATTTATATATAACTGCATTTATATATAATTTCATTTTTCATAACCTTCTAATGTTGTACGATGATTAGTATATAGTGTGCTTCTCTGTAATTGGGTCTATCGACCTGTTGAGCAGCCTGTATTCCATAAAATAAAAATAAAAATAAAATAAAATATTGATATCTAATTTCACTCACAGCACTCAATTATTCAACTTTATCACCGGTTTTCTAGTACAGGTACAATCAACGCATATGCTTGGTATAAATCCCCGTTTGAATAAAAAAATCTAGTGACCCATGAAAAATTCCTTCTAAGAACTTCCAGAACGATAGATTATTGTGTAAACCCGTCACCAGGTCTGAAAGGTACAATATCAACTGATCTCAATTGTCAACTAAATTATTTCCTTGAAAGTAACTCACAAACGGAGGTATTATACATGTTTCAACACCAACTAAAATTTCAAATATTTTTCTTTCAAATATTGCGATGAATCCGTCATTCCAAAAAATCACCAATAACTGGAAATTTCCCGATGTCTTTCTACCACGCTTTATGTTGTGAGCAAAAAATATCCCAAACTAACGACCTAACCTAAGTGTGACTGGAAGATAACGGAAAAGATCCAATAATCTTAATAGATATGTCTCATTCGAAAGGAGATTTATTGAGGTACAAATTATGCAAGTTTTTCGAAAGATTCATGACGAAAGTGCTACGTGAATGTGCAAATTCTGATTTCATGAATGAGGAAGTTTCGAAGGAACATATGAAAATGTCCAAGATGAAAATAGAAATTGATTGGTTTTTGTTAGGAAATAGTTCTAGATGTGTTACGTTTCTTATTCAAGCTCTTGTTTGGAACTATCTCTCCTCGTTTCTAGAAAATGAAAAAGTTATCATATTATAATTATTTCTGTATATTTGTAGTAAGAACAGATTCGTGATCTGCCCCAAAATGTCACTATGCACTTGAAATCAAAACTTTAACCTATAAGAGAAATTCTCTATTTGTCAGTGACACCTTATTGGTTTTGTGAAATACAAATATATTTTCAATGAAACAAAACTTCTTCGAGAGAAAAAAACAACAAGGAAAAATTTTTTTCGCAGAGCAAAAATGCAGATTGTGTTGAAAACGGGAGCAGATTCAATCCCAAACGTCAAAGATGTATATCTATTTCCGATTTTTTCAAAATAACAAGGTATCACTGAAACACAGAGAATTTCACTTCCAAGTATCTGAAGGTTTAATTTCGAGCGCAGTGACATTCTGAGGCAGATAACAAATTTGTCTTCACTACAAATATATTGAAATATTATTCTTTGAAAAAGAGGAGAGAAAATCCACACAAAAGCTGAAAAAATGAATCTACCACCTCCTCGAATAACTTACTGACAGTACACAAGATCTTTTGTTTGGCAGAAGCCATCAACATTTCTTTGATATTCTTTTAATGGTCGAGAAGCCAATATGTCCGGCTTGGCTTCTTGATAAGCTCATTAAGGTTTCGTGCCCAGCAAGACATCTAAGATCCGGTTCTAGCTGACTTGTGTTTTGACACCCCTCTGCGAACAGGAATCAATTGCACCCTCACAGCTACGTCCCTTTGCTCTTTGCTGTTCTACTCCGTATTTCTCCTGCTCTGGATACTCTCTCAAATGCTGTTAGGATGGCGTAGCCTTCATTTTGAGAAACTGTGCCATCATCTGGGGAGTATCATCACTACTATGTCATCATAGCAGCTTCAGCATCATAGTTTTTTGGCAAAACAAAACAGTATCATTGAATTCATTATTCTTCCCTACAACGTTGTTCCTCCGGAGGATATTAAAGTTCATATTTGACTCATCAACGAATATTCCAACTAGGAAGATATTGACCGCCTGATATATATATTGAGAGCCATTCCCATCACAAGATTCCCATTATTTGAGAATAATGTCTCGAATACATAATTCGATTATGAACTGATATTCAATGATACTGAGTTGATGATAATACAGTTTCGTGATGAATGTTTGTTGATGAAAATAAAAAAAAACAACCCATTATCTTAGAGATTGGTGTTGGTTGGTAATTTGTAATGCATCTATCATTGACCCCGATCACACCAACACTCAAAAAACACTCACATCAGAGTGATATTCTATTCTGATATAGAAAAAAAAATCGGAAATTGAATTCAATTTGGTAACGATGTCGACGTGAAATGAACACGACGATATAAAATTTCCCTTAATCTGGCTTCTTCTATATACCTACTAAAGATAGTTACACTGAATATCCATTATACACTCTATACAAATATTTGAGTTGGATGCATCGGACAGTATCGATACAAAACAACAAATTTGAATTTCAATCACAAACGGGTATGATATTATGTTCGTAATAAAGGCATTGTCGTTTATTAATCATTATACTATATTCCATTCAATTCAAATTTGTTCTGTGAACCGCATATTGAAATAAATGTTTTTTGACCATGACAGTTCAAATTCATCAATCATTCATAAAAAATCCCTGGATGGAGCTAAGTACCTAATAAGGTGATACTAAAGAAAATCCCCATTCATGCCATGTATGAAGACGCCTTTAGTATGTATATATATATATATATATATATATATATATATATATATATATATGTTAAAATAGATATATTTATTTTTGATTCGAAGAAGAAGAAGGAATATTCATTCTTCCATTTTAATATGAATTGTTGATTCAAACGGTACTACTCCTCGCAACAAATGGATTTTCATTGTGGTCAAATATTTTGGGAAACATGATCACCGGACATATTTGAGAGATATCATTCATGAAAAATGCCACAAAATATATTCTTCAAGTAGGTCATCTTCATTCAATGCCTCGTACATCTGGAAATGATTTCACCATTCTACTTTATGTTATAAGATGGTGCCAAATTCTACTTGAAGTCTTTTCTATTTTGAACTGTTTTCATATCCAGTGAATCTGTTGCAGGCATATCTGGCTGTTTTCCATTTTCTGAGAATGTGTCGGACTTTCAGAAGAACCTCTACACAAAAGAGAAGATGCTGATTAAGAATATGAGATGGGACTTCCAACATGCTGAAATTCCATTGGCAACTGGAGCTGTGCCCAATGCGGAAAAATTCGATGCTGGATTTTTTGGTCAGTTGATCATTAACGAATTAGTCACGAAATATATAGTTGCTAATGGAAAAGTCTGGCGAGAGCTGGTACGAAATGTTGATTCATTGAAAACTTGGCCTGTCATCAGACCCATCTGCAAGAATTCAGATGTTACTCATATTCAGTACGAAAGTATTGATCTGCCCTCATAGCGATGGAAGTTTCTTCAATTTTCTACTATCACTCATCACCTTATTCACTGAATAAACAGGGTGTTCCGAAGATATACCGAAAAACTTCAAGGTGTGATAAGGGACATCAAGCGTTGTTGCTTAATGATTTAATAATCAAACCACATTTCACTCATTAATTTGCTTCATTAACAAATAAATTATGGTGAACTATGATTTTTCGAAATGTTGACCATTTACTTCAATGCAAAGATTACTCCGTCGGGTCATTGACTTGCGATTCCGTTGGAATATTCTGGGAATAGTTTCTACATGGGTACAACTCGCCATCATCCTTGCTTACATATCTTCCTCATAACGAACAATTGTTTCTCAACTTTTCAGATAACCTCAAAGAAGAAAACGTCTCCAATAATTTGAGTATGATTCGAATGGTTTGTTTTTTCTCTACAGCACAAACGGTCCATTTGCAGATATATGTTTACCTAAACAATAATGCTTGTTTTGACAGCCCCTATCACTCCTCAAAGTTTGTCGGTATCTTTCCGGACATCCTGTGTATGCTTGAGTCAAATCTATTGAACACAGGAAACCAATCTTGAAAGTATGGTTTTGTTGCCCACAGTCAACAAGTCAACATTTCATAATTCAATTCAGTATATCGTTCATCCTATCGTTCATTCTATGATCGGTTAGGGTTCATCATTAGGAATCAGTGACGGCTCATCAGAGACAGCAGGTTCGAAGGGCCGTACCAGATCAGTTACGGAAAAAAAACTGAATTATTCGGTAAAATAGAAATTTTTCAAGATTGATTTCAATATTCAACGTTTATTTTGTAGTGGTAACATGCCACTTTTTCTATTTGAATACATCAGGTATGAACGAAATGACAATGCCAATACATGAAATTCAAAGGACCTTCGACATCTAATTTGCCCATCGTCAGAAAGCCACGTTAAGTTGAAACGCTCTCGCAGCTCAATCACTAGGACCGGCCAGCCAATGTCGTTATCATGATATATTTCAGGCCGGTGCTTCTCGTCTCCCGATCTAATAATTTATTTTTGTTTTTTGGTTGAGTTGACTTCACGTTTTCAACAGAATATATTTTTGCTTGGAAGTCATTTTAATTTGAAAAATAACTATTGATATCATCATGTTTTTGTTATTGTTTTTTTTTTACCAACTGACATTTGAGCCACCGACCCTACACGTTACACGTCGGCTTTTCATACCTGCACTGGAAACCAAAAACTGAGTTAACTAAATAGAGAAAAAGTTACCCTGGTCGACCCAGGGTCGGAGGGCAACAGCCGTCACTGTTAGGAATCAAAGAATACCGAGTTCAATACTATTATCTCCAAAGACTTAGAAGATATAGTGTATTAATTGTTCCATATGCTGCTTGAATGTGACACAAACTCAATATGGAAAAATAAATGAGCTATATCCGTAGTCTTTGGAGGTAACACCATTAAACTTGGTATCGACGATATCCATATGATGAACCTTAACCGATGCTGGAACAAAATGAAGACTAGACCATTTAGAAAAATCGAGTGATTGAGGGTCAAAAGGTACAGATAATTCACCCGTTTTATATAATATTAGACGTGTTTTGTGAAATTTTCACGCAGTTCCTGATCATGGATCTGCTTCGATTTTTTCTGGCCACACTGTATCTACGAATCTTCAATCTGTTATCTAGGCATTCACGAGAGGCAAGGACATACACAAGACGCAATGAGTAGGATGGTTTTAGAAAAAACTGTTGAAGCTGTATTCGATGCCGGTCTTCATCTTTCCGATTTTGAAAACACAAATACTGGAATATACGTCGGTTCGTGCTTTAGTGAAAATGAAAAATACTGTTTCTTCGATAACTTGAATCCTCAAAGTTTTTCTTACACTGGGTGAGTTGAATATATGATGAATCTGTTGGTTGGCACCGAAGCTTAGGTATAGATACAGTATTAAAATCGTTTTCTCACATCACGTGAAATCAGCTCTATCAGATGATGTTCTGCATAATTATCCCTCAGAATCCAGCTGGAAGTCATTTCTCTATGGAGGAACGAAAAAGAATAATATGCGAAAAACACGTCTGAACATGTCAATCAATAACTCGAGAACCACTCAAAGTATCTTTCCATTTTATTGTGATACAGAAAAAAATAGTAAGCGCTTTTCATATATGATGAAGAATGAAAGTTTTTTTCTCAATACGTGTAATACGTCGGATACGTTCACTATGAACACATTCATAATGCGCTATAACGCTCTCTCATAGGGTACCCTGATATGGTTTTGATGATATTCATTTATTTGACGTATGATGTCGAATGATTTATCAAAGATTGAATATTCTTGCAATATATTAACTTCAGTAAGATTTATGATAATTTGCATCATTATGCATTATTATGAGTGATACCTACTTGAATTCCCATAACCTTCAATATCATCACATACTTTTAATTTTTTCATACAGATTTTTTTATGACCATATAATGTCGTTAGATTCCTTTTTTTTTTCGTTAGTAACTATTCCGACAGCCATTATAATTCATAATATATATTTTTTTCGAGACAAAATCTCTTTCCTCTGTTTGAGAAATATCCTTCATCAGTATCCTTCTATTTTATGATCTTTCACCAACATTCTATTCGCCCCACATGATTTTATGAAAAAATCAATAACAAAAAAGTTTGTCGATTGCCGAAGGATACATGACATTGAAAGTGATATGTTCCGTTCTGAATCAATTTACAAAAACTCAGAATAGTTCTTGGATGTCATCGTACCCGTGCGAAACCGTGCCCAGAAAATAATTCTGTTCCGATCATGAGAAGCGTTATTCCTTTTAGAATTTCTCAAGGAATAAGTTTGTCAACACTCAAAATGTCGTCCAACGGTATTTTAATATTGAAAAATATAAACCTCATTATACTGTGTGCGTCGGAACTGGTTATACATCAGAACCTTTTTTTTTTTTCGAGGACGGATCGTATTTTCAGGTGGATTTTACTCCACTCTTTATAGTGCTCATGATAGGAAGTCAGTTATGTTCTTCATTTGATGTTCATTGATATTGAATTGAATTGTCAAACAACAATATTTATTAACGAATCACCAAGTGAATTATCATCTGATAGAACTGATTCTGATAGATCGAACATCTATTTGATGATGGTCATTTTTGAATTTTTACAATTTCGGTTCTAAATTCTCAGTACCACTCACCTTTATGTTTCAATTTCAGTGCAGTCAGATCTATGATAGCTCACAGAATAAGCTATTTCCTGAAGTTGAAAGGGCCTTCTTTCATAGCCGACACAGCTTGTAGTAGTTCTTTATACGCGTTCGAACACGCTTTTAGAGCAATCAGATTTGGAGAGGTCGACATGGCTATAGTAGCTGGTACCAATTTGTGTTTACATCCTTTCGCTTCTCTTCAATTTGCACGGTGAGTAATATGAAATCGCCATATTCGATAACTTCGATTTGTTCTAGGTGAAGTCATCACGGAATATTTATTCCTAAGGAGTTATACCTATAGTCTATGAACTATATATGTATATCCTCTGAAAACTACATGAAAAAGCTCTCTTATTTTTTTTTCATAGATGATATGATCGTAACTCAGTAGTTTCTTTTGTCCTGCTCGATACGTGGAGGATATAAATATATATACACTATGAAACTTTCAGCAATTGAGAGAATGAGATTGTCAGTTAATGAAGCCATGGACAAAGCTTAAAATTTGCGCAACGACGTGCACGCTAAATTTTATTTTTTGAATGATGCTCTTGTTCCTGAAATGATTTTTACATAACTCATATCAATGATGCCAGGCCTTGAAGAATGTTCATTTAACGTGTAGTTTCTCATATTCGAAACCTTTGAGCAGAACCAGAAACACATAAAGGAATTTTCATGAACATAAAAAAAAACAAGGATAGATCTCCACATAATACTTCATTCAGTTACTCAAAGAATGAACCAAAGAATTCTTATAAAACGAAGCATTTCAGGTTGGGGGTATTATGTAAAGATGGCGTCTGCAAATCGTTCGATGAATCTGCTGATGGTTATGTCAGATCGGAGGTCATAGGAGTCCTCATTTTGCAGAAGGCAAAACATGCCAAAAGAAAATATTTGGAGGTGATACATGCGAAGACGAACTGCGATGGTTTCAAACTTACAGGAATCACCTTTCCTTCGAAAGAATCCCAATACAATCTCATGAAGGAGGTTTACGATGAGAGCGGAATAAATCCGTGTAGTCTGAGCTACCTTGAGGCTCATGGCACAGGTGAGATCAGATCGGTTATAACATACAAATGATCCAATAGGTACCCAGTGCTTCGAACATTTCGAAAGTGCGTTGAGGAGGAAAATCTCGGAATCAAATCATTAAATTGAATATTCCGAGACTGTGGTTGGATTACCTGGAATACTGGAGGAAATAGATATCCAAACACCCCAATAATCACAAAAGCCTTCATACGTATTCTGCTAGTTGATCAATCAATTCATTCTCAAAATGAATCCTAATCCCAATATGCATCCAATAACTCATCACAATATTTATGAATGGAGATAAAAGAAGTTCAAATTGCAATGTTATGTGGATCTGATGGAATTTTCCTCATTGATTAAGAGTTTTTGTTCTTTTGACATCACAAACACTCTCTGTAGCACTGTTTTTCAACATTTTGAAGATCAATATCGATGATGATTACTAGAATCTTTGTGATACAGATAACAATTGTAGAGAATTCAATATGAAGTTATTACTTGTATAGCAGTTACACCTCAGAATTATACGCATTCCTGGTTCTATAGTTTCTGTAAGATAGAGATTTGATTGGAGCAATAACTGCTGATACGTTGAAGTAGGAAGAATATAAGTAGAAGCTTGAACTGGCTATTTCAACTACAGCAGCTCCATACCAGAAGAATCATTACCAATCAGAACGTTTCAATAACTCTCTAGATTTTCACACACCTACGTAGTGTGTTTTTCGAACATATATTTTCTGGTCATAGTCCCACTTCACACAACTATCAAGTTGGTGGGGAACGGGATATTCTTTCTTCAGGCAGATAATCTCGAGAAAACTCCATGCTTTCTTTGGCAAATATTCGCTTACCCAGCAAAAATTTGTTGAGAAATGTTTTTATCGAAAAATTTCTGCCCAAACGAGCCATCAAGAACAGTGAACTTATTCGTTAACATGGACGAGACTATAGTCCTTGCAAAAATATCAGATGAATCTCAGGAGAATAAGAATTCAATATTGAGAAATTCGATATTAGACATGAAATATTGTCATATATTTTTTTTTCATCTTTTTCACAACACGTGAGGAAAACCTATAATGTTCGAGAAACATCGTATTAGCCATCAGTGGGAGTTTGGGATAGAAGGAAGGGATCGGAATTTTTCGTCAAATTTCAGATCAGACTTCACTAGGCAAAGAATTCCATAACTTTGCCGTTCTGTCGATGAATGATGCTTGATAAAGCGAAGTTGAGCAGGTCTCGAGCCTGAGAATGTAGGTGCGATCAGCCTGAGCTCGTCTACTATGACAGCAGATATCAATTCAATCTTCTTTTGATTTGAATCAACTAAAACGTGAAAAGTAAAACACACTCAGAAACTCAAACATATCTCGTCTAGTTCAGGTACGACACCGAACATGTTCGTTATGCAGTACAAACTACAAATATTTGTAACGATCACGAAAAACCTCTCAAATATCGAATATTTGTATACGATAAAATAGAAATTATTGAAAATTATTTCAATATATTTGTAGTGAGGACAGATGTGTGATCTGCCCCAGTTTTTCTGAGAGAAAATCCCACACAACAGCTGAAAAATGAATGTACCATCTCCTGGAATAACTTACAGACACTATTTGTAAACGAATTGCGAAAAAAATAATAATTCAAATAATAGTTTTCCCCTTCCTCCCTGAATGATTCATTTGTCAATGAAAGAATATGATCCATTTTCCTTAAACAAAATGTTAATCTGTTTCAGGTACAGCTGTTGGGGATCCAGAAGAATGTGGAGGAATTGACGAACTATTCACCAAAGGCAGAACCACACCTCTCCTAATGGGATCAGTAAAATCCAATATTGGACATGCCGAGCCAGCTTCTGGATTGGCTTCAATCATAAAAGTAAAATGTCGCATATGATAAAATATTCGTACTCATGTATAGGTGTGAATGTTATTCCAACTATGAAACATCAAATCCTATCTGGAGAATTTTTCCTGAACATCTCTGTATGATACAAATGTCAAATAATAACTCAGATGGTTTCATAAAAACGAATCCAAATTCATATAATTATCAAAAATTCATTTAGCATCCTCTCAAGCTTTTTTTCGAAGCACAAGTGAGATAGCATTAATTTACAAATGTTTCATTTCATCAAAAAGCAAATATAAAGAGATAACGAGTAGAATGAAAAGTTGTATATTTTGCCAGATACAATTCAATAGATGTTGATCACTCACAATATTCCTTTCAGTGTATAATCGCTATGGAAAATGGATATATCCCTCCAAACATCAACTATTACAAACCGAATCCAAATATTCTAGGTATAGTAGAAGGAAGAATGAAAGTTGTTACGGACAAAATAGCGTTTGAAGATGATAGGGGACTGATAGGTATGTGAAGAAATACTTGTTTCCACAACAAGGCATGCTCATAATGTTGATCCCAATTTCAAAAGTATATCTGGATATCACATAAGTTTCTAGCCGTTTCTCACAGTCAATGATGATCTGTTTCAATTCTGACTACGATTCATCACGTTGTTATTCAACGTGTTGGTCGACATTCATTGAACTGTTTTTAGGTATTAACAGCTTCGGATTCGGCGGTGGCAACGGTCATCTTCTCGTCAGGAGCCACAAAAAAGAGAAGATAAATGGTGGCTCGCCAAGAGATGATCTGCCCAGACTACTCTGCTTCAGCGGCCGAACGATTGAGGCAGTTGATCACCTGCTGGACGATATAAAAAATAATCCTTTGGATGCTGAGCATGTTAGACTTTTACAAGATGTATTCAGGTAAGTGATCATGCGTGTCCGCGAAAATGTAGGAAATCTCTCGGATTTAGATACATGAGGACTCCGCTGCAAAAATTCAATTTTCAATAGAAAAGACTATGAATTCAATTCCTTCTCGAAAACAATTCATTTTATCGACAATAAACAAGAGTCCCTTTTGATTTTGATTGGGGGTTCAAGAAATTATTTTTTCAACAGCCCTTTTCCAAACCGGATGTAATTCATCATACAGGATGTTTCCATGAAGAACGCCTTCAGAAAAAAAATAGGAATTTGTCATCTCATTTTTTCAGGTTCTATTTGAATCCTAGAGTTTTTCCACAGTTTCACGGACACCCTGTGTATTATGCATATAAGATAGTAGTACCATGGGTCATTCATGAAGATTTTATTCCAATTATATCGGTCTTCGGCTTGATGAACTATCCTTGATTGATTTCACCTCCCTGACTCCATTTCATCTCACCACTTTTCAAGATCGAGTTGAGCTTCCCTCGATACGAATTCCATCTTCAACGCATCCTGCTTTCGCTGCTTCATTATCAATTGCGAGAGCTGTCCAAAGTATCCAGTTTTTTGATAGGGCTGTGATACAACTGTTATAATAGTTCTTCGACAAGACTTTCATGTCTGTTATGTCATGAGAGTTTTATATTACCTTGCTATTAGAATTTTCCATTTGAGAATTCGAAATAGTGCATTTTTTATACGTTAGTAGGAATTCTCACATCTCGAATGAGGTGAAGAAAACATCGAATCACTGATACTGATGAATATTTTGTTCTTGATGATTCACAGATGATTCAGCCAGATGAGTACAACCATTTTTTCTTTATAGAAAAGACATCCCCAATCACCTCTTCAGAGGATTTTCTATTGTTTCCAAAAACGGAGAAATCTGTAGATTCAGAGAACAATACCCAGGGTTACAAGTGCCCTTTTATCTAACATTCGCAGAGTTGGTGAACTGGTGTGAAATAGGAAATGACCTCATGGATATTCCAATATTTCACGATACTCTACAAAGGTGAATATGTCCATAACATTAGAGACTGCATTCATACTTCATACTGATATTTATTTATAGAATTCAGAAAATACTTCTGAAAAAAGGAGTGAACATCATCGAAATAATGAAGAAGGCTTCTCCTGAGGACTTGAATACGTATCATGCATTGGGCAGTGTAATTGTTCAAATTGGAATCATAGATATGCTGAAAACCATCACTATTATTCCAAAGTTTCAGTTTGGATACTCTTATGGAGAGATATTATCTGCTTACTTCGATGAATATCTCTCACTAGAAGAAACTGCGTATTGTGCCTTCGAAATCAATAAATCTATCAATTTGATCGATGACTGGAAAACTAGGAATTATACATATCCGGTGAGTTTTGACAGATCTTAGTTGATTATTTCCCCATATTTGGTAATTTTCATTCTTCTGTAATGAATAAGTTATAAGTGCACAGAGAAAGAATTCATTTCCAAAGTGCATTTAGTACCTCTCAGGAGAAAGGAGTGAAACCTCCTCTGTGTCCATATTTGAGTGAAATGAAGCAATTTAAATTATACAGGATATCCCGAATTTAGGTATCTGTATATCCCGAGAGTTGAAAAGGAAATTGAAGGGAATAAATTGCATTATGGAGCTTTGTGATGAGTTTTATATTCTGAATGTTTCTAGAGAAACATTCTGCATAATTTACAACTGTACTATTCAATAGTAGTATAGTGAAAATAACTTTTATATCAACAGACTAATAGACAAATTTGTCGTTCAGCAGGGTGTCCATGTGGAACGAATTTTTTACCTCTCAACTTCGTATGTGTGAATCTAAAATAGCTTTCAAAATCTGTGAAAATATATAGGGTGTCCCATTTAAATTGAAGTAGTTGATGGCATTTCCGGTTAAACCAGAAGTATATTATCAACGAAAAAATGAACATCAGATGCATTTTGTTCCATTGCACTTACCTGCAAATTTTTATGAATATCGTTCTTTTCGTTTAATAGATATTTACTTGGTTCCATACCTCATCCCAACCCTGTATGTATCTATTTCAGGATATGATCGATCAAGTGAATGAATATCATTCAAATGGTTATCATCCGAATGGATCTGCCCTAGAGAATTTCAGACATGCATTATTCACAAATAATCCGAGTGCAATCAGTGAGTCAATCACTAGTCCTCACGAACTCAATTTTTACAAGAGTATTCTTTTCAGGGAAACAGTTGCTAGAGAACTTATCCAATATAATAAAGCCTAAGCCAGTGAAAACGAAAAAATCGGTCGACTCGTTTGCCACAGCTGAGTACTTCTTGGAAGCAATGTCAGATACGGTATCCCATAGTTTCCTGGAATGTCTGGAAAAGAATTCAATTCTACTAAAAATTGGAACCTTTCCTGTTAATGGAACCGTAAAGTGCGTCAAAGTAATAAATTTCTTTTCGAAAGACAGCGCTAACTATGTTGTCGATTTATTGAAGATTTTGGGGAAGTAAGTGTGTAGCTTCACTGAATTCTTTATACATTCAAATTACATTGAAATTTCCATTTTCCTCAGCCTGTACGTGAATGGCTGTCATCCACAGGTAGCTTTACTTTATCCCAAGATAAAGTTTCCCGTCAGTCGCGGTACCAGGATGATATCGCCTCATATAAAATGGAATCATGGGAGAACTTGGCACGTGCCGGTTTATAAGATAAATGCGAACAACGTGACTGAACAACAAGAATCGAAGAATGTTAAAATCCAGCTTTCTGATCACGAATGGTCCTATGTAGATGGACACGTTATAGATGGTAAGTAAAATTAGCGTAGTTACATGCAACGATTCGAAGAAACCTCTGAATAACGAATAATAGATAGATAGATAGATCTTCTGGATGCTCCAGTTACATATAATATATACATATAAACTCCGAGGAGTGTGGAACATGCCAGTAATAAAAATAAATAATCTCTAGCTATATATACATAAACAACATTATCACACACGTAGTCTCAACACAAAAAAATAAACATTGAATCAAACAAACATAAATGAACATTCATAGTTCTATCAGTCCATTCATATTCCTGCAAGTTTCAATAAGATTTTTCTACGAGGTAGTTCTTCAATCGACATTTCATCGTTGAAACTGTAAGATTACTTAAGTGAGTGGTAACGCTAAATTTGAATGATAGAATGATGAATGAACAACTCTATTATCTGCCAGAATGCCGTTGATTAGTATGTATTTATGTTCTCTACAGCAGTTTTTATAGACTGATCACACAACCGTAGATCAATCCTCCCGCTTTTCTCATCCCGCTCAAGCTTCGGCTTAAGAGACGTTGGATTGCGACGTAGAAGAACCGATTAAAAA